>OX376656.1:16077347-17574777 GCA_947386135.1 Melanchra persicariae | reverse complement strand
GTTCTGTTGTGTGTGTTGTTGTTGTAAACAACTGGTGCAAAGATATCAATAATGTTCTCACTGGCCAAATAACCTTTTGGAATATTAACGATTCAATGAAAAAAAGGCTAATCGGCTCTACCCTAATCATAAGGGACGAAAAAGGCGAACATCAAATTTTATTGTAAAATGTGTGATGTTTTTCTAAATAAAATGGTTTAATATTCAATTATGTGTTTTTTTTTTCCTTTATGTAGTACGTATGTTTGTAGTTTATAGCGGATACACTCATCTCTCTACCTAATATCATAAAGGATCAGACAGCAGCTATACACCTACCAACCTATACATTTACTTATATAAATTAGTTCCCTTAACTAAAATCTAGATGGCGCTGAGTTCGACCACTTCCTAGTATTAAAAATAAGGTAGAGTTGCCTGTCTATAGCCAGTATACTATTGTAGTCTTTGAAAGCGACCAACACTGTACTAGTGACTACCACACTCAACAAAATCTAAGTCGGGATTTATCGGTTTTTCATTTTACCAGTTTTTGACACAGATTTTTAGCTATTACGATGTTTAAATTAAAATTTCTTATTTTAAGTAATTTAAGGCAGCTAATAAGTAAAAAAAAAACAGAAAACTCTAAATTCGTGCCGTGAATATAATCTATGCTTACCTTACGAAAAGAAATGACTGACAGATAATATCATAAGTAATCTGTGGACAATATTTTCATTTATTGCCGTTGACGTTTCAAAGTTCGTTGCATTCACAGAGTACTTTTGGTTGCATTGTTTTGTTTACGTTCTGTTTGTTTTTTGATCGATCAGTGCCGATAATAATAGTGAAATAATCATGAAGTAAGTTTACATTTCTGGTTGTAAATTTCAAAAATAATATTAATTAAAGAAGTGTTTATTTTGTTTTCTAATCCATCAATAATGTTTCAGTCCAAATGAGACACGTTCTTCTCATCCATCGTCGGCTCAGGTTGAAATTCTGGTAGAGTTTATGGAAAGAAACCCTGGCATAGCGAAGGGTTTCTTGAGAACTCAAAGTGCCAGAGAGCGAATTATTATTATCACTTATTCACTTTATAACTTTAAAAACTTTATTTAAACACTATTTAACTATGATTTATTCTATTTGCACTCGTAAAATAGATGCTTTTAATTTGACACTTTGAATCGCGTTCGAGTGCAAAGTGAACGTCGAAGTGACAGGGGAATTACCTTATAGAATGCCACTTTTTACGTCATCTCATACTTTATCTGTCAAAATCTCGAGGTAAATTTAGTTCAACTCGCAAACACGCTCGCAATAGTAGCGCTAGTGTAGATTCGAATTATCAACCGAGTTTTAGAATGCCAATCAAGAAACTCACAGCGGATTCAGATTCGAAGTTTAGAATGAAGTCTTACAGAATCACACTCCTGGGCTATAGAGCCCGTTTAAACATTGGTCCTCTAATTCTCAAAATTTCTTCTTGAGAAAATGCAACAGCGGAATCCTCAGCTGATCCAATTAATTAAATGTAGGTATTGGTATTGGTCGCAGGGCTCTTCTTTTTAGCGTAGATAGTCTTAGATCATAATCATCTGCCTAGCCTTTTCCCAATCCCAACTATATTGGTGTCATCTCCCAGTCAAATCGGATTCAGCTGAATACCAGTGTTTTGGATTTTCTGGATTCTGACAATCCGTAACGACTGCCAAAGATCTACAAATGACAACGGGGACCAACGTCTTAACGTGGTTTCCGAGGCACGGAGTAATCTCGATATGTTAATACCCATCCGCAGATCGACCTCGGAAAGCGTTACTTAACCTTAAAATCCGGCCCCGTGCGCCTGTTATAATTTCGCCAAGAGCTCTTCAGTAGTAGTAGGTAAGGAGAAAATATAACTTTTTTTTTATTAAGGAATGGGGAAATCTTCAATATAAACAACAAATAAAGCCAAAGTATCCGAAAGTACTCGAAAGTTGTTTAATTAACGGGCCCATAAAGTTGTTCGTTGGTTTAACACAGTTAATTAAAAGACGAAGTTTACGCGATTCAATTGGTTTTAACACTCTTCTTTATTTATTACGAAACTTTACGAAAGTTGGAAGATTTTTGTGAAATTTATAATTGGCTCTTTACCTATAGTGTTGTGGCGAAATTCTGAAAAAAATTACATTTTATCAATCCCAGGGTGAAATGGGCGTAAGCCTGCTGATAAATAAAATAATCGTAGCTGTTCTAAGGCTGACACTAATTAGACTGCCATTAACACTCATAGAAGATAGCGACAAAGCCTTGCCTTTTTTTTATAAATTTGAAATCATCAAATGACTCCTGCCGCTCTGGGTGGAGCGGGAGGGAATGTTAGACTCTTACTGACTAAAACCCATCCGTGCTCCTCGTAGTGCCCTTTGCTTTCCAGGGCCGCGGTAACTCTTTCGAACAAAATCCGCCCTGGACAAATCCTTGCCAATAATAATTGGTGTAAAGTAGGCAACGTACTCGTAGGTACATAATTATAACGAAATAAGAAGCTTTGCAATATAGGCATTTTCATGGGTGTACCCACGGCCATGCGCTTGTTGTGTTTACTTTATAGTGTCCCACTGCTAGCCAAAGTTCTCCATCATATCTTTCCAGATACCTACTCTTTTCGTGCCGCCTCCAACCAGCCTTTAATTATCATTTCGAATCTAAAAGGTAATGCTACTCTTATACAATTTATCCTAACTTTTGCCACATCCCTGAGAAAATGCTGGGGGTCCATGGCAATTTTAATTAAATCCGTACCGTGGATGCCATCATCATCACTTCCAAATGCCATTCCGGAATATGTTCCTTATAAATTCATAAACTGAATTCCAATTTGAATAAGGGCTTCAGCGTCATAAGAACATATCTACTAAGCGGAAAAACAAGAGATAAGCATACATCCTACCTATGTTAACCTTATTAAGCAGAGAATTATTATATCATTCACATCAGCATAAACATAAACTGTCACCAGATCAAGCGCAAGGTCGCGGTATTTCCCAGCGCAAGCGCCGCGGCGGCGATGGCCGCGCGAGAGGTCACCGTCTTTTTGTCCATTGTAAATACTGGGTGCTTCTGGGTATTCCACGAGGTCAGTACTTGGGTGGGTTGTTATTTACTCTTTTATTTTGTAGTATTGTTGGAATTTTTTGACGTCTTAAGGCTGTGTGGTCAGATGAGCCAAACGAGTCTGTGTTAAAAAAATAATACGTTTCTATTTTTGGAAAATATCAGAAACACGGGACAGTAAGGCTCTAGACAGACTGCACCATACCCTCCCACCCGCACTCTCCCCCGCGCATAGAATCAGTAGTAGAAACAAGGTAGAGTTCGATTGCAGTCGGTGTGCAGTTCACACGATTGCACGCCGACTGCAATTGAACTGCAATCGGACTGCACGTTTGGTTTGCAGTTCTATTGCAGTCGTGTCAACTGCATTCAAACTGCATCCGAACTGCAATTTGCGGTTGGATTGCAGTTGAAATGCGGTCCGTCTGTCTAGAGCCTTAGCAGAGGCGCTCATGACTAAATAATAACAGCAGCACGGCCTTCAAGGTTAAGGTACGCTTGCCGAGGTTGGTCTGTAGATGGGTGAGATTCCTCCGTGCCTTGAAAATCATGTTAAGACTTTGGGCCCGGTTGTCATCTGAAGAGCATTGACAGTCGCTACCGATAGTCAGATGCCAAGAATTTTGACACCAGTTTTTCCAAGGGTATCTTGTTACCTAGTTATTGGGCTATGGAGGTCTGTATAATTAGATAAGGTTAGGTAAGGAAAAACACGTTTTGTATCGTAACTTCAGGTAACTTTGGTCTTAGACGAGGCCCGTTAGGGTTAGAGCCCGCCAGTGTTGCGGAATTTGTTCGAAAGAGTCACCGCGGCCCTGGAATGCAAAGTGCATTAGGAGGACCACGGATGGGTTTTAGTCAGTAAGAGTCTGACACTCCCTTCTGCTCCGCTCAGAGTTAAAGGAGTCATTTGATGATTTCCTATCCTTAGAATAAAAAAAAACTAAAAAATAACTTTCATGCAGAAAAGACATGTGGTTCATTTAAATATCGCTTGGACCACTCCTTTGATTTTCTGGTTTCTTTGAGTTTCTGTGTGTATAAATCGTAAAATAACTCTACTTACTTATAGTAGCACATAGTGGGATCAGGATGTAGATCAGGACAGGTGAATGCTTCGGGACACAAGCCTCCGTCTTCCCGAGCTACAGGCGTGCAGCCCAACTCAGTGTAAAAGCTTGCCATGTCGCACTCGCCAGCCATGTCTGTGGACACCGCGCCCAGCACTGGAAACAAGGAAGTAAGGTCATAAGCAAACCTATTTGATGACACTGCGATTCTCGTGCAAGGACTTACCTGGGATATAGTTAAAACAAAAGCAGAAGTGGCTCTGTCTCAAGTTAAGGAATGGCTTAACTCAAATCTACTCACACTTAACCTTCAGAAAACTACCTACATTCCTTTTGCAATACGCCGTAACACCGCACCGTCACACACCTTTAATATAACTGCTCACACAGTTTCAAACTCCTCAGAACCCTGCACATGCCCAACACTCACTAGATCTGATAGTGTAAAGTATCTGGGCGTACAGATAGACGATGGTCTTAAATGGGACAAACAAATCGACGCCCTCACCACCAGAACGATGCGCTTGATTCACATTTTCAAGTCTCTCAGACAGTCGGCTAACGGTGACACACTGAAAATGGTGTACTACGCTCTGTGTCAGTCGGTCATTGGCTATTGTATTGCTGTTTGGGGCGGTACAGCGAAGACTATTCTTCTTAGAGTTGAGAGAGCACAGAGAGCGATACTAAAAGTTATGACAAGAAAACCCTATAGATATCCAACTACTGAACTCTACTCTGACTGCAAGGTTCTTTTGGTACGCCAACTCTTTGTGCTTAAATCGATTCTCAGAAAACACACCAGTCTTCCTAAGTCTAACCCAAACAAGCGAACATGTGTTTTTCCGGGTACTCAACACAAAACTACTTTCGCAAAACGCCAGTTTTATACCTTAAGTACACACGTTTACACAAAAGTTCACAAGAAACTAAACATTTTAGATCTAAACTCATACACAGTAAAACATAAAGTAACAGAGTGGCTACTACAGAAAGACTATTCCTATACGGAGTCATTACTCACTTACATCGCTTAAATCAAATAACGCACACTATCAAACATATATACACACACACATCCACATACATACACCCCTATACGCGAACACAAAAACCACCCACATACACATACACACGCATACTCATTTGCCACACACAGACACATGTACACACCACACATTTAACTCTTGCACATAGCAACTATTACTGCTGACAAGTATAAACGGAAGATCGATACTGTCCACTTGTTGTATAAATAATGGTAAATGAATTTATTAGCTAAACACTGTCTCTTAAGATACAGGTTAGCCTAGTTTAAGAGGCAGGGTAACCATAATTATGTATATAAATTTTGCAACAAACTGTAATACCTACAATAAGTCTACTTGTTACTTATACCTTCTTGTATACATTTCTGTAATTATTTTGGTAAATAAACTTATTATTATTATTATTATTGTCGAGACTGTTATCTTTAATGCAAAATCACCAACAACAGCCTGCAAGTGACAGGAACTAACGGCGCCAAACTTGTAACCGTATTCGTCGCCGACCATATTATGATTGCTATCGATAAGATAGATCACCATCCTCAAGCCTGATGCCATTTATTTTGGGTTAAAAAAATTACTTTATATATATCTTGAAATCTACCTCGGTTATTTCAGTCCATTCAAAATTGGTCTGTACCTAAGATGTGGCCCTGTGCGATGAGACCACTTCTTAATAGAAATGCTTATTAGGAATTGTTTAAATAAGTATCTTTGTTAACCGACTTCAAAAAAAGTGGAGGCTGTCAATTAGTTTGTACTTTTCATTTTTGAATTTCATTCGTCGTTATGTGAAAGTATATTTTTTCCGATTGTTCCCATAAAAATTAATGATCATCAAAATTGGTTTTGCAGTTTGGTTTTTTAATCAAAATAACAGAAAAAAATATGTCGTCCAAGTAAACGAAATTGCGTATTTTGCTTTCCTGTGACTTACGAATTAATAAAAATTATAAAGTACCTACGGTGTCAAAAACGGTTGTTTTTGTAAAAAAAATTGTATCTTTCGTCTTAGTGTCCACCCTCTCTCTAGCTATAATTCATCCTCCACAAACTCAACCCATTCTGGGTATCTTCGGTATTCATCTACCTACTCGTGTAGCTATCCACCATTGTAAAATACAGAAAGCGAAAGGCGTTCATGAAAATGATATTGTCAGCCTGACAACCATAATGGAATTCCAGCACAAACTGCGTGAGACTCGTTAATATTCCATTGAAATTAGTTCAGACCGAGTTATGTTTAACGAAACTGAAAATAAGCAAACTTTGAGCTCAACTTTCAGTTCAACTCGCAACTCATTTCTTGTGAAAATAATGAATGAATGAGGCCTTTATTTGACTCTAACTTATATTCGGCAGGGATTGGTTACCACCTGATGAACGTTGGTTACCGCTTACTACTCGGAGCTGCATCATTCATGGCAGCAAATAACAAAGCAGCACAGTACAAAGGTAGCATAATAATGATGTTATAAGCCCGCCACGAAACAAAAACGATTCAACTGTCTTAGATCCCGCCACGAAATTAATCAGAAAAGAACAGCGGATGAGTAAGAAAATCTTTATAATTTTGTGGAAGATGTAGGGGTCCATTTTAACAGATGGAATAGCCCTCTCCATTTCTATGGAATTACTCGCTGAACCAGAGCTAAAGGGATTCAGCAAACTTCTATCGTTCTAAATTAATTTAATGCCAGCTAATAAACAGCCTTGGTTGATTACATGTAATTAGAAAACGAACAGCAATTTTCTAAATTACGTTTGCCCCACATTTTCCCGTTCTCTTTGCATTTGTCTCAACGCGTATTTTTTTACTTGATTATCGAATGAATGAAGGAACTCTTTGCATATATATTAGGTATGGAAACTAAAGACAATAATAATTAAATTACGTGATAAATATGATAATTAAACAGACTGCATTTGTTATTAGATCAACTACATATACCTACCTACCTACTCGTACACATTGAACAACGTTGATTATAATATTTCTAAGTACTGCAGAGTGTAAAAATGAGTCCATATTAAGATATACATAAGTAGATCTAAGAACGTAAAATGCCCTCCATAGGTATTAGCAGGTTAGAAGGACCTGCATGAGTTGAGATTCGAGTTATGTGAAAAATAATTAGACCTACGCGTATTTCCAGTGATCCTTAGACCAGATTCAAAGACATTCATATATTGGAACTATAGGAAGTCCCAGGTTATTCTGTACCTAACCTGGACCGTAGCCTGGGATTCTTCTCTCTAAGGATAATAGTAGTACATAGTAATACGGGTTTGAATCTCGTCTTCACGTCTTATCTGATATAAAAATGTGTTGAAGTTCAAAAACCACACTCATTTGATCTCATTGTGGTTTCCATATCAGTTTGTGGTGGGATTCAAGAAATGGATAGGACCTTCTCAAATGCCACCAAATTATCTATGAAGGTTACATACTTAGGTAAGAATAAACACTTTGTTCAAAAATTCATGGCCGTAAACAATTAAAATTATTGTTTATCTATGGTATGTAACTTATGCAGTAAGCAATTGCTTTCGATGATTAAATTAATAATCTGACAGTGATCTTTTCTGTCAGAAAAAAATGCTTCGTAATGAAGATCACAGAAAAATTGCTGGGATAGACAGACAGACACACGAGTATTTTAGTCCCATTTTTCCATGCGGATGTTTGGAACCATGGAAAGGGAAAGGAATCAGTATTTGAAGGCTTACAAACAGAAGTATCTAGTACGTAACCTAAGGAAATCAAGACTTGTATAGGAAAAGATAAGAATAATAAAAAGCAAACTTACTGAGCATCACAAAACCGATGACAGCCTTCATAGTTGATTAGTTTTTCGGAATAAAAACAATCAGTTAAAAACTGCACTTTTTGTTTACAATGTTTGCCGCAATAACTTGCTTGGTAAACAAAACACACGCGCGGCTTCGACGGTGGCTGATGACGGAGTGACCCGTACTGCCGCAGCATGCAAATCGACCTGCGTTTGCGCATATCGGTTGTCCCACTATTGTGATTCATCGTTTCTATCATTCGTGTGATTATGGATATCTCATACTAGGTTACCTTGCAAACTTAATCTTTGAAGTATCTGAATGGAGAGCTATGTTTATTAGTTTTGTTGTGATTCTAGCTTCTTGAAGATTTGAAGGTTCCAGAGCTGAGCTTTATGATATATTATTACTAATTCCTACTTAGTCCATCTTCCGAAAGCGTCATGCGCAAAGTGCGAATGATCATTCATTTTTTTACTGTATGATATTTTTTAACAAAAGCAATGACCTCAGTCAATCCTTTACTGATATACCTACTCGTTCTAGACATTTTAAAAAATCGATAGGGTTTAAGTATATATATGTTACGGCTAAAGGTGGGTGTGAAAATAAACTTAAGATTAGCCGGCTAAACTTAGTTTTAGCCGGCTACAACTAGTTCTAACCTAACCTCAAAACACTTTAAAGTTTCTATTTTTGTGTGGTTTAAAAAAGGGGTGGCCAGTGACCGGCTAAACTTAGGTTTATGTTCACACCCACCTTTAGCTGTAACATATATATGTTACAGCTATATTATATAATATATATCAACTGATATCTCAAAACTCGAAGATAGGTATTAGTAAGCTATTACATAATTTTATGCAGTTTTTAGCAGCAGTACAGCATTTTAATTTTGTACGGGATTGTTCATCTACGAAAAGATGATACGAGTATGTTATCTACACTAATAATAATAATATAATATTATAAATAATATCTACACTAATATTATAAAGAGGAAAGATTTGTTTGTTTGCTTGTTTGTTTGAAATGAATAGGCTCCGAAACTACTGGACCGATTTGAAAAATTCTTTCACCAGTAGAATTGTACATTATCGATGATGGACATAGGCTATAGAATATTTTCAAAAAAGTTAGGAATCCGTATGAAAACTTCGATAATGTAACCCAAGGTGTGAGAAAAAATCCTTATATCGCGTACGCTGCGGAATCTATTGACAATAGAGCAAAGTGATGTACTACAGTTTTATAGAGGTCATCAATGTCTACAAAAAAGTCCGCGATAGCATATGTCTAACTATTATGGTTAAGTCACCATGACCGCTTTTTGTTCAAATTATTCAAGCAAATCCTTGGTGATTTGAAAAAATGGTGATTTCGGTATCATGATATCAATCCTTATCCATTTAAATGTTTTGATAATTAAGGTTGATTATGTCCGAGTAAATTACACTTTAAATTATTCAAATCGGACCTTTCGTTCAAAAGTTACGACGGTAATAAACATGCTCGGAGTAAGAAAAATGTCGCGGCTTGAGCGAACTGGGAAGAATCATAACAATGCTTGGTCCGATGAAGTTGAAAATGATTTCGTTAAAACATAAGAATAACAAATGTTTGGATTTTTCGCAAATAAACTACATACCTACATAATAAGGGGTGAAGCAGGGGTGATTAAGTTTTTAGGGGAGGACATTATTGCTTGCTTTAATTTACGTCGGGATGCTATGAACAAACTAAAAATGGGATTATTGAAACAGATGTACCTAACAATTTTTGCATAATCAACTCCTGACGGGGTGAACGGGGTGAACAGTTGCGCTGAACCTGAGACCATGGAATAAGTAGAAATGGCTAAGTAATTAATGTAAATTAATGAAAATCGTTGTGCTTAATTTTCCAAAACTAACCTTTATATGGGTATAGGGGGCGATGAAGTTTGTGGAGTACCTACTAAATCCGCGCGGACGAAGTCGCGGGCGAAGTGCTAGTAATAATAATAATAATAATCTACACTAATATTATAAAGAGGAAAGATTTGTTTGTTTGTTTGTTTGTTTGTTTGTTTGTTTGAAATGAATAGGCTCCGAAACTACTGGACCGATTTGAAAAATTCTTTCACCAGTAGAATCCTACATTATCGGTGATGGTCATAGGCTATAGAATATTTTCAAAAAGTTAGGGATCCGTATGAAAACTTCGATAATGTGACCCACGGTGTGAGAAAAAATTCTTATATCGCGTACGCTGCGGAATCTATTGACAATAGAGCAAAGTGATGTACTACAGTTTTATAGAGGTCATCAATATCTACAAAAAAGTCCGCGATACCATATGTCTAACTATTATGGATAAGTCACCATGACCGCTTTTTGTTAATATTAGTCAAGCAAATCCCATGGTGAAATAAAAAATGGTGATTATAGTACCATGATATTAATCCTTATCCATTTAAATGTTTTGATAATTAAGGTTGATTATGTCCGTGTAAATTACACTTTAAATCATTCAAATCGGACCTTTCGTTCAAAAGTTACGACGGTAATAAACATGCTCGGAGTAAGAAAAATGTCGCGGCTTGAGCGAACTGGGGAGAATCGTATCAATGCATGGGGGTATAGGGGGCGTTGAAGTTTGTGGAGTACCTACTAAATCCACGCGGACGAAGTCGCGGGCGAAGTGCTAGTAATAATAATAATATAATAATAATAATATATAATATAATATAATAATAATAATAATATAATAATAATATTATAAAGAGGAAAGATTTGTTTGTTTGTTTGTTTGTTTGAAATGAATAGGCTCCGAAACTACTGGACCGATTTGAAAAATTCTTTCACCAGTAGAATCGTACATTATCGATGATGGACATAGGCTATAGAATATTTTCAAAAAAGTTAGGGATCCGTATGAAAACTTCGATAATGTAACCCAAGGTGTGAGAAAAAATCCTTATATCGCGTACGCTGCGGAATCTATTGACAATAGAGCAAAGTGATGTACTACAATTTTATAGAGGTCATCAATGTCTACAAAAAAGTCCGCGATGTCTAACTATTATGGTTAAGTCACCATGACCGCTTTTTGTTAAAATTATTCAAGCAAATCCTTGGTGATATGAAAAATGGTGATTTCGGTATCATGATATTAATCCTTATCCATTTAAATGGTTTGATAATTAAGGTTGATTATGTCCGTGTAAATCACACTTTAAATTATTCAAATCGGATCTTTCGTTCAAAAGTTACGACGGTAATAAACATGCTCGGAGTAAGAAAAATGTCGCGGCTTGAGCGAACTGGGGAGAATCATAACAATGCTTGGTCCGATGAAGTTGAAAATGATTTCGATAAAACAATAAGAGTAGCAAATTTTTGGATTTTTCGCAAATAAACTACATACATAATAAGGGGTGAAGCAGGGGTTGCAGCAAGTTTTTAGGGGAGGACATTATTGCTTGCTTTAATTTACGTCGGAATGCAATGAACGAACTAAAAATGGGATTATTGAAACAGATGTACCTAACCATTTTTGCATAATCAACTCCTGACGGGGTGAACGGGGTGAACAGTTGCGCTGAACCTGAGACCATAGAATAAGTAGAAATGGCTAAGTAATAAATGTAATTAATGAAAATCGTTGTGCTTAATTTTCCAAAACTAACGTTTATAAGGGGGTATAAGGGGCGTTGAAGTTTGTGGAGTACCTACTAAATCCACGCGGACGAAGTCGCGGGCGAAGTGCTAGTCTATTATATGTATTTCACGTAGATAAGTGGGGCTATACAGCCTTTAGTTAATGAAAGATTTAGACCTAGAGCTTATATTTTTCGGCTTCCAGTAATCATCCTCTCTTATCTGTTATTTTGTTATTACCTAGTTGGCATTTTGGCAACTAATCCCTCTGGCCAATTTGATGGAAGTGTGCAACACTGTGATCAAGTACACACGCGTAGATATCGATAGGCGCAACATTGCCTCATAATTGCCAACGTCTTTTCAAGGTTTCCCTACATTCAAATAATTCACTAATCTTCTATTTGGCAATAAATAAAAGTAATGTATTGACACAATTTGTTATAGTGAAGTGAACCAGTCGCGATAAGATAGTTATCAACACTCCACGTGACAATATGGGTTTGGTTTGATTCATATACCTAATCCTTCACTTGTGATATACTGAATCCATTTATTACAGAAGAATTGTTCTTTCCGTGTATTTTGAAGAACGTATATCTACCTAGAAACCACACAAAACAAAGTAAAATTGGAAAATCTAAATGTGACTGACACTGCTAGAAATGCTACTACCTCTGCTAATTCTGTTTTTCGATTTTCGATGTCTCGACATCTACCTTACATTTACTCTAAATACCAAGGTTCTTTACCTTGGTATTTAGAGTAAATAGATAAAGATTTAGGTACTGAGATGATGCTTCAGATAGACTCCTTATTTACTTTAAAAATGTACAGTGTTTAATGAATAAACATGTACCTAAACAATATATGCTAAATGTTTTTATTCTTTATCTCAATTTAAAATGAAGTTAAAAAAAAGACATTATTGTTACACGTAAAAGTATTTCAAGCACTAAAGTCTTCATAGATACATAGCTATAGTTTTATAGTTTAGTAGTTTTGTTAAAACAAAACTACAGAAATTGAATAATAAAACACGACGTTACTTTTGTAGTAAATGACGTAATTTTTGTCAACTATAGCCATTAACTATAAAACGTTATTTCAGGAGAAAGTTGTAAACTGTGGTAATGGCACCACAATTTTCAAATCCACAGATGGTTTACGCAAGGAGGTTCAATCTCAAGATAATGTAGGTAATACACAAAAAACGTTTATTTATTTAATTGTTATGTTACAGTATAAATAGGTAATGTTAGTGTGTTCACATGAGCACAAGGACCTCGTATTCGGCTGAGCTCCTCTCTTCTCCATCGAAGGGGTAGTAGCATGTGCCGTGACTGGGTTGGATCTGAAATATAGAATAGAATATCATCAGCTAGTGCCGTTTGAAATGGCTTTGACTTGATAGCCAGACGTTGATATTCGGTTTTTCGATAAGCAGTTCTATCATAGATCCTCTGGACTTTCGCGACACCTAATTTAGTTATAACGCCATTGTTTTACTATGGTGTCTGCTATAACCGACCGACCGTTGAAGGTTAGCTAAGTAGATCAGTGATTTTACAGACATAACAGGAAACCCGTGATATATCCCGCTTTAAATCCTTGGTACCAATAATTACGACATATTCTTTTACGTAATCATATTGCAAATTACTGTCTAATTCTTAAGATTGTTTTTGCAAATGTGTCAATAAAACTGCAGTTTGTGCCTTAGCGACTTCCTTGTTGGTTTTGCTAGCAGAAGAAGTGGCACAAGAAACTGTTCAACAAGCATGTCTGCTTTTATACAGAAGGTTATTATAGTCTACAGCATTAAGTAGAAGACTTTGAATAGACCTAGAATACTTGGAGTTGTACAGATTTTATTCAACAATATTATCTCCATACAATTTCAGTTGAAAACTAGCACTATTTGCCTTTAAGTTTGAGCTAAATAATTTTCTATCGTTCTTTCATACCTTGCCGGGAGTGGTGCATCCGTCGTGTGTGACTCTTCCGAAGTACAGCTTCTCGCCGTCAGCGGTGACTCCAGCGGCCACGGCGCCAGGGGGGACTGCGCCTTCTGTCGAGAACTGCCACGAGAACATCGCGGGCACCAGGACCTGGAACCAGGGTTATGCTCAGTTAATTTTCTTAGAAATTTCCATCGTCATTACTGTTTTTGACTGGTTGGAATGTATTTGTTGTCTCGGAATACACAGCAACATTTAGAAACAGGAACGCATTTAGCATCACTAAATGCGTTCCTGTTTCTAAATGTTGCTGGTTGATAAGTTGGTAAGAAATGCCGATTGTTATATAGCCGGACAGTTGAAAGTTGAAAAGAGGCTTAAAGGTGCAGATGTGCAAAAAGCGGTCACTAGACACCGCTATTCAATTGATTTTCCGGCAACTAATCCAAATGCATGAAAACACTGAAAACATAGGTAGTTTTTATCTCTTGTAAAAACTTTTAAGATTCAAATAATTCCGACAATTACCTCGAACTGGTCCTTGACGATTTCCTCGCCACCCCAGCAGACGTAACAGGCGTTCTTGTTGGGGATGACCTTGGCGGGGAGGATGTCACCCTCATGGGGAGCCCTGCCGGCGTAGATCTCGTCTCCGTCGACATCGGTGCCCACGCGCAGCGCGCCGGGTGGGATCGAGCGCTGGCTCAAGCATGCCGGGACCCAACGGTATGTACCTGGAGTAAGACGGAAATGGGTTAATCATTTATTTTTACTTTGTATTGTAAGACCAGTGAAGTGGTAATTATTACAACAGATAAAGTTTTCGTTATTATTATGAAGAATATCCCAATGAATCCAATAAAGGAACCAGGCAACGACAGGTTGAAATTGAATGCAAGGATAGATTATTAATGAACATGCACATGTAAGTGCTAAAAAATAAGTCAATGATATTTTATATCTGTAATAAAATGTAGGCTAGATTACAATTTAGATAGGAAGGAAAACCTAAAGTGAAAAGATTACCAATGGAAAATCTACAGGCAAGTCGAGTTACTATACACGATCATATTATAATGAGGAAATGGAAAGTAATGGAAAAGAAAATGTTTGAAGGGAAGACAAAAAATTTTAACCCAAAATAATGATCAACACATAGGAACAGTGCCAGAATGAAGAACATATAAGAGATGATGGTGAATGTATTTCCAAAAAATATTGACAACACAGAAGCTACGGCCAAAACTCTAAATGGATGAAGACTTCTAATTCCAAACACTAACAAGCAAATTAAACAAGGACATGGTGAGACGTAAGTCTGGATTGGACAGTCACCATAAAGAGGATTGGCCCAAACGTGGCGTACGAGACATAACAGCTTCAGAGTTAACACCTTCAATAAATCCCTACATTTGATGTGTTTGTATGAGTGCGTCATAAGGAAAATAAATGCGAAATTTTCAAATAATCCTTATCAATTCGGTTGTAATAATATTTTACACCGTTGGTTTCCACTTCCACCGATTTATTGTGAAATTATTGTTATCACTCGTTTTTATCGGTAAGACCAAAATGTCCCGGATTAGATTAATGATTATTGATGTGATGGTGTTTCTGTGTAAGAATCATGTGTAAGTATCGATTATTTACATCCATGTGGACACTGTGATTATAATTGCTTTCATGACAAAGTGTTTCAATGCATACGCAATTTTAAATGAAGTAGTTAAATGACATTAGTCCTAACTGTATGAGGAAGAAGGTGCTATCTCCGGAAACCCAATCCAGACTTACTCCACGGTAACTCGACAGTTTCGCCGGGCAATTCCGGCTCCGAGTTATCGACCACAGTAACTTCTCCGCCATCAGGAGGCGGAGGCATCTGTCCCCCCGGGTAGGGGTAGAAGTACGCTGGGTGCATCGGGTAGTAGACTACCCCGGGCGGACCGGGGGGGTATCCGGGATGACCCGGTGGTGGGGGGGGGTAATGAGGTGGAGGTGCGCCCCAACCATAATACGGCCGATCTGCACAATTATGCTTTGATACATTCTCAAAATAAAACAGCTAAGTTACAAAGATATAAGACTCATTTTGTCAATAAGCCAGTTGCATTGTTAATAATGACATTACTATTGTTGATATTCTAATATAGGATATTGGAGTAAACTATTGACTGTTTGACCATGTTATGATAGAGATTAATTACTGCAAAGTACATATTTAGTGAATCATTAAAGAAATATTTTTATCGTAGAAATCATTAATTTTGCCGACCTAGTAGTCACGGTGATTATTACGTGGCCAATAAAAGTAGGTAATATTGATTCGCCACAAGTCATTGCTCCTATTGTAGTTTTGCACTGCTTTGATAAAGTACGTAGGTACTTCAGAGTATTTTAACCAAGTGCCTTGCAAATAAGAAACTTCTTACGACGAGCCCTAATCACTAATCTTATGGATAACATATTATAATTAGAATCGATAGACGTGTTTATTTTTGTTATGAGCCTTTTAATTTTGGTTTTGGCATTTTCAAGTATTTCTTGTTTGAACGCCTATGCAACTACTTAACATAAATGAAGCATTCTCTTCATAATCACAAATAACATTTTCTAATGTGGTACTTTTGAAATGTTTTCAACTATGAATGTCTCAACAACATAGTCAAGTGCATCATCCTCATCACGAGCCTTTATTTAACTTTAGTATAATGTTTGCTACATTTACACATCTTCACATGTACTGTAGGTACTTTGTCATACTGTTCAAACTATATATTTGTATAACACTTTATTGTTTATCGATGAAAAGCACCTCGGTCTCGCAGATAAGATACAGGTATGAATAAGTGCTCGATATATCCTGTACAACCATTATTCAAATTAATCTATTATTATGAAGTAATCAATATGTTTTAATCACTTTACCTAGTACATATTTGGTATTTGACAAACCTTGGTATTTATCAAGTTATGAAGGTTTTTCCTTAGTAAACACTTTTACTGTAAAACAAATTAAGGCCAATCACTATCCCTTGGGGCATTCCTATTGACATTGGTCGATATTTTTGTTCAAGGCTAAAAGATTAGATTAGGGCCTTAAGATTATTGTATAGAAGTAGTTGTTAATATATTAGTGAAGTCTTATATGAAATCCAACACTGCAACGGTAATCAATAATGGTAAATGCTCAGATAGGGGTCTCAAACGCTTTTTACAAGTCACTAAGTTGTTTTGTGACGAATATACTTTCAATTTAAATGATATTTTCATACAAATAGAGAGTAATACTACTGATAACATTTCTGTTTATGAAGTAAACAGAAATGGATCAATAATCATCGCAGTCTTGAGCTGCATTGTTTTAGCTGAAAACAAATCTGTCACTGAGAGAGAACTATTTACATGAATTGTCATGTAAATAATTCACACGGCACTGCGAGCACAGTGGGTGCATACCAAATAATATCATCTAGGATCTTCTGCTTAAATATAATATCTATCTTACTTAGTTGATATATTTTATTACGTTAAAAAAATATTGGAGAGACCGACATTATTTTTGGGATAGTGATTTAATAATTCGGTGTAAGTAGATATGACTGTTTGATGTGTCTGTTTCTAAAATACATCTGTTCAAACTTGTTTGAGCAATATCAAATGGCTGAAAGTAGATACCTAATATTGACTTCGTAAATCCTAAGAGATGTAGAGACACAGATTACGTAGAGAGAGCTATTCTCTCTACTTTTTAAAATTCTACACTTCCAAAGGCAGAAAGTAATTTGTAACTCATTTCAACATTATCTTAAAACAAGTTCTACAACAATACCGAAAGTTTAACAAAACTACAAACACTGACAAAATTTGTCACATTAAGAAAAACAAAAAATAAATATGTCACGAGAAAATAAGGAAAACGTACGTACAATTATTTGAGAACAGTACATTCTAGCAAGTATTGTTATCACATATCTTATCACATGTTATCTTGTGAACTCACCTGCCATGTTTTCAGTGCTCTCGTTCGCAAGTGACTGCCTTGCCTGCGCCGCTTGCTGGTATTTTATTACAATTGTGACTCATTAAGGCATCGCATAGATAACGAGGCAGTCCTTCTTGTGGTCTGATAACTGTATCGATCAATTAGCGAAAGAAAGTGTGATTGCCTCGTTGTGTAACATTTTGTTTTTGCAATGTTATTAACTGTAGTGCTTATACGACACAACCAGCTAATGCCTCTTTATTCATTAACCGACTTCTAAAAAAGGAGGAGGTTCTCAATTCGGATGTTTCTTTTATTTTGCTCTTTAATAATGAGTACACCAATATTCCATTTACAAGAAACCATTCCAGACTCTTCATATTATTATAGAAATAAGGAGAAACCCATTGATTGCTCACAGTGTTTGTCATTTTTACACAAGGTATCCTCAAATTTAATTTAATTTGGCCACGTAACACTGAACTCTAATTTGCATAGATATAAATTATCATATACATAATTACGTGTAATGGATGACAAATCACGACGATCATTCTAACTAATATTTAGAAAGGCGAAAGTAGTTTTGTTTTTACGTTTTCGTTCGAAGCGATTTTGTTGAATTTTGCCTCAGATGCACCTTTATGGGGTCCCATATATATCTTCCCCTTCCTCAACTGGAAACTGTTCTAGGCTACTTTTTTTTGCGAAAATCTTTATTTATTAGATTGGTGTTTTTTTTTTAGGAAAGTGTGACTAGACACCGTCAGTCTGCGTTACGGCGAAGTAATATTGCATTGTAATGAATGTATAGAAGGTTTATAAAACGCAAACTAAGTCATCAATAATTTTAATGAGTACAAGACTTCAGCGTTTGCATCACTATTTTAGCAATGCCTTTAAATTCTTGTAGTGCATACTCAGAGTTGGATCTCCTATAGTCCTCCATGGCAGCGAATGCCATAACGAGGTCTTGAAGGACTCGGTGGACTGTCTCAACCATTACTTTGTGAGTAGTCCTTTGTGTAGTCTCCGCGACGATCAGCGCTGCCAAAACCTGCAAGTTGTCACCAAATGTACCTATGACTGCCAAAATACCGTCCACATTAAAAGTTATAATTATAAAAAATTTTACCTTAGCTTTCCAAGAGTCAATAACTTCCCCCATAACTGTACTCTTGTGCTTCAATCCTACATTTTCAAGATTATGACGTAACATTACCAAATGGTGTCTACGACAAATATCTGCAAATAACATGGCAGGTTAAACTGAATGCCACTAAACTTCAAAGCTGCTCATTACTTTGTCCTTACCCTTTGAACATTTATTTTCGTCTTCTTCATTAGGACAATTTTTTATTCCATTACATACTGACTCAATAGGTATAGTCAGGTTCTTCAGATCATTACATGAAAATTTGGTTAGTAAGGGTTCCGCTAAACAAGCCTGAATACAGTGCTTATTACACCTTCGAAGAGCACAAAGTCCGTCTCTGCAATAACACCCTTCTGCCGATATTAAGTTTTCGTTGCCGGTATGAGAACCTTTAAGGGCTGTAACCAGCTTTTCGTTTATTGCTAGCAAAATAAGATAATGATCTTCTAACTCGTCAAGGCTGTCCGATTCCAACAAATCATCATAAATTGAAACAAGCATCCCAAAAGCTTCATCCCTTAGGGATTTAATAGCGTGACTGTCAGTATTGGTTCTAATAGTTTGTTTCTGCAGCGTCCGAACATAGCTATGCAATGCAAGCAACTTATTACGGCTTTTAAAGACTTTTGATTTAGATTTAGTTGTCAGTAAATCTAATAAATTGCTGTACGATTTTGCAGCTTCGAACTTATTAGAAGTGCCATCTGAAACAAATAATTACTTAATATTTTGGTTTTGTTAACTCGTCCAAGAATATTTATAAATTATATACATACTATAAATACCTATCTTGCAGGAGTGCTCATCAGTTTCATCAAAACAGTCCAACTTCCCGTCGCAAACGACATTCAAAGAGACAGAGGTAGCGCCATTGAGGGCCTGACATCCCCAGTGGTTCAGACTGTGTCTCTGCCAGCACACACGTTTGCACGCCGCCTGACATGTCGGTTCTACACAAAATTGTTGTTTACAACGACATAATTTCGGGGACCAACCGGGTTCTTTCGGTACCTCATCAAGTTCTTCAATTACATCAACCTCAATGTCGTTAAATTTGCGAAAATAGTTGTTTCCATGATGTTCTGACGTACGTGCACAAAGCGCCCCATCCAGGGCGTAAGATAAAGTACTCAATATCTTAGTAACATCATTAACAGTCGCTTTTACAAATTTCTCATCAAGTACTTGATATACGCTCTCTATTCCTGAGGTTGACGTGTTAGCTTTATTTAAGAAATCCATTTGGGTCTGTAATACGTCGCGTAAAATTTGGTTTTGTGACATAAGAAGACTCTCTTCAGTTATTGTAAAACATTTACGGTGTATAGATGCTTCAACATCTGACATTACTTTTGTAGCTGTACGCACCAGTTCCATTGCTGTAATTTAATAAATAATCGTTGCTTAATTACAAAGGTCTGACCTAGACTAAAGTCAAGAGCAAAACTCATCTCAAATAAAAAAGGTAAACATTTGAGTTAAGCAACTACTAGGTATAGTTTGTGGGTATTGATAAACAATATTCAAAAAACGGGAAAACAATTATGGAAAACTTATTTCAATTTTCAATAAACATAAAATGTCGTTCGTGTGGTTTTAATTAGATATAGAGAATTTTTATTTAGATACTTTTTGTCAGAATTGTGCGAGTCCCAAATTAACATTTTCTTTCTTTCTTTTCTTTTTACAGCGCGCACTTGACTCGTTGCGACATGATCACACAACCCAGGACCATGTCAGTATATCAGCAAAGAGTATAATAATAATATCGGTAAAGAGAGCCCTCTTCAGGCTTTCTAAGGCAATCATGTTTGAACACGAGCTCCATCTGGATATTGGACCCGAAACTAATCACAGTATATATACCTACCTATACCTAGATAGTACTATAGCGGCTTCTTCATGTTGTAGCAAAACCAACCCAACACAATTTACTGTAAAATCTATTGTAAATAGATTTTACAATAAATAAACACAGTAAGTTGGAAGAACAGAGGGCTCGACTCGACAACTTACTGGAGGGAGGGAGGTTTTCACAGCGAAAATACACAAAATGGAACAGAGAACTACACAAGAAGTAGCCGCCATCGCGCCATTTTGAGAAGTAGGAAGTGGTGTGACAACTTAAAATATTACAAATTATAATATTTATGTAACAAATTAGAATATTAATATGTATGATATTTTTATTTATTTGGTTAAATAAGTTGTGTTTTTTTTTAAATGAACGCTTTTTTAAAAACACTGAATATCTAAAATATTTTAGGAACAAATATATTTAAGAATGCAGCGCCATCTGTAAAAAAAATGAGTACTAATGATAGTTTTCGTTACACACCCAAGTAACAGATGGAGCTACCATCTTTTAGAAATGTCATTTATTAGGCTCTGTCCCCCCCCCTGGTATATCAGTTTGCAGCTGCCGTCGCGTCAGTGTAGTAAGCCGTACTTAGTTATAAACAGGTTTTTACCTTGGGTAGCACAGTTTTCTTCGTCAACGCCGTTCGAGCAGTCAGTGACATTGTTGCAAAGATTTTCGACGAGTGTAACTTTGCCCTCACCACATTGTATTTGATTAATTGATTGTACATTACTACATGTTTCTTCTACAATTTCATTACAGCGAGGATTGTCAGAAGTACTCTTCAATGATTGTGAAATAAGGTCCCTGTATTTACTAATCTCCTCAAGATTCAGTATAGCCATGGTTTTCTTTAAAATATCATCTTCAACTTTCGTTGAGTTTTCTGGCTTGTGGTTCTTCACTGGTATGACTTCTGAATCTAGCTTTAATATTGGTTGGCTGTCCATACGCCTTCCACTTGCTAACATTTTTCGCATGGAGACTTCGAGGCCTTGTGCTATAAGACCGCTATAAGTTTTTAGTTCCGAGTGCTTGTTGTGAAGCTGAATGTGCTTTTCTTTAGTGGAGTTCATAATTCTTTGTTTAATTTTTTCCAATATCTGTTGCTTGCTTTCAATTGTTTTAGCACGTTTCATAAATCCTTTCGCAAGATTCTGTATTTTGTCTGATATATCTTTTATAATTTCTTGTTTTGTTTCAGTATCGATTTTCTCTTTAGCCTGACCTTTTTCTGCTTTAGTTCTACGAATTAAACTTTCATTTTTGGCTTCTTCATTATCTGGAGTGTTTTTCGTATCCTTTACGGCGACAGTGTCAATGTCAGTGGTCATCCTCCCTTTAAACTCTTCCATAATGAAACTTATATATTTGTCTGCATCGGGACCAATAGCGTCAGCAGATTTCCTCAACCTGTTTTCTATTTTCTTTAAGATCGTTTCTTTAGTTTGATGTGGTGCTTTAGACAAAGCGCCCATTGTTAAGTTGGATACTTTTTTCATAATTTGCTGGACAATAGCTGATTTTGTTGAGTTATGGTTAAACGCGTTTTCCGCTGAAATATTAAACGGTGCGTGTTCATTACTAAACTAAGGGCGATAACGTTCCTAGGATAATGTTTTGCTACCAAATTGGAAGTGAGTGGGTATCTACTACGTTTAGGCACAGTTACCTATGGTAGGCCCCAAAAAAACTTGCAATTAATTAAGTACACTGAACTTTCCTTAATATCTTTTCGTAGATAACCGAACAATAAGTTATGAACCGTTTCTCATTACTAGAGAACGTAAAGGACCACGATATAAATCGATTCAGGCCAGCTTTGTCTTTATTTCTGTTTTTGATAAAGTGAAAGTCAATAAATGTGGGTCAATAACCATTATTACACATTAATCTAGTGTCTACCATAGAGTTTGTTTTTTAAGAGTCTAGCAGTTGTGTATCAGAACATAGATAGGAAACTGACCGAATCAGCGGGGTAGCTAAGGGAGAGGGTGTGCGGGGTCGGGGTTTTTTTTAATCCACCATATTGTCATCAACAAACAGCTGATGGACTGTCGTCAAATACAGTACAACCCGGTTAACTGAACTTTGAGGGACCTGCACATTTATCTCACTTAAAGAGGTATCCCAGGTACCCAGTGTCTCAGTTATCTAAACTAATATTATAAAGAGGAAACATTAATTTGTTCGTTTGGTTGTTTGTTACGATTTGGCTCAAAAACTACTCAACCGATTTTAAAAATTGTTTCGCCATTTTAAAGCTACTTTATTAACTTAAAATATACGTAGGCTATATTTTATTTTCGAAAAAAATAGAGATCCCTACGAAAATTGTAATAATGTAACGCAAAGGAGCAAAATTTTGCCTAATCAATTCATTATTTGGCGTGCGCTGAGAAAACTTTTGAAGATACATAAAAATAATGTACCTACTACATGATTAAAGTACTCATTATTACCTATAAAAAAGTCCGCGACGGTATATGTCTAACTATTATGTATGTACATATATTGTGGTATGTAAGTAGTAACAATGACCGCTTTTTGTTCAAATTATTGTTATATAATCAAAACCGGGTTCAATGGAATAGTGGTGATTGTGGTATCATGATATTAATCCTTTTTCATAGAATAGTTTGATAATAATTAGGGTTGATTATGTACATGTATATTATACCTTAAATTATTCAAATCGGACCTTTCGTTGTAAAGTTACGACGGGTATAAAAATGCTATAAGTAAGAAAAAGTTGCGGTTTGAGCGAACTGGGCAGAATCTTAATGCCGATGAAGTTGATACATTAATAATTTCGAAAAAAAAATAAGAATAACAATTGGATTTTTCGAAAAAAAACCCTTAGTGGGGTGAAAAATATCGTCATCTCAGTAACAGAGGTAGATAAATCTACCTATAAAATTCAAAGAAAACCATCGTTATGTCAAATATAGAGGTAATTACGACGACAAAATCGAAATAACTAAAATCCCAGACATTTAAACAGGTTTGTTTTGTCGCATCAACAGCGGTAATTCAGTGCTTAAGTGTTTGGACCTGCCGGGGCTGCCTTCAAGCGGCTTCTGCCCAATCTGGGGGGTCCAAACGCCTCCTGCCGGAGGCTCTATGTGGGGATCGTGCGGTTCATGGCCCTTTATGGGGCCCCAGTGTGGGCACTGGACCTGCGGAAGCATCCAGCCCGACAGCTGAACACGTCCCAAAGGGTCATGGCTATTCGGCTTGCCCGGGGATACTGACGGTCTCCCGCGAGGCGGCGAGCCTCCTTGCTGGATTGCCGCCATGGGATCTGGAGGTGAGAGACCTCGCGCACGTTTACACGTGGCGCGTGGAGGTGCAACGTCAGGGCGAAACTCTGCTGCCGCGGCAGATTGCTGCGCGGCGGACGGAGCTCCGGCAAGATACCATGGCGGTATGGAATCAGCGACTGTCGCAACCCAGTGCAGGGCACGCCACAATTGTGGCGATAGTGCCCCTCTTTGAGAAGTGGCTGGAGAGGCGCCACGGCGTCCTCACCTTCCGCCTGACGCAGGTACTCACCGGACACGGTTGCTTCGGAAGGTACCTGTTTCGGATTCGGCGGGAGGAAACGCCCGGGTGTTTTCACTGCGAGGATCGCCCGGAGGACACGATGGAGCATACGGTGGAGGGCTACCCCGCATGGGTGGAGCAGCGCCGTGTTCTCGTCGAAGCGATCGGCAGCGGCGACCTCTCGCGTCCGGCCCTGGTTCAATCCATGGTCCGGAGCGAGGAGGCATGGGAAGCCGTCACCTCCTTCTGCGAAGCAGTAATGCTAGTGAAGGAGGAGGCGGGCCGCGTGAGGGAGAGACAACCCTCACGCCCCAGCCGCCGCGGCATAGGGAGACGCACCGGGCGTCGGGAGTCGCTGGGCGATTCCCGGCCACCGTAGGTGCGGGTCTGCGGACGGCGAGCGTTGGGTGGCTCGCTGTCCGATTAAAGCCAGACCCAAGCCGACGGCGCGTTGTGTTCCACGCGCGCCTCAAAGAGATGTCAGCATAGGAGTAGGGGCCCGTCCGGGCCAGTGCCTACCAGGGTTGCGGATTTTGTTCGAAAGAGTTACCGCGGCCCTGGAACGTAAAAGGCACTAGGAGGAGCATGGGTGGGTTTTAGTCAGTAGAAGACTGACACTCCCTGCCGCTCCACCCAGAGCGGGAGGGGTCATTTAATGATTTCCCATACTCAAAAAAAAAAAAAAAGTGATGGGACCTCAATGTCAGTTCCAGCTACGGAGGTTTCTCACTTATCCAGGTCCCACTTAACCAAGTTTTATTGCGTTTTTCTTTCTTAGTAGTAGGTACTCGAAAGGCATAAAAGGCCCGAAAGCTTGATTTATAAATTAGTTTCTAAACCTACAGCCCGAAAACCATGGAAATTTGAAAATATATGTACCTAGTACATACTTACCTAGGTACATAAATATTTTCAAATATCCTAAAATCGTTAGTAAACCCTGAATATCTACAATATAACTGAAAATATTTACCATGTAAACAGCATGCAAGGGTAAATAAAAACGCTAAAACAAAATAAACCCTCGTGCCGTTTATTCCTTTATACAAATCCATGGCGATTTTCTTACCTACAAACACTTACTGAAACAGAGGAAATTCAAAGAACCATGTAACATCTGTAAAATAGTCGTTAAACAACACGTAACTATAATTGATGAGATATGAAAATAATAAGCATTTTTATTAGGAGTTTAAGTATCAAAGTTTGATAAGGAAAAGGAATTAAAGTGGAATTTAAACCCAACAATATTTATGTCGCAACCAACTAAATCAGCCGTTTACTTAATTGGCTGCCTAGAAATTTCATTAAACGGCGCGGTCTAATCAGCGGCCTAAGTGACAGCTCGACATTTAATTGAACAGCTAGGCAAATTACTTGGTTCAATATCTTTTAATGACATGCCCAGCCAAGTAGTGGAACATAGGCCACAGGCAGCTTTAGGCACCCCGACATGGATAGATTAGGTTCGAATGGTATGACGGGAGGTATTGTGAGCGAGCGAAGCGAGCGAACTTAACTCCGTCATGCCCTCATTCATGTTACTTTCTTAATCCTGCAGACAGAAATAGGAGACCCGCGTAGTGGGGCTCCGTCGCCGAGGTTAGAATGTTGAAATTGATAGTTGTTGAATTTAGAATTCCCACAACTGGAATAAAGCAATGCTGCTGTCACCCAGCAGCATTGCTGTATTCCTGTTTGAAGCGTAGGCACTTTTTATCAGAAACAGTGACAACTTCACAAAATATTTTAGCTATATCTTTATGATAGCAACGCCCGTGACATTGCAGATGTTCTTGGGTACCGGTGGCCAATTACATAAAAAATTACACTTACCAATTACTTTTCTTTGAAAAATATAATAGTTAAAAGCACATGGCTAATTTCGTTTCCGTAATGCGTAATTCTATCTGTTTCGCATAGTAATAACAAAACGCACTACAGCCTGTCATTGCTGTCAATGTCATAATGACATAACACTTAACAGACTGTCACAATCACAATATAACCTCAATATTTTCGTTTATATCGTATGAAATACAAAATTTATTTTAAAATATTGTACTAAACAAGTAGAAGTTAAAGAAAAACAAATATGAATACTTCTATAATAAAACTGGCTCAGGTAAATTTGATGTGTCTTTTATTATACTTACATAACTTCACATTGATTGATTTTTAATCTTGGTTTTATGTTTGTAGTCAAGCTTTGCTGCAACTGGAGTTATAGCGCAATGTGCGCCAGTACTGGCGTCTCAGCTGCATACGTCTGCTCCATTAAGCAGAGTCGTGTCAGGGAAATACAGGATAACGAAGAAACGGGACAAGCCGCTAACGTACGAGATGGCGAACCCTCCACATTACATCGCTCATCGTAAATCATGGAACTCGTGGAATACCTGTAAGTTGAAAGGAAAGATAAATTTTTGATATAAAAAAAAGTTTACATAGTCATACCTTCTATAAAATATCTAGGTACCTACTGCATATTGAGACAGTTTCCCATTCCCCTTACCTATCTAATAAAAGACTTGAATGTTGTGAGTTTCACAATGTTTTAAGTGCATCATCTATTTCTTAGCACACATTATTTTTCCACTATAAACCTTAGGCTCAGTATTTCTTCTCAACACCAATTTTCACCAACTTTTCTAAAATAATTTCAACTTTCAACTCACATTTTGCTATTCTAATTGAAATGTTTATTATACTACAAACTGTGGAAAAGTTCAGATTCAACCTGTGTATGCGTTGTTATTCATAGAAGTTCAGAAACAGTAGTTTATTCATTTATTTTGTGTTTCAGCAAGTTTAAAAGATGGTCTCAGAAGACCAGAGACTGCTATAGAAGATGAATTCATCCGAAGGTTTATGACTGGCACCTGGCATGGACTTGTTTGCAGTGAGGTAATAATGAATGCCATATTCATAGTCTTTACCTATTTAGTATGTTCTTTATCTTTTTTTATAAGTGTCTGCCCCTTTACAGTTTTTAAAAACACAATGCAGTAGTTTTTTTCTTTGATAATTGCAGTCTATCTTTGAGTGTGTTATGCTCTGGGAATCCTTTGCCTAGCTGTATGAAGATACAGGCTGACGGAAACCCTATCTTAGGAATTGTAAAAATTTCTTCTCTTGTTTCCAGGTCATTATCAAGCGTCAGTTCAATCACATAAGAGTAGCAGCGATCATCAGGCGAGCTGTATCGCCCACTAAAATGTACTTCCTCCTTGGCTACACTGAAGAACTATTGGCCAACTGGCTACAGTGTCCTGTTACCCTCGAGTTACAAACAGTTGACAGTTTCAAAGATGTTGTGTTCAAATATATTTAATTTTGTAGCTTTATTTGTAGAGAAATAGTGTAATTTATTAGGTTTATCAATAAAAATGTGTATATAAAATTGATTGACAGCTTGTATTCTTTCTATGTGTGCCTACAATCAAGACCTAGTACCTACTCTTAGCGCCCTAACGCACTAGCGGACAAACGCGGGGGCGGCTAGCCGCTTCTCAATATTAATATGGAACCGCTTGTGATCGTATGCACTTAACCGCCAGCGGTTCCATTAATATTGAGAAGCGGTTGACCGCTTGTACGTTTGGGAGCTTCTTAATAGCTGTAGCAACAAACACCTACCTACTGTCAATTTATACTGTATGGTTTATTGTATAGGTACTGATGATAACTGTTGATGAGTCCTTTTTCTTATTTCTTGAATTGAAAGGGCAACAAGTATTAACGCCCACAATAAAAGTGCACTTATTAATGGCACTGTCAATAGAGTATTCACTGTCATCAGAAATTACTCTGCTCTAGCCACCGCCGCCGTCTATCCATCGGATATCAAGTCTTGCTAATGGTAAGCAACACCCATAGCAAGACTTGATATCTGATGGATGGAAAACTATTCACGTAATTCACCGCCTTTTCTATTCTAAATAACAAATGCCATATTTTTAACACAGGGACGGGAAATAATGTTGAAACAAACATGGTAAAAATAAAAGTCGAGTAATATAAAATTCATCTTATAATTTTTGATTCCTTCAAATATACATAATGTATCAACAAACAGAACAGCGAGACGCGGGCCGCGCGGCCGCACTAACAACTGCCGCAGCCGGCACATACAAGCACACACTCTTGCGCACGCACTTACCGCTCGAACACTGTGTCGAGCCGTGATCGAACTTCTGCACATACGCTTTGTACTTTTAAAGATCTTTTATTACACTTATACGAGAAACAAACACCGATTGTTCCTGTGAGTTTGTGTGTATGTTTGTCAAGTGTAAGAATCAAAATTATAAGTGTCTTGCTGAGCTATCCAATGTCAGTGCCGTCGTTAAGGTTGTCACAAATACAAGGGGTGTCCGTTTCTAAATCTGAGAGTATTTATGTTACATTCCATTTCCCTAAGACAATTTTCTCTAAATTTCTCATAAAATGTTTATGGTGTCTGTCTCTCTCAAGTAAATTTGTATTGTCTATCACAGTGTCGTAAAGCATTTGTCCTTACATACTAGTGAGTTAAACATTGCGATCTTATCATTAAACCACCATAAAAACACATTTTGTAAACTCGTTAAGGTGCTTCAGAAAATATTTTTAATTATCATGATATCCTTTTTTTAAAGTCTCAAACAGTCTTTCATATTGAGCTAATTCGTGCCTGTGGAATGTCTGTCGTGCGTCGCGAATCGCAATTGACGCACGTGAGTGAAGCTAAGTGTTCCGTAGCTGTGTGGTTGTGTGCGCAGAAGTCCATACGGCTGACAATATGCGACGGCTCGCTCGTTGTTAAGCATTAATTGTTATCGAAATTACATATTTACAAATAAAATATACACACAACATGAAGGCTTCTCGTGGTTAATTCGAATCACTATCCAAAACTTAGTAGCATCGTTGAAGCCTCCCGTTGGAACAAGTAACAGGATTGTACAAATACAATGTTTGAATATTTACACTAAAGAAATGAAGATATGATACAAATATGTACAAATAATAGTGATTCCAAAAGGAACAATCAATAGCACGATATTGAAATATTTATTAAAAAGACGATTCAATAATGATTAAGCGCTAAGAGGTTTCAACGACGCGAACAAAAAGTGCTTTTCACAATTTTGGATGGCATCAGTTTTGTAAATCAATAAATATACTTACAGTGGAATATAACAAATGTAATGTGCGATATAAACTCCTATTTCAACGCTACACACTGCTACAACTATTAAGTAAAAATGTCCATCAAAATTCTATTAAAAATAAAGAGATCATATATGTTCTACAAATAAGATAAACTTGTTGCAATAAAGCTCTAGATTATTCATAAGCGATACTTACGCATCGTGATGTTCTCTTGGTTTGTTTGAATACTGTTAAATGTATGTAACAGACTATATCTTGCATTATATTATGATATGCATGCTCATGAGCGTGTGCGGCCGCTCACTGTCGCATGCGACCTGACTGACTGACTGGTAGTCAGACACAATACCACCATGATATGCATACGAGTGTTGACCGTACACTCTCACTGACATGATTGTAGGCTCTATTTAATAATTAATATGTGCAAGCGAGATGAACACAAGTGCAGGAGTAGTTTCTATTGTCCCGCGTAAGTATAACTCAGAATTCAGAATCATGTAAAGCCAAATCTTAGCAGATAATTGTTGTCCTATTGTATTGCTATTGTTCCGAGGTCGACTGTACGTAGCCCTATAGTTATTATTTATTATGCTTCATAAGAAATTGTATCGTATAATTACTGACAACACGGTAAATGCAAATATACTCACTACTATTTTAAAAATCTATAAGTGGATATTTTAGAAGAGAAAACATTGGATCGTTTCAAATACTCATGTTAACTTAAATTTAACATTTGAAATTTTCGCGTGCGATGAAGGCAAATTGGAAAATCTACGCTGGAACCGTTCCGCCGCAAATGTAAATAGATATTAATATACACTAGACTTAGGTAACGACTCTCCATACTTTGTGCTCTGGCGCAGCGGAGCAGGCCCAGCGCGTGACGTCACAAGTCTTACAAACCTACATTAATTTACACGAGTACTAGAACAAGATCATCATGATATGATTTTAAATCTACTGTACTTAGAAAAATTATACAGCGTCAGTAGTAAAATTTGATTCGTATAAAACTTCATTTTAACTCCATTTATCCTAAAAGTAATAATTCAATATACCCTTTTTATGATTTGGCTTAATTTTTCTTTACAATACATCAGATAGATTACAAGAGAGACGTATCCCTATCACAATCACATTAGTAACATTAAAAATTAAATACAACAGCACCTGACGTTGATATACATAATAATATAATATACTGAATAATAAAAATATTCAAAATCAATTATTCGATATAAATAATTCCGATGGAGATGACTAAAATAAGCGTAGATACAACTATGCAGTGGTCCAAATAGTTTTCGTTTATAATATAGGTGATTTAATTATTTTTTTTGTAAATATCACTACTTATTCCGATGAAACAACTAACGCTTCACAACGAGAACATTGCACAAGAGATCGATCGATCGTAAACGGCTGGCTAGAACGACGCGGTTTTGATGGTTTCAAAATCGTTCGCGAAACGGTTCAAAAGCGAGTCGGATGCGATTCATCAACCTGCGCCGATGACTAGGTATACAGAGCTCTGACCGACGCAGTGCCCGTGACACGGCGAGACCAGTCACCGGTGTCATGAGACCTAGCATGTGTTCAGGACCGACCCTGCGAGGAACAGATCAGGGTGACCAACTTGACAGTCGGTAAAGTCGCTGTGGCGTGTCTTGGGGCAAAGTGCACGCAGTCCGGTCAGGCTTCAAGACACGTGACGTAATAACCACGCCTACTAAACTATCGACACTCACACAAACATTTGTACTACGCCAGTATGCTATACCCGCTATTACTAAAAGTGTAGCGGTTCACCGTCGGACGCCTCCGGAACATCAATTAAAAAAACTTACTAAAACTAAAAAATAAAATGCATCTAACATCGTTTCGCAATTTTTGATCGGACCTCTCAGACGACGCGAATACTGAACTGTTTCGGCAAACCAAATGAAACACCTTAAGAACTAACGATGATTAATTTGTGAATAGTAACAATGATGCGTAATTGAAAAATGGGGGGAAGGTCTCGATCGTCACATAACATAACCTACTTACAACTAGGGGGGGCGTCCGGTGGCGACATACCGCTGAAGGAGACCATTCATAAAAAACTCAAGACTTACACTAAGCTACACAACTCTCCACTTACATACGCAGACGTCTTTAACTCACGAGGACAGGGAGGGTACAGGGGGGTACACAAGTCTCGCTGAGTAGTTTGTTGGTACACTCGATGCCACAATTAACCTAACTCCTCCTAAGCGGCCGCCGTTCTACTTTGTTCGACGCCGACACCGACACCGTGCGACTGTACCGCGACAACCGAACCGAACGTCATCGAGTCTACTATACCGATAGAAATGCCGTCTAATACCTAAACCACTTAATGACACCTACCGATCAGTGAGACAGTCTTCACGACCGACAAGTTTACGTAACACTGGAGTTACAAAATATAATACGGAGTACAAATGGATAAACTATGTTTTGGGAAGCACGCGTTCTGGCTAAGAGAAAAGGGCGATAACAAAATTCCTACCTAGTTAAACGGATGAAAGTGTGGTGTGGAGACAACGGCTCAGCACCTCACTACGAAAGGCACTCAGGAGACATTACATCTCTACAATGTCTTTATATTCATAGCTACTATCATACTATTGCTTCGATTGCTTCAGTTTTACATCAAACTTCTGGTTAAGGACTGCATTGGACATGCAACGACTTATTCAATTAAAATAGAAAGAACCTAAACACCACTATGTGTACATTGATCCGCAGGTACCTCCATGGAAGCCTGTAATAACTAGTTGTTTGTCCGACGCAGAAACGTTCGTGTCAGATAATATATTTATGAAACAACACCATATCACTTCACATTATCACTTAAGATATTTAAAATTTATTGCACACACGTGATGTCACTTTGTAGGCAGTGTTAGATATAACAATGGTCTCTATATAAAACTTTATAATAGTTAATTAAGTATCAAAAATAATTCAAATATTCTATTACAATATTAAAGATTTATGTTAGCTATCTTACAACCCGGCCCTGAAAGTGCCAACTATACCGCACTAAGTATATAACAAGTACGTCAGTACTGCTCTCGTCGCGACGCCGGGCCGCGTACACAGAGTAACTCACTAAAGGAAGCTTTCATAATATATTTCTCCACGGGTCAAAGTGACCTTGATTTATAGGTGTGCGGAGATAGCGGTAAGATGGAATTTGCCACTGCAATCACAGTTGTTTTTGTGTATAAAACTTCAGCAAGCACTTCATTATGTCGTTACTCCGTGTAAAAGCCCCAAAACGTGCTAACAATCTGTAAGGTTGAAGTACAAAGCGTGTCTAAGCTTAGAACACTAGTCTCACTGATCCACGACGAGTAGTTCCGGCCGAGCCGCCGGGAAGCTCCCGAGCGACTCCACCGCCTCACAGACACGTACATTGCATTAACATCCCAAAAATATTACCTAAATAATATACAGTGGAGGAATTTAGATCACTAATTGGTAAATGGACGTTTGAAATACTCACACAATATGAGGAAGATGTTAAAATTAATATTTTTATTAGACTGATGAAATTATAACCGTGCGGTAATTGAAAAATAAAAAACCTCAACGACGCCGGAGACTGAAATATGCAAGTACAAAATGAGAAACATCTAACATGGCGTCCTCTAATGAGGTCTTTCATTTTTCTGCGCAGACAATAATGTAGCTGTTATGTATTCCTCAACTGTATAATATAATACATCGAAAAACTAAGCGTAAAATTGCTGTCGTAATCGACTGAAAAAATATGTATATTTACCATTCTTCCATACAATTTTATTGACACAATAAGCGTAGGTCTCATTTAGTTCATTCATATTTTATTGAATCAATATTTAAAATTACAACTACATAATTTTAATCAGATTCGTTCCACAATTACACTGTCATACGTCACACACTAAACTAACTTACAATCACTCCTAAAAATTTGAAAGGCTTCATGTTTAATTCTTCATGCATCTAACTAATATAATACTAGACTACGGCTCGTTATCTGTTCACTGAAACGTAAAAGTTTAACTAGATGTAACAAGGCGCGCATGCTCTGTACTGGGACCGAACTATGACGTATCAAAACCATTGTTACTCTGTTGTGAAAAAGGGATAAATCTATTCATCTGTATAGCTCCGTCTCTCTCTATCACACTAGTACAATAATGGCTAGCAGTGCGTCTGTCTAAATTATTATTTTTGAAAAGTTTAATTGTGTCTACATTTAAACTTTTCAAAAACACAAAAAAAAATTTAGATAGCCGTAATAGGCCATTCAGTGCATCTTCACTGAATGGCCTACTACGGCTATCTGTCACAAAGGTGTCCGTGGCACACTTTGTAATAGATCTATTAAGTAGATTAAGTTAAAATAAATCATTTTGCATGCATAGTTACTGTGATTATATTATTATACGATCTTCCAAGATCGAGTAAGATTTCGATTCAATACAATACGATTAAGATCGATAATCGATTCACAAAGCAAAAAATTTAACATCCATACTTTAACCAAAACGTCACAGTTCAGCCTCTGAAGTACTGGCGAGCGCACCGCTTCACTTTGTACTCTCCGAGGTATATCTCACATTGGCAGTGCTACAATATTGCCTACAAGTCACTTTATAAAAATATATCATGTTACGACACCTCATAAGCACGAAATTCAGCGGTTAAACAAAGGGAATTGATTACAATAATATATTTCTCTAAAATATTTCGTTCATTTAACTATAGTAAAAATCTAAATCGCTCTAATCAACTTGACAAGCCGTCCATATTATCTAAACGAAGTAATGTTAACATCTAAAATGTTGAGCAAAACAAAATTTCGAGACATTATCAAGTACTAGGAAGTACTACGGTACTAATAGTCCAGTGAAGAGAAAACGACATTCGGTATTATCTGTAACGGTATACAATATACATTAGGTATTATTTACTAAAGTAACGTCGAGTCCGGAGATGTCCAAACCATGCGATATAACAAAAACAACGCAGAGTATACTATGAGATGATTTTAAGTAGGTACTTAAGACTAAGTTATTTGTACATAAACGATTCATAAGCTAGTTACTGATATTTGTAAAGTTTATTTTAGAGTAAACTTTGATATAAGTGGTTGTAGTTTGAAATATTCGACCGCGATATAACGGACTGAAACAGGAGTTAATTAGAGAATTTTAACAGTTTACAGGGCTTAGTTTAAAAGCTAAATTCGTTTGAAACTATGAACATTGCAACTTCGAACAGTGTAGAGTAGCTACCTCGAGTCGTGCAAGAAATATTTGTTCTTTATGAGTGCGAATTATGAAATAGAATAATAATGGTGTCAAATGTGCACGCTAGAGGTAGCTGCCACTCAAAGTTGGGACAATGTTTAATGTTTCAAAAAGCGTAGAAGACAGGACGAGGTGGAAAAAGTAGTAGCGACCGTTGCCCAAAGAAAGATATTGTACAATTCATCATCGGTTAGTACTTCTTCCACCACGCATTCACATCCTAACGCCATACATTAGTTATAGTTTATATTTTAAATACACTATAGACAAACGTTTCTTAGTGCCTCTAGTATATCTTGACAGAGAACGAAACATAGTACTGAATTGGTCACTTTTATTGCTGCTCATACGCTATCAACTGTCAAGGTATACTGGTGCCTTAAGACGTTTTAATGGCATCATGATTCCAGTCCTGCAAAGGGATAGTGATAGTCGTCCTTTATAGCTCCGTTCTCTTTCACACGGGCTGGAACAATAGTGGCTTTAACACGTCAGCACCTGGCTACACTTTAGTATAGCAGAAACATCGTCATGACATTGCTGCATTGCACAAGCTGTAAAGTTCGGTTCCTATTTCAAAACTGCCGTACACTGAGCGCGGTGTTGTTGCGCCTGCGTCGGGTCATGTTCGGGTGATGTCGGCAGCGGTCGGGCGGTGTTACGTGTGGTGGTGTCGCTTGGCGCGGCGCGGCGCGCGCGGGGACGCGTGCTACCTGCGCCCGATCAGACCGTTGGAGTTCGCGTTGGCGGTCGGAGACATCTCCAGCTCCACTAGCAGCGGGAAGTGATCTGGAATCAATTCGTCATTAAACTTTGTTGTAAACTACCCTCGACGGACAAAAGTGGACAGAAAGTAGGGAGGCCCTGGTGCGAGAAAATGTAGCAAGTCTTCGGTTGTCATTGGCCGATGGCACTAATGACCTGACATTAACTTCAAGTAGAAATATTTTGCTGATAAAAAATACTATAGAAGGACCAATTTTTCCAACCAGCGAAAAATCATAGACAATAATAAACGGTTTGTTTGTAGTAAAACTGTTCATCATCATCATCATCATCATATCAGCCGAAAGACGTCCACTGCTGGACATAGGCCTCCCCCAAGTGTCGCCACAACCACCGGTCCTGTGCGTCTCGCATCCATCGGTTACCTGCGACCCTCACCAGGTCATCGGTCCACCTTGTGGGAGGCCTTCCAACACTGCGTCTTCCGGTACGCGGTCGCCACTCCAAAACTTTTCGACCCCATCGACCATCTGTTCTGCGAGCAATGTGCCCTGCCCACTGCCACTTCAATTTGGCGATCCTTCGGGCTATGTCGGTATCCTTGGTTCTCTTGCGGATATCATCATTCCTGATTCGATCCGCAAGGAAACTCCGAGCATTGCCCTCTCCATTGCCCTTTGGGTGACTTTAAGCCTTCTGATGAGGCCCATTGTGAGCGACCACGTTTCGAGTCCATAGGTCATCACTGGCAACACGCACTGGTCATAGACTTTCGTCTTGAGACACTGGGGTTTGTGAGACGAGAAGATACCGCGCAACTTCCCGAACGCCGCCCAGCCGAATCGGATTCGACGGTTGACCTCCTTCTCGAAGTTAGCCCTACCTAGCTGGATCGACCTAGCTGGTAAAACTGTTCCTTAAAGGTTATTTTGTGACTCACCTGATGGTATGTGTGGGTGCGGACAGCCGACCACTTTGTGCTCCCGGAACCAGTCCTGCGACAGCGGCCCGAGCAGACCGAGCGGTGTCATTGATTGCTTGCTATAGAATATGTAGTCGATTATACCCTTGAAGTCAAACCTGGAAACCGGGAAAAGAATAATACAATTAACACAGGATTTTATAAACATTTTTGCAGATAAGACCGCTACGTGAAAATGATTGAACTTGGAATGTCAGGGGGTTGGCATGGAGGCGATTTTGATGGAGCTTCTTCTTTTGTTTAGTTTGCTTGAAAAACAGCCAATGTAAACGCGTTTCACAATGCCACAATGTGTTATCAAAAGTTGCATAAATAAGCAATTTAACGGCCGGAGTGTCTTATTTTAGAATTTGAATAAAATTACCGATTTAAAACCAGCGCCACAAATGTTTGGCCAAGTTTGGCCAACACACGCGCAAACTTTTGTGTAACAGAACAGTAGATGCATAGAGTAGATTTGCATTATAATATTTAAAAAAAACGATGTATTGTCGCAAGGCAATAATGGAAAAAATGTACTTTATTTCTTGCCATTTTAGGTTGATTTCACACTAAATGTTATTTAACCTATGACTTTCAATATCTAAGTGACAGATTGCTTTGCTTGTTTTTTGTGATGAATAATCGTAAGTATAAGATAATATTGCGAAGATTTGTGACTTTATTACTAGGTACCAAGGTTGTAATTCGGTTGAACTAAAAACTGTTATAAAACTATTTTCTCAGTTCACTAATAAACAAATGCTAGTAAACAAAAGCTGTAGTAGGTAGCTTTGATTTTGTACGTGACCCGGTATCTAGTTGTATTGTTGATCGACGGTCAATCCCGAAGAAAGTTGTCAAAAGCGATTGTCACTTGTCTAGGCACTCCCACGTCCACGTCCCAACACACAGTGATCATTGCGGACTGACAGTTCGGCAAAATTCTGATTTTGCAAATGGAAGGCAGGAAGGCAGTCTCTGTCGGCACGACGACGCATTACGCTTTAATGCTTGCCAACTTCGGTTTCTTCCGGTTTTGCCGAACGAAATAACGCGTCACCTTATACATTATCGCCTATAAGATTATGCTGCATTGACTTACCGAGATGTACCAGGCCTAGGTAATTGGGTAGTGTTTAGACTTTCGAGCTATTGAACTTTTCTCTTTGATCACTCTTCGTCGTTTCCTCTAAGTATTTCGCGGTGTTGACCAACAGTGTACTCACGTGTAGTTAGTATAGGGCATGATGTCTTCGCTGTAGGCGGAGGCGAGCTTGAAGTTGTGCGTGAACTCGTGCTCCGAGCCGGGCATGCGGCGCAGCGAGCCCGCGTAGCCGAGCTCCTTGAAGTCGCGGTGCTCCGATGACACGCGACCCGATGACAGGAACTCGATCACACCTGCAATGTGAGACAGTCATATTGATTGATGATGGTTCGCGAAGGTTTCGTTTGTAGCAAGAGCGACTTGCTATTTGATTGCAGGTTGCGATAATTATATGAAATAACTATTTTAAAATAAGCAGTACATATGTGCTCTTCTCTCTGTATTTAATTTTCTTTTATAAGTGTACTAGCTTTTGCTTGCGGCTCCGACCGCGTGGATGTTGTTTATCGCGTAAAAAGCCTATGTTCTTCTCCATATACCAGGCTATATATCTGCCTAATTTCATGACGATCCGTTCAGCCATTTTAGCGTGAAAGCGTAACAGACAGACAGACGGAGTTACTTTCGCATTTATAATATTATTTATCTACACTCACAACGTAATGTTCCAAATATGAGTTTAAAAACGATTGCATAAATACATACTTTTTTTTCGTGGATAGGTAAAATTTAAAAAAAAAACCATTACAGTTCAACATTTTCCTTCGATTTTTAAACAACTGCATCATAAAATAACTTTTTAATTTTTATAGCACACTTTTTCTTTTTAATTTTTGGCGCGGGCTCATTGACTTAAGTCAATGAGCCAGCTTTTATCTTTGTCTATGTTTGAGCGCGCTGCGCAGTCATTCGAATACGCAATGAGAATATCCGCCATATTGGAATTCACTATTTTTCCACTTATTTTATTTCAACTGTATGAGTGAAGATAAAATAGTGTATGCAACGGCATATAATTAGGTATTAAAACACTCGTGTGATGCTATTATCACACTCGGCTACGCCTCGTGTGATAAACCCACACTCGTGTTTTAATAACCCTTTTTATATGGTCCTTGCATAAACTACTATTATTTATTATTTTATTATTATTGATAGGCACGTGCTTGACCACTATCTCACCTGATGGTAAGCGATGATGTGGTCGAAGATGGAGCATGCTGGCTTAGAAGTAACTATTCACTCTTGACTTAAAGACTCCCAGGTTGTAGCTATCAGGAATCACAGACTCTGGCAGGGAATTCCACTACTTAGCTGTACGCACAATGAATGTGTTCCCAAACCTTTTTGTGCGTGTGGGTGGGATGTCCACCATGTACCGGTGGCGCATCACCGTACGTCTTGTGGTCCGATGATGGAACGGGCTTGGCTACAAGATATGAGTAGGGAAGTAGAGGTACTACTACATACACTGCACTCGTGTGTTTTAGGTGTTCGTAATGTTAAAGAAATTATAAGTACATCCAATATCTGATAATAACTGAGAAGTTGGTTTATCTAATGTCGGAAATAAACCAGTATTGCGACGATTTTATTGCCGACATTAAATAAACCGACTTCTCACGACATTATAACGCACATATTTTTTATGTTGAAGATTTGCAGAATTGCAACAAGATACTAAAATATCACTGTTTCCAAGTTCAAGAGGTCCTTGACCTACAAAATAAATTAAGAGCTTATCATGAAAAACTTAAACTAAAAGAAGAATAAAGTTGAAAATTGAGCAATTTATTTATTTAGTACATGGAGGACTTACGGTTAATAAATCTGTCAATGTGTCGTCCATAAAGCTGTCATACCGTGTGTTACATATTGTACCTCATAATATTGCCTTTACTTATTCCTACAACTGATGAATAGGTCCAAAAATCCTACAAATACATTGTGTCCAATCTAGTAATCGAAGGCTTAGCAATGTCGTAAACTCCATATCGGGGCGATCTTTGTTTTGGGTACACTCGTAAATGACAAACAGTCGTAAATTGGCTAAGTTACTAGCGCTCTGGGAGAAAACACATCGATATATCTGTCTAGTTTGTTGTAGGATTTTGTTAGTTTGTATATTTTGGAAAGTGTAGTACTTATTCATAATTTTATAATAACGAGTAAGAGTAAAAAAACGTAAAAGATTTAAAAAAAATACTTTAGATAAAGGGCACATCGATACCAGGTCCAGAAGTATCAATACATTTTAGAACTTTTGATATGGCCCTTACGATGATAACTGATACTTCAAGTATCGATAATCTATACTAATACTAATATATAGATGAAGAGTTTGTTTATTTGAACGCGCTAATCTCAGGAACTAAAGGTTTTTTTTAATTGAAAAATTATTTTAGTGTTGGATAGCCCATTTATCGAGGAACGCTATAACATCACGCTACGACCAATATGAGCGGAGAATTAATGAAAATGTGACGCAGAGGAAGTTGCGCGGGTCAGCTATGAATAGTATTAGTAAAACATAAATCGTTTTGTGAAACAAAGATTAAATGCTGAAAGTCAAGCCAGGGATTCCACGTCTCAAGCATCATAAAAGGACATGTTTCATTGTTTTAATTTGGTTATATTTCACCTGACAGAAGAGCGAAAGCGAAACGTATAACCACATACTTATCCGTAAAATAACCATTTGCAAGAAGTTCAACATGAGAGCAAGGGACATCTATAAATTACGCCACACGTTATGGGAGGTAAAAAAAAAGTCATTGTGTGACATAATTTATGGATAGCCATTAGGGGCTATCCATAAATTATGTACACATATGGTTCATAAACGCATAAACCTTGGCCCCAGATCACCACTATCAGGCAGCGAGTTAAAGTCTCCATACAGAGCAACAACTGGACATTATCCCGCTGGCCCGCCAGACGGAGCGTCCGCGCAGAGTCGTCGAGGATCGTGCGCAGTTCGTTGCTCAGTATCATCGTCTGAATGAGCTTCACTATCACTTATTGTCCTCATATCAGTCCAACACTTACCACTATCAGGCAGCGAGTTAAAGTCGCCGCACAGCAACAACTGGACATTATCCCGCTGGCCGGCCAGACGGAGCGTCCGCGCAGAGTCGTCCAGGATCGTGCGCAGTTCGTTGCTCAGCATCATCGTCTGAATGAGCTTCACATCGCAGAATTCCGGGTCCCAGTGGATGTGCGCGGTGCAGACTAGGATGGGCTGGCCCAGCATTGACGAGTCCGTTGGTAGACCTGGAGTGGAGACAGAAACATTGTAGGTAAATACGTTGTGTGAGTACTGTGAACCTTATACTACTTTTATTTATTTTTTTATTGACTTGACTGCCCTGGCGGTTGGGAGTGTCATGCTCACTCAAAAGTCTACCTGATGGTGGCGCATGTGTTGGGTCATTTGGCTCCCTTAAATATGGTTGAGCCGAATGGTGCTAGCGCTTGCGTCATGTTCGTGAACGGACGCCGTCAGTTTGGACTGGTCAGCTCTCGGCTGCCACGGTTTATTTTAATGATTTGTTATTTTAATTTGTTGTTGATTTTTATTTTTTTACTCCGGATACTTTAACGTGCATTTCTTTTTACATCGTTCTCACATATATGTTTGTATAATTTCAACAGGAATGATGTACTTAACCATAAAATTGCAAAGAAAAATAATTTAAAAGAGTGTCCGTGGAGTTTCTTGCACGTTCTTCTCCATAGAGATCTACGCTTTGGAACGTGCAAATAGCTTCATCTTTTTGACTGACCGACCTTGACAATTCAAAAGTGCCTGTGAATGGTTTATTTGAAATAAATAATTTGAATTTGAATTTGAGATTAAACGATCTGCAATTAAGTTTGTCTTTGCGAAAGGAAAGATCCATTTGTGTAGGAAAATATTAAATGAAGGTTTAGAAATTAAAAAAAAACACCGAGAACCAATTAGCCAGATTATGTTAATCATACCACAAATTCGCGCAATTTGAAATTTTAATTGCAACCCCAGCTTAATAAGAGATCAAGTTAACTAGCTGGGGTACTTAAAACATTCCAAGTAATTTGCCTACACGTGTCCACTATCAGAAAACCTCATGGAAGATCTCGTAACATTTAAATTGTTACATAATTCTCGAGATTATTCGCTAAGATAACATAATTAAAATGAAGTGCTGACCAGACAAGATTTTTTCCATAGAACTGATTTTTGAAGGACGGTACTACAGTAGGACCTTTTTACCTCAATAGCTCTTCAATCGCCGAGAGCTATTGGTTCAAGATGATAGGTAATCTAAAGCCTTCGTAAAGCCAGGACATTCAATTCATCCCTGTCCTGTGTTATGAAGCGATAACCAAGGTCTTAAGGACGCCGATGGCATCTAGTGCGCAGACAGCGTCGATAATCATGCACTTTAGAACGCACTTTACTTAATAGCAAATATCTTACTTCCATGTTTAACTGGGAGTAAAAGTAAATGTAATGTCTAATGGTGGGTCTAGACTAGCAATGTGTGTAGTGGTGCGTGCACACTGTTATGTGTGGCCGCAATTATCATGAATTTAGACCGAACACAACACGCGAGTGACAGAAATAAGTAACATTACTGTTTATTGAACCCGCATATTACATTACACGATTGGTAAAGCCGTCAAACTATTTAGAAAATAACCTACTAAGAGAATTGTGACAGAAAATTTTAGCAGACAGACACATGTGTATATTATTATATTTAAACTGCAGAAGTGACCCAAATCCCTTTTATGGACCTAACGAGCGCACCACTCACACTACTTTTATTTTAGTGACCATCTACTGGTCCCAAATTATCTATAAGTATAAATACGTGTCACGGTGTTTGTGTTCGCACTCCTCCGAAACGGCTCAACCGTTTTTTATGAATTTTTAAATCTATATTTGGTAGGTATGAGAACAGGTCGTAAAGTATATTTCATACTTGATATGCGCTATCAAGTATGAAATATTATACTAATACTGTACGAAGTCGCGGGTAAAATCTAGTTATCTATAAAGTTTACCACCATCGACTCCGAAGAAGAATAACTCGCTGCCAATACCCCACACTACACTTTTACCCAAAAAAAATACAGTTGCACTCTTAGAATCGATTTTAAAACAGTCTGTGTAGGCTTCCCCTCTTTCGCAAAGAATGACATCACGGTGTCTCGACAGTCGCCCTAGTCTACAACCCCCGTAACGCTAGCTACTTATCAACTTGCGTAAGTAATCTTCGATCAAAGGAAAGTATAAGTGTTGGCAGAGTAGATAGGCCTGCGAGTAGGTACTTAGTGCACTTTTATCTTAGCTTAAACATTCCATATGTATATTAACGGTTGGTATTGCTTTATAGAGGCAGGTATTTGATTATTGCCTTCAATTTTATAATGTAATAACAGTCGCAGTGGTCGATCTTCAAGGTTAAGCAACGCTTGCCGGGGTCGGTCTGTGGATGAGTGACCATCTTAACATACCGAGATTCCTCTGTGCCTCGGAAAGCACGTTAAGCCGTTGGTCACGGCTGTCATTTGTAGATCTTTAGCAGTCGTTACGGATTGTCAGAAGCCAGTAAATCTGACACCAGTCTTGCCAGAAGGTACCGTGTTACCCAGTTAATGGGTTGTGGAGGTCTGGTAGGCAGCCGCTCCACGTAAAATACTGGTATTCAGCTGAATCAGGTTTGACTGGGAGCCGACCCCAATATAGTTGGGAAATGGCTAGGCAGGCAGATATGACCACTTGCAGATCTAGTACGCTAGGGCTATCAACTGCTTAACCGGACTATCCTGTGGTGACCTTTAATGAATGTAAGGCCCCCAGCCAGGGCTAAAAGCTAGCTAAATGAAGTTAAACTATGACCGCTCGCTAAGGGTATCCCCTGTGGGATACGGACCTCGGCTTAGCGGCGTCATTTCGAGGGGGCAGCAAGGGACAGGCTGGGTCGTTTCGTTAATTAGGGGGTTTAAAGCTAATGGCTCAGCGGGCTGGCTCGTTAGATAAAAGTCGGGGAGATGATCTCAAAAATTTGCAATGAAATACGAAAGAATACAAGAAAAAATGTTTGTGCAAGAAAAGATGCCACTTGAATAGTAATATGAAGATGGTTCATACGGCAGGTTTCTTAATCTTACTTTATTTTCCGACGATAAAATCTTTACAAACAAATACAACTCGCTATTTTATTCTTATTGGATACTGCCCGTACGTGGTTCGCGTACAGAGAAAGTACTAAGAAATCGATTGCACTGTTTTTAGGTTAATAGACACCTGATAATTACAAGACAGAATGACAGAAAAAACCGACACGCTTTTTATCGAATACTTTTAGAAATTCGCGACGGTCGGTGCTTCTACAAATATTTTTTGCTAAAATTAAGCTATAAAATTTTGTTTTTTATTAATGCGGTCCGAATTGTATGCATAGTTCTTGGGCTATGAAACGAGCGATGACATGACGAGGTCGGACGGAAAAGGAAGTACCTAACTACGTAGGTACCTACATAATGCGATGACGTTGAAATTTCGCCTGTTACTTAAGTTTTTTGTTGGTTCGCTTCCGCAGGGCTGTGCCGCAGTGGCGTTATAAATTTATGAGGATGAGTGGCGAAAGAGGCCTAATAAATTCATATTTAAATTACAACGTTTGCGCCAGCGGCTCAATTAAGGGCTAAGAGCGTAAGCGTCCGCTCATACTTTATTTAATGTTAAGAATTTGGGAATTAGGTGGGTTCATCCTTTGAATTTTTAACGGGAGCGGTTTACTATTTTATTTATTACCTACTTCAAACTTGAACATAAATGAGTCTTTAGAATACTTACTCATTCTAAAGACTCATTCATTTATGTTAAAGTTTTCTCATTTTTTAGTCAACGCGGTTAGTTAAGGGTCTAACGCAAAATGCTTCGTTCGCGTTGTTGTGAAAGAATCCAACATCATATTTATCAAGAATCTCTTTCTCAATATTATAGTAAATTGACTTCTTAAAAGCCAGTCTCAAACAGGATAAATAATACCACCGTCAAAATGCCGCATCAACTGAACACCGCTCCTTTCAGGGCCACACGCACAGTGCATGCTACAATTATGTACTCACCGTTTTCCCATGCCGCCTCTTTCGTCTTGATAAGGGCGGCTAGCCCTATATTGTCCTTCGGCATGACACGATTTAACATATTATCTGATCCCTCGCTGTTAGCCATTGCCAGTTGGTTGAACTCAATAAGGTGTTCCTTCACTAAGGCAAACCTGCAATGGAAAGTTGACAATCAAGATCTTATAATAAAAAAATGTAAAGACACGGAAAGTTTATGTTTACAACTCTAACCCACCGGGGGTTAGAGCTGAAAAAAAATATCATCACGTGACAATTTAAACGCTACTATTGGCTGCTGAAAACTTGTTCCACCAATCACAGCTAGTCAACGCGTGTTTGACAATATGTAATAACTAATTTTGAGGCAGGTATTTGGTTCGAGAACCTGAAACCTGTCACAATGACAAAAAAAATGGTTTGTGTGTATGTCATGACGTCCCAGTGTTTTTTTTTGTTTTTTGTCAACAACAGACATCTCTGACTGTATTAACACTTTATTTAAACGCCGCGATGCCGATGGAATGAAGTCATAAAATAAAGCTTTTAATATATTTTTCTTGGCGCGTAAAGCGTGTGTTGACTTATAACCTATACGTATGGTAAGCGATATCTCGCGGGGGCGTATCGACATCGTCGCTGTTAAGAACATAAATCTAAGAGCTTATGGACTTTATTTTGTTTCACATTTTAAAAGTTTTTTTACTTTGCTATGTGAGCTTGTTACAGAAAAACACGCAAAGGTTTTGACATACATGTTTACCATGAGATTACTATCAAGTTGCTGCAAATATTTTTGATGAAGACTCTGAAGACATTTAGCAGTTATGTTCAACAATTCTTCTGTCTGTAGAAGTATTATTTTGGTTAACTATTGGTGGATGCGAGACGCACAGGACTTGTTGTTGTGGCGACACTGGGGGGACGCCTATGTCTAGCAGTGGACGTCTTTCGGTTGATATGATGATGATGAACTTATATTGAAAGTCTGCTAGCCCAGCCCGTATGCACTTAAATTAATTTTCATTAAGGGTTTAACAAACCGCGCGATCGCGCTTCCTGCGTCATGGCATGCCATATCAGTGCTTTGGCCACACGTTTGTCTAACTGGTATTTGAAGTACTGACTTTCTTTCTAAATATGAGCATCTGCGCACAGAATGCGAGCTGATCTGTGGACCAGTATGTGCTGGTCTATGCGATCCAAAAGCACACCGTGTCACCGTACGTATCGAGATAAAGAACGAGTTGAAGATGCTCCAAAAGATGTAATCATGGTAGAGAATGCTTTGATGCTTCTAGACTTTACTGTATTAAATTAATAACAATGCTGTCGCAGGTATGCTGGGAAAAATTTCTTTTGAAATAAACAGTACCTTGTGCTCTTCTCTCTTTATATGATTCTTCTTTTATAAGTGTAATATTGTGTGGACATACGAGTACATAAACATCAAAATATTGTTCATACTTAGCAGATCTGAAGAAGATGGCGCACCCGTCGACGTACTTCCTCTCCGACTCGCCCATGGTCTTGGCGCGCGACTTCGGCGAGAAGATTCCGTCGTACCCATCCTGCTTCAGCTCGGGCAGGAAGAAGTTGTAGAACTGGTCTGTTTCCACTTCCTGTAGAACGTTGGAAGTTAGTTTGTTGAGTTGTCAGCAAGAACCGTTTATCTTTCTGAAGTTTAGACACCTAAACACCTACGGCTACCTGGCCTGGAATATACTAGATGTAAGGCGGAGGCCATGGTGTGTTGGCGCGGCTTAGGAACGAACGTTCAGCAAAAGACTGCGATAGGATGAGAGTCGATTGATTGAAAGTTGGAAAAGTGATTTATAATAACTTACTGAGCTATTTAAGGAACACACGAATGGCAACAGCTCTAATGACATCGATTCGATCTCCAAGTTAAGTTATTTAAACTTTTCAGATAAACTTATTGCTCTCCACTCCCTGCTGGACGCAGGCCTGCCCCCGACCAAGACCAGGCTTGTGCATCTTGCTTCCAACGGTTCTCAAGACCCATCAGATGTTCAGTCTAAAATCGTACTGCTTATAGAAGACGTAAAGCAAACGGCAGTTTGGGCTGCCAAGTTGGCATGGCAGTAGTGCCGTGCATGCTGTCATGGGTGTGTAAGACTACGCAATAAAATTTGTTATTCTCTGGTACTAGCCTGTAAGCTGATGATGTCTGCGGAATAATGTCTGATCTCATCGAGGATGCCCTTCTTCCGGTAGTCCCATTCGAGCGCCCAGCTGGGGCAGTAGCCGTACATCTGTCGCGTGGCGTACTTGTCACATAGCACGTTGTAACACATCACTGTGAATATACCTGTAAACGAGACACACATTATTTTGCATGCTAATTATAATCTCTATACAACGTGTAACATAATAAACGCAATACCTTTTAAGAGGTAATTGTACTCATCATTATGAACAACTTTTACTATGGAACCAACAATGAAAACGCGAAAAAAAAATCGACTGCTCTATACATTTCTGCACGCTTAACTCGACAAAATGTACTGAACAGCTGATTTTTTTTCGCGATTTCGGGGTTGGTCCCGTAGTAAAAGTTGTACATAATGATGAGTACAATGACCCCTTAAGAGGCATTGCATTTATTCTGTTACACGTTGTATATAAAATGTTTTATTTTGGATTCGGATTTTTTAAGTTCGTCTCCTAAGGGGGTGAAATAGGGGACGAACGTTTGTTTAGAAGACTCTTATTTCTTGGGCTAATACTTGAAACTTGGTACAAATACTGGTCACAGTAAATAATAAAATATGTCATTATTTGTTTATCATAACTACCCCCAAAAGACGATCTAGGGGGTATTAAAGTTTAATTGGAAGAATTGTATTCCTTGGGCCAATGTACGTGAAACTCGGTTCTAATACTGGCCAAAGTAATTAATAAAGATCGTCATTATACGTTTTTCACAATTACCCACCCGCAACTGACGAAGGGTAAAATTTTGTTTGTTTGTATGAAAGGTGTTTCATTCTTTCGGTTATAAATCTTAAAACTTTGCACATGACTGCTCCTAAATTATCCTAGGCTGATAAAATTTTCATTTTTTCAGAATTGTCCTTCTTATGTAATTTTAGTGGGGTTTGCCCGTAAATAGGTACTACACGATTTCATATCATCGCCCAGACTAAACCCATGGACCTAGAGAGGTTCATATTTTGTGTAAAAGGACTGCTAATGTTATATTTCGTAAATTCAACCTCTAAATGATGAAAAGGGGATGCAAAGTTTGTATGAAACATTTTCGTTTGTGGTCAGATATACGTGAAACGTCATGTAAAAGCTCTTCGATATAATTTCGACGTTATCCAAAAATTACAGATTATGTCCTGGAATAGGATATAGGATACGTTTCATCACGGGATTATGTTCCCTTGGGACAATATTCGAATTTCACGCGGGCACAGCCGCTGGCAGAAGCTAGTGATAAATAAACTTCTCAGTGTACTGTCAGTGTCAAGCTAGAATTTGACTGTCATCTCCTGTCTTGGAAGGGTCTAATTTGTCTGGGGACATAAGTGGAGCAATCGCCAATTGCTGGTTAAAACATCATACTTATAATAGTTATAATATAAATAATTAAAGTGTTGAGTGTGACGACAGACGCTATGCGATGCGAGTGAAAAAGTGGTCGAGCGTTATTATTGAGAGCACAAAATGATGTATAATTTTAAGCAGTACGGCTACGGCTGTATCTAGGCTGATGTTTGGAAGGGATTAAACTAACTTCTTAAGTTACAGTTTTTAATACACAGAACGTCCTAATTTTGGACTCGGCCATACATATATCGCGTCACTTTGATGATGCTTAGATACGGCAGCATCGACGCATAAACACGGAACGTGGAGACGCTTCTGAATAAGTTGTAATTCTTTCAACGTCGACGTTGCTGCGTCGTTTATCTCACGACACCATGTTGGGTGAGCATCAACGCCAATTAGTAGCCTCCGACACTTTGTTACCAGTGTCCGCACAACTCGCGTGACAGATAAAAAATGTTCCAATTAAAATGAGACTGGTATTACGCTCCACATACGGTAGGCACGCGACACAATGGCTGCTTTTTCTAATCATATCTCACAGGAGGCTGCGGCGGCCGATGCTCCAACAGTCCAACCATTCTCGATTTATTCTTTATGCTTGTTGTTTTAGGTCGCCGATTCCAGATTTTGTCGAATATAGATAGGCACTGATTTGAGACGTACGATCTATACGTACGACAAATTGAACTAGAACTCTCATACATATGTGATGAAGCCATTCGACACAATGGAGACATTTATGTAAAACGGAAATGTTCTCATTCAGACTGGTTGGAAGGTTGGAACAAGGAAATTGGGCATCATAAGCGTTCCGCGAGCTAACAGCGACGGATTCATTTCAACGTATCCACTTATTACGTAAACTAAGGTGGCACGACCGTGCTCTCTCACGCTCCACACCATTATCTCAGATTTATGCGGACGCGGCGCGCTCGCACCCGTCTCATTACGCGAATCAAAAGGCGCGCTGCGCAGGACGATGAGGGCCGCTCGTCTAAATGTCAACTTCGTGGAAGACCTTGGCGATGCAATTATCTAGATTTAATCGAGCCGGTCTCAGTCAATCAACGGACAAAGAACCGGGAGTGGAGGTTGTAAGACAAAGCGGCGCTGACGGGCACACGACAGCTGGAAGGACAAGACAATGCGCTGAGATCGTCCGCGGAGCCGTAGTCCGGACAAATTGATAACGATCGCGCGGTGCGCTCGCGCTCATGCTAATCGACACAAAGTCAAAGTCACCTGGCGACACTCGGCGGCGATCAATACGGCCGCAGCACGTGCTTCAAATACGTCCATTGTATGCCCGATGCGAGTGCGCGAGACGCGGCGCACATGCCAAATGTCGCGAAACAATACACGCATCGATAATCGCTCGTTGTTTAAGGAACTACGGGCGAAACGAAAGCTCCACACCAACACAATAATAAATGGTAATGTTGTCGAACATGTGGACGCGTGTCTTCATTTCAAATAAATCGACGACGATGATGAAATAGTACGTGTACGAAGCACAGACAATGGGAGAAGGTGACACTAACTGCGTGTGGTTACAATATTCCTGATAGCTACGACCATTGTGCGCTGTACGTTATGGTTTTAGCGCCGAAGCGTGGGCATATCAAAGATGTCATGTATGTGTATTGTAAAGTAAACTTACTAGTGCGTGTAGTAGAAATATAAAAGTAAAAAGGAAAAGGCGTGGCGACGGAAGTCGGCCGACTAGTGAGGCATGTCACGACGACCCGCTGGGTATTTGCACCGCTCGCGTAGCCCCGCAACACTTCGCTTTTACACGTTTATCCTGAACAACGTAATGTTGATCGTGTAGCGCGTGAATGCCTACACGAGCACACAGATCATGCATTATTGTAAACGCTCTGTCCGGAGCAGTCAAATCTTTGGAGCAATTGTTACCGTTAGCGGGGTAGGTTACAGTCACGCTCGCGTAATGATTTCTAATATCAATACGATCGTGAGAGATCATCAACACGTGCCTTTTTTGCGCAGTGAACGCAGCTCATTAAAACCGATTTAAGTACCTAAGCAAAGATTTCCATTTGGATTGGCGTTGTAAAGAACTCATTAGATCACGTTCGGTCAGAGCCCGGTGTGATCGACAATATGACGTAAGAAGTCTCAATAGGTGCTAACAAGATGTTGTTAGTGGGAGTCGAGACGTACATCGGTACTTGTTGCCGACCGCACTGCTTCATGGATTTCACCTTCAGCTAATGGGAACGAAACATGCGATTTAGCAAAAATTATAATTTAATTTCAGTTAATATAGAACCAACTATTGGTAAAGTTTTAATTGTGATGAATTGCTATATCAGTAGTATGTTTAAGATTATTAACGGAATAATAATTATCGCCATCAATGAAGCAAAGTTCGTAACGACAAACGAATAAGTGAATTTTAAACGGTGACTCATTTTAATCGAGTCCACAGTCATTTGCATATGAAAGTGTACAATTGCGTCGAATCGTTGTATCGAACATGACAGTATCGACATCTGGCTACAATGCCATGGGAGCGTCCTTCTATTGTAGGTCGTATTCTACAAAGCCATTTGTACTTTCTGATGATTGTAGGTAGCTTGATAATGATTTAATCATTAGTGAATAGACTTCTTTGATTAAAGTCATAACAATGAAGAAGTCAGTTAACAGAGCTAATGATAACTGCACAATGAATGACAGCGCTCATTAGTTCTGTTTAATGCAATTACTGATATCGACGATTAGAACATTCTAGAATATTATACTAGTGAAAATGACAAATTGCCTGGAGGTCTCTAAGTTGAGATAGACACCATGCATCATATCGAATGTGTTGAGAGTCAGAAATTTCTCTTCGAATTGCTGACAGGTGTAGAGAGCAAAGATGCATTCGCTAAATCATGAACACACATTAATCAAACAAGTAGGGGTAACGGCTAGCTAGCCTCGCAGTCTGAGAAACGTGCATGATTTAAGTACTGAGAGGTGGTGTAAACAGTTATTACGTTGCGAGATTGTGTCGATCAGGACATCTCACTCCGGTGTTTATGTCGGCAAAAAAAAAGATATAAACCAGTTAGCTATCGCGTCTCATCTGAATATAATGGGGGGAGGCGCACAGCCGTCTGTTTATTGGCGATGCCATTACGTGGGTATTCTGTATCAAGATAGACACACGAATTATTTATTCAAGTGTTGTAAATGTCCATTGTTTCATGAATTTTTACATTAACTGACTTAGAAAGGTCATATATCAAGAGTTTAGGAAAACAAGTGTTGAAAATATGAAGGTTGAAAGTAAACAAATAATAGTTTGACTCATGATTTCATGAACCAAAGAGACCTTACTTTGTGTCGATTGTAAACAAGCTATGTTGGAATTTATTCTGTCCCACAATCTTGGAGCAATATACCTCGCAGCCATCAATTGATTTTTATACGTCGCATTTATGAGAACAAGAAGGAGTCTCAAGGTTTGTCGGCTGTCGTCTGCGAGGCTTGTTTACGTCTCCATGTGATTTATTCGCTGTCTGAAGAGAGTAAGTTATCCAGTTTTAATATAAATTTCGCGGCATCCACGGGTTCACGGATGCAAGGAGGTCGCAGCCAATGTCTCTCATTGTGCATTGTTTATCCGCGAATGGCGAGACGAAGGGCATTTCCTCTCTTCCCGTGCAATCTGGCCATGAGAGCGACTAAGCGCGATCGACTGAATCGGTTTCTAGGTGTATTGTAGATCGCTTCCTATTTACGCTCGATTGATTCTTAAGTAAATACGAGTATACGATAGTCGCCATGTAACAAGAAGGTCGAACGCGTAATATCGTTGTATAAGTGTCCAGCTTCATGGATGGCTAGTCTTATGTACGCAATGATGCAAACATTCGTATCAACGCAGTTGTTGCAAATATTTTAACAAATCGGGAATGTGGCATGTGGCAACGATATTAATTATTTGCCAATAGGTATAAGGTGTTCGAGCGCCTGCCAGGCTCGAGCGTCCGCTTTGATTTATGTAAATTGGGTATGCGCATCGTGCGTCGGGAAGCGGCATGAGTGCCGGCCAGGAACGCGTGACGGGATCTAAACTCTGCCGGCATACTCTTCACGATTATTTTTTACTTAGAACTGCAAGCTAAAATAAATTTCAGAGAACTCCATAAAGTGCTTTGCGAGAAAACTCTATGCTTTACAGGCGCATTCAATAAAGATTTTCCACTAAGTGTGTTTATCTCTTTCCTCGACAGATCATCTTGATATAACCACATTGCATCTTGCTCAGCACATGGGTTATGCTGTTGAACAAGTAGGAATAGATGTTAATGGCATAGTAGGCGATCTTTGAGTACAAGGGTTTTTAATGGGGACATGTATTCTTGGCAATTTATAAGTTACAATAACAACACTCAATTTATTATCTCCAGACAGTAGAGATAGCAAGGTTAAGATAGGACATTTCTACAGCAATATGGAAGAGCCTAGGGGTCGCACTTGATTAGTGAAATGGTAAGATAAATCCATCGAAGACGAGGAAGCTCCACCTCTCGGAATTATTCAAATGTCATACAACGTTAACTGTGTAACGGTAATGGATGGAAGACTACAAGTTAGGAGTGAAGCAGGACCAAACTGGTATCCCTGGGGTCTCCCGCGGGTGGAAACATTACCGTTGCAATGGTAGGGCGGGCTCTGGTTGATTATTTATGAGACGGGCCGCGTGCGCCGCGCCCATACGTGCCACTATGACACTTTATTAATGACGAACTTATTGCTAAGCATTTTGTTATCGCTATTAAATAATCTCGCGCCGTTCTTGGCTATGAATCGTATTACTTCGACGAATAAAAAGGTGAGTGCGATGGTATCGTTAAAATTAATGTTTAAACAGTAACTGCACACTCATGTTTTTATTGTAAATGTTTGTTTTGGGAAACTAATTGTGTAGTAAACATGGTACTTGAATACTTACAAGTCGGACGAGTTCTGTTCGGTCGGGTCAACGGTATCCAAGGCCTCTGTGGCGGTAGAGTGGCAGAAACTGAAACAAAATAACAAGAATAAGTTAATATCACTGAGAGCAAGGAGAAAAGATGTCTAGCACCCGCAGTGGACTCGATATTGGATTTTGATTTGCAAAAACAGATCTGGAACTGATTGTAGATGAAATAAATCATTTGTATGCATTCGCAAAAACTTGGCGATATCATTTCAAATTGTAGATCGTGCATGTATATTCATTACTGAAAGCTATCACCAGTGGTAGAAACCTCATAATATTTCACGAAGGCGAGAACAAAAAGTTCCCACTTCATTTGTATCGTTGGTTTAACCATCACCTATCTACATAGCTGTACGAACAAAGACACCTAAAAAACTTGTTCTATTGTTCTGTTCGGTATACGCAACGAAACATCAATTCGAGCGAAAAATCAACAAGCGTGCGGTGGTCTCTACCACAACGGTACCGGAACCGCATTTGCAAACACGGCTTCGAGCAAAAACTTAATGACTCTCCTCGGAAAATCTATGAAAATAAAACAAACATGCCTGAAACCTATGATTGATATAGAACAAACAACGGAACTTCTTAACGAGATCAAAATGCTGTGGGAAATTGTTTCACATAACGAAGAAAAATAACTCCTCAAGATAAAACTTAAGCTGTCACTGGAACAGGTTCAGTAATTTCATTAACATATTGATGCTGTTGAAAGAAATTAATAACAGCCGTCGGGACGTGTCATGTAAGATGTAATGTAACTTGTCGAGATGATCGAAGTATTTCATACCGTTCAATGGAGATTAATAGAACAGAATTTTGTATGTCCATCACTTACGATGTGACGACATTTGGCCACTAAAAAAAAGATGGCGATTTAGATTCTACTTGATGTATAATCTTGGCTCGTTCAAATTGCTCTCAGACTCGCGATTATTATCTTGGTTTGTTTTTGATTGATTGTTGAATGGAATGTCGATGACAATTTATATTTGCTAGCAGCGTGTACATTAAAGACTTGATTACGCATAAAAAGATGGTCCAAAAGAAATTGCTGTCGAAATCGTCTGAGATTAGTTCAACATTCGGATGCAAAATTAAGTGGAATAGTATTGCTGAGTGTTTTTGCCAAAGTTGAGGCGTAGCAACGGACCGCGGCCAGTCGTGCGTAAATCATAATATGAAAACGCCCGTCGCACTGTAATTATGTAATGGGTTATATACCTCTAACAGTGTGCTCGCTTTTTGATGCTCAGATAACCATCTATTGAATGTAGTAATGAAAATATTAAATCGAACATGGGTTTCGTGATCTTCTAGCTGATGTTTGTGATTTGATTCTAGATAAGATAAGGATTGGATATTAAGGAGGTTGTAAGCCAAAATTGGACGCTCGTCTTTCTTTGTTTTTCTTTCTATCGATAGGTAGTGATTACTGTTTTTTTTATTTCGTCATGAAATGTTTATTTCTGTCATTTAATTTGCTAAGTTGTGTATAAACATTTTATGTCCTGGCGTTTTATGCATGCGTTGTGTTTATTGCGTGTTTATATTCTTTACCCTTACATGAAAGTATGTAACGCAGTTATTTCTTTGCGGTGGTTTTATGACTCTCCTGTTCTCAAGTTTTACAACTTTTATTTATGAAAATCCTTTTTAAATGTTATGGAGAAATGTAGTGATGTTAAACTAGAAGAGGCGTGCGCGGTATTGTCACCTCAACAAGTTCGTTATTGTCTGTCGGGCGGCGTCAGTGGAGTCGCGGGCGGACGCGAGCGCGGGCGTCGTCGTCGCCTCATTACACTTTGTAATTAGGCCCGTGGGCTGCGTACGCCCGGCGCGTACGCAGTACCCTGCACTAAATCACGACAGGCTCGCTTTAACATGCGCGACCGACGCAACCGGCGCACGGTGGGCTGAAATCGCGAAGTTGGGACTTAAGGATTTTTAAATATATATTTGCATTGTATATACTTATACCATACTTTTATGTTTTGGAACTTTTTTTTTAAAGTAGGTTATTACCCTAAAATTTCAGAGATTTAATTTGTATGAATAAAACAAAGAATTCGATGCATGGTGCATATTATTAGGATTATTATTATTAGTTTGTCGTAAATATTTTGTGCAACTGCATTCCACACCACTCTTTCCACAACACCAAAACCGGTTTTCTTATCAGTAGACGAGTCGTCATTAGTGACGTGCGCCAATCAGAGGGCAGTAAATTTGCAGGTAAAAAATATTTGGGGTAGCAAGTTGAAAACAATGATATCAGTTCGTTGTAACCACCCTTTACATACGGACTACCCGCTCGTTACTTGATTTTTGTTAAAAGTTGATTTTCGAGAATTTTGTGAAAATGTTTAGTGATTTAGTTACTAATGTTGATATGTTTGTGAAATTGAAATCAAGTGGTAGTATTAAGGATCATAACTTTTTATACAGTGCTATCAAGTCAAAATTGTGTGATTTAAATCAAGATAATGATAATTTGCTAAAGGAATTCTGCGCAAAGTATTGTTATAATACTTATAAAAAATGGGAAAATGCTAAACGAAAAGAACATACATTTAGAAGTAAATACAGTGATTGGTTGGAATCGGAGATAGTTTGGCCTGAGTTTATGAAAGATTTTGCAAAAAACGACGACGATCCAGTTCCTAGCACATCAACTACATCTCATGAAAAGGTGTCTGTTGGTACATCAACTCAAGTAAGTCCGAGAAAACCATTTACAGAATTAGGTCCTAAACAAAAAAAGAGACGTACGGAACTTACTACGCAAACTATTGCTTCAGAGGAGTTGTCACATGCCCATGTTTTTAACTTAAAAGCAGAAGGAAAGGAAGATGTTGCTGACATATTACAGCATCTGCTCAAGCATCCACAGGACGTGCAAAAAGTAAAAGATTGTCTTTTTGGAAATAAAAAGAAATCAGTATTCTCTCCAGATGAAGCTTTAGGCTTGTTTTTGTCTTTGAAATTGTCAAAATGGCAATATAATACGCTACGAAAAAGTATCGCAGAAGTAACTGGTACCAACGTATATCCCTCTTACTACGCACTGCAAAATGAAAAAATTAAATGTTATCCACCTAAAACTGCTATTGTAGTAACAGATAAAACGGCTACGATAGAATTGCAGGCACTATTGGATATTACTGTGAAGAGAATTATAATGTCAAACGAAATTAGTGAAACTTGTAAAGATTTGACACTGATTAGTAAATGGGGATTTGACGGAGCTTCGAATCAAGCCAATTATAAGCAGAAAGTTGGAAGAGAAAATGAAGAAGATGAGGACTTTGACGATTCTAGCGTATTTATGGGTAGTTTGATTCCTATCAAATTAGTGTCTAGTGACAGAGTTATATGGGAAAATGATTCCCCAAATTCCTCATTATGGTGTCGTCCGCTGTTTTTTAAATTCATGAAGGAAAACAAATTCAGCATTTTGCAAGAAAAAAATGCGATTGAGGCAGAGATTAACAATTTAGTTAAGACAGTGGTTGATGATTTGACCATCTCGCACAACCTAATACTAACCATGATAGATGGTAAAGCGACTGCAGTTCTTTGCGATACATCAACACAAAGATGTGACATATGTAAAGCTACTCCAAAGGAAATGAATGATTTGTCCTTGGTTTTGGCAAAAGAAATTGATGTCGATTTATATAAATATGGTTTATCGTCGTTACACATCTGGATACGATTCATGGAATGCATTCTTCATATAGCGTACAGATTAGATTTGAAGACATGGATGGTGAAAGGTGACAGTAAAGCTATTATGGAGAGCAAAAAGAGAAATATTCAGGAAGCATTTAAATCCGAAACAGGACTTTTAATTGATGTTGTGAAACAGGGTCATGGTACAACAAATGATGGGAATACTGCGAGGAGATTTTTCGAAAACCCCGATATTGCAGCTTCGATCACAGGAGTAAATGAAGAATTAATAAAAAGATTTAAAACTATATTAGAAGCAATTTCGTCGGGTCACCGTATTGATATATTGAAGTTTAAAGATTATACCGAAACCACCATGGAACTATACATTGAATTATGTAATTGGTTTTACATGCCTGCAAGTGTTCACAAAGTTTTAGCTCACGGAGCAGCTATTATTGAAAGCTTGGGTATAGTGCCCATTGGAAAATTATCCGAAGAAGCAGCTGAAGCACGCAACAAAGATTTTCGGAGATATCGTGCTCATAATTCGAGGAAATTCTGTAGAAAAGCTACTAATGAAGATATTTTGAACAATTTGTTAATCAGCTCTGATCCACATATTTCAAAGATACGACACAAACTGGTGCGAAAACACAAAGCCTTTTCAGAAGAAGCAACAGCTTTGTTGATCGTTAAGGATACATTTGTTGACGATGATGATCAAGAAAATTTAGGGGTTTTAACTGAAGACCCGTTATTGTCAGAGCATGGTGTTGAGCATGGTGCAGGCCCCTCCTAAAAATATTGGTAAATGATTTGAATTTTGAATTTGTCTTTGTAAGTCTCACACATACAGAACACAGATTTGTAGTCGTGGATTAGGCCTATTGGGGAGACCACTGATAAAAAAAACGCGCCTAGTTCTCTACCTCTGGGGTGGTGTGGAATAGAGAATACAATAATTATCACTGCTAAGTATTCTGAGATTTAGGTGACTTTTAAGATATTTTCGTTCAAAAAAATCTAAAAAAGTCTAACTACCTACTAAGTCACAGTAAACTACAGTAGACGATTAGATGCAAATAAATTGTACTATTAAAATACTTATCCAACAATTGGAAGAAATTTGAGATTTTGTAGACTTAAATGCGATTTTAATAAGAAAAAAAATTAAAAAAAAAATTTCTCCTAAATCGCAGCAAAGCGCAGTAGCTGACTAGTTGTAAAAATAAGCTAATAAATAGTACTATTTTAATATATACATCGCAGTTGGAGATGTTTTCAGATTTTTGAGATTCTTTAGATTTTATGATTTTTTCTATACAAAAAAATATTTAAAAAATTGTAGTACTAAAAATAATGCGTAAAATAAAAAGTCATAGAACAATAATTTACTGTATTAGATAGTAGAACAAATTTGCATCATTAATCAGTAAAAATAAGATGACTTTTTTTTTAATGTCCTAAGTCCACTACGTATATAAATCAACCCACCGTGCGGCGCGCGGCGTCCCCCAACACCCATAATCCATACCGACACAATGGACGTTTATGGATGTGTTATTGAATATTAAACGCTAAAAAAGCTGTTCCGTCTGCCGCTGGAGTGACGCACTTTACATATTCGAAGTAAACAATGTTGTACATCTCGAGTTGCGTGCGACTCGACGAGGCAAAAAATTAAAGATTCGTGCTGAAACAACTTTCACGAGAAGTCATCGATTCTCCTCAGCTCGTCACAATTTCCGACAACACTAACAAGACAGGCGGGCACAAACAAAGTGGTGTTAGGAGCGACACGGCAGCGCGGCGGCGGCGCGAGTGAAAGTCGAATGCACTACAGCCACTAGATAGGCTGGCGGTGATAAGCATCGACACGCTCTTCACATTGTTCGCGCTCCGATACATCAGATAAGGCTTTCTCTGTTCTTCTCTCAAGAGCTACCGTGAGAACGCCCCTCGTATCATACGACTTGACATTTGCAAAACAGGAGCATTCTTTATCTGATCGAATATTAGCATAGCAAACAACTATCTGTCATATCATCAGTTTGGAATACGAGCACGTTGCTCGTGCAGGTCATGGGCAACCGTATATGGGGCTATTTTTTCAAGACAGCATACAAGGCTGAAAAGCACATAAACTTAGCTAGAATAAGTAAGCAGGAAAATAAGTGTAAACATACTAATAAAACTCTGAAGGAAATAAAATATTTTACCATAAAAGTTATGCTTAACAAAAAGATAGGAGTCAAACGCGCCGAGGCCACAGGGTTAATCAATTCCATGCAAAACATTTTCAGTCCATTGACTATCGTATCTTCGCTAGACGTCGAGGAGCCGACCGAGCAAAAACCGGTATCCCCTGTTGCATCACATTCTGGAGCAAATATTATATTGGAGCCTATTTCTCATTCTGTGAAAATGAAAAATATTTTGATATGTTCGAAATGATTTTCAATATTTTGCGCACGCCTCGAATAAAGGATCTCTTAAGCACATACGTGACCGTACCGTTTACTCATCGGCATTGTCTCTCAGCGTTATTTTATAAGCGAAAATACAGAAATACAGTCCCCGAGCATATCATGTCGACTGCGTGATCTGACTCCACAACTCCGGTAAGTGCTGTCACTCTGGACATTTATATGATGCTGCTGCATTTATCCATTTTCGTAATGTGACATTAATGAATGATATGTTTTGTGCATTCAATAGGCGCTTACGACATATTATGCAGGACAAATTCTCCACTAATCCATCGGGCGTATGTCGAACAACTGGAAATATATAGCTATGCATTCTCATAGCTTTACGATGCTTTTACCTGTTTACATGCCATTTACTTTTAGGCGAGGTTACAAAACAAATAAAGTGATATAAATAAAGAGCTGCTTTAGCTGGACGAGAATTACATTGGAATAGTCTATTGATTTTGTTGCGAGCTCGGATATGTTCGGGCAAAGCTTTCATCAAGTGATTTTACGATTATGTTCACGGTTCGTGGTCTGGCCGGAATCGCTTAGTTTCATGTACTTGTGTTGTAGAACAAATAAATGCTAAGTAAATAATTCTTGTCTTACCGTAGATGAGGAAAAACGCTACGCTGAAATAATTACGAGTTAATTCTGGAAAGTCATCCAACTTGAATTTTCACGTAAATTGTACATCGTTGTTGAGTTGGTGCGATGACCTCGCCGGTGATTTTATCACAATGCGGCGACGACATCGTAAAATACATATTTTCGCGAAAAGCGTATGATGTCACCTTAAAATTACCGTCACAGAATCTATAAAACTCCAACATTCGATGAAGATAAACGCAGATATGACGATATTTAGAAAGATACTTAACGTGAGGAAATGGAGCTACCTCACAAAGACGAACACTGTGGCGTGGAGTACGCATATATACTTGAAAGGGCGTACACTTGTGCAGTGCGTGTAGCAAATAGCTCTTTATTGCGCACATATTGTAAATAATTGCATGTGGGGGGTGAACAGGCGGGTTACGTAACTGAAGGAGTAAGCAAATGTGTGTTTATGAGCACGCCAGCGGATGCGCTATCGTCAGTTGGCTCGGCCGGCGCACGCCGACCACGTTGGGCGGACCTAACGACCTGCCTAACCTACCGATTGTTGCAATTGACCCAAATGGACCCTGTTGAACTGTGAAGTGCTAATCCAGAGCACATTTAATAGACCACGGAAAGTGTTGTAGGTAAACCTGAATTGAATATTGAAGAATTGACATATTTACCTGGCTAAATATAATATTTAAATGATTGTAACGTATCCTACACATGGATCATACATTTATGACATTACTGTTTATTATTGTAGACGCAGCCATCATTTAGCCGTAACATGCCCAGCGGGGGGTGCCGACAGACTTATTTTTGTTATACTTCATCCAACACATGATTCTAATGCTAAATTAATTTCTTCGAATAACAGCATAAAAACTGTTAGAAACACGTGTATATATTTATTTTTAAATAGGTTTATTATTGTAACTACGTCTAAAGATGTGGTATTTTAATTTAATATGGGTAGTTTTTTGTGCGATGTCAAGTAAAACATTTCGTGGTATGGACACAATGAGTTTTTTGCTGCGTTGATTCAAAATTCTGCGGTACGCTGTGTAGCCACTAGCCACCGTATTTGCCCACGCGCAAGTGTGTCCTCCTGTGCGACCGTTCACGGCCAAGGCCAAACAGATAATAAACGCGTAATGACGAACGATGTGCTACCGAGCAAAAAAAAGCAGCGCGCGCGCATGCCCACGTGGGGAGTCTTTATGAATCTCTCACAATATTTAATGACTTGGAAAATTACAGCGACTAATAAACCTATTACAAATGAAAACTGTTGCGTGACGTTAGCTCTTGTAGAGTAGCATTTAAAAAAGGAAACGTTTTCAAAATTATTAGTGCGGTCGTGTCATCCACCTGAGAATTCAAATCACCATCAGATAAATGTTAGCTGTAAGTGGCTGCCGACACCGGCTTCTGTATGAGAGTTTCATTTAGAGATACAAGGAGCCATCAAGGAGGGCGATGGCCGTCGTAAATCACCGCCGCGCTCACCTCTGTCACTAATGGACTCCTGTCAAGTAGACAACCGTACAACACAATTATTGTTAAGGAAATTGAACACTAACCAGCAGGGCCTGAAAGTATTGTTACTTACAAGAAGTGAACTATTAAATCTCTATGAGATCACTATCCCATTATTGGATTACTGTCTGTATTAGATGAACCATGTTATATGTCAAAAACAATCAACTCTACCGGCCTGGTATTTGAGCTCTTTATTATAGTTTGATGGTCCACTGTGAATACTCTGTTATAAAAGTGATTACACGGCCTTGTTACTGGAAAATTCAATTTGTCCGCACCGTTTCACGAGGGTGTGGCGGGATTCTCGGGAGGTTTTTACGTACTGATAAAATCTACACTGGCAAGATAATCGCTAGCGTATTCGTATCACGCGCTCTCATTCCTCCAACCTAGTGCATCGTACTTGGAAATGTGCATAGTAGTGCGTGTGTGGGTCGCCACCGACGCTAAAATAATGCACGCCTGGACCTTGAAAGGCGAGGTGAACGAACCGACTGACTAATAGGTGAACATTATGTTGATTGATTACCAAATACAACTAATGGTATTGCTCCAATATTTACACGCAATTACACGCAGGTTTCTAGAAGGTGGCCATAGACGTTCGTATGTAAACAGAACAATCTACCATCAAAATGTCACAAATGGCGACGTCAGTGTATCCGTGTCCGTAGGGCCAGCTCGAAAACGACTCAGTCATGTCATTCCAGCTGCTCTGCGATGCTACGGCCGACTGTGTATTACCCATTTTACCGGACCTCCCCAGAGTTAGGAATCTAGCCATCTACTATATGCTCGGTGACTAATATACTGAACATTTACAAATGGGGGACATTTAGAACTGCATACATTCACTGCACGTGAATATATGCAGTTCTAAATGTTCCTCATGAGCACGCATGAGCGAATTCTTATCTTCGTATTCGTAAGAGCATTTGAATAACAGTTATGGACAAGTTATTTCAAGATTAGCATAAAAGAAACTTTTGGACCTTACCATGAGCTTTGCATTAAATTGCCCAAGTATCGTTTACCCGAAAACGACGATTATGAAAGTGGGAGACCTTAATTATAATAACGAGGTTAACGATGAACAAAACGAAGGGAAGGCGTTGAGCGAAATATAAATCGTGGATTATATTGTTTGGAATCGCGGGTTTAAAACGGGTATCATAATATTTAGTGACAGATAGGCGCGCAGTTATCATGATATCGGTTATAAATGCCATGAGCGGTCAGGTGGTGCAGGTGTGGATAAAATAAATCGTCAGCAACAAATTGCCGCCTCCAATCGCGCTGGTATCAGCATAGCGTAGTATCGGCTGCGTCGCCGCACGACAAACAAGGCAATTGCTCGCTCGTTCAGTCAGATCGCTATCGCACACGCCACCACGGCGAACAGCCGTCGACCAAATATCGCCTGCGTACCTCGCGTTATCTGGGGGCCAATATGTCCACGTTGAAGCCATCCATTCAATTTGTATACTCTTATTTGCATATCGCTACACATTTAAAATGAAACATCTTTGTGTCCTTATGCTCATTTTGTGAGATGTTATCGTTTCTCTAACATAAGTGCATCGTCTGGTGTTTTTGTTACATTAATATTATTTTAAATGTTACAGCATGGAATTTGGGTAACAACATTTAAAATGCAATTGAACAGTAATGACACATAAAAATGCAATAAAACCGTGACCAACTTGAGGAATTAAGTTCAACGGTTGAAACTGAAAACTAGCGCAGTAGTACTAAAGCGTGCATTATAAAGAACATTAACTTCCATACCCAAATCGTGTCTATTGCGCAGTTACACTAATGTCATCGTGAAGTACTTTACGAAAAGTATGTACTGGAGATAGCCCATAGAATATGAAAGCAAATATTGAAACAATCATCTGAGCGCTTTCCGTTCGCAGTCGGGACCTATTACCGTTTCGACCTCCAATCACATTTTATGACGGCGATACATTATAACGACACGGTAGAAAGTAACAATGGGGCATTAGTATGCATTTGCAACTTTTACTTCATCAAGTCTCGTTAGCTATTGTTGGAATATTGTATGAATGGTAATAAAATGAGTTGCAAATGACAGTTTGAGTAATGATGACGGGTGGAAAGTGGTGTGAACACTTGTATTCCGTTTCGCGAAGTTACTTGATGTATTGATTTTATTTACGAGTAGAAGAGGTGTTATTAATGCAGCAAATTGTAATACTTCAGTGTACCATTGAGGTTGGAATTTGATTTTCATTTAATTGCAGCTGAAGTCATTATTATGAATTTTTTAAGCCTCTACTGACAGCAGTTTAAATTAAAAGTATATAGTAGACAATATTTGTTAAATTATTTTTAACTGTTAGCTCCTTACAATAGTGTACAGGAGAAATTCCAAATAAAAAAACCGACTTCCAAAAAATCACTACAAAGTTCAAATTACTTTAATTTCGGTAGTCGGGGTTTTTGGTTGCTTCTTCGTTATTTGATACCGACTTCCGAAATTAAAGTAATTTTTTTTTGTGAAAAAGTTTTTATTTTTCACTTTTTAGTGGTACCCCACACCTAACAACACCACTGGAAAGTCACAGGAAAGCAAAAATACGCAATTTCGTATACATGGATGATTTTTCCAAAATTTTTTTCAGCTATTTGGATTTGAAAACCAAACTACTGAACCGAATTTGATAAAATTTCAATGGGACCATTTGGAAAGTATACCTACCCTTTCCAACAAAAAAAGATTTTTTAAAATCGGTTGGCAAGCGACGGAGTTATGCGCGAACTAACATTAAAAAAAAGGTACAAACATCCGAGTTGAGAACCTCCTCCTTTTTAAGAAGTCCGTTAAAAATTAAAAATATACTGCTACGACGTAGCAGACTTACACCTTAGTTTTATGTTTATAGCCTTTTCACTATGGATTTCAATAATGTGATCTTAAAACTGATTTGCAGATTTTTAGATGTTTTTATCCACCTATAAGCAATTCCACCTAAAAGTACAACAGATATTTCACAGTAAACGTACCTATGTACCTGCATGAGTCAAGACGCTGCAAACAACTCACACTTGAAGTAATTTAAAAGGCACATAAATCGAATCACATAAAGCATGTTCTCAAGAGTTACAGGTGAAACCGCATGACTCATGTTATTGCTAACCAATTCTGCAACAGATCAAAAGATCACCGAAGATAACACGATATGAAAGTTGTTGCAGGTCTGACATGCAACTAATCACGCCAGTAAATGGTGAAATAGGCGGAGAAAATAGATAGTGTTTTGATGGTAAATGCCCTAGGCGTTTAGAAGGGACCAATCACCCATGAAAAGGGCAAGAAAAACCTTGGAGCGAAGAGAAAACTTAATCATCTTCACCAGTGTGTGAAGGCGAACGCTGTTAAAGCAACCAATAACTTTTACTATCTGTAAAGGTTGCAAGGTAATTAGTATCTAAATAAGCAGTAATGGCCAGTGAGTGGCCATGCTTATACCGCATAGAGACATTGTCCCAGTTCTGTTAACATTACCGTGGATGTAATTACTATTTAGTTGCTGGACCATTAACAAGTGTGACATGGCAGAGGCCAACTATCAAGTGAGAGTAGTACCTAGTGCTAATGATATTTATGTAAAGGTCAATTGAAAACTTTCCCGTATCGTTTGAATACCAGTGGCTAAGGAGACTGTGACGATCGTGAACTATGGCCGGTCGTGACCAAGAAAGGCGAAAGTGAACCGGTGAGGTGTATTGTATCAGTGAGCTAATATACTCCACGTGAAAGTGCCTGGTGATCGATTTACCATTCTCGTGCATACAGCATAAACATGCGCATGTCATCGTTCGTGTGTTTATCAATAAGATGATGATGAATGGTAACAGATGCGATCGCATCTACTTCAAATGACAAACAAACATTAGTTCATGGAAAAGTTGATAAATTCGTGTAAAAAGTTACACGTGTTTGGATTTTACTTGTAAAACTATTTACATTTGTGTGTAGCTTTGCCTAATACTGTGTCTTAGTGGTAGTTGTACGACTTAACAGAAAAACAAACTATTTTCAAGTGTATAACGGAAGCTTAGACAAGCGGGCTGGTGTAGTTTTTACTGCATAAAGCATTTCACCGTGTGTTATCTGAACTTGTTACAAGCGTTGTTGTAAATGTGCTCTACGACTCTTTTTTGTGCCTAGTTGAAGCGATAATGCGAACGGAAGCCCGCTTAACACATTACTGAAAGGTTTATAGGCTGTTGCAGGTAGTCTTGTTTTTAGAAGCTTTTAACTTAATTACAGTTGGGATGATAGATACGTGCTACGTTTACTCTTCAACAACTGTCAAATCCTATTGTCATTCATTCTTAGTTCGGGTTCGGGACTAATCGTAAGTGCGTAGGTGATACGGAGTAGAAAACGCCCGATATTAAGGCCGAAACTACGGACTTCGGGCTTAGAGAGTAGATCCCCAGGTCTATGCCGCTTGAGCAGCGTCTTTCTTAACTAAATTCAATTAAACATTCATAATATTTTTTTCTGGGATGAAAATTGACTTATCTTACAAACCCTGTAGGTACATTGAACTGTGTGCAGTTAATTACGCAGAAGTAAAAGTGTAAGCTAAATCCGGGGCGCTAAAAATACGTGTCGCTCAGGTACTTTGATGTCTGTCCAAAATAGAACGCTGTCGTTTATCTAATCGCGGCTTATCTGTCGTGTGTCTCGCTAATGAGCATGAAGCTTTCAGGACAGAGGACGCCAGTTAGTTAACAATTTCACAGGCAACGAGGTGATGATAATAACTAGCGAACTTTAACCCTTTAACACTGTAACCTATCACCGCGGGCCGCTCGACTATAGCAACCCGCTTAATCAACCGATCATGCTTCGCTCGGCTTCCGTTACTAATCCATGTACCTATGTTTAATTATTGTGTTTTACTTTGGTTTGATCTTGTTTGAATAATACTTTGGCAACTCATTCTGTGTCGAATAGTTTTATTTGGCGTGAACAAGCGTGCTAAATTTCCGCTCTAACTCTTTTTTCCGCAGTAGGGCATCGTGTCAATACTGGAGCAGTTTCCATGGAGATTATTTGTTCTTGAGGTTGTTTTTCTAAGCCAAATATTATTGCAAGGAGAATGTATATGTCGCAGCCAACTAGCTGAATCCGCCGTTTCATTAAAAGTCTAGCATTTTCATTGAACTGTGCCGTTTAATCAGCGACATTAGTGACACGGTCAAGTCACGATATTGAACAAAAGATGTCACTTAGGTCGCTAAAAAATCGGCACATTTAAATGAAAAGTCTAGGCAGCCAATTAAATGGCTGATTAGGCTAATTGGCTGTGACATTTATTTATTTATTTATTAAAAATTTCGTGAATAACACCTTAACAGCTATAACGCCAATGCGATGTTACCACTACAAAGATACAGTTAAAATACAATAATTATAATAAAAAAATATACATATACAATAAATATAGAACTGAAATTCAATAAAATAACAATTAAACATTAAATACAATTAAAATACAATTAAAATCACCTAAATGTTTTCAATACACCTCAATGCTACTTCTGTGAACTTCATCAGGCTGCAGTGAAATATATCCACCTCCCCCGAAATAATATTTAACAATCTTATGGCGCGTGATAAGGGGGCAAACATATTAAGATTTGTCCTAGAGGATGGCTCCAGTAGCGAAGGCGTGGTGCGACGCGTGCACCCGCATCCGGGCGGCACGCGCAGCCTCAGCTCCGCCAACAGATCGGGGTGGTGTAACCAGCCGCACAGCACCCGAAACACGAAGCTACACAGAGCAACGTCCCTTCGCACCGCTAGCCTGCTGTACCCTACCATACCCATTACGTAGAGACTTGGGTACATGAGCGGGAAGAAGGGATAGACACCGTACTGCTTAAAAAACAAAAAACGAGTGAATTTGTTTTGGATTCTTTCCACCATGACACTGTATTTAGCCTCATGAGGATTCCAAATGATAGCACTCGTTTCCAGACGGCTCCGTACCAGCGCATTGTACAGAATTCTAACCACTGCCGTATTCTGAAAGTCTTTGCACTGTCTAAGTATAAATCCAAGATTTTGGAAGGACTTGCCGCATATGTCTAAGATATGCTCACGAAACCTTAAATCCGGAACCATCTTCACACCCAGGTCCCGCACATGCGTGACTCGTGACATAACCGCGGCTTCCATCTCATACTGATGCAGCAGAGGTTCCCGCACGCGAGTGTAGCTCATCATACCGCATTTGGAAACGTTAAAACCTAACTTATTATCTACACTCCACTGCACTACCCTATCAATATCCTGTTGAAGCCGTTCACAGTCCGAAGTATTTTCTACCGCCAGGAACAACTTGAGGTCATCTGCGAACAGCAAACACCTCGCTTCCTTTACGACTTTCGGGAGATCATTGACCATCAGAATGAAGCCTAATGGACCGACATTGCTACCCTGACTCACCCCCGAAAACGTAAAATAAGGCTTAGAGACGTATCCACCATATTCGACGTACTGCCGGCGATCGCCAAGATAGTCCGCAAAGAATTGCAGCAGGTGCGGTGTGAAACCAAATGCCGCAAACTTAGCCAACAGCACATCGTTGTCGACGCTGTCGAACGCCTTCCGAAAGTCAAAGTACGCAGTGTCGACTTGCCCCCCAGCGTCAACAACAGGGGTCAGGTATGACATATAAATACCGACCATGTTCAGACAAATACATGATTATGATGTCAATTCATCCAGAGCAGTAAAATTGATTCATAAACTTTGATCAGAGTTCTAGTTATTTTAAGCAACGTTCGCATTTCAAAAATTTTTGTCAAAAATGTATGGAATTTGAGGCTTTTTGACAGATTGCGACTGAGATGCGAATGCGAACGTTTTGTTTAAAAATTATTAGTATTGGCCCCAAGGTATGGGTTAGAGCTGCTTTCAACATTGTAAGGCGCGGGACAAATACAAGAGGCGTCGGGCGGAGGTGAGGCGCGGGCGCGGCGCCACTTCTTTAATATTTCATACAAAATGTATAGAGGTCGTGGGGCGCGAGACATACTGAGACGGCGGGGCGCGGGCGCCCCTTCCTCGCGCCTTCTTAGCGCCCGCGCCTCACCTCCGCTCGACGCCTCTTGTATTTGTCCCGCGCCTTAGGTACGCAACAACGTTTGTATAATATAATGATGAACACTTTGTCGGGTGATTGTTGCAGACGTCTCTTTTTTGCCATATTGCTACTCACTAATACAATTAGGTAATTTGGACGTCGAATGAGAACGTGAAAAGGTAAAACCGCAATTTGTGTAAGCGTCCGTCATATGTTCAGCAAATTAATGTTACTTAGATTGTTGCTGGCTTTTTGTCGAAAACCATTTGGCCTAGATAATGTGTGATTAAACAAAGCTCCATAATTTTATTTTGTATTTTCTTATGTTTATCAAATTTGTGAAAATATGCTTTATTCCTTTGCGATGAGCTGGCTATCTTCACCAATTATAAGAAAAGCTACATCACAGTTAATTCTTAGCACCACATGATTTCACATGACGCTGACATATTTACGCTAAACGTTCCAGCTAATAGAGTAGATAAAGTATAACTCCGCGGAGCCTCAACTATCATAAAAACGTAGCAATTACTTAGTTCGCGTCATAGAACTCTTAGATAACGTTAGTGCGTTGAACCTCCTTGTGAAAGGCTGTGGGCCGCAGAGGCGTAGAATATTCCGCAGTGGAGAGCTCATGGCTATATAATATATAAGTCGCACGGGTCGATCAAGGTTAAGCAACGCTTGCCGAGGTTGGTCTGCAGATGGGTGACCATTTTAACATACCGAGACTCGAATTGCACAGTTCAATTCCGCCAAGCCTATTCCATCATCGGACCACAAAACGTACGGCGATGCGCCACCGGTACATGGTGGACATCCCACCCACACGCACTAACGTTTTGGGAACACATTCATTGTGCGTACTGCTAAGGAGTGGAATCCCTGCCAGAGTCTGTGTTTCCTGATAGCTACAACCTGGGAGTCTTTAAGTCAAGAGTGAATAGGTAACTTCTAGGCAAGCGTGCTCCATCTTCGACCACATCATCGCTTACCATCAGGTTAGATAGTGGTCAAGCGCGTGCCTATCAACAATATAAAAGTACCTACCGTGTTACCCTTGTTGGTGTGGTTGTGGAGCTCAGATAGGTAGTCGCTCCACGTAAAACACTGTCAATGACAATCTGACAATCAGCTGAATGCGGTTTGACTGGAAGCCAACCCCAATATAATTGGAAAAAGACTAGGCAGATGATAGAAACTCATATAACGTTAGTGCATTGAACCTCCTCGTGAAAGGCTGTGGGCAGAGGCGTAGAATATTCCGCAGTGATTGCAATAGTTCACCACCCCGCGTGCAGAGGTCGCTGCGTGCGGCGGGAAAGTGTCGGATGCGTCAACTGCGCTTATGCAATTTGATTTATTGATACTTAAATGGCTAATTGGTTACTTTGTTTCATATATGACTTGTTTCGAAACACGTTAAGAAGTTCTGTTTATACTTTATCGAACTTTAGCTTTGAGACTCATTCTCATTAACATCATCTGCCTAGCCTTTTATCTAATTTATTGGGGTCGGCTTCCAGTTAAACCGGATTCGGATTCACATTAACATTTAATTAAAATCAACTACGAACTCATTATGAAATTTTCAAGCAGTCATTTAATTTGTTCAGGGGTTTAATGAGTAATTCATCAACTCGTCCCACGTGCCTACGGCCCATTTAGGACGAGTTGCAGAAAATCAAAATAAATAATATTTTCATTCTGCAACTCGTCCCAAGTTATATCAAAATGGGATAAGGTACAATCAGTAACAAAAGAGTTAGTGTGGAAATAATAAATACAGAATTTGTTATAAAATATTAAAGAAAAAATTTTACATTATCCCCTAAACGGTGGTGTCTACTTATATTATTAAATGTTTTGAGATGTTTATGTCACCGGATAATTGAAACTACGTAAGATTAAAAAAACATCTTGAGAGATTGTAATTTCTCGATAAATTGTCAAATGAACATTTGTTCTACAATAATCAAAATCTTGTTTTCTACAATATCTCCGTGCCGATCCGAGAAATTGTGTACTGACATAGTCTAGCGACCAGTGAGCACTCAGAGGGCCAATTCAACTAATTTTTAAGCAACGTTTGCATCTCTGTTGGAATCTGTTAAAAAAGCCCTAATTTCCAAACATTTTTGACAGATTGCAACTGACATGCGAATGCGAACGTTGCTTTAAAATGAGTCGAATTGGCAGTCTGTACAATTTATGTTTTAGTGTGTGTGATAGTAAAATTGGAAACATGGCCCCCCCTCATTGGTATTTGTTGGTGTGAGCTCTCGTGTACGCCATAATGTCCAAACACACCATGCCGAAGGTACGCGACCGAAGTTCCGCGGCTGATTTTACGATCCGACGTATTAGGCTGATACGACACATCATAGTGGCGAACTTACGCGGCAGAAATTTAATTGCGCAACTTTGTGTAATTTTTCTGAATCAAATATGGTGTAGGTACTCAGGTTTTAATGACACAACAAAGCACGGGACACGCGCGTCGTGCGCAGACAGAGGCGAAATAAACACAACGGGCGGATACACGAGGCGCGGGCGCTGCTCCCCGCCCCGGATTTTCGTCGGCAATCGAACCGAACTTCGGTCGCGTATAATGTGTGCTCTACAGAATGCGTCCTCGCCGAATTTCCGCTGAAGTTACGCCCGACCCAAGTTCGGCTGTACGCTATAACGCAATGTAATTTCGGCATAATGTGTCGACAGTAATTCAAATTGCAGGCATCATCATGCCGAACTTCGGTCGCGTGCCTTTGGCATAGTGTTATGAATTCATTGGTTAGGTGTATGAAGATGTCAGCTGAAACTTATATGAAATGAAATAAGATCTCTTAAATGTATATAACATAAATTGTTATTATCAATAGATGATTGATTACAACAAAATTAAAATTATATTAAACGAAACTATTTCGTGTTGACTGACTATATTCAGTTGACTATTTATCGAGAGCTTACAATCTCTCAAGATATTTTATAATCTCACAGAGTTTGCCATTTTCCAGTGAAATATACATTTATAAAAAGCCTTAAAATATAGGTATCTTATAATGGGCCCCAAACAGACGGATCATATTTTTTTTGAAAATTTACAATCATTCAAAGATTTTATTTAATTGCATCCATTTTGTTTGACACTTACAGCTAAAGATTTAAATCGCTACATATGCCATACACAACATATAACCATACACCCAATTAGACTAAGGCGTTGTTCTAAGAAAGCGATAATCACACGGATACGGGATTGTCGTGCTCATTTGTAAGGTAAGAAACTGGAAGGCGCTCTCTGCCAACGCGTTCTCGTTTTCCGTAGAAATCAATGCGACGATTGCATATTCGCGAAATAATCGCCATCTATTAATAAACTTTTGTTCTAGAAAAACATTATTTAGTAGGTACTGACTTTTTTAATATTTTAAATAATCTATGAACAAAATGTAAGTAAAAATTAAAAATTGTTTAAAAAAAATGTTTTATCTTGTCTTGTTAACTGTACCAAACGTTGATAAAGTTTAAAGTTCCACACAAAAACAAACGTGGGACGAGTTGCAGAATAAAAATATTATTTATTTTGATTTTCTGCAACTCGTCCTAAATGGGCCGTAGGCGTGTAGGACGAGTTGATGAATTACTCGGTTTAATTGTATTAAATCATTAACGGAAAAAATTAATGGGAAAGTACGTGCCTTCCGATTATGTATTGCTCTAATTACGTTCAGATTACTACTACCATTTAAATGGTCGATAAGGAACTAATACTGTTTACTTTTATTCGCACCGCAATACGGATACGATGCAACGAGCTCAAATTCGATTAGTTTCTGTTCTCATAATATTGCGGAAAACAAGCTGACTAGAAATAATTTTACTTCAAAAACAAGCTTTTATATAGCGGCCCTATTGAATTTAGTGTGATGTTACTAACTTTATCGTTCTCTACTCTTCAAACCCTTTCATTTGGTACCCATATGAAGGAGGTTGAGAAAAAATAAGTAATCCGCCATATTGGAGCGGCGGCCATATTGAAATTATTACAATATTGAGTATTGCACAATGTATTTTTACCAGAACTAAAGGTGTATGCAAAATTTCAGTTAAAAATCTAAAAATGGTTTGCACATTTTGACGGACAACTTACAAACATATGAACAGTGCAAGTTAAATAAAATCAAGGCAAAGTCCTCACTATCAGATGAAATAAGACAGCTTAAGTAGACAGTAAGAACCGAACTCGACGTTCTAAAATTCGTAACCTCGTTGCTACGAGGTTACGAATTTCGTAGCAACTTCGTAGCGACAAAATAATTCACGAACACGTACTAAAACTTTTCAAAACAATTCGTGTTTTAAAAGTACAAAATTGGTACCTTACAAGCTAATCGTCCATAAATAACATTAAAGGCAGTCCCCAAACCTCGAATACTGTCTGCTAACTTGAAACTTATTCCCTAACTTCGGTTCCCTTTGACATGTTAATATTAAAATATGATACCTATCAGCGTAACTAATGACGCCACAAAAGCGTCGATTAATAACAGGAACAAGGGGTTAAACTCTCGTCTGCCGTAAGTCATTGTTTGATTATTTTGCTTCCTACTCCTCCTTCTCCCATCAATGTTGGGGACGGCTTACAATCTTTCTGTATCCATGAATACCAGTGTTTTACAGTACCGCTGATTAACACGGTAGGTACCTCTTGTCAAAACTGCTGTCAGATTTTCTGGCTTCTGACTTCCCATGACGATGGTCAAAGATCTTCAAATGACTGCCAGGGCCAAAGGCCTAACGTACTTTCAGAGGAAATTCACCCATCCACGGATCAACCTCAACAGGCGTTGCTTAACCTAGAAGACCGATCGACCCTATGCGGCTGTTATTATGTAGCCAATGAGCTCCTCTTAATTAAAAAGCCGAATATAGACGCAATATCGTCTATTGTATACCCACGCTCGATTCAATTATTATTTTAACAAGATACTGCAGATAATTGCTTGTAAACAATGGCAGGCCAGTAACCTTTTAATATTACCTAGTATAATTTAGAACATATCGTTAAGATTAATACCAAGATAGTTATTGTAAAGGAGGAATGTAAGCTTGTTGTTATCTACCAAATTGAGTAAACTGGTACAGAAGTGGAATTGGCTCGGCATCTGTCAATGACAATAAAATATTTGTCAGTTCCCGTTTGACATAGAAAGTCGAAACAATGGGACCAGTTTGATGGATTATTTTAAAATGCAAGTTTCTGAGTGACCTGCTAATGTTTTGTTCAGTCACCTCCAGACAGGACCGACATAGATTTTAACCATTCGAGTGAAAATAAAAAGGCGTCTTTGATGTTCTACATTCCACAAAACACAAGTTCTATAGCAAGGCCATAAACATCAAATACAAAGTCTATTTCTACTCAGCAGATGTAGATGTAGTGGAAAGAAATGCTTACCTTAAACACGTTTCAAGAAAATTCTTTAGATAAGGAATATCACAAAAAAACGAGTAAAACGGAGTCCCTTGGCTCAAAGTAAGTACAAAGTACGCAATGTATTTTTTAAGCGTGACAGTCGAGATTGATAGTTCGCCAGTGAAAGTGAAGTCGTGAGGCGACTGGGAATGCGTGATAGGCTTTTGAACAAATCCGGAGTCGGAACTCGCTGTTAAGCCCCAACGCTTTTGTTACTACACTTTATATTTTCGTCGGGATTCTGTTAGTTTGGTAGCCGAATTTATTATTCAAACGAATGGATATATTTTCTTTTTCTTGTCGTATTCAAAAACATGTTTATTTGCTCGCCTTTTTTTTGTTACTGAAGAAAGATCGTTGACCGTATTTTAATGAATTATGAAGATTCTGTTCAGTCGTATTTTAGGAGATTTGGTACGCTCTGAATGAAGTTAACAAAGGAAAACGTATACTTTTTTAGGCGTGTTTAGTCCTTTTAAAGATACGTTATTTACATGAACATTAAGCGATAATAAAGTCGTATTAGTAAAGGACATAACTACAGAAGCTCGGATTTCGGAATTCCATTTTCTCCGCAATCAATCACGATAAACTTGAAAGCCATAATATGATGAGCTTTACGGATATCAAAGCTCACAAAGCTCACCTTGAACATAAAGTTACAGCTGTCTCTTTAGTCATATCGTTTTGAAAGCCGTACCGTCGCTAATGTAGCCAAGTCGCGGTTCGTGATAGCTCATGTGTAGGATTTCTTGAACTCTGCGTGCAGTGTCCGATAATAAATAAATAAATCATTAATTATTCCTACGCCGCAGCGGCGACTTGAAATATTTAGAAAACGTCCTCCTACGCCCAATTTGCGTGAGAAAGTTGCTAAAGAGCGATGCTAAATTAACTTTTGCAATTAATGTGGATATTCGAGATTACTCAAAGGTCGCACATGTATTTGTACCGTAGGCGGTTCACGTTAATTTTGCTTTTAATTAAATCCTTAAGAAAAAGAGGCTGAACCTTTTGAGATATCAGGTAATAGCCTCCGACATTTATATCGTACAGGAGTAACCTTTCACACATTTGTAAAGCTGAATATCTCGTTTCTGCTACATCATTCTCTTGACTGGCAAGTACCAATCATCATTTATTACGACTGTCGTGTGGTTTTCTTGTTTTATAGGTCTAAAATTACCAACAGTCGTCTGTTAGTATCAGTGGGATCTGAAGCACATCATGTCGTAGCAATAAATCTCCTACTTTGAATATTTATACGTTGGAGGGAGCTTGCCAACGAATGTTGCCCTCCTTGCCGTAACTGTTGAGCGTGTATCAACGTTTTCCACTCGTAAATAAATCGGAGCGTTCACAGAGCAATAGTCCGTGAACTGTTCGCGAACTGTACGTGTACTTTGTACTTTTGGCTTTCAAATTAGGCGCAGCGCAAACTTAGGTACTCATTGTATTTTGTCATGCGATGCTCTAACTATAATGAGCCTCGCGAAAGGTGAACAACCTAAAGTTGTCGTTATCTTGACAAGTAGACACACTACATTAGACATGTGACATCATTATTGTGACAGCGCGCTAAACATTTGTTCTGTTTGTTATGGACTTTGTTTATCAGCTCGGACGTAATCAAATCTTGTCATTGCCCTTTGTTTAACACGTGCGGTATATTAATTGAAATTTAGTCTGGTAAATATTACAGAGTTTAAAACAGAGACGTCCATAAATAAAACGTTTAAAACGCCCACAAATAAACACTTAGCGCCATATTGTTAAATCAATTAGTTCAGAATGTTAATGTTGATAATAAACGATGCAAACACGTACATCGAGAAGTCAATAGACCTATCAGCATAAAATATGGATCTCACGAAGTAATTTCTCTACAATGATACCGCCAGTGGGTGTAATGTAACCAACTGTCACGTTTACCGGCCATTAAGAATCAATAAGACGGCCAAGTCGCCAGTGAAACCCGCCGCCAGTAATGAAGCTGTTTGAAAGGTTTTGGCAAATGACGTTGGTGGCAGTAAAGACGTCGGTATTACCACTATCTCGTACAAGATTTGACGAGGGTTCAATGTCAGCCAACTCTCCCAAGAAAATACCACAGTGCGTTGACTTGAACGGTGGAGCTTCAGTTCCAACTGATGTCTAGTGTTGACTTGTCTCAGCAAAGTGAACAGTTGGCTGGTAAAGCGATTTGAACTTTGATCTCGACAAAAAGGTATTTGAAATGAATGGGTAACGTTCTGGCGGGACGTTCACATTTACTTTAGAACATGTTCATTGTTCAGTATTGTTTGAAGCAACATTATTCAGGGTTTTGATGTTGAAAATCATTTACTGGATACGCTGTCCTATTACAGATAGGCAGTTACTAGCGCGACAAAGAGAATCAGACTACATAAAACAACATCGAACAGCAGGCACTTATAATATAATTTAATAGGCATAATAAAATTAAATTACTGGCAATTCATAAAAAGTTAGAAATATGGTTCTCGCTTTTCTTTGATCCAAATGCATGTGTTCGGAAATCGACAGAAAGGACATTAGTCCGCAAAAAATAATCTATTGAGGAAGCTAAGCCGACGTTTTTGCGGCTTGCTATTAATCGTGAGGCATTGATTGCGGGCGACGACGCGTCGGCTGGCCAGGAATGAGCATTGGCGCAGGTGTAGGCAGGAAATAACACCATTTATGGGCAAGGCAGCCGCTCTGGAAAAAAACCTGGCGGTACACACTCACTAAACTCGTGATGAGAGAAAAACTGATGGTAATAGTTCGGAGAGAGAAAAAAAAACATTAAACATGCAAAATCGCTGGCAATTCAAATTGAAAGGCGAGTTGAAAGCTTATGATTAAATAAAATTTTCGGCGAGCACCATGAACAGTGTATGTTTTTATGATGTAACAAAAAACGTGACGACTTCAATCTATAAACGTAAGCATTGCACAAAAAACTTGCGCGTCGATTCTATGGGAATTTGTTTATAGGTTCTGATGAGTTTAATTATTGCTTGGAGCGTTTTTTGGCAGTAAAATTTAATCCAGTAAGCCAGTTGACTGCGCAATCAGATAGCAGTTAAGTGTGCTTAGCAACAATCTACTTGTTACTGTGTTACGTTTTTTGTTGCTATCAAGATTCTACTCTTTTCATATTATATTTTATGAATACCTTGATCTTTGTACAAATGACTCTCTAGATATTTACGTGTAATAGTTTTATTTGCGTATAATAAAGCATAGATAAAGCCAGCGGTGTGTTGTGTATGGTCTTAACAGAAGTAAGATGCGACCCGAGATTGTAGAAGGAAAATGCCAGCATGTACGTACATACAATCACCATGCGGGTCTGTATCACCATTCCCAGGATCATTCTTTGTAGCAGTTTATGAGAATGTGTCATTACTTAAATGGACATTCGCAGCCTGTGACGCGACTTCCAAAAAGTCGCTATAGATGAGGAAACGACTGTAGATTTTAACTGCACCACTGCAGACTCCTAAAAGACTGAATGTTAAGCGGAATATTCAAATACATTTAAATCGTGTATGTACCCACTTATCATTGCACGTTGTAACCTCTTAATTTTGGCAGCCGCACACTTCAGAATGACTATAATCACCGCGAGAGTCGCCTCGTAAATCTTAGTCTAAATTACAGGTTAGCATTTCACGTCACGAACGAGTCGTCGTTACCGATGACTCAGTCCACATCTAAAGCTGCGTTTAGATAAGACGAGAATAGAGCGAGTACTTATAACTAAGCTAGAACATCTGATACGGAACAGAGACTATCTTTTCCGTATTTAGGTACTATGTTTAGAATATTATGGTTCTGAGATTTAAGACAAAGTTAAGGATTCAGACCTTCTATATTTTACTTGAGAGTTCTCAACATTCTGAGAATCACGGAATAATTTGAAGCGGTAAAGGTTCTTGCTCTATACTCGCTTATTGTAAACGCAGCTCAAAGCTTTTACGACTTGCCTACTTATACGAATTAATTAAGAGCTAAGTAGTTCATACTGAGAAAATAAAGCTCTTTCATAAATTCAGCAAGTGTAATTTGTACAAAAATTAGAATGAGTTACGGTTCCATATCGCGTTTATTAAAGTGCTTAATTGTTATGAATCGTTGTTTTGTACTTCATACGTTTTACGGCTGAATTTTCGAAAACAACTCAATTTTCAAGCTAATGACGTGAGTTACTGAAACCTTATGGAAGCGACAAAAACACTTAAGAATGTTAGTAAGTTGAGATGGTTATTTGAATTTGAGGTTTAGTTAACATGTTAAGATGCTACAGTACCGACCCGCAGATGCGACATACAGTTACGCTATCTACCGGAGAATGAACAATTTTCTACATAACGACAAATAAGTAGTAATAAATGCCCTAGTTCCACCGATGTCGATACTGAATAGAAGATCAAATATTCCGCAGCAATACTGCAAGTCTGTCTATCACGACATAGGAACATTGCGGTAGACATGGATGCAAGTAGCAAAGTACAATTTCATGTCTACGTAATAGACTCATCAAGCGAGAATGTTATTCTACAGCGAAACAGCGGTATTGTGCCAAATACCAGATAATAAATGTACCTTTCCAGCCGCTTTGCCATCTAGGCCTTAAGTAACGGGTGAGGTGAATTCGCTAAAATTATAATGAATATACCGCTTAAAGCGCTTTTCAGATTGGGAATGTGGATGGTGAGAATTTCAATGAGCGTAATCGCATGCTAGCTTGTTATCTGATGTCATAAAATGAGATAAGTTACTAGTAGAAAACGTTGGAAGTTGCGATGTCCCGATAAAGGGACAATTTTAAGATAAACAGCAATGAATTGAAATTCTCCAGCTGTTGATATTTCAATTTGACTTCCATTTCGTAAATTCTGATTGAGTTGGGGCGAAAAGCGAAAGTTTAACGTTGATATTACGCCATAAGAATTTCCCAAAGACAGCTTTTTCCTAATTCTTTATGAATATTCATTTCACTAACGACCTTTTTGCTATCTAAGGCCGGCTTGACCTTTTCTGACGAGGACAAGAATTGAAGTAAAAACTTGAGTTCATAAGTTAAGTTAATTATCGAGTGTGTCAAAATGGCCCCGGATTCGCGTCAGACGTGAGCGGAAACAAGACTGCACAGACTATCGCCACCACCAATTCGAACCAGGCTGTCTTTGTGTCACGATTGAAATGCAACGACAAATTCGAATTACGATTCTGCGTGTCATTTAACTGAACTCTACTTTTGTTGACTAATGAACTGAAAACATAAAAATAAGGAAAACAGTGTCATTTTTAGGGTTCCGTACCCAAAAGGGTGAAAACGGGACCCTATTACTGAGACTCCGCTGTCCGTCTGTCTTGTCATGAACTGTGATAGCTAGACAGTTGAAATTATCAAAGATGACGTGTTTCTGTTGCCGCTATAACAACAAATACTAAAAACAGAATAAAATAAATGTTTAAATGGGGCTCCCATACAACAAATGTGATTTTTTGCCGTTTTTGTAGATTTTATAGATGGTGCGGAACCCTTCGTGCGCGAGTCCGTCTCGCATTTGGCCGGTTTTTACAAAATTCATAAAGTAATCCGATGTGAAAGGGCTCTAGTGTCATATTCTAAGCCCGACGCTTCTGCGTTAATAAATTATTTCGTAGAACGTCTATTCCAAAAATAGAGGCATAAACAAAACAGTACGGTGGGCTCTCCGCAGATAGGTCATCGACCCACAACAGCTGTGCATCGAATATACTATTGGAGAGTATAGTTGACGTGCATCAGGCGCACCACACACTCGTTGCCTACTTTCGAGGCAGCAGTTACAGGCCAGACGTGCCACCGAGCAGCCAGCCAGCCGATGGAAGATAATTAACAACGAAATTGTCCGGAGACAGCTAGGCGCCTTACTTCTGTGGCCCGCGTTGCATTACGCTCCGCAATAATAACATACCACACAGCCGACACAAGGCAATTAAAAAAAGTTGGAACGCCCATTTCCCACACATTACTGGGTGAATGCTGCGACTGTATTGCAATATGAGCACTTAATGCCACAGGGTACGGCAGGACCCGGTGGATTCTGAGCCGGGGGAAATTGTCTGAATTGAGGTGAAAGCAGCCGCGGTGAATCCGACAATTACCGGATAGTAATGACTGTAACGACAACAATATTGCAGAAACCGAGTGCAGCCTGCAAAACGACGAGACGATTAGGCAGTTTCCAAACAATTTGATAGTGTAGGCGCCGACTGACTGCCGGGCTCACGCTCTGATTTGCATATCGCCAACGAAAGTGTAGCGTTGAGTTAGATCGACCTACATACTCGCACCGAAGCACACGCCGCGCCGGTAGCGGCTGCTAATTTTATACATGCATACTTTTAAATACTCAAATGAAATGATTTGTGTCTTACTTTGGAGAAAAAAATATGAATCGTATATTTTCATTTCAAGGCTAGATTATAAATGAACTAGAAAACTAGTAGTACATGCAGAACGGCGTCGGTCCGAGCAACAGGTATTAGATGATCTTAAACCGGTCCATTTGAATATTAGTCGCTCTAGTTGTAGCGTCTCGCTCCCGATTGTCGTGCGAAAAGATCGCATGAATTCCCGTCGCGAATCGGCTGCTCTCTAATGGACCCTCGGAGACGGCGTGGAAATCAACTTTTATGGATAAATGCGTTGCTAATCGGCAGCAAACAAATTATAGATTGGTAAATCCAACAGCGCGCAGCGGGGTAAAGTGGGCCGGTGAAAAAGTGAAGTTTCGTCAAATGCACCACTTACCTAATTTACGAGAGCGGAACCGAAGCCGACGGAAGCATTGTGTCGGAGCGCTCAGCTCTGCTCTGATCCATTGTGGGAAGTGTATTAGATAACGTGCTCGCGAGAGCGCGCACAAGACAATCACAACGATTTCGCGTTCGAATTTGAAGAGTGAGAGCGATTTCTCGCTAGAAAAACAGAGCAAGAAGAGAATCAAATAGTACAAGTATTTATAATCAATCTAGTATTCTCCGAAGGGATTTAGAAACGAGTTGTGTACACCAACAATTAGTCAATTCAGAAAAGTCCAAATTAGCCGAGGCCAAGGAAGACGAACATAGTGCAAACACAAACCCGACCCGGGTATCGTCCTCAGCAGACACACTTGAACCTAGATCAACGAGTCAGTCAGAGGTTGTTACATTTTCATGATACTTTTCATTAGACACGTAAAGATCAATGATTAGGGGAGGTCGGAACTCGGAACGCGAAGCCCGATAAGATCAGGTGCGCGTGAGACCGATACATCGCTGGTAGTCTTCCCAGAGCATATCACGGTTCACACGCTCTTGAGATTCCGTGCTCTGTCACACACCTACGCAAATCTCATGTTTTGACACCGGTGAATCATGGTCCGGAATGCCTTGAAAACAACTTGTTTTGAAAACAGTTGAACTTTAGCACAACTAGATCGTGAGCAAAATTGTTTGTCTATAAATCATCAGCGCATTCAGGTAAACGTTTGATCGTACGGCTCATGGGTAATCCTGTCAGTGGTCCATTAGGTCCGCGCGCAGGGCCGGCGTGGGTGCCACAATGCCACTAACGAGAGGCCCGATATCATCTGACAGACAGGGGACATTAGTTAATGCTCGAGAACCAACAGCGCGATAGATAAGAAAAACCGTACAAAAAGTTCAACTGTGGTCTACAATGAAAGAATGATGAGTTCTGGCGTGGCATATACAAAAGATTGTGAAACGTCATGCGCTTCACAATAGAGAGAGCGACACGACGAGCGAGCATCATGCATTACTAATCATGGTAGCATGCGTCTCATAACAATCTCAGCCAGCTTCAATGCACCGACACTGTGCGATAAGCACGACAAGGCACTAGGAGACGACTGGCCACACATCTTATTATTTGCATAATTTATTTATTTGATACCAATCTTTATTCAAGAATTTAAACCTTTTCTTAACTGGTATTTCAAATCATTACTAGCTTAAATTTCATCGAATGCAAAACATTGTTAAAAGCTGTTACGACATTATATTGAGGCAGCTCAATAGATTGCACTAAATGAGTTTCATTCATTAGCATAGTTATGTGGAACAGGAAATTTCGTTTATTGAGAACAGAATCTAGTTTTGTATTACTACGGTCTACGTAGCCTTAGGCGTGGCTAAGCTTTAATTGGAATTGTCGGTGCAGACAAATAACAAAGATGGAATTTACATGAACATCTTTCTTCATAAATTTAAGAGTCACAAGGCGTTATTAAGCTTAATACTTGCTTCTTCATTCTAACGTACCGGAGTACTAACTAAATTACTTACCACGCAGCTACGATAATCTCATACAAATGGGACATTGTCGCCGGGTACAGTTGACAAAATGCAATTTGTTGCAACATAATCTACATTTAATTCATATTCATGGGGTATTATACAAACAAGTCGAGCGTTTAGCGCACGCGCCTGAAAATGATAGCATTCTTAGAAGCGTTTGTAGCGGCTATTACGACACATTTCATAGTCGCTTTCGACAATACAATGTCTAATGTAAAACAGAGTGATTCTGAATTGTCTTGGTAGAACGTTCCATCTACAAGATTGCTGTTAGGAAAGAAAAATAATTTTGTGCACAGAAATGTTCTGAATACGAATAGGACATTGTTGATGGAAAGTTATTTTGAAATAACTATTGAATTTATATTGTTTGTCTCACTCAAGCGTTTGTCATAAACTCTTGATCTTTAAGAAATTTCTCAATTCAAAGGAAACCATGAAATAGATAAAAAAAACATTCAAATCAACGTCAACTTGTAAGTTTAATGCGCGGAAATATCAAATTGTGAAACTGTCGACGCGACCATTAGAGATGCTAAAATATTATCTGTTTCGCCACACTTCATCGGCGAGAAGGATGCTTTACTGTTATGGAGGTCGCATCGCAACGCATCGATTGCGGTACAATTACATGACTCGACACTGCGATAATTTACTGTCATTATTCCGCGCAGTACATATTTATGTGTCGCATACATTTCGAAAGCCTTGCTTCGAGATGATTTAAGACAAATCTGGGCGTATTTCGATCGGAAACAACGCAATAACAATTAATCGATGTCAGCGCCCGGATACTGAATGTTGTGGAAAACTAAGATTAATGTTGTAGGTAAACACGAAATATCTCGATACGATTAAGCTAATGACCGTCTTCGATATAAATAACGCCTGTACAGAATAAAATAGTTTTACAAGTCATTAAGAACTCTACTTGCTATAAAACGATTCAGTTGTATAGTCGTTAAGCTTGTCGAAGATAATAAACATGGTAGCTTTAATGTGGAATCAATTAATTGGAAAAGAAATCAGCTACAAAACGAACAGCGCAAACATACCAAATTAAATATATTTAATTAACCTACCCGTGAGATTCTTAGTTATTAATTTGTTGAAGATGTAAAAGTTCTTATTAAAATTGCCATTAGCGTGCAATGCAATAACTGGATTTTATTTAGAAAAGCCATGTTCAGGAGTGACGTTTCCAGGTAGGTATAATATATGATATGATATGTAAATATGTGCAGTCGCGTTGAGGTCGGTTGTTCGTCGGCGCACAAACAACGACCTACCACTGCGCTCCAGATACATTATTCGCGAGCCTCGTTTACTTTTTCATCTCCTCTCGTTATAGTTTAAATCGTGACTGTTTTATAATTTAAGTGCGACATATCAAGAGTTACAATTCTAGCCTAGATTTTATGTAGACTTGAATCTTAAAAGGATTAGAAGTAATGGATCCTTTGCTCGCTAACACTGAGATCAAATACAGATACAATAATTTGTAGTTGCTATGATAGTAATTATCAGAAAGTAGCGTACCTGTAGAATAGTAAACGTCTTTAAACGTAAGTTTAGTTTATTAATAACTTAGTAATAAATTTGAAAAGCGCAATATACGGTAGGTTTTATAGACAGTCCTAGTTGCGGTGTGCAAGCGCATTCGCCTCACTTTCACACTTTCACTGGGGCGACGCCCCCGCGGGCCGCACGCGCACCGCAACAATGCGACCGAACATTGCAAAACTGATTATTCAACAGTCAACATACACGTCAACAGATATCAATGAGATGGGAAAAATCAGCTATCGATAAAAAGAACTTCAAAATGCATCACTAAACTGTTTTTTCAAAAACTCAGCGTGGAATGGTTAAACCGCAGAGCTGAGTCACGACCTTTCTTATAACAAGAGTAAATAAGACTATAATCCAATTTAGATAACTGCGGATTGAATTTTTGGAGATGCTCTTAATGCGCGCGCAGGAAATAAATATTGCGACCGAATTGTTGACTTGTTACTAGTTGATATAACAGTACATGCTCGTGATGGCCGAGATAAGTATCATTTGGAATTACACAAAAACAACGACTTGGACAAAAGGTACAAGCAAAGAGTAGACAATAAGGTTTACAGTGAATGGGACCATTGAGCAATCAACGGTAAAAATAAGCGAGTAACGCAACGCAACGAAGAACAGATTGAACGGTAAGAGGGGCAAATAAAAATAATTTGAATCCTTTGTCTTGAGTACTCGAGCGCACATCTTGCGTATGGTAGCAATTACGTTGTAAAACGAACCGTATTGTAATGTAATTAAAATCAGCATTTATACAGCGAAATCACGAGTACACATCGCACAAACAGAAACGCACATGGCGCGCATATTACAGATAATCGCGATGCATTCGAGTGAACGTCGAATCACGGCGTGTCTGAATCATGCCCCCTATCCGTACGTAACCTTGTTTAGTTCGAAGGCTTTTTGTGTACCTATTTATTTTTACTGCAAGTCGGCTGCGGTCGGCCGGAGCGGCGTTGCTTCAAGGCCCACTTGTCCCTTTAGTTCTGAATACGGACCCGGTTTACCTCCAAAGATACAAGTTTTTCAATGCTTACTACAGTAGCTCTTTTGAACACGATTATACAAAAAAGGACCACGCTATGAGGAAGGGCGCGCAATGAGAGGTTCTCAGGGGTATAATTGCATCCAGTTCCAGAGTTCAAGCTAAGATTACCGAGACGCAGTTTTAAAAATGTTGAGATCTACCACTCGGTATTCCGAACTGAATTTAATTGAAGGCGAGCATTTTAAGAACTGTATTATTTCTTTGAGAATTTTTAGAGAATTTCATTATACTTGCATACAATAATCAAATTAATTTATTTATCAGCTAAATTGTAAACTAAAGTCAATGTAAATAAGAAACGTTTTAGAAAGTCCAACTATTATATTATCTAAACTCGTGTTACGCGCAGTAAACGCTTTCGTTGCACTTGAATTGGAATCGACTTTCAATTACTACGTAAATTGCTGTTGCCTTTTAGACTTTCCACTTCTCCATAAGGTAGGAAATTTTTTTTTGTTTAAATGGTGCTCGTCTTTTGTTACGACATTCAAAGTCAAAGCATTTATTTCAAATAAACCATTTACAGGTACTTTTGAATTGTCAGAGTCAGTCAGTCAAAAACATGAAGCTATTTGCACGTTCCAAAGCGTAGATCTCTATGGAGAAGAAAGTGCAAGAAACTCCACGGACACTCTTTTAAACGATTTTATGATTTACAATAATCCTGGTTACATTATCTTTGTTGCTTCTACATTGTTAGATTTCCTTTCAGTATTCCATTATATTCAGACCGCCCACCAAACTGGACCAGCTTTACTTGCTCCGATTACATTTTTGTCACTGTTTACTTTATTGACAAAATTTTCTTTCAATACTGCATCAACTAAATCTCGATTTCCATCTTATTGTGCTTGAAAGTTTTTTTAAAGAACAAAGACATTGTTTTCTTATGAGTGCGGCTTGTGTTAGTCATTCTAACATAATTCTTTCTGTGAACTATAACCGCCAACCATTTCATTCTGCTTATCGATCCTAGCAGTTGGGAATTCAGCCACATGCTATTTTCCAGTAATACGTTCTTGTGGTGCAATACATAATTTGCAGTCCGTCCGTACGTTAGAAAATACACGTACATTTTGATCTTAATTAGATGGTGCAAGATAAGTACATTATGCAAACAGGTCTTTGTGTACAGCCGTGGTACAAGGACAATAGTGGTATGAATTGGTTAAATACAGATCATTGTGTTGGCACCGGCATCAAAAGGATCTCTTTGTATACGGAAAACAATAACACACGTCTGTTTGGACCATATGAATGCTAAACAGATGACTTTAATAAATAATCTTAATAGTTCATCGTGTAACAGAATTTCTAGTGTAATACTATCGGATCTATCAGTTCCCATTTCGGTTTCTATTATAAGTTAGTTAGCATCAACATCCCGTTCGACATTGGCTACAAAAACTCGATTGTTTTGCAATAGTTTCGATACTTGTGGGAAATCGCTTTTGACAATAGTCACGGGGCATGCAATAACGTGAATTGTAACCGATTTGTCATAGAATATTGATGTTGCAGCGTTGTGGATATTTATCGTTCAAAGTACAACCGTTCCGTTAACCTGTTTATGTGACAATCTGTCTTTTTCGTTCACATTGCAAAAGCTGATTAACGTTATGAAATGTCTGGGGTTCCCTAAGGGTTGCTGGGGTCCAAAAATAGCTGTTTATAAAACCATAACTTTGCGGGCTCATTCGTAAGCCGCTCGACCTTTTTCCTTAAAACAAGGCGTAATCAGGATGTAACACGAATGCGTTATAGGCGAGGGTGAAGAAGAGTCCTTTTACCCTATAGCCATGCCTCCGGAGTCCAGACATGCCAATTTTGACAGGACATGTAGGGTTAACAAAAAAAAGGGACAAAAACTACTAAAATCGGATCAAAAGAAAAAACGGTGTTCTCATTTCAAAAATTGGACGCGCTTGTTCACTTAATGGTTTAGCCGGACGATGCTAATTGCGTAAGAGGCGTACGTAACGAGGTCTTAATTGGAATGCGCCCCAATTAATGTGGACTACGTTCGTTCCGTGCGAGTCCATTTTGGAAATTGGAACGTATGTTTACGCGCTGGTTCCCGGGTGAATGGCCGCCGGTGAAAGTCGGGACGCGGATATGGGTCAGGTGGTCATTTACCCTCAGGTAACAGCCGATGTCGCGTCTCTTTTATAAATACTCCACTAAAGTCGTGGAATGGTGCCACATTATAGCAGCCCTGGGTTCGAGGTAACTTTTGCCTCGTCGCAGTTTATAAGCGTGTCTTTCATATCCTACTTTTCATGTTATTTTCGTGGTCAGCTGCCAATGAGCTTTTGAGCATCTTGTTTTACTTTAAAACTGACTGCTCGTAACGTAATGGATTTTTCCAGTTTCCGACACTTAAATTTATTTACTGGTGGAAACTAATAAACACTAACAACACAATAGTAATGTTAGTAGTGTTAGCAGTCGCATTACTGCATTTAGTCCGGCTTTACGGACCGTATCACTGGTCGGCACTAAAGCTTTTTTGTAACAGTAAACAACAATAACGGTAGATATTATCATCTATTTGATTTTCAGAAATCGACCCCATTAACACGAGATCGTCCTGCTTTATAATTACAAAAATCGCGCTATCAGCGTGTGACAACGGAATGAGCGACTTTACTGTTTCTTTCTCGTTTGATAACGTTTTTTAAAGCATCAAATGCGACAGCTGTGCATAATTTATCGTTATTTTCAAAACCAGTTGTGAAATAACTATTAAATGGGTTGTCTCAAATTTCGAGTGCAGCCCCAACGTTGGCCCCATGCGGCGTCGTTAAAAGAATTGATTAACATAATAGTGATGGTAATTATTCTTTCTGTCCGTTTTTGGATCCCTCGACCATGTAAGTGTATGTATGGTGAGGCCTTGGTGCAAGCTATAAACGTGAAGCAACGAATGTTTCTTTTTAATGCTTTGGCCACTATCCATTGTGTTGCTTAATTCTTTACTTAAAAAACCCTAAAATGGAATCTATTCTTTCGATTAACACGGTGGTAGAAGTGCCATAAAAACTAGATACTGTTCCCGCACTGAGTTTCTAACTTACATTAGGGACTCAAGGACAAGTCCGTCCGACTTTCACCTCCCACGGAGCTACAAGAGAAAGCCCGCTTTTACGAAGTAAGTTTTTTCATCCTCTGTCCTCTTTCACGCGTGCGAGCTGCTTACGCGACCCGGTGCGTCAAGGACACCAAGAAACCTAAATGATACTGACAATATTGAGTAATCGCGGTAAGGATTTATTTAAACTAAAACACGAAATGAAGCAAATGGTAACCTACCTTTGAATAGCGAGTGATCAAAGGATAGATAAAACGCGGATTCCACGTGAAGGATCGAAAGGATTTGAAACCACTCGTGCGTGCGGCGATCGCTGTAGATCTCGGATAAGGATACATTCAATACATCCAATGATGTTTATCGTTAGACGTAGCGTTTTAATGAGCACGATGACTGATAGTAAAAAATCTGGTCTCGTATGTACGCTCTCTCGGGTACAATCGGATCACTGCGGATTTAGTTTATTCAAGGCCGCCAGCAAACGGAACCGCGTTGAATACGGACGCTTCATTTGACCAGTTGTTTTTAGCGGAGATTGCCACTGTATTCGGTCGGAACAGCGATTTTATTGTAGACATAACGCCTTCCTTATTGCAGTCACGTATTACTCGTATTACGACTCGAGTCAAACGTAGGGTCACCGTTTTATGTATTTTCCTCTATTATTTTTACAGCGTCATTATCGTTTTATAATTTTGTTTTTGCACTTAAAGATTTCGTTTATCAGGAAGATCTGAAAAACGATTTAATTGGATACTTATCGTTTAATGTCAACGAGGACGTGATGCGCGGAATGCAGCATCTGTACCTACTCATCTAAGACCACACAGAGTAAATCGCGAAGCAAACAAAGCAACTAATATGAAACATGCAAAATTCGCAAAGCGCATAAATCAGCAGCAAATAGTAGAAATGCAAAAGATCATATTATTATCAGAAGCGTTACAAAACCGAAAATGCAAATAAAATTGCATGAAATAGGTTTCCAGGAAAACCTAAAAGGCGTTCTGTAATGGAACTTTGGAAAATCGATTCAAAACTTGGTTGAAGCGAACAAACGACACAATTTGTTGGAAAGTTAATAGTAAATAATCGACTGTTTGGCGCCAAGAGTTAGAAAGCGTGTTTCAACCACAGACGTTGGGAAATAATTCCTTCTGAGTTTATCATTTAACAGTATATAAAATGGAATGGAATTAAGAATCTAATATGAGAACCAAGTCCAATATATACATTTAAAGCCAGCCTACTGATAATATGGCTGAATAGTGAGTATTACGTATGCGATGCACAGGTGCCATTTGTATTCGATAACAAAAACGTAATTACGAGCAGCTTGGCTTAGAAGAAATAAACGACAGTAATAAAAATACAATCACTTTTGAATAGCATACCGCTCGAGTTGAATGTCACTTTTTGAATGCAAATGAAAAAAATAAACGTACGATAAACAACCAGTTTAAAATACGAAGAATTGATGCAGAGGTAGTTTCATACAATGAAATGAAGACGTTACTTTTAAAAATAAATATTCCCCGAATGTCCAGCGCAGGTCCAACTTTATAAAAATAATGGGATGAAAAAAAAAGGGTCTGACTATAATAATCTATATAACGTGGCACCTTATTTTGTAGTAGATGATAGGTTTGTACAAAGCTATGCTCACCGAGTCCGAAAGCTCGCGTCTCCGGGGCTTACCTGCAACAAAATACAGATAATGTAATAAAACTGTTAAATGTATAATCAGATACGTCGGAATTATGAATGGGTCGAGGATTGTAGAAGCTAAAAAGGAAATAAACGAAATAACACGTTGAGTATACAAAGTCACAGACTCACAGCCCTACGTTGAATGTTATAGGCAGCGTGGGAACTTTTATCAATATGATAGGTCAATATAATGATACAAATATATCATTTGAACCAGATATATAAGTAAGCAACTCACGCTTCGATTGATTTATGCAATAAAACTCAGGCGCTTATTGGTTTAGTATGTCAAGTCACGATGCTGCATCCACTACTAAGGATACGGGCAAACGAGATGCAAAAACTAGAAACGTACCTACCAACCAACGAATTACTCATACTAGGATTGTTATAAAGAGAAAAGGCAAAAATAACGTCTTATCAATGACTTAGAACATGAATAAGTAAATACCGAAAAGGCAGTAAAATCGGAAGACGGAACATACCCGCGAAAAATGTTTTAAAACGGCAATGCAACATAACACAAGTTGAAAATGAAACCAGCTTTTCTAATATATCAAGTAAAATTTTACAATCCCAGTTAACAAGTTCTCCAAGAGGCAGAGCAAACAAAGTAATAATTCATAGTAGTAGCTCTTCGGACATAACAATAACTTGGTCAACAACTCAACACTCAACAGCGCCGACGTCCGCTTTCGGAAGAGTTCGGCTTAAATCAACGTCGCAGCGTCCACCGACAAGAATAATGGTGACCATTAACTTTCATCACTTCACACACACGCGAATATTTCAATAAACCCGGATTTGAATGGGACAATGGTTGAAACATTGCTTTATTGCTTTTCGAACGTTGGAATAGCCTTCGCAAGTCAATTTGTGTGTGATACGCTTTGCTCATACTGATACATACAAGTACATGCATTTATCATTTATAGAACCGACCTACATGCTCGTGAATTCGTAATTTGTTGTTTATTGTTTCTATCTGCATGATTTATGGGACATAGATGTTCAAATGAAACCAATAAGGCTCTTTTTCACGAATTTAAAATTACCATCATAGCTACGTTTGAAAGTCTAACACTGTTTCAAAGAATTTAATTTGACAGCCTTTACTTTATGCTATATAGAAAATTAAGCGAGTAACGGTGGTAATTTGAAAGAATAACTTCGTGAGCTAGCTGAATGAATATTCATGGAACGGAACCATTTGCATGAGTAATTGATAGAAGTAAAACATTACTGTGACAGGTTAATCGTGCTAATTGAACTGGGCGACATTATCTTGGACCAAGAAAATGCTGTATGCACGCATAGCGTTAAATGGAATTGTATTAACGGTATTATAATGTTTCACTTATCTCTAAGTGGACATTTGAGATTTTTTTTGTAATTAACTGTCAGCTAAGGCGGAGGTAAAAAGATAAAGAAATGTCGCAACTCGGCCGTTATTTCATTAGTAGATCGATCAATAGCTGCCCATTATAATAAATTATGTTCTTTTTATCATCTGATTTTGTCGTTTGGTCCTTGTATAGCTAACCTCATTTCTTTTCGGCGTGTATCTTTATCTGAATTAACAAAGTGATAAATTAATGGTTAATTTCATAATAGTGGTGACAAGTTACCAGTTAAAAGTTCGAGAATTGCACTACGAGTATTTAAAACTCAATCGGTTTTTGATCACATTGACCCAATCCGTACGTAAGTGTCAGTAAAGATATTTCAGGAGAAGCATTGAGAACAAAAATATCCATACCAACTTCTATATACGACTGTGTAAGTGCATAGTAAAACTAGGCCAGATTGTAATCCTAATTATTAGGTACTTATGTACTGTACTTACCTTTAATACATTTGAATAATAATATGATTGTGATCTTAGACAAAGCTTCATAGTCATGTTACAAGACGAGGGATTATTTGAAGAGCCCACTTCAATAATGATAAAAGTCAATGTTACCTTGTTTTTTAAATTATATCAATGTGAAAAAAAAGTTTTGTTTAAAGGTATATAAAATGTCGTTTTTTAAATATATATTTAGTAAGTGTGCCTTTATTCACTTAAATACATATACTTAGGTATATTTTAGTGAATAAAGGCACAAATTACGTTTTTAAATATTTATAAATAATTATAAAAAACTTTTTTTTATTGTTTTTATTATTATTAGTTTTTTTTCTTTATTTCAGCTTGATGTTCTAAGAAAAAATGGTACTTACTTATTATTTAAAGACATTCTTTAATAAATAAAAATTAATTATAGCTCACTGTCAATAATCTCGGGATTGTAAGTGATATTGCTGAGTTTGTAAACGAGATTACTAACTACATATACCCAGTGGCCGAATGACGTATGTACTTACGAACAATTAAAAAAACTTTGGACATTCATTATTACTGCAGTGGAGCCTTCATTTATGAATATAAAGCCATTGAAATAATATTTTAAATGATTTATGTTAAAATGTATAGTCATTTTACATTTCAATTTATTTTGTAAGACAGACATAACTCACAACGGTCTTGTTGCGTTGCTAGGATCTAGGATGCATATAACACAATGAATGAAGCAAGCGTTCTCATGAGTTTACATAATATAAGAGCTTGTGGAGACATAACAACTGCTACATAGACAACGTCAACGACAGATATATTCTTCCAAGGAAAACTTATATTTAAAAGCCGGTACGTTTATTGTTAGCTATTATCTTTCGTACATCTGTGTTCGACGCGTGTGAACGACAACATAGGAGTGTATCGCATGACTAATCTACCCTCTTAGCATTCGCACAGCGAGCTGAACTTTACCGATGACATGAATCGCATGCGTCGCGGTACAAATGACAGACAACCGACACTACTGCTGCTGCATAAGACAACTTGTATTCTCAGTATTTATCTAAACTGCTATCTAACTATCGATCATCTGGACGTAGCATTCAAGCAATGGCATCCGAAGATATATCGTAATAACATACAGGTAAGGCGACTTTGAATAGCATGAGAATGAAGTTTTGAAGGCTTTTCTTCAATTTAGTTCCACAATCTGACCTAGACTATGCATTGAAAGTGACATTTTTACGAGTTGTAAAGTACTGACCTCACTCGACTGCCTATCCACCTACGCACTTAGCAGGCTGCTGAATTATAACCGAGTACAAACAACAAACATGCAATGCTCTTATTCCAACAATGACTTCCTTACGGGTCTAGGAATTTATCATTTGTATTGTAAGCGGCTAGAATCAACTAAATCTGGTTGTAGCGTAAACAGGAAGTTGCGGAGTCTAAGGTTGATACGCGTTGGATAAATCCTGTTCAAACCTCAGACCAACAAAAAAAGGTAGACAGCGCACCGCGAACATCAAAAGTGAAGCCACCAAACCGTGCTCCTTCAAGTAAATACACAAGCTCACTCACACACCTACACTAAAACCATGCTCATCGCTCTTAGTACGTCACGAGCCGTCGTCTAGAAAACATTTATAGAAAACTATAATTATGCCTTCCTGTGTAGTAACAATTTGTAAAAACAATAGCAAAACACTTAATAAGTCTCACGGAATTACTTTTCACTTGTAAGTACTTGAAATAACATCGTTTTTATTATAAATTCACTATGAATTTTAGGTTACTTGGAACAAAAACGTCAACAAACGAAAGCAGTGACATTAAGTGTGAGGGTTGCCATAATACGATTTAATATTTCCCCATTCGATTAAACAATATATGATTTCTTTCTTCGAGTTATATTCCTATTTTCTTTTTTTTTAATGTATAAAATATTTTAGATTTGAAGTTTTTCAACACATTTGCGAGAAAACAGTACAATAGGTATTGAAAAAAACTTTTTGTTTTTTGATAGTCGGAAAGTCGCAACAATCTTTGACGTTTGTAGTATGAAAATAGCGCGAATTTGCAAATGGAACTACATCTTTCGTCTTATTTTCTCTTTAGTATTAAATTGAGACGAACGTATTGTGCAAAAGCGCTTCCAAGTAGGTTCAATCATTGAGCTTATATTTTATTCTAGTACTTATTTAAACTCCTTTAAATAAATTTAAAAAAAGACTGTAAAGGATACGTACGGCGCTATTCAACGGAGTAGGCGGTAAAATATGTACTTAGGTGAGAGTACCTATTTTACCGCACATTCCATTGTATGGTGCGTTAGATTTAACTTTCGAATAATGTATACAGTCTTCGTAAATGCATTTTTTTGAGCAAATGTGTTGAAAAAGACGTAAGCATGATAAACATAACATTTACACGTCATTGTTCTATTGTTATGGTGGTCTTTTTTAATTTATTAAAGTTGATTAAAGATATAATTACCTATTTTATTTTAAAACAATTTACATAATGACTTACGCTTGTTACGCTTCGACAACCTTTTATAACTTAACTTACTTAATTGAATGTAGGTATGTGTGATGTAAAAATTTGTTTCTTAGGTATAGATCTTTCTAAAAAATTAAGTTACAATACCATACTCAACAATATCTTACTTTTGCTGACTTGCACAACATTAACTTACCCATAAAGTATTGTTTCCCAAGTTATAGGGAAAAAAAATAAAAAATGGCAACCCTTCGAGACACACATAGATAAAAAGATGGCTTCATCTTTGATGTTCGCAGTGCGCCGTCTACCTTTTTTTGTTGGTCTGAGGTTCAAACAGAGCATTACCTACAGATACGGCAAGTTACATTCTAGTTACTTGGTTCGTAATTTTATTTAGTCTCCATCAAAAGGTTGGTACTTACTTATATTACGTGTCAAGTAAACTAGGCGCCGGCGCCGGCGCCACCGCCGATTTAAAACACCTAAACATTTACACGTACATGTGTATTTAAATGATTAACTTTGAAGCAATAAATCATACCATTTATTATCAAGCGTCCACGATTTGTCAATGATGCGCGTCACGCAAATACCGAGCCGAGGTGTTCAGTGAACAACAATACGAACGAATCTCGTTTTATCCAACACATATTTATCCGTGCGCACACTAACGCAGATCCGCTACAGTATCAGTACGTTGACCGCCACTAGTAAACATGTAATAGCACTAGCGATAAAAATATCTGACTCACTCACACTTGAGCTGTGACACGCAGCGTGCGAAAGAGATGGCTAGTCGACCGGATATCTGCTGGTTACTGCAACGCGTCTAAGCGACGTCACATCGCACGACCGCGTGTTCAGCTGGCGGCCGCCATTTTGTGCCCAGTGTAGCGTTCGCACGAACCAGCATCGACGCGTGTCTTGTTGCGAGTTTTAAAATATGGCGACGGCAACAACGGACGATTGGACTGAAGAAAAATGTTTACAGCTTATACGAGAGTTTAGAGCAAGACCTGTTCTATGGGACCCGAAAGATCCGTACTTTTTCAAAAAGAAGATGAAACCCAAGGCTTGGAAAGAGATAGGTGACAGAGTTAATATTTCTGCGGATAGATGTAAACACAAGATGATAATATTAATGTCATCTTTTAGAAGAGAAAAGGCTAAAATTATGCATAGCCTCAAGGAAAACACAGGTGACATAATTATTTTATTTTAATATTTTACAGTAGAATAAATAAATAGGTTAATACTCGTTAGGTACCTACCTACCTATGTTTCCTTATCATCACAATATTTTTATTTACAGATCCATCTCAAGCCTACAAGAGCACGTGGTTCGCATTTAAGGACATGGCCTTTTTGATGGATAAAGAAAGTGAAAGAAAACGAAGATTAAACGTAAGAATAACTTTGTAATTTTTTATGAGTATCAGTACAAATGCAGATAAGAACCGTCTGTCGTACCGTCATTCGGTTTATCTGCACGTTGTACAATTGCCGCGTTGTTCCCTAGGTAAATGTTAAATAAAACTGAGCTTGAGACAAATACGGATAATGCCGATGCTCAGTTCTATTTACTTAACATTTTTAGGGTTTCGAACTAAGCACAGAACCTCTATAAGACTAGTTTTGTCCGTGTCACAAGGTTTTCCTCGAAATGTTTATTGATTATTGGGTTAATGTTGAATCCTACAAAAAATTAAGTTAAAGTAAATGTGGTATTATGTTACGTATGTTTTGAAAGAACTTTCCGTACCTAAGTATTCTAAGCTTTTTTGGGGCAGGTGGTCTTGAAAAAAAAGTTTAAAAAAGTAAGTATTTCCTACAATTAGGTCTAATTGTAGGAAATACTTACTTACAAAAATTTTAAAATCTAGCTGAATCATATCTATATCGTTTTTCCTTACATTGCCATTAATTTGTGAAGTAAGTACTTACTCGTATCACAGAAATTACGGTGAACCGCGACCGTCCTATAAATTTCATAATGTAAGTACCTACCCCTAATTTTGCGGAGCCCGACTCGTTCCAGGTAGTTTTTTTTTTGGAACACATTGAAACTACACTACCTGGTCCTAGTATGGCACGGCACGGCTGTCAATAAACGTAGCGATTATTATTACGAATTTCTTGTTATTCCAGGGCACAGAAGATGAAGATGATGATGATTTTGATGCCATACAAAACACATTATTGAGAAACCATATCGGCAACCCTGTACCAATGAAAAGGTTTCGGCGACAATCGTTTTCTGTCAAGAGAGAAGTTATCCAGAAAGTCGTAGAAGAAGCACAAGAAGATGATGTTATTCCTGTTTCTCCTCAATCGCATTCGATGCCGGGTCCCAGCCAAACGGTAGCAGAGAGAGATGAGGAAATCAAATCATTTGCGTCGTTCATAGGAAATAAAATGAAGAAATACTCAGACGCTACTAAAAATGCCGTGCAACAAGCTATTTGTGAGATCATATTCAAAGCTGATCAGAATTACTACGAACCTCATTGCTTTGAAAAGTTTACTATAATAGACGATAATGACCCTCTAAACAAAGCAATTTATGACTCACAATTCAGCACAGTGATTAAAGTGCAACATGACTCTGATGACAGCAGTTAGATCTAGATACATTATGTACGTGTCACCGGAAAATTGCAAACGCCGTAATATTGTAAAATATCGCGTGAAATTGTAAACTATTGAATTTGTATGGGATTTATTGTATACGAAACGATTTTTTCATAATATATCGAGAAATTATAATGTAATGTAAAGATTTATTACAATCTTACGGAGTGTGTAATTTTTCGGTGACATACGCATACCTAGTATAAAATGCATGCACTACTAGATATATTTTTGATACAGCTGTGAATAAAGTACACTCTTTTTTAATACGAGCCTGTGTTTTTTTCCCCTTCGTGGCTAAGGTTTATAATCTACATAACATACATGTATATTCTGGTGTCAACGTTAACATGCAACACAGAATGTGTTTAGGCTGTGGTAAATTTGTAGGGCAAGGGACGGCACATTGCGGCCAAGGATATCACGTATTGAAGAGGAGGATCTATTTAGATTTACTAATAGACAAAGCTTTTGCTTTTCTTTACATGTATACTCCATCCGAGTAGGTACTTAGTTAACTAAAGGCAAACAAAAAAACCACGTGACAGGGTTACCCGGCTAAACGTAATACCAGTCACTTCAGTTGCCATGCTACGTCACACTTGTACTCTTCAATTTAGAATAATAACGTTGCTAAATTGAAGAGTACAACTGTAACGTATCGTGACAACTGAATAGACTGGTATTACGTTTAGTCGGTTAACTAAGTCACGTGGTTTTTTTTGTTTACTTTTAGTTAACTACCTACTCGGATGGAGTATAGATGTTGTTTTTTATTGAATTATAAATGGTAGATGTGCTTTTAGATTCTTAGCGCCCAAACGCACTAGCGGTCAACCGCGGGGGCGGCTAACCGAGCGGCTAGCCGCTTCCTGGAACGCTGGTGGTTAAGTGCGTACGATCACAAGTAGTTCCATATTAATACTGAGAAGCGGCTAGCCCCCGCGGTTGACTGCTAGTGCGTTTGGACGCTTACGATTTAGATAAATATTTTCTGTAAATAAATGAGCAGGCATTAATATTACTTAACAATGAGCATTTACATCCTATTCGAGTAATTCAATATTCACTGTAACGGATCTCTCATGACTTCATGATAAATATATCAATGACAGATTATCTTGTGATCATCAATAATAATGTTAATTGACAATGTTAAATATGAGTCCAGTCCGTTTCAATGGAACTATTCGAATATGACACAATGGTATCTTGTATAGAATTGATTCATCGTAATTTGATCTAGCAACTTCTGAGTATGGCCGCTTTAGTGACAACTTAATAGCTTCCTTCATCATACTTAGTTTAATAGGGACGAGCTTGTTTGTAAAGGCTTCGAGTAAGTACATTTAATCCGATTAATTCAAAGCCAACTGTACTAAGTCTACCACAGATTAGTTAATAGTTTCTTAGTAACATAAAGTGGACGCATAGAACATTCATGTGAAGTGGGTTCCCTGGGGTTCGCAAGTGATTTATATTTTAGTAGTTGATTATAATCTATGCCTTTCGAAGTTCACATAGCGTTCGCGTTATATTCTCACATTTTTTATTTGGTTGCGACTTTGTGACAGATTCATAGCTTTTTAACTAACTTTAATATTTAGGTATATGGAGATTCGATATTCCAAGTAAAAATACATGGAAAAGGAGTCCTATGAGATCACGATAATTATGTCTAGTCTAGGGGTTGATTAACCATAAAAGTTAAGGGGGAAATGGCTTGACAGCTTTACGTGCAAATATATAGTTTTCGGCACGTGTCAATTAGCACGCTGACCTTCTTACTGGACGGTTAATATGGGTTTTACCGATTTTTATTTAGCATATTATAAATTGTTGATACAAGAACAATTAATATGTAAATTCGAATTCAATCCACAATTTGAACAGAGTTTTTAGGGTTCCTGACATACAGGATGCTAACGGGAATATATAAAAGCAGTCCACAGTAGAAATCGGTTAAATGAAGTACTTGTTGTGTCAGTATAATGTCACTGCATATTAAATTAATAATAAAAGAGAAGTCAACCGATCATTGAATCATTTGTTCCGGCATACTCGTAATTTAGCTGTTAATTGCAAGAGCAGTAAAGCTATAATTAATTCATAGTCACTTGGCGTTTACGACTGCTAATAAATATTTCATGATAATGTTTCTTTCAACACACCAGGATCCGTACAAATATTATTGATCTTTCTTTGTTTGACATTAAGTTTAATGGCACAATTGATGACCGTGGAGAAAAAGATGAGTAGGCTGCATTGCGCGGGTGTTTATGACCTAACACACCTTATTAATGCTCGTGGCAAAATTATAACAGCCGCACGGACTGATCTTCAAGGATAAGCAACGCTTGCCGAGGTTGGTCTGTGGATGGGTGACCATCTTAACATACCGAGACTCCTCCGTGCCTCGGAAAGCACGTTAAGCCGTTAGTCCCGGATGTCATTTGGAGATCTTTGGCAGTCGTTACGGATTGTCAGAAGCCAGAAAATCTGACACCAGTCTTGCCTAGAAGTACCGTGTTACCCAGTTAAATGGGTTGTGGAGGTCTGGTAGGCAGCAGCTCCACTTAAAATATTGGTATTGAGCTGAATCCGGTTTGACTGGGACCCAATATAGTTGGGAAAAGGCTAGGCAGATGATGATAACACCTTATAAATTTGTTAAGTAGCCTGAAGTATTAAAACCACCAAGGTTTTAATATTTCTGGTTACTTATTGACTTATAGTTTTTAGTTTCGTTATTATTACTCAGGATGGATTGTGCTTACACAGTCCACCCTTAGGATTAATAAAAAAAAGACTCCAAACAGGGGGAGCATGTCAAAGAACTCAAATAATGTCAGGCAGAACGCGAAAATGAAGGGGTTACTCGTATTTAGGACACGGTCAAGTTACATAATCGAGTCTTGAGTCCTAAACCTGTTTATCAAGCAAACTGAATGATCTTACTGCCTACAAACGTGTGCTTTTGTTAGAACCGTTCTAAAAGTGGAACATCGAATCGAAACTCCTCGAATGAGTCAGTTGGGAGCATTCTAGCTCCCCTTCATTACTTAACAGTCCCGCATTCAAGTTACGCGGGTCATTTAACAATTTCAATAGGACTTTGAAACGCGGTTTCCCACAGATCTAAAGTTCCTGGATGGGCCATGTTATTAAGATATTTATAAATATGGAACGTGCAACTAGCTCCATGTTTTTTACTAACCGACCGCGACAATTCAAAAGTTTCTCTAAATGTTGTTTATCCCTACTAATATTATAAATGCGAAAGTAACTCTGTGTGTCTGTCCGTCTGTCTGTCTGTTACGCTTTCATGCTAAAAACGGCTGAACGGATCGTCATGAAATTTGGCAGATATATAGTCTGGGATATGGAGAATTATATAGGCTACTATTTTACGTAATAACCGACATACACGCAGGCGGAGCTGCGGGAAAAAGCTAGTTTGAAATAAAAGCTTTTAGTTGAGTTCATTAAGTAGGTACGTATGAAATGTTAAATAATATAAATATGGCTCCTACGTACTACTCGCGGTAATTTGATAGGACACGCAATATATTACGGTAACAGCGCTGAGCACAGTAGCCATCATATAACACTGTGTTAAACAAGCCAACAAAGCTTTGAGGACTGCAGCTATTAAAACTTTATATTTAAAGTGTTTCCAAATACATTGTCTGTTGAAGAGGATTAATCGAAGCAACATGGCCTGAGGGCACGAACCGGAAGATGGTTCAAACTTAGCAAATGCCATTTTAAAATATTCAAGGTATTAAACCGGACGCCACCCAGACACAAAAAGTTCCTAATCCGATTTTCAAATCAGAACCTCCGATACTCCTTCTAGAAGAGTTTAGGTGTTTTATATCTTGGTCCCTCCGACATTTTCTCTTATATTGAGCCCAATGAAGAGCCATCGGGAGATAAAGGCAGCGCTCCAGAAACGGAGATGTTCTTCAAATCCCGAATGTGACGTCACGTATCTAGAGGTTATTGATGGTAGGAGTTCCAGTGACTTTTGTTTATAAAGACAAACATTTTCATTGGTCGGTTTTATTTTTGTACCTAGCAACTTCTACTACTACTTCGCCGTATAAGGTCGGAATAAAAACAATAACAATTAATTAAAACAGTGCTACCGGAAGTGGAATACGCGAATCAAACCGGAATTAATCGTTTAAGGGTTGACCTTTATTACCTGACACTTAATAGGTGTCGTTCATTGTACACCAGATACACCTACACAGGCCCTCGTTCACAGGTGTCCGTTATTAAAACATCTGTGGTTATAATAAGCCCAAAAATACCGGTTATATAATAAAATATAATTGAATAAATTAGTCTTTATATGTTCGTACATAATATGGTAGGTATAATGTACTTATTCGATGAGATGAGGACGACGCCCTTCGCCTCAGCAACAACGCAACATATAATATGGAGAGTTGTCGTGCGCTTCTACAGAAACGAGGTTATATTTATTTTTGGTTCAAGATCTCTTGCCTATAAACAGGTGGTCAGCGTCGTGGACATCAATTACATGCAATTATATTAACACTAGTTTTAATCCCCTGTTTTCATGAGCACAAACAAAGACTTTAAATTCATTAAACGTAATTGTATCTAATGACATAATAACAATAACAATGTCCACTAATAAAGCTCCACTTTTTATTAGACCAGCCAATTTGCTATCATTATTCTTACAACAACAGACTGTATGGGCCCGTAATAGGCTATTACTTTAGCGAAACAAGACCAATTACGAGCTAATAAAGAGAATTACCTCGACACAGAAAAATTCCTTTCTTTAAATGTCAGAGCGGTCAGGTCGCCGCATAATATTTCCGCAGGGAGTCGTATCTCGTCAAAAATCTACAACAATCCAGTTACTAGCAGGACACGCCCAGTCTCGAATATGAACTGGCGACGTGCACGATCTTCATTACACGCACAAATAACCCCAAGTTATAAAGGTCACGAAGTAAACGAGTAATGAAAACAGACTTGAGATCTAACAAATGTAAGTTATCGTGACATCGCCCACGCATGATAGCATCGCGCCGACGACAATGGGCTCAAGGAATTGGGCCTTCGGGGACACGTATTCTACTCGGAAACAATTTGTGTATGGGTTTTTATCTCAACTGAGATGTAATCTTAAAACCATTTGAATATTACCTATTGTTAGAACCGGCTTGCCCGAAAGGTCTAGGTTATGAGGAAAAACGTTAAATACCTTTCATACATACAAGGAGCTGACGGTGAGGTGTTTGATAAATGAAAGTGTTTTTTGGGAACAGCACTCCCTAAAGAATAAATCACACCATTATGCAGTGTTCTGATTTCTTAGACGTCAAGTTATAATAATGGTATAATTTGTTGTCATTATTTTATGACGCAATATCAAGGGCGGAGTCGAGTCGGTCATCTATCATAATTTATGAGTCAGCAAAACAATGCGAACTGTTTACGTGTTAGACAGTAGGTAATAACGATTGTCTTATTGGTCATAAGATACGTGCTAGGCGTCTTGACGACGCATTTATTATACAGCTTTATTCCGAGTGAATCGATAAGTCATCCCTGATGAATCAGCTAATCTTGTCATCAAAGCGCGATGGTGAATCTAATCTTCGTGGACAGTTCTAACTTTACTTACAAATTATTCATACGAGAAGATTGTTAGAAAACTCAGTTTAGCCGAGACAGAAGCAGACTTGAGTTCCAAGTGGGATTACGTTAACGAGCTCATAATAGGATTACGTAGGTACGTCATGTGTTCCAGTTTCTAAGGCGCACCGTTACCCGTCAACCCACACCCGTCGGCAGTCTGTGACAATATAATGATTGTGTGTTTATCGGTAGTCGGTACAACACATGATAAGTGCAATAGCTATAACTACGGTCTACAACCTATCGGCTCTAGTCAAAGTCTAAAGATCGAGCCGATACTGCAATGGCTTCAATACGAGTTGTTTATCTTGGTTGGAACACCATGTCGATCGTGTTCTACTCGTTGTTGCGATTGTCAATATTTTGATAGAAGGTGAAAGCTCGTGAATCTGTTATGAAGCGACGACAAATTTGAGGCGAGTACAATAATTTTCAATTCACATCACGCAGCGTAATTGAATGAACGGGCGGCGCGATCATGGACCGCGTGCCATTTCACTCGGCCGTGACTCACGAATTAGAGCTAAGTCGAGATCGTAATTATGCTAGAGTTATTTCGTGCACACCCACTCACCCAGACACGGCTAGATAACAAACGCATCATAAAACACGGTATTTTAATCAGAGCTCAAATTAAGGTCAATAATGAAGAGTCCAATGTTGAGTCGAAAGTCCGTAATAACGCTGACCGCGCTTCTGATGCAGCATTATGCATTTATTTGCTTACTGTATGAAATTTACGTAAATCAGACATAAATATTGGCAAACAAGCCAAAACGCAAATTTCCGAGATAAAATCTTAGGCTATTTATTTGAAGTGATAATAACTTAATAAATATAAGACAAGACGATGAAACGCAAAGTTACTAAAGTCAGCAAGAAATAAATTTAAAACTGAATGCGAGTGTGCCAATCAAAAAGTACTTAAGAAATGCATGCAGTACGACACGGCTTAAGCGTTAGAGGCTTAAAAGCTCAGGCCCTACGTCATTAAAACTAGATATGAAGTAGAGATTAGTTTAGAAAGTGTCGTGTCTCGAACAATGGGCAGAAGTGGAGCAGACAGCGACAGTGTTGCTCTCCAATTAACAAGATAAAGCGAATTGAGAGAAACAGCAGCCGAGCACAAAGATCAAACTAGTAATGAGGTGTTAGAAAGCCGATAATCGCACGATGCAATCTTTGATATGTGACGCGTAGGATGATCAAGCAGCCTTTACCATGAGACTGCAGGACTCATAATATCAGATAATACCAAAGATTCTTAGATCCCTATGTGGGCGGCAGTAGTTATCTATGACGGAGCATCGACATTTGAAAGAAGAATTGAGTTTAATTTTATGTTTACTGTCTTAACCATTTATTTAGATAATGTCAAAATGTCAAGACAACATCGAATAAAAACGACCAAATAAGGAAGAAAGGCTATTATTAGCTCGATATATAATATCTTTATCTCTGCTATAAAGTTGTATTTTTATCTAGAACCTTTGTTTGTGCTGTTATGGTAAGAGTACGAGCAACAAAAGACATTTCTGAGCACAGTTCATCTAACTTGAAAAATCATGAATAATGTGTCGTCTTCAACTAAAACGGTTCACAATTTATGGCTGCTAAATGAAATCACTGCGACTGCGGTCATTTCACTTAATAAACAGCATATTGTTGTACAGTTGGGTGACCGTTGCGCTCGCGCGTTCGCTAGAGGTGCGCCGTCACCGCACGCCTGCGCCTCGCTGCACCGCCCTAATTATTTTCGGTGCATGACTGCCCGACTTTGAACGTCCCACCCCGTATTGTCTGATGATATACGTCACTAAGCAATACGACACAAGGTACACGACCTGATACAATTCTTAAAACATTGTAAATATTTATGTGTGACTTCAATCCATAAAAGATTTTTATGTATCCTGTCCGAAATTGTACCGAGGCTGAGACTGAGATGTCTCAAAGTATTACGCAAAATGTTGCCCAATAAACTAAGCTTGTCTTTATTACAGCAATAAAAGGATCCCTGGTATTGAGTATTGACCCATTTCGTAATAAATCGGATCTTCCCTGTGGCAAGACATTGTAAATCTTATTCAGACCGGAAATAATAAAACTAAACAACATAAAACAAAAGCGGTGAACTTTATTTTTTTTGAAGATGCTACCTCATTTAAATAGGTTAGTGAACTAGTTTGACAGGCTATTTTAAAAGTCGGTTTAAAAAACTCATCACCCACGCTTATTTTAATTTGAAACAACAATTTGGACGAAGTCAAAGAAACGTGTAATCCTAATAAGAAGTCGTAATTAACTGCCATCATGAGCATAATCTCTTGGCACCAGCCCCGATGCAAAGCGACATTTTTTTATACAAAGAGTTGAACAACTACTTGTCACAGAGAATTTATTGTTATTGTTCGCAAATTAAGCAAGCTTATAATTTATATAAGTTTTTAAAAAAGCTTTCATCTGAATGTTTTTGTCCATCGTTAGGATAATGTAGAAGGAAATAAGCGACTGAATAATAGCTGTAATTATAACAATGTTAGGTAAGATCTGGCTGAGATGATTATACAAAATTGATTCAGTCAATCTTAATCAGTTAAGGGATATCAAAGTAATTTTAATCCGTGGAGAACTTTATCCTCGAAAATGGGCAGATATTTATCACGTCTAACGCAAAACGACGGGGCTGCGGATCAACAAAATGAACATGATGTCACACGCAATTTATAACGACCTTCCGCTGTGGTCACGCCCTTCTAAAAACCTTCACGTAGCGGACAACATTTAAGTATAATTTGTTTTATACTCTTAATTGAATTCAAAATTCATTCGACGATGCAGAAAACACATCATTTTTCATCATAATGTCGGGCGGGACGGCAGGTACGAGAGTAAATTTGTTCGTAGCCGGAGAGTAAACGGAAATTAATCAATCTGCTTTCAGTGCAAGCGCCAGCGTTCGGCCAGACGCGAGGCGAAAATTCATAAGCTCAAAATCAAAGCATTTATTTCAATTGGACCATTTACTTTTGAATTGTCAAGGTCGGTCGGTCAAAAAGATGAAGCTATTTGCACGTTCCAAAGCGTAGATCTCTATGGAGAAAAACGTGCAAGAAACTCCACGGACACTCTTATAAAAATAATATTTTGTTACAAAAAAACAATAACTGAAACATGCGATGGGTAACATGTTAGTACCAATTATGGGACATGGCTGCACCCTAAATGAGTGGGCGTGTATTTGTCTCTAGACTACAGTTAAAGCGTGCAAATAACGTGAATGCATTTAAGTTATGTGGGCATGTCACAGGATATGCGCTCCGTTGCGCCTGCCTCATCAGATGTCCCCTTTGAAAGTCCAACCAAACGAATACCAATTTCACCGCTGCCAACTGGCGCGTGCGATGAAATACTGCGAGTACGCTTCAAAGGATGAAATGTTTGATAAAACGTGACATGAGTTGATGACTTCTCGTAGTACACAGCGAGCTTGGGTGTTTCATAAGCGACGAACACTTTCACTATGCAGCTTCATAAATCCAGCCGAATGGCTAGGCAAAAACCTCATGGCGCATCGAGAGGCTTAGGAAATCGAGCGCAACTGAAACTGGTTGGGTAATCGTGCCCCTGTGAACAGGCACACGGCCCGGCTCAGCACATCGGGTTGCACAATGTGAACGATGATACAGAGACAGGAGCTTTGTCACGATTCGTGACACAAAGACTGTGAAATATAATACAAGTGGGTTATTTAGAACGTGACCACACCGCGATACATTACCTGCCATGCTGTGTGGCTATGCGCCCATTTTAGGATAGAAATGGACATAAAGACCAAACAGATAGATTCCTATGCTGGCCACAATTTCTATGGTCTATTTATTGATATTCATACAGAAGATCTACAGGAAACGCGATGAATGAAATAAATTTAGTTCAGAATAATTCGATTAAGCTCGGATTAATTTAATTTGCGTCGCTTCGAGAGTTCCAGTGCGAATTCACGGAATTCCGTTTGAGAGGACAAACTGGATTGGACCTCGTATAAATGCGTAATGGTATTTAGGTGCTTCTGGTTTTACGCCAGAAGCCATATTACCTGCACCCATAAACGATTTAAATAGCCTTTTTGACGAAAGATGTTAAGCTTGGTAAGGATATCATAACAGGTAAAATATTCAGTCAGATGCATCTTTTGTTGAAATGTTTTTTGGCAACAAAACTGCAATCCTTACTACGAATATGGCGAACAAGCCAATGTCAGTAAATAATTTGTTGAGATGTAGTAGATAACCTTATACGCAGCCAAAGAAGGAAATAAGTCATCGTGATAGGAGGTAGGATTTACATAATAAGTGCGCTGACATCGGTTTCACCTTGACTGTTCAACGAATAAAAAAATCATTTTCATTCACAATACAGAATTTACGTACAGTCTATTCTAAAGCTGTCATGTATTATTGAGCGATCAACATAACGCGGCTATTGATACCTTTGATGGCACATTTATTAGTGTCTATATAGTAATTTGTTTAAATGAATAAATGAATATTAGATAGACAACAAAATCAAGATTGATAAATGAAGAATTTGCACCAGACAACAGAAGCGTGAGGTTTTTACTGTTTCAAATAATTCTAGAGAAGACGCTTGCCTTTCATGACGCTATAAAGCGCTTCAAGTAAAGTAGACTGCGCAAAGGTGCCGCGTTGAGATACAGATCTATTTAAAACAGGACGCAGCACAGGTGCCACGGTCGCAGCTCACCTTACAAGCAACTCCCGGCTAACCATGCGTGCTCAAATCAATAAAACAACGAAACATCTGTCCACACCCGTACCTTTAGATGTAATTACAGTTTTATTACTTTGTCACTAAGTTCCAGTTACCGATCATTTGTATTCACATTCAAAGCCCACGAAAAGCAGTGGAATGTTGCTCAACGTCCCTTCTCCAGTGCGATATCCTTGGCCGGAGCGACCCGGCCCATGCCCTACAGAAGTATTAGCATATACCCACAAACTAATGCGCTACTGGTTGCATAACTTAATACTGCATATTATGCAACCTATATTATTGTGCTGGTATTTGTAGATTCGGAATATATGGAAAGACTAGCTAATATTTTTTTCATGCATATTCCCTATTTCAGAAAAATAGGGAATATGCTTGAAAATATTTGTTATCTACACAGTTTATCTCAAAATACTTATACAAAAATATAATAGGTTCTAACAGTGAAAACAGAATCAAAATTGATCGAAAAACCAACGAGATGTAACAATTTTAAACAAATATATCTGTCCCTCTTGCGAAAACGCTGTTTTGTATGACAGATGTATAGGCGTCAAGGACTTTGACGTCAAAGTCCATATCGGACTTCTCATTCTAATTATAAACTTTGAAGCTATAGAACTTCATCGCCAATGAAGTTATTTTAAAAATTATTTCTTATGTACCTTCTAAAGCTAATAAGTATTTCATTTAATTTTTAATTAAAATAAAAAAATGCATGCATATTCCCTATTATCCCAAGGGAACATATTCTCCCGGGAAAAAGAGTATGTGCTATTCCAGACTATAAATCTACCTCTGTCTCTGTCCAACCTGTCCGGCCCCGGCGACACACCGGTGTGTCGCGAATTAATCGCGAATTTAATGTTTATTTACCTATTACATAAGATTTATTTTATATTAGGGAATTTTCACATGTTGGGCCGATTTCATCCAGATCCGTTCGGCGTGATTGAGTAAGAAACATCCATTCAAAGTTTTGCATGTATTATATGTAACAGTTAGAAGTGTGAAGATTAGATACAACGTGTACTGAATAAACGTAATATATTTTAAGAGGTCATTGTACTCATCATTATGAACAACTTTCAATAAGGAACCAACAAATCGACTGCTCTACACATCTATATATGCGCATAACTCACAAAATGTCCTGCTCAGCTGATTTTGTTTTCGCGATTTCAGTGTTGGTCTCATAGTAAAAGTTGTTTATAATGATGAGCACAATGATCCCTTATAAGGTGTCGCGTTTATTCTGTTACAAATTGTATAGTTAGTACATTAAGTATGGTCCTTCGATACGTATGACTTCTTCTACGTTTCTGTGAGCTGTGTGGATAGTTTCATGTATGCTCAACGTCTGGGAATGGCAATGGGGTTTGCCGAATACGTACCGACTTAAACCCCAAGGTGGCCGCCCCTCAGCACATAGAGAAGGGTGTCTAGGCCTTGGGATATATGCGGGGAAACGCAAGGTGCGACATGAAAATAACGACGCTGTCTGACCGGTAACTATGGTTGCCCTCTATTACTTAACGTACTTGTGACAATAGAGTATTTTACTGGATAGGAAAATAATAAATATATTAAATCCGTCCCTTTCAAAAACTATTGGATATTTTTGCCATTTCAACTCGATCAAAATGTATATAACTATGTAGATAAAGCGCATAATAGTTCAAGAGTGGGGACTGGTGATGTCACGTTACAGTAATAAATGTACCATGTGGCGTGACCATAATTTTCAATGCACTGTAGTGTCTTCATTTTTTTACGTAAATTAACAAGAAAATATTTGTGACCAATATTTCTAATAATCTATCTGACGGACTAATTGAATTTTTTCAGACCCCTATAATCCCTTTCATTCAGGTGATTATGTTTAATGTTGAACAATACAATAAAAATTCATATCGCATCATGTAATTCAAAATATTCGTATTTTATACAGATAGAAACTCCATGTATACCGTTGAAATGTGAAATGCAAGGGTCGCTCATCGCGAATATATTCAGAAATTAGGCTGTAGGTCCAGAAAACATCAGCCTATACAAAAACAATCAGGTGATTGTAAAATCAATTCTTAGGCTTTTATTTCAATACGCTTCATTTAAATACTACTAAATTGATTCGTTTTAATCAGTTTTCTACTAAGTAAACAGTCATAATTCATAAGGTATACCTGTGTAACACGTGTCGTAATATTGCATCATAGCAAAATCGGATGGGACTGAGAAATAAACGAAGGTACTCGAACCCAAAGATCAAGCTAATGTAATCATATAACTTGGTATTTATTATACTCCAACGTGTTATTTTATAGCTATTGGTATTTATCTTTTCTTATTATGTAGTTACTATTCCAATACAGCTACCAGTTAGAATAGGTGAATCAGATAAATATGTGCTATTTTGTCACTACAGTGTAAAATTCTTTCGTAAAGCTTGATACTCACCAGCATGAGGATGTTGACATTAGATCTCAAAAGACCTCTGGTGATAACTATATTAATACACATACCTTTTATCCTAAATCAATCCAAGATTTGTAAAGCATTACAAGGTAATCTAGCGAACACTTGTACACTGTACGATGTTCCAAAGCCTTTTCATTGCAGTTTCTTTTTGTTTTATAGTATCGAGCTACGTAATTCCAAGCATACACATTGCCGCTACAACTTGCTAATTTAAAGAGCTATGTCGGCAACTTTGATTTGTTTTCCCACTTGCCGTAATCTTCCACTAAGGCAGTAAACAGACTAGGTTTTTCTCAGACACATTTGATTATCCTGGCGTCCGTGTTCGTAATACCAGCCGAGTTAACCAATTTGATGTGCCTCCAATAGTTTCTGTGTCGGAATGGTTGTCTCATTGGTGTGTCCTTCGCTTTACGAACTAGTATTCCCAAGTACAACAGAATCTACCGAGTACTAGGCATGTCTCTATCAGCTACCCCTAATACAATTAAACTTTACTGCTCCAAGCACTTCTTATATTAATTATCCGAGTTCGTCTTAATAGCGGTATCAAGTATGTTATAGTTCTACTCAAGTTGGTAATTACCCTAATTGTCTTGGAGAACGTTCTTGTTATGGCACTGATCAGCTTTATTTATTGCGTTTCTGTAGTATTTAATGGTGTTCTCGGTATTTTTATAACTACGATTTTATTTTCTCTAGCACGACTCGACAGGAGGTCGTGTCTATTTCTAGGAGTGCTTTCATCAAGCAGGTTTTATGTCTTTCGTAGCATGTTTGCCTTGTAGTGCGATTAAGTGAGGTTTCTACCTTCCTGTTACCCCTTCTGCCTAGGCCTTGCTGAGGTCATTACTATTTAATTGACTGAGAGTGTGAATATACTTTAAAATTTAGTTGTTTTATCGCGTAACTGTCGAATGCGTGGACCACCATGACATGCCTAAGTGCATAAATACTTCTTTAGAAAATAAACTCTAAACGTATTCAGTGAGTGCCTTTTATGGGCATTTAGGATAATGCACTCGTTTACGTTGCAATGTTTTGTTACAGTATAACGGTAAAGTCTTGCAAGCAGCAAAGCGTGGGCCCCGCTCAGCGGAATTCGTGAATTTAAGTATACCACCCGATATTTAAATGTAGATATATTTATGAAGAAATAGAATCATGTTCTCAGTATAACGATTTAGTTATAAAATATGGAATATCTTGGAGGAATAATCGGTGCATTCACATACGAGCATTCCGAAACAAACGATAACCTTCTAGAGAAAATTGAATCGGTTCGATTCTCGATTATATGAAGGTGTAAGTATTCCTAGTATTGCACAGGACTCTACACGCCGAGGTAATCGAAACTAGAGTTATAAAACTAAACCTATTGCTTACTATTATGGTGACCAGGAAAGGTTGGATTTAAAGCTCGTATAAGCCGACTGTAAAATGAAGTTTAGAATGTTTCCTTGTAACACAACTCCATCCTTCTATATGTTTTTATGTGTTTCATCCGTTTAGATAACGAGAAAGTGCAGAATCGATTAGATTGGTCGCACATTTTATTGCCAATATATTTTGTTTATACTCATAAACATATGCCCTGTGTAAATTGTGTTGAATAGATTCAGAAAGCTCATGGCTATTCACGGAACACTTATGGACAACCCTGCGGATAGTTATAAATCCTGAAAGTATAATTATAATTATAAAATAAATTTGAAAATCCATTTGTTAGACACTAGGTTGCCTAAAACGAGCAAAGTATGCAAAATAAAATGTACTATACAGTTCGCGTCAAATAACTGTGCCCCTCTGAAGTTAGCCATTTGCAAAGATCGCGCAGGTGCAGTCACGCAGACGGGAGCAAGCGGGAAGCAAGCATGCATCGAAAGTAAACGTAAGAGTGAGACATAAAATCGCGCCGACATAATCCCCGCCCCGTGCATGCGCAGTTGCAGTTTGTTCGTAATTTTGACTACTACGCAGCCACTCGTAGCCAACATCAGAGGGGCACAGTTATTTACGCGAACCCTACTAACATGATTTTAAAGATTTTTGTTACTATAACACTATGGTTTTTTATGGCCGAATCAATAAACTCTAAATAAGTAAAACCTTAAATTTTCCGACCGAATATTTTGGATCAATGAAAAGTAACTTAAAAAAAGCTATGTCAGTCTTTGGGGACTGTCGATAGAAGTGAAAACTAAGTAATTTTGTATTGTCTGTGCATGGGAAGCGTGCGGTGACGATGACGCATGTTTCACGCTTTTTGTTCACCCAAAAAGTACACATATATAGGTACACAGTATACATATAGCTCATGGAAAGCGTTCGGTGACGATGACGCGAGTTCCACGATTTTTGTTCACCCAAAAAGTACACATATACACACAGTATACATATAGCTCATGGAAAGCGTTCGGTGACGATGAAGCGAGTTCCACGATTTTTGTTCACCCAAAAAGTGGTCAATGCGCCTAAAGAAGTTTTCACTTCAATAACAGATAGATTAGTTTAGCAATTTAAAGCAAGCAAGGAAGTACATCGTACTCAGATGGTGTTGCAGTCTCAAGTAACAATAACAGCTTGTTAATGCCTTGCTCCTGAGTAATGAGCTTCCTCGTTATAAAGCCAGGCAATTGGTTTAATCGCCACGCAACCTCAGAGCAACTACTCATAGTACCAAATTAAAGGCGTGTAAATTATATGCGTATGATTGCAATTTTCATATAATAGAGGCAGTTGAGTTGCTAAACCCTGAGGGCGAATAGTAATTGACTTAAGTGAAGTTACCAAAATTATATCAATGTCAAACTGATTTTATTTTTCTCAATGTTACACAGAACATTGTTATCACTACTTAGCCTGTTCGAGAAAGAAGGTTAAATGCCACTCAATTAGAGAAGGTCTGTCTCTGTTAGCCATCGATAAACAAACTTTCGCTCCGTAACATAAGAAGATATGATTACACACATGAAGAAAGGGCTGTCTTGTATATCCCAGGTCTGCTAACAAAACAAACAGAGTTGAGAAATGAGGCCATACGAAGGGCCATACAGTCGAGTACGAAAGTGAATTACACGGCCCCAAGGCTGACCGGTCTCTCCTCAAACCAAGTGACCTTTACCACTCCAATGATATCCTCGTTCCCGCGCCGCCATACTATAATGAAATACGAAATTATGTTGACAATCACTGAAACTAGCTTTAAAGTATCTTCAGCTTTATTGTTAAATGCAATAAAAGTTTGCACAACCGCAAAATTATGTTGGTGGTTAACAAAATTAAATACAGTTTCGAATTTTATTATTAATAGATGATCTGAAGGTCCTCTTCAGATCTCATTAAAATAACCATCAGTTTATTACGGTCCGGCAAGCAAGAGGATTTTATTCGAACTTCAAAACAAAAAAAAAACATTAAAAAGATAAATATGTCATCAACCTAAGACGCTTCATTGCCAGACAATACGCTAAATTAACTGGAGAAGGCAAGAGTATAATATAATATCTAAACAAAAAATGACAGATATGAAAATATTAATTATAGTTTTGAAGAAACATGGCCGTCACAGTTTGCCAGTCAAGATGTGTAACTTAATAATGATCGTGCACAAAAACTGAATGATCTTGTATGAAAAAATCCGCTTGAAGCTATCAAAATAAATCGACTTTTTATTGTAGAATGATTATTTGAAAAATCTATAGGTAATTCAATTGAACTCCGTGATAAAAACAAGATGAAGAGTTTGCCATGATTGATTAAATGTTTGACCACAAGATTGGCACACATTTTGTGCTATTTGATTTTTTCACTGTTAAAAGGAAAATACCACGATCATTTGTTGCTAGCCCGAGAAATAAGAGGAGTAGGTATTAAAGATGATATTATAGCAGACGATTATTATCTAAGTAATGGTTACGATGACGACTAGGTTTTTAAACATTTTATTACGAAGTATGTAATAATTCAGAAATAATCTCCCGATAGCTATTGAAGAATAAAGATCATTGAACTTGAAATTAACGCTCCAGAATTAATCTTTCCGATACAAAACATGAAAGAAAAAGCGGTGAATTATTTTCCAAGAAAAACAGAGCATGATAAATAGGTCAGGAAACCGGGTAAGAAAAAGAAAATTATTCTATGAAAAGCTTATGTTTAAGTTAAAAGAAATGGCGGCAAGGCAAACACGTCATACCTATTTCCTACGAAACGCGAGTTGAAACGAGCGGTGGGAATTCCGTTGCATTACTAATAAAACGAGCCTACACACGAACAGACACGCAGCACTTTCACGATACAACTCCCTACGGTATACAAAGCTTTTTGGAACTGTTTTACTTGAAACCATTCGAAATAGTACTCTTCCTAGCTTCATTATGCATGAGAATAATAATGTACATAATATGTTGATGACGAAAGTTTTAGAACATTCTATTTAGACAATTCTTGTCAAAAATTCAGCTGTTTACATCAGCCCAGTTTAAATGTGAAAAAAATGCGTGTAATGAGATAAGGTCTAATATAAACGTGACCTGTTTTTGATAGCTTGAACTATGTTTATTTCTAGCACTCATGAAAAAAAAGTTTCCAGAAAAGAAGTCTAGGTACTTGTTGGACTGTCAAAACAAGCTTGTTTTGCGTTCACTGTACTCTTATATCAGCACAGTCATTTAACAGTAACGTGTTATGTTTTAAGATAGAAATTAAGTGAGAAATATGAAGCGAGTACAACGCACATCATCAAGAAGCTATTTCTTTCGGGCAAAGGGCACGAAATGAAACCGTGTTTGAATATTAAGAGGTGTAACCGCAACTAAAATTAACCAGGCTGGACATATAAAAGATGGGAAGTCATCAAATTACTAATCCCGCTATGGGCGGAGCGGAAAGGAGTGTCAGACTGTTACTGACTAAAACCCACCCGTGTTCCTCCAAATGACCTTAGCGTTTCAGGGCCGCGGTAACCACTTTCGGACAATTCCGCAACCCTGGCAGAGGCTGGACATATCTGCCACATCTCTGACGATCAATGCGCCAAACTCAAGACTTAGAGGGTTCCTCTTAATGGCAAGCAACATGTCGATAGGCCAAGACGGAGATTTCAATTGGTCCTTGGAAGGTCTGGACAGAGGATAGAGATAGGAAAAAGAGCAGGTCTGTTCTGCAGTGGGAAAATACAGTCAGATAAAAAAGAAAGACTAACGGCTAAAAACGTAAATGTTTTACATAAAAACACCGCTTTCCACATTCTGATTTCAGGAGCAATAAAAGGGTTTCCACTTTACAAACATAAGACTGTTCAGAAATGTAAACGGCGTGCGTTAGCTCTAATAGAAATGTTATTTATTCATTGGAAGCAGTGATCCCGACGCATCGGTTAACCAAATATGCCTTCAGCAGTCCCGTTTGTTTTGGAATATAAACGATCTTAATCGAATTTAAAATTACTTAGTAACTGAATATATTCATCAAATCGAAAAAGCTGGAAGTCATGAGGAGGCTGAAGAGGCCTTTGCCCAGCAGTGGGATGATTCAAACTTACAGTAAACAATAACCAGTAAAGAATAAATCATCGTAATCGTGATTGAGGAAAACTTTGTACTGTAGATGTCCATAATGTATTCTAGTATTGTTACATAAATCAATTATAATATGCTGATGTAGGTACACATAAAGAAGACGCTTAGAGTAAATATTTATGATTTGTGTATTAAAATAATCGGTTATCTTTACGATTATTGCGCATGTTAAATAAATATGAAACACATTGAAGCTTTTAAATCTTACAGCTTAATAATGGCAATTAAGAAGCACTTTCCATGTGATGTAATACGAGTAGTAAGCCGTCTGATGAGTTTCGTTTCCCAAGAGACCCAGAATACGTTTTCCAACATATCATCGAACATATAAATGTAAAGTTAAGTTAATAAATTGAGAATGGACTCGTCAAACGTAACCTCTTTAATGGTAGCATGGTAATAAATTTCCGATCACTAATAATATAATTAGTAAGGCAGAGACGCCGCTTTATTGATAACATCGAAATCGGTTAAACAAACCTAAACCAGTCGAGACTTAAACCGGCACGAATCTCAGTAACGGGGTGGCCGAAATACGTCTGTAAGGTAAAACATTGATATACTTAACGATATTTCAAAAGCATGAAATAATAAGATAATATTTCGGTAAATGCTCTGTTAAACTAGTCACCTAGTTTTACTGAGCGCGTATCAAAACAATTCCGCGTTCTGAATAAATTTTATTTGTGTATTTTTCGGTTTATCTTTCCTTCTCTTTATCCTGTTCAGCGTTGATAATAATGTTAAGTAGAACATGGATAAGCTTGTAACAATAAAACAAACGATACATATTCGATCAGGCAGTTTTGCTTTCCGAACCTATGTCGATATCATGTTTGGAAGAGAAATGGTAATGGATCTATCATCATAATGGATCGTAACTGTCCGTTATAGTGGTGAATATTTCCCTTCCAATGGGCCACGATAACGTAGTCAACGTCTATGTTGGTAAACGTTATATTTTTGAACGTTTGGTAGTGTAGTGGGATCTGGGGCCTGAATCAGTATTACTTTAATATTACTTCCAGTGGAAAAGAGACGGAGCTATACGTTCTGTATAGTTCCGTCTCTTTCCCACTAGAAGTAATATTGAAGTAATACTGCTTTAAGAGTTGGTGGTTTAGGCTCTGGGATCGCTATTCGATGATAGCGTTGATGTTATCAGCACACAAGTGGATGCTAATACCTATGCGGATAGCATTATGATCGGTAAAGACACCTCCATATGCGACGGGTGGTCTCCTCTCAGTTAAGACCACACGGTACATATATTTAATCAATCCATCGTAACCCAGAAGCGGGTTACACCCATTACTTATCTACTAACCTGAAATCGATAACGGGAAGGCGTGTATCAGCGCTACATAAACTACTTTGCAAATTATAATCACATAAAATCACGTGTATGATTCAGTTTCGCGGAATAACCGGGTCGTTTCAATAACGTTTGTCAGGTAACACGTAAATCTTGATTAGAGTGGACACCATAAGGAAACTACTATGGTTTACGTGCATGTTTTCCTTCTTGTTTATGCACGCTAGAAAAACTAAGGTAAAGGGACAAAAGCTTCTACATTATGTATTTAAAGTTGTATTGGGAGGAAGTGAATGTGTGAATGTAACCCTGTTTACCGAATATTAAATTTTCAGCTAAAGCACCACAGTGTAAGGACAAGGTCTACAAAACAACATAAGACTTCCGTAGTCTATTTATTTGTAGCATGCCTTTATTTCCCTTCATAAACCACAAAGAATTTAATCAACGAAACGATCAATCCTTTAAAAATAATCAAAACGCTTTCAATTTTAAAATCTGCTCAATAAACCTGTTCTAAGAAAATTATATCGGGCACGTCACTTAACTAACAACCATTATTATGTAAGTTTTCTTCGGCTTAGGTAGCGACTTGAATTTTTTGCCATAAAATCGTGCGAAATAAACGTGAACTCATTATTATGCAAGCGAGGCGTGTCTCAGAACTCTCAGACGGTGAAAATAGTTACGTCACACACGGGCACGAGAGCATGCGAATAAGTGACGACGTATAAAGAAATACCGCTTAAGCACTGACATGTGAAAATTCCAAATTATGTAATATATCTTATGTAATAGTAATAATAAAGATTAAAATCGCGAAAATCTCGCGGCACACCGGTGTGCCGGCAGTGCTCGAGCGGTCACACTTCTTGTCAATTTGAAAGCCGTTGTTATACCAGACAAGTTGTGTTTACTAATGTAGTCTAGAAATCGAGACTAAAACCAAGTCTCAATCCTTAAGTGCTCCCAGAGGAGGCAATCTACATTAATTGTACTTTTAAACATAAAATTCTGAACAGAAATTAAAACCAAATTAGAACTAAATTAACCAAAGTTCGAAGTTTAATTTTCGACAACGTAGTCCTTGTCCTAAAATTGGAACTAGTTCTGAGACTGAATTTGAAACAAGTTTAACTACACTTTTACGTCCCAATTTGGAACTTTTATCAAGATGAAAGAGTGAATTTACTTATAAAAATATTCGGAACATATTTCTATCACATTTCGTGCTGACTTGCTGAGTGGAGTTACAATAACGATCTAAACTCGATATTTTATTCCGCTAAGAGACTACAACTTCGGGCATATTAACAAGTACCACGAAGGTTATACTTCGATATAATTTTTAAACTGACATTTTAATTACTGGTGAATCCCTTAAATGCTATATGTAATTGAATCTAGATGCGTTAAGACCAGCCATTGAATTATTGCAATGGTAATTAAGCACGTCTGGAGTGTATCTCACAATTTCAATTTGAAATTGAGCGCGTTCATCGTACGTGTGGTGGGCTCGTAGTAAATAGCTAACTAGCAACGGAGCGATAAAAATGGTGGCTGAAAGATATGGGATAACTGTCAAAACAGTCAGTTTGATTGAATGTTTATACTTTGTTACTGCGGATTTCAATTGAAAACTAGAAATAGACTTACATCTGGATTTCTTTACATGCAAATTGCTTTTGGATTACAATGTGTTTTTTAATCATAAGGATTATTTTAATAACCTGCGAGTATTACAATTTTTGTAATAATGTGAGCCTTTTGTACAAAGTATCCTGTCATGCTGGTACAGAAAAGTCGTAACTTCATGACAATCTTGTAGAAAAACTAAGATACTCGTACCATGTTAAACATAATACTTTAAGCTTTTAATGTGTGCAAGTGATACAAGTATTTAAATTACAAATTACACATATACCTATCCATTAGCTACTTGGCCGGCTCATAAAAAATAAGAACACTTGCCATGAATTTTATTATGTAGATACTTGCAGACACTTAAGTGTGTTTTTAGATCGAATGACGACAGGTTTTTCAAGAAAACTCTTCCTTATTTTCCTAGTTGAAATTAATGAAGTTTCAAATAAAACTGAAGTTTGTACGAGTACGTGAAATGTTGAAACTCCCAATATTCTTTAGTCGATTGTATAACGTGTTATATAACTTTTCTACGTTGTAGGTTTTGTATCGAATACAATATAGGCACCCACCTGCGGTAAACTTTCCGGAAAATTCTGATGTTTCAGGCTTTTCAATGCACACGAATACAAAGGTCAGGAGCAGGACTAACATCTACAGATATAGTCAATAGGGGAACGTGCAGATAGTAGGCAGCACAGAAATGTCATTGTTGTTTTACTTGTAACTTTCGAAATTGCAACGCAAGATGGCATAGTCAATTTCGTGAATGTTCCTCTAAACGGAGCGTGCAGTAACTATAAGCAGCACTGAAGCGTCAATGTGAAGTATTCCTTAACGTTAAAGTTCCCTATAGAAGTAAAGAAGACGTGAAAAATGTTAGTAAAATCACGAATGTTAAAGTAACAATCATAATCTCTTACAGGAATAGTCATTACTAGAAGATTACGTGGAGTCATCACAAACACAATCACCGATCGAGATCATTTGACGAATGTGCTCCGGCAGTTCGCAAGGACATTGCGTGATATCCCAGCGTTGTTTAAAGTACTTATACGGCTAATATTTAGTTCGCACATCATAACACAAGGCTACCCGCAACTCACATGCGAAGTTAACATTAACCACCAAGGGCAAGATGTCTGTCAATTTAATTTTACTGGTTTGACTGTAATCAAGACGTGGTGCCCCAGGTTAACCAAGTCGCAGGTTATAATTTAGTACCTATTTATGACATGGCATTAAAGATATCTGATGGTTTAGAGCCCACACAGATGGAGTTGTATTTTGTTGGAGAACTGAGAGAAAAACGACAGAAATGCTTACAGTAATAAAGTCTGGATTCATCGTACGTGCAGGCTATTTAAGCCGCGCCATATCGTACATCAATCTGTGGCTCCGTTTAATTTATTTTCTGTGTAAAAAGTGTCAGTTAAGGTCAGATTAGAGGAAAAATATGAGCAACATTAGTTCCTAAAACTAAGGAAAACGTATTTATTATTTCTAAAATTAAAACGTTATCCCCAAAAGTCTTCTGGGTCTTCCCATTCAAAATTTCAGTTTTACCTTCCTCCTGGTCCAAAAATCACCTTTTACATATTTGACTTAGGTATCTATTTCCTAAAATGTTCAAAACGGACGTAGGTATCATACGAATACGATTCATCTAATGAATATTTTAACTTCACGTCACGACTACTCACGACTGATACCGATGCCAGTCAAATAAGGAAATAACTATAGGTATAACAAGGCCCGTTTATATATAAACGCATATAAATGATCAATTTTAAACCAACGAATATGTAACACCGCATAAGAATTCATGAATATAATCAATCAAAATCTGTAATATTGAATAAGTAAGTGCATTATAACAGCTCGATTTTATACGTCAATCAAGAAATAAAACTGATAGCTTTAAAACGAAACAGAAATGTAAGCTGTGACGCCTGTGACTGACATTATCAATGAAGATAGACACGTGACAGTAATACGTCGATAAGGTTCAACTATACCATTAGCCGAGCGTTCTCGACTAGTTTACTTTCTCTATTTGCATTCAGTTTATAAAATGCAAATACAAACAATCAAACAAATTTTTAATAACGTCTTCATCGTGGCATTAAACTTCTGCAAACAGAGATTATCCACAGTTAAAGTAAGCAAGGGGAAAGGTCGGTCGAAACCTTGCTTCAGAAACGAGTCAGCAATGGGTTCTTAGAAAACAATTGCCAATTATCCCGGCGTATATTCCCAAGCGCTAGGTTTTTGCAAGAGCTCATACAACATGTCATTCTTGAGCAACGTGCGGACAAATGAAGGGGGTAAACAATAAACAATGTCAATCGCAGTCCACAGACGTCCTTGGCTCAGTGGTTGTGACACCGACGCTGGTGGATTAGCTGACGAAGTCGTTTGTGGACACTGACGAACTGACATACAGTTATTGTTACCAGTAACTGCTATTCACCGCTTCAGTTGCTAATGAGTTCCTCAAATGAGCACAGCCAAAAAGGATTTCAACATTTTTGTAATCTTGATTTTATAAATAAACTCGTCTGTCTGCAGCAAAATAATAGTTAAGAGAAGGACATTATTCTCAGTGACATAGATGAATTGTACGTTTATTCAAAAGACGTTTATTCTAGTGCCATTGGTTGAGGCTTTAGTGATATTTCGCCTCTAGGCGTGACCTCTAAGCCCTATTTACCTTCGATTAATAGCGTTACTTGTAATTCAACGACGACTTTAACGATATTAACACTCGAGTACGTTCTAGCTACTAGATTTTGATCTTGAGTGACGATGAGATCATTAAAACCCCATGTGTTGTCTGTCAATCCACAGTAAATTCAACATAACTTGTTTTCGAACCCAAATCAAACAAGAAGTTTACATTAGTCGACATTGAGTCTGTTCGAAGGAATCGTTACAGGTTTGCAATCAGGGTCCATTGACTTTCATACCAGCAACGACCGTCATTATTAAAACGGTTAGTGTACATACCCGGCTCCAATTAACTGTACGCAGTTGTGTGATGGGACGTACCTGAAATGAAAAAGAACCAGTTTACTTATCGATTCCCAGCACAATTAGAAGGCTTCGATTACAAGTCAATTACAGAATTAAAAAAAAAACCAGACAATGTTGGTATAATAACACATCGGAATATAGAATACCGATCGATAGATAGATAGTGTGTTAAGGACATCCAGATTTTCAAGAAAGCTGACATTTGGAATTCTTGAAAACTGTTCGATGTTCGAATTGTGCAATATCGTAATCGTAATATTTCGTTGCGAAATCCCCAGCGAGCGGTACGATACTCTTCGGTGTTGCGGCATAGAATCGCGCTCAACTTCGTGAGAGGTTAGATTGGTTCGAACTTGCTACTCGGCAGATTCAATTATATTTAATCGTCTCGAGATGACAAAACTTCTATTACTACGGCATCGCACTCTAATATTTTATCGACATCGATGACGTTTTCTATTATCGTTTATCTATTCAGACATGTAATTCGACTGCGTATTAATACAAATTATTGAAGCCGCATGAATAAAATGTTAGAAATATGCGTTTATATCAGTCTAGAAGTTTTGTTATGACGACTTGTTGAGGTCATTACATTTGCATAAATTAGCTAATAACCGGTAATTTGATGCGGCATCCGACAACTTTAATACTGAGTAAGTATCGAGAATCGAGATGTAGAAATCGACAGGTGCGTAGGGACGTCACTACCGGTCGGCGGCTGATAAGCGAATGTATGCCGGCCGTTCACCTGCGCCCACTGACATACTGTTTCATCTCTCTCGCTCTCGTTTGGTACAGTGTACAATAAAACGAGACACAAGTATGGATGCACGTTCCAGCAAAGAACAAAGAACTGCATGAAACAATCCAAACAATACGTCATGCTACATTTTCAATTTGTGCAGAAAATGCTTGTATTATTAAAGTGACGTTATCCCACGGTGTAACAATGTATTCAGTGACATAGTACGAGTTTAATTCGGTATTGTTCTAGGTGGAATCTCATTTACAGTTTCTAATGGACATAGTACGTTAAAATAATCTGAATATACATGGCATGCCAAACACATCGAAAAGTATTGTATTGTTATACGTTAGACACTAATTAGAAACTATTGTTTTATAATCAATCGTCTCTAAACAATTACTATTTATACAATTTTCAATGTCTAGGTAAGGGTAGACCGAAAGAAGCCCATAACATTAGTATAACAATGTGCATTAATATTTTATGTTTCAAAGAACGAAACATAATTGAGCGATTGTTATGCAGTTCTGCTATATAAATTATCATATTACTACGGTATACAATACTCTAAAACCTAACAAGCTGCCAGAGAAGCTGTACACGTGCAGTTTACTATAATGGGCTAACAGCCCGTCCATCTTTACTTGAAATTACAATGTTTGAACTCAATATCTGATTGCTGCATGCCGGAGTAAAAACGTGTGAGATAGATAAATAGATATGCACGTATTATATAAAGTATCGTAAGTATTACACGGGGCAAAGAAATCCAATACAAGACGAATGTAAAAAATACAAAAGACACGATACTAGAACGCGAACGAACGCAGCAAGGCGCTTACGTAAGTTATCTGGCACCTAAGCAGAGATATAGCTGCCGAAATAGGAAGTGAACTAACAATATCAACTAGTTTAATGATCAACGTTTTTACGATGGAATTGATTGTAGCTGATCAACCTCGCAAATTGATTAAATGCATAAAGGAATTATGACCGCTTGAATAATTATGATTACGATATAATAAGGCAATGGAGAATCAATTGAAATCATTAAGCAGATATGTGATTATGAAGACGCTCACCTCAAATGAACAGTGGGTCTTATTCATAAATTACTGTGTTAATGAGTGATTGATAAATACTATGACTTATTATTTAATTTTTGCCTCGGTAACGTATAACAGTATTTAACCGCTGTTGTAATTGAAATAATAATAAATTGTGACGAATAATAATACATGTGAAAAAGTTTAAATAATATTTTTTTTAATTAGTAGGTACTCTTCTTAAATAATATTAGCATTATCGCATTCGCAAGCACAAAACGGTTTTGTGCAGTGGGTTTAATCAAGAAGTAGTTATATGACGTATATTATTACAGGCCATGTGCAAACAAGCTGCCATTACAGGCTCGTCTTTAATCATACACGGGTTGAAAAGATCCGTGATTGCATACTAGGCTTTAGCGGCATCGTCTGTTCGTCAGTCGTCACACTTTCGTAAGCTGCAGAAAGCTCTTGTAGCACAGATTGCTAAATAATTACTTTGTAGCCCGTGGACTTGTTGCGGATTTTGTTCGAAAGAGTTACCGCGGCCCTGGAACGCAAAGGGCACAAGGAGAAGCACGGATGGGTTTTATTCAGTAAGAGCAGAAGGCAGAGCGGAAGGGGTTATTTGATGATTTTCCATCCATAAAAAAAGCCCGTGGAATTAACACTCGCTTCTCTATTTACAGATCAGGGCATGAAAAAAGCTTAGGATTTAATATAATCATATTTGCGTTGGATTTCAGCCCGTGGTTTCGTGTTGAAACTTGGCCAGAGTTCAAAAGTGAGTTAAGGGAAATCCGGAAGCTGTGGTTCAGGTTTTTATTTAAAAGCTGTTTTAAATCTTCTTGTTCCGTCGAATGTTTAGGTTTAAAGAATTTTTATTCTCATAAGAACTTAAATAACAGTTCAATTAAAATGGAATAAGTACACAGTGCTTATATCTAAATAGTACAATATTAGCCTCTAGGGTGTTGGCAACATTACAATACATGTTTCTTGAGGTTTGCTTTAAATATGTTTATACTATCACACTTCTTTATACCTCTGGTAAATTATTGAAAAGTTGTGCTCCCTCAACGAATACTGTTTTTTGCCGTAATCAATTTAATGACTACTGCATTTGTGTTAAACGAAAATGCAATTTCTACATATCAGTAAAATAAACCGGTCGAAACTAGGACTTCAATGTCCCGTTTATGAATACGAGTAACATCAGCAGTTTATTGATTATATCGTGACCTACATCTTTTAAATTAGTCCGAACATCTTCAATATTCTTGCAAGCGAGTTTCAATTTATTATCAATATTCATGTCAGTTTCATAGTTGTGAATAAAATTATGGTTCTTTATGATTTTTTGCACAAACTCATCAAGTCGTGCGGTATTTTATTAAAAGTAAATTAATTGGGATACTTTTTTGTAAAGAAGCCAAATTTTGTATCTAATAGACATGTTTGTCGTTATTCTCGATTTTTAGCAAATAAAGAGGACAATGGATTTTGAAATAGATTTTGTACAATATATTTTCCTCAATAAGCTGACAAGGTCACTTGTATAGAGTTTATGGGTTTCGCCAAAACATCAATTAAATATAAATAAACATATATTTTTCAAGCCACACCGGTTTAAAAAATATATGTACAAGTGAAGACTATGCTGCCGCTTTCATATTCGCTATAGACGAGAAAAAATACATAAAAATAAAAAACAAAAGTATTTACTCTGCTCAAGTTCAGTGTTAACTACTGTGAAAATGGATCATTCACTATTGAGAGTCGCTCTAACCGTTTAAGATTTCACTTTTACAATAGCCCGAAACAGTTCCAAATTAACGACAATCGAGGGACAGTGAAAAGCGTTTACGGAGGTCGCATTCACTCGTTGTGTTGTTTGTCACCTATTTGTGCAAACAATAGTCGAACTGAGCAACGGAAGCGTTTACAGAGCTGGCTTGCGTTGTTTGTCTTAGCAATTCCGTGTGCGTAGGCAAATAAAGCTTCTGACGTGCGTAGGTTATGATTTATGAAGCGGACGGAAAAGTATCGAGACTTTCTTCTTTTGTACTGTAGGTTTATAGGTTAGAAAACAACGTTGTTGGCTTAGCTTAATCAGGTTAATTACCCGGGCTGTGAGCTGTGACTGGGTTTATCTAGGAATGATGGATGACAGCGCGAACTGTGTAGAAGTTTACATACCATGAATCAAACAGCTACGTTTATTACCATATCTTGTTAGATGACAAGCTCTGAAATATACCAGGACCTAATATTATAACTTACAAGAAACTTTTAGAAATAACGTTGCTCTTTACTTACTTATCAAGCGCATTCGTGCAAAATCTAGATAAGATCAGATAAAAGCTATTTCATGATAAATATTAAAACACGATCCCAATTATAACTGGATCTTTTCTTTCTAACTAGCAACTTAACGGATTCAAGTGATTCGCTGTACATTTAATCAGCATCCAACTGACCTGCATTAAGTTGACTATAACAAGTTTTGGTCTAGGTAGCCTAATTGTTGCGATATATTCAAAATGAACGTTTGCTAAATTGTTTCAATAATTTCTTGTAACTGTACTCGTCTGCCAGCGAAGCATTAACGAGGTTCGCAGTCGCAAGCGCAACCGTTTTCGAAACTTCAGTTGGTTGCCGCGTCGCCGCCGCCGACCGGTGCGTTTGCGCAACTCTGGTGCCGCGGGCGCTCGTCGATTCCCACGCGGATTTCTTATAAACAGGTGGTGTTCAAATGCAATCATTATACTCGACAAATGTTGCCAATTACAGATTCCTTTGTAATCTGCTATCCGCTAGACGATAACAAACTGTTAAGACTACAATAACGTTGATTGTTAGCATTCACAATATGAGCGCAAATGCATTAGAGCTCAGTAGGCACTAAGCTGTTCCATTACTGAAGGTCAAATAAGAGAATGCGGTTATTTAAATTATCCAAAGAACAGATAGTCGTTATGGGCTGCATATAAATATTGTGGCAAGCAAAAACAAATACAGCTTTGTATTCTATTTGATTTTATTTCCAAGGTAGATAAAGCAAGAACGGTAGTAAATCCCACAGGGGAACAAGGAAACATGCTGTCTCACACGTTGAGCATGATTTACAGTGCGTGTGTTTGTACGGAGTTACAATAGGAGCCAGTAGAGAATTGGATGCAATAAATATGCAAGCTCACGAACTAAACACCTAAGAGGTCACCTGCTGCGCCTACAGATATATTTACGAGTCCGAAGTACTTAATGCCACGCCTTTGCCCTTTAAGATTTACATTACATCTAAATAGCTTCGTGAATACCACAGGTGCAAGGCTACTTTTTGTGTTTAATCAATAACGTGTTTAATCTCAAAAGAAATATTGGAGCACCCGATCATATCATCATACATCTTTAGAACAAATTTTAATAAGATGTCTTATTTACACGAGAAAAACCTAACACTGACGCTGAGCGCGACCGTTATTGCCATTAAGGTAATTTAAAGCAGGACAAATTCTTTACACGTAAAAGGTTAATCGAATAAATACGGCATGTAGATTAACGTAGCCGGTGTATTCGATGCTAGCCTAATTATGTCTTACAGTGAGATAGTTAAGGGCTGGAATGCAGCGGCGGCGTATATTGCACGTCCGCAGCGGTAGGTGAGGTGTGCCGATCGGCAACCTTCCATTCTCTAGCGAGTCTGACACCAATGCCGATGGGGCTATTAAATATTAACTAGTAACAATCGCTACCTAGTTTACTGCACCACAGTTTAAACGAGAGGATATGATTAAATCGAAGACACTCCATACATACATAACAGATCTCGTAGAAGCTGATAAAGCAATTTTAATATTTGTCATCCAAGTAAACACGCATAATTTTATGATCCGTAGCTCATCTTTATCTTGAGGCTATTTGAGACTACCTGATTGAGTTAATAAAACGGTAAGATCGTTTACGAAATGGAATTCTATATTTACGGCTGATAAATAATTTACAAGTCGTAAATCGAATGGGACTCCGAGATTATATGACGCAGAGATGTGCATTTTCTCTTTAAAGTTCTGAGTTGGAATATAGCAGTGCGAGTTTTATGGCAACATAAAACGGTTTCCAAAATCAACAAGCGGAGCAGTCGCGGAGCGTGAGTATTTAGACGTATTGAGTGAAATCGTAAACCTCATGACCTCAATGAAGACAGCTCGGAGACGATCTTCGTTGAGATTTCGGGCAGATTTCGTAGGGAAGCTAACGGAAGCCACAACGGTGCACGTGCTCGCGTAGTTTTTTTTACGTACACACGAGAGGTCCCTGTGATAAGAGTAGGTACTACGCAGTAGGAGCAGTGGGAAGACCGCGACCTTGGTCCGGCACCAGCAACAACGATCGCACGTCAATCACGTTCTATTAGTTCAAAGTCACATCTATAAAGTTCATTACCTCAATAGAAGGAATGATTTGCGTTCGTTCAACGCGACCTTTTACTTCACGGCTTGGTTCAAGTCGAAAATATACATAATATAGCAAGACAATAGTGCTGAAACACTGACTTGAATATTTCCCAGACTTTATACGAATATAGAAATTAGTATAAGAATGTCCATTATAAAGCCGGTAGCTAATATGAAACGCTTTAAAACTCTGCCTTGACACATATTGGTAAAAGCGAGATTATCAGCTATAGACATAAACTTGGCTTCCGTCCAACACAATATTTTATGTAACGTCATACAAAACGAAGCATAGAATATTGCAATTTGAATTGTTTAGTACTCAAGGTCGTAAATAGCGTATGTTTTCAAATGTGATTTTTATCACTTTCTGAATAATCATAAAAAAACTTGTTTGCACTACGACTCTACAACTAGGTGAGCCAAAATTCTTACACAACGACAATTTACAAAACATTCAAAATTCATACTTACGACAGAACGTAGAACAATGGTTAGTCTTGATAAGGTTAAGTGTAAACGAAATCACAAAGAATATAGAAGAATGAAATGCTTTTAGATGTTGCGTCACTATAGTGGCAATCAATAATAATTTCTTAAATTAATTGTGTATTCATATTTTAAGTAATCTTCTGACGCAAGAGGCTTAAGGCCTACTATATGTAAAATAGTGCAATGATCAAAAAACGCCCACGCTTCTCTCTTACAACTTGTTCGTGTCGTATCGTAGTTCACAATCACCTCGCCCTCGTCTCGATTGATAGAAAAACTAGTTCAATCTTGGACAAGACTGGTAACAACCCCGCCGATGGAGCCATGGCATCGCCTATTATGCTTGACCTACATACACATCGATATGGCTAACTGAACGACCTGATACATAATGTGTTCTTGAATAATGATGTATGTTGAGATTGAAATTTAGCAAATGAAAATCATGATGGCATGGCAATAAAATCATTCCGTGTAGTAGCTAAAGTAAACAATACTTTACAGCATTGCTCTACTTTTATCAGGCAATAAAATACACGTAGCCATACTTAAGAAGCTATAAATATTTCAATATCGATTTTTTCAAAGTTATATAGTTCAGTTGTAGACCTTGAAGAGTTGGTCTCACGAAATCACAAATTCTTTCCAAGTTACGAACAAAGACGGTTAAATATACGAAGTTCCACACAAAGTTTCAATATCAACATTTCTTTGCTGTTTGTACTAACTAACCTTGTATTTGATGGACAATGAGCGTCTATTACTGTAGGGCCATCATTCAATGGTCCCATTGTGATACTAATCATTGAAATCAATTAACAATAAAAGAAATTAACATAAAAAAATAAGCCGTTCACATCGGCTGACCTCATAATGCTTTGACTTTACAACATATAAAATGAAAATAATATATATCTGAGTTACAAAACCGCAGAAGGTTGAAATAACTTTGCATATGTGCTTGAGATTGATATTAATTACGAAGGTCAATAACATAAAGATGTTTTAAATCTGGATTGTAATGAAACAGATGTAGATCAGTTGTACAATGAGCAGGACCTGTTTGTTAGTGATCAATAAAGTGTTTCGTCATACAGAGGTCGCAAACGATCGCATCGCGTGACCAAAAAGTTGACATTTGCATTTCGGTGTGACTAATTACGATTGACCATCATTGTAACGGTTATCAAGTCAGTTGGCCATAAATAAAATTATGTTACGTCGTTTTCACAATTAGGATTTGATTACTGGCTGTGTAACCTTTCAAATTGTATTACAGAAATTATATTTTGATGCCGAGGGGCACGAGTTAACGATGGCATAATATGAGATTTATTTCGGAAAAGAATGATTTGTTTTTTATTTTATTTATTGTTAATTGAAAGTTTGGAATACAGTAGCAGTGGTTTGTGCCCTCGGAATATATTTATGCCATCTTGCTGAATCACACATTATTGTAAAGTGCTAGTTATGTAAAACCGTTCGAAGATGCGCTTTCACTGGTAGCTGTGAAACGGAACAAGTAAGTCGAACAGCTCCATTTGCGACGTAGTATTAATAAAATGTATGAGGGAGGCGTACAAAAGACAGTTCAATTTTATAATGAAGTGGTTCGCGGTCCGTGTTAATTATATTTTCAATTTCACAACGCGCCCGCTCCGCCTGGGGCCACACGTAACTCGAATCAATTTTATAAGAAGGAATATTTGCAGTAGTATTTAATTGTATCGCTTACAGACTACCATACAAACTAATTAATCAATGAAAAATATTTATTGCTGGCCGACATTAATGGTTTATTAATCACACCAGGCTAAGATGTATTAGTTAGAAACATCAATTGGAGGCAAAGCCAAGTGAAAAGTTTACTGAAACTTCATCGCCATACATACTGCTATAGAAGATATTCTCGAACATCAACTCTTGAAATAACAGCGACAGACGGGGCCACAGCAATGAAATCGACTTTCAGTAATACGGTGGGCGGCGAGTCATAAAGTTTCGAATTAATCTTCCGTTTTGCAAACGATACCTACAGGTCACCCGACAGATTTCGTTCCCCGACCTCGGAATTATGGATGTTTATGGCTAAACAAATGTCACTGACATTATTACAGGCGCAGCACATCAGTCGAAAACGTGACGTAAGAATACTAAGAATGGCGTGTAAGCCAGTTAAGCGATCAGATCCCTGCAGACTATAAGATTGGTCGTCAGCCTGCAGCGCAAAAAAGGATAAATTGCATTAAAATTGGTAGCGCTGTTAAAGTAATCGCTGTCAACTCATAACAATGTTTGTTATTAGTGAAGATCGGACGCTCACAAGAAATTGAAATAAAAGATAAACGTATAAAAAAGAAAGACTTGGACGTTAGGATGAGCATGAAATTATCGAAGAACAAAAAGTCTAAGTAGAAAATAGCCTAAGACCGGTGCGGAGGCGAGGCGACGCTTCGGCTCGTTTTTCTCTTAATTGGAAGAGAAGCATAGCCTGTTTATGCTTGTTAAACCGGGGAATTCGTTAATTGTGATGATAATAATCAGTGATAAATACCCATACGCGGGTAAAAACAAATGGAGCGATTCACAAGGCATACACAGATCCTGTTAGATTAAAAAATCTGACAGGATTTGCGGTTGTCTATAAATTACTGAACGTCATAATAAATAATAATAAAATATTGTCAGCACATCATTAAGGTCGAACAGATGTGAAAATAACAATTTAACAACTTTGTCTTTATCCATCAGTATTACTGAATAGAGTTCTAGACGAGTAGTTGAAACAGTTATAATCCTTAATGACCCGGAAGCTAAACAATAATGGTGTGCTTAGGATTGAGAAGCTTTGATGTAAAGAAAAAGACTTATTAGGACCGGATACCACTGATCATTACAAACAACGTTATGCCTGCGGCTTCACTCAGGTCATATCCTCAAAAACGGTGTTTTACTCCTACTGGCTATAAAATGGCTTTAATTCATGAAGCCTTCCCCGGAGCTGTAACAGAATAACTGACATTTACATGAAATCGAATCTTAGCAACGGCAATGTCGGTTTATGCATGTTTACAAGTCTACCTAAACCACTTTCGAATATGCCCGTGTTCATGTTCCAGCTATAGATTTAATAGTTGACATATAAACACTAAGGGATCGTAGTTAACATTTATAACAAGACCGCAGATCACGCGGCGATCGGCGTGGTTACTTTACACTATTTCGTCAACTCACGTTCTCATCCAGCTACTAAGCCACGTGACCGTGTGACGCATTAGGAAGCTGGATTAGGATCCCTGCCTAACACGATTGGAGTTAAATCGGGAACTTAATACAAACACGTGATAGTCACGTTGCGAACTCATACCTGTACTGTGACTACCATGAGTCCTGCAGAAAGAATAGACAGTTGTGGCGAATTCAAAGAAGATAAATATTCATTCAATATCGTTTTAAAATTAAGAAGATAAAAGCAAAAGAGCTCTAGTCTAATATAAATGATGCAACCGATATAATCTTTGTCGTGAAATGGTTGCATAGGCATGAATTAATAAAAGTTTAGATGTGCAACTGTTACAAGGTTTAAATTGATCAGCGATTCAGTTGACGTGACACTCTCACCTAATGACGCTATATCTTGAGTAAGTGCAGCGTTGAGATCACTGCATGCCATTAGAATGCAAAGGAAATGCACTGTCGATTCAATTGTTTGCGCCGTGCAGTTCCCAACAACAAACAGGTCAGTTCCTTTATTCTAGTGGGTGTCGTAAAAGGAGAATTATGTCAATCCGTGTGCCAGGTGGCTGGTGGTTATGGCGAAATTCTAATGGGATCGTTCATCGCAGCTGACAATTAGATGGTCCATGTCTCGCTGCGGATTTCTGAGCTAATATGATGATAATGACAATGCTGTTAGGTGTCCATCTTTTGAAACAAAATTCCCGTTACCAAGCAGCACAAATAGACAATTTAATTTTTCTGACAAATTGATGCTAGATAACTACATAGTTATCAAACAATAGGTTCTTACTTACGAATCAAACGACAATACTTTAGTGGGATTCTGATCGCGCGCACATAATGTTAGGATTAGCTGCACTTCTAGTTTCAGGATGAGTAGTTTATAGTCGCAATCAGGCCAGCACGCAAGCTTTACTGATCTAAATTTCCAAGATTTATATGCTAAGCTATCATGAGATGAAGATTTAGATAGACAGTGTCCGTATAATAAATAAAGAATCTCTTTAGAGTTTAAATAATAAATCCGTTAGTAGATTTATCTGTGAAGGGCATGCTTTCATGTAAATAGGAACAGTTGTACTGAACCGGCAATTCACGACTGTGGGATAACAACTTATTACGTCTATTTCACGTTGTGTAAATAAACTAAGCAAAGCGTAAATCCGCTATTACTTGCTTCGTATACTCACAAATTGCTGCAAAAGTTCACATTCCGAGTAACACTTGCAAATTCTGCTTTAACATTAAATAGCATTAAAGTAACCCGACGCGTGAGAAACAAAGCGTTAAGTTACAAACAAGCCCGGGCATGGGATGGACTGACTTCGTAACGTTTCGAAGCCCTACACTTGTTACCGGACACACTTAACGGTGTAAAACCAACACATGAACGAAATGCGATATACATGTACACGTTATGCAACCACTGACAGTGATTAAAAGCTTGACCCATTAAACACTACGCAAAACACACTTCGCGGAACAACCCGCAACACGCTACACAAATGTAATATAAACCCATTCGAAGATGATTTATTTATAAGTAAAAGAAAACTACAAAAAGGATCGTTGAACGGTCGTTCTAAATAAATGTAGGTGCACACATTTATCACGGGCTCGATCGAAGGGTAACATTGTTCATCAGAGGTCAAAAGCTTTACAAATGATCGTCTCCGCGTTAACCTTCAGGATCCCAGCTGTAGAACTGTTGTTACAATGCAGCTAGCGTTTGAACGGTCACGTCTAAAGCATCGTGTTGTTCCCCGTCCAATGCTGGTAAAACAATCGTAAAAGTATTAGCTGGTGCAATTGGACATCGATGGAAATGAGATAGACGGAAAGCTACAGGGAAAGGTAAGGAATTGACGCGAGAGCATTTGCCGGTTGAAGAAGCTGATTTATTGTCTCACGTTAGACATGTCTCATTTATCACGAACAGTTTTAGCGGTTAAGGCACACAAAGGATAATGCATTACCAATTTAGTAGAATCGTTTATCGAGCTGACATTGACGTATCCGATGAGAGATAATACAACGACAAACATTGCGATCCGGTCGAACTCACATGTTGTATCGAAAACAGTTCAATGAGTCTATGTCTCCCTCGTCGATAAAAACGTCGACGATTAAAAGGGAGCATACAATTTATTCGTCTATACCTATCCCTACTTAAAACTTTTTATTACTTTCCTTTAGTTTCGGTACCAATAGCTTTTTCCCTAAAAAAAGGGTGTTGCCACTGTAAGAACCTCAAAAGTAAAAAATTAAATAAACTTTTTTACTATGTCGTTTCTACCTTGATAATTTGTGGCAGTGATAAATTCAATGGAGGACTTAATGACCGCGTTCGTTATATCGTCGGCGACGTACTAAGAGGTTTTTTTAGACAAACAATTTATAAGGTGTGGCAATCAGGACCACTAGCTAGCTATTTTATTAATTCCAGTAAAGTTTCTTAGAACTGTGACGAAATCGAATAACACAGTTTCTGGTTGTTAAAAACGAAAATTATGATTGTTGTTTATCTCGTTGGGTTATCGCTTCTCCAAATACCTATGTAAATGAAAGAGTTAACGATATAATAAACAAAAACAAATAAAACTTATGTAGCATTCCTTGTACGTGAACATTATTTACATTCTTTTTTTTTTGTATATTAATGAAGCAGACTAGACTTCCGAGTCAACCATTTTCATATTATTTTCGATGGAACGGCAAAGATTCGCGGAAGTATCCGAATTTATATTACACATTTGGCAATAACTTTTCTCGACTTCGTGTTTTGGGGACATTATAAGTTAGCCGAAGATTTGGAAGTTAGGCTAATGGTAGTTTAGCGGTTAGTAAAGGGCCGATGTTAAGGTTTCGCTGAAGGGAAGCTAAAGCCGAGTGATATGAACGCAATGATTTGCTGCGGCGATAAATCCACGCGGTAGACGGGGACAGACCCGCCCGCGGCCGCCACGATAAGTGTATCCAATTACTAAGATACCCTACACCGATGTTATACCATCGTGATGTATTACACCATAAAGTTTATCGTTAAAAATACTATTAAAACTATGAGCCGATTCCAATAGTATGCACCTTTATTTGATCTATAATAAATATATTATTTTGACACCAGACCGTTTTATGTAATGAGAATTAACGTGACAAGTAAAGTCAAAAGCAATATTGAAAAAGTCAATTGTAAAAATAAATATAGATAATTTTATAGAACATGTACATAGCCAGATAGCTCTAACCAAAGTCTACGGTACGTAATTGAACAATCAAAGTTTCATCACCCATTCCTATCCGACGCCACAAAAAGTTAAAAGACTTTCGAACATTCATACAAAGCGGAAATTTCACCTTGTCCACAATGTATGCATATGCAGTTAACCTTTTTCCCATGGTGAGTCTCGTCTCGTTTTACACAAGAAACCGTTGAGCACTTCTACCCGCCGATAATTAATTCTGTCCTGGGCTACTTATGTTACCGACAGAGTAGAAACCGCAGCGCCCTGTCGTGGTCAAAGAACATGTTCGATCGCACTCGTATCAGTCATTTAACTTTGATCCAATTCCACCGGCAACTATTTTCCAATACAACCGCAGAACTTCTTGCTAAGATGAAAATTAATGCGTTAATGGCAGGGAGCGGCCTGGATTCCCTCGTTGAGTAAGTATAGGTCTCGAATGGTGTATTTTTCATTGATAGTAGCTGCGTATCTCGTGTCTAGCCATCAATTTTAAAACTGAACACTACGTACAATAATGGCACATAATCAGATCGTAATACCACTCATATCTCATTGTGTGGAACTGTGAATTACGCTACGAATATGCCACCCTCGTTTGACAAGCACATCTATTACTAAGACTCTGGGTGTCTTGAAATTAAGGTAATGTAACAGGTATGAAGTGGAAGCCTTACGAAACCGGAAACACGATGCATGAATATACAGAACATAACCGCAACCCGTTCGTCGATAGTATTAAGTAGGGATTTACTGGCGGTTTTAAAGGGTCCATCGAGATCCGTGCGGTTACCGTCAGCGGACACCGCGGAAGGGCTCCGGTATCGAGCACTCATAAATCAAGCAGCACATCGCCCCCGGCACTCTGCCCTGACCCTGCTGCCTTTGTTTACCCACTACGTTACTTTACTGATCACCTTCAGATAATAGATGTTTAAGAGCATACAATTTAAACGATATCCTGCTGAATATTTATGTTCGCCCGTATCTACTTGGACTATCGACAAAAAACGACATACCCTTTTAACACATGAATGGATTCAAAGAATTTTTTTGTGAGAAGTGACCTCGGCGCGTTTTCGATAATCGACGTCACAATTGATACAATCGCCACGTAAAAGGCCATAATGGGAGTGCGGCGATGCAGCGTCGCGATCGTAATCGACCGAGGCCGGTCGGCCGGTGTGTTGCTCCAGCGTCGTTGGCTATGTTGTGCGTTTCCAACTTGGTCAGATTGTACTGTTCGCTGAATCGGCCGCGTGCTGATTCAGATCGAGGTCTGCCGGGTCGCTGGGCATCGCAGCTCGCTAGTTTGCGATGCTCGCGGATCGATTATCGAGCGTCACGAATTGCTGGCGAATCAGGGTATACACCACACGCAACGTCGATTGTCGCTAGCGCTAATAATACTACAGAATTATAAAAATTTAGGTATCGAATTAAAATAAAATTATAGTCATTTAATTTGCAGCATACCGTTAAACAGCAACCCTCAAGGCGATATAATAACATTAACCACTCCGTCGACTTTTCATTAGCAGTAACTTAACTGCTGAGAATTATATAATGAAACATAATTGCAAGCCAGAGCTTTAGATGTTTTCGTCCGAGCAAACCTCTATTAACTCGCAAACACCAAGGTAGCAACTGGTAAGAGAAAATTCATACAGTCAAATCAATCAAGCAGATGAGGCACGAACCTCTATGTACAGGCATTCTCTTCCTAATAAAGGCGATCACGTAACAATATCCATTAACAATCAATCAGGTTTACTGGATTGGATAGCAATTACAGCCCACGGCAAATACATCTTTATATTTGTACAGAACCTTGCGCCAGATTATACGGCAAGAGAATGAAAATATAGTGCACTCATAGACTGATGTCATTTCAAATTGCTTCGCCTGAGGGGGAGAATATCGTCGATTATTACAGGGCTACGATCAGTCCCGTGTGTGTCCGGTATCACTGATACGTCGATTCCCTGAGGGCCAACATATCCGTTTATTGTTGTTCGCAAATAAACGGTTTAGTCCATCCATGAGACGCAGAAGTATGGAAGTAATGTTAGCCGTCATGTACGGTGTCAGTTCAGACGGCTCGCCCGGGGGGTTGCGTAACAGCGTAACAATAGTCATTAGCAATCAATCAGGCCGACTCCGGTGGGTGGCTCGGAAGGCTCGGCTCTGAAATTGGCCCTTGCGGTAACGTTGAGAAACGTTGTTTGCCGTGCTATAACTTGATATAGACATATACTTAGTTACATGCTCGTGATCGATTTGGTACTTTCAATTTTGGTCAGCATAAAACTTGAGCGCCAACCGCACACCTCAACGAGATGATGTGATGAACACAGGGTTTTATCAAAATTGTGGGCAAAGATACGTCGATAGCTGTGGTTGGCGGCACGCGTTCTGAACACGTACGGGCAATTGAAAATAGCTCCGGTTATTGCGGGAAATTCAGGGGAATCGAGTTGCAATTGATGCTGCCGGCCATACTGCACAATATATTAGACGGGAGTGTCGCTTCTCACGTCACGCCTTTGTGCCGCCCGAGGTGTCAGATGGGATGTGCCGATAAGCTGAACGGAATAGCAATTTCGTCTTGTGAATCCGAAAATTTCCCAGAAGATGCCAGGAAAGTTTGTACCTAGTGTGCGGCTCAACGTTTCACGGCGGACATAGACTACAGACGTAATTAAAGAGGACATGGCGATATAATGACAACTTTATTATGTTAGGAATCTCCCGGACCTTATGTACTGTGTGGGTTATTAACCTGACGCGTTCATTATAAACGTCCGGTGGTCACGCGTTGCGTATCGAGGTATATGGGATATTGCGACACAAAACTGTACATGTCCACAGGTACATTTACCGTAAAAACAACCAGTCAACGCTTAAGAAATATGTCAACTCCCAAAAATGGAGGATCGCGCCGTGGAATTTTAATCGATGTCATGCTTCGAATGTGGCCGAAGACGAAAAAAGGTTTGGTCCCTTGGCGCTTGGTGTACGGAATTATCACGCACCAACGAATTCAAAGGATTACCTGTCGAATTTTGATGGTCGAATTAAATAGCTGATTTATTAAATGACGCGTGTATTGTAAGACTTCTTTATTTGGCGCGACGACGAGCGATTGCCTCACAAGACTTTCTGATTGATTATGTACAATTAATTTGCAGTATTGACGTGCCGCTTTTTTGTTGAATACATTCGGCGATTTTTCTCATCATCATTAACAGCATTTATATTTTTATTCATGCTGTGATTTTAAAAGCCCTAAATGGTATATGGGATATTGCGACACAAAACTGTACATGTCCACAGGTACATTTACCGTAAAAACAACCAGTCAACGCTTAAGAAATATGTCAACTCCCAAAAATGGAGGATCGCGCCGTGGAATTTTAATCGATGTCATGCTTCGAATGTGGCCGAAGACGAAAAAAGGTTTGGTCCCTTGGCGCTTGGTGTACGGAATTATCACGCACCAACGAATTCAAAGGATTACCTGTCGAATTTTGATGGTCGAATTAAATAGCTGATTTATTAAATGACGCGTGTATTGTAAGACTTCTTTATTTGGCGCGACGACGAGCGATCGCCTCACAAGACTTTCTGATTGATTATGTACAATTAATTTGCAGTATTGACGTGCCGCTTTTTTGTTGAATACATTCGGCGATTTTTCTCATCATCATTAACAGCATTTATATTTTTATTCATGCTGTGATTTTAAAAGCCCTAAATGGTTTGTTCTTTTCATAGGAGGGACTTTAACAAAAAGTCATGAATGATGTATAGCGTGGCACGGTTATCGTTGTAATAGATCCATCCTATTAGTATTGTTTTGTTGGTAGTTTCTTTCGATATAATATCAACAAGAAACAATAGGGCGGTTCAGGCCGTCCGTCGCGCGTCGCCCTTGGGAAGATGCGAGATAACGCCACAATCGTACTTTCATCCGATCACGCATGATTTAAGTGCGAACAACACTACAATGGTAACAAACGGGCACGTACGTCACTATACATAGTAATGTGTTGATCTTTTTGATAAATGTAGCTATATTTTTATAATACCTATCTACTATTTACCGATAAAGAAAATGCCTTTGCCAGAGTGGCATGCCATGTGTTATCCTTAGTCCTGGACGAAGGTGAACAGGCGTCCTTCAGTGTTCTGGGAGATACCAATGAACATTAATCTTTTGCTTCATATAAAACTGCTCATGGAATGTAAGTATAAAATAATGCTAGTACTCCAACTCAGGTACACAAAAGTGCCAAAAACCTTGACACGCCTCAGATTTTATTATTCAAGCTGTACATTTCAGGGACGCGAGCGCGGCAGCCCCTCAAGTTGGCTTACACTCCTACAGTTATAAAAGTAGACAAATTCGGTGGATACACCTACATGACATGGCTGCCGTGTGTTGCCCTCGGAGATATCGCCGGGGTCGCCAGCAACCCCTCGGCAGCAAAGAAACTGTGACGAGTCACGCCACTGCATGCTTCGATTTGTCACTGTAAAACGCGTATTACATTGATTTTTTTATTGGTGTAAGGCGTTTGATACGATATAATATTATGCCGATGCGTTAATTGTTAAAAAGGGAAAAGGCATGTGAAACAAAGGAATTGGAAAGTTTAGAGTATGAATATTAAAGGCTGCAAGAGCAGGAGAGAAAAAGGTGACAATGCTAGAAAAGGGATGGCGCTGATATGAAGAATAATAGAGACGTATGGAAGAAGACATAATGTGGAGACCCCAAATAATATTTTAAAAAAAGGTTGATATAAATTATTAGCATGCATAAATACAGAAAACTGACAGCGGCGGCGCGGAAGGTAAAGAAGATACACTCTTGATAATTAAGGGCTTTTAGATAAACCGAAATGCAGCGACAGAATCTACTAATAAATATTATAAATAATGTTGTCTCATTAGTCTAGTACCGACATGCAGACGAATTGAAAATGTTGTAACAGAGATAAAACTGGAATAAATTGTGAAAGCTGACAAACGTGAGAAACTAACACGGTATCTCCGGTTAATTTAGAAAGAATTTCTGTATTCGTATGAATTCCTCGAGTAATCAGCAGCCAGAGCTCTGCTTGATTAACATTTAATAAATCACATTTATAGTGCACATCCTTTCCTAACAGCTATTACGAGTATTTACGAGATAAAGCACTTTAATTGAACAAATTAAACTCTATCAACTACTTTCATATATTATCTCGTACTGCGTAAAGAGTGCGATAAATAATCGTTAATAACTTAATAAATAAAAAGCAATCTGACGATCTAGATGAGCGTTTAAATGGTGAAATCATCTAGATAAATTAATTATCTTGGTCATCCCCGGGCATCTGAATGAGCAATTGTCTTTATATATATGACTCTACCTTTAATCCAGTATTTATTGCAATGATTTCGAATACAGTCGTATGAAATGTATTTACAATCTTTTTTATTAGTTTATGCTTGCCTACATAATATGCAAGATGTATATTATTTAAAGCTAAGGCAAGCTTGAAAGACGTGAATTCTTATCTGATTCTGGAGCTAAAACAATTAAAAAGAATATCTTGATAGATTTTTTTAATCTTGGCTGATGTTAGTTTTTCTAGTTTATAGGTCTGGGGTTAGAATATTTTATGGAAGCTAAATTAAATTGACTATTCATTAAAACTGAAGAATGTCTTAAAATATTGAATAGTCTCGATTGTATTCTGAGACTTGTCAATAAAGAAGTCAGTGAATATTGTAGCTTGTCTACGCTTGTTTTATATTACGCTTGGACTGAGAGACACGTTAAATATAAAAGCTTTAAAGAAAATAAATGATAAGAACCAAAGGAGAGAAAAACTCAAACAACAAATATCTGAACACGTAATGGAAACTACTTCCAACACCCACTTTTATGTACCGTTGTTACGCTACAGACTTCTGCCATTAGAGCCTTTTTCTCTCCTTTTCATCCGACATACTGACTCCTTTTATTTTCCTCAAAATTCTTGCTGATAAATGCTTTCTTTTACTTTAACAAAATTGCTGAACTCAAATATTCCTTCTCCAAGTCCAAATATGAGATGTATTTGGAAACGTATTTACAAAGGATTGAACATATCACGTGTTTGCAATCATGAAACATTTCTGCACGTGGTGCACAAAAATAGATTGTCTGCGCTTTTGCTCTATAAATTTGTGTACTAACCCTCGCTTGCACTCTGCAAGCGAGGGTTAGTATTATTTTGTTCGAGTGTTCATAACAAACATTTTAGTTGTCTGTAATAACGAGCGATAAATCTAGTTTTAGTGCGAGGTCGATCAGTACGAAATCGCTACCGGCTGTGGTTTCACTAATGCGTACACTGCGCAGTAACCCGTTTGACCACAAAGCGCCAATGCTATCTAAAAAATATACCAGTTCATTTTTTTTTAAATATTGGTCGCCTTTATCGCCAAAGCTAAACGAGGCGCCACTTCTGACGTGATTTTATTGGTAAAATTTATTTTATGGGAGCTAATTCCACATCGTATTAAAGAATCGCTCCCCAAAAGAAATAACAATGTATTACTTAGTTGAAACGTGACTTCAAGTCGGAACTTCCGTCTCTGTTACTTGGAAACGTTGTTTGAGAAATACATGCCAACAAAGTATTTTTTTTTTAAGTTATTACCAATAAAATCTGACCCAGCTCAGTGTCGTAAAAAAACAAGCTCTTGCGTTGTTTCGGGAACGAGGTTGTAGTAACAAAAATCCCAATAAAGTTTTGTGACTATCGAGTATTTATAAGAGTGGTCCAGATTTTGTCTATGGCTAAAGCTCCGAAGTCGTTACTTAAGTAAATGGGACAGCGGTTACCAACCTAGACATAGTGGCTCGACCTGAGCGGCGCGTATCATCACATTACTCACCTACATTGACATTTACGAGCGTGTTTTGATTCTGATCACATAAAAAATTCAGACAGCTATTTTTGAAACGAGTCGCTATGTACATATACATAAAATTATCTATTCAAAAACATAGAAAATATAGCAACTCATTGACACAACAGCGATAAGATTGTGTGCTCACTTTATTGGTATTACGAAAAGCTTTCATTACACGCACTGTTCAATATACGGATGAAATCACCAGGAGACGGAGCTCGTAGCGATCGAAACTCGTCCCAAAATTCATTATGTTTAGGGTTTGATTTTCCGTTATCTAACTGTAGGCATTGAACTGTTACGTAACGTATATGATATCACGTTGCGGGGTAAACGATCCGACCTTCCACACGCATCGGTGGACTTTCCCGCAACACGACTACATCAGGTAGGTACTTATGATACACTATCTATAATATCATAGATAGCTTTTGCTCGTATGCGACAAGTATTACTTTTTATTACTGTGTACACTACAGTTGTAGGATAATTGTATACTGTACTGTTATTGCTTATGTTTACCTGTTATTTCGTGGATAACTTTAAATCGATTTTCCTATTTACGACAAGAAAAGCTTAAACATAACTGCAAAAATAGAAACGATATCCTTTTCCAATAACCTTTTCAGTTGAAAAACCTGCTGAGAACAAAATGAATTACCTAATTATAAAAAAGTCATTGATTCACGGTTACGCTAATAAAATAAAAACTGAAGAAGGAAATCTCCCAGTAAACAAGGATATGTACGACGGTAAGTAACTTTCTCTAAACGTTGTCGTCGCATTACACAGCTCAAACACAGCGATACATAATTTTCAGTTAGATAGATAACTTGCACGAAGGCAAGACTTACTGAGGCATCTAATTATAATTCGAATAATCCCCGACGATGCGATATTAAATAAACATGGAAGCAATTGGATACAAAGTTTATTATACGTCAAGTCATGCGTTTGTAGGTCGTACACGCACCGCTGAAGGCAATTCAATTAAAACATCTCATTCACACTTGTCATATGTTAGAAAGTCGTCAACGTAAGTTGTTGATAGAGCCATTTTGCGGAATGTAAAATTGGCAACTGTTATTTCTTATTCAAACAACATTTTATTTGCTGTTACAGAAGCTATGAATGCTAACACTTTTGAGCTTCTTCTATTTGTCTACCTTATACATGTACGCTGTCAACGTTTAATTTCTTTTCTTTTGTTTCATGTAAGCATGTGAGTGAGTAATGCTTAGAAGTTTAATTTATTCAGAAAACAAAATACAAATAAGTAAATAAATGGCAGCCTACGTGTTTATTCCTTCAGCGGTCCTCCAAAAATTTGCTTGCTGGAAACTCACTAAATAATCTTGAAATAGTCCTATTTAAAAACCTCATGGCCTATTTATATTTACATAAGTGAAAACGTTCTAAGCTTTCTACAAAGTGTTCCTAAATAGGAATCACGTGTCCTCGGGCCCCCACGTGTTGAGTAACTCTCCTGCAAAGTCACGTATGCTCAATTAGGAACCAAGAGCCAAACCGCATCTATTCCTGTACTCAACTCATCTTTCTCAATTTGTTACTTGTTCGATAATAACGTCCTTATGATGAAACATAATTTTTCAATCAACTGTTTCGTCGCGACGTTGATTTATTTCATTATGTGCAATGTAACAATGAACATAATTGCTCTTTGAATGTATTATTAGGATGTTTAATTCATGTAATGGTAATAAGACATGGTGTATTTTCCATGGATGCGTCGTTAGTTTATCTATACTATACGTACACTCGTGTTGCTCATGGCAATCGATCAGTACTGTTTACAGCCTGCAGCTAAGATTACCATAATGGTATAGTCTGTTTGTTCCGTCAATTACAGTTCGCGTCAAATAACTGTGCCCCTCTGAAGTTGGCTGCGTAGTGGTCAAAATTACGAACAAACTGCAACTGCGCATGCGCAAGAGACATGGGGGCGGGGATTATGGCGGCGCGATTTTATGTCTCAGTCGCTCGTTTACGCTCGATGCATGCTTGCGTCCCGGTTGCTCCCGTCTACTTGACTGCACCTGCGCGATGTTTGCAAATGGCTAACTTCAGAGGGGCAAAATTATTTGACGCGAACTGTAAATAAGTGCTATAACCAGGAGGAGCTCGTGGCTAAATAATAACAGACGCACGGGTCGATCTCCAAGGTTAAGCAATGTTTGCCGAGATCGATCTGTGGATGCTTAATATATCGAGATTCCTCCGTGCCTCGGAAAAAACGTTAAGCCGTTAGTCCCGGCTGTCATTCTTAGATCTTTGGCAGTCGTTACAGATTGTGGAGTTAATGGGTTTTTGAGGTCAGGTAAGCAGCCGCCATGTAAAATACTGGTATTCAGCTGAATCCGCCTTTCGGAAAAGACTATAGGCAAATGATGAACTATGAACCAGATCAGCCCTTCTATGCTATCATTTAATATGGTTGTTGTATCTATGAGAGTCTCGCCTCTTTAATCTCAAATGACCTGAAACATTTAAACGTCTCAAGGCCTATCATTTTAAAGTTCTTTATCAGGATCTTACGTCTCTATAACGTATGAAAGCCGCGCCCGATCAAATAAGGAAGAAGATAACGGTGACCTCTCAGCATCTTTTATCGCGTGTTGTGTCTTACGATGATACCGACGTAATCTTGGAACGGTTTCATAAAGCTCCGGCCTTATCTGTCCTTGCCTTCCGACTGTTTGATATTCGTTTTAGTGGAGCCTTGATAAAATTCTCCTTTAAATACCAACGTGAAATGGAACATTTGTGGTCTTTAAGTAATTACTTTACTTATTTTGGAATTCAAATGTCTTCAGACGTTGGGACGATCTCATCTATCTTAAAAGTTAAAAATATAGAAAGCTAGACGAATTCTAAAGTTTGTCTCAGTCACTAGACTAAAAACTAACAGAAGTCATAAAATACAATTTACATTTTAGATTCAACAAAACAAAACCACTCAACATTCAAATTGAGCATCGATTTCGTTTACTTTTGCTCCAAAAAAACTTCGGTCGAAAAACATGGAAATAAGGCTATGAAATGAATATTTGGTAGTAGGTAGTTTGAGTCGTCTTTGTTCAGACTTATTTTTTGAGATATTGATGGATTTGGAAAGCTCATTGACTGATCGCATCGAGGTGACGCAGACGCAGTGGTCCCGGAGGCATCTGCAGTTGCGCGCACGCGAGACAGAATCAATCGCGTCGAGAGAGCCAGCTGAACAACTTTCTCAGCGCTCGTGTATCGACGCGAGACCGGTGCGTACGAGTATGGTTGGCGACGCATGACGCAAACCAGCAGCGTTTAGCGTCACAGAGATGCGTCCAAGGACCACGCACGAGTCGGATGAATGCGTCTTTAAGGACCAAATATTTCAAAAGAGTAAAAAATCGTTTGAATCAGGACATTGCCGAAAAGGTAATCTTACACTAAAGTGGACCATCAGTAGATTCCGATAGGTTAAGTTTAAGTTGATGATGATCCGATAATTTTCAAAATGTGTTGACGTAAAAACAAAGCGTTTTTTCAAGGAGTCAAGGAATGGACTCCCTTCAAGAAACATCCGTTATAAACGTATCTATATACGGTATATGCTTTAAGCTTAGCAGTAGATTAGCTCAAATAGAAGCATGAAGGTGTAAAAATAAACCAATAGTAAAATTCATTCTTGATTACACTTCTCTTTAATAAAAATGGATAAACGCTCATGGCAATTTATAAGAGAAAAAAGTCGTGTTTCCTATTCATCGGCTTTCACGTTTCACATTCATCAAGTGATCAAAGTGAATCGAGGGCCCTTTGATCTGTATGCTGAGCTGGACCTATGTTTAAAATGTCTTCTATTTTTAAACAGTATGTCGAATGTGGATTTATAGAATTTATTTATAAAGGTGTAAGTAGGCTCTAATTTGAGGCAAGGCTAATATCGAAGCTGTGTTAAGGAAAAGAAGGTTATTGGGTGTTGTTAATTTAATTAATGCTATTCGCTCATCGCTTGGCACACACGAGCTAAGAGCAAGAACATCGGGAAACGCAACACTATATCGGCTTTCTCTTGCGACTCGAACAGCTTTATCGGCTCGCGCCTATAGAAAACTGCCAGGAGAAAATTATGAAATCACACCATCGAGCCGCAACGAGCCCGCGCCCGTCGCAGACTTACACAAATGAAACTTTATTTGCTACGCCCGCTTTATATTGTAACGGTTTACATTTATATATTTATAGCGATATTATTCGCCTCTTCCTTAGCGTGGGCTTGTACAGATAAACTTTCATGAGCATGCAGATACATCTCGCGATTCGAGGAAGTGATCATACCAAAACGAACAAGGCAGAAATTGTTATTACAGTGTGGTGGCTGAATTTAATTATTTCTTAATTAAAATGGGAACCCACAGAGCTCTATAAAGTAAGAAAATATGCACAAAATCGAAGTCATCTTGAACTTAAATGCTTTTATGAATAAAGACGAATTAATTGTACATTGGTCGGTAAAAGGCAGGTTAAATGTACTGCTAATGCGATGTTTTAAGATACAGCTACAAAAGACAAGATAAATTCAGGTTCAACGATTTATTAGGCTAGTTTGTTATCTTTAGGCTTATTTTCGTAGACGAAAGAAATATTACTTTATCTAAAGAAAGAAAGACAGACAAACAGATCAAATGAGAACATCCAGAAACATTGTTGTTGTTGTGAGTAAAAAAATAACTATATGAATAAATCAGAAATTACAATCATGTTGTGTTGTAACGTATCGAAATAAAACGACATAAGAAGGAATGATAATGGAAATCAGCGTGTAATTCTCTATAATCCGTACACAATGGTAAAGATGATTTGTTATTAAAACCGGACCGCGTTGGATGCACCGAGACCGAATGACGTTCAGCCCTGAATACTTCATTAGATGACTAAACGGAATCGTTAATAAACGGCAGAGAGGTGCAATATATAATCAGACACAATACATTTGCACATCATCCAAGGATGTTGTTTGATTTGACGGTCATCCACAATTTGCTCTATAATTATTTGGAGCACTCGGTTCCTTTCATTTTTATTAGAACTCATGACTGATGTGTGTGTGTGGGTAGTCTATAAAAGATAAATCAGTGAGTATATTGTGGCTATAAACTCTGCAGTCTGGTATTAAAGTCGAACATTGCGGCGCGTTTTATTATTATCCAATTAAAAACGACTTAAATTAACATCACCTAATACTTCATATCAGTTAACAATAAAGTAATTTATTCAATTACAATTACACAGTCAAAACGAGCCAGCCTTCCGAAGTCGCGTTACGTGGAAGCGAAATGGATTTTAATTTTCACCGTAACATAAATCATTGAACATTTAGCATTAATCGCGTGAAGACATGCGATTTAACACTGTGCCGATACAAATCGTACGTACGGTCATAAGAAAAAATACCTTTTTTATTCCACATATAACGATGATTTGCACTTGCACGATCCTCAGGCAGTACGTCGACTTAGCTGCAGCATCCACGACGTCTTTGAAATTAAATTGTTCATCGGGTAGTCGTTTGTCTTCAAATATGTCTCGGCGTGTGAACAAATGGGGATCGCTCATTGTTTCTTTTTTGTGCTAAAAAGGTTCATTAGCACCGTACAAAAACAAAGCATTGAAATCATCTTTAATTTTGTTCAGCGTTCAGGCTTGATTCATGTTCAGCTTCCCAAACACTTGATATAAAACGACTGCAGGTAATTCCTTGTGATCAGGAAGTCTCAACTCAAAATCTACGAGATAAAATGCTTGGAAACTCCGATCTAATCCGTGTTGAGAAAGTGTAATGAATTATACCGTAATTGGATACGTACAGAAGGCAAGTCTTCGGAGCTTGAAATAAAGTTTGATAAATTATTTAATTTAGACATTATTTTAATCTGAGCTTTTGTTAATAAAATTAATGGTACCGCCAGAGATTCTGACCATCCTACAAAGGAACAGGAGATAACACATTTATTTTTACTAACTCGTTCATGAAGAACAATAATGAACTTAAACAAATTACTGGCTATTAATCTTTCAGTATCACTAGAAACATAAAGACGTCGATCTCGTTTCCCATGAGAACGATATTTTCTATGGAAAGGAAGTCAGTTTTCTACATAGTGCAGATCGAATCTGCTCAAGCATATAATATTAATCCGGTGCGGTGCGGTAAGGCGTCATATCTCGCCGGGTGGCGAGTGAAAGCCGCGTGAAACTTCCGAACGGAAGCCAGCCGGCTTTCTACCCCGCCTCCTGTCGCTAGCGAAGAAAACTAACCCTGTGCAAGTACGTGCCGCATAGATAGGGCGTTGACAGCTATGCGGTTTACGATCCCATTTAAGTGTAAAATGTAATACAACACTAAACTTTCTTCCGTACAATGTTGCGAAAAGTGTAGGAACTGGTTCGTAAACTTAATATACGACTGCTGAATCTGATGCGCTAACTTCCTGGATATATTAAAGTTGGATTATATCTTCTTGAGTATTATTTGTAGTGTACAGAACCCAGCTGTTATTCGATCAACTCATCCTTCAGAAAAGCAAATATATCTACTACGTCAATACTCACTACATTCGATACAGTTTTTACAGTTAAACAATGCATCACCAAAATACTTAATGGAAACTTGGTGCCTTAAGAGCGTTTACGCGGTACGGCTTTTCATTCAAACTTTCTAATCCTTATTTTTCGGAATCAATGAACCGATATTAATAAAACTTAGTATTCATACGCTAGACATTTAGGTCTAAATAGTTATCAGAAAAAAAAAATCGAAAAAGAGTTCAGGGGGAAGGTTATAGTGATTTTTCACTTTCTATAGAAAACTTAAAATCGCTCGCTCTCTCCCTCTGAAATCTTTTCCAAAAATGTTTTCTGATAACTATTTAGACCTGGATATCTAGCGAATGCATACCAAGTTTCGTTAAAATCGGTTCATTCATTTTGAAGAATAAGGACTTGAAAGTTTGTATGAAATGACATACGGCGTACACGCTCTTAATACGTATTGACGGTTAAACATACAATTTTCAATAATCTGGAAACTTCAACAGGCATCTAGATACGAGAGTATACGGAAACTGACTGCAAGTGTAATGCATATTTAATGGCTGTGAACACCGATTTATAATTCGGGCCCGAGCTCCTCATCCAGTAACGAAGACTGTTCGAGGGCACCAATTATTTCTAGCATATATTTCAGAATTGGTAGATGTGACGTAGTTCCAATTTCATTTGCTTTGCAAGTCAATCAGTAAAAGTAGAATATAACCTCTAGAATATCGGTACACGGCGTCTCTACCACCATTATGGGAAAACAAATGGGCTCTGCGACACTTTATCTACAATATTTTTGGGATATATCGTAAGCTATAGAAGTCGATGAATCTAATACAATACACCTACATAATAGTTACACAAATGCATTTTTGCTACCTATTACCTAACACATTATCGACCAAGAACCAAACTTGTGCGCAAGCGCAGACCCTAATAGAAAATAAAGCCATAACATAGCATTACAAGCCATAAAGCATTCGCAAATCCCTTACACGACAAGGCAACAGCGCAGAACCAACACGTATGTTCCACGGCTATTACGCGTAACATTGTCTACAATTGACTACATGGTGTTATGTTTACCTTACATTGTCGAGACAATAACATACAAGTGGCGATTTCTATAGCCGAGCGTGCAAGGTCATCCGACACGTGCGATCGGCCATTGTATTGTGTGAAAAAGTGTTGCTTGATTTAAATTATTATTATTATACACTCTTCCATGCGTGTTTGATGTCGAAATTAATCATTTCCTTTACAATTGGCATTTGAGATAATTATTTTGGTCATGTGAATATGTAATGAAGTGGCTTAGCAATTTGTTTGCGAAAGGAAATGTCGTATTTGATTGAACGTCCGTGAACGTTTTTTTGTAATCTGTATAATGTGCTGGATTTTTGGGTTTTGCAATTTTAATCGTAAGACATTTAGTTAAGGGCAGTTGACCGACAACTTCAGTGCTGTAAAAGTGAATTCATATTGTCTCCTGTACAGAATTTCGACATTTTCAGCGAAATATTTCAAGCAGAACTAAGCCAAATTCCTGCATTCTCAAAAAGGTCAGAGAGCAGAGCCTAAGTTGGCAATAAATATGACTATATCCGCAGTAGCGTCACATAATACAAGTATTACAAAGCTGTGCCTTGTCGCAAGTGTCGCAACTTGCAATAAAGCAGTGATAATGTCCGCGCAGAAACAGTAATGCGCGGTAATAACGTATGATATGTGAAGTTGTGTAAACAAATAACTGAATGTACGACAGCGCGCCGAGATTTACGAGATCAACTGAAGTTGTGCTCCAGATTCGTGGATTACGAGATGCGAAACAATCTGCATTAGATATGGTTCATCACACCGTAGCAATACGGTGAGGTGAACTATATCCACATTCGTCTTGGGAGTGATCTGCGTATTGGAAATGGAATGTTTTAGTGTTTGATAAGTTTTGGAATTTCATTTTATAAATTGATTGATTTACAAGTATGATGGTGAGGAATAATGAAAGTGTAGTGAGAAAAGTTTTGAGTATGAATATAGATGGCCTTAAACATAAGGCAGGATCAAAGAAACGATGGATGGAACTGTGTGAAAGATGATATCGCTAGAAAGGGAACGACCACCGAGATTACAACTAATAGAGATTTATGGACGACGAAGACACTTGCGGGGGGATCCCAAATAAATTAGGATAAGAAAGGATATAAAAGCAAGATACTTAATGATGTTAAAATAATGTTCAAATCGCTGATCAATATTTTTATTTATTTACAAAACAAATAAATCTACACTGAAAAACCTTTCCGCTTCTGAATTCAAGAAATCGAACATAATATCAGTAGGTATAAAAATTGTAGATATGCTACGAGAAAAGCGTAAAACAAAATATCAAATAAAACCTAGAAACTCGTGTTCACACTTCACAAACTGCAATTTAATACTTGCAAAAAATGTTACTTTAGTCATTTTCATAACAAGCGTTAAAGACTATGATTGACAGCGTCTCGAGGATACGTAGAGGTTAAATTTTAAATAACTAAAGACTGGACAAGAATATGTGAAGCAAGGCAACAGTGACAACTGATTAATTGTCCATCTTAGAAACAAATACACTTCCAGTATGAGCTTACTACTGAATTATATCTATGTCTACATTATCCACAACTTATTGCGTAGGATAACGTTGCCAAATTGATTACCCAAAAAAAGAGGTTATTGTATGAAGTTTCTAAGAATAATTCACAATATACATAGACAATAGAACAAATCGAAATTTAAATAAGCTAATGTTATATATTATTCAATTATAACTTCTGTAAACTGTGTGAACTTCTGGTTGTTGTTACACTTAGGTACATAATAATCTACTTGTATATCAATCTGTGGAAACTGTTTCTGGATTGTGTTGTACTAATTGTATACTTATGTTTGTTATTGCATCTGTTTGTTTCCCAAATAAAATAAAATAAATAAATAAAATAAACATATCAGATCATTTAATTAGTGTGCAACGAACACGTGTTGCGAATATAATTTTTGCAGTTTCATAGAAGAGCCATAACGATAAAAACGTTAAAGCAAACATTCGTGACATTGACCAAGACGAAGTCCTTCTAAACGTTCTATTGAAAACAGAAAATGGTTCCATGCTAAATGGACAAAGTAATGCAAATGGCAAATGTTTTAGTGACACATCACAAACAATAGATATCGACCGCCTGGCGAGACAGAAATTGAATCTTCATAAATTTTTGGATCGTGTTGAAAAAACAATGCAAAAACTTATTTAGTCTTGCTTGATCTTAACATGGCTCAATATGTCTTAATTGTTTTATCCTTCACAGCGGCTTTGGAGGGCAATACGATATTTTTTAAGTTAAAAGGTTTCAAGAGCTAAAAGTTTTCCAACTACTTATCTCAAACTTGACAGATCGTCTCAAAGCTTCACAATACACTTAGTATCGATTGTTATATGTCTATACATATCTCTGGACTGCTTTCTTTTCATTCAAATCTTCAACTACTGTTTAGAAGTTCTCATCAAGTTACAAATTGATTACCTAATAATCTTTGGAACGGCTAGTTGGTGTTTTGTTAACAATTTGCACCCAAACCGTGTCCGTTGCAAACGAGAGCACAATGGTACATGCGTAACCCACTACCAGCTGTTATACCACAATAGAGAGTCGCTCTGAAGAGTTACGCAAACACCTCGAGTTTGTTTACAAACTATGTTTTGAGTTTTCTAACGCCAGCGTCTTTACTATCGACAGTTTCCTTATTGCGTTGCTCGTAACTATGATCCAAGTCACCTTTGTAACGTAACGCTGTCAACTCTTTTACTTTTTTTTTCCTAGTTTTTCCGTGAAACCTTGTATAACGTGAATAAACGTCACTCGAATATATTCAAATAATACAGCATAAAACACCGCAAGTATATCGAAAGCTAAGTATCGGTAGGTAATATTGACCGTTCAAGTACACGTGTATAACTAACTACTATGTCGAAACACATATCAAATTGAAATAAAACAACCACTGTTACATCAGGACATGGTAATTTATTGTACAAAAATAGTGTGCGAGCGTGAACTCATGCCTCACAACATACACAAACAAATATTAAACCTAGGTTTTTATGTATAAAATGCATTCACTCAGTATGTTAGACATAGCCTATTTTTGTTTATAATATAGTGAGGTGTATCGTTGAGTTTTACAACCACGTTTGCCACGCCCCTAATAAATCCCAACACAGCAACAGACTCATGGGCGTATTTGTTTTCGATATACATGTCTATCGACGAGAAAATTACAACACATTTAATATTAGACGTAATAACAACTTAGGCAATCTAATCCGATTACTTATCGTTTATAGTCAAGGCAACATCACTAGACACATCGTCACGTAATAAAGAAGCTATTGCCCCCTTCCTTTTCGATAAAAAGTTTACATTGAATGAAGGAGGCCCAACTCCATAATGCTCGGTGCATATTGCACAAATAACGAAGACAGCGATAAATAAGCCAATCGCAGGGCTTGCGCTAACACGCATTAAACAGAATGTAAAGAAGACAAGGCGTTGTTATAACTCCTCGTCTTCGCCCGAGTCTGTCGTAGAGATAAAAAAAAAGTGAAGCAGAAACCAATTTATCATGTCGTCCCACGCACGCGCCGAGCAATATAAGCAAACACACATAAAAATAAAAACGTAAAACATAGAAACAGCCCGTAGAGTGTAAAACCCAACGATAGAGACTGCGAACAACTGTACAGTCCATGAATAACTTAGTTATATTCACATTATCTACATTATTATGGAACTTTATCTGGCATCACTTACTCCGCTGGACCCTCGCATAAACATAAAGACAGACAGACATACGGAAAAGGGAGATTTTAATTCGCCGTTTAGCAATGGATTTTACGATACTTTTTACAACTTACATATTATATGATAATACTATCACGTTGTTAATTTATTTTATGACGGACAATAAAATGTTCTGTTACTTTCATGTGGACCTTGACAATCTCGTGCCGTAAATAAAATACCTATTGGTAACTGAAATACTGTCGGAAAAATAATCCTTAAGAATTCTCTGACTAACTTAGAGCACTGTTTTTTATGAGAGGAACGTACTGATTCTTTTATACAGTCTGCTTTTTACATCATCATCTCTTAAAAAATCAAATCTTCAAATCTTAAACGGCCCCTTCTGTACACAGTTTTAACAAATATAGATAACAAACTGGTATAAAAAGTATATATCATGGCATTTTATCTACAGCGCACCTGTTATGTAACTATGAGGAACGTTTCTACGCGATATTAACACACTTAGTAAGTTAAGTCACGTAACTGCAGGAAATAATAGTAATTTCAACACTAACAAAGATTTGCGATCGCGGCGATGAAACGTGATGTAAAGTGCAAATAATGTAAAATTATGATGAGCAGTGTTGACGATAATGACTTCAATGACTATGATAATGATACTTTCGTGAATTTTATGCTCGGACGTGATGGATGAAATCGTCAAACGTGCTCATCGCTTACGATATTATAATAACTTTAATACCTAACTCTGGCTTGATAGTCCAGTCGTGACGAATGCTTGTTTTATAAAGTTTTTAATTAGAAATACTGATAAGCACATTGGGATCGATAGATTTTAAGGCTCCGCATTACCGGGCAGTTTTGAGTTCGTTTTTGTTTGGTGAACTGAATATTTATGTAAAACATAATAGTCGGAGAGAGCCAAGACTTAGTTGGAATGAAAAAAAGTCATTAGTGGTATGAACCGGTGTGCGCGCACGAGGCGCCACCCGGAACGGCGCGCGCGGTGAAAACCGCGGGAAACCGCAATAGTGAGCGCGCAGCCGCAGCGCGAGAACCGTGTCAGTAGTGTGAAACGCTAATTGCACACGGCGAGTTATGGCGCGCCCGGCCCGCAACATCGCTGCAGCCGCTCGTTTCACTAAATTGCAATTGATTTATAATATATCATACATTGCGATCTTGACTCTACGTGAGCAACTTCGACAGAAACATTTCTGAACCACGTTCAGTTACTAACTGTACGAGAATCCACCGATCATACATTAACTGCTTGACATCGCCGCCTACTCACAACTAGTAACTTTCAATAACTCATCCGTTATAATTTCGAATGAACATTCTACGGTGATGAACACATAGCTGACTTTTCCGCCTAACAACATTATGATAAACGGCGAATAATGAACCTCAACGATTTTCCAGATAAAGTCCCCCGTCAGTTTCCTATGCTATTGTTATCAATAAATTAATTATAGAATCTACAGGAAACCGATTCGGAGATCTCAATTTTTAGTGGGCCTTTGTGAGACGCTCCGTGAATGCCTCGCTGAGACAATTTGAGTCCAGCTCAAATGGCGAGCGTAGAGCCACCTGGACTGCTCGACAACACTAAAGTTTCACTAAACATATCGCGCTACTCGACCACGAGTACCTCAGGCAGTAACTAAGGCTAAATCACAAAAGTTGCGCGAGGGCTCGCCGGCTACGAATGCCGATGAGCACCCCGTATCAGACACATCCTCACTGTTCTTGCCATCTTGTTTAACACTAGATTCGACTCTGTTGTTATTATTCACCGCACTATTCACTTTTAGATCTTTGCTCGCGATACATCTGTTCACAGCACTTTCACTTTTATCGGCGAAGAAGGAGCGACGGTCGGAGTTCGTAGCCGGGGGCGAGGTCGAAAACAACTTGATTTCCAGGTCACGGTGGCCGTTCATCGAAGTGACGATCTCAGAGGATATGTCTAGAGCAAGGGGAGAGCGAGGCTCCGGCGAGCTAGCCCTTCTCGTTGGTGGGAACAATGAGTAAAGATTAGGGGCGGAATATGTTTCGCCGGTATTAATCTCTCGTCGTTCCGGAACCCTCGATGAAGGATCGCTCCAGCTGCGTCGCAACGTCGTATCTGCTCCCCTTTTTCCAAGAGGACCAACCACTTTCATAGACTCTTCCAATTTAGTCGGCGCGAAATCACCACAAGAATTTTCGTCGAGCAAATCTGCGATAGAATCAGCATCCCAGATTTGTCCCACAGGATCACAAAGACGACACTGACACGAACTAACCGCGGACTCTGCAGGTGAAGCGGCCTCGGCTAAACCAAATCGGGTCGCTTCTAACGCTTCCCCTAACGCTGAAACTCGATACGTTTCCGGCACTGGTTCGGGGTACTCTAACACTTTTACATCCAAACGATAAGGCAATGACATTTCTCGACAGTAAGTATCTTCATACATGCCGTGTGACGAGGTTAAGCCTGAAACCGCACAATGATCGACATCACCGAGATCCAAAGCACCCGCTGCTAAATCATGCGGTACGATGTTATTAGGTTTTCTATCCTTTTTGCGTCGTTTCCGCGGTTTGATAATCCTGGGCAACATAGTCTCGGAGTTGGTCGAGCCGGAACTTTCATCGCTCGCGACACTGACCGCATCCGTGTTGTTGTTGCGTCCGCCTCGCGTGGCGCGCGTTTGCTGCTGTTGGTTGCGCGGCCTGGTTCCCTCGGGTGCATCACACCGGTCTCGCGCGACGTGCTCCGGTTGTGCGAGCGGCCGGTGGTTGCGCTGCTCCGGTGCCGTGCTGTACTTTCGTCGGTCGTGCCTATTTTGTATGATAAGGGGTGCTCCTTGTGCGTGCATAGCTAACTTAGACACTGGTGTGTTCCGGGACTGTGGTGGTGCACGTCCCGCCATCGATATGAGCGGGGCGCCGAGCCATGCATTCGGGTGCGGAACCCCATAGGGCGGATAGTAGGGCGGCGGGAAACCCGGTGCGGTGGTGGCATACTGAGGGCGAGCGGGTTCGCGGCGCCCTAAGGCGGCGCGCTCGCCCGGACTCATCACGCTTAAAGGGCTGTTTAACCCATATTCGTGAAAGTACGTTTCACTGTCACGGTAAAAGTCCGAGTTGCAACGCGATGTCGTAATCGTACACTAACATCTGAGGCGAGTAGCGGAATGCGCGCGACCTATCGCCGCGACAGTCGGCAGAAGACTGGAGTGAATGAGTGCGGTGCGAGCCGGCGGCGGCCGCGAGTGTTGAGTGGGAGTGCCGCTGACTCGCCGCCACGCGACTATCGCGCCGCCCGCCGATGCACCGGAAAACTTTACAACCCTAATCGCTTTACAATTAAACCGCTCGACATTGTTTACTTTACTTGCGGTGTACAAAAAAAAGAAAACAACGTTTGTACCTAATTGTTCATTTAAATGGTAACGAAGCAGATAAAACCACAGCTCCGTTTAATAGGTAGACCGTACTTTTTATTCGTTTGTATAATTTTAATATTCCACGTCGTATTTGGAGAACATTTTCAACAACGTTATACGTATATTTTACCTTTAGTTTGTTTACTCTGTATTTACAGTAAATCAAGTTTACGCAATAAAATAAATACATCTCATCGAACTTACCGCTTTCCCTAGGCACTAAAGGGTCTTGCTTGAACTTACCTGTAACAAAAAAAACGAATAGGTATTAAAATATATATCGCCACACATAAGGAACTTGAGGAGTCTTAAAAGTGGCATTATAACTTTAACGCTTTACTAACAAACAACGTTAATAAAATCCATTTATTGGGCTGTAAATTGTTTTGGAAACTGCTCTACCTGAATGAGTGTTTAATGGCACACTTTCTTGCCAGGGGTGTTGAATAAAAAATAAATTGGATAAGCTCAAAAACTCATAAAAATCCGGATACTTTTATATCAGAAACATTACTTTCGATTTTGAAGGAGTCATTGATAATATTTAGATTTATTTTAGAAGTTAAAGAATGTGCTTAATTAAGCCATGTTATGATAATTTTATTGCATAAAATGTATTTAATTGCTAGTGACATTGGAAAACTACTCATTAGCCTAATTTTGCTAAAAATTGCCAAATGAATTTCGTAATTCTAGCAAGAATCATCACAGGAATTCAAACGAAACAATTATTTATTAAATTGCGTTGTTTTTTTTTTGTTCCCCTTACTTAAAATTTGCCGAGGCATTATTATTTTTTAATCTAAACAAGAGTGTATTTTGTATACTCTAAGACTTGTCTGAGACTCAGGGTTTAGACATTTGTCTAAGCCCAGAAACTAAGAGCGGATTTCACCAATGAAACTGAACATGATCGTACATTTAAACTGCGTTCAAGAGCTGTCAGCGTCAATATTCCATATAAAAATAATGACACTGACAGATTATAAACGTGGTTTATACGCTGATCGCATTCAGTTTCATTGGTGAAATTTGCCCTAGACTCCCGAACTTTTTAAGAGTAGATTTTAATGCGGATTGCGGTCTACATTTAAATCATAAATAAAAATAAAGCTTTACAAAATGCTGGCTCTTTACAATACCTTTATCCTAAAGCTATCTCCCAAGACCTTCAATAAAATTCCTCATGTCTCGAGACATGTCCCTTGACCTCCAAACAAGGATTATACCGAAAGGATCATCAATATGAACTTCAGGAGTCTAAATACACTCATTCTACCGAAGCTAGAACCTTTATGAGCTATTATATTACTAAACCCACAGATTAACTAATAGTTCCTTAAGGCTTTTATGTAGATCGATCCTAGGCAGTTACTCAATACCTGCCAAGCATTAATTAATATAGAAGCTATTACACACGTTATTTTTATGTAGTACATATAAAAAAAAATATTCGGTATGTCCGTGTTTTAACTTTTATACCGAAGGTGTTGAAAGTGAACTTCAGGAGTCAAATGGAAAAAAGTCACGCTTGATGTATGGGAAATATTTGTTTTATTCTGTTTTTAGTATTTTTTGTTATAGCGGCAACAGAAATACATCATCTGTGAAAATTTCAACTGTCTAGCTATCACGGCTCATGAGATACAGGCTGGTGACAGACGGACAGACAGACGGACGGACGGACAGCGCAGTCTTGGTAATAGGGTCCCGTTTTACCCTTTGGGTACGGAACCCGAAAAACGGTGAAAGTGGAATTTCTGAGGAAGACCTGTCATTGGCTGATAATTAAAAAAGTACCCCTGGATTGACCAAACCACATGCTACAGCTATTCTGTTAGAAATTTACCGAAAAATCGTGGGTGAAGTGAACTGTAATTTCTCAAGAAACTACTTATCACAGTAGATTTGGAGAAAATTGGCTGTGACTAGGATAGCCAGATGCACAGAAAAACTGGTTCAAATTGCAAAAATCTTTTAGTATTGGTTATATAGATCGGAGAAGGCTATAGGCTATAATAACATCTTGCTACGACCAATACGAGCGGAGCATTAATGAACAATGTGTCGAAAACGAAGTTGCGCGGGTCAGCTAATAAATTAAAGTATTTTTACCTATACTAATATTATAAAGAGGTAAAATTTGTAAGTTTGTATGTAGGGGGTAATCTCTGGAACTAATGATCCAATTCTAAAAATGTTTTCACTGGTAGAAAGCTACATTATTCCTGAGTGCTATAGGCTATAAATTATTTTTATAACATGTATATTAACCGAGCTATCACAACTTTTGTCTAGCAAGTCGGAAAGAAATACCTCAATAAATTAGAATTATTTGTATGCATGTACTTATGTGAAGGGTAGGTGTAGGGTAGGTAGGTAGGTAGCCAGTTGACGGGAGCGAAGCCGCGGGAGACAGCTAGTTGTTAATAAAATAATGCAGTTTTTATTTTCTCCTGTAAAAAGATCTAATCGTAAAGGTATGTAACCCTTCAATCAAAAAATGGTTTGTGGCCACCCTAGCTGTGACAAAAGGACAAACAGACGGACGAGTGATCCAGGGGGCCTATTCTCTAAGCCCGAAGTTCATAGATTCGGCCGTAGTGTCGGGCGTTTTCTACTCCATATCACCGGACTTACGATTAGTCCCGAACCCGAACTAAGAACAACTGTCAAATCGCGTTGTCATTCATTCTTAATTTGGGTTTGGGACTAATCGTAAGTCCGTAGGTGATACGGAGTAGAAAACGCCCGACACTAAGGCCGTAACTACGGACCTCGGGCTTAGAGAGTAGGCCCCCTGGTTTCGGAACACAAAAAGAGTGTTTACATGGCAAAATTCTAAAACTGTCTGGTCTTGAAATATGTGTAGCGAATTTCATATACTTAATACAAATCAGATAAATGGTATTTCCCAAGTTCTTTGTTAATATTCGTCGTACCCGTGACGTGTCCGTCGACCTCTGAACAACGTTTGTGTCGGAGCTCGGAGGGACGGTGAAAGTGAACCTCATGAGTCAGCCCTCTCTCTCGATAAACGTCAGCTTTGTAAATAATGTCGTGCGTACGTCTTTCCATTTAACCTGTGTAGGCTGGTACTATTGTGTGCTAAGTGATTGTTTTCTTTTCTGAGATTTGGATTGACTTATTGTTACAAATGTTTTTTTTTATTAGTTGATGTTTTTTTTGTATGTTGATCTTATATGATACTAACTGCCCCCCGCGGCTTCGCTCCTGTCAACTGATTACCTACCCTACCTACCCTTTTTATTTGTTTTTTTAAACCTTCCCCGTAGTCTGGCGAAACAAATAAAAAATAATTGTTAAAATCAGTTAAGTCGTTCTCAAGCTATGCGCGTACTATACATTTCGGCGATTCATTTTTATATAGATTTTATAATGAATGATAGCGACTTGGTGGTACTTGATTGTTAGTGTTTTTCACTTTATAATAACATTCAAATTCAGTCAAATTGTAACAATTTGACACAAAATCACAATCAATGAATCAATGTCAACATTTTTTATTCGATTTCATTGCGTTATCACCAGACATTTTTTTAAACAAATTGTGATTGGACCAGGATCATAACTCCAATAAAGTTGGGTTGTGATAGAAAGCATAGTAAGTAACGCAATAGGAGCGCCGTAGCTTGAAAACCTCATATTTTATGCATTTACAAAAACTAAAACTACGACACAACCCCGAAACGACCACAAAAACTAAAATTCAAATGACCAAACTCAATCAGAACAGAACTCATTAAAACAATTTATATTCACACTTAGCACGCGACAGTACAGTGCCATATGCAGATACGTATACTAAGTTCATTTAGCATATTCATATTATAACAACACAAGAACTTTCATCGAGTCGAGGCGAATAATGAAAGTTAGGTGAATCTGATGCGTTCACGATACGTCGTGTAATTATCGTAAACAATTGTTTAATATTTGTATACTTTTATATACGACGATAGTATCTTCAAGTTAGTAAAAGCGTATATAAAAAGAATTGATTTGTTACTGTTAGCAGATAATGTGCCTCAGGCAATGCTAAATTGTTGATACAATATGTTCTTAGACCAAGAAGCCTTCCCAGCTTCCAGCTTCGAGACATCAATAACTAGAGCTCGTTTTATTTGATTCTACAACACTGTTGCAGCGGCCATAGAAATAGATTTAATTTTATAACGCCTCGCTATTGCTTCGATTAAGATATTTATTAATTGCCTGTCTCGTAAAAAAGACAGGTTACAAAGAACTTTTCTCTTCTAGCTAACGATGTTGGATATGTTTTTGTTTTTTTTATAAAAAGAAACCAAAAAGATATTACATCTCTATTTTATTTCTGAGAACATACAATAGCTAAGCTGAATGTAACTAAGCATTTTGTCAGTCATTTGATACTGTTTGTTAGGCCAGTAAGCCGGACAAACAGGTCAAATGTTGGCTGAAAGAGTCATATATCATTTATAGGTACTTTTGTGTCTGTCATTGTCACAGCAAAAGAGCCCCGTAAAAAAGTATGATAACACGCAAATGACGCGACGACCCCACCTCGGGAGGGTTGAAATGAAATAAAAAATGTATCATTGTTGATTTTTGTATTTTTTATGCGTGTGTAAGTATATTAAAAGGGGTGAGTCGCCTATCTGTATGGTCTACGTAAATAATGTGATAAAGAATGAATGAGTTGTATTATGAATGTCAGTTTAAAAGGGTTGAAACGCAAAGGAGACACGACAGTTTAAATTACCTATTAGATCATTTTTGTAATAGGAGTTCATACAACTTCAACTTGAGGAGCTCGTGGCAAAATTATAACAACCGCACGGACCGATCTTCAAGGTTAAGCAACGCTTGGCGAGGTTGGTCTGTGGATGGGTGACCATCTTAACATACCGAAACTCCTCCGTGCCTCGGAAAGCACGTTAAGCCGTTGGTCCCGGCTGTCATTTGTAGATCTTTGGCAGTCGTTACGGATTGTCAGAAGCCAGAAAATCTGACACCAGTCTTGCCAAGAAGTACCGTGTTACCCAGTTAATGGATGTGGAGGTTTGGTAGGCAGGCGCTCCACGTAAAATACTGGTATTCAGCTGAATTCGGTTTGACTGGGAGCCGACTCCAATATAGTTGCGAAAAAAAAAGGCTAGGCAGATGATGAGTTCATACAACTTCAACAGAGTTTTATGGGAGACTGAAACTTTTACCCGCACGTATTTTCAAGCCATCCACGATGATTGCTAAACTTTTTACTCACTTTCCATAAATGACTTTATCTCGGCGCCAATCTGTCTTACACACAAGCAACTTTAGTTCGTGTTACACGTGGTGAGAGTCAATAATAGCGTGCAGTTATTGTCACGTAACATCGCAGTGCATCGTTCAGATCGTTCACGGCGGATCAGAGAAAGTGTTCAGATTCGTTGACCCTTGCCGTCGCGTGCTTAGACAAAATCAATTTACCATCCACTCTCGCTCTCGGGTAGATGCGTTAACCGACTAACGCCGCAGTTATTACGTGTTACGCTTGTTACGAGAGCATCGCTGATTATATCTCCAAGGGAAAGTTATCGGCTGTACCAAACAGGTCTTGGACTGTGCGCTACCCCGAAGGCGTCATCATATTTTGATCGTGGAAGCTTTCTCTTCTGCCAGATGAACAGTCTCAAGTTGCAGTAATTAGAAATGCTGTTGCGTATTATCTCTTGCTGTAATGCTAATGACATATACAGTTGGCTATTTTAATGTTTCTTCATCGTCCTAGCATTCTCCCGGGCAATTGGTTTAATAGCTCCGTTTAGTTATCTCTATCAGTTTTAATTAAATAATTATATTGGTCAGCCCTTCACTAACTGTTATATGGTACATTACCTATGTTATGAAGTACATTCGTATTGCTGTAATGAACGGCATAGAATTTCTTCGTCGGCAAATGGATCTTGCGATAGAGGGAAAACGAGCGATCGTTATTTTTCAACAAGAAAACAACTCCCAGTACTAATTGCTTGCAATATAAAAACGTCAAAGAAACGCTACACACAAATATTTACGTACTATTTCGCGGTGGATAAATAAAAAGTTAAAAACATTGTAGTACGCTAAAACGATGACTTTTACAGGTGTTAAATAACCGAACAGGCCGTATAAAAAAAAGTATTACGGACCATTACATTCGAAAGTCACCAAATGATTTATTTGCAGGTTAATTATCACTATTACCGGAAACACTTTCCATTTCCATACCTTTCAATTTTAATCAACAGAGATTATGTATTGGATAATTGGATTCTTTATTAGTAAGTATTGATATTTTGAGTGTGTATTTAAAGTCAGATAAATTAATAATATGGCTAACTAGCTGCCGTCCGTGTGAATGTCGAAAGTTATCCCAAGGGAACATACTCCCGGGATAAAAAGTATCCTATGTGTTATTCCCGACTATAATCCACCTGTGCCAATTTCCATCAAGATCCATTCAGAAGTTCTTGCGTGAAAGAGTAACAAACAGTCATACATACAAACTTTCGCATTTATAATATTAGAAAGGATTCACATATACACTCCTCAAACTTGCAACTACTTACCTACACCCTCTCTAGAATGAGAATTATGAATAGTTGTAAAAATTGTGTCAATCCATCTCAAGAAAAAATATTACTTACTGGCTACTCGTAATAGCCATAACTAGCCATTCTGGTAGTAACAAAACTGATGTAACCTTTTTTTTTTAAGGATGGGAAATCATCAAATGACTCTTTCCGCTCTAGGTGGAGCGGGAGGACGTGTCAGACTCTTACTGACCAAAACCCATCCGTGTTCCTACTAATGCCCTTTGCAAATTCCGCAACACACTGATGTAACCTAAGCTACTCTTTCTGGTAAATTATTTATTAGGTATTGTCAATTCTCAATAAATTGAAACTTCATTCAGTTTGGAACTTTTAAACTGTCGCAAAGAAAAATAGATCTTGTTGTTTCGGCGTGCAAATGTCATTGAACCTTTATTAAAGTGATATTTAATTTATTTTCCTAATGTACGTAAGTACCGTTTATATGTACGTATCTACTTCAAGTTCAAACTTACAATCAACACAACTTCAATGTCAACGTAACAGTTCTGCACGAACGTATTACCGCATTCTTTCATTTTACTTCATAGAATACACACATAAATTATTATATTTTTCCAGAGACAACCTATAAAAAAATACATATATCAAGGCATACAAAAACAAGGTTAGTCCATACAGTATCTACACATACTCTAAAAATAATAAACATAATTTAATTTTCTGATCGCGTCCACGCTATATTAACGCTAATTCAAGGCCAGTAACAAAAAGCAAATACAACTGATGGATGGATTATTTTATAGAGCTGACGTGTGACAGACAAACAGACCAAAGTTCATCTGTCACATAAAATTGGGGAGCAATTTATGTATAACCTTTAAAAAGAAAGCCTTGTAGCGAATCAAAAAAATCATACATGCATGTCAGCAAACCTTTGGCAAGGGAATTTGTAATTGTCAACCAAAAGGTCTTTAACATAAAGTAAAAATTGTCTTGTGTTCCATTCTTTAAAAAAATTTAATTTATAATGGTCAGCATTTGCATTTAGCGCTTTTTACCAGTCAAATGCGCGGGCGCAACGTCTTCCGGTGAATGTTCACGTAATTGCGTTTCCGTCAGTTGCAGCAAGCACCGCCGGCGCAAGTGTTCGGCCCGTTTACTCGATAACTACCTATTGTTCACACTAATCATTGATGTGTTAATTACTATTTTAAATGGGCACACTACATTATGCGGCATTTGTTAGCAGAGCACAACACTTACCTAATGTAACTAGTTAGTGAAGTGCAACGCAACTATTAAAGCGACAACACGATGGCTAAAACTGAGCGCTTCGTTTTTACAGACTCATAATTTCGTTTGAAATGGAACTTAGATGGTACAAATTCGCTGGAATAAAGACAGTCTATTTAAATTCTATTTTTCACAAAAGAAATAAGTATTCGTGTAAAAACAAAACAATGCTGAGATGTGCCTGCGTCGTATCGAGGCCTAATGCGATTTTGATTGGCGCCGCTCAAAGCCTGCACTTTCACTAACGCGTGAAGCGTTTACGTTATGGTTTCTTTATAGTCTGTATCTTTTACATTCACTAAACCTCGTGTTTTGCGTTTACTGCCATTAGTCTGTAATACGAGTTCTCGATTGAAAATCACGACGCGAATCGCATATATATCTGAAACTAGCGCACGTTGAATCGATTACACACTTTCTCTACTTTTTATAGTTAACCGACTAAAATCCAAATGTCCTTTTATTTAACTTTACCAACCATTATTTTATATTGCTGTACTTATCAAAATTTCAGACGGAAACTGTGGAGGAAAAGCACGTTAAAATTTTATAACGGTTTAAGACCAGTTTTAGGGTTTATTGCGAGAGTAGTGTCTAGGCGCACACTGTATAATGGATGATCTCGCCAAAGAAATTGTAACTTAATACAAAGTTATGCGTTTTCGCGGCACGAGCTCACTTTACGAGGCAATAAACCATGACGTGTCGAGCCTCTATGACTGAGCAATATTAAGAACTATGACCAACCTCATTTGTATTCCACTCAACCATAAATCGGAAGATTGTTGTATACAAGTATCTGTACACTGATGTCATTACGAACTGATCTATGGTACTAACTCGGGGTTTGACTATTAAGTATTAAGATCGTTGAATTTAACACTAAATTCAAGTCATCACTTCTTATGTGCAATAATGTATGAGCTTTGAAAGCAAATCGGTTGAAATGCAAGCCTCGTAATAAAAGAAGATTGTTTGCTACAAAATTATCGTAAATAAACAAAGTTATTCGAAATGCTCTGTTTGATTAAATGGATTTATTCAAACAACAATACTCACAAATTGTGTCACCTACTACAGTATTCGACTTTTACGAACAACTGCAATAAAACAAAGACCTTCTCAAGGGTAAACCTTTTAAACAATTAATATTCGTTGCATGATAAATGTACATACTGAAGCTATCTAATTTTATGCAAACATAATTTTTAATGGAAATTATTCTCTGAAAAGTTACTTGGCGTCACTTTTTAAGGTTAGCGCGACAGTTTTCGGCCTACGTTAAGAGTAAACAAAGATAAAAGACGTTTGTCATTGTACACTGTTCAAAGCAACAACTCGTAACCTTCTTGGCCTCGTCGATAATTATTCAATCGAAGAAAAAAATAAACAATTGATTACAAAAGGACATAATTTCAATGCACTGTCCATTGCGTGCGAATAAAGCCGGTCCTAGGTCTTGGCGACGTTGCCTTCTTCGGAAAATGCTGCCACGAGCAAACAAGCGAGGGTCATGACGTCATAAAACAATTTCCATTTACTTAGAGACATAATGGCAACGGGTTTCTAACTTCCCGCCAAGCTCCACTGCACTTCATATATTTAAATCGACTACTTTATGTTTCATTTGGCAACCTACCAGAAATCCATGGCAGTCGTGACCAAAGCAGAATGTTTTTACTTTTTTGCAAAGATAACGGGGTTAGCATTGAAAAAAATGGTAGGGGTATAAATGGGGAGGGACGATACAGTAGATATCGACCTTCAGACTTCACGAGGACAAGGGAGTTTCGCCCTTGCACTTCACCCGACGTCCGCCCTTTGAAAGTTGCGCGCCCCAAAGTGTGAGGTTTGATCAGGGTCTTTATAGATTTGTGGCAATAACAAAGTTATCAAGTTATCATTGTCCGAGTTTGTGGCAGGAAAGTTAGTAGGGACGAAGTAAGGGTACATCCGTGACCTCTAGACTGCGTCCCAGTCCCGACAAGGGCGCCTCCGTGCCCTTGCATTGCGCCCAATGTCCGTCCTTTGCCGTGTTACGACAACTAACTCAACGTGTAACGAGTCATTTACTTACAAATTGTATGGGCCAAGTTAGGCGATCTACCTAAACGGACGCTCACATTTTATTATTAGGTGATTGATAAAATTGATTTGAATGGAAATTAATTGGAGTGAACATGGAACAGTTCCAGGCCAGTCCTATTTTTCTATGAGCGTAAAACAGTACAAAAAACATAATTAAATTCTAATAATCTACATTATAAGCATCACATCACATTACAAAAAACTAGATTATTATGTTGATAGACCTGCTTAAAAGCTAGTTTACAGACATGTCTCTTTTTTATGTTTTCTAGTGTGCCTGCTTTCGGTACGTATACAAACCATCTAGTTATTTTTTTTTTCGTTTTAAGATCACGGTCTATTTATTATTTTTATTTTTTACACAAACGTTGAAATTATTACGATTAAGTATAAAGCGTATAGTTGTCATCACGGTTCTTTGCGTAAATTATTGTGTAGAGATAATTGAAACTTAATACGGTATATTTTAATTAGCAGAAACACTTTAAACCTAAAACACACGTAACTAGTCATCTTGCATGTAATCCCTTCGATCAGAAGGCCAATTCTACTAATTTTTAGGCATCGTTCACATTCTCATCTCAGTCGCAATCTATATCTATACATATAATAAAACAGTAACGAAAGAAAAACTGTACATTGAGAATTTTCGAGAAAAAATAAAAGGCTTTTGTTTGAAAAAAGTTACTTTTTGTCATCAGTTGATGACAAAAAGTAACTTTTTAGAATTTCTGTCTGTTTGTCTGTGTGTATCTATGGTACGGCTTCACGCCAAAACTACTGGATAGATTGAATTGAAATTCAGCAAAAATGTTCTTTGTAAACCAAGGAAGACTTTAGGCTACATATTATCACGCCGTATGTTATGGGAGGTAAGCAATATTGATTTCAAAAGGTTTTTGTTCGTAATTGAATGCACAAAATGACATGTTAGTTAGTTAAAATAAAAAATTAACTCTGGGAACATAATAATCATGCTATTTTTATAAAGGAGCTGGGCAGTAATATGTCAATAAAGCCTCAATTTCCATATTTTTTTGACAGATTGCGACCGAAACTGGTTCGAACAAATTCCTCGCGTAGCAACGGGATAAAATTTACAATTTGTCTTCAAGCGCTCTCCCCTTATCCAACCTAATATCAAAATTTATTACCTCTAATAGGTACTTTAAAAGGCTTTTTGTTAAAGTTAAAAACTAGACACATTTTAAATTCAGAGTCTCATTTTCATTCACAAAGTTAGCAAATTTCTCGTAAATTTATCTTGTGAACGGAAAGTTTTACACGTTGCGTATTATCCATTTTAATCCCTGCTTCAAATTGAGCACCAGACGCCTTAATATTCAATTGCCTGCTTGACCTCGTTGGGGTGGCAACAGCTCATAAACAAGTACTTTAATCTTAGTTTATATTGTATCGCACGTTATCAGAAACTGTGTAGCCAAACCCTAACTAATATAGCAGATATGAATTTTATCAGTCATCAATTTCAACTGGAAAAGGTTACGTTACATTACGCTGGTAGTGGTGAGAGCTTTATCGCTTTTAGATATCAAATAACATGTTATATAGAAGGGAAAAACGCCTAGGCTTAGTATAAAATACGAAAGTTCTAACCGAATTTTAACGAATAAAATTCGGTCCGGTCGGACCTTTTACTCGAAATAAACGATGACACCTTGACAATCGATAAAAACGATATCGTTTAGGAATGCTGCTAAGGGCTCGAACATCTAGATCCAAAGACAAAAGAAAGGTAAAGTAATTAGACATCCACAACACAAATCTAATCGAAAACTATTACCTAGTACCTACCTACATTAATACTCTTTCAGGTCCAGAAACAAAGTTAAGTACAGAAGTTTCTCCAATGTCATTTGTTCCTAAGGGTATCCGGACGAATAGAATCTATAACTCCATCGGCTGCCTGAGCAACAAATAAAGCCGTCATGTGGCTATATTAATCTCCAGATGATTCTACTTCTCCAAAGTTTTAATTAAAACGAATTTATATTTCTGCCCGGTCTCGTATAACTACGTGAGAAGTATACTAATGTCTACTCCTGATTACACCCGATCGTCAAAAAGCAATAAAGTTTGGGCAAAAATCGTTACAGCAAAGCTTGAACGTCCATATCAGCGCGACTAACGAGCTATACTCGTGACTCGTGATGAACATATAGATTTGATAAATTAAGGATGAGGATATCGTATGAACAGAGGATATTAATTTAAGTGTTAAAATTACTTCCTTTGTAAATAATAAAATAAATTTCTGTGGGAAGTTCGACAAAGGTGTCTAATTGATTTATTTAAATTCATAACACATCGTGAGCGAAATAGGCGATGTTTTGAAAACATAACTATTGTATATTTTCGACGTTTCGAACAAAGAAACAAGTTAAATTTCTCGCACTTTAGTTAGCCGTCACACACCGCGCCCCGCTTACTGCGACCCCATTCAAACCGCGCATAAACCTACTAACGTCAACTGTAAACGAAACGTCATGAAAATTATTTTCCAGTTAATGTCGTATTGTCAAACAGCATTTCTCCCACGAAACTGCAATATAATAAGATATAATCACTACTTGACACTATACTGATATTCTAAAATAGAATGGAACGATGAGACTGAATCGTCTTTTACTTTTTCTTTCCATTTATATGATCACATTATTTCTTATTGTTTAGCAGCACGAGTGAGAATTTATCTTTACTAATATAATAAAGCTGACGAGTTTGTTTGTTTGAATTAATCTCTGGAACAACCAGTCGGATTTGCAAAATTATTTTTGTATATGATAGCCACATTCATGAGGAATTCTAAACGGGAACGGGAAATTCCTACGGGAAATCTTAGCTGAATTCAGATGTTTCTATTCTTAGTCATTCTAAAACTTGATGTGCAGTGTTGATTCTTTACATAAAGACGCTGCATTGAATGGAACTGCTAAGACCAAACAAAAGACGGTCGTGTATAGCCTAACCAATGACTATAAACACTATTCAAGACTCATTACTAGAGCTTGAAAAGCTAGAATAGTATTACACAAGCGACGTAAACGTTAACAAAGTAACAACACAAAAACGGCATCACCGAACGCATCCTCAACAATACGGAGGAGGTTGGTAACATTTCGCAACGGCTCACCATAGCCGGGTGCTCTTGCGCAAATCGCTGTGACGTCAGCGCGTTTGGTTCCGGCTTCACTTTCGCGAAACACTTTCACCGGTTGGACGAGGCATGGCCGCATGGCGCCGGACGCGAGACGTGTGCGCAGCGATACCCAGCCCATTGTCATTCCGCTCGTGACTATCAATGACCGGTTAAAAATCAACACCATTATTGATTCGAAAAACACTATTCACGATGTTACTATGTATAAAGCGTCAGTTCAACAAGATTTATTAAAAACATGCGTTTTGAAACTTGACATGTTGTAAGCTAAGTTATGTTGGAAACGAAAACAAAAGTAATTATTTTAATACGTAGTTCTGTATGCGTATTTGCAGGTTGTATGTATTTATAGAAGTTAGGTCTTTTTTAAAAAATTGTCAAACATGGATCAAGAGAAATTCGGATGTTATCAGATCTTCACGAGTTTTCTGAAACGCCAAGATTTTAGCTTTGATATTTTTGCTCATTTCGCATTTTTTCACGGACTCGCAAAAACATTTTTAAAATACGTTTGCTAAAGTCCGAAGAGGTCGCATCTGTCAAAATCAGAACCATAGATATCCGTGAACAGAACTGACACATACAGTCGGGCTCTCTAATTTGGAAGCTCGCGAAAGGCGAATTTCACCTCACTCGTGCGCGTGAGTAATACATAAGAAACCATTACATAACCGAGAAACCGAATTTGTTTAGCTATTTTGAACACGTCAAGCAATAACAGCTATCATTTTTTGTTTCACATTGATTACGTCCAACATAAATAGAGTGTTATTCGTTATTGGTGTTTCAAACATTTACGAATCCGAAAGTTATAGTTATCGGAAATTATAGAAAAGCTACGATTACGAGTTGTTGATTTTTACTACGCAAATATAAAAACAATATAAATTGAGAGAAAGGTTCAGAATATGCTAAGCGTTATAAAAAGTAACAACGTGAAACTACCACAAATGAGGCAATTTCTCTTTACTAAAATCGACACTTTCAATGTCGTTTCAATATGACCCGAACAGACGAAATAAATTCGTGACAAAGCAATCAGTCGCTTAACCGATTTGTCCGATAGACGTCCACTTTCATAAATATTTCTCTCGTTTGACAAGAGTTTTAAATAAATTGTGACAAAAGATGACTTACTATGGCGGGAAAGAAGTATAGAGATTAATAAACACAAATAAATATCCAAAGTGTTGTCGTCATATTGATTGATGTGTTAACCTATTGTTACAATCTTTCTTTTCGGCGAATTAACGGCTTAACAAATCACGCTGCACGCTGGGGTGAAAATATTAGACAATAAGTTATTTATTATCACAAGAACAACAAAACCCAGAGAAATTGTATTTTCTAAGAACAACAATTCAAAGCCTAAGATAAGCCGAAGAACTGATGGAGAGAAACCATTAAGATGATCAATTCAGGCAATCAACAAAATTCGAAAACGCAACATCACGAAACAAAAATAAATGGCCAGAATTAGAAACTATGCATCACTTTAGTTTCAGCAGCATGACAAGGCAGTTACTTCTGCAGTAATCGTTAGAAATAGTGCTGCGACACATTTAGCAAACGAAGTGTCATACAAAGTAAACGCACCCATCTTTCGAGCACATCTTTCTAGTACACGGACATAAAGTAATATGACCGCCTCACCCCGATAGTGCTAAGACCAACAATTAATATTATCACAGTCAACGACTTCTCACACTTTCTAGCTCCATTGTACTTCATTGAAACAATCGCATCTCTTTTATTAACTGTCGTACACTGATGAAATCACTGACTGTATTATTTCTTATAGAAATGTGTAATCTAGATATTGCACTTTCTTTTGTGGATGCCAGAAATATATCAACGCCTACTGCTTTATCTGCTGACATAAGTAGAGGTTTTATTTGAGAATGTGGATGTTTCAAAATGAAAAAAGATTGTTTTCTGACATATCTATCTATCGGGTATAGTTTCCGCACTTAGTCCTGCTATGGACCACTGTACGTGAGCCATGGCGGCCGTCATTCCAACCAGCAAACCCTGCAGAAGCAGATCAGTCCTCTCAGTGTGTTCAGGATATTTGTGAGTGAATTAGGTGTCCCTATTGTTTGCCTTCCTATTTCGGTAAAGCCTGTGCACTCAAGGAGCACGTGCGATACTTCTTCCTCCTCCTCTATGCATGCTCTGCATAGAGGACTGTCCGTAATACCTATCGTGTGGAAATTTTTGTTCAGTGAGCAGTGTCCGGTGATGGTCCCCGCCTCCATTCGAAAGCGGCCCCTATCCAGTCGCAGAAGCGCCTAGTGAGTTTTCTGACATATTGTGACGTTCTTCAGTTGAATCTTGTAGGATGAGTAAGCAACTTCCCTTCATCAAAAAGGTGAAGACCTACTCGTGGTCTTTATTCAGGTAGAATCTGGCAAAGTCTTTTCGTCTACGGGAAAGGCAAGAATAGTTTAAATGTGATGTCTCATCAAAATGAAGTTATTATTACGACCAAGGTCAGCCCTACGTCAGCATAGTAGACGGAGGTCACTAGGTTTGGCAGGCTCTGGCCCTAACGGATCTCCCGTTAGGGCCAGAGCCTTGTGGATTTTGTTCGAAAGAGTTGCCGCGGCCTTGGAAAGCAAAGGTCACTAGGAGGAGCACGGATGGGTTTTAGTCAAGAGTATGACACGCTCCCTCCCGCTCCGCCCAGAGCGGTAGAGGTCATTTGATGATTTCCCACCCATAAAAAAGGCCAGTCTTACTCTTCATTTGGTCGTACAGTAAGTCTATGGCCATTACGCTTAGGATTGATACCAGAACTAGCATTTTCTCTTGAAAATTGGTCTAACCAGTTTTTTGAAAGACCGGATTTTATAATATTTTTAATATTTTCAAGTTCTATTTTGCTACTTATATTTCGGGTTTTATTGTTCCATCGTGTTCAAAAGCACTCGTTTTGTTTTTACATACGAAAAGAAAAGATGCAAATGCAACTACTAAAGACAACTTTCTGACTGGTACCGATATCAGGTTTAAAGTATGTCGCAGTTATCAGTAGGTACCAGTTTCTTTTTATTTGGATGCGTCAATACCTACAGGATAGCGATATGTTTCGAGACGTGTGGGTGTATATTGTATTTCGTACCATAATACAGACCAAACAAGTTTCTTTTCTTCAATTTTAGCGATTTCTAGGCAAGCGTTAATAGCTCAGTTTTCTAGATAGGTGTTACGAAATCAAAATGGCTCGTTTCTACTTTTATTATCATATTATGCAAGATTTAAATGACGACGCGATCTGGTTTTTACTTTTACAAATTAACACTACGCCGATATTCTTCGCTAACTTATTTAGAGTTTGTAAGTACAGTCAACAAAAGAGACAAGTATTCAAGCAGTGAAATTCATTTCAACCATGTTGGCACGAACGTTGAGGATTGTATCTTCGTGATTGCTGTGATTTATGTATGCAGAATTACCCATACGTCTTTTTATACTGTAACCAGTCTCTATTGTTGAGTGTACATGCAAATTGAACTTTTTCCTGTAAGGTACCTATCACACGTATGATGCTATCGAACGTTAGCCCACACACTTATCATCAGTTAACACCAAAGTTGATTGCACTTGGTTGGCGTTTATTATAATTTCGACTCATATTTCCTTAATTAGCAATGTTAGCATACTTCCTATTAGCAAATATGAGGAAAGATCTTTTATCATTCGTTACACAAAAATATCCACATTGTTTGATGTTTTTGTTTGGTTAATTTGCCAATGTTATTTGGGCTTAGAGCGTTCTATAATGAAAGGGTTTATTTATATGAGGAAGATCATATTTTACAAAAATAAATGGTATAATTTTTTTGTATGAAAAAATTATTTTGACCACGTGACAGATACTTTGTCCTTTGAAGAAAGAAAGGAATTGTGAGTGTACTTATTGATATTAGTGAGGAACACGAACAAAGTTCTTGGAAAATCTCACTCACGGCTGAGGCGAAGTTGCGAATTTTATTCGAAAGAGTTACCGCGGCCCTGGAACGCAAAAGGCACTAGGAGGAGCATGGATGGGTTTTAGTCAGTAAGAGTCTGACACTCCCTCCCGCTCCACCCAGAGCGGAAGGGATCATTTGATGATTTCCCATTCTTAGAAAAAAAGAAACGAAAGGGAGAGGCGAAATAGGAGGAAAACCCAGGAGGTTATGAAATCTAAGGAAACTACAAATAAAGTCATAGCCCCAAGCCTCAAGTCTAGACAAGTATCTAATTCTATCAGCAAATAAGATTATTAGTGTATCATCCAAACTTGAAGAAGTTTTATTTGTGTGCCAAACAATCCGACTTCTTAATGCGATCATGTCTAAACATGGGATTCGAACAATAAAATCTATGGACCCGTAAATCATTTTCATGACAGTTCGAAAATTATTTTATATGGACCCCTGATAAAAACTAATAGCGGTCGTAAATCAACTCATCGAGTTCGTTTATTCACAAACACAATATGGTACCCATATATTTTTTTTAATATTTTGATTCTCAAACCAGATAGACTTTGGGTAAGCATATAAATTATCATGCTAGCTTAAATGGAACATCTAAAACAGTTCAGAACTTTGTATTCTATTCATATTTAAATTATTACATTACTTTACTTTTTAAAAAAAAAACGTTGCCCCACACTAGGAATTTCTCCTGTATCGTAGGTGCGTTCACAAACATATAAACTCACATACACAAACAGCCAGACCCGGAACAACTATCTGTAGGCCATACAAATATTTGTTCCGTGCGGGAATCAAATCCGTGACACGCAGCGCAGCAGTCGATCGCTCAACCACTGCGCCAATCGTGTCAAGCTTTACATTTTTTTCTCTCTCCATTTTCGAATAGAGTAGTACCTAAGGCACGCCTTTTTCAGTAGACTCGTTTGCTAATTCAAGAAACGTAATATAATCTAGCATCAAATTACCTCTCGGTCTTTCATAATTCTATGAATACATTTCCTGCTTTAAAACATTACGCAATGTTAATTTAATCCAACTTTCTCTAAACCAAAATCTTTTAGTGAAACTTTTAAACGAAATCGTGATTGTCTTAACCTATCCCACTGTAACAATGAGCATACCTTTTTGAAAACTGGAGCACGAAGAAATAGAAACGCCATAAACTTTTCTTCCGTGACAAAGTTCTTAAAAGATTGTCCAACAAAAGAGTGAGTAAATATAAAAAAGCGTGGAAAAACGCAGCGTCACGGTGACCTTTCCACTTAAATTAACTTAACCCAGTAAGAATTTATGGCGACTTCGAGTCTCGAGGATGAAATCAAGTTTTAATTTAGTAGGTAATTACCACTATGGCTATCCGTGCGAGTCAAGTTAGAACGCTACTTGTAGCGACATCTAGCGTACAACGCGAGCACTGAAATAGTGCAATCACGCGCGGATAGATGGCGCTGGCTGTGGCGAAATTGAAGAGGGAAACGACGTAAAAGTAAACTGATAAAAATTAATTGAACGTTTTGTTTACAATAATATCGTATCGCATTTAAATACGCTTAACTTAATTATAGCTGCTGTTTGTTAATTACATAGTTTGAATGGAAGATGTTTTCCGTTTTATAAAATGGTTTTAAGCGTGGGTTAGCAGCTATTAATATCCCAGGGGAGTGTCCCGGGTCACCCCCAACGTGTGATGTTATCTAATTTAAACAGGGTGTGTTTAGTTTTATCTAATAAGACTATTTACACGGGACATAAACCCTTATTTGCTCATGCCCTCTTGTCTGACCCAGCGGCAGACGGCGTTACTACTATTTGTGTTTTATTAGCGACTAGCGATTTTAGGTTTACCTATAAACTAAGAAAGCTAATTTAAGTTGAAACAGTGCATGGTACTTGCCCGAATTTGAACCCTCCTCACCTTTCAGCATTAGAGAGACCATTTCAAATCAATTTGTGCATTAGGTAAGGCGGCTCACAAAAATGGGGTTATTAATTTTCTGTAATCTTTTTATACTTATTAAAATTGCTTATTTTTTGTTGGTATTTAAACCGAACTTGCGCAAATACGAAAAACGTATGGTAAACTTGGGATAAAATCTCATTATTTGGTTATTTGTAACGAAGTGAAGTGTCAGCATTTCACAACGTAATACTGCTGACACTTCACTTAGCGTCGTCGTCGTGTTTGACTAAATGCTTGCAGTACTTGGTTACAAATAACTAAGCTCTATTCTCTCCAAAATAAAATTCAATTTTGATTACGAAAATACTAGGGGCAGCACTGGTTGCGGATTAGGTTCGAAAGAGTTACCGCGGCCCTGGAAAGCAAAGGGCACTAGGAGCACGGATGGGTTTTAGTCAGTAAAAGTCTGACACTCCCTTCCACTCCGCCCAGAGCGGGAGAAGCCATTTGATAATTTCCCATCCATAAAAAAGAGGCAGCACTGTGTCTAAGATAAACTTACCTTGCAAATTGTCGAGCATGTACGTCAACAGCTTCGCAGTCCCGTTGTTGTCGTTGTATATCGAGAGCATCTCCTTGCTGAGGGGATTTCCTCCCAACCCCAGGAGCTGGAGGTGGAACAGCTTGCCCAGCTCGTAGGGAAGCACTCGGAGGTAGTTGTTGTGAAGGTGCAGTTCTCTGGAAAAGGGAAACGGTTGTTTATGCTCCAGTGTGATTAAGTAGGTATATTTGTACAATTGTTTAAGTAGGTATATTTGTACATTAGTTTATTCATTTGAGTATATATTATAGTATAGTATTGTATGGTATGTATAGTTTACATAATTATATATAATATAATATACCTTTACAGTAAGTATATATATATAAATCGTGTTTCTGTTTTTTTTCTTTTCCACATTGCACCTACCACTATTTGTCTCTGCATCACCCAAAGGTTGACTGGTAGAAAATGCCTAAGGCATTAAGTCCGCCTCTGTACATTTGTGTGCATGAAGTTTTAAATAAATAAATAAACAGTTGTGGTATTGTTTGCAAGAGTCACCGCGAACCTGAAACACAAGGGAATTTTCCGTTCCCGTATAGCCTTCCTTATGAATGTGGCTATCTTATACAAAAATAATTTGCCAAATTCGACTGGTAGTTCCAGAGATTAGCGCGTTCAAACAAACATACAAACTCTTCAGCTTTATTATACTGGGTAATTTTTTTTCAAGTGCGCAAACTTTAAGAACCACTTCTGCCCAAGTAAATGAACAACTTTCCCCAAGAAAGCCATAGTCATATCCTAAAAAAAAATCGAGTCTCCCATACAAATTGTGGTCAGTTGATGACAATTTTGTATGGGAAGTTCAAATTTTTTTTTAGGAATTGACTATGGCTTTCTTGGGGCAAGTTGTTCATTTACATGGGCAGAAGTGGTTCTCAAAGTTTGCGCACTGGAAAAAAAGTATACCTGTATTAGTATAGATAGTATTAGATGTATGACTACACAACGGCAACAGAATAAACCAATACCTCTGAAGGGATCATTGTACTCATCATTACGAACAACTTTTACTATGAGACCAAACCCGAAATCGCGAAAAAAAATCAGCTGTTTAGTCGATTTTTTTTTCGCGATGTCGGGGTTGGTCTCATAGTAAAAGTTGTTCGAAATGATGAGTACAATGACCCCTTAAGAGGTATTGCGTTTATTCTGTTACACGTTGTATATCTTGTCATCATATCACTCACAGGTGGCCGTGTAACACTGCTAAAATGGGTCTTATTTGCCTAATACAATATGTAATAGAGATCAGTTATGGCACGTAAAGTCTAGCTGTTCGATTTGAACAGCTTATTGGTATAACAAACGTTTGAAACTTCAGTTTCACCTTATATCTGGTATTTTATGACCTCAGAAACGGTTCTAGCTAGTTTGCTACTATTACTCCGGCAATTTAATTTACTACCCACAACGCATTAAGCATTTGGGCTTGATCTAGATTCCAGCAATGTCGTCTAATATTTAACTTCCCGCCAATAAATTAATTTAGGACGCATTTAGTACTTACAGATGTCATTATAGTTATTAATTTGGTATTTGTCGGTATTTTTCATTATGCTTTTATTGTTATATAAATATCCTACCTACCCGATTTGGTCGGAGTAGGTACTGCTTCAACATTTAAAATAATATTAATAACTTAATTATCTACATATTTTGCAATATTCAGTGCCTAGGCTTAACATATAATTCAGAAGATTGACTCGAATACCATTATTCAAAACGAATGTAACCATGATTTTGTGAATGCTGATTTAAAAGAGTGTCCATGGAGTTTCTTGCACGTTCTTCTCTATAGGATCTCCTCTTTGGAACGTGTAACTGCCGCGCTGGAGTTGGGGTCGGTGAGCGTGTTTTGCTGCAGAAGAACTTGCTGCTCCTGACGCTAGCGCGGCAGCACTAGCTTATCTATTTCACTGACAGACCTTGACAATTCAAAAGTGCCTGTATTACTGGTATATTTGAAATAAAGGCATTTGTATTTGTACCTATGGTATTAAGTCTGTTTATGTGCATGAAGCCTCAGTCAATAAATGAGATACCTTATTGTTACATGTTCACTTGCTCTGCAAATCATTCGTCACTAGTTTTGGAATTGACTAATAACGTACAATAGACAACCATTTTCTAATACGATACTCCTTTGCAAGACTGGTGTCAGAGTTTCTGGCTTTTGACTACATAACATACGTACAGTTCTCGTCAAATAACTTGCAAAGCTGCTTGCCCCTCTGAAGTTAGCCATTTGCAAAGGTCGCGCAGGTGCAGTCACGTACCCGGGAGCAAGGGTCTCTTAACGCATGCGCAGTTGCAGTGTGTTCGTAATTTCGACTGCTACGCAGCCACTCGACACAACTTCAGAGGGGCAAAGTTATTTGACGAGAACTGTACCTACATAACGACTGTCTAAGATCTTCATATGGCAGCCGGGACCAATGGCTTAGCGTAAGTACTTTCCTAGTCACGGAGGAAACTCTGATGGTCTGACGGTATGTGATGGATGGACCAAGGACACGGAACGCTCTCGGCAGGCGTTGCTCTACTTCGAAGTTCGATTATTTAATTGTATTGTACTTATCTCATTCTACACTTTTCAACTTCACTTTTATTGTAATCTGTATTTATTTTTTTACTTCTTTTCTTTTTTTATATGGCTACTGCGCGTTCGAGCGTATGACACCCGTGGGCTGCAGCTGAAAATCAGCGTTAGGTGGTAATACTAAATGTCTTGCCACCTGACATTATGCTGAGCCGAGACCCTTCTGGCACAATATTGTAATTTTTTTTCACATAACAAAGTATTTTATTTTCTATTTGTAAGGTGTTTTTTACTGTGCCAATAAATGCAATTTTCTCACTTTCTTTCTTTCTGTGCGGCAGTTAATATTTAGCCACGAGCTCCTGCCTAACAAAAACAATAAGACGTATATTTTCCATAGTTCCCGGAATTCTTTCCGACGACTCCGGTGGCTTTATTATTTTTAAAGGAAGCATGATAAACACAATTAAACCGAGTAAATTTCCGGACCGATAGCGATATTAATTACTACCATAAATAACTATTTATAATAACCCTTCGTCATAGGCTCATGTTTGAGTTCAATGACTCAGTCGACGTTAATTATAAAAAATAATAGAAATAGTTTTATTACTTGGTCAACTACATAGTTTACATAATAGTAACTGCGAAAATCGCTCTTATTGCTACGACATAAAGGTGCTGTCAATGTGAAATTGTTATGTACTTCTAATCAAGTCTTGAAATTCTTGTGAAACTATGGGACTTTACTCATTTACATTCACTCTGATTAGATTAGTCAAAGTATGTTACTTATTCATAAATTGTTACATAAACAAAGCTATCATGATCGTATTAGCTTATAAACATCAAATGCTAAAAATAGACTCCATAAAGACCTAAATAATACTAAAAAGCAGAAGGAAATTTTCAAATTGTGTCCAAATGCTGGATCCAAGAGGGGTATCGCCGATGTTGGAGACGAATCTGCGAGGCTAAAGTGCGATTGGGCATGTCACATTATGTTCACGCGGAAATAAAAAAAAAACAACAATATAATACTTAGTTCTGAATTCAAATTACTATACAAGATAAATCTAATAATTGATGGACATGAAAATTGGCATTCGTTTGTTTGGAAATGGGATGATTTCCAAGTTGTACTGTACTTAAATGTGGCCATACTCTAAGTTCACCTCTGTCTGAACCCTTATGGCGTTTTTACACGGTTCACTTCTCCCATTCAATTTGGATGAAGCAACCAAATTTAATTATGTACTTACTTAAACATAAAAATGAATCATTTAATGTCAATGTTCAATCATATTCAACCGTGTTGAAAAAATTGAGCCTGCTCAATATTTTTACTTTTGTCGTTCATCGAATGAGAGTTGAACGTGGAAATACAAGATTTGAACGATTCACTCAATCTTCATTCTTGATCGCCGGGTGTCAAAATAAAGACATAATGTGCAATGCTAATCAAATGGTTCACTTTATAATTTCAAAGATACGTGTAAAGAGCATCTTTCACTTCTGCGCCTTTCAACCAAAGTGAATCAAGTTCAATCAATTTGGTTGAACCGTGTAATATCGCCCGCCATTAGGAAAGACAGGTGTGATGTTATGTGTATAATCGCAGTGACTAATCGTTGCCAAGCCAGCAACTTATAATTTTAATATACTCCGACATTTAAATTACTAATCAAACTATAAACAGGACTTCACGCAGTGTTTACAAATATACGTCGACGGCAAAATACACGCGAGAGGTCAACGACCTTGGATCTTTACATACAAGCTCCACTATACATACTAAATTCAACACACAACAAAGCTAAATGCAAATATACTTGTTTTTATACTCGTAAATATTATTATCGTTAGATAAAACTGAATGTATTAATAATATTTATAATCTTTAGAAAGAGGTACAGTATAGTGATTACATCAAGTCACATTGCGCTATCAATTTGAACTCTAACATGATAACGAATAGAAAGATTCCCTTCACTTTACTGAAATAAAAAAAGGAAATTTAGAACAGTTGTGTGTAAATATTTTTCTTGTGAATGACGTTTAATGAACGCATTGCATCAGAAAAATAAAAAAACTAAATTTGTAAGTAATGACGAGAATATCTGTTTCAATTTTTAAAATTATCAACTAGTTATTCTCTTGCTATCTCGATATTCCTAATTTATTTAGGGTCAGACAGACCCAACGAAAGAAAATACATTTAGTAGGCACAAACTTAAGGCACATTACCATACTTCTCTATTAGGTAGTTCGTATACAACGTGTAACAGAATAAACGCAAAACCTCTTAAGATGATGATGAGTACAATGACCCCTTAAGAGGTATTGCGTTTATTCTGTCACACGTTGTATACCTCAGTAGTCAAACTCTTTCCTGCAATACCATCTTTTCACACAGTGAATATTTTGTTTAAAGTAAGTATAAAATTTACAAAATATTCATATTACGAGTTCTAAGTTAACTGCAAAGTATTGCTACCTAATAAATCAGTATGTACGTTTGTTACTCAATCATGTCTTAACTGAGCAAGATATGGCCGTGACACAGAGGAAATTTACATTGTGGAATATCAAATAAGTTTATAAATACGTTGTCCCCAATATGGTACCTCTATTGTGATTGAGCTGTGGTGTACCTTAATTTTTTTAGATGAGAAATCATCAAATTACTCCTGCTCTGGGAAGCGGAAGGGAGTGTCAGAATCTTACTGACTAAAATCCACCCGTGCTGCTCCTTTTGCACACTGAAATCCGGTATACTATGAAGTCTTTTTATTGTTGTTAGTAATATGACTGCTCAGTGATTCAAAATGTATAATGCCTACGCATTTTGAAAATAATCAAACGTTACCTACGCATAACGGCGACAGTTCACAAACGGACGTACCCGTATGTTTAATAACGATTTATTACAAAACGCCTGCGACATATTATCAATCTTCGTGGTACGGCACAGGACCATTGTGTATATCAATTTCATGAATGAAAGGATCAAGCTCCGCGGAAGCATTCAATGATTTCTACCGTTGACTATCAGTTATTTCACAATTTTTCGATTGTGAAATAACTATAGTTGATTCATTAAAAAAAAGGCTATGTTTAGTCATAACAAAAAAAAAAGATAATAGGATAACATTCTAACCCAACTTTGTCAATAATAGATGCCTAACCGTATAAGAAAATAGCGCTATCTTCCAATTTTGGTATAAATCGTTCCCAAATAATTATTTTATAGTACGAAACCGGTATTAAAACCATCAGTGTTGCACTGAATTAGCATAAAGGTCGACAGTTAGCAAGTTAATGAGTACACACGTCGAACGTTTGAGATATCAAACGAGGTCAGCATTGCTCACTGATCGGAATTAATTCGAGTACGTACATACAATCACCTCTTTGTGACCATGGACGACGGTAAGAATGGTAAAGAAATCATAATATAAGAGAGAGTTGAGCTGCATGGAGTATTGTAGCCACCTTTGGGATGGCTCAGGTAAGTATCAGCTTGCCGCGCTTGACTCGGTGGAACGCAGAGCTAAGAGGCTCAACGGTGACGTAAAACTGGTGGATGCCAAGCTACATAGCTTGGCTCATCGCCGTAAGGTTGCCTGCTTATCGGTCTTCTACAGATTGTACTTCGGTGAGTGTGCCCAAGAACTCCACGAACTCATCCCACCGGCCCCCTTCTACCATCGGACATCCAGACGCACTGCATCTTACCATCCCTATCTTGTAACTATTCCACCAATTCGCACTAAGCGTTACCAAACGTCTTTTTAATGCTCACAGCAAAGGAGTGGAACTCTCTGCCTGCGTCTGTATTTCCAAAAGCTTACAGCCCTAATCTCTTCAAAGTTAGAGTGAACAGGCTCCTTCTGGGTAAGCTCGCTCCATCGTAGACTTTGTCTCTGTCGTCTCTGACATTGACTAGAGTCAAGAGCAAACCCATCACTTATAAAAAAAAAAAAGCTGAGCAGCAAACACCACAAATGCATCAGCTTGGCTGATGCATATATATGTGACGACTGCTGGGAAATGTCTACTCAAACCCTAGTCCCTTCTCAAGAGGCCAGTTCACACACCATCCTGGATTATTTTGCCCGTTTTTTTTTTATAACGTCTGAACTTTAAAAGAAACATTGCCCCTTGAGTTTGTTTCGCCGTTTCTTCTAAGAGATAGGTAGGTAATGTCAGATCCAGCTTAAAATTGTTTTAGAAAATCGTTTTTTTTTTTGACTAGGTATGACTTCCTTGAAAGTTATTCAATTACATGGGCAGAAGTAGTTTTAAAAATATGACCACACCTTTCCGTTACACCCTGTATTTCCTTTTCGTGGGTACCAAGTCTAAATGGCGAAGCTATGGTTTGGGAAAGCCTATTTCAAATTGATGTGACCCCACAATTTAATTCCACCTTACATCATCGGTATTACTTCAACACAGACAATTAATTTGAACAGCTCATCAATTTTGGGACTTGGTCAGATTATCTTAATCATAGGACAGGATCGTATGGAAACTAAGTAACACAATGGTATCAATTATAGCTTTAGGAATTAATGATATAGGCAATCAAACCCCTTTAAAAGATCATAGAGTTAGAACATCTCAAAACATGTCTGGCCCCTTCAACGCCTCTAAAAATGTAAGCAACACAACGTTATATCAATATCTCACGAAGACTTTGTTTGCTCTTAAATATGAGAAGAGAAACTCGTGATGTAATTGATGAAGTAACTGGTCATGGCGATTACTGAGAACGACCAATATAAAGGAAACTATCCGCCTTTACCACGCCTAACCAAAATTGAAATTGCCTAACTAAATATTTTTCGAAGCAATTTTCTTGTCGTCTATTTGTATCGTAGTTTGTCCATATAAGTACGAAAGTAACTTCGGTGTTTTGTTACTGATAAAGTCAAAGTCAAAACGTTTATTTCAATTAGGCCATTAAACGGCACTTTTGAACGTCATCATTTACATTTAAAATAATACAAAGTGACTCTACAGTGTGTGTATATGTTCGTGTCAAATGAAACCAAAGATTCGATGCAGACTGACTTTATTGCATGTGTTTTACATGTAGCCTCACAACGTGGATTATTTATAATACGTTGATACCCTACATAACATTGTCCCCTTTTATTATAATATTCCTCTAGACACTGATATGATATTTAATTAATACATGGCCACACTTGCTGGTAGATGCTAAGTACTTACTAACTAATAAGAAGAATTTCACAAAAGAAACGTACGTGCTTGTTGGTGTATGTAATACCACCACACAAACACATACCCGAACGTCGTAACTATTAGATATATTAACACAAAAATAACTGTAGTACTTTAGGTGCTTAAATATTACAATCACGTTATATACGTATTACGTTGATACCCTACATAACAGTTACCTCTTAAGGCTGTACGGATTTGAATTAAACTGGCAATACGGTTGGACCATGTGCTGGATTAAGAGGACATAGAATACTTTTTAAGTCTATGAGCAGTGCGTGTTTCCAGTGATGACTTATGGAATCGAAACGTGGTCCCTCACAATGGGCCTCATCAGAAGGTTAAAGGGCAATGGAGAAGGGAATGCTCGGAGTTTCCTCGCGTGATCGAATCAGGTATGATGATATCTGCAAGAGAACCAAGTTTACCGACAAAGCCTGAAGGATAGCCAAACTGAAATGGCAGTGGGCAGGGCACATTCCTCGCAGAACGGTCGATGGCCCGATAAGTTCTGGAGTGATGACCGCGTACCGGAAGAAGCAGCGTTGGAAGGTCTCCCACGATGCGAGACGCACAGGACCGGTTGTTGTGGCGACACTTGGGGGAGGCCTATGTCCAGCGGTGGACGACTTTCGGCTGATATGATGAGGATACTTTTTATCCAGGGAGTATGTTCCTTTGGTTTGATTTCAGACTAGCACGAGTGCGAAGCCGCAGAAGCTAGTTGTTCATATGTACATAATGTCAATACACGAAACGTCTAAAATAAGATTTGAGTAAAAGCATAGGACCGAAATACAATTTGATGCATCAGAGCAGAGCTCACTAAAGCCATTAAGGACGGTAACCGAAAAGGGGCACACCAGGCTATCTTTAGATGTGACTGAGCAATAAATATCTTCGCATAGATCCGAAGGTCGTAGTGCAGAGCTACGAACCAATAACTGATGTAGTTACAAAGACATTTCACCAAGACTGACAGTTTCGCTGAGACAATCGTCCATGAACATTTTTTCCCCAATCGTAACCGATTCGTGAGACCTTGATCTTAATTTTTACATTTATTTACAAACTATTACTTAAGTTGCTGAATGTTTAATACTGAATAAACTTGACATAGTTATATATTCTCATTTTTAGAGAATCTTACTTCTAACCGCTATTATAAATAAATGCGAAAGTTTGGATGAATGGATGTTTTTTACTCAATAACGTCGGAACGGCTAAACTGATCTGGATGAAATTAGGCACAGAGATAGATTATAGTCTGGAATAGCACATTTCACACAGGCGCAGCTAGTATAGGTACTTATAACGTTTCAGGAAAACTACAGTCAATAATAGATGATGAGTAGGCTTAAAACAAAGATGAGATTGGGGCTTAAAATATTTGGAACAATTTCTTCAATCTTGACCTTTGAATAAGACAGACCTAAATCTATGTATTTATGTAGCCCTCGTATTAGCCGCAATAAACTTTATTTATAAATCTCTTGGGTATCCGAACGGTACTCGTCAGAGTCGTTCATTCCGTCTTAGATCAAGGTTTTATCTAGCAAAACAAACAAAATATCTTAGTCCAAATTTTCAGCAATCTTTTAGGATTGATAACAATGAAGACTAAATCGGTAAACTTCATGTTTGATTAGAAAAGTAAACAATTAATATCTGATTTATTTATCTGTTGTTTTACAAGTGATAAAAAAAATAATTTGCTAGATATAAAACATTTTATAACTATTCAAAATATGCCTAATGCGAGTCGGACACGCATATGAAGGGTTCATAGCATAATCTGAAAAAATCACGTTTCTTGTATGATTTTGATTAGTTTGAATAATTGTTACCTACTCGTAATTCTAATAAGACGTTACTGTTTTTATAATTATTTGGATGACCAATTACAAGAAATTGATACTTAGTGTGAAATTATTGTTATAAAAACTCAGATTTTGATTTAAAACTATTAGACTGCCCCATACATTTTGAGCGCATAACTCGACAAAATGTACCTAATTACTGATCAGATGATTTTTTTTTGCGATTTCGGGTAGGTCCCATAGTAAAAGTTGCTCATAATGATGAGTAAAATGACCCCTTAAGAGGTACTTATTCTATGGTGTTTATTCTGTTACACGTTGTATAGGTACCTACGTATATTGCTATGGCTGATCCTAACGACACTCCTGATATTGTTATATTTCACTTTTAAATTTTAATTTAGTTTTTTTTTATGCAACTCTGAAAACTTCAACCACCCGCAAACAGACAGACGGAAAGCGGAGACTGAGTTATAGGGATCATAAGGTTACTCTTCGGGTACGGAACCCTAGAAAATAAAAAGTATTCTATCCACCTTTATCTGCAGTATTTTGCACACAAGAGATTTTATAGCTTGGCAACAAAGATAACTCTACACTGCTTTCAAACTACTACTCATTAAAAATTCATTGACCTACGGATATTGAAATAAGCGCGCCCCTGAGAAAAAGTCAATGGTGATTTAAAAAGTATTAAAAACAGTAGATAATGAGAAACAAATCACATCGTACAGCACTAACGTTAATCACAAGAACTTTTCCTTAGAAATCGTTTCTTGAACGAAAGAGAAAGTTGAATAAAAATGGCAATACTTTCATGTACCTTGTCAGAGCAAATTTTCTTGAAAGGTAAGAGAAACGCAAATCATTCGTGAAAGGAACGTTCATCCACGAATTTATCGTTGAATAATATCGTTAAATAATCTTGTTAATGTTGCCATAAAAGCGGAATGGAATAATATTGCACGTTATTAGTAGTATGTTAATCCATTATGATATTCGAGGACTGAGGGGAGGAGTCTTCAGGAATATTCATTGGGATGCAGATGGTGAAGTCATTAAGCTGGGTACTGACCGGTGTTACGGGGCGTACTGTAAAAAAGCGAGCATTCGTGCAGTCAGTACGTGGAAACGAGCACGAACACGCGCATGTTACTCGGATTTTAGGACATGGCGTATCGTCATTTGCTCGCTGCGAATGGTACATTACGGTGTTACACCTTTATGGTATTTACTACACAGCAAATGTCCTGAGAGATGTCTGCAGAGAATATTTCAATAGATATCTAAACGTGATAAAGTATGGGTTAACTATCCTAACATGGAAGAGAGAATATTTAGATTTAAAGATAACTTGGCGTTGGTAGATTCCGGAATAGGTTCAACTTTTTTCTCTCTCTCTGAATAAGGTATGAATATTCACCTGAGCTGAATAAGGTCTCCAAGCTCAGCGGGCAGCGACCGCAGCTTGTTGTTTGATATATCGAGGGTGTGCAAGTTCGCGAGCTGGTTGATGTCGGGCGGGATCCTCTGCAGCGAGTTGTCGTTGAGGTACAGCGCCGTCAGGTGCGTCAGTTGGAACAGTTGGGGCGCTAAGGCGCGCACACCTCCTGTTACCTGAAAATGGTAGATGCGTTGTTAGAAGGCTGATTTGATGATGAGGATAGACGCGGAAACATAAAAGGGAAGTAACCTTCGATCAGTTCAACAATCAATCTGCCTTGTAATGTTCTTCTTCTTCGTGTGGGTAGTAAGGTCTAACGACCCCACACACCCTAGTGTCAGAGTTTCTAAACCACCTCAAGGGCCTCTAACATGGTTTGTCGACCGCCATTTGGTGGCCGGGACCACCGGCTTATACGTGCCTTCCGAAGCACGGAATAATCTTTTTATCAGACAATCAAGTGATTCAAGCCTGCAATGTCCTAGCCAAACTGGAAACAACTTTACAAAGTTTGCTACCAGTGGTAATCGCACCCACGACCACCGGGTCTCAAGGCAAACGCCTAAACCACTCGACCACGGAGGCAGTTGGGCTTGTAATGTTGCGGTTACCGGTCGCAGCTGGGTACCAGTATTTTACATGGAGTTACTGCCTGTCTGACCAGGGGGATGGCGATATAGGATGGATGAAATGGCGACAGGTCACTGGAACAACTTGCGACTCACTGATGCCAAGTGCCCTCAAGTTGAAGGGGAAAATCTTTAAGTCCGTGATAAGAGCTGTCGTACTGTATGTATTTGAATATTGGGCTGTGAAAAAGACATATGAAAATAGATTGCATGTAGCGGAGATGAGATTGAGATGGACGTGTGGTGTAACGAGAATGGATAAAGTGAGAAATGAGTACATTAGAGGTACCTAGTATAAAAGTGGCGTAACGGAAAAGTTGAAAGGGAACCGCTTGTCTTGGTATGGTCATGTGAAGAGGAGGGATGAAACGCATGTAAAGTTATGAATATAAATGTGGATGAATGGAGACGGAGAGGCCAAAGAAAAGATGGATGGATTGTGTCAGGAGCGATATGAAAGAAAAGGGAGTTAGTGATAGCGTGGCGGCTGATAGGACAGAATGGAAAAAAAAACGTGTTGCGCCGACCCCAAGTATCATGGGATAAGGAGATTTAAGTAACACGCTGCCCCTAGGCAAGGTGTGCCAGATTTCCTGGCTTATTTTCTGGTCAAAGAATTTACAAATGATGGCCGAGGCAACAGCTTGACGTACTTTACGAGGCACGGTGGAATCTCGATATGTTAAGATGGTAACTCATCCACAGACAAGCGTTGCTTAACCAAGAAGATCGTTCCGTGCAGCTATCTGTTCAACAGGAAAGTTCAGCATGTTGTATGTACAATACGGATTTAAAATGTTAGGCTTTCCATTGAATTAGTTAACGCCACTTACATCTGAAGTTACCTTCGTAATGGGAGGAGATATTACGGCCCAGTCGTGTGCGCGTGAGTTTTATAGTATCCCGGGCCCCCGACTCATGGTAACGGTAAGAACTGTGGGGTTTTAGTCGGTAGGAATCCGACATAACACTCCGTCTTCCGTAGACGAATTGTATCTGTCGCAGTCAACTAGCTTAATCAGCCGTTTCGTTAAAAGCCTAGCCTTTTCATTTAACTGCGCCAATTTTTAGGGACCAAAGTGAAATTTTTGTTTCAATATCGTTTAATTACTTGTCCATGTCACTTAAATAAATGTCGCTGATTATCAGAGCAGTTAAATGAAAAGCTTAGGTTTTTAATGAAATGGCTGTATAAGCTAGTTGGCTGCGATATATCTATGAGGATTTTCTCACAAAAAAAGAAGAGAATACAGCAAATAAATTTAATTTCGGTGTTAGCAACATTTAAGCATACAACAAACTTTTTTGGATTTTGTTTGCAATCACTCTCGCGCAATGTATCTTGACGACATGACAACTTAAGGAAAATTTTTATTAGTAGGCATATTACGTCGGCGCATCTTGACACTATTACATAAATAAAATACAAGTGTAAGTAAACTGTAAAACCACAGTTTACGGATGTTTCCATTGTATTTTTGTACGAACAGGTTTTTTTTTGTTTAAAACTTGTGACTTGCACGTACTAAAACATGTTGAAAAAAAAAATCAATTAAGTCAACAATTTTCTGACACTTGCTGTCAATAGTGGTGAAAGATTAATTTCCCTAACTGCACATGAATGTAAACAAAGTATTAACCTCTACAAACCGCTAAATTGAGCGTAAAAAGATAAATTAATCTTATAATGAGGCCAGCAAGTACGTACACTGATTTACCTTAAATATTTGCGTTAATTTAAATCAAATGTAATCTTCAATGCCATGAAAATATACAATCTGCTCGATCTAAAACCCGAACTTAATAAATAATTTATTTATTAAACCAATTACTGAATAAATAATTAGGATTAATCGGATTAAATTAAGACTGAAACATCATTATGTTGTCCTTATAACAATGTATTTGCGGTCTTCTTCTTCTATGTGAAATCAGAATGAATAGCGTTTCATTTTTTTACCCAACTGCGTCAGAAGGAGGGTAATGTTTTTCGAGCGTATGCATGCCCATTTCTTTGGCAAGCCCTGCAGCCCAAACGGCTGGACGGATTTTGACATATGAGGCATCGTTGAATTCGTCAGAATTGTGGTAGTGACATAGGCTATATAAATTATCAAAATGGCGTAAATAAAAAAAATATGTAACTCACTAAAATGTAGAAAATAAAAAAAAAATACTTTGTCAAAAAACCCTACCGCTAGAAACGACAAAAAAAGTTCCAAACAAGTCGCTTTTCAAGCAGTCTGATGCAATTCAATCACAGATCTGAGGCCACAAACTGCATCAGACTGCTTGAAAAGCGACTTGTTTGGAACTTTTTAGTCGTTTTTAGCGGTTGGGTTTTTTGTCATTTATTTTTAACAAAATTTCTACGTGGCTACTAGCCTTTTCCCAACTATGAAGGGGTAGACTTCCAGTCTAACTGGGTGCAGCAGAATTCTATTATTTTACAAGGGGCGCTTATCTGACCTCCACAACTCAGTAACTGGGTAAAAAGGAAACCATCCACGGACTGACCACAGCAAGCGTTGCTTAACCTCGGAGATGGACCGTGCGGCTGTTATTATTTAGCCACGAGCTTTAACTCATTGGGTCTTAAATAAATCTACAGTCAAAGCTTTACCACAAGTTCATTCAAAGAAAAAACAATAGGTAAATAAATACAAAATAAATAAAAACAATAAATAAATAATACTGGCATGGCAACTCGGAATTTTGTAATGAGGTTTTTGAAACGGGAATCTGACATATTCGTTGGTGAAAAAGGGTTAAGTGCTTGGCACACGGGTACCTTACCTATCTGGGGTAGGTACCAAAAAGGTTCTCTCAAGGGAGATACGAACACTCGAGCTATAGAAACGGCTTTTATACATAGAATAGAATACGAATAAATAAGAGTAAGTAGGGACATTTGTACTTTGTTCGAAAGAAAAAAAATTATATTACATCACCGTAATATAAATTTATTCTCATTCACCAGTAAGACCACCAGCAGGTATTATCAGTTAGCAACAAAATCAGATAACTTTGAGAAAGTTTACGTGTTACGTATGTACCTATATTTAATTTTGATTATTAATAAACTGATTCATCATTAGACGCATTCACATGAAGTAGTATGAATCACGTGACGCTTGATAAGAATTTATTAGGGTGCACGTAAGTACTAATTAAAAGACTCTCCACAAGAAGTGGTCCACTGAGTAGGCGTCATAGTGGGTATGTTCTTGCAACCTGGACACTGGACAGTCCTTCTACCTTGCAATTTATCTTATTACTAAGTACATGATTTATTTTTACGTTTTCTCGTGTGATTATTTGATTAAGTATAGGTAAGTACAAAAGGGTATTTTACAGAAAAAATCTAATAAGTCCGTCAAATAGATTATAAAAAAATATTGGACACTTTCATTTTTTCACGTAGTAAGTAAACAAAAAATGAAGATACAGTGCGTTGAAAATTCGCGTGACGTCACTCTGATGGTACTACCAGCGACGTAACGTCCCGCGAAAAAACCCGAGTCCAATATTTTATGGTAATCTATCTGACTATACAGGGTTATTTGTAAAACACCAACAAACTTTCAGTGGGTGAAATTCCTCATGATTATAAACAACTTTTACTATGGGACACCAACTCTGAAATATCAAAAAATAAATCGGCTGTTTCATACAAAATGCAATATTAACCCGGTGAAAATGTATGAAACAGTAGGTAGATTTTTTTTTCGATTTTTCAGGTTTGGTCTCATGACAAAATTTGTTTATAATCATGAGTACTTTCACCCACTGAAAGGTTGTTGGTGTTTTACAAATAACCCTGTAGAAATCTATCTGACGGACTAATTAGATTTTTATAGTAAAACAAGCTATTGTATTCTACCTTCTTTATTACTTTACAGATTTGACATAACGTAGCAGAGCAACCTATTTTATAATACCTATAACCTTTTTGGGATGCATGAAGGTGCCTCCTCGTGTAGCGCAATTTGTTCCATCAGACACTCAACTAAACCGAGCGCTCGGCGCATCCTGGACAGTCACCTAACACCTCATAAGTCTGGCCAATCCTTCCCTTGCGGTGGTAGGGCTAACGCCCGCCTGGTTCGCGACCACCCTCCCACCGGAGTTCGGCGTCAAGCAGCCTGCTGTGTTTCATCGACGCGTGGGAGTACCAGTGCCTCAGGGCATCTTCTGGGCACGCTCGCTTTCATCATGGACCTCATCTATCGCTTTCCATCAGGCGTGATCGAGGTCAAGAGCTAGCCCATTCATAAATAAAAAAAAATAAAAAAAAAACCTATTAAATTTATTAATTTATGATTCAGTTTTTTTAAAGATGCATACATAAATAAAATATATATTTCTCATAATAAATCGTGCCGACACGAGAATATTAGTGATTCAATATATCGCGTGAGTGTACCTACAATCAAATTGATTTAAAAAGCGCGAAAGTTTTCTTGGACGTTACTCAATCTGGGCTACCTAAGCTAGGAGAAATGCCCGTTTGCACTAGCACTAGGTTACAGACGCCAACACCACAAAATACCCGGACCGAGCCCAGGACGCGGACGGGCCGTGGTGCGTCCGGAGCACAATAAAACATCAGTGCATATGTCGCAGCCAATTAGCTTAATCAGCAGTTTCATTAAATGCCTAGCCTTTTCATTTAAATGCGCCAATTTTTCAGCAACTTGTGAGATCTTTTGTTCAATATCGTTAAATGACTTGCCCGTGTAACACTTATGTTGCTGATTAAAAAATGGCCCAGTTCAATGAAAAGGCTAGGCTTTTCATTGAACTGGGGCTAGGCTACATTTTACATGAATTCGATCAGACGTCTGTGTCCGAGCCGTGCCCGGGACATGTCCCACATATTGTGACTAACCACGGCCAGAACACGTCGCGGTCACGACCGGATATGTGTGGATCAACGTTAAAGTAAATTGTTGGATTTTCAATGCTCGGCCTAGTGCTGAAAGTTGAAAATCCAAAAATTCACAATTAATCAATCAATTGACATATAAGGCATCGTTGAATTCGTCAGAATTGTGGTAGTGACATAGGCTATATAAATTATCAAAATGGCGCAAATAAAAAAAATATGTAACTCACTAAAATTAGGAAATAAAAAAAATTAAAAATTGAAAAAAACAAGTAAATTTATAAATTCTAATAAAAAATAATCACCTCAAGCGTGGTCCAGCCCCCGCGGCGGCCGGACGCTCGCTCCGCTTCCGACATGATGTGGTAAGTGCGCCCGCTAGCGCCCTCATGCTTGTCTTTGTTGCGAGACATTCTGTCACCTGCGAACGAGCGAGGTTGTTATCAATGAGGACTTGATATTAGCAACAGGGTCCCAAAGCCCCTGATTTCTGTATTAAGAGTGTTTAGTCCTCACGGTTAGGTATTCAAGCAAACTTCCAATTCCTTATTCTTGGAAAATAATAGACCGATTTTAATTAAACTTAGTAAGGTATAAATAAAAAGTTAGTTACGAACATTTTAGAAAATAAAAGTTTATAAGGAAAGAGAAAGCAATGTTCCACCATGAATGTTATCAACAAAAGAGGTTCCTAATTGAAATTGCATTCAAATACCAGCCTAATTGGTAGGGAGCATTAATGTTATATTGATGAGTGGTTTTAATTAATGTGTAGCAAGTCTGGCAACACTATAAGCCACTCTTACTCTTTAGCTATAATAGCTGACTCATAGTATGAAATTGAAATGAAGCGAATGTCAACTGATGGTGTCTTATGCTGTAATATTTTACTTTGCCGATTACTTTGGTTTATGCACCTATCAATCAATCACTTTATTTGTGAAACATAGTGTTTACATAAACAGGGTGTGCGCTATGTTTTGTCATAATTAAGACATAAAAATATTTATAAGTGACACATTAGCTGTCATTAGACTCATTAGTTATGTGACTTGGAAAAATAATATTTTAAATTAATTAAATGCATGAACAGTTAAAAAAAAACATCAAATACAATAAAATCAATAAATAGTCATAGTAGGCTCTTATTATCAAAAGGTAAAAAAAATCAATCTGTAATAGTTGGTCATTCAAAAAGTCTTCTACAGTATAATAACATTAATTGTCAATTAATAATTTAGTAACAGCTTTTTTAAACTTATAATTATAATGTTATGATTTTATGTCATCAGGAACTGTGACACATAAATATTTTTTCTTAACTTCTTTCAATGTGCACAACAAATACCTATGTTAAGTTCTTGGCTTGTTCCTTGTCTCTATTGCTGATTAAACACAATTTGAAGAGTGTGGTCATTGGATTTTTCTTTAGGGTTGCTTGAACACTAACTCTATTCATTTCATATCAATGAACAATATTGTTTTTAGTTTCAAACTACTTTCTACTAATAATTACAATAAAATCTGGATAATTCAAATTAAATCTGGTAGAAGCTGGGGCGGGCCACTAGTATACAAAAAGAATACATACAGTACATTCTTATATCTTAATTTCAGATTGACTAACACTAAGGTGACATTAGTTATCCATTGAAGAAATTAATAGCTTTTCTTATATCAACTGCATACTTTATGCATGTTGGGAAAGGAAATTACTAGAATACATTGTTTTAGTAAACAATTTCATTCTGTTAATACTGTTTTTATGTTTGGAAATAAGTAAATACTGAGAACTACAACATGAATAAATTTACATTTTAAGATAAAATTGTCAACCCTAACATTCCTCAATTTATGTGACATCTATTATGGTAGGTAATATTGTATTATCAGCATTTATATTTTAAGCAAAACCAAAGTATCAATTCCTAGATACTAGATCTGCAAATTGATAATGTCATTCATGAAAAAACATTTAAATTAGTAGACAGGCGTGTTAGCCCTTGTTTATAGTGTACCATTTTCTATAACCCATAAAATAGTCAAATGTGTTAGTAAAACCACCCAAGTTAATCAACTCTAGTGCTATATCCGGATATTCAACTCCTTATTGGGCTCAAAAAATATGCTAAAATATAATGGTTAATCATTTAAAAGTATAATCATAGCAACCCAGGCCAAAAAATCTTGAACAATGATTATTTTCATGTAACTAGGTCAATTTCTAATCCATTCAAGTTGGATTTAAAATTGCAGTTTTGAATAGAAGCTGTTTAAATGTTTCTTTTGTGTTAAACATGTTTGGTTAGTTTTTATTGCCCATAGAACTGATAATGAGAAATTGAGTTCTGATATCACTGCATCGTCTACTATAATAGTTATTTTGCCAAATATGAAAGCAACTTTGCTTAGGAGATCCCTATTTTAGCAGTGGAGTGAAATAGGTAGTTGTTCAATTCCACTCATATACCATGGCTTGCGCCAAGCTGTCCTGAATCGCCTTTGATCGTGACCTATTACATTATGTAGTAATGAAAAGGGTTCATATATTTCTACAAAGGGATATCAGGGAATGGTCAATGTACTTTATTGCAAGTGTATCTGGCGCCTATCATAGTTAGATTAGTTAAAATCAAATCAAGGGTGTAGCCAATTATTGGTGGTATTCATACAATATAAAATATGAGTAACATTTAAAATATAATATATTATGCTGGGGATCCATTGAGTCATCTAACTGTTATTTGTTGCGGATATATAATAAATTTTTGAGTGGGTATGTCCAGCAAAGTATAGTACATACTATACATTGCTGGACATACCTTACCTTTAGTATTGATAAGAAAACTTGTAGAACCATATTAGTTTTGGATTTGTATTGTCATAGCAGGTATCAATAGATGACATACCAAGATAATTTTAGTTTAATAGGCTCATTTTAATTTCTGTTCAGTCTAATGGTTGTCACTAACATTTCATCAATTTAATCCAATTTCTAATGATACGCTTTTGCCTAAAAACTGGATATAGACAACTTTTGGTGTTTATGATATATATACCTAATAACCTCTATGAAGATTTCTATACATCATAGTGTAGGTATAAGGTATAAGCCACTATACCAAAACATGTGATTTTCACACTAGTTGAAAGAATTGTATACTGACCACTTGTATAATGACCACTACTACCACTAGTTTCTGTTTGGAACTTACATGTCATGAAGAGTAGGTACTATTTTTTATTAGTTATGCTATTTTATATTTGAATTACAACAAATATTACACAACCAGGTAACTAAACTAAAACTGCAATGAATTTTCTGAAACGTCGACCAACACTAACAATCCATATTTCGTACTTATCTACGTAAACACTGATACGATTGTTTTCATACAATATGGACTCAAATCTATACGCTACAGAGATACTTAGTGATAAAAATGTACCTTTATAACACCGCGAGGGGTCATTAGGTGTGATAGAACGACTTTTTTCGATAAATTATCTTCTTTCGAAAAATAAGGACAACACAAGTCCATAACCTCCGTAGTACGGCGGATAAACCTAAAGAATACAGTTATTACACATGCTTAACGGGCTCTTAACAACGAAACAAGGCTTATTTCCTAGAAAAAGTACTGATTTAATTCATTATTTCGACGATTACTGTGTAAATGCGTAGCATCTTTGTGTACAGCTGACATGAAAGAGATGAATCGACTCGAACCATTTCGAGTCCCCAAGCGCCAATTCATTATTCACACTTCCAACAACTTATCTTACAAAATTACTGTAAAACCAATGAATACACACCTTCATCTACTCCTAAAAACCTTTAACTTCAAATAGGATTAGAGTTATGGGAAATAATTCACTGTAAACAGACAATGGGACACTCTTGACAAACAACCACATCAAACGTCCATTTACCGACTGCAGCGACAATCGACATTAGCGGTGAATTCTAGAACTTTACTTGGTGTTGTGGCGACCATAGATACAGTATTCTTTGTAGTGGAAGGTTTGAGTTGCGCAATTTCTAGTTCGAACTATTTACACATGTATAAAGTTGTTTAGTTATTGAATTATAACCATTGTAGCTCCCTTGTCCAATAAACTTCATAATCAATTTACTATACCCACTTTCAAAAATATTTTTCATTGTCATGCGCCAAGTATGGATGTAGGTACATAATAAGTAAGACAAGACAGTAGACTAATTAGAGTCTAGACAGACAGATTTCGAATTTGAAATAGCATTTTACAGAAGTACATTACAGTGTCTTGACGAGCATTCGCCTGTAATGTACTTATTATGTAACTAGCTTCTACCAGCAGCTTCACCCGCGTGAAAATCGGAAATAGGGAGGTTTCTTGATTTGTATTGTAACTACACCTACTCTACACCTACCTACACCTACCTACACCTACCTACACCTACTCTACACTGACACTACACCTACCCTACACCTACCCTACACCTACGCTACACCTACACTACACCTACCCTACACCTACCCTACACCTATGCTAACCAGCCCAAAAAATACTATGACATGTTTCTTGTTTCCTGGTACTTGATGTTTTTGGTCTCCTGGTACTTGTAAATCTGTAGACATACAAACATACAAACATACAAACATACAAACATACAAACATACAAACATACAAACATACAAACATACAAACATACAAACATACAAACATACAAACATACAAACATACAAACATACAAAAATACAAACATACAAACATACAAACATATAAACATGCAAACATTCACATCCTACTAATATTATAAACTAGCTTCTACCAGCGGCTTCGCCCGCGTGAATATCGGAAATAAGAAGGTTTCCTGATTTGTACTGAATTTTTTTACTCAGGAAACACCTACCCTACTGCTACCCTACACCTACCCTTCACCAACCCTACACCTACACTACACCCACCCTACACCTACCCTACACCCACTCTACACCTACCCTACACCTACCCTACATCTACCCTACACCTACTCTACACCTACCCTACATCTACCCTACACCTACCCAACAACTACCCTACACAACCCTGGCAATACTTTAACTTGTTTCTGGTCTCCTGGTACTTGATGTTTCTGGTCTCATGGTACTTGTGAATTTGTTGTACTAAGGCAGCAGCGACTCTGAAGTTCCTCTTCCTCTTCAGTATCCATTAATCCATGCCACTTACCGGTATAAAAAGTAGCCTATTTTTTATTCCAGGATATGAACTACATGTGTGCCAAATTTCACTCAAATCCCTTCAGCCGTTTTTGCCTGATTGTTACACAAACATACAAACTACAACTAACTACTAAACTAAGTAATAAAATAAAAGTGAACATTTTAATACCATAACGTTACTTATTGTTATATATATGGGCTCCTTATTTACCGTCTTCATTCGGCCAAATATTTTGTCAGTTTACCAAATGGTCGATAGATGGCGTTAAGATTTTCCGTCAGAGTATGACTCTCACACGATTTTTAGCAGCATTGTCGTTCGCTAGGGTATTCGGTCGCATAAAAGGTCTTTCAAGTCTTTGATAGGGTTTCGAGTCCAAAATCGAAAAAGAAATCTCTGATTTGTTCGGATTGTTGTTGTCGCCTTGGACGTCGGACTTGGTAGGTCATGAACAATTCTGGTTCTTGCGTCGTAACAGTGCTGAACTGGACGGTTCAACTGGCGAATCCAGGCCTGTAGGGTTCCGTACCAAAGTGCTAACGGGACTCAACTACTAAGCCTGCGCGATAGATTCAAATTCGAAAGGTGGAACGGTTCGATTTGCGAATAAAGGCTATTCTATTATCGATTATTAGGGTACCGTACGCAAGGTGACGGGACCCTATTACTAAGCCTCCGCGATCAATTGTGATTCGTGTAAAGTATCGGACGCAAATCGAGTTGTGTCGGACTTGGTCGGTCTTGAACAATTCTGGTTCTTGCGTCGTAACAGTGCTGAATTGGACGGTTCGACTTTGGCATAAACAAAAATAGAATAGAATAGAATGTAACCACTATTTTTCTAACCGCACGAGCACTCCGCTGTGCCGCGAATTTAATGTTTATTTACACTGTAGCGGCATTCATGCCGCCACAAAAATCAACGTAGCAGAATCAACATCACAACAAATGAGACTCGCAGCGCCATCTATCTCGTCAAGCTGCGAACTAACTACAAAATCCTAAATCGCGATATCAAAGTTTACCGTGCGATTAGAATACATGCAAAGCCCGAATATCAACTCTTGGGCAGTTGCCCACCAGACACAAACAACCGTCTGGTCGGAGGATCCTCTCTTTCCAGTGGAGGTATGTGGGACTTTACTCTCTGTTCCGCTACCTCCAAACTGGTGACCCTCGACATTTGGACGTCAGCGCAGCCTTCGTGCAGCTACCTCATCATGACGTCATCATCATCATCATCACTTCCTCATCGTGACCTCAAGCTCTCGAGCAGCGAGTCATACAGCCAGCCAGTACCCTCGGCTTCTACGGGTATCCTGACCACCAGCATGCAGCGGACGCGCATTCCTGGTCAGCATCCTCAGCCTCTATCATCAACGTCATCAGCGACCTTGGCAAGCACACTGCACTTTCGGCCAGTCACATGAAGAGCCTTGAAAAACCTCTCCTGGTCGACGCCAGCAGTCACGTCAGCACGTCGCACAGCTCCGACCCACCTTGGCAAGCACACTGCACCTTCGGCCAGTCACATGAAGAGCCTTGAAGAACTTCTCCTGGTCGACGCCAGCAGTCACGCAGTCAGCAGCAGCATCGGGGCACCGCAGACAGTTCCGACTCACCGTGAACTCTGCGACGCAGACAGTTCCGACTCACCGAGAACTCTGCGACTTCCGGTTCCGACTCACTGGAACCAACCTTCCACTGGCCTGGCAAGCATCTCAAGATGTATGGACGACTCATCCACTATCGACCTCCGGTCTCCGGAGGGGAGTGATGTAGCGGCATTCATGCCGCCACAAAAATCAACGTAGCAGAATCAACATCACAACAAATGAGACTCGCAGCGCCATCTATCTCGACAAGCTGCGAACTAACTACAAAATCCTAAATCGCGATATCAAAGTTTACCGTGCGATTAGAATACATGCAAAGCCCGAATATCAACTCTTGGGCAGTTGCCCACCAGACACAAACAACCGTCTGGTCGGAGGATCCTCTCTTTCCAGTGGAGGTATGTGGGACTTTACTCTCTGTTCCGCTACCTCCAAAACACTATGTAAGATTTATTTTTTAATTAAGAATTTTCACATGTCAAGGCCGGATTTCGAAAAGGCTACAGTACCGTGGACCATATTCACACCCTTAGGCAAATAATCCAAAAGACCGAGGAATACAATCAGCCTCTGTGCCTTGCGTATGTGGACTACGAGAAAGCCTTCGACACCTTCGAGACCTGGGCTGTCCTGGAGGCCATGCAGCGATGTCTCATCGACTGCCGCTACGTCGAGGTGATGAGATGTCTGTATAAGGCCGCAACAATAACCGTCCAAGTACAAGAACAGAGCACAAAACCAATCCAGCTGCGTCGAGGTTTTAGACAGGGAGACGTCATCTCTCCGAAACTGTTTACGAACGCGTTGGAGGACGTTTGATTGGAAAGGACGAGGCATATCAACGGTCAGTCCATCTCGCACCTCCGGTTTGCGGATGACATTGTCATCATGGCAGAATCTCTGCAAGAGCTGGAAGTGATGCTAAACGGTCTGAGCGATTCTTCAAGGCGGGTGGGTCTCGGGATGAATCTGGACAAAACCAAAGTCATGTACAATGGTCATGTCAACCCGAGACCTGTAATCGTAAATGGCGCTACCCTCGAGGTAGTGCAAGAATACATATATCTAGGCCAAATTATTCAACTGGGGCGGCACAACTTTGAGAAGGAAGCGACCAGAAGAATTCGTTTGGGCTGGGCGGCATTCGGGAAGCTACGTGATATCTTTGAATCGTCGATCCCACAATCCCTTAAGACCAGGGTTTATAACCAGTGCGTCCTACCCGTAATGACTTACGGAGCCGAAACGTGGACACTCACCATAGGTCTGGTCCACAAATTCAAGGTTGCTGAGCGTGCAATGGAGAGAGCAATGCTCGGGGTTTCTCTGGTGGATAGAATTCGCAACGAAGTCATTCGCCAGAGAACTAAAGTCACCGACATTGCGCGAAGAATCAGCATGCTGAAATGGAAGTGGGCCGGCCATGTCTGTAGACGGACAGACGGTCGATGGAGCAGACATGTGCTAGAGTGGAGACCGCGTATGGGCAAACGTAGTGTGGGACGCCCTACGGCACGATGGATCGATGATTTGAAGAAGGTGGCTGGCAGCGGTTGGATGCGGACGGCTCAGGACCGGGATGGTTAGCGCTCTTTGGGGGAAGGCTTACGTTCAGCAGTGGACGGCAATTGGCTGACATGACATGTCAAGGCTCATGATTTAAAAGAATGGCCGTGGAGTTTCTTGCACGTTCTTTTCCATAGAGATCTACGCTTTGGAACGTAGCTTCATGTTTTTGACTAACTGACCTTAACAATTCAAAAGTGTATGTAAACGGTTTATTTGGACAAAATGATTTTCATCTTGAATCTTTCCCAAGGTACTCCCGAATTAAGAAACAGCCTGTGTGCTATGCTATCCCAGACTACAATCTATCTTTGTGCGAAATTTCATACCGATCCATTCAGCCGTACTAGCGTGATTGAGTAACAAACATCCAACCATTCAAACTTTCGAATTTCAAGAACTAAAATAGTAGGCTATCATAGATCTAAGCCCACGCGGACGACGTCGCGGGCACAGCTAGTATCATAATATAACACACTAGCTTCTGCCAGCGGCTTCGCCCGCGTCAATAGGTATCGGAAATTGGAATGTTTCCTGAAAAAATCTAATAAGTTCGTCACATAGGTTTCCAAAAAATATTGTCTTATTTGTATTGTATTTGACTATTTACCTTAGGAAACATCCCTGAATCTTAAACGCAAACTCCGGTAATATTTCGATTGGTTTATGGTCTCCTGGTACTTATGAATCTTTAGCACTTACAATTCCAACCCCGAAATTATTTCGACATCATGTCGAAGTATTTGCGGGGCTGGAAATGTGAGCAATAAAGATTCACAAGTACCAGGAGACCAGAAACATGTCAAAGGTTTTTTGGGCTGATATAAATTGTGAGCGGTTAAGATTCACAACTACCAGGAGACCAGAAACATGTCGAAATATTTCCCAGGCTTGAATTGCGAGCGGTAAAGATTCACAAATAGTAGTCTCTGAAATACATATCCATGTTTTTGGTCTCCTGGGACCGAAAACATGGATATGTATTTCAGAGACTTCAATATATTTTTAACATCATTCTAAAACCCTTACGAGTCCAGCAAAAAGCAAGGCTTGAAAGAATGCTAAGCAAAGAAGAAGAATGGCGTAGGCGGGTGAAACCGCGGGATACAGCTAAGAACTATTTTAACTTTCCCATTTATAATGTTACTAGGATTACACATTTTGTTGTGATTTAATTATTTCTCTCTGGAGCAAGTTCTCAAGAGTTCAAAAGGAAAACAATATTCTGGAATCACAAATTCAAAACGGATCTAGAGAACATGCCCAAGAAAGCTGTAAAGTGATAATCAAAACACTTTTCATGCGAGCGAAGCATATAATATAATTAGAATTTATAATCATGTTTATAAAAAAAAAACATTAAATTAATAAAATATGGTCAAACTTTGACCACTGGGTGGGTGACCACAAGTCTATCAAACCATTTTTCGGACTCGGGTAACTCCCGAACCGGAGGTCGTAGAACGTTCGGGTTTTCTTTGGTGTTGTCGGCTGACCTCTCCCTCCCTACCCGACAAGCTACTATTCGGGGGTTTCAGGAACCATTAGTTAGCGAAACTTAGCAGACACATGGCAAATATCGAATAAAACTTCAAACCTCTATTGGAATACATCGACATCCAAACGCTTGCGCGAGCGCCAGTGATATTTTAGACAAAGAAAAATGACGGAAATCGAGCTAGTTTCGGCATTAATTGTGACGGTTTGTTGAAGTTCGGCAAGCGTGTGGATCCAGCTTTTCAGTGAAAGTAAGTACTTACATGTCTATGAAGTTTTTTTAAAAATTTAATTTGGGTCTCCAAGTTTATTTTTTTATTAGTGACTTGGTTACTGATTACTGTCAGCATAAATCATCTCGTTGCTGCACAAAGGCTTCCTTCATAATTTTCATCTGTTTACTGATTTGAAATAATGAAATTACTTTTGCTCATTATGTAACGTAATATATTTTGGTAGGTACATATGAAACTACTGAATTTTATGCTGCTATTGTCAATACATTTTAAATTAAAATTTTAAATGAACTTTGTCCTTTCGACGCGAAATAACAATGTAGGTATAATGAACTGAGCGATCTATTGAGGTTGAAATCGCAGTAGCAGCGAATTCACTGAGGAACACCGTTCAAATTTCGGTTTTTCAATTAAATGTTACGTGAAAATGGTTGAAGTTAGTAAGTTTATGGTGCAAAATAGTGAAATAACTACATATTCGTGTCACCAACTTCTGCATCCGTGGACTAGTAGCTGTAGAGATGCATTTTTCAGCATGATGTTGTACTGTGGGAAAGGGTCCGTTATATTTTATACACCCTATCTAGTGTTATTTACAGTGAGTATGTTTATTACAATTATTTCGTAGTGTATAAATTATAAATAAATAAAAAAACCTTTTATTCCATGCATTTACAAAACAATTTTACAATATTGAATTTGAAAAAAAAACTTTTTCACAAAAAAAACACCGACTTCCAAAAAAAACACTACAAAGTACAAAAAAACTTTAATTTCGGAAGTCGGTGTTTTTGGTTGCTTCTTCGTTATTTGACATCGACTTCCGAAATTAAAGTTATTTTGTACTTTGTAGTGTTTTTTTTGGAAGTCGGTTTTTTTTTGTGAAAAAGTTTTTTATTTTTCACTTTTTAGTGGTACCATACACCTAAAAACACCACTGAAAAGTCAAAACTGAAAGCAAAAATATGCAATTCCGGATGATTTTTGCACATATTTTTCCAGCTATTTGGATTTAAAAACCAAACTGCTGAACCGATTTTGATAAAATTTAAATGGGACCAATCGAGAAGTATATCCTTTCACATAAAACAAGAATTTTTCAAATCGGTTTATAAATGACGGAGATATGAGGTAACAAACACAAAAAAAAAAAAAAAATGCAGTCGAATTGAGAACCTCCTCCTTTTTGGGAAGTCGGTTAATTAATGACATGCTTGATCATTATTAGTATAGAAAAGAAAGAAAATACTTTTAATATGTTTTAAATATTAGAAAAAATAATATATATTGACAGAATCATTCCGTCATAATAATATGTACAAAGAAAAAAAATCACAGTGTAAAACCACCTTATTAAAGAATAGACAAAAAGAAATCAGCATAAAAATAAACTCACACCTTTTTGACGTAAAGTAACTTTAATTTTAAATATACTTACAAAAAAAAGCGACACAAATAAAATAAATACTTAAGTAACAGTTTTTTACAACTTGTAACAAAAAACTGTTTTTAATGTTTTTTTCTCTCTGTCTGTCTGTTTGTTCCGGCTAATTTTCGAAATGGCGGAGCCGATTTTGAAGGAAATTTCATTGGCAGATTAGCTACTTTTTTAATAAATTGAATCTATGATACAATTTTTCAAGCAAGCAAATCCGCGAGCAGAAGTTAGTTATTTTTATGTCAGTTTATATCAGCTGTTGGAAAACGGAAAATATGCAGGCGGATTTGCAGCCCATGATTTCGTGTGAGGCGCGTGTACCACCTACTAAGAATAATTCGTAGACCACCTGAGAACGAGTTTTTTTGTTGAAAAAAAAAATATAATTTCCTTTGCGAGTGTGCGTAATGGCAAAAAAATCTTCCGTGTCTATGAAAAAAAGGAAAAATAAAACATCATGGGCTTATCATTGACCACATAAGTTCGTCCTGAAATACGACACCGAAAATCCTACTAACATTATAAATGTGAATGTTTGTATGTTTGTATGTTTGTATGTTTGTATGTTTGTATGTTTGTATGTTTATGTTTCAATCAGGAAAAAACGGCTGAAGGGATTTGAATGAAATTTGGCACACATGTAGTTCATATCCTGGAATGAGACATATGCAACTTTTTATCCCGGTAAGTAGCATGGATCAATGAAGACTGAGGAGGAAGTGGAGATTCAGAGCCGCTGCTGCCTTAGTACTACATATTTACAAGTACCAGGAGACCAAAATCATCAAGTACCAGGAAACCAGAAATATGTCATAGTATTTTTTGGGCTGGTTAGGATAGGTGTAGGGTAGGTGTAGGGTAGGTGCAGGGTAGGTGCAGGGTAGGTGTAGTGTAGGTGTAGCGTAGGTGTAGGGTAGGTGTAGGGTAGGTGTAGGTAAGTGTAGGTAGGTGTAGAGTAGGTGTAGTTACAATACAAATCAAGAAACCTCCCTATTTCCGATTTTCACGCGGGCGAAGCCGCTGGTAGAAGCTAGTATATTAATAAAATAATAAAACAGAGTTTTACTTTGATCTAATGGGTTATGATAATTTTACAACAGAACTACTATTTATATGTCTATGATGACAACAGTGTCTTGTCAAGTTGTCAATTGTCATCTCTGTGTGATGGTCTTGTCATGAATGACAGCCAAATATTTTATTGTTGTTCAAAGGTTGTTCAGCATGAGTATGAAACGCGAATGATTATTTTAGCCCAGTCAGTCAGTTCATTTTCGTTCGTATTCGTATGAACTCCGTGCATACGTATCGTATAATACCCGTTAGTTTTTATGCGGTCAAAATAACAATATTTTTAAGTGAACTGTGCTACTTATCATCAGTATTTTATGCACATGCGTCTTCCAAATATATTTACTGCAGTGTTTTGTGTAATTAACTAATCAGAAAATGGTTGAAGCTAGTAAACTATGGTTTGAAGCTGCGTGCAGTGATTGTAGATGCCATGAACTCATACACCCGTGGACGCATCGATGTTCTGATGCTACGAGAACCATGTTGATTAGTTGTATCAGGGGAAGTTACAAATTCTATGCTATGGTCTACCTTGTGAGTATTTGCGAACATACTTCATATAATGTTTACAGTTGGTACTCTGTTGATTTAGACAAGTTTATAAAGACTTACCTTTGACCTGTCATTGTTTTACAAGCAATAATCATTATGCTCTTTGAACTTCACCAGATTTGATGAAACAATAGTGTACTCTAGTATGTGTGTGATACTAAATGTAGACAACAAAAAGTATTATTTATTATCTCTACTAAAGTATTATAAATGATCTGAAATATTATTTAGGTACTAGCAATGAACAGTATGGACACATCACTTGTTTTCCACCTGGCTCTAACATTCTTAAAATAAATTCAACTTCATAACTTACTAGCTTTTGCCTGTGACTTCGTACGCGTGTATCCCGTTTTTACCCATTCCCATTGAAATTTCCCATTTCTGTATTGCCTATAGCCTTCCCCATAAGGGTGGCTCGTACAAAAGTAATTTTCCAAATCTGGCTGATAGTTCCAAAGATTGTGCATTCAAACAAACAAAAGTAATTCCTCAGCTTTATTATATACTAGCTGCCGCCTGCGTGTATGTCGATAACTATCCCAAGGTAACATACTCCTGGCATAAAAAGTATCCTATGTGTTATTGCAGACTATAATCTACCTCTGTGCCAAATTTCATCAAGATCCATTCAGTAGTTATTGCGTGAAAGAGTAACAAACATACATCCATCCATCCTCACAAACTTTCGCATTTATGATATTAGTAGGATTAAATAATTAATAGCACCTGGATGACTGGAGCTTTGCTTGGTTTTTTTTTTGGAAACACGGATAAAATTACAGTTTCTGAAACCTAGCTAGAATGATTTATCGCCCCTGAAACCCCCTGCTTACTAAATCTCATGAAAATCGTTGTAGCCGTTTCTGAGATTCAAATTATATTATATAATATACATATATACATGATGTCCGAAACTCAACGTCAAGCAGGCACAGGGCAATAGGCTAGGTCTAGGTTATACCAGTTCAGGCAAAAAAAAAAATAAATCCATGTTACTTGGTTAAGTGATAATAGGAATACTTTTCAAAATGTGGAAAACCAATAACCTAGATCACACATTTAGGTACCTACTGTTATCACAATTTTCTCTATTTTATAGTTTTTTTTAATGTCCTAAAACCCCATTCCCACTTGACGTTGAGTTTCGGGACATCCTGTATACAAGAATTGCTTGTTTGAAGGTATTAAATATTAGATAATAGTTGTTTTGACATGCAAGTAATATTTTGTTTTGACCACCTTGCACGATTATCTAAAGGGTCATAATTGTATGGATTTTAAAAAAACGTCTCAGAGCATGAAAAAATAAAGCAGTTTAAATTGTCATTAAAAAAATGTGCATAATGTAGTTTTATAACCAATTTACATAAGCAAAATATAGGGATAATGTAATCAAATTGTATTTCATATTTCTAATAGGAAAACAAATGTAAGTAGCTCTTAATAAATATGTAACTAGGTATTGTTAAACCTTTGCCTCTTTATAGGATAAATCCTAATCTGTTCATAGCACATTGCTGATTTCCTCTTCCTCATTTACTTGTTAGTAATAAGACCCGTTGCTTTAAATCTAGTTATCTTTAAAAGGTACTTGAATAATATTTGTGGCTCTTTCTTTCTTTATTGTGTGGGCAGTAAGGTCTAACGACTCATGCACCCTAGTGTCACAGTTTAAAGTCATGAAGAGCTTAGAAGTTGTAACCCACAAATCCCCACATTCATAATCTGTGCCAGCTCTAGGACAATAACACCATCATTTTTATTTATTATTTATTTAAATTCCTTAAAACTATCATTACAGATCTTAACCTAATGTGAATATCATGTCACACACACATAAGTAATTAAAATTAAAGCACAAAATACATCTCAACATCATAAAGATCATTGTCTGTAACACTGTGTAAAAATATAAATTTCGTCCTGAATATAATTGATGGTCCGAATTACTCGAGTCAGAGAGTTACTGTGACATGCCATTATTTATTTATTTATCCTTTATTTCAGGCAACTAAGGCCCATAAAACATTAATTATGCCCTAATTACTGTACTATCCCATTTTACAATACAATCATAATGAAATTAGCATTTTAGGGCCCTTCAGCGGCGAACCAGGATTGTCATTTTTGGGGCTTCCCCTCTGAGGGTTAGGTTTTAGCAAATTAGCAACACAAAAATATATGCACAAAAAAATAATATTTAGATTAATGCATAACAAGCCTACTGTTTTTTTTTTCTTTTTGTATCTGCAATCAGCCTACTTGCATTACTTGACTAGCAAAGATATGTTGGTGCAATCTGCCACCAATAAGCAAATATTGACTAATCAAAGAAGTATCTGCAAAAAGTAATTTCCGGCCTGCTTAATAATGGATTTTGTGAAGGAGTATGAGAATAACATTTCAGTCTCTTTAATAATATTATATTTTGTTTCAGATACAAATATTAATGAGAGGGAAAAAACTTGGGAAAAAGGAAATTTTGGAACAGTTCAAGCTATATTTAAAATCAGGCATATTTGGGTTGACTGTAGGAAGCTCATTTGTCACATTAAACTGTATATTTAGGTAAGTGATTGCTCCCTCGCCTCGTTGGTCTAGTGGTTGTAAGCACTACTGCTCAGAATAGGGTGCTGGTTTCGATACCAGGTTGGACAACATGTTATTAAGTTTTTTTCTATCAGGGATCTGGCAGCAGCAGTATTTTTTTTAGTATGGGAAAACTTGAAATGACTGTTCCGCTGTGGGCGGAGCGGAAGGGAGTGTCAGACTAGTACTGAGTAAAACCCACCCATGTTCCTCAAAATGTTCCAGGGCCGCATTAACTCTTTCAAACAAATTACACAACAACTTTTTTTCATTTGGCATTTGGCAGTAGCAGTCCTAGTGTCTGCATTTTTGCTTGGTAGATGACAATTAGCTCGCCCCCACCTATTACATGGGTCTAAAAAACATAACTGGTGAAACATGGGTGTTCTGTAGACTCTGCCTTACTCTTCCGGGAATACAGGCTTTATTTTATTTTATTGGTCTTTCCTGCAATCCTTTTTCAAAGTGATGTTATAATAATAATAATAATGATGCTTTGTATAGTACTTTTTTAATTAATTTTATGTCACACAGGAGTTTTTATAACATCCCAGTGATATGGATAAGAGAAGGAGACGATCTTCTCTTCTTGTCCGTGAAGTTTCGGGCATGTTCTTCTCCATAGAGATCTACTTTTTGGAACATGCAAATAGCTAGTTTTTGACTGACTTGAAATAAATGCTTTGGATCTTGAATCTACTTTTGATTCTTGGTTTTTCTCTGTATACTGGGTATTGCGTTAAATACATTTTATTATTATTATTTCCTTTATTCATTCATCTGCCTAGCCTTTTCCCAACTATATATTTGGGGTCGGCTCCCAGTCAATACCGGATTCAGCTGAATACCAGTATTTTACGTGGAGCGGCTGCCTACCAGGGGCCTATTTCATAAAGCTTGACAAGTCGACAATTTGTCAGAAATGACGACATTTGTCGGATTGTCACGATAACTCCCGTTTCATAAAACTTGACATATTTATAATTGTAGACAGGAATACAGTGGTAAATTGTCACTATTTCTTGTTTGTTTCTTATAACAATTGTCATTACAAGTCTTGTATAAAACACCTGTCGGTGACAGGTAAATGATTGTCGGTGACAGGTAAATGAATGTCGGTGATAGGTTAGGTGGTAGGCTAGTACATCTCAAGTGGATTGCGGTATCCACTTGAGATGTACTAGCACATTCAGGTTCAGGAGTTGTTATGATTTCATCTAATGTAACGCACTTAACAGCTATTGCACAGGTTCAAGAGCTTGATTTCTCTTAGTTGCAATTGGCCTCCTACTTTAGTCGAAATATATTCTACCGACACTTTACTGATACCTACGGAATTTTTCGTTGAATGTAATGTCGGTGATTTCTGAAGAAAAGTTAATTCTCTCTCTAAATTCTCTCCTTCGCATATTTTGTCCTACATAATAATCATCTCTTTCACTACTATTATCACTGCTAGAATTTAATATTTTTACATAAGACTGACTGACTGACTCTCTGACTTGACACTTGTCATTAATTCTGACACAGGCCAAGGGTGCCTATCAAAAATGTACGACAATTCGACAAGTTTACAATTCCTTATTGACAATTATCTGTTTCATAAACGACAACTGTCAGAAAGTCCTCTACAATTTGTCGAATTTTCATTGTCACCTGTAAATTTTTATGAAACACTAAATTGTCGACTTGTCGTGACAATTTGACAAATATGTCGGATTTTCCGATTACAAATAAATCAGACCAAAAGATTTATGAAACGTACAATTGTCGCGTTGTCGACTTGTCACCTGTCACCTGTCACTGACAATTGTAAGCTTTATGAAACGGGGCCCTGACCTCCACAACCCATTACTGGGTAACACGGTACTTTTTGGCAAAACTGGTGTCAGATTTTCTGGCTTCTGACAATCCGTAACGACTGCCAAAGATCTACAATGACAGCCGGGACCAACGGCTTAACGTGCTTTCCGAGGCACGGAGGAGTCTCGGTATGTTAATATGGTCACCCATCCACAGACCAACCTCGGCAAGCGTTGCTTAACCTTGAAGATTGGTCCGTGCGGCTGTTATAATTTAGCCATGAGCTCCTCTTATTTCCTTTATTCATTGTAAAATATATTGCGAAAAAAAAAATCGACTGCCCCATACATTTCTGTCCGCCTAACTCGACAAAATGTACTGAACAGGTTGTTCCCAAAGTAAAAGTTGTTCATAATGATGAGTACAATGACCCCTTAAGAGGTATTGCGTTTATTCTGTTACACGTTGTATAACTAAATACTCTGTGAATATTTCAATCGTCTACCTGTTGACGTTATCAATATCGAGTAAAAAAATCACGTTTTTTGTATGGGAGCCCCCTTAAATATTTATCGGCTAAACTTCATGACGATCCGTTCAGCCGTTTTAGCGTGAAAGCGTAACACACAGACAGAGTTACTTTCGCATTTATAATTTTTAAAAGTAGCCTATGTCCTTCTCCATATCGCAGGCTATATATTACTGCCAAATTTCATGACGACAGACAGACAGACAGAGTTACTTTCGCATTTATAATTTTTAAAAGTAGCCTATGTCCTTCTCCATATCCCAGGCTATATATTACTGCCAAATTTCATGACGACAGACAGACAGACAGAGTTACTTTCGCATTTATAATTTTTAAAAGTAGCCTATGTCCTTCTCCATATCCCAGGCTATATATTACTGCCAAATTTCATGACGACAGACAGACAGACAGAGTTACTTTCGCATTTATAATTTTTAAAAGTAGCCTATGTCCTTCTCCATATCCCAGGCTATATATTACTGCCAAATTTCATGACGACAGACAGACAGACAGAGTTACTTTCGCATTTATAATTTTTAAAAGTAGCCTATGTCCTTCTCCATATCCCAGGCTATATATTACTGCCAAATTTCATGACGACAGACAGACAGACAGAGTTACTTTCGCATTTATGTTAGTAGGGATAGAAGCCCACCGGTACCGGGAACAGGGTCCAAGCTACCGGTGGTCAGGGCACCTGAGAGAAGAATCTTCTAGCAATATGCGCCGTGACCACGAGTACTGCTTTCTGGATCAGGCTCTTGATCCAGTTGCCCTTAGATGCTGGTCGAGGCCGTTAGCCGTTACGACTATCGGTACAATGACTGCTGTGTTCACATATCCCACATGTCGACAACCGCGCGAACCAACTCAAGATACTTAGTTTGTTTATCTTTCTAGCTATTTTGTAACATCTGTATCTACCAGATTTTATGCGAATAAATGATATTATTATTTTCTTATTATTATTCTCTTTCACGAGGTTCTCGTCATGAAAGACCGCTATTCTAACAATCATTGAGCGACGCTCTAGTCGGTCTATTTTTCAAAATGAAAATCAAAAGTCAATTATTCAAATTAGGCTGAGTGCCAGCACTTTTTGAACGTCAAAGTTCTACAAACGATAGCTATTGCCACTGTCAGGCTTATTGGCAAATATAGTCCTGCCAGTGATCTATCATCACTGGCAGGACTATATTTGCCAATAAGCGATCCCAATACTTGTTATTGCCATTTTCGAGAACTAGGTTGGGCACATACCTGCATAAAGTACGTTACCTATTTCTGATTCCACACAAGATTGTATTGAAGAGCAAGTTGCTGGTGGATTATTTTGGCTAGAAGGCTATGCCTGTGCAAATAGTCTCCGTTAGCTAGCCTAGAACAACCGGTGACAAGCACGACATGTATTTATTTATTTATTTTTTCAATCAAGCCATCTTCTTCTTATACTGAATTTAATATATTAATATATTTATTTTGTTATCAGGAAACTATTCTTCAGTGAGTTCTCATATTATACGACAGTGCTGTTACCATGCACAGTTAGTGGACTAGCAGTGTACTTCGAGCCACCATACAGAAGAGTTATGGTGGTCAATCTATTTGTAAATCTGGTAAGTCAAATTGTATTCTACTTTCCCTAGCATAAAGTATCTTCTCAATTATTATTAAAGAATAAATAATTTTATTCAATAATCAAATCAAGTCATGAATATGTTGTGTACGATGTAAAAAGGTATAGAAAAATAAAAATAATAATTTCAATTCAGTTTAAACCTTACTGACTCATAAACAATTTTTTTATATTTCTTATCAGAAATCATAAATTGCATTAGATACTTAGTATTTCTAATAGATAACAGTTAAGTTTGGCAAAAGTAATTCAAGGATAAGATAAGCATTGAGAAATACTGTTTAAAAGGGAAGCTTCTATAAGGAGGATGTTTAAAGTATTTCATACTTATCGGAGTCAGTGATAATATTTTGGAATATTACTAATTCCATATCTTGTCAATATACCTATTTGTATGTACAAAGCAAATATTAAGTAGGTACCTAAGTTTTCTGAGAGTTACTCAATGACGCCATAGCCCACTTAAAACTCGTTGATTGTACATTACACAAGAGTTTACAGTATCTAATTCTTGAGTACAATCCATCATTATTCGTAATTCATGAATATTACTAGTTTTAGTGTTGAATTCGTTGGAACAAATTTGCAAAGTTCATTGTATGTATTTAAATAAAAATGTTAATGAAATTTAAAAATTAACGTATCCTAATATTTTGTCGAAAAAATACTTAAAATAAAAAGGCGACAAACGAGTTTTGTTTCTACAAAAAAAATAAAACAGCATGAGACATTCAGAATACCTACGTTTTTTTTTGCTGACAAGTCTTGATGTTAAAATGTACGTAATCCTCCAACTACTTAATTATAAATGCTGTTCGTTCATAACTCAAAAGTTGTCTATTTGTTTACTTACCTCTAAAATATATCTAAAATATACTAAGTATGACATTCACCAAATTCTTTAATGAATCACATCGGCTTTGGACAGCTGAAGGTCTGTTATGCCATTTGCCAAAAAGTATGACTATATCTCCTTTTAGCAGTAAGGGCTCCCACGGACAGGCACGAGGGTTGCCAACTTTTTATACAAGAAATAGAATACTTATTTCTGATTTTAGAAAGGGTATTATGAAGAGTATAGTCTTAAAAAAAAGAGTACCTTTTATTATACAATACAGAGGTTTACCATTTACTTTCTAGGTATTCGAGTACTGGGTACGGACATTAGAAATGAAAGGCTGGCTTCGGCGGTCTCCCGGCAAAGAGACGCTCACCTTCATGATAGGAAGCGCCATCTTCTTCTATCTTATGCGACTAGACAGAGAAAACGATAAACGGACGCCGTTGTTCTGGTATGTATAACCTTTTTGATCATCATCTTCTTGCCCTTGTCTCATTATTTTTATAAGCCTGTTTGTCAGGCAGGGCAAAGGCCTGCAGTCTTCCAATTTGTTTGAAAGAGTCACCGCGGCCCTGGGGGTCTACTCTCTAAGCCCGAAGTCCGTAGTTTCGGTCTTAGTGACGGGCGTTTTCTACGATTAGTACCGAACCCGAACTAAGAACAACTGTCAAATCGTGTTTTCATTCATTGTTAGTTCGGGTTCGGGACTAATCGTAAGTCCGTAGGTGATACGGAGTAGAAAACGCCCGGCACTAAGGTCGAAACTACGGACTTCGGGCTTAGAGAGTAGACCCTCTGGAACGCCAAGAGCATTAGGAGGAACACGGATGGGTTTTAGTCAGTAAGAGCCTGACCACTCCGTTCCGGTCCGCCCAGTCATATGTTGATCCCTTCCGTCCTTCCACTTTTCTCTGTTTTCTTCTACATCTAGCCATTCCTTTGGGTAGAAGTCTAAACTCATCACACCATTCCCTTGCCTCATTTTCTTTATTTCATAAAACATGAGGGATGCATGAAGGGGCCTCCTCGTGTAGCGCAATTTGTACCATCAGGCACTCTGCTGGCCAATCCTTTCCTTGCGGTGGTAGGACTGACGCCCGCCTGGTTCGGACCACCCTCCCACCGGAGTCCGGCGTCAAGCAGCTTGTGTTTCGTCGACGCGTGGGAGTACCAGTGCCTCAAAGCATCTTCCGGGCACTCTCGCTTCATCATAGACCTCCTCCATCAGGCGTGATCGAGGTCAAGAGCTAGGCCAAACCTCAACAAAAAAATTTAAGACTCTAAATTCAGTAGTGGTCTGAATGCAACAATTAATGTGTACCAGTCAACCTTTGGGATAAAACCCTTAACCCTGCCTTTGCTATCGCAGTCTGGAAAAACGGGGTAGGTGTACAAAATAACAAATAGGTACGTAATAATATTGTAAGTTACTTGGTGTTGACGCAACATGTTTTTTTCTTCCCTTTTTTGTCCGGTCAACCGTAACGCGCTATAACTGGACCCCTTTTCATTCATATCACAATTTACGCAGTCCATTTAATTTATTCGGCTGACGTCCATCTATCCACATTTATGTGATGATGAATTGATGACTTAATACGCTAGTATTAATTCACCAATTAATGCATTGGCTTTGTAATAGTTACTGCGCCGGTCATGGTCACATTTTGTATCGGAATTAATTGATGCCGATCTCTGCCCCAAATAAATTACCCATTTATATAATTGTTAATGAAGTCGTCAGTCGTCTGTGTTGGTGTTTTTTTTTTAAACTTGGACTCTTCATCAGAATGTATCGTTTCGAAACGCAGTGTAAGGTGGGTCGCTTAAATTTGGCAAGCTTAAAATAAGCGAATCCGTGAAATCGAGTCTTAAATGTACAGGGTGATTTTAATTCACTAGCAATCGTTCAGGAGGTGAAAGTACTCATGAATATAAACAACTTTCACTATGAGACCAACTCAAAATATGAAAAAAAAAAAACCGGGCAAGTGCCACTGAAGACTCTCGCACGGAGGGTTCCTTACAAACTCGCATGTAGATAGATCGTATATTACGGGAGTCGAGTCTTAATTTTTTCTTAGCACCGGACGTTACTGTGACGAAATGATAGGTTGAAGGAAAAACTTGACTTTCTAGTTGAAAAAAAATTCTCCATATCAATAAGCGATAGGCCGACCATTGTGTCACCCTATGTAATGTTTTCTACATCTATACTTAATTTCGGTAACTTATATAGTGTACACAATGCAGAGTAGGTATGTTATTCTACTAGTATTATATCGATATAAGTAGGTACGGTCGTCAATTCACCAACTGCAAAATGAAGTTTGTAATGACAAAAACAAAATGTGATAAAGCTACAAATGAAAGATTTTCGGACCTATTCATTTACTTTTAACTTTCATTGTTCTCTAGTATTATCGGAGTAATAATTATTATGTTGCATAAATGGCCATATTTTTATATCGTTGACTTTTTAGAGCTCCAAGGAACCTTAACCTGTACGGGTTCCTGAGAAAATGAGTCTTGTCAGACTTGCAGACAGACTGACAGATTAATGTACAACAAAGTGATCCTATAAGAGTTCGGTTTTGTCCTTTTGAGGTACGGTACCCTAAATATTCGGCTGTTTACAACAATTAATGTTCGTACATAACAGCAAAAAAACAGCGAAAAAAGCGGTGAAAGTACTAATGAGTATAAACAACTTTCACAAAAAAACAGCTGCTGCAGCTGCAGCAGCTGTTTTTTTGTGAAAGTTGTTTATACTCATGAGTACTTTCACCCCCTCAACGCCCATGCATTAAAAATCATCTTGTTGATTAATTTAAACATTGTTTAGGGCAAGGCTTGACTTGCCTGACCATAACAACAATATGAAATTAATAACGCTTATAAATGTGAAGTGTTGTATAATCAGATTGCAATTATCGCTTATTTAATTAGAAGGCCACTTTGCAATTAACGTGGAACAACGCTAATTGTTTGAAGCGTTAAAACGATATGAGTTGCATCTGCTCATTTAATATTAGCTTGTTTTGTAGCAGACTTCAGAAAAAAGAGGTTCTCAATTCTTTTTTTTTTGTATGTTTGTTCAGCCAAGTTTTCGACAATTGTCAACCGATTTTGATGATTAATTTTTTTTGTGCGGTAGAGTATTTTCCCGGACTGGTCCCGTTTCAATTTGGTGAAGATCTGATGAAGAACTTCGGAGATAGGTAACCGAACTCTTTAATAAATTATAGCAAATCCGGGATTGCTGGAATTGTTTGTTTATTGTTTATACAAGTTCATAACATAACATCACGTCGGTAGGCTTTTAAGGGGTACGCATATGTGTACAAGTCATTCATGGTTTTGAGATTATCTATTCTTGCATTAATTGTTTATGAACCAATCTTGATGATTCTTTCTGCGTTGAGTTTAGTTAAAGCTAACCACCACAAAAAGTGAAAAAAAAAAACTACAAAGTATACAATAATTTTCATTTCGGAAGTCGGTGTTTTTGGTTGTTTCTTCGTTTTTTTGACACCGACTTCTGAAATTAAACTATACTTTGTAGTGTTTTTTTATTCGCGGATAAACAATTAAACATACTGTCCTATTCCTCAAGTGTCAGCATTTTTCCGGCATAACTGGTAGCCTATGTCACTCTAGGATCTTGTGGCTTTCTATCTGTGAATGAATTGTCGTACAAACAAGATTTATAGGTATATCAACGTGTAACAGAATAAACGCAATACCTCTTATGGGATCATTGCATTCATCATTACGAACAACTTTAACTTTGGGATCAAAACTAAAATCGCGAAAAAAAATCGACTGCTCCATACGTTTCTGTGCGCGTAACTCGACAAAATGTACTGAACAGCTGATTTTTTCGAGATTTCTGGGCTGGTCCCATTGTAAAAGTTGTTCATAATGATGACTAAAATGATCTCTTAGAACATTGTATATTTATTATATAGCCTGTATCCTTCTCCGGGGTTCCATCTATCTCTATTCCAAAACTCATCAAAATAAGTTCCGCAATTTAGGCTTTAAAGTGCAACAAACAAACAAAGTCACTTTTGCATTTATGATATTATAGTTAGGATTTATTTATTGTGTACCAATAATAGGAAAAACATGTATAAAACAAGTGTACAATGGACGGTCTTTATACTATAAGTTAAGATAACAAGTTGCTTTTATTAGTCACAATTAGGTACATTAGTGATGACTGATTAAGTAGGTGTAATGTTAATAACGTGAACAGCACTTAAAATCACGGCGGGAATTAGTATTAATCACTACATATTATATTTGATGAGCTTCAAAATGCGAGGTATTATAATAACAAAATAATGGCGTTTATTAAACAGGGCCAATTGAAATCAGAGACGAGGTACTTACTATAAATAATGACATGGCGAAAACTTAAATATCGAACGACCAAAAACCGAAAATTAAAATAACGAAAGTTAACGAGATCGGGACTTGGGGCACCCCGACTCGGACAGGTTAGGTTAGAATGGGGATGATGGCGGGGTCTGAAAGACCCCGGCATCCCCTTCGTGGTTATTTTATTTTAACCATCCGGAAACTCGATACCAGTTTAAATTAAAACAAAGCTTATTAAGCTGCTACTTTCTACTTAAAATAATCCTTCGCTGTAGCTGCCAACCTACTATTTTTCTACCGGCTTTAATTATTTTTAATCCCAAATTCAGATTAATTTGTTGCTGCGTTAAATACTTGACGTAAATGGTAATAAAAAAAATACTGGCAGGGCAGCAAAATAAATCTTTCCATCTCTGTTATGTATCAATGCTTCTTTGTTCAAAAAACGAACCCCCTTAAACCAGAAATAATAATTATTAAGAACTAGACTTAGAACTACTATTTGCCCGCGGCTCCGCCCGCGTGGAAATCGGTTATCGCGTAAAAAAGTAGCCTATGTCCTTCTTCATATCCCAGGCTATGCCGATCCGTTTAGTTGTTTTAGCGTGAATGCTTAACAGACAGACAGTGTTACTTTCGCATTTGTTCAATTATTTTTATCTGAATAGCAACATGGAAAATAAAAATATAAGGTTATTCTCTTTCTTGTGATTTTTGCCATTGGTTATGTTTCATGTAGGTAATATAGGTACGTCTAAGAATATCTTGAACTACTACATTTGAAAATAATTGAGTCAGGTCAAGGTAGAATGCCCCTTGCACAAGTATAATTACTACTATAATCGCGTCCAATGGAGAGTTAAGATTACGTACAAGATTAGGAAAAATATAATTTAGTAAATAACTAAAATTAACAAAAACACTAAACTTACAACAGAGTAAAATATAGCATCAAAAATTCGTCCTCATCGTTGTCAGCTGGTAATGTGCCCAAGAGACTGGCGGCATTGCCACGTTGAATGTCAATGCTTAGTCTCTGCTCAAAGTAAAAGCCAGGTCTTGGGTCACGGGAAGTATCAACCAGCCGTTTCGAAATTTCTTTGAACAGGCTGTGAGCACAAGGCCCCACGGCCCGAGGGTTACAACCCCAAACAGCTCGAAAATGTAGTTACCAATAAGGCTCGCGGGGTTGTCGACATGTGGGATGTGTGACTCAGCAATCATTGTGCTGATAGTCTAGAATAATATAATGTTAAGAGGAAGAGCGGTGTCACCTAACTCAAGCATCTTCTTGCTTAAAAGGTGATCTCCAAATCACGTATGTTATTAACTTATTTAATTAATTTATGTAATTGAAATATTTTTTTTTTTACGAGCCTCGACAAACATCTTAAGAGGCTCTCGTTAGGCAACTGGATTAAGGACTTGATTCAGAAAGCGATACTTCTGGACACGGTTCGCATTTTTAGGAGGTCTCTCTCTCTGGAGCCCTGACCACCGGTAGTTTGGACCTTGTTCTCAATACCGGTCGGCTAATATATATTTTTTTTATTGAAATAAAAAAATGTAATTTAATGTGAGTTATTTTATTATAAACGGATTAATTGCATTGATTAATTTCGTTTAAAGGTTCTTCACACCTCCACGGGTATCGAAAGAAGTTGGCGAACCAGTGTCTGGAATTGAGGGCAGAAGTCCTGCGTGCCCACACAAAGGACCATGCATCAATTATGTATTAAAGGTATAGTAATAAATAAATAAGATTACTTCTCAAATGTACTAACTTTATATGAACGCAAGAAAAGTTTTTTTTCTAAGATTTGGTATGAGTTTTGTAGGGTAAGTTTTTTTATAATTCCGTAGGTAGTGTCGCCCCCACAAGATAAGCAGGAGACAAAATTTAATCACACGTAATAATATTTCTATTTACTTGTTTTATTAGAAGTATGAAAAAAAACAAGTCCGGTCAAGCGCTTCTGGCACACCGGTGTGCCACCCGATTCACGCGTTTTAAAACTCTGTTATTACTACAGCAAGATATTTTATAGGATGTTGACGTTTGATAGTTCGATCCCGTACCGGTTAAGACAATGGTCGAGTGTACGTCACCTTATCTTTCCAAAAAAATGTTTTATTCATAAGAATTTGTTAGAGATTAAACACAGTCGTTTTTCAAATTTTAATAAGACTGCCGTCTTTTTTGTTATTCCATAACGCTTTGAAGTTGAGTATTTTCAAACTGTACTTGGCTGCCTGAAAATCTGTCAAATTTTGACACGAGTTCAAGACTACCTACTATTCAAAACTTCACACACCGATTCGTGTACGCCGTATGTCATTTCATACAAACTTTCAAGTTTTATTCTTCAAAATGAATGAACCGATTTTAACGAAACTTGGTATGCATACGCTAGATATCCAGGTCTTAATAGTTATCAGAAAACATTTTTGAAAAAGATTTTAGAGGGACAGAGAGCGAGCGATTTTAAGTTTTCTATAGAAAGTGAAAAATCACTATAACCTTTCCCCTGAACTCTTTTTCGAAAAAAAATTCTGTTAACTATTTAGATCTAGATATCTACGCATAGGCATACCAAGTTTTATTAAAATCGGTTCATTAATTTCGAAAAATAAGAATGAAAGTTTGTATGAAAAGCCGTACCGCGTAAACGCTCTTAAGTAATACTTCATTTCGAGAGACACTTGTGGTATTCGACCTATATTCAACAATTGATTATGTAACATTCCAGGGCACAGCGCAACTCTTCGGCGTCGGTTGCGCAATGACGATGCTAAGGACGTTGATACCCAAGATATTGACGCCAGCTAAAGCGTTCAAGTCGCTGAGGCTATCGCACTTGAAGTTGGGGCTGTTCTTCGGAGGATACATCGGTATTTATAGAGTGAGTTTCTAGTTGTGCTATTTTCTTTATTATAATTGAAACTGAATATAAAAATAAGTGAAGAATTACTATGGTAGGCGTCAGATAAACTTGCAATAAAGTACATTGACCTTTCCCTAATATCCCTTCGTAGGTACCCAAACAATAAATTATGAACCGTTTTTCATTACTAGAGAACTTAAAGGATCACGATAGAAGTCGGTTCAAGACAGCTTTATGTCTTTATTTCTGTTTTTCATATTAAGAAAGTCAACAAATATGAGGTTATTCAAAAGTAAATTGCATGAATGGTTGTGTAGTCACAGTTTTTATAGTGTCATGGACTTCTTTGACAATAAATGTTAAATATGCTTCTAAAATTTGCACTGTTAAGCAAAAACATGTACGCTCTTGTTATTTTATTGTATTTTACCATCTTTTTATACCATGTTTTTAAGCAAATAAATATTATTCTTATTCTTAACAAATGTATGTGAGTCAATGACCGTTATTACGCATTTGTCTGGCGCCTACTATAGGACCTTTTTTCTAACTCCTTCGGTGTCTGATTAATTTTGTTCCCGGATGTACTTTATAAAAGTATACTTTTTTACAATTTCAGCATACTGGTAAGACAAATTAATATCCACTCACTAAAAAAAATATTCCCACGGCAAAAAATAATATTCTATAACATCATAACTATATCAAAAAATCATCTGTCCACTTTATGATAAGACGTATTCAGCCTCTGGCAATGAGAAACGAACTGAGCGGGTGAGCGGGCGGGAGGATGTATGTGCAGCGCATGGCTCTTGCGCCGGCGCCGTCCGCGTGCGGCGCAGGATCCTCGCGCGAACTTGAAATGCACGCACGCAACTCGCGAGCGGTTTGCGAGAAGTTCGCGAGCGGCGCATTCGCCAGAACTGGACAAACCCTTACATGAATGTTTTGTCATTCCAGTTAGTAGTGTGCATACTGTGCCGCGCGCGCGGGCGGGACAGCGCGGCGCACGCGCTGCCGGCGGGCTTGCTGTCCGGCCTGGCCTTCCGGGCGGCGCCCTCGCTACCCATCGCGTTGGCGCCTCTCACTTCTGCCTTACAGGTAATAACTATCAAATAAATACATTCATAACAATAGGCCAATCCTTATATCTTCACGGTATGTGTCTCAGCCAACTAGCTCAATCAACTGTTTCATTAAAAACCTATTCTTTTCATTTAATCAGCGACATAAGTGAAATGGGCAAGTCAATAAACGATATTGAAACAAAAATGTCACATAACTCGTTAAAAAATCGACGCATTTAAATGAAAAGACTGATGAAGTTAGTTAGCTGCGACATTTGTTTTAGCAGTAGTAAATATTGGGAGCGTAAGAGAACGAAGAGTGTCATACAAACAGTCAGTAAACCAATGTATAAAATAGTACATTGCAGACTAAGTCCATAAATTTGTTATTATGCATGTCACCGGAAAATTGCAAACGCCGTAAGATTATAAAATATCACGCACGAATTGTAAACTGTTTTTTTTTAAATTATTCTATTGTATTATTATTTTATTCTGTCTTTACCAAGTTATATGTGCATACTGTCTTGTATTTCTGTTAAAACTATCCACATAAATGGATACAAACTTCTCCCATTCCAGATCCTAGGCTCTTGGGGCTACCAGAAAGGCATGATCCCCGCCAACTGGCCGCTGGTGGAGATCCTGTACTGCCTCTGCCAGGGTCTGCTGTTCCACGCGAGAGTCATGCACGAGGACGTGTGTCCGCGATACATCATCAACTTGATGCACACTGTCACTAGTTCCAAGTAAGTAGATGAGCTTTTTTATATTTTCTCAAGACGTGTTTGAGGAAAGAATCGTACAAAAATTGATGGTCATACACTCTAGTGGAAAGAACGGGAGTTTGTACTGAAAATATTAGTGGCCTTAGTGCGAGTTTTTATGGAGCTCGCGGCTAAATAATAACAGCCGCACGGACCGATCTTCAAGGTTAAGCAACGCTTGCCGAGGTTGATCTATAGATGGGTGACCATCTTAACATATTCTACGGACTATCTAAATAGAATTATAATTTTTTTAACAAGGAATCAACCCCATTGGGCTGTTTGTGTATGTGAGTTTATATGTTTGTAAACGCACCCACGATACAGGAGAAATTCCTAGTGTGGGGCAACGTTTTTTAAAAAAAAGAGTTGCCATAAATAAACAAATATTTCATTTAATTTTTATTGTATTATTCGTCATAGGTTTGACGATGAGATTTACGTTATGTACGGGGTTGCCGCTTTCCGAACTAAACTTTACGAAAGCAAAGCAAGTATACTGACGCAATTATATGTTTCTTTCAGGGCCGATGAAATCCAGTCAGGATTTATACAGAAAATGCTAAAGTTCGTTTGATTTAGAACAATTTATTTCTGTATTAATTTATAAACCATTATGTTTATGAGGAGAGAATACTTTACGAAAGTTGTTATTTTATATTCATTCTGCTGTTTATCATATTAGTCCTAGAATTATGTACAAAAAATCGAATAATCAATGTAAAAAAAAATAGTTACCGACGTAAAAAATTTGTTAATGTCAAATTGTAACAGAATGAATAATTTAACGCGTGGTTGACCGCACTAGGCAGGGCCTTAATTTCTATGAGCTCTCGTTCAGTATTTCCTCCTACATTTTATTTAGGTGCAAGTCTGTGATTTATGTTAAACGGATGTTTTGTGGTACAGGGTTTATTTTAAATGGGTATATCATTAAAGGGGTGGTGTTTACTTTGTAAAGATTCCAGTACTTTAGACATTGTATCCGTGATAGCCAGAGATCGGAATAGGTTGAGTATATTTACCTAAAGTTCGAAGAAGTAAGTAACATAGAGTTGATAATACCTCCTCTTAAATCCCGGAATCATAAACATGACAATTAAAACCCGAGATTATGAAAACATGAACTGGACTTGAGTATAGTTACAAAAAATAAAAATAAAAGTATTTAAAGAATCATATTCCAATTTTGTAGACCGTATGTAAAACAAAGCTCTTTATCTTAACAGTTTGAGTACGGAACTCTAAAAACATAATAAGATTCTTCATTGAAGTTTCCCAGGATTCAATAGTGATGTTTATGATTCCGGGATTTTAGAGGAGGTATTATCAACTCTATGTTACTTACTTCTTCGAACTTTAGGTAAATATACTCAACCTGTTCCGATCTCTGGTGATAGCGCAAAAAAAAAGGAGGCGGGAGAAGGGGTCCTTTTATTATAATTTGCTATTCTTATCTCACTATGTATGTAGTAGCTTAATAATCACATTTATTATATCAAATAATAATCCATACTAATATTATAATGCAAACTCTGGTGTGTCTCTCTGGTTGCTACCTTATCACGTCTAAACTGTTTGACGTATTTGGATAAAACTTTGCACACGCTAGACCATATCGTGGAATAGTACATAGTATACTTTTTACCCTGGGAATATGTTCCCTTGAGATAATTTTGAGTTTCCGTGAGCGAAGCCGATGACAGAACCTAGAATAGAACAAGACCCAAGTAAATAAACCGGGTCTTATCCCTTACCTCTTTAATTTATAGCATTCATTGTACCGTAGCGTTATTCCTGTATCGCTTCATAGAAAAATTGTGGCTTAGGCTCCGCGCAAACGGGCAACCGTTCACAGCCACCAGTGGCTGGCGACAAGCTGTTTACATGATTTTTAACACGTTTTGTATGGAATCACCGCACATGTGTAGCGGACTCGGTGTCCGCCACATGTCACAGCTCGCAGCTCGCTCCGTCACCGCGGTACCAAAGGACAGCCACCGGTGACTGCTCGGTGATCCGTTTGCGCGGAGCCTTACCTCTATATTCCAAGTCCTGTCCTCTAACTCGACTCCACCTCGAAATACCGAATTGACAGTTTTAGCTTATTATTGACATCGAGGGTTCATCCGTTGTAATGGTGATTGACTCGAGTGGAGGTTCTTCAAACTGACTTGGAAAAATGGTCCTTAGTGACATACCAACTGATTTTTTAGGGTCGGTTCACATCGGACGGAAAATGCGTCGCGTATTACCGGTCGCGTAACGCCCGAACAGACAATTATATGATAAAACATTCAACCTTGCACACTCAACCGATGATGCGTTATACCACGTTATACCGAATAGATGCGACCGTTGATACGCTCGACACATGTTCCGTCAGATGTGTACGGACCCTTAACTGTGTCGACGCAGTTTCGGGTTAGTGCCTTAACACCAACAGCCTGACGTAATACAAAAATGAATGCAATCGGTCGCATATAATTTCATGTTGACATTGCAACTGTATGTGTGTACTGTTTTACGTTGTCGAGCAGACATGCTCCCTTACGGGAAATGAGTATGATATTATTTACACATTTTCAAATATTTAAGTAGAATGTTGAAGTCACAAATATCACTGAAATCATGTTCACGTGAGCGTTTACGCCCTACGGCATTTCATACAAACTTTCAAAGTCCTTATTTTTCAAATTTAAGTAATCGATTTTAATTAAACTTGGTATGCATACGCAAGGTCTAAATAGTTAGTAGAGAACATTAAAAAAAAGAGTTTACGAGGGAAAGAGCGCGCTTTTAAGTTTTCTATAGAAATCACTATCTTTCTCCCTGAACTCTTTTTCGAAAATGTTCTCTACTAACTATTTAGACCTTGCGTATGCATACCAAGTTTCATTAAAGTCTGTTCATTCATTTCGAAAAACAAGGACTTGAAAATTTGTATGAAATGCCCTAAGGCGTAAACGTTTTTAAGATGTTTAGAATGTGTTCGTTTGCGTCAAAACATGTGGCTAGCTTAAGATATCTGTTGGCGTGTTATTTCGGTTTGTCAGCCAACAGATCACGGTAGACGAAACTATTTGAAGCCAAGTAGTCATAATGGTATATTCAAACTTATGAATTAATCGAATAAACTCATTATAATACAATTAGGGGAAACAATTCTGGATAAACAAATCTATTTAGTCCGTCAGTTACATTATCAAAAATGAGTAATGATGTAAGTAGACATATTTGTTTACCGTTTTTTATGGAAGGGAAGTCATCAAATGACTCCTTCCTTTCTGGGTGGAGCGGGAGGACTCTTACTGACTAAAACCCATCTGTGCTCCTCGTAGTGCCCTTTGCTTCCCAGGGCCGCGGTAACTCTTTCGAACAAAATCCGCAACCATGGCAGGATATTTTTTACCTAGAGCGTGTCCGCGTAGAAGTGACGTCCAACTGGCGGACTAAACAGATTTCTTAAATTGGGAATCTACATAGAATAGCAATACCGTATAGTATTGACAGAAGTAGTATTTTAGTAATGACAGAAGTTAAAAATGTGCAGTGCTTCTGTCTACCTCGAACAAATGGAAAAGAAACAAGCAAATGTTATTACTAATCAGTACATACGCATTCCTAAAACTAAGTTCCAAGCGAAGCCTTGATCAGAAGCTTAATTTGAACCTTAAAATATGTGCATTAAGATAATAAGTCGCGTAGCAAGAGTAGTGCTTAAAAATCAGTGCCTGGGTGATAATAGTAATCACACTTTAAGGAAATGTTACATTAACATCGAATACTAGTGAACGTAATTTTATGTATACTTACACTTGTGAGAATATTATTTAAATATTTAATTGTAAAAGTTTACCTTTTTGAACGCCATTGTAACATATATTATGACAAACGAAAGCTGACCTTGTACGCCATCATCACAAATATGTGACAACAATACGGTGAATTTGTGGCTGCTCTATTCTGATAAATAAAATTCTCACAAGTGTTTAGAGTAGTACTAGGCACAAATTATTATAGTTACCTATAGAATTCTTTATTAATATTAATGAAATATCACTTCGATATAAATTATATAATTTATTACTTACATTGTAGAGCTTTATGCAATCGTTTATACATCCAATATCACACAGTCGTTATTTTTACTGCTAAATATGACAATGCAGACTTTTCTTAATTTAAGTAGATCGTATTTAAGCAAAAGTTCAAAAAAATAAATTTGTTATCCTCTCAAAGTGTATAGAAGAGGAAGGTGTTGTCTTTGACATGATGTTTTTTTCGAGACATTGTATAATAGATACGGTTGCATATTAGAAAATCAAAACTTTCCTGAGCAAATTTCAAAAGAACAATGTACAAATCAACAAAGTTTAAAATAACGATGGTCATTTGATCAAAAGTTGCAGCTGACCAAAGTCTGGAATATCGATGTTTAAATTATTTATTACACTATTGACCAAATCGTTTAAAGGTCAAAATGGATTACTGGATAAATTATTAATTATCAAATGGATTAACTGAAAAAGGTAAAAATAATATTAATATTAACGAATAGCGTCTGCGGGATATTGTAGTTAGGTTAGAACTGTGACCAAACGCGCGCGAGCCGAGCGAGCGAACCGAGCGATGCCGCGGTAGCGGCCGGCGAGCGCTACTTCTCAATGCGTTGGCAGAGTGTAGTCGACCGACGGAGACCCACTGCGCGGGGCTCCTATTTCTGGGTGGTTTAAAAAAATATGTCCCAAATCCCGAACTCGGAATCCCGAAGTTGGAATTTGATTAGTAATGATTTGATATTTTAAAATTACATCTAGCAACTTTTGATCAGTCGTTCATTTGATGTCACATACATTTGGATTTAAATTTTTTTCTAAATAAAACATTTGGTCATTTAAATTTTGTTGTTTCGTTTATTGTTCTTTTGAAATTTGCTCGAGAAAGTTTTGATTTTCTAATATGCAACCTATAATACACCTTATTGTTAGTTACTTAAAGTGCAAATCAATGTTAGCGCTCTTGTGGGCGTTGAAAGAGCAATTTTATATCAGAAGCAATGTTCGTTAGAATTTGCACTTTATGGTACTGAAAATAAAGTGCGTTTTGTGTCTGCGTGGAGCCTGTGTCTCGTGTTAGTAATAGTCTTCCCGATTTTTTTTTATCTGTGGTGGGTTATTTTCTGAATGATGATATTTTAAATGTATGATAGAGTGCAAATTTCCTATGTGCACTTGTATTTACTTGAACACAATAGAATCCAATAATTTTCAAGATTTTTAATGACGATGTATGTAAAAATCACCTTTCATTAGAAATTGCATTTTTTAAATTATTTATACCTGGCACATTTTCACCAAATCAATATTAATTATGATTGAAATGTTCGACATCATTGTCATACTTTTGTAAAATAAATGATTTTATAATTACATAAAATTCGTATCATTTTAATAAAACAAAATTTTACGTGAATAGTTTACCTTATAATACCAAGACAAATGTGTATACCTCATTATGTTCTTATAAAGGATAACGTCAGTATTGCGTAAAAATAAAATGAAAAAGAAAAACACAAATATTTTGTTAAATGAACTGTTTTGAAAGTACATTCCATTCAGTTATTTTACTCCTGACAGCAACCTACTAGCAACCTTGGCGCCCAAACGCACTAGCGGTCAACCGCGAGGGTGGCTAACCGCGCGGCTAGCTGCTTCTCAACATTACTATGGAACCGCTGGCGGTTAAGTGCGTACGATCACAAGCGGTTCCATATTAAGGTGAAAGCGCCAGGGTATCCCGCGAAATTCAAATTTTCTTACGTTTTTTGCAATTTGCAGGTCAGTGTCAGGTTGTGTCTTGGTCAAAATAGCCGTAGCAAGTATGTATTTATAGAATTATAATCATTAAGGACGCGTTTACAGATGGGTAGTCAAATCATCATTTGTAAACGAGTCCTTAAAATCATCAATACAACTCCTTCAGTTAGAATTGATGACAACTGACCTGCAAATTGCAAAAAACGTAAGAAAATTCGAATTTCGCGGGCTTTCCTAGCGCTTTCACCGTAATATTGAAGCGGCTAGCCGCGCGGTTAGCCGCCCCTGCGGTTGACCGCTAGTGCGTTTGGGCGTTAAGTGCTATGAGACTTTAATTTTGATAGTGATGCAAAATCATATGTAAAATTACTATGACCATTTATGATTGTTGTTATGAACGCACTGTAGCGATGTGCAGTGGCATTTGATTACACTTGCTAAGCCTAACACAGATCACAAAGAGAAATGACCTTGACACTATTTCAAGACATATTGAAGCAACTAGTCCATCTGTGTTTCTGGGACCTAAGACCCTAGATGTGACTAGGTCCTCCCCCCCCGCCACCGCCGGCGCCGTGCAGTTTCATCATGGCCGGCTGACACACCGACTGGGCGTTTCTCAACCGACTCTCCAGCTCTTCATTGGACGCGTCACCGTGAACCTCGAGCCACAGCAGTTGGTTGTTGCATTCGGTACGGACTGACTCCTTCTCCTCGTCTGTTAGCCTGGTACCTGCGTTGTCTACTGCCTGTAAAAAATAGGAACTTGTCAAGGCCAATTGTTCGCATGCTTTTCGCCGAAAAAAAAACGGTGATGTCTAGGTCGTGTATCGTGTACATTGTGTTAAGCTATGTGTTCAAGCCACTTATATATTGTGTATTTGATAAGGTCCTGTTGACCGATATTAATGTGTGTACCTACTACGGTGTGTGGACAAAGAAGCTTGTTGATACAACCGGTGCATGCAGAGTGGAACACTTGGTGTTCTGACGGCAAAAAAGCAAATAAACTACGACAAACCTAAATATTCAAACTTATAATGGGCTAAGGATGAAAGTACGTTTAACAGGGAATGATGTGTGTTGGTCGCTGACTTTCACCAATACCTCTGCCAAATAAGCCAAACGTATTGTAGCTCAATATTCTTTTTGCCGTTAACCTTTACATTGATCACCAAATCAATTTTAACACCTGTTTCTGGCTGTGAAACGCGCTCCTTGCTTTGCGTTCATCACCCATCGCCTTCGCCGTCCCATGAATTTGCTACTGCACTACGTCTTGCCTCAGATAATGTTTTTAGAAACTCACCGTCTTACACCCAAAACAGTAACCTTCCAACTGGTTCCTAACTTCCACCCGTTTCTTTGAAGCTTCATCTTCTGCTCTAAACTTCTCAGCGTCGTTCAACATCTTGTCTATGTCCCTCTTGCTAAGCCTCCCCTTGTCGTTGGATATGGTAATGTGCTCTGATCTGCCGGTGCTCCTGTCTTGAGCGCTGACGTCCAGGATACCGTTGGCGTCAATGTCGAATGTCACCTGTGAATTTTAGATGCGAAAATTGTTAGACTTTCTACCTTTGTCAAATGGCAAAGAAAAAACAGATTTGTAAACGGAGAAAAAAGTCACTAGAAAATCTAATTTATAAGTTGGCTACAGTGCATCACGCGTTGTCATAACGGGCCGTAAAGGCTGTAACGTTTATCCTCACGTCGCACTATTCGCACACCATATTTACTTCAGTCTACATTTGCTTCAGTAACTTTGAGTTAAGCTCACCTTTGCATGAGCTTTATTATCATTGTAGGAACTATAATGTTATAATGGTGCAGTAAAATAAAGAATTAATTACCTATCAAGCCAAACGGCGGTTTCATTGGCCTTAGCCGGGGTATAAGTTGGCGTTGGTGCAGTAGCGTCTAAAACTTCTAGTTGACTGTCTATGTAGTGGTTCATGCAGCCGTAAAAAATCGTTACAATTTGGATCGATGTTTTGAAAGAACAAACCATCATAGACCTCTATCACTTTCCATAAAGCGTGGTCGCGGTCAAGAGCAAGCCCATTCCTTAATAAAAGAAAATAATAAAAAAAACTTACTTCGATTTGAGGCACTCCTCTTGGGGCCGGTGGTATGCCGGCCAAGTTGAAAACTCCCAGCAAATTATTGTCTTTAGTCATTGCTCTTTCACCTTCGTAAATCTAAATGAGATCAACATGTTGAAAATATAAAATTAGGCAGTACCTAATGTGGTAAAATTTTGTTGACTAGTGCAAAATGGAAAATTATGCATTGAAATCCCTAGTTGTGTTACTGCTGTTTCTATGTAGCTGTGCTTGCTTAGACACACAAATAATAACAAGGATTGCGAATTGCATTGATTCGTGGACGATTTTTGAGTATTTGGCAAATCGTTGGCGTTAGTCAGGTCTTCCACTCACCTGGATGGTAACAGCAGGTTGATTGTCTGAATAAGTAGTGAAGGTCTGCTTCTGTGCTATTGGGATACGAGTGTTTCTCCCTACTAAACGAGTCATCACTCCGCCAGCGGTCTCAATGCCAAGGGACAGTGGAGTTACGTCGACCAACAATACATCCGTAATACGATCATCTTGATAACCACTGAGGATAGCTGCCTGCACCGCAGCACCATATGCTATTGCTTCATCAGGATTAATAGACAAATTAAGAGACTTGCCGCCAAAGAATTCCTGCAATGCGTAAAGAAGAATGAATGAAATATAAGCAAAGGTTTACAAATTGTTTTATGTTATATTCGCTACCTGTAACAACCTTTGGATCTTCGGTATCCTTGTGGAGCCACCAACCATCACAACATCATCTATTTCCCTAGTGTTTAGATTAGCATCCTTTAACGCTCTTTCAACTGGAACCAAGGTCTGCCGAAAAAGATCCGAACATAATTCTTCAAAACGTGCCCTCGAGAGCTTGGAGTAGAAATCGACTCCCTCGAATAGCGCATCTATTTCTATACTGGCTTCCGAGCTCGACGACAACGTTCTTTTGGCTCTTTCACAAGCGGTTCGAAGTCTCCTCATTGCCTTAGGATTCTCTCTGAGATTTTTCTTAAACTTTCTTTCGAATTCAGCACTGAAGTGATCAACCATTCTGCTATCAAAGTCTTCTCCGCCCAAATGTGTATCACCTGCCGTAGACATTACTTCAAACAGCGATCCTTCTGCAATTTGTAATATGGAGACATCGAATGTTCCACCACCTAGATCAAAAATCAACACGTTCTTTTCGCCAGTAAGGTTTTTATCCAGGCCGTAAGCTAGAGCCGCAGCTGTAGGTTCGTTAATGATTCTGAGGACATTGAGGCCGGCTATTATACCCGCGTCTTTAGTGGCCTGTCTCTGGGAGTCGTTAAAGTAAGCTGGCACAGTTATAACAGCGTCCTTTACCGTATCTCCTAAATATGTTTCGGCGACCTCCCTCATTTTACTAACAATCATCGACGATATTTCTTCAGGCGAAAATTGTTTCTTCTCCTTTTTATATTCGACGACAATCTTTGGCCTTCCACCGTCGGAGATAACTTGAAACGGCCAATGTTTGATATCTTCTTGTAATTTGGGGTCATTAAATTTTCTTCCAATGAGACGTTTTGCGTCAAATACTGTGTTCGCTGGGTTTATCGCGACCTGGAGTTTCAAAGAAAGGTTAAAAAACTTGTAGTTTGGGTCATAAAAATTAATCGTATATATTTAAATCCTCTCTAATCTGGTTTTACCACACTTTCAACGTAAGTTTTACCTTGTTAGGTAAAAAACAATCTCACTGTCATTTTGGCTCATATTCCAAGCCTGATTGAAGGACCTCCACCAGACTCAGTCGTCATGAGAACGGAAAATATCTCGATGAACGAACCTGATTTTTGGCAGCATCACCGACCAGCCGTTCGGTATCGGTGAACGCGACATAAGAGGGCGTTGTTCTATTGCCCTGCTCATTCGCAATGATTTCCACTTTACCATTCTGAAACACGGCCACGACGGAGAACGTGGTCCCGAGGTCTATGCCCACGGCTGGCACCATCGTCAGGTACTGAGGAAATACAAGAAGCATCAAAAATCGAAGCAAAATCTCATTTGTACCTCCATCTTCCTGTCTAGAGGGATTTGTGGCTAAATAAACAGCAGCACGGGTCGATCTTCTAACGGATGTTATGGATAGGTACGACATTTTGGATCTGGATACGGATACCTACGGATATTGAAATAAAATTATACCGGTTTCGGATACGGTTTCGGATATTAGATTATTTCGGACTATCCGGTAATTTCGGATAGTTTCGGTTACGGATATTAGATTTTTAATTTTTTATAAATTATAAAAGTACAACACAAATAAAAATAATAAACAAACATGCAAGTGACGCGCGCGGCTAGTGTGCCGGTAATCACGTGTCTCATTTAGTCTCCGCTCCGCCCCTAACCAAAGCTTTTATATCGGATTCGGTTACGGTTAAAGCCGGATTTACATTACGAAACTAGTGGCATGAAAGTAGTTTCGTGACATTAATTTCACCAACAATTTTACGTGTAAACGTCAAGTTTTACAATGCATGCATCGATTTCACGACACTGAAACAGTTTCGTGATGCGCGCGATTTTTGGATAAAACTAGTGTCATGCAACTAATGTCATTGTATAAACGCGACGCGAAACTAGTGTCGCGAAAGCGCCTGCGCTGATAGGACATGTGTTTTTTAGTCGTGATTGGTTTCTTGCTGGCCAGCCTCGAATCCACCAACATCTTTTCTTTCGAGACAACTTTTCTTAATTTTTTACTATAACATTTGTATGACAACATTTTGCAATGCAAAATAAAGCTTTGATGTTGGCGGAGCCATGAACACAGACATACATTTCACGACACTATTATTTTAATGAAACTAGTTTCACAGGTACTGAAAGTAGTGTTATGAAATTAATTTTATCATGCATGAAACTTGTTTCGTAATGTAAATTCGGCTTTAAGGATAGATTTTTATTTCGGATACCCGATAGTTTCAGTTACGGTTACGAAGCTCCTTAACATGCCCCTGCTTCTAATTTAAGCCACGCTCCCTTAGTTCGGTACGCGGATGGTTCGATTGTCATACTTGGGTATCGGGTAGGGATCTCGACCCCTGCTTGCCTCGAAAAGTACGTTGAACCGTTGGTCTCCCGTAACACCCGACTCCCAGCCGTCATATAATTTTTTTTAACGTTTCGGGTCAGAAACCCGAAAATCTGACGTCAGCCTTTTCAAGGATTTTACTCAGTTACTGGGTTGGGTGGAGGTTAGATAGGCAGTCCCTCCGTGTAAAATACGCTGCATCCGATTTGACTGATTGACTTACCTACTCCCTGTCAATGAAGTTTATCTATTTTTAGGGTTCCGTACCCAAAGGGTAAAAACGGGACCCTATTACTAAGACCCCGCTGTCCGTCTGTCTATCACCAGGCTGTATCTCATGAACCGTGATAGCAAGACAGTTGACATATTCACAGATGCCGCTATAACAACAAATACTAAAAACAAAATAAAATAAATATTTAAGTGGAGCTCCCATACCACAAACGTGATTTTTTTGCCATTTTTTATAGATGTAGGTGGTACGGAACCCTTCGTGCGCGAGTCCGACTCGCACTTGGCCGGATTTTTTGGTTCATTCAAACAAAACAAATTGATGTAGGTAACACTCGTCTTTCCAAACCAAAAAACTTACAGATAAATAATGTGCTACCAAATCACTATGAAGCCTACTCAAACATTTTAAAGCACTTAGATTTACGGAAATGGTAGCTTTCCATCATACAGCAGTAGGTACCTACTTGCCTATTTAAGGGCGGGTTTCCGACACACTGAACTAGTTTTCGGTAAGTAGGTACGTTAAAGTTTATGAAGGAACTGGCTTAGTCTGTTTAATACGGGTGTTCGGAGAACTTCAATTCAAATTAAATTCCAAGAGAAAATGGATCCTCATTTTGTAGATAAGTTTACAAAAGGCCGACATTGCCTTCATCGAAAATTAACAGGAAAGTTTTCACTAAGTTGCAAAAAATAGTAGGCATAGGTACCTACATACAAAGCGATAAGCATACCGGAATTGCACTGCAGCTTATTTTTATCATAATAAATAGGAATTAAACAGTGCTCACTAAAGTTTACATACTCTTTGGTGCTCACTCTCGCCACACTGTTACCCAAGCACTGCAATTCCTAAAAGCCAGAATCAACAGTGGCGAAAACCAAAGCGCTGGCGCCCGGGCAAAGTAGCTCGACGGTCCCAGAAAACTATTTAACTGTATTCGTTTGGAATACTGTAACGTAGCGTGAGTTACCATCTAGGTAAGCTATCCAAGAAGAAAAACGGAAACGAAACGTTTTGGGAACACATTCATTGTGCGTACAGCTAAGGAATGGAATTCCCTGCCAGATGCTGTGTTTCCTGATAGCTACAACCTGGGAGTCTTTAAGTAAAGAGTGAACAGGTTATTTCTAGGTAAGCGTGCTCCATCATCGACCACATCATCGCTTACCATCAGGTGAGATAGTAGTCAAACACGTGCCATTAAGAGTAAAAAAAAGAAGAAAGTTGTCCCCACCTGAAACTTATCACCGAATGCCCGTCCACCACAAAACGATCCGTTCCACCTGACCATTTTCATGAAACTGTCCCGCGTTATTATGCAAAGAGAGGCGGGGCACACTATGACCTCAGTATAACAGAATGAACGGAATACTGGTAATGGAATGGTATTGGTTATTCTTAGCCATGACAATGTCCTGTAATAACAAAAGAAAAACGAGATACCTAGCCGGTACCTACGCTGAAAATGCGCTGGAAGCATGCTATGCAACATTTTAATAGGCGAAACATACAGAAAAGTACTACATTCCTGTAGTAGGTATTAGGGTATTGCTGTCCTTTTTTGTATCTATGGGATGGGAAATCATCACATGACTCCATCCGCTTTTAGTGTCAAACTCTAACCCATCCGTGCTCCTCTTAATGCCATTAGCGTTCCAGGGCCGCGGTGGCTCTTTCGAACAAATTCCGCAACTTTGCATGGCAGGCTAATTCCGCAACCACCGCCTACAATTTTTTTTTACTGTAGGTGGGTACATCAATGGTCACAACAAACAAATAGGTACCTATTAACCGGTCAACCTCTCGACATGTCAAAATTCAAAATCATATAATATACCAAGGTATATTATATGATTTTGAATTTTGACATGTCGAGAGGTTGCAAGCGTTTTAGTAATAATACGAGTTTTAAAACGCGTAAATCGGGCTACACACCGGTGTGTAAAGCTTGACCCGACCGTTTCGAAACTGTTTCGCACGACTGTGTAGGGAAAATCTAAAGTTTTCAATTTTTGCCTGTAAAATAACACGTTTAAAACATTCAATTCATCGTGAAATTGTACCCAAAGATCTCCAAGCAAATTGTTATCTCAGACCTCTTCAACACAAAACCAATAAAAGTGGCCAAACTGTAAATGTCATTAGGGAGAGACGGCGGGCAATAAACTTCAGAGAAAGTTTATCTTCGAACGAGAGCCCCAATGTTTCGCCTAACCAAAGCAGGCTGTCCCAATTGTGAAATATAAAAAACGTTTCCAATGTATTTTCGTTTAAAGGACACAGAACGTTTACTTTAGAAGACATTTTAAATTCAATTTATGTTCGAGTAAGTCGATTGAAGCGGCAGAACGGATTTGAGAGAGGAAACTTTTGAAGATACATACCTACATGTATATAGGTTTGGTTTGGGGAGAATCGAATACTTACAAATAAGGATTGATGTTGATGAGTTCATTGATATGTCAAATGGAGATAGATTTCTCTTGGTATATGTGAGAAATTCATGGCGAAAATAGCCTGCTTTAAGATTACGGAGATTCTGTACTAGACAATCTTTGTCACAGGAATATTGATTGAACGTGGATAATTGCTAAGAGCAAGTAGGAAAACAAAATAATTTTCTATTACTTACAATCGGAAAGTACCTAATTCGTTTTTGAAGTAAGTGGCTTAGAATCGGGATACTGTCTGACTGTGTATTTTATGGAAATACAAGGAGAGGAGTTACCAGGCAATCAAGTTAAGGCAGACGTATCTCGTAAAAACATTGCAATAAACAGATGTTTGATTGTAAGGTCGTTAAATAGCCAGATCTATACTATATACTAAATTGAATAATATAATATTATAAAAGCTGAAGAGTTTGTTTGTTTGTTTGTTTGAACGCGCTAATCTCTGGAAATTCCAGTCGGATTTGGAAAATTCTTTTTGTTAATGATAGCCACATTCATGAGGAAGGCTAAGGCTATACGGGAACGGGAAATTCCTACAGAAACTGAAAAAAGGGAATATGCTAAGCTAGTAATTTAATAAAGCTAAAGAGTTTGTTTGAACGCGCTTATCTCTAGAACTACGAGTCGGATTTGGAAAATTCTTTTTGTTAATGATAGCCACATTAAACAAAACAAAAAAAAAACTAAGAAACGGAACGGGGAAAAACGGGACATGCGCGCACGAAGTCGCGGGAAAAAGCTAATAAGGATGTAAGACTCAGAATTATACGACTATATAGCTGGTACATACTCGCTGATAGTACCCAGCGTAGTAGGTATATAGGTACCTACAAGCTGGATGGGTTAAAGTAACGTTTGAAACACTAACCAAAAATGCTTTACAATTTAGGGTCATGGCACTCACGGATAAATTTCTGAGTGAAAAGGTTATGTCGTCCTTCGGCTAGACAGTTCTCAAAATTATACATGGAGTGACATTTGGCTGTTCCTACTTTAAGGTTACAATAATAAGAAGCTTAAAGTTTCACTTGGTATGCCCGCAGGAGTATGCTAGGTATCCCTATCTCCCTTCGGGCAATACCCTTAAGTGCATGCCCAGGTTAAATGATTGTGGATTAAAGAAATGAAAATGTGACAGACAGACACAATTTCGCATTTATTCGTACGAGTAGCACAGCATTATAAGCTCCCCATCAGCATGATTTTATCATCGTCATATTTCAGTCGATTTACAGAAAACCTTCGAGTTTTATAGTTTATGTAAGTAGGTACACCTAAACCATCATGAATCTCTTCACCTTCGGTAGTTTTTCAGTTTATCGGGTTCAGACAGGCAGACGCGGCCTGTGTTTTATATCTTTTTTTATGGATGGGAAATCATCAAACGACTCCTTCCGCTGTGGGTGGAGCGGAAGAGAGTGTCAGACTGTTGCTGACTTAAACCCATCCGTGTTCCTTCTTATGCCCTTTGTGTTCTAGGGCTGCGGTGACTTTCGAACAAATTCCTTGGTGATGATTTACACATTCGAATCGAAGAGATGCTACGAAGGCCAAAGAGGCCCATATACAGCTTGGCTATGCTTCGTGGTCCTTAAAACTATCGGAACAACTCACCTTAGATACTTGTTAATAATATCATAGACATGTCTCGGTTCATTCATAGAATTCCATTTTCTTGACTTATCTAACAACGAAATATGAAGACCAGATCTCTTTCTAAGAACGGGGTTGCACATTTCTTGTTGTTTTCAATCACATACATTTTTATTCCATTTTATGTTTTATTTTACTGAACTAAATAACGGAGGATTTTGACATGACTGATGACGTTTCATTTTGATTTTATCAAGGTAGTTTTTGACGTTAAAGAATTTAGCCAGTATTCTTTCGTAGTAAAATTCTGTAGTGACTTTTTTAAAATATCCTTGAAGATGCTGTGCTGTGGTGCTGCTACAAGGTACTTGAAAAACTCAATAAGCACCTCAATAACCTACATAAGTATGAATAAAACATGAATGGATATTTAATTATTATTTACTTAACACATACAATTTCTGCTTATTCAAATACACACACACAAATTTATCTTTGATTATGCTTGAAGAACGCTAACAATTCACAAAGTCCACTGAATCGCTGGCTGTAGCACATATAGACGACAGTAGATCGAAATTCAGTGGTAACAAATGCAGTATTAGCTGACTTGGTATTCTATTTAAACTTCGTATTACGCTAGACCAGCTATGTTACCACTGACGAGCCCACTGTAACACCCGTTATATCGAAATGGATGTGCATCATACCTTAGTTTCACAGTGGGAGTGAATAAAATTATGGCATGATTGGTACAAATAGTTGTGACACTGCCACGTACGGCCGCCGCAGCTTCTCCATAATTGTCTGTGAATATTTTTCAAGAATTTCAAGCTAACGTTTTAGCATATTAGGTACTATAAGAATTTCACGATCAACGCTTCTTCTTCTTCTTAACAAAGTCAGGTGGATGGAAGCCCCTCGCAGCCAGCAGGTCCTGCACATTGTGGCACGCGTAGTAAACATTGTCCATCGCCGCATCAGTCAGCATGTCCACGTTACATTTACCCTTGTTTTTCCCTTTCTTTTTAGTTTTCTTCTCTTCTTTTTTACTATCACCGTCCTCTTCGTCATTCTTCGATTTTCCAGCCATTTTTTCAGGAGTTGAGTTTCAGTAAGTACGCGTTTGTAACGTTAGCAACAGCAGGAGCGACGTATTGATTAAACAAAGGCTTTGGCGGTACTGTTGGTAATATGTAGTTCATAGAAATACTTATGATACAGTTGAATAGCACAGAAAAGTAAAATAATATGAAATATTTGAACCAGTTTACAGTGAAATTTGGAGTTATTTGTCCTGAAAGGTAAAATCCGACGGTGAGTCCTAGAGTCCCTAGCACGTTAAAAGCAGTATTTAACGCCATTTTGTATCAAAATTACGTTGTTTTCAAATTTCCAAATACCAAAACATTAATTAATATTATAATAAATCTAGATACTTGACAGTGCCAAAGGTGCCAAAGGTGACCAAATAAAAAATGGCTGCTTGAAACTGTCTATGGATTAGTGATTTCAAGTAGGTATGAATTTGAGTTTGTTTTTTCTAACTGCTCCATACATTTCTGTGCGCGTAACTAGTCAAAATGTACTGAACAGCCGATTTCTTTCCCCGATTTCGGGGTTGGTTCCAAAAAAAAATTGTTCGTAATGATGAGTACAATGACCCCTTAAAAAGTTTTGCGTTTATTCTGTTAATAACTAGATTCGAATAACACCAATGGGCATTTTGAGTCAATTTATTAATTATTTGAACAAGGTACCGAAAAATACTACTATTTTTATGTCATTGAAAAATACAATGAAAACACGTCATGCCACTTTCCCGCCAAAAAGTATTCCCTCGAGCGTTTCCAATGACGTTCTAATATTCAAATGCGTGCAGCCAAATAAAAGGTCTCGAACCTATTCTGAAAACTGATGTAAAGTCCTTTGTAAAGCTTAGTTTACACATGGTCTATTTTGGTTAGGTTGCTTGCTGACACTACAAAAGCCACAAAAGTGCTGCAAGGATCTTTTGGAACTTCGGTTTTAAGAATTTATTTCTCTAAAGAATATTACAATTTATTATTATCCACATAATAGAGAAACAACAAAATACATGAAAGCCATTTTCAGGAGTGATGTCATTGGTTGATCCACTGCATGTATAAGCGTGTGTGATAGTAGGTATTTATATGTAGTGCTTTTTTATCACTGATGCGTTAAATGTCATTTCTTTTGGAAATTAGTAAAAATACTTATTGAGATTACCTACATTCACTTTTTTCAAGGTTGCAAGTCGTAGAACATTCATAAGGTTTCATTCTATTCAAGCCTACCTTCTTTAGTCAAAATGGTGAACAATATAGAGTATTACTATTTTTGTTATCTACTTAAAACATAGTACAAACACGTGTGTCTACATAAAATAAATTTTACAACCGTCCTAACAATTCTTAATATATCACAAACCAGATAAACTACAGAAATTCCGAAAACTAATCTGATTAACCCTGTTAGGAAACTACCTAGAATATTTGAACATACCTAATTCTGTTCCCGTTTTAACGAAGGAGGAGGTAAGGTCCTCGGGTCCTCACGTCCTACTTTCAGACTGGTTATGAGACTACTCAGTGGCGGATCCAGGATTGTCGTTTGGGGGGTGAGGCTTGAACCAGCTGAGTGTAGGTTTTAGCAAATAAACACAAAAGAAAACTATTTTGCTTAACGCTTAACAAGTCTCCTTGGATTCCTGTTCGTAAATTTCTCAATGATTTCATAAGGTTGTAGACTACCAAAAATATCTTGGTCTTTTGAGAGGGTCTTGAACCCTTAGCCCCCCCCCTGGATCCGCCAGTCTTACTTTCAGACTGGTTATGAGACTATTCAGTGGCGGATCCAGGATTGTCTTTTGGGAGGGGTGGGGCTTGACCCAGCTGAGTGTAGGTTTTGGTAAATATACACAAAAGAAACCTTTATTTTGCTTGCAAAACAAGCTTCCTTGGATTCCGTTTCGTAAATTCCTCAATGACTTCTTTAGGTTGTAGACTACCGAAGACAAAGATATCTCGGTCTTCTGGGGGGGTTGCGCCTCATAGCCCCACCCTGGATCCGCCAGTCCTACTTCCAGACTGGTTATGGAACGATTCTTGGCTCGTTGCCATCTAGTCTGTTCACCTCAGATCATAAGAGGGATAATGTACTACAATTGAGATGTCCTTGCCGCTACGGATTTTGCTTTTGCATAACGATGCGAAAAGTAGAGGGAACTGTGTCAGTTGCTTTTTTACTTTTGTATGGATGTTATTTATGTAGGTACCAATTGCAATTTTCGTTTGTGAGTTTTTGTTAGGTATTGTACGACTTTATAATAATCGCAGGTAATACTTATGAATTAGATGTTATGTACCAATTTAGGAATAAGATAAATATCTACAAGCTAAATTAAGGCTTTCGCAAAATTATTTGGATGTGGAACCCCTTTTTTGTTGTTCTGAAAATATGTCTAAAAACTCGACTGCTCCATACATTTCTGCACGCGTAACTCGACAAAATGAACTAAACAGCTGATATTTTTTCGCGATTTCAGTGTTGGTCCCACAGTAAAAGTTGTTCATAATGATGAGTACAATGACCTCTTAAGAGGTATTGCGTTTATTATGTTACACGTTGTATATTCTATGAAAATAGTATGTACAATAGTGGTACATGGGTGACCTTAATGCAACAAGGCATTCTCTACCAGTCTACCTTTAGGTTAAAAAGACTACATTTTGGTAGGTGTACAACAAATGATCGTCCTTGCATTGTCGTGTTGACGATTTCTAGATATCTTAAGCTTGTGTAATCTACATACAAAATTTTAAAAATAAACGTTACTCACAGTAGTTATCAGAATCATTTATTTAACACTTACAAAAATAAATACAAATATTTACAACGCCATTTTATCCTATAAAATAACATGATTCGGCAGTTATTAATTTATTTGTAAATGCACAATTAAAAACGTAACACAGTATTTATTATATTATCTAATAATTTACTCCTACTATTATAACTTATAGGTGAAATAGCTGAAGGAAAACATGGGGAAACCGGAACTTGTAGAATTTTTATGTTCTTTGGGAGGAAATTTTTGGACTTAGTGCTAAGAAAACGATAATAAGAACCCTGGATGAATGATGTAACTGTTAATTTAATGGATATTGTGTCGAGTTAAGGAAATGACTTATCTATACTTAAGAGCGTGTACACCGTATGTCATTTCATAGAAACTTCCAAGTCCTTATTCTTCAAAATGAATGAACCGATTTTAACGAAACTTGGTATGCATACGCTAGATATCCAGGTCTAAATAGTTATCAGAAAACATTTTTGAAAAAGAGTTCAGGGGGAAGGATATAGAGATTTTTCACTTTCTATAGAAAACTTAAAATCGCTCTCTCTCTCCCTCTGAAATCTTTTTCAAAAATGTTTTCTGATAACTATTTAGACATGAATATCTAGCGTATGCATACCAAGTTTCGTTAAAATCGGTTCATTCATTTTGAAGAATAATGATTTGAAAGTTTGTATGAAAAGCGTTACCGCGTAAACGCTCTTAACATAATAAAGGTGAAAGGTTTGCTTGTTTGTTTGAACGCGCTAATCTCTGGAAGTGTCAGTCGGATTTCGATTTTGTTTTTGTATTTGGTAGCTACATTCATGAGGAAGACTATAGGCTATACGGGAAATTTCTGCTGGAACGGGAAAAACGGGATATGCGCGTACGATGTCGGGGCAAAAGCTAGTTGGTATGCTATAGGGGTACAGCTTGTGCCAACTCTGTACGAAAGGCAAGAGGCCTTTGCCGAGCAGTGAGGCAGCTATAGGCTAATATTATTATTATTTAATATTATAAAGGGGCTCCTTCAGGATGTGTTCCACTTCAGCTCGATGCAGCACTGAGGCGCCTACAGCGGGAGTCGGTGCCTCCGTCCTGCCCGCGTAAACCAACTGAAAACAAGAATAAAATGGTTAATTCGGTGATTGTACATTTGACAAGAACTCCACGACCTCACCGGGACGACCACGACCTCCCATCGAGTTCGGGACTAATCGTAAGTCCGTAGGTGATACGGAGTAGAAAACACCCAACACTAAGGCCGAAACTACAGACTTCGGGCTTAGAGAGTAGACCCCCAGACCCCAACGGGCCCCGTCTACTATTCTCTACCTGCGTCTGTGTTTCCGAACGCATACAACCCTAATCTCTTCAAAGTTAGAGTGAACAGGCTTCTTCTGGGTAAGCTCACTCCATCGTCATCGTTTGATTCTGTCACCTATGACCTAGACTAGAGTCAAGAGCAAACCATCTCAAAGCCATTTTTAGGGTTCCGTAGCCAAAGTGTAAAAACGGGACCCTTTTACTAAGACTCCGCTGTCCGTGTGCAGGTCTGTCTGTCTGACAGCAGACTGTATCTCACGAACCGTGATTGCTAGACCGTTGAAATTTTCACAGATGATGTATTTCTGTTGCCGCTATATCAACAAATACTAAAAACAATAAAATAAATATTTAAGTGCTCCCATACAACAAACGTGATTTTTTTGCTGTTTTTTTTTTTTTTATAGATAATGGTACGGAACCCTTCGTGCGCGAGTCCGACTCGCACTTGCCCGGTTTTTTAAGTTAGGTACATTTTAATTCGTTGAAAAATGTTTTCCGACTTTCACGCGGGTGGAGCCGCAGGCGGCAGTTATGTAAAAGATAACTTTATCGTTTCAGGAATCAGGATATTGCCACTAGACCTCGCTATGCAAAAGCAAGGGTCGGCCATATATCTCGTATGAAATCGTATCCAAATGTTCAGATCAGATAAAACTGTCTCGGATCATAAAAGCTTACGAGGTCAGGATGTAAATGATGTCATTTGCTCATACAAACTCGATATTTAGTGCTGTCAGAAATCGTTTCAGGAATTTGTGCCGCAATATTTGGTTATAAATGGGAAATGTATACGGTTAAGCATCGCAACTGCCGCTAAGTAGGTACGTATATACTTACTTACCTAAACGCCTTTGAAGTGACCGTGAGTTGAGTATTTGTCAAACTCTACTCTAGGCTTTGGCATTAAAGTTTTTACTACACTCAAGATAATATGCACGGAAACTATACTATAATTAAAGTATTCAACTTAGCGTTTAAGTTTTTAGTTATTTCCATTTAGGTAGGTACTGCTGCAGCATCAGGCCAAGGTTACTAATCTTCCTATAAACTATTCATTGAAACCATTTCAGTGAACCCAAACATGATACCTCTGCTGTAACTAAGTGAAGAGTTGGGTATTCTACAGATCATGTTCCAGCATCAAGTCAAGATTACCATGTTCTTGCAATACTATTGAAGTAACAGAATAGCAAATTTCGCATCGATCAGACCTGTGCGCTCACATCCCTTCATCAACTAGGATAGAGATTATGATCTTCAAACGACTGAACCGATTTTCCTGAATCATAGCTAAAAACACTCTTGATTAAATTACCTTTAAAAAAAAACCTAATCAAAATCGGTTCATCCGTTTAGGAGCTACGATGCCACAGACAGACACACAGATTCACACGTCAAACTTATGTCACCCCTACCCCTCTTTTGAGGTCGTGGGGTAAAAAGTAAAAAAATAAATTGGTTTATAGGAAAAATCACTGATTCCCCGAAGGATAGATTGAAAACTCGTATTACCTTTCTTCCTAGAAGGTTCTCGAACCGAAGCTTGACGAAACTCCAGGCACCCATATTCCGATGCTCTTCTTGGCTCCATATAAATTCTGAAGATTTAAAAGATTCAGTTTGATTCACCCATCACAAACACAGTGTCAGTGTGGAGGATATGCCCCACCTGCTTTTGCCCAACCACCTGCACCTTCCAGGACCTGAACATGGCTAACGACAGCAGTCCAAGTGCCACATACTGATCGGACGAAATATGAAAAGTTGAGTCAACCGACACAAAAAGAATGAATTGAGAACCTCCTCTTTTTTTGACGTCGGTAAAAAAGTTTTAATCTTATTACGCTCAAGTGAACAAAACTCGTTACAAATTATGTAGATATTCATGATAATATCTGGAACTCAGTAACAAACATTCTCAGTAATAAACTACACTAATATTGAAGTTGTTCTGCTTTGAAAGCAATAACAGTACAATAGACCTCTGAGTTTGTTGTTCTCTCTGAGCTTAGACTGAGCAAAAAAAAAGAAATGCAAAGATGTTACTAAAAGCTATTTGATTCAATTTTGTTTTGGATCAGGTCATTCTCAAGCGTTTTATTACCCTCAAACATAGCCCGGCATTGCTCTATGAATTTTATAGATTTGGAAACATTAGAAACGAAAAAAAGAATAGAAGGAACTGTGAACATTCTAAAAGATTTTTTAGAATGTCCAGAGAGAGACCGGTCAAAAAATTATCATATAAAGTTCAAAAACGAAGATCGAATGAGCAAGGAATCTATATTCTTATAAGATACTTACTTCTAGCATTCTTGAATCTCGCGAGCTCTGTCTGCAGTTCATAAAGAGGGAAAGGTGCCAAGGCTTCAACCCTGACGATGGCTACGTCATCTATTTTGGCTCGAACCCTCTCCTTGTTCAGCTCGTAGTAATGCTTGCCGCAAACGAGGATCACTCGCTTAACCTTCAGCGGGTCGGCTAAGGTGTCACCTGGGAAGAATTAATTTTTAAGTACCTAGAATCGTTTTGAGAAATGGCTTCCGAGGTCTGGAATAATAAAACTTTGACCGTGTTGTTTTCTTTTTTTTTCATTGAGGAATGGGCTAGCTCTTGACCTCGATCACGCCTGATGGAAAGTGATGAATAAAGTCTATGATGGAGCGAGCGTACTGATATACGTCGACGAAATACAGAAGGCTGCTTGACGCCGGACTCTGGTGGGAGGGTGGTCGCGTACCAGGCGGGCGTTAGCCCTACGACCGCTAGAGAAGGATTGGTCAGTCTTGTAAGGTATTAGGTGAGACTGTACAGGATGCGCCGAGCGAGAGGTTCAGTTGAGTGCCTGATGGAACAAATCGTGCTGCGCGAGGAGGCTCTTTCATGCATCCCAAAAACATGCTTCATTCATTCTTGCTTGCATTTGCTGTCTTTTTGATTTCAATGTTTCGTAAAAACCCAACAAAGCCCAATTCGATTATGGTGATTGTAGATTTTTGGCGGTTTTGCCAGTGGTCATATAATACAACGTGAAATACCTGAAAAGTATTTCATAGTACAAGTTGTTCATAATGATGAGTACAATAACCCTTTTTTAGGTATTGCATTTGTCGCAGCCAATTAGCTTCGTCATCATCCGTTTAATTGGTAGCCTAGCCTTTTCATTTAAATGCGTCAATTTTTCAGTGACCTAAGTGACATGTTTTGTTCCATGTCAACTATCTCGTTGATGATACGGTGCAGTACAATGAAAAGGCTAGGCTTTTAATGAGACGGCTGATTAAGCTAGTTGGCTGCAACACATTCATTCTGTTACACGTGGTATAGCAGAGTGTATGTAGTTGAAGATTGGAATAAAGTATCAAGGGAGGAACCTAGGTTTGGATCTTTTGAAAGCATTAAGCCCATATCCAGCTAAAAAGAAATAGGGAACAAAACAATGATGTTCGTTCAAAGATGTTTTTTATTTAGATGTTTCTCTGTTTTCACGAAATACCAAATAAAAGGGTACAAATGGTAATTTCCTTATAGCTTATGTTTCTTATGTTTATGCAAGCATAATATAAATCAACTTGTTTGTTCAGTTGTGACACAATGAACTGCGTACGTTTAGCTGAAGGGTTATTTCCCGGGTTTGCGAGACGAGTCAGAAAATATTTGGAAAAGGGGAAAATTTTCCTACTTTCCTAGTTTTGTCGTATTTGTTTGTTTCTCAAGATCCTTACAACTTTGCTATTGCTTGATTTGTACTATGAAGCGAGTCTTAGTCCCAGTCAGTACAAGTACGTAGGGAAGTATTGGTAGAGTATACTAGACTGTGTAAAGCTGATTTAAACTGTTATCGGGACCAATTATCTACAAGGCAAAATCTCCACTGCAAAAATCAAAACCAGGGCGGGAAGTCTCTACATAGTCAACAATCGCATAACGACCGAATTCAGTCGTTAAGTCCTAAGGCCGCCTGTACACAGTCAAACTTGAAAGCGATCCACGATCAAAATCAATGATCGATCTGTGGATCGCGTTCAAGATTGACAGTGTACGGGCGGCTTTAGGAGTTATCGACCGTATTCAGTGGGTAGGCGATCGGTACCTATGTCGAGACAAGCGATGTATGCCCTGCGGCCCTACCATGACGTGTTAAAGCATGAGTCGTTCGAGCGAGAAGGAGGGATGGAGCTATACACCCTATATAGCTCCATCCCTCCTTCTCGCTCGAACTACTCACGCTTTGGTAGGGCCCCTGAGCTGAAAAGTCCTTATACGTTCAAATGCTTTTAACGTAGATACTATGGCATATTGACAACGGTTTAAAGGTTAACGTTTGTTAGGTTCCTGTCAAAACTTACCAATAACGTTCTTGAAATGTGTTCCTGGTGCGAACTCTGATATTTGTGATACAGCGTCTCCCAATCGCAGCAGTACTTTCGGGGCCACTACTATTAAAGGCTTCCTGTAATTTCTTGCTACCTGGAAGTGAAAGGAGACCAAACTGAAAAGGTTACTTATGGGTAAGTGTGCTTCATCGCCGACCACATCATCGCTTGGGTACCTTATCCGCGACATTTGCGGTGAATCACTTTTGACCCTTATAACCATTGTTATAAGGTCAAAAACTTAGTCGTCCGCGATGGTACCATCATGAGAACAGTGGTCAAACTCGAGTCCAATAAAAGACAAACTTTTTTTTGGTTTTTAAGTCTCCTCTACCAATATATACCTAAATGTTACATCGTGCGTAGCGATTTTGAAAAAAAAAAAACAAAATGGTATCCCATGGAAAAATGTTCGAACCCCTTTTTATCGCCATTACAGAGATAAGAAGTTCACAAACTGAAAATGTAACAACCTTAATCTTTTCTATATTTTAGCCGTTTGCGGTTGAAATATTAGGACCAGGGGTCCAAGTGCTAGTGCTAGTCTATTAACATGCAGTTCTAGTTACACAAGGTTACCTAAAGCTATTTAAGAAAGTAAAAGCGAAGCTTATAGAAAATACATGCAGCCAATTTCCATAGAAATTCACCTGTCTCCTCAACAAATGGAAGTACTGCGCTGGCGTAGTCGGATTAGCCACATGTAGACAGACATTCTCGGAGTCCGGAGCTGCTTCCTTGCTGTCTGTCAGCTGCAGGAACCTCTCCATCCTGCATGAGGAGTGTTCTGATGCGGCGCCGTCGTACCCGTGGGGGAGCAGCATCACCAGGCCGTTGCTGCGGACCCATTTGGCTGAGTAGAAAAAAAAAACAATAATCAGGTCGATATAGGTTTGGTGCAATTGCTCTGTATGATGTAACAAACTTTTTTTAACCGACTTAAAAAAAGGAGGAGGTTATGTATTCGGAGCGCATTTTGGCAGTGGTTACGACAAGGGAGAGATATTACTAATAAAATTTGTGGTTTCGCAATGCATGTTTCAGCTACTAAAGCCATAATCAGAATTGTCACGAACGGGCCGCCAATTTTCGCTAACATCGTAGTCATAAGTACATACCTAAATGGTAACACAGTTTACTTATGACTGACTAGTTATGACTCCCTGATACGCTTGATCTGTATTGATATTATCGACTTTAGCACTGGTCTGGCCTGTGAATATTACAGATATCTAAACTACTGACTTTACTTTACTTTATTTTATGTTCTCCGAGATACATTTTAATGACAAATCGAGTAATAATTTTAACTTTGTAATGTGTACCTTTAAGTTTGCCCTTATTGTTATTATTAACAGTAGGTACCTATGCTAAGTATTTTATATGGTAATCTGTGGATAACGTCGTGAGTAGTGTTTTTGTTATTTCTATTATTTTAGTACTCCAATCATGTGTAATATTTAATATACTGCTGTTTGTTGTCCCTAATAAAAATAAAATAAAATAAAAAATAAAATATTATCGACTCTAGCACTGGTCTGGCCTGTGAATATTACAGATATCTAAACTACATCGTCGCTATACGGTTGTCGGTATTTTCGGCGGCGGCAAATCGCAGGAGATACGGGCGCCGTCGCTCTAATGTTTTTTTATTTGCGATCATTTTCTTTTAGCTTTGCAGTCGTGTAAATTCAGAAAACTGGAGCCTGAATATAAATTAAGCACCGTAGTTTGCACACAAATATCTTTCCACGTAATGTTTTTTTATTGTGGTTAGGTACTGAAAGCCGAAGTTAGAAGCAATAGAGAAACGTGTATTTGTATACCAAAGTCCATGGTCATATGAACATCTGAGTTTGCCTCGGTGTTACTTTTCAGTGTAGACATCTAAGAAAAACCGATCTCATCTAGAATTAATTAACAAACAACAACACACACAAATAACAAACACACTAAACTACTACTTTAGTGTTAATTTAGTCCGATTATACTATTACTTTAGTCCGATTTATTTTCATTTCTTTAGATTAATAATTTATTATGATTTTAATGTACTGACATTACTTTTTGACTCTGACATTATATACCTACTTATTATTTATTTTGACATGGATCGTATTAGGACATTAATTTTATTCTTTGACATTACTTTTTCATATCAATTTATGACATTATAAACGTTTTAATTTTTAAATGATAATTGATGACATTGTTTTTATTTGATTTGAGTAATTGGTTTGGATCATATTTATGAAATTGTGTGTTTGGAATTTTAATTTACAATAAGGTACCTATGATTTTTATAATAATTAGTGACATTTATGATTTGAATGCCTAAATTGGTAAAATACAGTGAACTGCGCATTCACCTAACAGCTGGAATGTAATTATGTACTGTGTTTCGCAATAAAGATTGAAATTGAAATTGAAATTAAAAAAACAAAATGTTAAAATTGTTATTTTCAACCAATTTGCAAAAATAGTGTCATTTATAATACCTACGCCTGCCAAGCGTGGCGATTACGGCCAACATCCCCCTCTCCCCATTTGTGGGAGGCCTATGTCCAGCAGTGGACGTCTTTCGGCTGTTAGTACGTACAAACCTAGATTGATTCAAATCTTAGAAATCTTTTTTATGATTTATCGTCCAGATTCACGTTAATGCATCATGAATCTTTTTAAATTTTCTCACAGACTTTTAATCCATCATTGACGAGACGACAGCTGAAGAAAACATTGAATTGAAATTTTCTTTTATATAGCGCTCAAGTTATGATAACGACTAAAAAATGAGCTTCTTGAACTGCGAAAATGAAATTTAGAAAGACATTCAGAATTTTTTACGAGTAGAAAATTTCATTGCAGAACTTTTTAACAAAATTACGGAGACAGGAACCGCATCTTATATCTGTAATGTCGCGACAAAGAATTTAGACGTTTGTAGGTTTTAAAGTTAAGGCGCTGTGATCAGCAAAAACTGAAAAATTTCTGGTTTCCTAACGAAATTTTAGCCAAATCTGTTTAGTTTCAAGCTGCAGAAAAAAATATATGTTAATTTTAACTATATTTCAAAGAACACTGTTGTTTCCGAAACATGTTTAAAAATAAAATCCTCGATAGAAATTATCGTCAAAGTTACCTCCAACTTTAACCTTAGAAAAAAAATTTATACTAAAAAATTTATCGAATCTTAACGCAAAACTTTGTTGTTTTAGATTTTTAATAGCTCAACTTAGTTTTGAGTAAATCGATAAAATGCTTCATATTTGGCAAGAAATTGCAAGCATTGTGTCGATGTCGTCGCGCTTCTCTTTCTTTTCTATGTCGGCTGCTGCGCTGCGTGTCGTGGGTTCGATTCCCGCACGGAACAAATATATGAATAGCCTACCGATACTTGTTCCGGGTCTGGCTGTCTGTGTACATGTGAGTTTGTATGTTTGTAAATGCACCCACAATATAGGATTAATTCCCAGTGCTGGGCAACGTTTTAAAAAAAACTTACTAAATAGGTTTTTGAATGGTACAGACGATTGACTTAAGGCGGGACAGTCTAATGAAGCCGTTAATTTGGCACCCAATCCTCTCCTTCTTTAGAAAAAAAATTAACTATCTATCTAGCCTATTTTGTCCCACTGCTGGGCAAAGGCCCCCCTCTCCCTTTTAAAAACAACTTTGTCATTTGCTATGTCGGGCTAGTCCTCTCGGTTGGAGTCGAGCTCATCCCGCCATCTTCACCTTGGTCTAACGCGATGTCTTTTGGCATTAAATATAACTATCGAACGCTGCCGAATTGTACAGGTTAAGTTCGAAAAGTTTAAATCCTGAACTATAAATCCTTCATGCCAGAAATACTCACATTCACCAGAAGCGATGAAAGCATCCACAATGATCTGTGCGCCGTTATAGAAGTCTCCGAACTGGGCCTCCCAAAGGCACAGATTATCCGGAGAGTCATACGCCATGCCGTATTCGAAGCCGAGCACCGCCTCTTCAGATAAAATCGAATTGGCCACCTGGAACGGGACGTGCATTTGTATGATAACAAGGTATTCGTATGGCTGCTTTTATATCAGTCGACGAGGATGAGTAGTTTTGGCAATGAATCTAGGCACCTGCCTCCGTTTTTTACAGCCCAACAATTTTCTTCGTGTTCTATTATTGAGGTCCCATTAGTTTTGTGATCGCAAGCGCGATTGTAGGGGGGATGAGATCCTGAGTTTGATTCCCAGATCGGGCAAAAAGTGTAATTGGGTTTTTTCGTTAAGAATTTCTCAGTAGAGCACGGATTTTGGAAGTTGGTCGTGTAACACCCCTGTACCTCGGAAAGTACGTTAAGGCATTGAACCTGCGCCATATCTGTCTCTAGTCGTGTCGGATTGCCTTCCCATCGGATTTTATAGTGATAGTCTTCGGAGTGCATCTGTGTTTGCGCACACACTTATGCAATGCAAAAGACATCCACGCGGGAGATCACGCTGATGCCGATGAGTTGTCATCGTTAAGATTGGCTGCCATGGCCGCAATCGGTCAGGAGGTCTATTTGTTATCGAGCTGCTGGAAGATCGGTCCTCCTGATCTTTTACAGGAGTAGGTAAGTCAAGAATGAAAGGTAAGCACAAACAGTAGCTTCCTCCCGTCTGTTTTTAGGACTACTACTTTATCGTCGTTAACGACTCCAGCCCTGACATGTGAAAATTCCCAAAAAAAAAAAAATCTTATGTAATTGGTAAATAAACACTAAATTCGTGATTAATTCGGCGCACACCGGTGTGTTGTCGGTGCTTGAGCGGTCCTTTAGTAGCAAATTGAAATCAAATGTCGTTCTGGTCGTGTCGGATTCTATAAAATTCTCTTTTCCTTTACATTGAACATAAATCCAATAAGCTATGGCTTGCGTTGTTTGAAACCAATGGAAAGCAGAAGATTATGAATACTAATGTTGATATAACATACATATTATGCCTTTGAACTAACATTTTTTGTGGCAAAAACTTCCAAGGCACCTAATGTAAAAGTAGTTTTGCAAAAACTGTACAAATCTCTGTAATTTTCAAAGAAGAACTTACCAACCAATTAATAATAATAATAATAATAAATGTTTATTGCACCAAAAACAATACAACAAATAACATATAATTTTAGGCTAGTACATAAGTATAAAAAAAACGTGGTAACATCTGTAGCCGAACTAGGACGAGTCCTGTATCTCAGCATACAGCGCCAAACCCTCGAAAAAGACAATAATTTATAGCCAGTAAGATATGTTAAGAGGTGCAACCATGAAAACTTGCTATAATTTATTTATTTTATTTTTCTATACTAAACAATACTAAGAATGTGTAAGTGTACCTACATGTCTTTTTTTTGTGTAAGTGTAGCTGTGGAGTAGTGAAAGGTGTTGGGGTGTTGGATAGTGTGGATACGTAATACCGAAAACATTTTCTTTTATTTATGAATGTAAAAAAGGTTCTCTGTTTCCTCATGAAAGGGCTAGCAGGTAGTTTTGAACTGTCTTCTTACATAAAGATCTGTTTAGCGGATATATATTGATGATCTTATTAATTTTATTGTACAAAAAAGGGGCAACAACTGTGTAAAATCTTCTGATAAAGGACGTTCTAGGCTCATACGATCGTGTACATACCTCGTGTTTTCGGCGTTTGTTGGTTAAAGATGGATCATAATTAAGTTCACTGTGCTTCTTTAAGACAACTCTCTCTACGAACATCTGCCTTACAGTGGGAACTTGACAAAGCGTGTACGTTACCCCAACAAGAAAGTGTCTCCTAGAGTTATATGAGTAGAACGTATTATTGGTGCCTTATCTGTTGTAAATGTGCCCCCACATAAAAAATGTGTGCCCCCTGTCGTTTTGGAAAAAAACGGAAAAAACGATTCTTGCTGGGGTAACGTTTTTCTAGCAGGAAAATTCTAAACGAATGATCGGAGAGAGAAAAATTGTGCATAGCCAGAGAGCTTATATGTGTGCCAAAATGTGCCCCCAAAAATAAAATCTGTGCCCCTTCAGGTTTTCGAGATATTGCATTTCCTGCTGGAGTAACGTTTTGATGAATCGTATATCTCTAGAACCATTGCATGTGCCCCTGTAGAATAAACATACACGAGTAGCTCTTAATGTGTGCCCCTTTGTGCCCCAATTAGATTTAAGAAAATATTTATAGTTTTCAAGTTATCGCGGTTTTATGAAAACCCGAAAAAACATCGCAGCGCCTAAATGAGACAAGGCATAACTTCGCTGAAAACTGTATTCGGTTCTTCTTGACGCTAATAATAACCATACAAAGTTTCAAAACTGTTCATGCATGCGTTTTTGAATAATCATGCTAAAAGTAAAAACGATGGTGTCATAACTTTGACGGCAAAATACAAGGAACTGGCACAATCCCAGATGTGTAGGTGTAAACCAAAATCTTGTGCCTTTAGTCAAAAATATATGGTGAAAATATTGAGCTTCAAATGTTACGCATTAAGTAAATATAAACAAAAAACCAAAATATGTAAACAACGGCTGGTTATCCGACCAAATCTGAATGACTACTAAAAAGCGACGGATTCATACACATCGATGACCTTCTTTATTGGACGTATTATACCTAAGCTGTTGTCCGTACAGTCGCGTTCAAAAGTTTTGAGGGCTAATTAAAAAATATATTAAATGCACCTTGTGACTACATGAACATTCTGTAAAAATCAAATCAATTATTTAGTTATTTCGGCTAAAAAGATACAGCCCTGTGACTGTGACATGTTGAGTGTTGACGGATTGTGGTCGAGTCTTAGTTTTGGAGACATGAATTCTTGTCATGAATTATTTTTTTACATAGTAACTAGAAGTTATTAAGGGATTATATGTCATCAACCTAGCACAAGAAGAGAATTAAATACGTATTATACAAAAAAAAGTAAACAAATTACTGAATCGCTTTTAATTTTTTTAATTTCTTTTTAAAAAAATTCCTTTCAGATGAAAGGAATTTTTTTGACACATTAAGAGCTACTCGTGTATGTTTATTCTACAGGGGCACATGCAATGGTTTTAGAGATATACGATTCATCAAAACGTTACTCCAGCAGGAAATGCAATATCTCGAAAACCTGAAGGGGCACAGATTTTATTTTTAGGGGCACATTTTGGCACACATATAAGCTCTCTGGCTATGCACAATTTTTCTCTCTCCGATCATTCGTTTAGAATTTTCCTGCTAGAAAAACGTTACCCCAGCAAGAATCGTTTTTTCCGTTTTTTTCCAAAACGACAGGGGGCACACATTTTTTATGTTGGGGCACATTTACAACAGATAAGGCACCAATAATACGTTCTACTCATATAACTCTAGGAGACACTTTCTTGTTGGGGTAACGTACACTGACAAAGCTGGTAAAGCGTTTTTGTCGGGAACAATATTGACTTGAAATGGCATACCTTCAGTATCGCACGCTGAGCAACCTCTAAGCCCTTGATAGTAGTCTTAGTAGCTCCACCCCAGGATAATATACAGTATGCAATAATAGACTGACACAGAGCAAGATAAATCTTTTTTAATAGCGTCCCTGCTATGACGTGCCTTAGATTCTTGAATATATAGATAAGCTTACGCACTCTACCAGACACCAACTTTATATGCTCTTTAAAGCTGAAATGGCTATCCAATGTAATGCCTAGGTATTTTATTTTATCTACACACTCTAGTGGTTTACAGCCGCAGTTTGTTTGGTGGGCACAACTGTGTGGAAAAATGCGGTGGTGCTTATTAATTCCAGTTTTTTGGCGGATTGAGAACGCTAAGTACTTGGTTTTATCAATGTTAAGGGTCAAAATGTTACTATGCAGCCACTTTTGAACCATATCAAAACCCACCTGGGCAGCATCAAAGACTTCATTCCAATTGTCGGCGGAGAAGAGGAGAGCTGTATCATCCGCATACGAGATTATTTCGCCTCTTGGTACACATAGGTTGCTGAGATCATTAATATACACTTCTGGACACATCTATTGGCCCACCTTGTATTTTCAGTTTCGTTTGGTCCTAGCTAAAATTTTATATTAGGTCTAGCAAAAAGTTTTTATGCAGTTTTGAACCTGGCACATTCACAATTTCATTCAATAGTCTTTTTTTGAATTTCGAACACAGAATTTAAAGAAACAAAAGACAATTTGGAGCCTGTTTGTTGATATCAAACAATCGAATATTAAGAAAACTTGGTTTTATTGGTTTACTTGGATTTAATTCTTGAAAAAGTGATTGATATCTTTGGTTTTGCAACAAACATTACTTATTCTTAACATTAAGGTGAGGTTCTATCAATAATCTATGGATACTTCACCTGAAGTCGCCGCCCAAGCTGTGGCACTTATTCAGGCCGGACACAGCCAGAGAAACGTGAGTGCTCAACTTAATTTAAGTCGATCTGCGGTCCGAAATGTTTATCGGAGGTACCTAGAGACTGGCGGCTTTGTTCGTCGCCAAGGAAGGCCAGGATCTCGGGTCACAACTGAAAGGCAGGATCGATTCATCGTGACGACCAGCTTGAGAAATCGTCACCTTACCTCCATTGAGATACAAAACCAACTTCGCGACTTCCACGGAGTATCTTTGAGCGCTCGAACTGTTCGGAGAAGGTTAAAAGAACGCGATATGGTACCACACAAGCCAGCTAATGGGCCCAAACTAACGCGAGCCCACCGAACAGCGCGCCTTCATTTCGCACGCAGTCATTTAAATTGGACACAGCAAGATTGGAGCCGTGTACTCTTTTCTGATGAGTCTAAAATTGTGTTACATGGCAATGATGGAAGGAAGAAGGTCTACCGACGTAAGGGAGAGCGTTTCGCACAATGCTGCTTTGAAGAGAGGGTTGCTTATGGCGGTGGCTCATGGACTGTCTGGGGCGGTATATCCGCGAGCGGCAAAACTCAACTTGAGGTTGTTACAGGACCACGGGTGCCAACATTAAATGCTGAAAGGTACATTCGTCAGTGCTTAGAACCTCACGTGATACCATACGCGGACTATGTGGGCCCAAATTTCCTCTTTATGCATGATAATGCAAGAGCCCATGCGGCCGGAATCGTCAGGGAATATCTTCGGGATGTGAACATCACAGTTATGGACTGGCCAGCCAGAAGCCCAGACATGAACCCCATTGAGCACATGTGGGACGAGCTAAAAAGACGTGTTAGGGCTCGTCAGCCAGTTGCCCAGACGATGCAGGAGTTGAAAACTGCCATAGAAGAGGAGTGGGAGATGATCCCTCAAAATTTCATAGAGCGGTTGATAAACTCTATGCCTAATCGTATGAGAGCTGTGGTAGATGCCCATGGAGGCAACTCGCGTTATTAAATTAAACCTTTATTTGATAAAACATGTTTTTTATTCAAAAATCAATTGCCTTTAACAAGGCGCATATCCGACTTGTTAAGCGTAGCTCCATGTCGTATGGTATTCTGAATTCAAATTTAAAACAATACGATCGAAAAAGATGGTAAAATGTATCAGGTTTAAAACTGCATCAACAGTTTTTGTTCAATCTAGCAATCATATTTCGGTAGGGGCCATCGAAACCTAAACTCTAAGGTGGGCCAATAGATGTGTCCAGAAGTGTATATAAGAAATAGGGTGGGTCCTAGGATGCTGCCCTGTGGGACTCCATGCGACACAGGAAGCTCACCACTGCAGTGACTGCCCACCCTTACACTCTGGTATCGTCCGGAAAGATAACTCTCAAAAAGCTCCAGCTGCACTCCTCTTATGCCAAGTTTTTCTAATTTGCGCACTAGAATAGGGACGGAAATAGTATCGAAGGCCTTTGCGAGGTCGAGAAAGACCGAAAGACACTTTTTACCCTTGTCCAGTTCTGTTGTGATATAGCCAGTTAACTTATGTACTGCTTCATCAGTTGATTTCCCTGCGCGGAAACCAAACTGATTTTGTGAGAGAAGTTTGTTCTGTTCAAGATAACTGACTAATCTGGTATTTATTATTCTTTCCAGGATTTTTGACAACGCGGGTAGAATTGAGATTGGCCTATAATTATTAAAACTACTTCTATCCCCTCCTTTATCGATCGGGCATACAACGGATTTTTTTAGGGCCATGGGAAAGATGCCGGAATCCAGACATAGATTGTAAATGAATGTGAGTGGAGGGACAAGGAATTCTTTGAATTGTTTTATAATTTTATTAGAGATACCGTCCCAACCAACTGAACATTCCGTCTTCAAACCATCCACACATCGGGCAACCTCCTCTTCACTGGTATCTTTGAGAAAGAAGGAGTACAGCATAGAGTCAACCGCAGAATCAGCCGATGAGGGAGTATTTGAGTTGTTTTGGGTATGCATAATATGTTCAGCTAAAGACTTTCCTACATTTATAAAATAATTGTTCATTTCGTTTACTGTTAACTGAGGCGAGGAACATATCTTTAACAATTCTGAAGGAGAATTGTTGTCCGTTTTAGTCATAGTGATGCTTCTAATAGTATTCCATAATTTTTTTGGGTCATTGCCAGCCATTTCAACCTGATTTTTGTCGTAGGATTTCTTGACTTTTTTTAGCGTTTCATTACAGAAATTTCTGTAACGGATATATGAAACTCTTAGAATTTCGTTATCAGGGGACTTCTTATGATTTGCATGTAACCGGTCTCGGTTCCTCATGCATCGAAGCAGTCCAGGAGTTACCCACGGTTTTATTATTCTTTTCCGCCTTGACTGAGTTATTGATTTTGAGTTTTTTTGCAGCGCCAAATGTATGCAATTTATAAGATATTCTATAGCAACGTTAGGATCCCGGGTTCGTAAAATGGGATTTAGGTCAATACTAAGAATATCTCTACGCAGGCTCTCAAAATCAACTTTTGTGAAACTCGTTATTGGGTAGTTTCGTATAGGCGTAAGATCCATGCTAAGGAGAACAGGATGGTGATCAGTCAAAGTAGTTTGCGGAATAAGGGTCGTGGACAAATTACGAGTTTTAAGTAAGACGTGATCAATACACGTACCACTCGACGCACGTGTAATTTCAGTATGAGCCGGTAAGAGTCCATGTGAAGCAGCTAACGTTAGGTATTTTTCTCCCGGAAGCTCAATTTTGCCATCATTTATTGCAATATTGATGTCACCAATAACAACTATATTATTGTAATGAGATAACCTGGACAGAGTACTATTTAGGGAGTCGAGAAAAACATCTAAATTTTTATAAGATGGTGAACGATATATCGATACAATTGCTGTGGCCTCAAAAGTTAGTACTAAACAGTTTGCTTCCTGGAACTCCGGCTCCTCAACACTAAAACTAAGATGATCTCTGCAGTAGAGTACGACACCATCGTTTTGTTTAGGGTTTTTCTTTGTCGCATAGGAACGATAGCCTAAAAGTGTGGGAACGGAATTATCTTCTTTTAACCAGCACTCTGTGAGTACAAGTACATCACATTCGATTTTTAATCTCTGTAACATAGTTTCAAATCCCAGCATATTGCATTGAATACTTCGAATGTTCTGCGTCAGAACCGTGAGTAAGTTTTTTCCTGGTAGAAGTAATTTGTAGCAAGTATCTAAATCACATGTAAGAGCTTTGGAGACAGTTAAACTGTCAATATTAGTATTCAAGTCAATTTGATGATCGAATTCTTAATTTTTATGAATAGGTCAAAGAAATTACTTTCTATTTTTAATTTATCAAGTACTGGGTAATGACTTAGTGGAAGTGGCCTAGTTTTCGGTACGTGTGAATTATTTGTGTGTACGATATTGCAATTATGTGTGTATGTTTGTTGGTGTGTACTAAAGAAATACAAAGTGTTTGTTATACAACATTTAGAAACAGTTGATGTTATGACGAAATTAAAAGTAATGACAAAAAATAGAAACAAAGTAGAAAACATAAGATAAGCATGCAAATTTATCAGAAAGGCAAATTCTTGACGAATGATACGATATACGAATACTAGTCATACAGTGTTCTTTAATTTCTCTATGTCAGACTCGGAGTTTATACGAATTTGTGGATCCTCTGCAGCTTTACGTAGGTATACAATGCCGTGAGAAGTCCAACAGAAGTTATATCCGTACCCTTTTTGAAATTGTCTTGCTGCGTAGAACAAACGTTGGGTTTTATAAGTCAGTGTTTCCGAAACATACACCGGTTGTATTGCAGATTGTAGACCTAAATGGGCAGTGTTGAGCTTTTCTCTCTTATCCTTGGAGCTGTTAAACTTCTTAACTCTTGCGACGATTTTATCCTTCAAAATTACTGTACTTAGGTCTACTGTAATTTGGTATAGTTAGAATCACAATTTTGTGGCCGTAGAGTAACTTCGAGGAATTATGAAAATACGTTTTATGGCAAATACCATAATGCCGAAGATTAAAAAAAAATAAAATACTTGTAAAATTTAATCTGAAAATTTTACTCTACGAGGCTTGGACGCTTTTTATTTCCAGCTGAAAGGTAGGCCTAGAAGCGTAGTAGATGATAGGAAGATTCGAAGATCACCGCTATGCTGCGTAGCCTAAGCGTGGCAGATGATCCTAACTTTTGTTTTACTAATGATAGGCACGCGTTTGGCCCACTATCTCACCTGTGATGGTAAGCGATGATGTGGTCGAAGATGGAGCACGCTTACCTAGAAGTGACCTATTCACTCTTGACTTAAATACTCCCAGGTTGTAGCCATCAGGAAACACCGACTCTGGCAGGAATTCTACTCCTTAGCTGTACGCACAATGTGTTCCCAAAACGTTTTGTGCGTGTGGGTGGGATGCCCACCATGGCGGTCTTGTGGTCCGATGATGGAATAAGCTTGGCGGAATTAAACTATATAAAATTTCGTCGCACACTCCCCAAAATGCAACCGATAGAAAACCGACAGGCTAGCAACTTGGTGTCGATGCTCAAGACTTTGGAGCTTCGATTCTTAGAGCTCCGCTACGCTGCGTAGCTGATTAATAGCTAGTTGTATAATAAGCCTAACAAGTATTTTACTTACTTCTAGAAATCCCTTCTGCTGCTCATGTATATGGTTGAGAGGAATATGGATGGCTTCAGTCTCCTGGTCCACCAGCATCACGTGGCGGTGTGAGAAGGTGCCTCTGCCGACATCCTCGCCACTCAGGCGCACGTGACGACCCTCCATTAGTAGAGAACCTGTTGAGGAATATCATAGTTACATATAAATTTTAGAACTTTCAGGTCTCGGTTTGGCGACGTGATATGCCGCGCGGAAGGCGCGCTTCTCGACATATTAATGAATGGTGAATGTGGACTCTATTTACTAGGCAATATAATCATGTAACTGCGCGGAAGAAAATATGCACAGACACGAGGTGCAGTTGTTTTTTCTTTGGTCTTTTAATTAAAACCGTTGCAACAGAAAAATAGAGCGTATTTTACCTTTTAAACTTAGAGACTAACAAAGTTTTAAACGAGCACAAAAAAGACTAAAATGGAACTTGTAATAAATGAATGAGAAAGTTTATAAAGTCTGCACTAAGCTGCACTTTTGCATGTATAAATACAACAAGAAAAAAGCTAGCTGTTCATTTGTGCTAATTGAGATCTAACAGAGATTAATCAAGAAAAAGAGAGACAAAACAAACATTACAAAATGCAAGCTAAGCTGAGACAGCTGAGACAGATAGCCACATTTCGAACGGATAGGATTTCATTTAATTGAAAAGCTACAAAGTTTCAATTAAATAGACTGTTACTGTAATCTCTTGTGGTTTCTGTTCTACTCAGTAATTACTTAGTGTCTAGTGAATTAGTGAGGCCTTTGTCCTGAGACTTTTAATTAGAAAAACATTGGGTGAGTTGTGTTTTTAGCAATGTGAATTGTTGTTTATTTTATTTAATAAATATTCAACAATTTTACTCAATGGTGGAAGATGTCTGACAAAATATGCCTTTTGTGTTGTTATCAAAACTTGACTGTCGAATTAACCAGTGGGCCTGGCACAAATGTTTTTGACGTATAGTAACGTAACATAAAATTTTACTGTTATAACAATACTCGTTTTGCATATAATATTTATTTGAATTGAATAATAAAGAATCGACTGGCTGTAACATTACTATGGGTACATGAAAACATGCGTACTAGGCCCTCTGATTTAAGGAACTCGTATCTTTTATTAATATCTCATTCATCGGGATTTGACCTTTGTGAAAAAACCGACATCAATAAACGACTTAAGTGCCCTGAAACAGCGAGACGAGGCCGCGGCAGAGCGTAAAGGAGATGGCGGAACGAGCTGGATGTCTTCCTTACGAATTGGAAGGAAGAGGCACAACTCCGTGACAAGCTTTCAAGCAGTCTGATGTAGTTGATTTTTTTATTGGAACTTTTAAGTAGTTTTATGACCACGTATATATTATAATATTTTTATTTTGATATTGTTTCTGTACTATATAGCAGATACAGAACTTCAACCTTAAAAATATGACCACGCATTTCTGGTATCTAACTACAGGGTCCTTTGCCCAAACCTTCGGAGAATACAGGCCTGATGCTTATAAATACCGTTACTTATTTAATCTTACCGAAAGCCATCGCCTCTGCGGTCGCCCAATCGATATCCTTTCCTTCCGTCAGCTTGGCCAACCGATTCCTTACATGTGTCTTAGCCAGATGAGGGTGCACGGTCTACGAACAAGGAGAAAACGATATAAGTACCTTGATTAATGTTTCGAAGATATTGTTACAGAATATCTTAGGAGATACGGACAGTAAGGAGTGATACTGTAGTTATTTAAATGTACACTATAATAATATTGTAAAGAGGTAAAGTTTGTTTGTGAGTTTGTTTCTATGAAGTAGTCTCTGGAACTTCTGAACCTTTGAAAATCTTTTACTAGTAGAAAGCTACATTCCTGTGGAACATAGACTATTGTGAAAAATAATATTTTTTGATGTGAAATAACAATAGCTGACGCGAAGTGGGCCAGCTAGTAAAAAAATAAATATGTGTTATACATTTTTTTACGCCAATATTTTGTCCGATGAGGCTCGGGACCAAATGATCTGAAAGAAGTTGGGGGAGGCCTTTGCCCAGTAGTGGGACAGAATAGGTTGATAAAAAAAAATATTATACCTTAATTCTTGTCTAATGTATCAAATAACTACCAATAAAATAAATATACCAGAACCTACTCATATTCAGTGAAAATGCTGAAATAGAATGTTACGAATAATTTGCGTCAAATTGGTTGATAAGTAATTGAATTATTATTCAACTTGCGTTGTAGACAATACACAATTTTTTTTCTAGCAGTCTGGGGATTGAAATACACGTCATAGTGTGACGGCGTAAGTTGGAATTTTGTTTGAAAATAACTTTCAGTCACAGTTCAAGCGTACCCATAGTTTTTCGAATTCCCTTCCCATACGAAAAATCAAACGATTTCGTGGTTCCAGTTGTGTGATTGACGCATTTCAATCGTCCGTAACTGGATCACCATAGATTGGTATGCCGGATTCAATAATGGAAATGGCAGCACGAATCGAATTGAAATCGAATTCGGTTTGGATTTAGTTTACGAAATCCCTCGCATATTTGCTGTCTCATTTTCCAAAAAGACTTATTGTAGGTATGGTAAACATGAATCGACTACTGTCTCGCTTAGCTTCGCTCAGTTTTGCTCGGAGTTTCAAAATGAATTCATTTAATAGAAAATTATTTCGTGCTTAGGCTAGCTTTAGTGGCACGTTTTAGTCACTTCTAGCAAGTTGATATTTAAGGTAGTATGAAACTTCACTTGACCTTTTCAATGGGTCGAAGTTAGTTAGCCAAGTTTAGTTAATAACTTAGTTACAAGCTTATATAGGAACTTTGAGCAAGATTTGGTTGACTTAGTTTTGGAGGATTACCTTATTCACAAAATCTTGCCGAAGTGAGACAAGTTAGAAGTTAGTTTACGGCCGAAATATTGTGCTTGACGAAATTGAAAATTCTGGATTCGACGTTTTGACGGCCTCCCTTGGTAAAGTAGCATATAATATACCTAAACACACATGTTAAGTTACAACTAAAGGTTACAGACAGGTGCAAATATGTTTTGATGAATGAAATATTTTACGGATAAATAAAAAAGTCGAACAATTTTATCAAACCGCGTTGTCGCATAGTTTTCCATTGTAGCGTCGTGGATTTTTTTACACTTATAGCATACTAGCAGCATGCCGCAGTTTCACCCGCGTAGTTCCCGTTCCCGTGGGAATACGTGGATAAAATAGCCTATGTTACTCCCTAATAATGTAGCATTCCATTGGTGAAAGATTTTTTGAAATCGGCACAGTAGTTTTTGAGTTAACCGCTGCGGCCCCGACATGTTAAAATTCCCAAAAAAAAAAAATCTTATGTAATAGGTAAATAAACATTAAATTCGCGATTAATTTTCGACACACCGGTGTGTCGCCGGGGCCGGAGCGGTTAATTCATTACAAACATACACACACACAAAAATACAATCTTTCCTCTTTATAATATTAGTATAGATTAAAAATCATGGTCTTAGGTAACATTTCAGCCAAGGTTGCGGATTTTGTTCGAAAGAGTCACCGCGGCCCTGGAACGCAAAGGGCATTAGGAGGAACACGGATGGGTTTTAGTCAGTAAGAGTCTGAGACGCCCTTCCGTCCGCTCTGCCTAGAGCGGAAGGAGGCATTTGATGATTTCCCACCCCCATAAAATAAACTGAAGTTTTCAGACTGAGTGTTCGAAAAAGCTACCAACTCAATAGCTATTTGGTTAATATTAATTCCAAAGATGCCTACTCCTCCAGTTTCCACCGTTCTTAGTAACTTAGCGATTACGCCACTTGGGCAGGCAGCAGCGTTGACCTGAATGCCATGCCGATAAGGCCTCTAGCGACCTCTCATCCACAAAGCGTGGCAATTAGTGCATTGTTCCTCCTTGATTGCTCGAGGGATGTACCTAAGTATGGTATAGGATACTGATACATAAACTCGAACATTATTTACAACTGTAAGTTCGTAAAATCGTAACTGGCTCGAGCAGGAAAGCCTCGAGGATAGGAGCGTATGTGCGTACGTGAGAGGTATTGAGAAATATAACACCAACCGCTAACCTAACCTAACTGCACTAATATTATTTAACCTTGTTAGTTTTTTACTTATACAATATAAGATTTTGTTTTTGAAATTGCTTTGCTGAAACCGAAATATTACACTAATAGTTCAGAAGCCATACGGTTGTTGAGCAGCAACAGCTACTTTTTTGTCCTGAAAACATGCAGGGATTTTTTAAATATCACGGGAGCGAGGTCGCGGGTAAAATAAAGTTTGCTTTAAAATAACTTGAGTTTATTTTTCTATACTTACGATTCCTAGATAAATTAGGTTTATGTATAAATTACAACTATGTTAAGAGAGTCTAAACCATGTCCAAACCAACAAACAAGTAAATAATGAATACAAAACATGTATCCATCTATTTATCCATCTATCTATAGATGGGTAGATAGATGGATAGATAGTACGTAGACAGACAGAAAGATTTTTTTTTTCTCTGTATTTTTTAGGGACTTTTATCTTTATAAGGCATGTCAGCCCCATAATAACCTAACTTAAATTTAAACAACGCTACGAACTATTTGCATGCAAGATTTAACATAATGCCTACAAAAAGTGGAGTCCTCGACGTGACAGATAGATAGATAGATATATATATGTTTATATATGTTACAAAACATCTATCTATCTATCTTTAATTAGATAGGTGGGTAGATAGATATATAATTTGTACCTATATACCAAACAACAGTCTGAATAGCTTGTTCTCAACAAAAATAACACAAGACTCAAATCCTGCGGTAGTACGACCTCAATTAGCTGTAATCCTTGGCTTCGATCGGCGGTAAATAAGGAATCTATTTGAATAGCTACGATTGAGTTTGTATGCTCCGACGTTTGGAAGCGAAGGTCGATGGAAACTTTGCATTATGCTTGCGAAAGTATCCTTGGTTATGTTGTGATGAAGGACGAGTGTTTTGGGTTTTTAAGCCTGGTTTAAAATACTGGTTTCAGAACGCGCACTTTAATCTTGAACAGACGGTCGATGAGGCCGAAAAGTTCTGGAGTGGCGACCGCGTGCTGGACGACGCAGCGTTGGAAGGCCTCCCACAAGGTAGAGCGATGACCTGGTGAGGGTCGCTGGTAGTCGATGGATGCGAGACGCACAGGACCGGTTGTTGTGGCGACACTTGGGGGAGGCCTATGTCCAGCAGTGGACATCTTTCGGCTGATATTAATCCCGTATTTGGAGGTCGTATATCAAGCACATATCCTGCCCGAAATAATCTATTTTCCTACAAAAAAGATGGTTAACGAAGAAATGGACTATTTATTATTCTTGGAACTAAAACTAAAATGAAAGCGTGCTTTTCTATGTCCCTGAAAAGGTTTTTGCACTGATGAGAAGTCAAAAGCAAATAAGTACCTATGAGAAATCGAAATAGCTAGACAATGGGTACTTACAAAGTTATCAGGCAGACTAACTGAGGCCTGTCCCACCACCTTCAGTAGACCAGTGTCCACTCCAGTATCCCAGGTCTCCACAGCATTGGGGGCCGCCTGAATGCCTGCCCATTGTTCTTGATAGTATGTAACCTGTAAATTAATACACCGTGATTTATATAATTTCGCTGAACAATGTATGGGAATGAAATTAGGTGATGACGTTTCCTTTGCACACCTAATGTCATTCCCATACATTTTGTTGTGAGCGTTTGACATTAACGCTACAGAAAAGATTTTTGTCTAGGCCTGCAGCTTCTATACATGGGGCCCTCAATCTGAACTACGGTCAAATAACAGAAAATTGCCGAGCCGTATATTGGTCCAGGCAAGATATTATCAAGCGCGAAGCAACTACTCGCGGTACATCTTTGTAAGATCAGACGAATCTTTGAATGTAAAGCTGATTGCTTTAACCTTATGAGTGTGATATTGCTTGGAGGCATCAGTGAAGTTGTAGGACCCTCCTATCATTAGCAGTCGGGTAACTGGTAAATTTCGTAACACCTAAAATTGATGTGATTGTTACACAAATTTTTCCAAACCACCACAATATTGAAGAGAACAAAATAAAAAAAAAGAAATTAAATCGGTTGAGCCATTTTGGAATTTTTGCGAAACTATTTCACGGCAATAAAAAAAGATGATATTATCAACTGGGATGCCAAAGCAACTGAAAATACACTTCTGGACACATCTATTGGCCCACCTTAGAGTTTAGGTTTCGATGGCCCCTACCGAACTATGATTGCTAGATTGAACAAAAACTGTTGATGCAGTTTTAAACCTGATACATTTTACCATCTTTTTCGATCGTATTGTTTTAAATTTGAATTCAGAATACCATACGACATGGAGCTACGCCTAACAAGTCGGATGTGCGCCTTGTTAAAGGCAATTGATTTTTGAATAAAAAACATGTTTTATCAAATAAAGGTTTAATTTAATAACGCGTGTTGCCTCCATGGGCATCTACCACAGCTCTCATACGATTAGGCATAGAGTTTATCAACCGCTCTATGAAATTTTGAGGGATCATCTCCCATTCCTCTTCTATGGCAGTTTTCAACTCCTGCATCGTCTGGGCAACTGGCTGACGAGCCCTAACACGTCTTTTTAGCTCGTCCCACATGTGCTCAATGGGGTTCATGTCTGGGCTTCTGGCTGGCCAGTCCATAACTGTGATGTTCACATCCCGAAGATATTCCCTGACGATGCCGGCCGCATGGGCTCTTGCATTATCATGCATAAAAAGGAAATTTGGGCCCACATAGTCCGCGTATGGTATCACGTGAGGTTCTAAGCACTCACGAATGTACCTTTCAGCATTTAATGTTGGCAGCCGTGGTCCTGTAACAACCTCAAGTTGAGTTTTGCCGCTCGCGGATATACCGCCCCAGACAGTCCATGAGCCACCGCCATAAGCAACCCTCTCTTCAAAGCAGCATTGTGCGAAACGCTCTCCCTTACGTCGATAGACCTTCTTCCTTCCATCATTGCCATGTAACACAATTTTAGACTCATCAGAAAAGAGTACACGGCTCCAATCTTGCTGTGTCCAATTTAAATGACTGCGTGCGAAATGAAGGCGCGCTGTTCGGTGGGCTCGCGTTAGTTTGGGCCCATTAGCTGGCTTGTGTGGTACCATATCGCGTTCTTTTAACCTTCTCCGAACAGTTCGAGCGCTCACAGATACTCCGTGGAAGTCGCGAAGTTGGTTTTGTATCTCAATGGAGGTAAGATGACGATTTCTCAAGCTGGTCGTCACGATGAATCGATCCTGCCTTTCAGTTGTGACCCGAGATCGTGGCCTTCCTTGGCGACGAACAAAGCCGCCAGTCTCTAGGTACCTCCGATAAACATTTCGGACCGCAGATCGACTTAAATTAAGTTGAGCACTCACGTTTCTTTGGCTGTGTCCGGCTTGAATAAGTGCCACAGCTTGGGCGGCGACTTCAGGTGAAGTATCCATAGATTATTGATAGAACTCACCTTAACCACTCGGGCCCAACATGTGAAAATTCCCTAATATAAAGTAAATCTTATGTATATGTAAATAAACATTAAATTCGCGATTAATTCGCGACACACCGGTGTGTCGCCGGGATGTTAAGAATAAGTAATGTTTGTTGCAAAACCAAAGATATCAATCACTTTTTCAAGAATTAAATCCAAGTAAACCAATAAAACCAAGTTTTCTTAGTATTCGATTGTTTGATATCAACAAACAGGCTCCAAATTGTCTTTTGTTTCTTTAAATTCTGTGTTCGAAATTCAAAAAAAGACTATTGAATGAAATTGTGAATGTGCCAGGTTCAAAACTGCATAAAAACTTTTTGCTCGACCTAATATAAAATTTTAGCTAGGACCAAACGAAACTGAAAATACAAGGTGGGCCAATAGATGTGTCCAGAAGTGTAGAAAGGGTCTGGGGGGAGACGGTCTCTAGATAAATCAATCAATTGAGGTCAGTATACTCGTTGAAAAAGCCCAATGGAAAATATACCTTCTGCTTGATTCTACATCGAATGCAAAATGTTATATGATTTATTATGTACAGTAGGTAGATACAGACAGCACATCAAGCTACCCGAAGCTGTAACATTTTTCCAATCAACCTTGAACCTAATGCTGTAACGATAAAGTTGAAAATCCATTAACGAATTTTGACAGATTGTTGGAGCTTGATGTGCTGGCGTGGCATCTGTTCATCAAGCTATTTGAAAAACAGGCAGCTAAGCTGCTACCATCAACTTTAAACAGTTTCGTGAGTGTGCTAATAAGTTGAAGGCCTTTGCATCACATGTTAGGTGCTGGACACAAAGAAAAGACGCAAGATGAGGACAGGGCGCAGACATATGTCTCTTCCGCGTCCCTTTCATACAAAATTTCATGCAAAACATAGAAAGAACAGGGCGCGGACATGAGACATGATGATGCGGGCATGACTCGTCTGCGCCCTATTGTAAAACATACAGAAAGGACGGGGCACGGGTGCGAGCGGACGAGGGACGGGACATACAGAAAGGCCGGGACTCGCGCTTCGCTGTCACACACAATAACATCTCCACAATTAACCACATCTTCATCTTCGGAACTCTAGTGGTACCCAGCGTCACGTCCGTGCCTCGTATTTTCTATATGTTTTAAAAAGTCGCGACGGCGCCCTGTCCGCACCCCGTCCTCGTCTTACGTCTTTTCTGTGTCCAGCGACACACCCTTCTTAATTTTTCTTAACCCTTCTTAATTTTTTTTTATAAAAAAATCGAGTAGGTACTTTAAAAAACTCATAGGTACTAAAGCCACGTATGCCTTATAGCTGATGCCACTGTACATATCCAAAAATAAACAAACTTTAGTGTTCAGACCTTTTCCTAAATTACCGCTATCTTTGTCTCCAACTTCTAGAAGTCAGACGAACGACTAATTAAAAGCGAAACACACAAACTACAATAAGGATACAGAGAAAGACAAAGTTGGCAACAATAAAGTTCAGAAACAGAAATAAGGAGAGATGGATGGACTAACAAAAGGCCCAGACAATTTATTGGCTACACTTATCTGTGCTTCATCTTATCTGTGACTAGCTGACGCCTGCGACTTCGTCCGCGTAGATGTCCGCTTCAATGAGCAAACTAATAAAATTCCCCTTCTATTTTCCCATTTAACTTTAAATTTCCGTATGTTTTGCTTACGAGTTAGATAAACTTGACCTATATTCCAAACAGCCTTCTGGAGGTAGATTATGCAGTTTTGGGTATGCGTTGATATTGTCAGGACCAACGCTTTTATAAATATAGATGACATTGCATAAATAACGAATAAAGCTGAATTTGGGAAACCAGAAACTGGGATCTTTTAGATAACAGACGCTGTTCATCGTCATCACCTGCCAAGCCTTTTCCCAACTATGTTAGGGTCGGCTCCCAGTCAAACCGGATTCAGCTGAATACCAGAATTTTACGTGGAGCGGCTGCCTACCTGCATACGGCGGAAGTCTGCCTGCCGTATGCTCCACCGTGAGCCTAGCACCGCCGTGTCCTCGTTTAGGCGATCGTAGGGTTACGGAATTTGTTCGAAAGAGTCACCGCGGCCCTGGAACGCAAAGGGTATTAGAAGGAACACGGCACATCCCTGTTCCTTATAGTCAGTAAGAGTCTGAGGGAGTAATTTGAAGATCCTTCCTAAAAAAAGGCATCTTCTGAGAAATTCCAAGAGGAAAATCAAATCGAACCCAGGACGGAGCAATATTAAGCCAGAAGTTTCGAATAACATTAATTGCCCAAGCGTAGACAGTGAAAATTACTAGATCTGTAGCAGATGATATAATGCTAAAACTTCTAAGGCAAGATGAAACAACTAAGAATAACACTAACCACAACCACGGTAATTCATTCACCTTGTAGAAGTTACTCGTGTTAATCAAAAGTTAACGTCTTCCTTCGAAACTTGAAGATTTACATATTTCATAAGTTTAATCCCAAAGTAAATGAGAACAATTTATTTATGCTGAAGCTGAGAACATTAAACGTCGTAACTAGCGTCAGATTCTTTAACAAGGGTTCCGGGTTTGGTTTTTAGATGAAGATACGTAATTACTTGTTTACTATTTGATTTCGACTAACTGTGTAAGCCGAGTAAGTGAGGAGCTCGTGGCAAAACAATAACAGCCGCATGGATCAATCTTCTAGGTTAAGCAACGCTTGCCGAGGTTGGTCTGTGGATGGGTGACCATCTTAACATATAGAGATTACCCCGTGCCTCGGAAAGCACGATAAGCCGTTGGTCCCGGCTGTCATTTGTAGATCTTTGGCAGTCTTACGGATTGTCAGAAGCCAAAAATCTGACTCCAGTCTTGCCAAGAAGTACCGTGTTGCCCAGTTGATGAGTGGTGGTGATATTCAGTTGTATCCGGTTTGACTGGGAGCCGTCCCCAATATAGTTGGGAAAAGGGTCAGGCAGATGACTGTGTATAGTATATACGTTCCTAATAATAACAGCAACACGTTTCGATCTTCGAGGTTAAGCAACGCAGGTCGGTCCGAGGATGACCATCTCAACGTGAAGTAGCAAATACTAATATAATACACCTACAACGTGTAACAGACTACACGCAATACCCGAAAAGGGGTCATTGTACTCATCACTATGAACAACTTTAACGATGAGACCAAAAAATCCTAACTAAGTTAACCCTAAAATATGGCGTCAAAAAATTCATCAGCATCGCTGTCGTCTGGAAGTGTGCCCAAAAGACTGGCGGCATTGCCACGTTGTATGGCAATACTTATCCTTTGTCCAAAGTAAAAGCCACTCCTATTTAGTTTTAATTTACCTTATAAATAATTTATATTTACCTCGGGTTTGTATGCTGGAACTGCTTCATACTGTTTCTGGAGATAGTTGGTGTATGTTGTCAGAATGTCCTTTACTTCCTCTTCTTTAATGACTCCATTTGTCACCAGTTTCTCAGCATACACGTCTGGGATTGATCTGAAATACAGAAAGGTATCTCAGATAGGTATATTTTAATGAATATTTTTAGTCGATATCTAGCGGCAATTGCTCGTTCTGTGTCTAGAAAATAATTGTTTGATCGGAGCCACGGGAAATATAACGAAGACACTTTTGACGTAGGTCATCCTTAGAAAAGATTATTTTAGATAAAAATCTGTGTAGTTTATTTTTGTGTGGGATATAGTAACAAACGATATTTTTCTGATAATCTCAAAAAGTGCTGTTTAGCTAGCAAGCCAGCTAGAATGATGTTATTGGTCTTCATTTTTCCTTACAATAAAATCATCATGTTGTTCATCCATCATACTCAAATCTACTTTATTTACAAAATTATCTAACTAAAAGGTTGGTATAAATTGTTCTGATAAGAAGATGGCAAACAGATAGTTGTTCCGGGTCTGGCTGTTTATGTAGGTACTTTCTTAAATACTCACTTCCTACTATGAATAGTTTTATAAAGCAGAGGGTTCGTGAATGTGGGGTCGTCGACCTCGTTGTGACCCCATCGTCTGTAGCAATTGTAGTCAATGAACACATCTTTGCGAAACTTGCGCTGGTATTCGAAGGCGATGTTCGTTGCCTTGACAACCAACTGGAAAAAAAAGGAAAACTTTGGTAAGTAATGGTAGCGTTTAGTGTGACAGTTTGAAAATGACGCTGTTTCCAAGTTTTCTGTGCAGAATCTTAGAGTCCGTCCCACGAAAGAAGTTCCGCAACTGCGGCGCTAGTTTCTATGCGACTGTACGCTATCCTCTAACAAATCTTGTTAGTTCCATTTATTTCCGCGGGACTTCTTTTGTTGGATGGACTCTAATAGCGAGTTTTCCTGGAGAGAAAGATAATAATTCTATTTGGCCCGTCAGTTAGAGTTTCAAAAATACTCGACGCGTATTTTTTTTAAATCTTTCAAATCAATCAAAATTGAAAAGGAGTTCAGGAGTTGGTCCGCTGTTGGTAAAAAGTGTATCAACTCGTGACGTCACGCAACATTTACACGCACTGTCGTCTCGTCTTCATTTTTTGTTTGTAATACATGTCCAAACTAAAGCGGCAGTGGACAGGGCACATTGCTAGCAGAACAGATGGTCGATGGGGCCGAAAAGTTCTGGAGAGGCGACCGCGTACCGGAAGACGGAGCGTTGGAAGGCCTCCCACAAGATGAACCGATGACCTGGTGAGGGTCGCTGGTAACCGATGGATGCGAGACGCACAGGACCGGTTGTTGTGGCGACACTTGGGGGAGGCCTATGTCCAGCAGTGGACGTCTTTTGGCTGATATGATGATGTGTCCAATATTTTTTGTAACCTAGACTAAATAGAGCTAAGAGATGTCTTTAAAATTCCATGTTGTAATGAAGTGGATCAGTAGTCCTTTCTGCGTACACCAAAATCTGAGACCTTTCATTTGCATTTTTCCCGAGATCAGTTATCAACTTATCAGTCCGCATAAGTCCAACAACGAGATTGGTTTTGTAAAACCGCTCTCAGAACTAGACAATAGTCAAAATGCTAGCGCAATATGTGGACAAGATGGAGATTGGCTTGTCTAGAATATCGTCGAGAGACAAAGATTCTGATATCAATTCTATTGGGAGACAGGTATGAAAAAAGTCTCTGGAAAATAGGAAAAATAATACACATTTTTCTTTAAGGTATTTTTTCTTACCTCCATAAATTGTATTTCATATCTAGTGTCTAATTTTAATAACCTTGCCTCCGAAAAATAAGTACGGTCTAATTAAGTTCGGTAGACTGAACAATGTGCGTAATAAGCGTAAACATTTTAATAAAGCGAAGTGTTTCCCCATTTTAATCATTAAAACCTATGCGAGCTAGAACGGGCAAATATAATTTCCAAAATTATTTTCTAGAACAATGGACGAAAGTTGAATAGAAAGCTCGACGAAAGAAAATGTCTGAAAATAAACATCAGCTTATGAGATCAATGTGTGAGAAGCTTACAAGAGCCTTTTGTATTAGTTTGAAAACTGAAACCAAAAAACCGGGAAGCATAATTACATTTAATACATTGACTACAAGTCATCGACTTTTAGAACAGTGCGGTGAGTGAAGTATTTTCTATCACTTAGTCCTTCAAAATAATTAAGACAGCTGGAATATTTTTTTCCTCTTGTAAAAAAAAGAAATGTAGGTCAATCAGATTTTAAGTAAAGGGGGTGTCAAAATTGCAGACAGGCCCTGGCTTGGGGCCCTGTTGCTTCGCGAACTTGGCTGACACACTGACGAATGTCTAGATAAAAACTGCATTTGAATACACCTTCAGCGGTTGGTCACAATAAGTAAAGCAATGACGTCATAGCTAAATTAGGTGTCGCGACAGTCCAGAGGTTTGTTTCTAGTCTAATTTAAAAATTTTGGGTCACTTACCTCGGGATGATCACCATTCACATGGATGACTGGCACGGATATGGCTTTGGCCAAGTCAGTCACATAGCGACAAGACCGACCACGCAAAGCTGGTAGTGTGAAACCAACCTGAAAACAAAACAAAAATACGACGGAGTGAGCCAATTTTTTTTTTTTGTTTATTGCCATCAACCCGGCAAATCTACAAAAATCCCAATCCCGCTTTGCACGACTCGGGTATCGAACCCAAGACGATGCATGGTCATTCGCGATCAGAGGGAGAACAACTGTCAAATCGTGTTGTCATTCATTCCTAGTTCGGGTTCGGGACTAATCGTAAGTCCGTAGGTGAAACGGAGTAGAAAACGCCCGACACTAAGGCCGAAACTACGGACTTCGGGCTTAGAGAGTAGACCACCACAAGTGGCGCTTGGGCTGCTTGGGGCCACTGTTATATTTATGTAGGAATTTGTTTATTTATTTTTAGCCTCTTCTGACCCATTGCAGGAGAAAGACCTCCCATATTTTCATTCCTTCCGTGTTTAGGCAAGTGTGCACCGTTACCAGGCCTGTTGATAGGCGTCAAGCTTGTCCCGCCATCTTCACCGGAGTCTGCCGCGATGTCGCTGAACATTTACTGGAACTCACATTGTAGTTGATAAACTCACTAGACCTAAAATAAACTAAATGTAACATAAATTAACTATTTCTGGCGTACCATTGTGCAACAATGCAATGCGAAAACCAGCCTCATTTAATTTAGGTACTTAGGTACTCTGCCTTTACTTTTGTGTTATGTTAATTTATTTCGTCATTAAATAAACAGAATTTAATAGGTATTTACAAGGCTACATTCCAATAATTACATTTATTTTAAACACGAAAAAGGTCCCAACATTATAACAACACAGCCTTGCTCGCGGGTGACAAATGGTAAAACCATGTTTTTTCTAAATGATCCAACATGTTGCTACGTATATGTTGTTTATGTACTAAATCTATACACGTAGCTAGCTACAAGGGTTTATAGGACTTGTTTTGTGTGAACGAAAAAGAACTTCTTATTTTTATAGTCTGACGCCAAAAAGCTTATTCCATCTTGGCAAGCTATGGGCTTATGGGTCTTCGGAAGTAATTCCTCAGAATAATAACATTGGGAGCTTCTTAGAAAAAGTTGATTTCTATCTAAAAAAAAATGATAGCAATGCAATGTGTTGCAAGATATGACATCCGAAGGAATACCATAAGACCATGAGAACAAATGAGTTGTGAGAGAGAAACAGCTATCTGCAATATGCCAGGAGCGTGCCCTCAGCCTTTTCGTGCATATCTATAATCTATATAATATTACAAAGAGGTAAACGTTGTGAGTTTGTGAAGTTTAATCTCTGAATCTACTGAACCGATTTTAAAATTATTTTTGTGTATGTTAGCCACATTCAAGACGAAGGATATACGGGAACGGGAATTTCCAACGAGAACGGGAAACAACGAGATAAACGCGAACGAAGTCGCGGGTAATTAAGTATACGTTCGTCTATGCATAGTCTGCTCATGAAACTGGGCCGGGTCGAAGAAAACGCACTCAAGGCACTGATAAGATTATCAGACCCAGAAAAGAAAGTTATTTGAGGCAGCCAAGCGTTCCATACCACAGAAGACCGCATGACGGAGACGCGTTGAATGTAGTGACGGTGCTGAGCAGTGACCGAACGACGAAAGAACGAACGAGAAGAAGACAGGCGGCTTTGAGCGTTACAAATGCTGATGGGATTTTAAGGTCTTGCGTGTTTTAATGCCAATAAACTCAATTTTCTTTCTTTCTTTTCTTTCTTTCTTTCTTTCTTTCTGTTATTTTGCATGTTTTCCAAAAATATACTGTCACAGTCATAGGTCATACCACTTCTTCATCATCTGTTTCGCCATATTCATCGCCTGTAGGAGGAGCGCTCCTACTATTCTTATCCCAATTTATATAAATACTTGATTTCAGTAGATCATGTTTTCCCCCATTTGACTTTTGCGAAAATAAGTACTTTCTCTTTATTAACACTACTCATTATTTTTGCATTTTTGACAAAGTCAGAACCTTCTATGTGTCTAATCTTTGGCTTACAATTCACTTAACTTAGCCCTCGATACGGTAACGTGAACACCAACGTCATTAGCTTAAGTGAATTATGATCGTTCAGCAGTGAGGCCCAAAAACTACGGACTTATAAAAAGTTACTGAATTTATTCAGACGATTTTTCAATTATCTTGATTGCTCACATCATCCCTTATTGCTAGAAACCTTTTATTAAAAGATTTTTATCCGATTGTTCGACAGAAAATATAGGGTTGTGTTTTAACGCATATCTATGTATCCTTGTGGTGGTATCGTACCCAGTTACCCAGTTAATAAGTATTTCATTTAGGTGATGATTTATGGAACCGAAACGTGGTCGCTCACGATGAGCCTCATCAGAAGGCTTAAAGTCACCCAAAGGGCAATGCTCGGAGTTTGATTGCGTGATCGTAGGGAAATGATGATATCCGCAAGAGAAACAAGGTTACCGACATAGCCCGAAAGATCGCCAAACTGAAGTGGCAGAGGGCAGGGCACGTTCCTCGCAGAACAGATGGTCGATGGGGCCGAAAAGTTCTGGAGTGGCGACCGCGTACCGGAAGACGCAGCGTCGCGTTGGAAGGCCTACAAGGTGGACCGATGACCTGGTTAGGTTCGTGGGTAGCCGATGGATGCAAGACGCACAGGACCAGTTGTTGTGGCGACACTTGGGGGAGGTCAATGTTCAGCAGTGGACGTATTTCGGCTAATATGATGTTTTTTTTTTGGTTCCTACTCCAGTCCTCCGCTGTTATTTCCTGATTAATTTCGTTGAAGACAGTTGAATCGTTTCTCCGGGACCCGTCGAGCTTCATCATCATCAAGTTGCAGTGGTTTGGAAATGTGGGGCGGGCTTGATATGACGATGATGACTATCTTCTATCTGGTTTGACAGGAAGCCAACATTGTAGAGAAAAGGCTAGGCTGATTGATTGATTGATGTATGTATCTTTGCGTGTGCGATGCTTTGTAAAGCATCCTAACGGCTGGATGGATTTTAATAAATGAGGTGCGACTAATCGAGACTACGTAAAAATTCAGCCGGTCTATTCTGTCGACATCACACCGTGTACGTACACAACGTGACCTGTCATTCCATCGTTTTTACATGGTTTGAGAGCTGACTTGTCGTTCATTTCGCCTAAGTTTTCACTTCGACATGCAGTATCGCACTGCTGATTTTCGTAAACCGAATGACTTAAAACATACTTACGTCGTCTCTGACTGCATGTTATGAGATACGTAACGTTCACATCTTTTTATAAAATTTAAATTTTATGATAATCATATTTCCGTAATTTTTGTTTGCTTTTATGAAGTTTTATTGATAAAAAAAATATATGTTAGTAGCTTACTTTGATTTGATGCTGAACTAAGGTGGACCACTAGTTGTTTGTCATTTGCCTCACCAAATTCATGGGGTGAGGCTTTTGACCAGCAGAGGGATAATGGTGCTGGCTTAAACTAGTCAGTAATTATGGTACTTACTTGATTGTTGACGACAACGTGTAAAGATCCTCCAACATTAAAATGTGGTGCTTGTGACAACATCAACGTTTCCTGGTTCACTCCTTGGCCAGTGAAAGCGGCGTCACCGTGGATCTGTGAAGAATTGTAATGTAATGAGTAACTATTAGCCTTATAGGCAATCCTATAACTATCGTTATGCTGAAAAAGATAAATACCAAACGGGTTTGGTAGGAAATAAGTAAACCTGAAATCTTTAAAGGATTCTCACCGATAGTTTAGTCCTCGCTGAAGCATCATTTCAATAGCAATTTTTTTTACAATGCGTATGTTTTTTTAAACAGCAAAAATAAAAATTTATGGGATGAAGAAGTTTAACAAAATTAGTTAGCAAAAAAACTATGTAACATAGACAAAGACGCATAGAAAACATAAACATTCACAATAAAACATTCTCTAGCACAGGGTCAACCGTCAAAGCTGTTATTCTAAATTGAAAATAGTCTGAAAGTTATCGGCCTCTCGTCGGTGAACATTTATAAATATTTTTAACATTACATAAAGCTAAAAACTTCTTGTTTTTCTTTACGACTTGATGAGCAAAATTGTGGAAGTTTTAACAAGATTTTTTTATTTATGTTTTCTTTAAAATTAGAATGTTACCGATCGCCTACCGACCGAATTCGGTCAGTAAGTTAGTCTCGAACGCGATTCACGACCAAAATCAATGATCTGATCCTTGGATCGCATCCGAGATTGACTGTGTACGGGCGTCCTTTGGACTTATCGACCGAATTCGGTCGGTAGCCGATCGGTAACTATGCCGAGAGTGTCGAGACTTACCGCCCTGTAAGCAGATAGTAGATACTATTTTTTCCCTTGGTTTCTTACCCGTGGTCTATCCTATAGTGAATTGTTTCTCGAAATGACACTCGGATGTCACACACACACACATGATTGATTGATTGATTGAAAGATTTCCTTCCTTTTTATTATAGTTTATAGCGATCTTATAGCTATACGCTTGGTTTCTCAATCGTTACATCGCTTTTATTTGTAGAATATAATTATGATATTTTACTGAAAATATCTAATTAGTCCGTCAGATAGTTTTCCAAAAAATATTGGACACGTATTTTTTCACGTAAAACAAAAAAATGTGCAATACAGTGCATTGAAAATACCCTTTTATTTTTCATGCAAAAGCTGTCAAATTGTCATATTTATTAAACCTTGGAATTTAATTTCATACTAAGGAAAATCAGCCCTTTATAAAAGAAAGTTACCTGAACGTTAAGAACTTTGTCTCCCATCCTCGATGACCCATCTTCTGAATAGTCTCCTTCTTTCAAACGTAGCTGCCTGGATCTCGTCTTACCCATCGATACGGGGTTTGCTGCCTAGAATAAATTAATATTGTGATATAATGCAATTTGCCAAAGTCACCGACATAGTCCGAAGGATCGTTAAACTGAAGTGGCAGTGGGCAGGACACATTGCTCGCAGAACAGATGGTCGATGGGGCCGAAAAGTTGTGGAGTGGCGAACGGGAGACGCAGCGTTGGAAGGCCTCTCACTAGGTGGACCGATGATCTGGCGAGGGTCGCGATGGATGCGAGACGCACAGGACCGGTTGTTGTGGCTACACTTGGGGGAGGCCTATGTCCAGCAGCGATTTTATGATACTTAATTTAATTGTTAAACATTTGTGGATCGATGATAAAACGGAATCAACGCATTAGGCCCAGTTCCCCGGGTTCAAATATAAGCCCAGTTCCCCGGGCTCAAATATAAGCCCAGTTTCTAGAATGAAAAAAAAAATGTGACAAATTGACAAACGCGTATTATCTACTCGTAGCTGTCATTAGTTGTATGGGTCTTCAACAGCGAATCGCATCACTTTACTTGCATCACATCATACTTGCATTTAATTTGTGACGGGTTAATATATTTTCTTTCACAAACTAAGGGGAAAACCCACTTGAAAAAAAATCTAGTTGGTACATTAAATAAGTCAACTTTAGGTTATATTAGGAAGTGAGAACAAGCATGCCAATCTATTCATGACCAATGCAACTCCTGAGCGCCAGAATCAACAGTGGCGACCACCAGAAAAATGTCGAGTCAATTAAACTCCACGTGTCTCGGGGAAAGGATTCAACTGTCTCGGATCCCGAATTGAAATTAAAAAAAACCGGTCAAGTGTGAGTCGGACTCGTGCACGAAGGGCTCCGTATAGTAAATCTATAAGAAACGGAAAAAAAAACACATTTCTTGTATGGGAGCCCCACTTAGATGATTTTCTTAATTCTGTTTTTAGTGTTTGTTGATACAGCGGCAACAGAAATACATCATCTGTGAAAATTTCAACTGTCTATAGCTATCACGGTTCGTGAGATACAGCCTGGTGACAGACAGACGGACAGCGGAGTCTTAGTAATAGGGTCCCGTTTTTACCTTTTGGGTACGGAACCCTAAAAACAGCGAAGGAGTAAAAAAGAACATAATTTCCACGACCAATGACAACTGACAGGGTAATTTAACAGTTGATTGATGGGGGTCTTAAGCAAGCAATTAGTCCGTGCATTGTCCGTTGTAACTCATCAACGTCTGCTAGTGGTCTAATTAGCCTTGCAGATTAGATGGGGATCGGAAGGACATTGACCTACGTCACTACGGGTCAGTATGTAGGTATAGTTACTTCCTTTGTTTATTAGATGGGAATTTTATACCGTTGTAATATGAATTGGCATTTATTTATTTAAGGGGCATTAAGAGCTTGTCTTTGAGTAACAGTTGTAGGTTACTCAAAGACCAGCTCGTATTGCCCCTATAATTTAGGGTCATGTTAATTTCAGACAAATAAAGAATTAAAATTATTTTGCACAAACATGAAACACGCATGGTACCTAAATAGAACTAACAAAAAATGATGATTAAGCCTAAAAGTAGTGTGTGACCAAGTGTAATTTGACCTAGTGGATTTTTTTTACATTTGTCTGTTCAAGTGAATTTACATAATTATATTTACTTCCAATTCCTATAGTAACGCTCACCAGTTGGAGCAAAGGGAGCAATAAAGAGTTTTTTGTCAAAACGAAGTAGGTAAATATTGACAAAAATGTACCTACTTACTTGATTATGTACTTACTTCTGTTTCTTTGCTCTCTTTGCTCCAACTGGTGAGCGTTTCCTAACAAGTTCTTGTAACCTTCGTTCAAACCTCGGGTACCTACAGCTTTTTTTATTTTAAACTGACTTTAAAAAAAGGCAGAGGTTCTTTAAAAAAAGGCAGAGGTTCTTCAAAAAAAGGAGGAGGGTCTGGTTGTTTGTGAGTTTGTATTTTTAAACACACCCACGAGACAGGAGAATTTCCTAGGGTGGTGCAAAGTTTAAAAAATAATCGGTTGTATTTTTTTTATTCAGCCTATACTGTCCCATTACTGGACAAAGGTCTCTCCCGTCTCCATCCAAAAATCTTTTTCCCGAGCCACCTCGAACTAACATTTGGGAACAGTTTACGTTACCTTAATTGTGTGATGAATTACACCCCTGAAATATATATTAACAGGATAGTAAAATAAGTAATAAGTGATTTACCTCTAAATGTGATGGATTGTTCAACAGAGAGACTCTGACTGATTTATCATTGACGTGAATATCCACCGAGGCACCTGAAGCAAAATAAAATCAAAGTTATAAGACATCAAGCCGTGCTAATTGGAAGTCGTACTACTTTTTGTGTATCATATTTAGGTCCTAGTGAAGCGAAACTTCAAAGGTCTCATTTGTGTCTGAAATAATTACCAACACCACTTGTTGGCTGACTTTTTCGCAGAAGGAGCTTTGTAATACTAGCTACAGTGTGCAAAGGAAATGTGACGATAAAAATAAATATTTAGATACTGCAGAAGGCAGTCTGCAGTATCTACATATTTATTTTAGTACGAGTTTTTAAACAATCTAATCACGTTAACGTAAACGTTCACAAGTGTAATATAAAAGTGACTTCAAAACAATAATTTATTTTATTAAGTAATAACTAAAAAGGGAGAAATAAAATAAAATATGCCAACAATATTTTTTAGATCGGTGCCATAATATTTGGAATATAAACGTTGTCGTTGTCAGTTGTGTATCGGAATTCCCCGCCATCCGCAGTTAGGGTGGCACCAACCAAAAAAATAGTTGGCAATATATTAACTTTAGTTTTGTTAAACATAAAACTTTTATGTGTCCCATTTTAATTTTTTTTTTTTCAGGTGAAAAATAAAAAACTTTATATAAAAGTAAACAACCGACTTCCAAAAAACAACATAACTTTAATTTTGGAAGTTGGTGTCAAAAAAAAAGGTCCACAGAGGAAGAAACACCGACTGGCAAAAATTAAAGTTATTTTGTACTTACTTTGTTTTTTTGGAAACAGGTAAATTTATATTTTTTTAGTTTTCGATTTTCTCAATTTCTGTCTACTTCCATGCAGTAATAGAGCATAAATTAAACACTTACTGAGATGTGTAGAAATATCACAGGCTGAGTTTGCTTCCAGCGGAAATTCAGGTTGCCCGCTGAATTTGTGGAAGATCTTCACCGGTGGGCATTGAAGTACGCCAGTTAGAGCATTCAGTTTTCCTCTGTGGGCCATTGCTAGAATCACTTGTTCCACTCCTTCTGTATTTAACACATAGAAAAAATATGTATGAATAAAAAGCCAATTTTGAAGTTGGTTAAAAAGAAATGATACTGTTTTCAATAAGCGAAATCTCGTAGTAGCTACGAAGGTACTACGCTTCCAGCTTTGAAACACTACGGGCGTAGCAATGCTCTTAGCGTAGTACTTGAGGTGTAGCAACACGCTACGTGCCAACTACGCGCTTTGAATATAACTACGCTATTATAAGGTAGGAGCCGATTGTACAGTGTGCCGAGCTAAAGTACGAAATTATTCGTTACCTATGTTAAGAAAGTTTCTGTTCGAAAATAAACGTTCTGAATTATTTACGCTTTTAAGGTTTTTTTTTGTTTACTCTGGCTGTTACGAATTTGTTTTTTTAGTCATATATATTTTGAACACAATACTCCAAAGTTTTAACACTAGAGTTTTCCAATACTCAGCCGCAAGTAACGTATAAATGAATAATTATCGTACTTCGTTAATGTTTTGTGTTCCCTTAACCGGATTTCACTACTAATCAAATTAATCATGAAAAAATAAGCCATGTTATGTTACGTATTTTTTTTGATGATAGTGTGTTTGTGTAGGTAAGCCAAAACCATATGACTTCCCACTTCCCAGGTGTTATGTAACATGTAACGTAACATGTTACAAAGCGAGCATTCGTGCAGTCAGCACGTGGAAACGAGCACGAACACGCATTGTACGGTGCAACCGCACATTGCGTAAATGCTCTCTCATCATAATTGAATTGTAATTAATTAACACACATTTTACATCAACTTCAGTTCACATTCGGACCGCGTCATAGCAACACCTCATTTATCGTTAGTTAAGGTCGTGGACTCAATACACGTATCAAGTGAATTACATAGTTTTACTTGTAGCATTTAGCATCCCTATCAATCAATATCAATCAGCAAAAGACGTATGGTAACAAACCATACATCTTTTTGGTCCTTCGAGCCTTTTGTAAACAGTGACTATCAAATCAAAAAATATCAGTAACTATCAAAACTTCTATCAGTGTAACTTTATCAGTAAAATTTTCTGTGTTCGATAACTCTAAAACCGTGTGTGTGTGCTACTAGCAAGAAAGGAGCACCATCCGGGGAGTCGAGGATTCGAGAGTTAAGCAGCAAACACAAGTAAGACCGTTTCAGTTATCACTTCGTGGAAAAACTTCATCATGGAAGCTATTCACGCGAACCAAGCCGAGATCTACGAGGCTATGAGCAAGCTAGCCTCCAACATCAAGAAAGACAGTTCGACCCGTAAGGTAGGTGATTACTTTAAAAGGCGATTAGAAACATTGGAAGCGTATTGGGCTGACTTCCAATATAATCATGATCGACTTTGTACTGAGGAAAGCAGGTCTCACCCATATTTTATTCAGAATGAATATGAGCGGGCAGCAGAGCTGTACAAATCGGTTAAATCGTTAATCAATCAACAGCAAGTACTGATGAAAGCAGGGCAGCCAGTATTTCCGGAGTTGGAGACAAGGCCTCAACAGCAAGCAGGTCAACCATCATCATCAGGTACGTCTCTAACAAGCAAGCGAGATGAAGAACAAGCTGAAAATTCATCTCCAGAAGTACTATCAAGAGGAACATCCAGCAAGACGGATGACATGCTCAAAAAACAATCAAGCAACTTCAGAGCATTACAGCGTACCATCCGAAGTATTAATTTAGACGAAATGTCCGAGAAGTGGGAGATGGAAGATGCTCTGAAGACTTTACATTCAAGATGGTCGGTAATTGATACATTGCATTGGGAATTAGATGGAGAACTGGAAATCATGGATGAAGATTACGAGCAAGCATACTCCAAGCAGGAAAAAATCTACAACAACATAAAAAGGGCAGTAAATAGTAAATTGTGGTCTGTGGCTCACAAAGCGCAGTCAACTCCGAAATTAGATATTCCAATTTTTAGCGGATCCTATCAACAATGGACATCTTTCAAGGACTTATTTACCGAATCAATTCACGGTAACTACTCTTTGTCTAACGCTCAAAAACTGCAGTACCTTAAAAGCAAGTTGAAGGGAGAACCTGAGAAATTAATTCAACATTTACAGATATCATCAGATAATTACAACATTAGTTGGGAGATTCTAAATCACCGCTACAATAATCTCAACTTAATTTGTAGTTCTCATTTAGCCACATTAACAAACTTACCGGCGGCGCAGCAAGCAACTATCAAGCACATCAAGAGTCTGCATGACACCACCGTCGAGAGTTTGAATGCTATAAAGAACTTAGGGGTAGAAGTTAGTTCCTGGGACCCGTTACTCATACATCTATTGTCAGCAAAATTAGATTCAGAAACCTATGAGGATTACGTGGCATCTATCAAAGACCCCAGGGCAATACCTAAGCTACAAGAGTTCCTTTCGTTCTTAGAAGGCAAGTTTACAGCAATGGAGTCTGCAGGCAGGAAACAAGACAGTCAATCATACAAATCAAACAAGCAATTTTCTGGAAAAACATCAAGATCAAATTACAATAATGAAAAAACATCCGCTGCGAATGAAGAAACTATTTCGCAATCGAAAAACAACAAAAATATCAATTCGACGAAAATAATTTATAAGTGCCCGATTTGCAAGACAAATGACCATGGCATTTTTTATTGTCAGCAATTCCTCGAAATGACACCACAAAACAGGCGAAAAACGTTGTCAAAACTCGACATATGCCAAAATTGTCTTTATTGGCATAATGGTAAGGCTTGCATTTCAAGTAAACGGTGTCGCGAATGCAACGGAAGTCATAACACACTACTACATGCAGCGTTTACGCAATCAAATCGGACATCAGTTGCCAGCACAGCAAAAGCAGGCGACAACACGACACGTGCCTCGAAATCCGAAACGCCGCAGCTGTCACGCGGAAACTCGCATGCGTCACTACAGCAAGACAAGCCGGACGTACTTTTACCAACGGCCCTGATCAAGGTTCAAGATGACAATGGATCATTTCAGATATTACGAGCTCTACTAGACCAAGGCTCACAAATGTCCCTCATCAGCGAAAACGCAGCACAAATTTTGGGCGTAGCACGTTGGAACAGCTCAGGCGTCATCTGGGGAATCGGAGAAAAGGAATCAAACTGCAAAGGAGTAATAAATATCAAGTGTGCGTCACTTCACAACAACTTTGAGTTTGAAGTGGAAGCTTATATCATGAATAAACTAATAAAAAAGCTGCCTAACCGCACCTTCGAAAAACCAACATGGGCATTTTTAGATACCTAATATCACTTTAGCAGACCGAGACTTTAACATAAGTCGATCAGTTGACTTACTTCTAGGCAGCAGTGTGTACTCAAAATTATTATTAGAAGGGGTTTGCAGAGAAACTGAGGATTCTGCATCAGCACAAAATACACGACTCGGCTGGATATTAAGCGGAGATATCATAGAAAACTTTCAGTGTAACGTCATTTTGCACAACCTAGACGATATCCAACAATTCTGGGAAATTGAAGACATCTCAGACAAGACCACACTATCATCAGGAGATCAGCAAACAATTGATTATTACCAGAAAACTACAACACGTCAAGAGGATGGTCGATATCAAGTAAGATTACCTCTGAAACAAAATTTTGCCGAGATGCTGGGAGCTTCGAAACCAAAAGCTGTAGCGCAGTTCAAATCGCTAGAGAGGAAGCACACGCAGCATCCCAACATCCAAGAAGAATATCAAAAATTCATGACTGAATATCAAGAATTAGGTCACATGAAGAGTTCAAGAAACAATTTCAAGCCCGATTGTTTTTTGACACATCATAGCGTCCTGCGTCCCGATTCAACCACTACAAAGCTGAGGGTGGTATTCAATGCATCGGCTAAGACATCAACAGGCTACAGCCTAAATGACGTCATGGAAGCAGGACCAAACTTACAACAAGACCTTCTGTCTCTGATTATTAAATGGAGACAGTACAAATTCGCATACACAGCAGATATAGAAAAAATGTTCCGACAAATTAAGATACATGAAGATGATCAAGCATTGCAGAAGATTGTTTGGCGGAACTCAACAGCAGAGCCTATACAGGAATATCAATTAACCACAGTAACTTATGGCACCAAGGCCGCACCATATTTATCATTAATGACGCTAAAACAACTTGCACATGACGAAAAACCAAATTACACGAACAGTTTAGCGACAGATGTACTAGAAAACTCATTCTACGTCGACGATTTGTTACATGGATCGCATACATCAGAATCAGCACAGCAGCTCATAAGAGACTTAATCAATCTCTTGAAGTCGGGAGGTTTCAACCTCAGGAAATGGAAAACAAATGTTCCTGAGTTATTACTCGTACAACACATACCGTCCGAGATCAACACTCAAGATAGTTTCAATTTCAAGCAAACAGAACAAACAAAGACGTTGGGACTCATTTGGGAGCCCAAGGAAGACACTTTTCGATTTGAAATGAAAATCGAACAAACAACTACACCAATGACTAAAAGAACATTGTTATCAGATATCTCAAAGTTATTTGACCCTTTGGGATGGCTTTTTTTTTTTTTTTTTTTTTTATAGGATGGGAAATCATCAAATGACCCCTCCCGCTCTGGGTGGAGCGGCAGGGAGTGTCAGACTTTTACTGACTAAAACCCACCCTTAGTCCTCCTAGTGCCTTTCTTCCCAGGGCCGCGGTAACTCTTTCGAACAATTCCGCAACCCTGGCAGGCTCTGGCCCTGGCGGGCCCCGTCTCCGTTGCTGACTGCTCGTTGCTGACGGCGCGTTTGGAGTGAAACGCGCCGTCGACTCTGGCCTGACCTGATCGGACAGCGAGCTACCCATTGCTCGCTGTCCGCAGGCGTCAGTCACTGCGCCTTGCCCAGGAGTGTCAGTACCTGAGAGGCGCAGCGACTAACGTACGTCTGGAGGGGGCGAGATGGGGCCATTACTGGCACTCCATTCTAGCCCCCTCCCGAGCAGTTGCAGCGGCGGAAGCGACGGCGGCGGCGGCGGCGGCGGCGGTGGAGGAGGGTTTTCTCCTCGACCCGGCCCTGGCGGGTGGACCGCAGGCTTTGCCCCCAGCCCAGTGATCGGCCGGCTTGCCAGCTGCCGCACATGCGAAGCAGTGCGGCGCGGCGTCGCACGAGCCGGCCCTGTGACCGGGCTGACCACAGCGGAAGCAGTGGTCACTGCGGTCCACCTCCGAGGTGCAGCGTGCTCCCACGTGGTTGCCAACTTGGCAACGGAAGCACCTCAGAGGTCTGGGCTCCAGCAGTTTTACCTGCGCGGAGACCCAGCCCACCAAAAGCCTTCGGCCCTCCGAGACTTTCTTGGCCGCCGACACGGGGCAGCTCACCACTACGGTTCGCATGCCCGTGTTGTCAGGACGGATGGTGCCCGCCTTCACCTCCTCTGCAGAGCACCCCCCCGTCCTGACGACGGCGGCCAACACCTCCTCCTCCGTGACGGAGTCGTCCAGGCCCAAGATGCGCATATCTATGCACTTCGTGGGCCTGGACACTCGGACGTCATCCGCGCCCAAGGACGCCCTAAGCCTTGCGGCTAGAGCGTCCGCGGCCGGACCGCTGCCTGCTCCAGGGATCTCGAGCATCCTGGCCCCGGTCATGGTGACCCTGAGCCGGAGACCCCCGACGATGCCAAGCTCACCGAGGTTGATGGCCTCCTTGGCCTTGGTGAGCGTGTTGGCATACGTCACGCCCTTCTTCACCGCGTCCGGCTGCAGTGTTAAAACTACAGCCGCGGTCTTCGGGGCGCGGAGCGCAGCCGCGACGCCTCGCGCTCGCTGCCGCCGCCTTCTCTCCCGCCTCTTTGCCGCCCTGGCTGCCTTTCCCGCCTTCTTCTTCTCCCCGGCCACTTGCCATTCGGCTTGAGCCGGGGGAGGTTCAGAAGGCGAGGAAGCCGGGGGGAGCTGCTGCACGGCTGGCGCAGGAGCCTTCGCCGTCCGTGCAGCCGCCCCACCCTTCCTCTTCCTTCCCGGGGCCGGGTCCGGTTTTCCCGACACCGGCTTCGCGGGTGCCGGCCCGGACCCTTTGTCCTGGCCGGACGACCCCGGTGTGGCAGCCACGGCGGCCGCGTACGACGCCGCCTTTTTTTGGGCTGGAGCCTTCCCACTCGCCGCTAACGGGGGGCGCAAGACGATGCCCTCCAGGACGGAAAACCGCGCCTGGAAGGCAGCCATCTCCTGCCGCACCAGGTCCAGCACCTGGCCCTCCTGCGGCACGGGGTGGCTGTTCTCCCTGCGCCCCCCTTTAGGCGCCCCCTGTGGGCCGGCTCCCTGTAGCCTGGCCAGGTCTGCTCGGAGCCCCGTATTCTCCCTCTGGAGGCGCTCCGTGGCGGCAGCCAAGCGGGCGACCTCCGCCCGCAGGTTGGACATCTCGTCCACCGGAGGCCCACCTCGGTTAGCCTCCGCTGCCGCCAGGATGGAGGTCAGCGCTTCTCTTATGGCCCTGTTTTTAGAGGAGAGTTTCCTCTTCAGGGCCACATCGCGAAGCGCGGCCTCCACCACCTCCGCAAACCCGGCCCTCCGAAGCTCCTGTCCGGAGTCATCCGGCTCACCGCCGGAGGACTCCGAACCAGGAGCCCTGCGGCCGCCCTCTCCGGGGGGTCGTCCAGCATCGGCGAGCTCCCCGGCTCGCCGGCCAGTCTCCTTGGGGGCAGGAGCTCTGCTCTTGCCTCCCTCTCGGCCCTTACCCCGCCTGCTGGTGGGGATCTTGCGAGCCGAGGCAACCTCGTCGCTGCAGGACGACCCCTGGTCTTGCTCTGGTCTGGGCCGCTTGCGGAAGGACCTGGAGTCCTCCGAAGCAGCCCCCGCTCCCTCGGGTACAGAGCTCGCCGAGCTAACGGTCGCTAGGTCGTCGGAGTCCAACTCAGACTCCGACTCTACACCCGCGCGACGCTCAAGCGAGCCCTCCTCCCAATACAGCGCACCTTCGCCCGTGCTCCGCCCGACCGACACTCTGTCGGGCGAGTCAAAACTAAAACCGATCAGGTCCTCCTCGGATAGTATGGATCGGGGGCCTCCTCGGCCCTTGTTGCCAATGGCAAGCGGCGAACAAAAGACAACGTTGCCCCCCCCAGAATACGTGGGGCTTGACGCAAGCGTGGCGGATTCTCTTCCTGCTGTGCAGTCCGTACCGCCCTGGGGTAATTCTCTTTCGTTGCTCTTGTTCATATTTTCCTTTTTGAGGGTGCGGTCCCTTTCTCCCCTTCTCTCTCAATGCTTGCTCGCTGCCCTCACAGTCACGTCTGATGATCAGACGCGTACCAGAGAGCAGCGAGCAAGCCAATGAGACGCACACCGTCCGAGGACCCGAACACTGCTCAAGTCTCCGAACGGTGTGCCCCTCTTGTGTCTCTCTTGGTCTGGTCTCTCACTTGGGACCTTCCGGCATGAGTGGCTCTACCGGCAAAGCCCCCAAGATCACTGAGACACGCAAGCCCCACCACGACGGCAACGTGGAGACACGGTTGGTGGGGTGGGATGGCTTTCACCACTGTCAACAAAGCTAAAAATAATTTTTCAAAACTTATGGTTACGTAACCTCAATTGGGACGACCCCTTGCCCGAAGACATACTAAGCGAATGGATGGACATTAAAAGCAACATTAATCGTGTAAGCAAACTACAAGTACCACGATGGATAAACACAAGAGAACATGACAATATTGAATTATTCGGTTTTTGCGATTCCTCTCAGAAGGCATTTGCGTGTGTAATATATGTTCGGATCAAGGGGTGTGAGCAATCAAACCCAACACTGCTAGTTGGGAAGACTAGACTTGTACCGGCGAACAAATCAGTGTCATTGCCAAGATTAGAACTGTCAGGAGCTCTCTTACTAGCAAAACTAATGACTAAGGTACAGCAGTGTCTATCAAACTACAAACTCAACATTTACGGATGGACAGATTCCATGATTGTGTTAGGCTGGCTGAATGGTGAACCAACAAGATGGAAAACATTTGTAGCCAATCGTGTACGTCAAATTACCACTATCATGCCTGCCAATTGCTGGCACTACGTTAAATCAGCAGATAATCCAGCGGATTGTGCCAGTCGAGGTTTGAACGTAAATCAGCTTGAGGAGCATACGCTGTGGTGGAAGGGTCCTTCGTGGCTTCCTAGTATCATCGCAGAGAAAGAACCAACATCAAAATTCACAACAGATGAAGAAATCAAAAAGAATAAAAACAATTTATTACAAGTGAATGTAATCCATCAAAGTGCCGATAGCCGCAGTGTATTACGTCACCTGATATCAAAGTACAGTTCATTCACACAGCTTATAAACGTTTACGCTATGCTTTTACGATTGTATAGACGTTTGCGATATAAGGAAATAGCACAAACAAAACATTTGACTCTTCAAGAAATAAGAGTTGCCAAATTAAAGTTGATGAAATACGTTCAAGAAACCGATTTTCCAGAGGAAATACATAAATTGCAACAGAACAAACCCATATCAAGCAAGAGCAAAATATTGAATTTAAATCCGTTTCTTGATCAAGACGGCCTTCTTCGAGTTGGCGGGAGGCTCAAACATGCCAATATAGATCATCAGATGAAACATCCAATAATCCTATCAAAAAGCAGTCGTGTAACGGAAGTTCTGATTGACGAAGCTCACGTTCTAGCATTTCATGGCGGACCTCAGCTAACTTCAGCATTTATACGACAACAGTATTGGATTGTAGGCGGAATCAGAGCAGTTAAATTCCGAGTTCGACGTTGCGTTAAGTGTCGTCGCTACAATCCCAGCAATCAGCATCAAATTATGGGAGATTTACCACCAGAAAGGACGAATCCGTCACGTCCTTTCCAGAATGTAGGCGTAGACTATACGGGACATGTCTATATCAAGGCCAACAAGGGTCGTGGAATAAAAACCACCAAGGGTTATGTCGCCGTATTTATTTGCATGGCAACTAAAGCCGTGCACTTAGAGTTGGTGTCGGATTTGACATCATCATCATTTCTCGCTGCTCTCCGTAGAATGATAGCTCGGAGAGGAGCCCCACAGAATATATTCAGCGATCAAGGTACCAACTTTATTGGAGCCAACAAAGTCCTACAGGACGAATATCATACAATAAGAAGCACATTCAATCAAGAACTTCAGGCAGAAATAACAAAAATGGGAATCGATTGGCACTTTAACGCACCTTCTTGGCCATCAGCAGGAGGACTATGGGAGGCTGCCGTTAAAAGCCTAAAATATCATCTGAAGAGAGTTGTAGGGGAGCAAAAATTAACGTTCGAAGAGTATAGTACAATACTATATCAGTTGGAGGCATGTCTGAACTCAAGGCCGATATGTCCTTTAACCGAAAATTCAGCAGATTTAAACTTCCTTACGCCCGCACATTTCTTGTCAAGTGGTCCAAATTTAACACTGTACAAAACAGAGAAAGATCTACGCACAAGATGGAATCTAACTCAAAGGATTTATCAAGATATTTGGAAACGCTGGCGAAGTGAATACATAACACAATTAAATACAAGGTCAAAATGGAGACGCCCTCAAGAAAACATCAAAGTCGGTAACTTGGTGTTAATTCAAGACGCCAACCTACCACCAGGTAAATGGGCAATGGGAAGGGTGATACAAGTGCACCCAGGCAGTGATGAGTACGTCAGAGTAGTCACACTACAAACAAGAAATGGCACAATGAAACGGCCTATCGTCAAGTTAACTCCCTTGCTAGATTGCGAAGATCAAGGAGACCACAAACAAGTGTCAGCTTCAGTCCAACAGGATACTAAACTATCACCAAAAGTAAACTTAAACCAACGAAGAAGAGGGCTTAGTTACACTTTCTCTACAATCTTGTCCTTACTATTCCTAATATTAACACTAACTTGCAACGCACACGCTGCATACAACATAACACAACTACAAGGGAAACAAGCAATTTACTTTGACAAAATATCAGAAATGAATCTAATACAAGATCAATGGAAAATAGTCGTATATTACGACATGCAACCGTATTGGCACGGGTGTAAAATATTTAATATTTACATGAAACACCTTGAAAGCTTATGTACACAAACTAAAAGCAAATCCCATTGTGACGTTATCATGTTACAACTACGTCACGGATTCATGGAACTGGAGTACTACGACCGTATGTTACTCAGTCAGCATTTCGAAGCGCATCCACGTAACCGCCGAGGCCTTATCAACGGGATCGGAAACATTGCGAACAGTCTCTTTGGTGTACTAGATGAAAATTTCGCCGAACAATACCAACGAGACATTACATTAGTCAGAGAAAATCAAAAACATCTTGCTAATCTCTGGCGCAATCAAACATCTATCATTGAAGCTGAGAACAACCTGCTCAAATGAGTTGAACAGACAATGGAAAAACAGCATAAAATATTTAATCAGCACTTAATAAACATAGATCAAGCTATCAGCACATTGAAGAATGAGGTTGAGAAAGTAGCAATCACGGAAGACTTCATTTTATCAACTTTAATAGCAAACAACATTCTAAGCAGTTTAAAGAACATTCAAGATTCATTGCTGGACACGATCACTAACGTCCAACATTTCAACGTCCATATCATAACGCCAGCTCAACTACAAGATGAGCTAAATATTATTTCAAATCAGATGCCCAAAGATCTATCATTACCCATCAACAGCATTGTATCAGACCTGTACAAGATCTATCAAATTATGCAAGTAAGAGCACGCATGACGCGTGAATACTTCATATTTGAAATAAAACATCCCATTACTAAACAGAGAGGGTTACGACATATATCATATGATACCTATTCAACACCAAGAAAGTAGTCGTATGATTAGTATATTACTAATATCAGAGTTCATAGCTATAAACATCAAAAGGGATACATACTTACCCATATCCGCTAATGAACTTCAAAAATGCATACGGTTCAATACATATACAAACCTATGCCAACTACAAAAACCTGTATATCAACGAGACTCAGACAACAACTTCTGCATCAAAAATCCAGAAGAAGATACCTGTACAACCATAAGCGCAACATGCAAAACAACATGGACAGAATTGAATGCAATAAACACATTCTTAATTACGTGTTGCGGACAATGCACTCTGAGAATCATATGTGGGGATCAAATTACAACTGAACAGGTGACCGGAGTGAATGTTATCGCGCTTGGAAACAACTGTGTCATCAAGGAAGACCTTCATAATAACGGCACACAAACAACAAACGATTGACTTGAAAATTAAGCCCGATATTATTGCCGTAGAGATCGCTCCTGTCAATAATATTATCAATTTATCAGTACCACACTACGAGTACAAAGAAGAAAGCTATCAATCTTCGCTACAAAGTATCTCCGAGCAAATAGAACAGATGAAAGCAGCCTCGGAAGAGGTGACCATCGCTGACGGGGTGTCGTTTCACGATATACACCAGTACGTGGCCATCTACGTTGTTGGGGCGGCAGGGCTAGCCTTCTATACGTTCGCATGCATACGCTGGCGAAGGCGCCGCACCGTGCACCTGGAGCCTGAACCTGGGCAACCCTCCGTGCACTACCGAGCCAGTAACAATGACCTTAGTGCGAGTGTAGCAAATCAAAGTGTACAGTGCGCGAGTGAAGTGTTTCGTACTGATCAGTGCGCGATAGTAGAAACCAATTCAAGTGCTTTCGTAACTGATAGAGCAACTTCACCTGTTACCAAAAAATGTAGTTTTAAAAACATCAACTAACAATTTAGCAACATAAGTAAAAATTGTTCTATCACCTTATATCATCAGATCATACTAACACTACCATATCTAAGCATCATCAGCATCAGTCATCTCGCGCCCGGGAGTATGTACGGTGCAACCGCACATTGCGTAAATGCTCTCTCATCATAATTGAATTGTAATTAATTAACACACATTTTACATCAACTTCAGTTCACATTCGGACCGCGTCATAGCAACACCTCATTTATCGTTAGTTAAGGTCGTGGACTCAATACACGTATCAAGTGAATTACATAGTTTTACTTGTAGCATTTAGCATCCCTATCAATCAATATCAATCAGCAAAAGACGTATGGTAACAAACCATACACGCATGTTGCTCGAATTTTAGGCACGGCGTTTCGTAACATGCTCGCTGCGAATGCGAAACACTACGACCGGTAACACCAGTCAGTACCCACCTTAACGCGTCGTCCGAATAGATAGCGATCATCGCGCGAATATGCGATCAACGCGATTGTTTTTTCGGCAAACCCGTTCGCGTCGTCGCGCCAACAGAGGGCGCCCTCCGGTTTTGGCGAACACATGATTGCGTATATAGGCGCGACGATCGCTCTGCTGAACGCGATCAGCGAATAAACCACGTTTACGAAGTGTCGGTGTCATTATTTTTCTAGGGAATAGTGACGCTGACAGCTCTTGAACGCAGTTTAGATGTACTGATCGCGTTCAGTTTCATTGGTGAAATCCGTTCGTTATATTAATTCAATCGTCTAGGTACTCTAAAGAAACTTCAAAATCTTACCAGCAGTAGTTAACCTGTATAAACTGGAGAAGAAGGTAAGCAGAGATTCAGCTCCTTCTCCGCAGTACCTCTTCACCGTTGGATACTTTATGCTGAGGAACTTGTCCCACGCCTGGGAATGTAGGAGCTCCTTCACGATATCCAGTCGACGGGTATTGTCGATGGAATCCTTGCCGCTCTCTATGCGTTGTGCGAACCATTCTCTTTCGGCTTCTGTCTGAAAAGAAAAGCCCACCGCTTATTTGATTAGAGATTGGATTCAGGTAAGTTCTTAAAAATATGAAGTGTAAACCCGAGTAACATTTGGCGTTTATTTCATCAAAATCGATTCACAAAATCAAAAGATATGAATTTTTAAGGTTAGGAAGAAACTTCATAGAGCGCTAAGCGTCGTCGCGTGACGGAGTCCTTTTAGTATCACATAAAAACTACAAAACTAATAATGTAGATAAGTTTTATATCGTAACTCTGTGTACAACTTAGTTTTATTTAGTTCACTCTAGATATGAAGAAGGAATTCGTTTTCATTACGAAATGCAGGCGCCATCTATTGAGCAAAGTTATAGAACCAGAATATATAACTACATTGGGGTGGGTGGGGCCAGTTTTACCAGATGCATACGAAACTGAGTAACAGTGTTATACATGCAGCGCCTGCCCATCTGACCTTCTCTAGCCAGTGACTTGGTAACGCGGTATTCCACGACAAGACTGGTGCTGATTTTCTGGCTTCTGTTTCGTCGATTCGTCTTCTCATATCGAGTAACCAAGACGTGCTTTCCGAGGCACGGGTTAGTCTCGATATGTAATGGATATACCAATGGTGTTATTAATCCTATACTAATTTCAATATGATAACATCGAATCATCATCATCTGCCTAGCCTTTTCCCAACTATATTGTGATCGGTGCCGATTCAGCTGAATACCAGCATTTTACGTGGAGCAGCTGCCTACCAGACCCCTGCAACCCATTAGCTGGGTAACACTGTACTCCTTGGCAAGACTGGAGTCAGATTTTCTGGCTTCTGACAACCTATAACGACTGCCAACGGGCTTAACGTGCTTTCCGAGACACGGAGGAGTCTGGATATGTTAACAAGTTCATCCATCCACAGACCAACCTCGGCAAGCGTTGCTTAACCTTGAAGATCGATTCGGTCGGCTGTTATTATTCAGTCATGAGCGATACAAAAACATTTAAAAATCTCACACTCACTTACCTCTAAATAACTAAACTCATACGAGATAGGCCCACAGTAGATCCTCTCCAATGTTTCCACAAGGCTCTGCACAGACTGCTTGCCATCACAACCGTACAATAATCCCAGGTCAACATTGTCCTCAGAGCGAAGCCCGTATCTTGATATACTAAGTTCTTTGACACTTCTGAAATTAAAGGCACAACTTGGTGAATAAAATTTAATGGGCGATTATATCCAACGGTTGTTGCGGAAAGAGTGGGAATTTGTTTTCTTAACAGTATAAATTGTTGGAAGATATAGTATTTACATTATTGCAGCGTGCAGCAGTTGTGGTCAAGGCTTGTATAGTAGGTACTTTTCTCAAATAATGCGCGGAACGCGGAAATTAAAACTAAGTAGTACCTAGACAGAACTTTTTATTTGAAAATGTAGTTTTCAAAATCAATGACGACAACAAACAACAATATTTTTTCCCGCGTTAAAGTGTTCATTTGTTTTTTTTTCCAATAAACAGCTTTCTATTTGCAAGCCAGTTCGAAATTTAAATAAAACCTTTGATAAGTTACCTTTTTGGCAGCCATGTTTCAGAGTAAAGTATCGTTCCATTGTTAAATTACACGACGGATATTTTTTTTTTCCTTTTTGGCAAACACGACGGATATTATTTGGCCGCTAAACAACGACAGATATGGATTTTTTTTTAAATCCATATTTCGCATGTATTTGGCCAGTACAGCAATTTCGATTTATCTCGAAGAAGGTTGTCAAAATAATGGTCAAACCAAGCATGTTTGAGAAAAGGCATTTTTTCCTAGCAAAGTATGAATTTTTAAAGAGTTTGTGGATGGCCAAATCCGAAACTATGAGAAAATATATCGAAAAACACTGAAAGGAGTCTTGAGCCTGATTTTGATAAAAACTAAAACTGCACTATTAGTTTTTTTTAATCGGTATTCCTAGCCAGGAATCGAACCGGTTGATTTTGAAAAAAAAACACAACCTATATTATTAAACCATCTGAAAGTGTCACTAATACGGATTAAATTTTGGAAAGTAATATAATACACATGGCAAATTAAATCACAGTGGTCATTTTTGGCGAAATACTTTATTAATTAAAAAAAAAATACTGATCATCAAAATCGGGCTCGAGACTCCTTTCAGTGTTTTTCGATGTCATAGTTTGACATCGAGCCATCCACTAAAACTTTAAAAAATCACTCTGTAGAGCATAAATATTTAGATACAGCGTAATGAAAGGAGTTTCATTTTGATTAACAGTGGAACTAAGCGGAAGATTAGGTGGTTTTTCCTAACAATAAGCAAATTAGGATATTTTTTGCATCTTCTTCTTCTTCTTCTTCGTGTGGGTAGTAAGGTCTGACGACCCTGTAGAAGAAGCTGTATCAAATGTAAGTAGAATACGTTTTTAATAGAGAGCTTTTTGTGGAGGAGTCTATTTATGACTCAAAGGCTGTAGCAGCCTTATTATATACTCCAGCCACAGGTTGGAGTGCCCCAAGTCGGCACTTGTACCTTGTTATACCTGTCGGTCGATTCAGCCGGTCTATTCTGTAAACATGTTGAAGTGAAGGCTTGGGTGAAGTGATCACGAAATGAGCTGTCATTCCATCTTGTTTGTATGGTTTGACAGCTCACTTGTCGTTCACTTTGCCTATGTTTTCACTTCGACATGTTTACAGAATCGCACTGCTGGACTACGAACGTAGAAGGCTAATAGGCCCAAACCATCTAAAGATGTAACCAGCGACTTAAAAAGAAGAAAAAGCGAACCCTTATTGAGTAGCACACTTTCTATCACAATACAGAGCAATTTGACGGAAATTACTATATTATTGTTTTCATTGTGTTTAAGTCATATTTTTGAGTAATTTACTGCTTCGCTTCTGCTTGAATAATAGTAGTAGGTATTGCGCAATTATAACACAGGGTTCAAAACTGTCGGTGACCTCTTGCCATCTGGTGGACGGCAAACTTGAGTTGGGACTGGACTTCGAGAGTCTGTCGCCTGACAAACCTATTTCTGTCTGCAGGGTTTAAAGGAACTTTACATGAATGGTATGATGGGAGCTAAGTTTACTCGCGCGCTCTAGCTTCCGCCATCCCATTCGAACCTAACCTATCCGTGATGGGGTGCCAATTCCCGTAAACCTAACCTGAACTAACCTCGGCCACATCATGAATTGGTTTTTATTGCTGTAGATGGCGCATAATTATTAGCATTTTTATCGGAATAATTGTCCGCCGCCATGGTGCATTCTTAAAACATGATGCATCAGTGCCTCTAACTATGGATGATGTAACTATTTTACGATATGATGACTAATGTTTGACCATATCATGAAGTGGGCAGTGGGTATTTTCAATTTCATGAAATACAACCATTTCATGAAATGGTCGGCCATATCATGAAGTGATTAAATTTGTGATATGGCCGCGACATAATCCACGCCATGTGAAATACTATTACACAGCTACATTCAGTTAGACCTCTATTTACCAGTAGATACTTGGAGAAAAGGCTATATAAAAAATAGATAGGTTAGCTCAGACCACAGGGAGTTTATCCGTCCATTATTTAACCGTATCTACGTAGAATAATACGTATCTGCGCTATTCAATTGTTTTGCTTGAATAGTTTAGAACTCGTTCAAAGCTCATTATGTGCTCGAAACGTAGCGCAATATCACGAGAGCAAAAACATAAAAAATGTTCATGGTTACCTGTCTTCATTTCTATAGTCGACATTATCTATCGTAGCTCTAAGGTGCCCGTGTGTGCGATAGGCTTCCACCAACCGCTGCGCTCGACAGTTCTCGTTTCTTGTAGCTAGCACTGCTTCGGGAATATCTGAGAATAGAACATATTTTCCTGTTAGTTCCTATGAAATGAAATCATCTACTGATTTAAATGGTGGTACCTATGTAAGAATATAGTAATACCAATAAAATTTTACCTAAAATCTTCATACCAAAAACACAGGAGAATGAATAATATTAAATAATAATATTATGAATCACATCATTTTTTCAAAAGATTTTTTTGTCGTTTTAAGTCTACTGGTAAATATCTCTGTCAGCAATAAGGCCATCATTATACCCATATAATTAGTTTTGTAAAAGAGTCGCCTATCTATTTTTGGTGTACAATATAGTCCATGTATCTATGTATGAGCATTAATCTCCTCATAGTTTTTTTATATTTGCGTCTTTTAATTCAGCATTTTCCAAGATGCACAAACATTATCTGTATCATTGGCATTTTTTTAATTAAAAGCCTTATTGTGTCCCATTGCTAGGCAAAGGCCTCCACCATATCCTTCCAGACACTCTCTTCTTGCGCCTCCTCGAACCAGTCTTCGCGGTGTGCGTCTAGATCATCTCGCTACCGCTTTCTGGGCCGGCCTCGGCGCCCGTCTTCTGGCACCCGTTGCGTGGAGACCTTCGCTCAGCGGTCACTATGCATGCGGCCGGTGTGACTCACAGAACACTGTTTTTTCTGTTCTGGCCCGCCCGTTCCCATTTCAGCCTGGCAGCTTTTTTGCCCACGTCTATGATACCCGTTTTGGAGCGCAGCGTGGTGTTCAGTAATCTATCAATTCTTTTTAGACCTAGAATACTCAAACTAGAATACTCAATATTGGCATTACCACTAATAATAGTATAATTTATTTATAACAGTAGATAATCAAAACAGAAGTTGCATGAGATGTGTCAAAAGTCACAAGTTCACAACCAAGTAGATTTAAGATAAAGATTATTGTTACTGTTGTGATCTTGTAAACTACATTGTTATGACTTATGTGTCGTTGTCTTGTTTGGTTAACTCTCTTTGTAGTTACTCTTCTACAGAGTGTGCATTCCCAAGTAGTCGTAATTAAAGTTTCTACGCTCTAGAAAATTAGGTAAAAACAATGAGAGAAGTACCTAAATTATGTTTTAGGACTACCACTATTCGATCATTTGCAATTATTGACAAATTATTGGTATTCTTAATATTTAAGAAACTAGTACAAAAAAGATAAGAAGCAAAGCTGATACTTTATCAGAAGGTAAATAATCAATAACATACTGGGAGGTCAAGATTACTAGGTTACAAACCAAATTGGTGAATATTTTGATTGCAGTGATAAATCATTCGCACAAATTCAAAAGACATCTCTCGAAGTGTTTATTGTTCTCCTATTTGCTATGCATGGTTAACGCCCTTATTCATTCATCAAGTTTCTATTTACTGGTAATTAATGACAAAAGTGATTCTTCAATTACGAGATGGATTGCCTATATGTACTACCAGTATTCATGTACCATCCATGCTTGTCTGTTTACGTACCAGCATCGTTCACTTTCATCGGTCGATGACCGAACACTCCCATGCCTGAATGGTACTTCACACGATCGAGTTGCAGCTCTTTCCATCTCATCAACTGTCTCGCTCCCACTTTAAAACTCAACATTGTCACTGCACTAAACTACCTAATAATAAAATTAGAATACCATATTTATTTGAACTAGAGTGTACACGAATGATGTTCGATGTTTAAATGCGTGACCCGAATCAAGGTCGGCTAATTTCGGGCATTTGCGCGGGAGTGTACAGAGCCGCGACTCGACGCTAACTGACAGAGAGCGACAATATGATAATGGCTATGTTTACGCACTGTGTGTTTGATATTTGACGTTATAATGCGATTCTGTGTTTGATAACTACGATAGTATTGTTTGTAGATGTGAAATAATGATGTTGTTTTTCTTGACATTTAAGACTTTGGTACGATAAAATTAAGTTTCGGACGATAAAAACCACGTGTCTATTTGTATTCTTTAATTTGTTCCTTATTTATAAATAAATAAAAAAATATATATAATATATTGGCATACATGGCTTTCATCAGGCTAGATAGAATTGAGGTCAAGTCATGCCTCATCATGAAGAAAATAAAATATCTGTACCTAAAACTGTTCTAATTTAAAGATATCATAAATTCTAACCCCCGAAGCAAAAAGAGGGGTGTTCCCTCTTTTTGCTTCGGGGGTTAAAAATGTGGAATTTCTATAACCGTGTGTTCATAAGAAAAACTGCAATCACCATTCTGTTGGTTCTCAACCATATGAACGAAATAATTTCGTTCAGGTACTTTTCAATCGAGTCAGCCTCATCATCATAGTCCATTTCCAGACAGAGGTCTGTGTCCGGAAATGGACTATGATGATGGGACTGAGTCGATTGAAAAATAAACGAAATCAATTCATCAATCATACCCTGGCTGTGCCATAAAACACAATAAGCACGTTGTGTCCCACAGCTGGGCAAAGGCCTCGCTCTCCTTTTTCCACAAAAGTCTGCCCTCTGCTATTACAAGCAAGTACTTCCGGCAAGAGTCAAGTTCGTGGAGTCGAAAATATTAGCAAGATGTTATAATAAAGAATTTCATTACAAATCCTTCAAAAACCCCACATGGCTCGGTACAGTAGTTAAAAACAAATAAGTGATGATAAAATAATGTTCCATTATGATAACACTGATAAGACATGTTTATTTATCTTATCATGACAGCATGGCAACTATTATGTGGATTGTTTATTTTGAACGGAAAGTATTATAATCTTATTCTTATTATATCTTTAAAATTCAATATTTTTGTCTTTTTTGTTTAGGAAGAAATAAATGGATAAGCTTTTTTTTTAATTTTACCGTCAATCGGGGTGAATAGGTACGGAGGGGTAAATCAAAACACTATTATATACTAATAGAGATTTTCATTGCAATATCATATTATTGGTCTTCTAAGAAAGCAACGTTGTTATTTAATTTCAATTTAATCAAATAAGTGTGGTAAGGTGATTTAAATCCTGCAAATACATCAGTATAAAAAACCCATTGCATGAAAGATAATTTGCATATCGCTATACGAATAGGCACGATTACATAAACGAAATAATGTCATCAGTGGGTTATCAACGAAATTACACCTATTCACATGCAGAAAAAATCTACCTAGACTTTTTTTTTACTATTGAACGCGTTCGAATTCCACTCTTTAGCTGTACGCACAATGAATGTGTTCCTAAAACGTAGTGTTTTGGGAACACATTCATGTTGTCTTTGTACAAAATGTTTTGTTTCGGGGTTCGTTCTGGGGACGCATTCATTGTGCGTACAGCTAAAGATTGGAATTCCCTGTCAGAGTCTGTGTTTCTTGATAGCTACGTCAAGAGTGAATGGGTTACTTCTAGACAAGCGTGCTCCATCCTGGACCACATCCTCGCTTCCACCATGTATCGGTGGCGCATCGCCGTACGTCTTGTGGTCCGATGATGTAACGGGCTTGGCGGAATTAAACTATGCATTTCCGTCGCACACTCCTCAAAATGCCAACTATGTTGGAATCGTGTTCCAGTCAAACCGGTTGCAGCGGAGTACCAGTATTTTACATGGAGCGACTGCCTATCTGACCTCCACAACCCAGTTAAGGTCGACACGTTATTGTTTGCAAGACTGGTGTCAGATTTTCTGGCTTCTTCTTTCGACTGTCAAAGAAGTTCTGACAGCCAGGACTAACGGCTTAACGTGCTTCGAGAGTCACGGAGGAGTTTCGGTGATACCTATTTGCATGCAGAACTGAAAGAACAATAATATTAATAATATTATGTGAAAAATATGTACAAATTGTGATGTTGCCAAAGCATCACGCCAAGAGGATAGGCTCGTCGAGACGAAGCTCCAAATACTTGAGCATTGACGCCGAGTTGCTATAGCCTGTCGGTTTTCTATTGATTTTGGGTATTGTGCGCCGGAATTGCATACTTAGTTTAATTCCGCCAAGCGCGTTCCATCATCGGACCACAAGACGTACGTTAGAACCTGTGACCGACCAATTCTAATAGTTGGCGACTTATTTCGACTAATTAGCGACTAATTATTTGTGTTATCAAAACTCAAATCCCTGATGGTGGCCATGCGAATGTCAGTCACATCACGGGTCGACCATGTCCTGAATTAGGATATAGCGTCGGTGATACTACAATACCGCCTTACTAGCTTTTCCCATAAGGTCAAACTTGGAATGAAATAACAGTGAAAAAGGCATAACTTGGAATGAAATAGCAGTGAAAATTAGGCCTTATGGAAAAAGCTAGTTACGTCGTATTGCAGTATAACCCGGGAGTCACATGGACGAAACCGCTGGCGGAAGCTAGTTGTTTATAAATTTAAAGCAGTGCATCCAAACAAAACTCCATTATGTGAGTTGCGTGCATCCCTAATTGAATTTCACTGTAGCGTTCACAATCGGACAATCAAAATGGACGTATAAAGCTATTAGCATAACTCATTATAACTCTACCAAACTAACTTGCTTGTTAATACATTGTTGTTATTATTCAACAGTGATTTACAATCGAGTTTTTAATTACAGCAGTCGTGTGATTAGTTTTCAACAATATTTTTCCGAAATCGTCGTAGGTATAGAAGATTTGCAGTACAGTTATGGGGCTGAAAGACAAGTTACAATATTTGAGTGACAAATGCAGCTTACAATGGCTTGGCTATGTATTTACTCCGGATCCTACACCATTATTCAAAAGGTAGTTGTGCCGAAAAGCTTTTCTTGCAACCCTTGTGATGATTTCTGAGGAGGTCTTTACAAAGCTAAAAAATAGAAGGCTTGCCGCCTTGCCACGGCATGGGTGCTCCCACACAATCTGCCAAACATTGACTCTCTTTCTGATGACACCATAAAACTCATCAACGTAGGCTCACCGAACATTTGTGATGCACAGCATCCTAAAACCATTAGTATATTGTATACGCAGGACATTGTTGGCTCGCTGCGTATAGTTCACCCACAGGCTGCACGAGTAGAAGGTTTGGCAATATGCCTTGAAGAGGGTAATTTTACCTTCCCTACTATTAACGTTACCGTGCTATTTGAAAATTAAAATGTAACATCTAAAAGAGAAGTGTATTGGCACCAGCTTGACCTCATCCATCGATTAACCCATCGCCAATGTGATTCTTCCATAAAAAAATATTCACCTTTTAAAACAATTTTCAGATTATTCTGGCTAGCAACTATATCTGCTTGCTGCGCTTGCTCATACGTAGTTTTACGAGGTGCCTTTGCTTTGTACACCTCTGATGCTGTGTCATACTCCGTAGAAACGGACTACTTGGAGTGGGACACCCCTTTCCCAGCATTGACAATATGCGAAGAGGCAAACCCGACATATATCAAAAAGTATCTTGTTCAGTAAGTGATTAGTCTATTGCTTCCTTTTCTGTATTGGCAAGATATATTTAAGGTACCTACTAATGTTAAAGGCTTGTCCTAGCATGGGGAGAAACGAGCATGGACTACTGAATCTATCCGTCGTCTCCGTTGTATTTATGATATACTTTTATATTCCATGCCGCTGTAAAAATGATGGGAAAAAGGAGGGTGATAGTCCTCCTTACCCTATAATGGGAAAAAAATGGGCTAGTTGAATTAGATCAAAAATGCTATGGACGTGGCTGAATAAATGTTTAGGCTGTGTATTTGGTGACTTGTAATGATCATTTCATCTATAAATTATTAAAAAATCTCCAGTACAATTTGGGTATCTTAATCACATAACTATTCCTATGCTTAAACTTACTGTCTATAATATACAACTTAAGCAACATACAGAAAAAGAAACACAGATAACATCATTTACGATTTACTGCCCCTTTCGCAGGCACAATTTACCAACAAGTTTGGCCGCGTTTAGTCAAGAAGTCAGCTATAGGAACGTAAAGTTCTGTAGGTCTTGTACCTCCTGTGAGATGGGCAAGACTTGTGTGCAGGACTTTCTCGAGCTGGTCAATGGAATCAGGAAGAAGTGCCCTGATCTGCTGACTGAGTGCTGGTGGGAAGGCAAGCCTTTTCCCTGCTGTGACAGGTAAGACCTGTATGATCAATGGCTATCATCATCAGCATTCACTTCTTCCTCATCTTAGTAGCTTCTGCCCGAGGTCTCGCCCATATTGTATGTTGATAAAAGTTCTACGGGGTGTTCCAGAAGTTGAGGGTGATATTGGGTAGCTGATATACAATAAGGAAAAAATTAAAAAAAAAACTTTTTTTTCAAAAACACAAATGAGTCATATTGTTACTTCTCGAATAAAGATATTATTATTATTATTATTGAAGCCGTTTGTTACAGTTGGTGGCATTTAATTTAGTTGAATTACAGAATTGATGTCACCAACTCCATCAGGCTGCTTGAAAAGCCAATTTTCCGGAACATTTTATTCGTTAATGTGGTCGATTTTTTTCACATTTTTTACCTATCTTTGGATATTTTTTCCTTAATTTACATCAGCTCCCCAATATCACACTTAAGTAAGACCACGCATTTCTAGAAAACCCTGTATATCCTGGAGTATATCTATGCTTCTTAAAGATCTGCGAAGGAGTAATGCTGGTGAAGGAAGAGGCAGATCGCGTGAGGGAGAGACAAACTTCACGCCCCAGCCGCTGCAACAGAAGACGTCTCTTAGGGTCGGGTGTCGTAAGGCGATTCCCGACCACCGTAGGCGCGGGCCTGCGGACGGCGAGCGTTGGGTGGCTTGCTGTCCGATCATAACCAGGCCCAGGTCAACGGCGCGTTGTGTTCCACGCGCGCCTCAAAGAGATTCAGCATAGTAGACGTGGCCCCTTAGGGCCAGAGCCTGCCAGGGTTGCGGATTTTCTTCGAAAGATTCACCGCGGCTCTGGAACGCAAAGGGCACTAGGAGGAACAGGGATGGGTTTTAGTTAGTAAGAGTCTGACACTCCCTACCGCTCCATCCAGAGTGGAAGGAGTAATTTCATGATTACCCATTCATAAAAAAAACAGCGGCCTACCCGTGAAATCATAATAAACAAACAGACAGACAGAGTTATATTCACTATAATATTAAGAATGGATTGCTTTTCGCATGCATTTACTCTTTTTGATTGGTGCGACAAGTGCACGGTTAATTTACTATCTGAGGGCCAATTTCACCAATGAATCTGAACGCGATCAGCGTATAATCCACGTTCATGAGCTGTCAGTGTCATTATTTTTCTATGGACAAGGAACTTATATTTGTAATATAAGTTCTTTGTCTATGGAATATTTACACTGACAGCACTTGAACGCAGTTTAGATGTAGGTACGATCGATAATTATTGTTCGAAAGTGTTTCATTCATGATGAGAATTTCCCCTAGTCTGTGTTACGTATAAAATAATTGGCTCTTGTAATAAATCTAGCTTCATCTCAATTTAACATGACCGTTGAGCCCTGTTCACATTGGTATGCTACTTGACTTGGGCGGTGGAGTCTAATAAATGAAAAATGAAAAAAAATGAAAATGAAAATATTTTTTATTTAAACAGAATGCTTTATGTAATCAAGTTATTGTTATTTGCAGTCCCAATTCTAATCACTGATCATTTGTGTGCTTGAAGGGGCTCAAACATCGTTGCCCAAAATTATGTACCTACTTACATAAAGAATTTTTTGTTCATTTACCATTGTAATTAGGATTCCTTACTTAAAGGGTATCCAACAGAACTGAGCCTCCGCTGTCTTTGCAACCGTCCTCCGTCTGCCAGTCTGTCAGCGGATTGTATGTATTGAGTCGTAATAGGTAGACAGCTGAAATTTTCACGGAGTTTGTATTTACTGTAGGTAGTCGATATAACATTAAATATCGCTTTAGATAGTGGTCAAGCGCGTGCCTATCAATAGTAAAAAAAAATAATAAAAAATAAAGGTACTTATCTATTACAAGAAATATGCGTTTTTTTCCGGTTTATGGTACCTGCCTACGGAACCCTTCGTAAGTGTTGACATTGTTTGTATAAGGTGTTGCCGTTACGAGTAGGTACCTACTCACTGTCAGGGAGTAGTGTTCACTGTCAAGAAATAAACTACACTCACTCGACCAGTTTGAACGGGGCTCCTAGGTGTTCTAGATTCAGTCTCCACGCTAAAAAATTAAACGCTACACTTTGAAAATGGTAATATTAAAGCCATCATGATCGAGTTTCGTGCCAAATTAAATTCTGAGCTGTATTTATAAGCTGAACGAAGCTGTGTGAAGCTGTTTTAATTAAAATACTTAATAGAAATGGTAAAGTTAAAAAAGTAGTTTTAAACAGAAATGTGGCGGGTATTGGCCGTCTGATGTTTCGAGAAGTATTAGGGTGCATTTCTGCATTCTATTGGTTTTTAACAAACACAACCCTCTCTACGCATCCTCGCACATCTCTGGTGGAATCATACCCTTAAGCTGCCTTTCCATTGACGCGGAGCGAGGTATTGCGCAGCGGAGTTGCGGACTGTGGGGTTTTGTATGAATTTTAAAAGCAGTTCGCAGATCTCTGTCCATTGAAACGAAGCGGAGATTTTATGCGATTCCATTGGTTAATATTGGCACAGCTCCGCTCCGCGCCTCTCCTCTCCACTCCAGCAGACAGTCAGTCTTAGGACCTTCTCTAAATAGACCGTGTCCCAACTATGTGGGGCTCAACTTCCAGTCTAAGCTGATGCAGCTGAATCCCTGTATTTGACATGGCGCGACTGCTTATCTGATCTCCACAACCCAGTAGATAACTGAGTAACGTTATCTACTGGCGAGACTAATTTTTTACTTTATGGTATCCAACTACCGCTGGAACTGCCGCGCTGGAGATGGGGTCGGTGAGTGTGTTTTGCTGAACAACTTGCTGCTCCTGTCTCTATCGCGGCAGAACTAGCTTTATTTATTTGACTGATAGACTTTAACAATTCAAAAGTGCCATATTTGAAAAAAAAGATCTAGCAATTGCAGCCGTAACTAATGGACGCACGGAGGTGTCACTTTTGCACGGCTCGATATCGCCAAGCGTTGCTTTAACTTAAATATCGGGCTGTATGGCTTTTATTATTAATCTACGAGCTCTTTCAGTGAGTACGAGCTTCTGATGGATGACAGAAGTATCTACTCAGATCATGCTCTCCATACAAACAAGATGTAATTACAGCTCACTCCACCTGAGTTTTCTTGATGAGACGCTGACAGAATAGACTGCTGAATGGGATCGGGCCCAGGTCGGTTTTACCCATCAGTCCTATGTTTGTTCAACAGTAGGCTTTATTCAATACCTACTCAATCTTCTCCATTGTGTCTTCTTTTAGCAGACATGTGACATCGTGCTACATCAAAATGTAAATAGTTGAGATGTTAATTTTACCTTGTCAACACAGAGTCCGCTCTGAAATGAGAGTCGTTATTTAGGTCCTAAACCGCGTCAGTATTGCCAACATTATTTGCGGTAAATTAAAGATAACAAGGGTATTGCCACTTTATTGCCTGTTTCGGACCCAAAAGTTTATTGCTAGGCTTTTAAGAGGAATTTACTTCGGTTCTGTTACTAATTAGGTCAAACTAGATGTAGTTGCCAACTTAACATACATATCGCACACCTAAATATAAAGGGAGCTAACTCAAAAATTGAGATATTTAAGTTATGCAAACCATCGAATTCCTTATCTCAATACCTACCGACCAACAAAACAGATTTTAAAATATCTCATAGTAAATAACAATACAAATCCAATTTTTAGCACTAAAACATGATTAAAACACAAGATTCCTGCAATTTCTTTCTTCTAGAAGCATAAAAGCATAAGGCCGGCCATACACGGGCAGCTTGAAGCAGTCAAAATCGACTGCTTCGAGCTGCGGCTGCATAGTGACTACAGACTTCTATGTACGTACATACACGAACCGCTCAAGCAGTTGCAACTGGCAACTGCTTCGGGCGGTTGGCAGCACGGTGAAATTTCATCATGCGGTCAAGCAGTCGCCAGGCATACACTGACTGCTCGAGCTGTCGACTGCTCTCGCGCAGTTACCTGATTAAATTCTCCATTATAATTTCGTGTTTCTAATATTGGATGAACCCACAATTTTCTATTTTTACGCCGCCGTCGTCGTCGTTTGAGCAAAAGCAGCAGAAGTGCTTCCCCCTCAAAATCCATGATGCTACTGATTTGAAATAGCCAACTGCTCGAGCAGTTATCAATGGCAGCCTCAAGCTGTTGACTCTTGACTGCAAGAGCGGTCCGTGTATGTTGATCCGTTGTCCGTTTGGCGGGCCTAAATCTATACAGAAAACTCCTGGAGTGCACAGGGAAAAAGTAGTCAGTTTTTCGCCTTTTTTTGCTTTTTTGATTTAAACCTGTTTAGATCTAGGTGTGCGATATGTTTTGATAGGGAGATTGTTGCACCATATCTTCATCCCAGGTACATTACAAGAGGACACAGGGTATAGGCAATGCTATTGAGCAAATATCTTGACACAGAAAACAGCACCCAGCCCATCACTTGAACGAACAAAGGTTACTATTTCAAGATTTGCGTCTGTATCCTTATATTTGTGTGGTTGAGGAACAATAAGTCCCTAAAGAAAACCTTACAGATGATCCTGTTCTCTTAACCGAAGCCAAAGGGAGGAGGAGGTTCTGTATTCCCGTGTATGTATTTTTTTTGTTATTTTCAGGTTTCGTCCAGTGCCTACAGAGTTCGGAACTTGCTTTGCGTTCAACTCCCACTGGGCCGATGATGAGACGAGCATCAGTATTAATAGGAGAGCTGGTCTTCCAACATTGTTGTTTTCTGCAACCCCGTCTGTCACCGTAAGTAATCAAAGACGAGAACATCTTAAAGCTGTACCTAGACTTGTCTTGTTTTGTCTATAATAGATGATGAAATCAATAAATGGCTGGCATTGCAGGGAATGTGCCCGACGTCGACTATGCCATCAAGTGTTGCCAATTCGAAACTTTTATCTTATAAATACTAGTGCCTCTTCCTATATTTCCTGGACACTCCCTTCAGGGGATGCGCACGGGGTAGACTGTGCCATGTAGCGTTGCAAATTCGAAACTTTCTCCGCATAAATATTATTTGTCATTGAAACTTCTGTGCTGCCACCTATATTTCTTGCACGTTCCTTCTAAACAACTTTGTGGATAGAATCGATTTAAAAATGTAGAACTCAACGTGATAAAGCCTTTGTTGTCCAGTTTTACAGATAGATGGAGCTTTTTGAAGCAGGTCGATGTATAGCTCTTCCTATAGGTTTAGGAAGGTTAGGAAAAACGGGACTTGTGAATATAATGTCTACTGCGTTTTTTTACAGATATGGATTCATTCGCCTGATGATATGATAACAATAGCTTCAGAAAACATGCTCGGATTCTGTGGGACCCTGCATCGCATCACGGATTTTGAAGTTACGTTAAAGGTAAAGTTACTTTGTCTGTGCAGAAAATGGCAATTCTGAGTACAAGAAGTTTCAGCAGCTTAACGCTCTATTGACATTTAATTTTCAAGAAGTTTTTAAAAACTGATAGTCATGACGATATGACGTGAAATGTGATGGTGTTTCATAGAGATGTGGCTTCTTGACATGCTATCCTAACTTAACAATACAAATTGTGATTATATCCTGCGTTTAAGTATGTTTTGATTTAACCAAAGACTATTATCTATGGATTTAACCCTTTTTATTATAATAGCCCAGGCCATGGTTAGATCTTTTGTTTTAATTAATACCAGCCTGCTGTTTATTTATTTCTGTGTCCATTTTAATAATTTGCGTCTTGTCTTCAGGCAGAACAAACTGTAAGCGACGTATCCGTGCAGCTCCTCTCGCCGGACAATCGCGACTGCCTGTTCAACCACGAGCGACCTGCGTTTGCTCACCTCTGGCCGTTCCCACGTTACTCCTACAGCGCATGTGTCATGTACAGCAGGGCTATCGTGCAGGTACAGGTGTGCAACTGTACGCATCATTTTATGCCACAACTTGGTAAGTTTATTGCAGACTAGGTTCTGCACGCGGCTCTCGTGGGCTATCCCTAAATTTTTCAATACACTGTGGTGCACCTTTCAACCAAAAAAATATTATGAGCCAGTGCTGTCCCACTGCAGGACAAAGGCCTCTCTTCCTTCCTTCCTTTTCTCTTCTTCTGCAGATGATAAGTGCAGAAGAAGGAATGTATGACAGTGATCCATGCTAGAGCCTTTTTGGTACAAAAAAAATTGTTCCTCTGCAGTAGGACACTAGCAAGCTGGTATTATTATTTAACGCCCTTGTTACATTTTCAGGCAACATACCAAAATGTGACTTTGATGGTTTACTCTGCCTTCATAAAGCAAAGAGAGGTAAGGTGTGCCCTATTCTAAACATACAGAAATTTACCATCAAGTCCAATTGCACGCATGTTTCCCACCATTCTAGCCATAATTACATAATCTATGTGACAGAAATACTATTGACTAGCTTTTCCCGCTTTCCCGCGGCATCGAACGCGTATTCCTCATTTATCCAAATCCCATCGACCTCATACCAAAATTTATCAAAATCGGTTCAGCGGTTTAGGATTTGCTATTGTTCTTTCGTTATTGGGCCGAAAAGTTTTGGAGTGGCGACCGCGTACCGGAAGACGCAGCGTTGGAAGGCCTCCCACAAGGTGGACCGATGACCTGGTGAGGGTCGCGGGTAACCGATGGATGCGAGACGCACAGGACCGGTTGTTGTGGCGACACTTGGGGGAGGCCTATGTCCAGCAGTGGACGTCTTTCGGCTGATATGATGATGATGATGATGATTGTTCTTTCAGATGATTTAAGCACCGATCACTATCACTGTCCGATGGCTTGCGAAGAAGTGATTTACAAAGACATCCATGTCACTTGTCCGTAAGTAAAAAACGACCAGTGAACTTCAATAAATGTCGTGAAGAAAGTTTTGAGTATAAACGTGAAAAGCAGAGGCAGAACAAAGAAATGATGGATGAATTGTGTGAAAGATGATATGTCTAGAAACGTGGTGAGTATCGAGCTGACGCCAAAAGACGAAATATGCTGAGACGACCTGAAATAAATTGGGGCAAAGGGCTAGAGAACGATCGTAAACAAAATAGTATAAATGAGTACTTTCCAAGTGCCTTTTCTTGTAGCCGTCAATCAAGCAACGTACCAGAGGAACTCTTACGCAGAGGCACGCGCGGCAGTATGCGCTTGGGCAGCCATCCTACCCTGAGAATGCGTCGTCACGCAATAAGGGAACTGCTTGGACTCGTCGGTAAGTAAGACAGACATACCTACAGAGCTATTAAAATGGTGTAAGAAAAGTAGGTGAGAAACCGGTATGTACAGACAGCACATCAAGCTACCCAAAACTGTAAAATTTTCCCAATCAACCTTGAACCTAAATCATAAGCGATAAAAGTTGGAAATCTATTACAGGACTTTTGTAGCTTGACATGCTGGCGTCTGTACAATATTTGAAGACTTCTTGGCATCCACCACTTATGACCCGCAGTCACATGATGGATTTCGGTACAATCCTCTCACGGAAAGGGTACCCGTGTTAAAATAAATAAAAAAAGTGCTGTGCTAAAACTTCAAGCGTTTGACCCGATGAGGGACAGTGCACAAAATGGTGGACATAGGCCAAATGTCAGAGGCTTTTGAGGCGGTTTAGAAATTCTGACACTGACACTGTGTGGGGTCATTAGACCTTACTAAAAGAAGAAGAATAGGAGAAATAAGGACAAGGATCAAGCTCAATATTGCTTTAAAGCATCGAGGATGGCCAAGTCAAACAGTGTACTCTGATGTGCTGACACTAACATGTGCTCGTAATTACCGATATGGGAGTAAATCTTAGGTGTCCAAAATCGCCGTGACGATAGAGGGTCATCGGCATGTTATATTTACTAGGCTTACAGCGATAATGGTGGTAGCAAATTGGGTGAAGTGCGTAATAGATGAAAGAATAATGATATATCTTTTTGTTTCAGTGGATGTTGGCGGTGTCATAGGAGTATTCTTTGGCGCATCTCTCCTTAGTTTCATAGAAATCTTCTACATACTATTCGTACGGAGATACACATAACATCTTTTCACTACCAAGGTAACTTAGATTTTCCTTGATGAGGTCAACTACTCAGCCCCGTGGTAGTAGCCTCGTATGAGTATGTACTGAAAAGACGAAATCATAGCAGGATCGGAGAGCAGGACCATACTGCAATTAATATAAAATACACACTCAGACATTAATGGTTTTTGCTCGGCTGTGAACTCTGATTGAAAGAAACTACATATCGAGTGACCATATGATCGCATGAAATCCTTTGTATCGTTTTTGTACCTAAAATAATAGTTATTTCTGTCGGAAAGATCCCGCTGTGAATGAAATCACAAGTAAAAAGTTTTGATTCGACTGGAAGATGAACTGGAAGACAAAACCTTTTTGCGCACTGGGATTTTCTCTAAAATTATTTTTTGTCACTGTGTTAAAATCTTGAAAACCGAAACTCACTTGAATCAGAAAAGGCTGAAAAAGAAGACAACAAAATGACATTTGTAAAACAGCCCTGTTCAAAATTGGTTTTCAATTTTTATCCAATTCTGACAAATAGTCAAATGCAATGGCTATTAAATTATTAGTTGCTTTTTATTTAGTGCAAGTTGTAATATTAAATCTTGTGAATGCTCAATTTGTTAAATTCGATTCAAGAGTAGAGGCCTTACTGAGGAACTTAAGTAGACCAGGTATGCATTCTTTCTTGTTTAACCAAGTAGCAATTGTGGTTAGATCGTGATTTTCCATTTGCCTGCAATTTCGAATAAAAACATTTATCATTATATCGCTCTTAGAGTCGTCTCTTCGAGAAATGTTGGTTTCCAGGTTTCCAGTTGGTTTCAATTTCAATAAACATTTCTCTTACAAGTTACATACAACATAAACAAAACCTAACTGGTGAAACGTGTAGCACTAAGCTCACCTATCCATTTAATTACTAGCATATTACGATCTGCTAATTTTTCTCACTAAACATTTCTACAGTAGTGAAAAACATACGTTACACACAATTTTTTAAGTAAATCGATTTAAAGCTTACGGGGCGTCGTCACCGATTGTTTTGTATTATTCACATCATTACTTTTTTAAACAGTCCGACAGTGACCATGCGTAAAATATTGTCGGCGACTTAAATGTCCTCCATCGACTTAAATGGCCTCCATTATTCAACAGCTGAATTGGATAACTGTGACCAGACATTATGCAGTCCTCCATGTCCAGGCGCGTACCCACCTCTGCGCTGCCCCGTGGACATCCCTCCATGTCACTTCGGATGTGCCTGCCACACCGACTGCCGCAAGGCCGAGGTCACCTGCTTCCAGACCAAGCACTGCCTTCAGGGAGGACGGTTCTTCACCGCCCGAAGAAGAGCCAAAATGGGATAAAACAGTTATTTCAAGACGGCAGTTATTTAAGTATTTCCGTCTCGCCTTCTGCTTCATTATCCATTTCATCGACAGAATCATCTAAAAGATGGCGCATGTGACTTGTTGATTTTACATCTGTTTTGTAACGTGGTGTTTTCATTATAGATTTTTATTATCTCAACCTCATTTTTTTTTCAACTTCATTTCGGACTTTCATATTCTTTTCTCTAATAAGTCAGGACATATAGTATTTTTTGAAGCTACGACTTTGAGCAGACTAGAACATTTAAACTATATGAAATTATCAAAATAGATAACAATGGTCAAATGATCATAAACCATTCACCAATGTTTAGACATCAATTCATTTAAATGATTGGTAAAGCATATTTAAGTAGAATCTGAGAAAAAAGATCTGCCTTTTGATCTTCTCTTCTATAGTTTTCTTGTTATTTTCCGGGTCTTTGTCACATGATGCTTCCGTCACTGATTAGGTTATGCGCTGACGGCGTGGTTTTCTGCGGGCTTAATCTGAGCTTGTGCGGATTCGATTCTTTTAGCCCTTGTTTGAGTGCTCGCCTCGCGTTCAGGCACCTGAAAGGTTAAACTATTTATATTTATGTGCCTAGAGGTGTCATGAAGCTTGAGACTTCTTTTCTCCTGCTTACTTCCTTTCTATATGTTGTGACTTTAAAATGTTTAAACTGAGATCCAAAATTAACTTAAACTCCTTGTGTGTTGCAAGTATAGTTGGTAACTTTAGATTTTTAAAATCTCAATTATAAAAAAGTATTGGTTTTAAAACAAAATCACAAATCAGAAGGGTTAAAAGCTTTTGAAAATGACTCATCTTAGCCTAGCTCGAAAAATGATTCTAGAGTTACTTAAATTAAGGGCTACAGGGCTCGGTGTCTTGGAACGCTACTCGCGATGTCTTATGTAACATATACCAGTGCATGATATTTTGGAAAGCGAGGTCCATAACAGAAATACATCCTAATTAATACCTCTGTATAATAATTACATGCACATGTTCTTGTTCTCAAGTTTAATCTCAGATTCCCATCAAGACAGCTTTTAAAATAATGCTAACCAAAGTGCTAAGTGCTTAGTACTCAGCAAACGAATATGCATAAGGCGACGCACATACGTCGATTTGACTGATTTAGGCGGTCAAAAGTTAAATTACAAAAGTTTGAAAACACCGAAAACATCACCAGACAAGTAGGAAGGTCCCAGTTATCATAATTTGTAATATCTAATATCATAGTATATTGCCAGAATCCAGAAAATCTCAACCCAGTTACTGGGTTGTGGAGGTCAGATAGGAAGTCGGTCCACGTAAAATACCGGTACTCAGCTAAATCCGGTTTGACTGGGAGCCGACCTCGATATACTTGGGAAAAAGTTAGGCTGACGATGAAAAGCTTTAGTCAGCCTATTCCGTGCCACTGTTAGGCAAAAGCCTTCCCCAACTCCTTCCAGAAATTTTGGTCCCTGGCCACCTCAAACCACTGCTTCCTAGGCTGTCCATCCTTAGCCCGACTTTGTGAACACTATTGGTCACTGGACAATAGTCATACAATATATTTTTCATTGATATTATTTGTCTGTCTCTATTTTATCTTTTATTGGTAAAAAACACGATAATTTACAAAGATAGAAATACGATTTTAAGTCAAAATACATTGTAATGTAACTTTGGTCACCTAAATCTTTCAATTCGACGTGTGTGCGCCGTCCTAATACAACGCGATCATTGCGTGAATACGCGATCTTCACGTTCCTTTTAATGGCAAACCCTTTCGCGTCGTCGGTCGGGCCGACTGAGGGCGCCTTCCGGTTTACTGTACAAACGATTGCGACGATTGCGTGCTTACGCGATGATCGCCTTGTATTACGACGATGCCTTTTTTTATCAAATGATTCTTTTCGCTTTGTGTGGAGCGGAAGGGAGTGTCAGACTCTTGCTGACTAAAACACATCCGTGTTCCTCCAAATGCCATTTGCGTTCCGCAACTGTACGGCCATGCGCATGCGTAAGACAGTAATTAAGCTAAAACCATCGAAAGTGTTTATACTGTCTTATACTATGCAAAAGTGCTTATGAATTTTACTTTCCATATACTCATACAGTGTTGGTGATCTTTCCAGAAAATATTTAAAATGAATTCTTTTTTTAAATGAACTGTTTTATAGTTTATTTTTAACTTATCTGCATCGGTTTTGTCATTGTTTTTTTAAGGTTGATTTTTTTGTAATAAATTCTGGTAAATTGTATTTATTTGTTTTATTTTTTACAGTTGGAATATTATGAATACTTATAAGTATTATAATGTATGTATTAGCTACTACTTTTGAAATAAAAATCAATTGTCGCATAAACGGAGTTAACTTACATTACTTTCCTGGTTTTAAATTCCTTCTGTTAGGTGGTTTGAAAGTGCGTTAAACATTGCAAGGCGTTCTTTTCAACTTGAGATTCATCCAGTCTAACATATGCTTTACTTTATTTTTTATTCAATCTCCTAGAGAGCAGGAAAGTCGGTTTTTTTTCAAAATGTGAGATGCAGTTTTAGTTTTCATCAAAATCGGTCTCGAGACTCTTCGTGTTTTTCGATATTCCTCATGGCACGCTTTAAAAATCACCCTGTATACTGTACGACCCATTCTCATACCTACCAAATATACGCATAAAAATTTCATAAAAATCGGTCGAGCCGTTTCGTAGGAGTGCGACCACAAACACCTTTGATTTAATCAGAACAACCACAAGCTATCTTCTTGGTAAAAATATTAATATTCTTCAGTATTTGTTAGTAAAGTTTTAATTAATTCCATTAATTGTTTTAGGGAAAGCTGATTGTTTAAACACACGATGCGATGGGCATTGCCGTAATGTGAGAACAAAGCTTTTGTATTTGGTATATTAAATATATAAAGGCTCGCTTTCATTGGTCGATAACTCGGTCGATAAACTGTATGCGGGGACTCCCAAGCAAGCGGCGCGGCGTAACGACTGATGGAAACCGGGTACCATACGAACCATATTTTTTCACATGTAGGTACATAAGACTTATTGCAGGTTTTCCTGTAATAAACCCTTTCATCTAATGTGTAGCACGCCACTGTTTAAAAAAGCATTTAATTAAATGTTATTTTTCGTCCCTCCAAAAGCACTCCCGACCCGTGGTAGATGTCCAACTGGTTGTACTACGGAGAAGTAAATAAAAAAAAATAACCACGAAGGGGATGGCGGGGTCTGTTCGCTCGCTTCGCACGCTCTCTAGACCCCGCCATCCCCTTCTAACCAAACCTGTCCGAGTCGGGGTGCCCCAAATCCCGAACTCGCTAATTTACTTCTCCGTAGTACAACCAGTTGGACAATCGCAGTTGTACCACGGGTCGGTCGCTTCCAAAAGTAACCCTACATTCAAAATTTATTTATTTACGTTCCACGTCCGTACCCATGCGGAACAAAGAGTAAAGTCCCGGATACCCTCCGTTGAAAAGGGAGGATTCTCCGACCTGACGGTTGTTGTGTCCGGTGGGCAGCAACAGCACGATAGTTGATATTCGGACTGTTGTATATGTTCAAATCGCACGGAGTACTCTGATAACGCGATGCAGGATTTCGTTCAGTTAGTTCGCAGCTGGCGGGATAGATGGCATTGCGGTTCTATTTTGTGGGGAAGTAGATTTTGTTACGTTTGGTTTCTTGTGGCGGCGTTGATGGCGCTACACGTCCTCGGGTCACAGAAATTCAATGTGTGGTTTTCAACCGAATCTGTCCTTTCGGAGTAAATTGGCTATGACAGAAGTACAGACAGGCGCACGAGTGATCCTATAATGGTTCCAGATTTTCACTTGGACTTACAAAACATGATTCGATTTCGTGGTCGGCACGAACTTAAAACACCTGCTATGGTGTTTGAGGTTGTTACCAATAAACAAAGAGTCATCACTTATACATTACAGAAATATCCTGACTCAACATGCGGGCCCTATCGACCAATCAAAATGAGCCCTAGGCAGGACCCTATTCCATGTTACGCATAAAACAATCTTCACATTTTCAATTCTACTTTTGCCATTATAGCACGGAAATTAAAGCCACTTCCTTACAGCGACAAGTTAAATTAATTAAATCATGATAGCCGAAAATGCTTTTACGTAATCTGTATGATCTTTGCGGTACTTATGGGTTCTTTTGGCAGGGTGTTAATTTGCTGAAGTATTTAATATATCAATGCAACGAAACGAAAATTACCAATGCCTTAACAAATAGTGCTTAACCGACTCCCTTAGCTTAGGGCTCGTTTACTGAGTTAAAATTCAAACATATGGCGGGTGAGGGACGGAGCCCGCGAAAGGCATCGCCGCGTCTTAAGCGACGATTATCGCGGCGGCGCGGCGCCGGCGCACACAGCGTTATAACCAGCTATTCCTGCAATAGTTTTCGCAGCGTAAGCGATATAAGATTTTTTTTTGGTATTTTTGCACACCTTGGGACACACATTATCGAAGTTTTCATACGGATCTATAACTTTTTTGAAAATATTGTATACCTATGTCCATCAGGGATAATGTAGGATTATAATGGTGAATCAACGGCCGAGTTTGTGTCCTTCACTACCTACACAATCCTCACCTTTGATTGGTTATAGCCAAGGATCGGGATCAAGATTGGGATTGAGATATATTATAGAAAGCGGCCTTAAAACAACAACAGTTTCTTCTGGCGGCTTCGCTCGCAAATACACCTATGTGAAAAAGGTCGATTCTGTAAACATGTCGAAGTTAAGCCAAGGGTGAAGTAATCACGAAGTGAGAGTGAGTCAGTCCATGTAGATGGAATGACAGCTCACATCGTGATCACTTCGACATGTTTACAGCAGTGCGATTCAGCCGGTCGATTCTGTCGACATCTCACGGTGTTCACCTAGGCGGAGTGAGCGACAACTGAGCTGTCATTCCATCTTATTTGTATGGTTTGACAACTCACCCGTCGTGCACCCCGCCCAAGTGTTCACTTCGACATGTTTACAGCCGGTCGATTCTGTCGACATCTCACGGTTTTCACCTAGGCGGAGTGAACGACAATAGAGCTGTCATTCCATCTAATTTGTATGGTTTGACAACTCACCCGTCGTGCGCCCCGCCCGGGTGTTCACTTCGACATGTTTACAGAATCGCACTGCTGTAAACATGTCGAAGTGAAGGGGTGACTGAATCGACCGGTAGAATCGCACTGCAGTTCATGTTTTCTATGAAAGTTTACATTCGTATCCGTGACTCCGTAAAGTAACAGATCCGAGTGGATTAATTTATAATCACTTTTTGTCTCGAAGTTTAACCGTTTGCAACAGTTATTTGTTATGTAGGTATACGAATCTATTACTCATCATCTGCCTAGCCTTTTCCTTACTAGGTATATTGGGGTCGGCTTCCAGTCAAACCGGATTCAGCTGAATACCAGTATTTTAAACGGTTGATTAAGCTCGACTTCCTATATCCCGTTTTTTCCCCTTACCGTAGGAATTTCGGGAAATCCTTCTCTTAATGCTCCCCTACACTCGCCAAGGAACCTACATGTCAAATTTCAGCTTTCTATGACCTTCTCAGCTGTGCGTTGTCTGTCAGTCATTCAGTAATTGAAGAGTTTCAAATATTATTGTATTGTTGATTGATGACTTGATCCTTGGGTGGACTGAATTTCAATATTACTTTGAAATCAAACCTTGTGGAACACCTAGGTAACTATAGCGGGATAGGCAAGTGTTGTACAAAATCAAGAGAGCTTTATCTGAGGACCCCTTTTAATGCTGCTGGTCACTGCTGGGCATAGAGTTCGTCACTTTTTGGCCATACTTCCCGGTTCTGTGCGTCCCTCTGCCAGATATTTCCCGCAGCTGTAGTGATATCTCCAAAAAACTTGGAATAGAAAAATGGTCATCATTTCAAAGAAATTAAAAAAAGAAGCTATTTAATATAATATATTTTAGAATACTAGCTGTCCCACGTGGCTTCGCTCACCCTACACCTACCCTACATCTACCCTACACCTACCCTACACCTAACCTATAAAAAAAAAGAAAGTATTCTATGTCCGTCTCCTGGTTCTAAGCTACCTCCCCACCAATTTTCAGCCAAATCGGTTCAGCCGTTCTTGAGTTACAAAATTACAACGAAAAGTGGCATTGATTTTTATTTATATAGATTTCGACGCCAAAAACTTTTCAGTTTAAGTATCTCAAAACTGCTTTTGGGTTCAAACAGATTCCACATTAGATAAAACATTCCATTACTTAAAGCAAATATACCAGTATTTCCTACTCGCGCCTCGACTATCTATTTGCTTTCAAGAAATAAATGGGTTAACGTTGAATCGGATATAAAATATCGGCTCTTATGATCGGATTTTCTGCAAGCTTGCTATAACGGGCGGTTTTACTGCGCAACTGGTTTTTACTAATAAATAACTGCCCTTAATTTAGCCTAAGCATCTCAGAACGAAGTTTCAGTCATTAATTTCCAAGATTAAGGACATGAGAGTTTGTGTGTATTACCTAGCAAAGCAGCAGTTACATTAAGCTCTGAACTTTTCTTTATGTATGTCTAAAGAATGTTCTCCATTGCATTCTAGTAATAAGATTAAAACATGTATAGTATTTATAGCGGCTTTCTTTGAAAGCTTTATCGTTCATTGCAGTTTAGAATTAAAAAGTTTTGAGGATTCTTGTAGTAGTTCAGAATATATCCCGTGTGTCTGTCTCTCTGCCAAATCTCATGACGATCCGTTCAGCCATCTTAGAGTAAAACGTAACAAACAAACAGTCACTTTCGCATTTATAATATTAGGTAGGATTTTTTGTTCATTCAAAGCTTGTTCTAAAGTTGTTATTGTTCCAATTTTATTTATAAACACAGGCAGTTTCACGAAACATGAAATCTTTTCACAAAATCGTCAAAACATTGACGTAATTGATAAATAACATTATGGTTCTAGTATAATCTGTAATCAAATCAGCTTTTCAAAACTGTTAACACAAAACATTGTCTGGTCAATCAATCCGTCAGCAATTTGTTTGGTTTGTCCATCATTTGTTATTAATTAATCCAATTACAAGCCGCAGGCGTGTAGTGAATGATTCATGATCAACTTCGAACATTTGATTGCGAAATATTATTGTTTACTAGCTGTTACCCGCGACTTCGTTCGCGTGTATGTATTGTAAAATGTTGTGGCTAGGTAAGATCAATGTGTTCGTATATCTAATACGAACAGTCAATATCTATCATTGCTTGCCTTTTTTTTATGTATGGGAAAACATCAAATGACTCCTTTCGCTCTGGGCGGAATGGAAGGGAGTGTAAAACCCATCTGTGTTCCTCCTAATGCCCTTTGCGTTCCAGGGCCGCGGTGACTCTTTCGAACAAATTCCGCAACCCTGGCAGACACTGGCCCTAGCGGGTCTCGTCTTTATGCTGACATCTTTTTCTGACGCGCGTGGAACACAACGCGCCGTCGAGTATCACCTCTTCTGTTCAAATAATTTGTCGTGAGAAATGTTGTAATGATAATGCTTCTTTCATTTCATCAAAACTGTTCACAGCAGTCCTAGAAGATGTCGTTAAAAATGTGGGTATAGATTGGGACTATAGCGGTATTAACGTCAATTTTCTGCCCAACTGTCTCACTTAAGATTTGCAGACGAATTTGTGGTTTTCACTGAGAACTTCGATGACCCCCAGAAAATGCTTCAAAATCTTTAAGATGCTTCTTTTAAGTTGGGTTTTGGGATGAATATGACCAAGACGAAGGTTATGGCAAACACCTTCAGCGATTCAAATCTGGAAATGAATTGTTGGAGATGATTAACCGATATGTTTATCTTGGCCATATCCTTTCAATTGGCAAAGAAAATCAACAAACGGAGGTGTCGAGAGGAACACACCTTGGATGGGCCGCTTTTATCAAAATGGACGACATTCTGAAGCCTGCGAAAAATTCCGCAATGTCTGAATTCCCGCCTTTATAACCAGTGTGCTTTTCCCTCCATGACTTACTTACTTACATGGACGCTCACGCAGGAGGCTGTGTACAGACTAATAGGTGCACAGAGAGCCATGGAGCGTTCCATGCTTGGCAGAGGTACGTCGTCGAGATTCGAAGACGTACGAAGGTTTTCAACATCGGAAAACGAATTGTAGAACTAAAGTGGAGTAAGGCAGGGACTGACTGGCGTCCGAGGACTGGAAGAAAAAGTATTGGTCGACCGGCGGCGAGATGGGCGGACGATACTGTTGCCATCGTGGGTAGAACCTGGATGAGGCTGGCACAGGAACGTGGGGATTGGCACACGAAAAGAGAGGCCTATGCTCAGCAGTGAGCGAAGTTGGACTGTGGATAATGATGGTGATACACGATGTTGATGAAACTTGCTAAGGTTGTCCATGGGAAAACCAACCAGAAGAGAAGTCAACCCCCGTAGAGGACACGGCGGAGCATACGGTGAAGGTCTGCCCTGCTTGGGCGGAGCACCGCCGTATCCTCGTCGAGGCGATGGCGACCTCTCGCTACCGGCTCTGGTTCACTCTATGGTCCAGAGCGCGGAGGCGTGGGAAGCCGTCACTTCCTTTTGCGAAACAGTAATGCTAGCAAAGGAAGGGGCGGGCCGCGTGAAGGAGAGGCAAACGTCACGCCTTCGCCGCCGAAACAGAAGAAGACGCCCCGGGCGTCAGGAGTCGCAGGGCGATTCTCGACCACCGTAGGCACGGGCCTTCGGACGGCGAGCGTTGGGTGGCTCGCGGCCCAAAAACAACCAGCGGCCCTACCATGACGTGTTAAAGCGTGAGTCGATCGAGCGAGAAGGAGGTATGGAGCTATACACCCTATATAGCGCCACTGGTCCGGGTCAACGAAGCGTTGTGTTCCATGCGCGCCTCCAAGAGATGTCAGCTAAGTAGACGGGGCCCGTTAGGGCCAGAGCCTGCTAGGGTTGCGGAATCTGTTCGAAAGAGTCACCGTGACCCTGGAACGCAAAGATCATAAGGAGAAACACAGATGGGTTTTTGTCAGTAAGAGTCTGACACTCCCTTCCAGTCTACCCAGAGCGGAAGAAGTCATTTTGATGATTTCCCATCCATAAAAAAAACCCCGCAACGGATAGAGTAGAGTATGGACTCCGTTGTGCGTAGGTGTCCTGGCTAAGTTTGCCGGCCTAACTCCGTCCAAGTGTACAAAAGCAACCAGGGTGCTTTACAGTTTGAGTGGAGAGAATTAACCGTTCAAAAGAAAATTAAAATAACGTCAGTGGAGCAATGAGACCAAATCTTTTTTTTATGTTATGTCTCAAATGCATAAAAGTAAGTTTTGTATCAAAAGAATCACTGTTTATGACGTTTTAAAAGTACCATTAATAACTAAAAAATATATTTTGGTGTAATTCTCATGCTTTTGATAGTTAGTACTTTTTTCGGTCAACAGATGGCATTACGGGTATCTGAATTATGGAGATAATAAGTTGATTTCTTCTAGATTGCTACAATTCCTATCAGGTTTTTGTGTAAATATTATCTAAATGGTTTTGTAACTAACTAACATATAATTTTGTGCATTCAATTACGAACAAAAAGCTTTTAAAATCAATATTGCTTACCTCCCATAACATACGGCGTGATAATATGGAGCCTAAAGTCTTCCTTGGTTTACAAAGAACATTTTTGCTGAATTTCAATTCAATCTATCCAGTAGTTTTGGCGTGAAGCCGTACCATACACACATACAAACAGACAAACAGACAAAAATTCTAAAAAGTCACTTTTTGTCATCAGTTACGTTTTTCTAACAAAAGCCACTTATTTTTTCTCGAAAATTCTCAATGTACAGTTTTTCTTTCGTTACTGTTTTATTATATGTATAGATGTATAGATCATCATCTGGTCGAACCGGATTCAGCAGAATACCAGTAGTTTACGAGGAGCGGCTACCAGACCTCCACAACCCATTAACTAGGTAACACGGTACTTCTTGGCAAGACTGGAGTTAGATTTTCTGGCTTCTGACAATCCGTAACGACTGCCAAAGATCTAAAAATGATAGCCGGTACCAACGGCTAAAAGTGCTTTCCGAGGCAAGAAAGAATCTCTATATGTTAAGATGGTCACCCATCCATAGATCGACCCCGGAATGCATTGCTTAACCTTGAAGATCGATCCGTGCGGCTGTTATTATTTAGCTAGCTAGTTAATATAATTGTTTATGTACCTACTTGTTTATTTTTAATTCAACAAGCATACTTCGCAGGGTGATGACTAATTGAGTGCGTCCTTTCAAATGGGATATTCTAGAGCTAATATGCAACGAATTTGACTCCCATGGGAGGTAAATTGGGTTGTTTTCGAGTTCTGACCCGCAAGCCGACCCCAATATAGCTGATCAAGGCTAGTGTAGGTTTACCTTTTTTCCTTGCCCAAGATGGAGTTTGCAAGCGCAAAGTGACACTGCCGGGGTGACTGTGGAAAATGCGAACGTGCGGCACCCCAGCCAAAAGTGATGAGGAGGAACACCGTGTGTTTTTAGTCAGTAGGAGTCTGACAGACCCCTCCGTCTGCCCCAAGACGGAGAACATCCATGAGGATTTCAACAGGTAAAAAAAAGGATTGTATGGGCTATAGGCAGATCGATTTATGTAAACGAAACGGTAAGAATGGTAAGTGAAATGGCAAGGCAGATAACGTTATAACCAGAGATCGGATAGGTAGACTAAATTTACCTAAAGTTCGAAGAACTAAGTAACATAGAGTTGATAAAACCTTCTCTAAAACCCCGGAATCATAAACATGACAATTAAAACCCGAGATTATGAAAACATGAACTGGACTTGAGTATAGTTACAAAAAAAATATTTGAAGAATCATATTACAATTCCATAGGTATGTAAAACAAAGCTCTTTATTTTAAGTCTCTTTATTTTAACAGTTAGAGTAACTCTAAAAACATAATAAGATTCTTCAATTTAATAAGTTATTTCAAATTTCTTAAATCCCATTCAAAGGTCATGTTTATGATTCCGGGATTTTAGAGGAGGTATTATCAACCCTATGGAACCTAAGTAGGTTCCATAGGGTTGATAATACCTCCTCTATACTAATACTTAATCTCTAAATCTCTATTATAATACTTCTTCGAACTTTAGGTAAATATGGTCTACCTATTCCGATCTCTGGTAATAATAACACTTGCATCACTGCGGCTATTTTACTTTTTAGCACTACACAGATATAAAAAGCACATTATAAACCACTGTACTAGCACAGAAAATAAAACTGAAATGAAAGGCTTATCTCGGTAAAACGATAAAAATCCTTTCACAATATTTTGTTCGATTCCAATTACGTCGTTTGAGTTTTTATTCTATTTGAGTGTCGCCCGGACAATTTGAATCGTCGCATCGTTGGGTTCCTCCCTTATGGGTTTATTGGTATCGAGATAGCGGTTACCTACGAGCATTTAATTTTATTCTTTATGCCAAATCAACATGCTATTTCCCTTTATTCCAATTTATGTGGGGTCGTTTCCATAAATTATCTTTCATACAATCCACCCAGCCTCCCAGGATTTTTTTTCGAAAGAGTCACCGCGGCCCTGGAACGCAAAGGGCATTAGGAGGAACACGATTAGGTTTTAGTCAGTAAGAGTCTGACATTTCTTCCGCCTCGCCTAGAGCGGAAGAAGTCATTTGATGATTTCCTATCATTAAGAAAAATACAATCAATCCATTGCTTCCTTTAGTATTTTTAAATTAACACTATTGCGCACTGCCATAGTGTTATAGCACTGCGCAATAGTGTAACTTTCTATTAGAGATTACCATACTTTTACTAACGTCAGATCATCAGTACCATAATTTCAGCCGAAAGACGTCCACAGCTCACACATCAACCAGCTCTTAGCTTTTTGCATACAGCGAAACAATCACAGAAACAATCAATTTTACCAGTTTACAATACTAGTATAGAGGTTTAAATAAAGCTTTTAAAACATTTATCATTCATGAATAAGTGAGCGTGTAATGCATGATAAATGTATGTTTTGCTGCACTACTGAACACGGGAAACGAAAGAGCCAGTGATCTCAACACACAACTATTTTCATAACCCATAAAGCATATTTCTTTCGCAGAAATGCGAGTATAGAAACAATTTCATATGTAAACGGTGGAACACTTCTCACGTACCTATTCTATTTGAGAAACATTCCACCCGAAACCACTGAGATGGAAATGCAATTTCCATATCGTTTTTTTATATTTACTTAGGTGTAATATCTACATATCTAGCCGGATTGAAATACATCAACACATATGCGGAATAGAGGAGTGGACTGTGAAGCCATGCTGGATGTACCTAGATTGAAAATAGGTCCAATCATGTTCTATAAATATACTGAACAAAACTGATTGCACATTTGAATAACTGAGCTTTAACCAATTTATGGAGCAGATTTAGGTTTTCATAACCTAGTCTAGGAAGAGTTTCGACTCTGAGTGGCATTGCATTGGAAATCGAATGGTGAGGTTTTTATGGCATTCCTTTAGCAAGGCTGCTTAGGGTTACTGAAACTGGCAACGGTTCTTTTAGTAGTTATTTTCACGACATTATTTGCATAAACAACAAGAAATGTCATACTTAAGTAGTTCCAATTGCAACTTTATCTATTTCTTGACATTCTAAATTTTTGGTAATACCTATGATCTAATATATTTTGCGATTAAGAAACTTGATTTTCGCAAAGTTTTATTAGCGGTTACGCACTGCATCCTATCCGAATCACACACACACACATCATCGCTTACCATCAGGTGAGATAGTAGTCAAGCGCGTGTATATTAATAATACTAATTACTTAATTCAAAAAATTAAAAAAAATCGTCCAGTCTACGTTATTTGGAATGTTTGCTGCTTGTTTTGCTTTGAATGTCCCATGAAATAGGGGTGAGCCAATAATAAGCACGGCCCAAATTCTCACTCTGGCCGTTGAGATCAGCATGTTAACATAGTTGTACCCGAGAATCAAGTCCAGGACCTCATGCTCATTGGTGACTACTAGATTTTAATTATTAAAATTCTGCTGTGTGTCGTAGGATTCGAAAAATCTTACCGCAAACTCCCGTCCACTGCCACGCGCTCCGCTCACTGGCGGCGTATCTGTGAACTTCACTACACATGGTTCCCATAGGACTAAGTTATTATTTTTGTTCGTATCTTGAGGGAGTTGTAAACACGAATACATCGAAGGACCTTTTTCTTTTTGAAAATGTTTTTACTGCGCGGAGCACGTTGAACCGTTATTGTCGCGAAAACACACATGCGGAAGCTCGGCGCCACTGTGCTCATACGTGGACCAATCGGATTGCTCAGCAAATTAATGATGAGAAGGCCGATCGCTTAATTAAATCAAATGTTTACTAATTACACATAAAAGCTAATTACTCGTAGTGGGGTGAAAAAAATATCCCAAAAAATCCTTAAGATTTAATTTAGTAGGTTATATCTAAGTACCCACCTTAGACATAACGGTACGTAGGTAACATGCTGTTTTAGAAGCATTAGCACTGTAGGTGTTCAATTTACAAGAATCCCTCTCCATATTTCAAGATCTGTCTGCACTTAAGCTCACTTAGTTAAGGCAGCGGTTAGAATTTAAGTGCACGTCGGTGCGAACCAATTGTCTACGAACAGGTCGTCATACCTCCTGTACTTATGATTACATTTTAGAACATGTGCCGAATATTTTGTGCCTCAGTATAAGTATCTTTTAAATTTATACTTTGTCTGTTATCAAGCGTGCTAAAAGTAGATCTAGAGAATGTTAGGAAGAGTAGGTTAGTAGACCTGTCAAACCTCATGGGAAAATTGCGTGAGTCGAGTATGTATATGACGTGTATTCTTCCCTTTTTAGGATTCCGTACCCGAATGGTGACACTGTCTGTCAGCGGGCTGTTTCCTGTAGAGCGAAATAGCTAGACCATGGATATAAAAAAGCTGGACAGTTGAAATGTTCACAGAATGTGTATTTCTAATGCTGCTATAACAGTAATTATAATAACTTGAACAAAACAAACAAATAATGAAGGCGTCATTCAAGAAACGTGCTTTTTATTCACAGTACGAAACCCTCTGTGAGCGAAACCAACTCTCACTTTTCTGGTTTTCTCTTTTCTATCATTCCGCCATGAAGTTATCACGCAATATGCGTCAGCGTGACTCCTATCCAAGATTTCAATATAAATGTAAATTTTGAAGGGCACCATTTTATTTAATAACTCATGGCTTCCATACAGTGATAAAAATAAAGATTTTTTACGAATAATAACCCAAAACCGGAAAGGTTTTCGCTGTCCACTCTAGTTTTATTCTCTTACGGGATAATAAAGTGAATTTATATTGTTACACACGGTCGGCTATGTTCCGCCGTTTTGCCACTGAAAAAAGTGCTCACATTGACGCGAGTCAAAAAGTTGAATTTCTTTTAAAGAAAGATCTTTAATACTTTTTTTTCTGTTGGCTCACAATGGGCCTCATCAGAAGGCTTAAAGTCACAGTGGGCAATGCACATTGCTCGCAGAACAGACGGTCGATGGGGCCGAAAAGTTCTGGAGTGGCGACCGGAAGACGCAGCGTTGGAAGGCCTCTCACAAGATGGACCGATGACCTGGTGAGGGTCGCTGGTAGCCGATGTATGCGAGACGCACAGGACCGGTTGTTGTGGCGACACTTGGGGGAGGCCTATGTCCAGCAGTGGACGTCTTTCGGCTGATATGATGATGATGATGATTTTCTGTTGTCCTAATTTGTAAGTTGTACATTGTATAACTAAAGCAAACTAGAACTTACCTCTGCGTTATTAAATGGGTTTTTAACCTTAACATTACTTTTTAAGACTTGCTTAAAAAACTAAAAGTCGATCAGTACATGTATGTTTTTACCACATAAGTTCTTTTATTTTGTTAAGAATGATATTAGTAAGTTATTCCCAATAAAAGAAACCTTAAATAGTAAAATAAATAACATCATACGTAAACCATTTTCCTTCAGATAATAAAAGATAGATGCCAAACTCGTTTCTGACCGTTACACCAAAAATATTAGACAAGGACCAAAAACGGTGTTGACCATAATGTCCATAAAGATATCACTTACACTATATTTTAAGAAAGAAAATGGTCCATTGAAGCCACCATAAATCATTAACGGTGTGACAAATTTGGTCGTTGGCAAGTCCGCAACTGCGCAAGTTTGCCCAAAGTTTTGGCTAACTTATTGGGTTTGTTGTACTTGTCTATGTTTACATGTATTTTGGGTAAGTTGTTTTGGCTTTGATGAAACTTCTTGCGTCCCTCGATGCTGAATGACGGAGGTCGGAGGTACATTTTAACAAGGAAAGGTACCTATGCGTTTCGGTAATCAGTGTTTCCGAAATAAATATCAGGAGAGTAAACCCTAGGGGTTACTCCACTGTTGCGGAATTTGTTCGAAAGGGTCACCGTGGCCATGGAACGCAAAGGGAATTAGGAGGAACAAAGATGGGTTTTAGTCAGTAAGAGTCTGACACTCTCTTCCGCTCCGCCCAGATCGGAAGGAGTCATTTAATTTTGATGATTTAGCTAGACTATATGCAAAAAGAATACCAGCTGGAGAATAACACAATGCGTGTTTTCGTCACGTTTTATACACTGGGGGCCAAAATCACGTACTCATCAAAATATTTCCAAATTTTTCATACAATATTCAATGTAGAGTCCGTCCCACGAAAGAAGTTCCGCAACTGCGGCGCTAGTTTCTATGCAAATTTACGCTATCCTCTAACAAATCTTGTTAGTTCCATTTATTTCCGCGGGACTTCTTTTGTTGGATGGACTCTATACTTTTTTCTGGCCACATTCACACGTAGCTTTTTCATCTCAGTCATATTTCATGTGGTTTTTACAAAATGTCCGCTGCAGAGCGGAACAATGTCCCACAACGCTGCTGAAATATGCTCCGTATTCATTAAAATATGAATGGATGTTGATTCTATTCATGTTAAAAGAATCTCTTTTATGTGTTTTAATCTGTAAATTAAAACATCTTTGCTAAATCATGACCATTATGGCTTTTGTTCACGATTTTTGATACTGGTTTTTTTGCAAGGCAATGTAATGTGACTGAAAAGACAAGAGACGGTCTAATGACACTTATATTTACAAAGGTTTCTCATCATCATCATCATTTTAGCCGAAAGACGTCCATTGCTTTCCCATCAGAGAATTCCCACTACTTTCACCAGCTATACGTCCTGTATAGCTCCGTCTCTTTCCCACTGGAAGTAATATTAAAGTAATACTGCTTTAAGAGTTGGTGGTTTAGGCCCAAGTTATCGGCCCACCTTGTGCGAGGCTTTCAAACTCTGCATCTTTCGGTAAGCGGTCGCCACTCCTTTCGACCCCATTCAGATTTCTAATAGGGTTATTAGTTGAAAAAAATTACTTCTCCCAAACATCAATATGTACCTACTTAAAAGTCAGTTCTCCAATATAGTACCTAATCGCAAAAAAAAATGCGATAAATCCACAAATTCATTAAGTATTTGATATTAATTGAGGCCAGGGGCTTTGACAGACTGACAGACATCGGAGAACGAAGTGATTGTCTAGAGCCAACCAAATCAACCAAGATATCAACAAACCCAGAAATTAGAACCAAACCAAACAGGCGCTAAACTACACTACTTTTAATTCATTAACTTTAATGATTGATCAAGTTTTTAAAAGGGTTCCGTAGGAAGGACAAAAAAGGAACCCGTCTCTCGACGGCTGCTCGAACTGAATAAGCTGTGACGCCGTTGTTTTACTATTGTGTATGCTATTATGGCCGCTGAAGGTTAGACCTTCAGCAACCATAATAGCCTGTTTGGTTTGGTACTCATTTCTGGGTTGGTTGATATCTTGGTTGATTTGGTTGGCTTTAGACTAGCCCGGTACTGGTTTGGTATTGGTTTACGACCGTTAGTTTAATGATACGCAATAATGTGGCTTAACGGCTATATTGACTACTATATAGTAAACTATTTAATGGTAGATAGAAGCTAGAGTAGCACTAAGATGGTTTGATTAAAGAATAGAATACAATAGAATAGAAAACATTTATTCGATACAGACACAACACAATAGCAACAACCGCATGTTATAAAAAAGAAAAGAAAACATACACAATAAGATGGTGCTGAGTGTGCCCATCCGAAAGGGTTACCATCTCAGCATTTGCTGAGTGTAGACACCCAGCGCTGGTTTTCAGTTGGCACCTCGCAGTGACACACGGACGTGGGTAAATAAACTAAATACATACTTGAATAATGATAATAAGTAATGTTTATAATTAGAAATAAATAAATAATGTTTTTTTTTATTTTAATGTGTGCTACACTGAACAGTTTTTTTTTTTTACATACCCACAGTTCGATTCTAATTTGGCTTGAGTTCCGCGATTGATATCCGAATCCGCACTAACTGGCGATAGTTGTGATGCATTTATGGAAATGCACGCAGGCAAAAGTGCTGAGCTGTTTGGTTGCAAATATTGTCGATATTTTTGGGATGCATGAAGGAGCCTCCTCGTGTAGCGCAATTTGTTCCATCAGACACTCAACTGAACCGAGCGCTCGGCGCATCCTGGACAGTCTCATCTAAGACCTTATAAGACTGGCCAATCCTTCCCTTGCGGTGGTAGGGCTAACGCCCGCCTGGTTCGCGACCACCCTCCCACCGGAGTTTGGCGTCAAGCAGCCTGCTGTGTTTCGTCGACGCGTGGGAGTACCAGTGCCTCAAGGCATCTTCTGGGCATGCTCGCTTCATCATGGACCTCATCTATCGCTTTCCATCAAGTGTGATCGAGGTCAAGAGCTAGCCCATTCATAAATAAATTAAAATAAATAAATTGTACCGAACAAGTAGAGAGTAGGGTGGAATGGAATTTAGTTGACAATAAATAATTACTTTATTGTATCTTCTCATTAATTTTGCCTGTATGGCGTAGGTACTGGGTACGTTTCATAGCGGTGTAAGCTGAAAAACTAACTCCGATACATGCTAAAATGTCGTCGGAGTACGGTCACTAGTTTCTACTAACAACAGGAGACGTGTAACCCATAACTGAAAAGATATGCGAGTCAGTGACAGAAATAGGAAACTTAAATTGTTTAGTTTGTTTATGTACTTGTTCATTTCTGGAAGAATATTAAAATTCATTAATTCATAGAAAGTGTGGCGTTAGGTATTGTGCATCTGAGAACGCAATTTGATGTTGTACCTATTCATCATCGGCCGGCTTTGGCTGAATACCAGTATTTTATGTGGAGCCTACCAGACCTCCACAACCCATTAACTGAGTAACACGATACTTCTTGGCAAGACTGGTGTCAGATTTCCTGGCTTCTGACAATCCGTAACGTCTGCCAAAGTTCCACAAATGACAGTCGGGACCAACGGATTAGCTTTCCGAGGCACGGAGAGGTCGCCCATCCACAGAACAACCTCGGCAAGCGTTGCTTAACCTTGAAGATCGACCCGAACGGCTGTTATTATTTAGCCACGACTGGCCACGTTGCCTTTTTTAATTTAAATTGAACAATTCGATTTCGATGAAAACAATTTAAACACATTTAGCATCACTGTTACCGTTGCGTTTATATTTTTTCATCGAAATCCAATTGTTCATTTTAAATTAAAAAAGGCAAAACGTCATTCGAGCCAGGTGCCAAATTTACGCGTACGCGTAGTACATATATAATAGGTCTTTACCTATGAAATTGCCGTTTTGTATGAAAAAATTTAAACGAATTTTTTCATGTATTTTTTATTTGTATTAATCGAAGTAATCACCGATGCAATCAATGCATCTTGGCCAACGCAGTGGCAGTTTATTGATGCCGTTCTTAAAGAAATCAGCTGGACGGGAGGCAACAAATTCTTCAAAGGCATTTTGTACTGCCTCTCGGGTATTGAATTTTTTTCCCGCCAAGAAGTTATCCAAATTTTGGAAAAAGTAGTAGTCTGTAGGCGCATGGTCTGGTGAGTAGGGCGGATGACGGAGAGCTCCCAACCCCAGTTCTTGCAACTTGGAGACCGTCTGCTGTGCAGTATGAGGTCGCGCGTTGACGTGCAGGAGCAGCGGAGACGAGCGATTGACCAATGCTGGTTGGAGATGTGCCAGCTTCTCCATCATTGTGTTCAGTTCTTCACAGTACACATCTGCAGTAATGCTCACCCCGTTTGGTAAGAAGTTGTGATGAATCACACCGGCGCTAGACCACCAAACAGTGACCATCACTTTTCTAGGGGTAAGTTTTCGTTTAGGGCATTGTTTAGGTGCTGAACCAGGATCCAACCAACTTGCTGAGCGCTTGTGGTTATCAAACAGAATCCATTTTTCATCGCAGGTAACAATGCGGTTCAAAATTCCTTCATTTGTATGTCTGTTGAGCAGTGCAAGGCACGTCTCGACGCGTACTTCGCGCTGGCGATCATTGAGTTCGTGGGGCACCCATTTGTCAAGCTTTTTTACCTTGCCAATTTGACGCAAATGGACCAATATTGTTTTGACGCTAACGTCGAAAGCTGCTGCTAATTCAGCCGTAGATTGTGTATCATCAGGTTCCACAATCGCCTTTAATTCGTCATTGTCGACCAAAGTCTTCGGACGACCGCGAGGTTCATTTTTCAGGTCGAAATTTCCAGAACGGAAGCGAGCAAACCAATAACAGGTGGTGCGTTGGTTTGTAGTGTTAGCTCCGTAAACGTCGTTGATGTTGCGTGCCGCTTGTGCCGCGTTGCTGCCACGACGGTACTCATATTCCATAATTACTCGAATTTTTAACGTATCCATGATGACGAAAAAGATTGAAATGCGATGAAAATGTAACACTAATCAATAAACAAATGACTACTTTTGGAAAAAAAAACCATGTTTTTAAAATAAAATTAATTTGAAATTAGAATTCTTAGCCAAGCAAAAATTATTTTGATTTGAAATGGCCAGTACTGAAGAACGGCAATTTCATAGGTAAAGACCTAATATCTACTGCAAGTTGGACTTTCAATTCCACATCTCTTCATGAGCCACATCACAAGACTCATAAAAGTGGATAGTCAGAATACCCTCCATCTGCGTCCCTAAACAATGACAGTATCGCAAAAGCTTATCATATAGGCTATGTTTATCAAGGAAAAAATGCATAGTTCTTCTTAGGAAAAAAACTAGTCTATTAGCAATCCTTTATCTACGCAATAAAAGTCAGATGTGGCCATCCCAGATGTGGTCATTAAGACGTTCGCCTTACGACCCTTAACAATAAAATACTCTTAAGAGACTCATTACTAATGTGGATAAATCACTAGAAGGCTAATATGGCGTGTTTTACTATCTACTCGAATGTCTACCCTAAATAGGTTCACTCGCACTAAAACTCCTTGATGTAAGCAGATTTTATTTTATTTAGCGTTTTGCTTGTCACAACTGGACAATGGTCTCCTTCGTCTTACCAGAAACTCTTTTCCCGCTCTAGTTTAAACCAGCCGTGAAAAATAAGCCCTAATATGACTCCTTGAAACCACCATGATCCCGGTGTGGGAGGGAGATGGACCTATACAAGACGCATAGCACTATTCCGTTTTCACTACAGAATCCTGATGACATTGGCACGTCAGGGCACTTCAAGGGCTCCTGATTGGTTGAAGTGTCTGGGGTACTTGACAAATTAAACAATGATTTATAAATGTGTTTTTAGTAAATAAGACTCTTATTTATTTGACCTGAAAATGGACAGTGCATACTTTAAGGTGGGCACTGACCAGTGTTACGGACGGGCCGTAATGTAGGTACCGTTTGCAGCGAGCATGTTACGATACGCCGCCGCGCCGTGTCCTAAAATCCGAGTAACATGTGTGTGTCCGTGCTCGCACGTGCTGACTGTATGAATACTCGCTTTGTAACATGTTACCTCGGTCAGTACCCAGCTTTATTAATCCACTTCTTACCTTTTTTACTCTATAGCCGTGTATAATCAAATACATTTATTTGTGTTTTCTATTGAAAAAGGGTACTTAAACAAAAACATCACAAACAACATAATCTCTGTTCAACTCGCAACATTGCACAAACAACAGGTGCCACATCATACCATTGATCAGTGGACTAACCTATTTTCCTTTGAGCAGTAACTTCAGCAATAATGTAGCACGCGGCGATAAGCGCCCTGTTACACAGCTTTGCTCTTATTCTGCGATGCTGAGAAAAATAAGGACGGCTATTTTTATCCCTGTTGGTAGACTGTAATGAATATATGCTGTGAATTTTTGTGGATCTTATTTTTGTGACCTGTAAATAGAAACTACCATTTTCCATGGCATGGCATGGCCAGAATCTCCCAACTTAGCTACATTTAAATGATGACAAATGTGGTCAAGCTAAAGAAATTCTCCCTAGGTTGGCCATCGTATGTTGTCGGACGTAAACGAATAGCACCATCCCATGACTTCCCCTGGGTGTTGTAAGAAGCGACTAAGGGACTCACCAGAGAATGGGCAGCAGCATTCTCTGTTGGTACAAGCCTGCAAGGTCCTAGCCAAACTGGAAAACAACTTTTAGAAAGTGTGCTTCCCGTGGGAATCGAACCCACGACCACCGGGTCACAAGGCAAACGCCTAAACCAGTCGACCACGGAGGCAGTTTAATTTGCATGTACCTAGATAAAACGTTAGACCATGTTCTTGTTATTTCTCTCTCGTAACGGCACGAGATAACTCATGCCGTGGTGAAAAGCGGGCTGACTTCTGATTGGTTACCAACGTCGCTCGCGGCATGATTGATGTGCTCTCATCAATCATGCCGTGACACAAGCCACAGGCAAACTGTGGAAAATAAGAACAAGTTTTTCATACTTCATTGAGTTATGTACATTTCTATGTCGATAATGAATATGTATGTGTGTGTAAGGTTACCTGCTGCTTGCCCCCGAGGTTTTGGAGCAGAAGTCCAGGGAAGTCCTTCCCTTCTGTCTGTCCAGCAGAGTGTAGATGTCATCTCTTACTCCTGCGCACCACCGGTTCGCGCCACACAATAAGTGTTTGCGGGTTTTTTTTTTGCTATTTATTTCGTTAGGTTTGTTTGCAAAATTAGCTGTCTTCAAGTTTGTCGATAAGTGAACGTATGTTTTTCCGAGAATAACAAGTGGATTTTTTTATACAATACATGATAGTTCGATAAATACAATTTACAATTTTAACCAGAACAGTGAATTTTATATTAAGAGTAGGTAACTGGAAAGTCATCCTTTCTTTTTCTCCTTTTTTTTTTTTTTTTTTTTTTTTTTTTTTTTTTTTTTTCGGTATGACCACTAGCAAGTTACCACGCAGGGGCTATCAATTGCTCAACCGGACTAACCTGTGGTGGCCTCAAATGAATTTAAGGCCCCCAGCCAAGGCAACAAAGCTAGCTACAAGCTAAAACTACTGACCGCTCGCTAAGGGCATTCCCTGTGGAATACGACCTCGGCTTAGCGGCGTCAGTTTGGGACAGCAAGGGACAATCAGGCTGGGTCGTTTTATTATTTAGGGGTTATTAAAGCTAAAGGCTCAGCGGCGCGGGCTGGCTCGTTGGCAAAAGTCGGGGAGGGCTTTGAATGGGGGGCGTCGCGACGGACCTCGGCGGCGAGGTCGGTATACGGAACGCGGTCTGTGTTTGTTTTTTCTAAGAGTGCTGGTTTCCCTACAGCTTTCCTGAATCTTTGTGATCTCGTCATCTGACTCGACGAGTGTATGCCGAGGACGGCGAATCTTACTAATACGAGAGGGAGTGTATTGTGAGGCCTTTGAAATCAAAGGGTTGCTGTGTTTCTCAGCTGATTCAATAAAACGCTTTGTAAGACGTTTCATGAATTGTTTTACTGTCGGGATTTTAACGTCGACATGAAGTCGTTCATTCCTAATAAACCACGGGGCGCCCGTGGCTTTTCGGAGAAACCGGTTTTGGACTAGGTACTTGCATCCTGTGGATTTGCTTTGACTTTGTGTGTGCGAATGTGGCACACGCATAAGTCATTATCGGGCGAATGCACGTTGTGTAAATGCGCAGTTTACATTTAAGGGACAGTTTGCTGCGTGCATTCAGCATGGAATGGAGTCTACCCAGAGCAAAAGCGGCGCGCGAACGTACCGTTTTTATGTGCTCAGCAAAAGTGAGTCTGTGGTCTAGTATCACACCTAGATATTTGGCTTGCTCTTCCCACGGGATCTGCTTACCAAACATGGTGATCGGACTCGGTGGTTTGGGAACGAGTCTAGCCCGCGGCTTGTAAAACAAGACCGCCTGGCTTTTCTCGGGATTAACTTCAAACCTCCAGAATCTTAGGTCGATGGCCGCCTTCTGGAGTTTTTTGGCTATTGACTTTTCACTACTGCCTGAGCAATAGATGGCCGTGTCATCGGCAAAAAGAGCTAACTGCGTCTTGTCATTTCTGGGAATGTCGCTTGTGAACAGCGTGAAAAATAAGGGTGAGAGCACACCGCCTTGAGGGACGCCGGCTCGGATAGGGTGGGGGGAGGAAAGCGCACCTTCGATACGATACCGAAAGGTGCGATTCGACAAATAGTCTCGTATGATGAGCACGAGACGGTCAGGCACGCCGAGTTTGTATAGCTTATAAATTAAGCCATTGTGCCAGACTTTGTCGAAAGCTTTCGCTATGATCCTTTCTCTCATCTAATATCGAGCTTCAAAGACCGAGGCGTGTTATTTAGTTCCAATTAATTACTAGTGTTACTCAGACCAACAAAAAAAGGTAGACAGCGCACCGCGAACATCAAAAGTGAAGCCACAAAACCGTGCTCCTTCAAGTAAATACACAAACTCACTCACACACCTACACTAACACCATGCTCATCGCTCTTAGTACGTCACGAGCCGTCGTCTAGAAAACATTAATAGAAAACAATAATTATGCCTTCCTGTGTAGTCACAATTTGTAAAAACAATAGCAAAACACATAATAAGTCTAACGGAATCACTTTTTACTTGTAAGTACTTGAAATAACATCGTTTTTATTATAAATTAACTATGAATTTTAGGTTACTTGGAACAAAAACGTCAACAAACGAAAGCAGTGACATTAAGTGTGAGGGCTGCCATAATACGATTTAATATTTCCCCATTCGATTAAACAATATATGATTTCTTTCTTCGAGTTATATTCCTATTTTCTTTTTTTTTTAATGTAAGTATAAAATATTTTAGATTTGAAGTTTTTCAACACATTTGCGAGAAAACAGTACAATAGGTAATGAAAAAAACTTTTTGTTTTTAGATAGTCGGAAAGTCGCAACGATCTTTGACGTATGAAAATAGCGCGAATTTGCAAATGGAACTACATCTTTCGTCTCATTTTCTCTTTAGTATTAAATTGAGACGAACGTATTGTGCAAAAGCGCTTCCAAGTAGGTTCAATCATTCAGCTTATATTTTATTCTCGTACTTATTTATACTCCTATAAATAAATTAAAAAAAACTGTAAAGGATACGTACGGCGCTATTCAACGGAGTATGCGGTAAAGTATGTACTTAGGTGAGAGTAACTATTTTACCGCACGTTCCATTGTGTGGTGCGTTATATTTAACTTTCGAATAATGTATACAGTCTTCGTAAATGCATTTTTTTGAGCAAATGTGTTGAAAAAGACTTTATTTGTTCATGATAAATAATATTTCTTTTGTAAGCATGATAAACATAACATTTACACGTCATTGTTTTATTGTTATGGTGGTCTTTTTTAATTTATTAAAGTTGATTAAAGATATAATTACCTATTTTATTTTAAAACAATTTACATAATGATACTTACGCTTGTTACGCTTCGACAACCTTTTATAACTTAACTTACTTGAATGTAGGTATGTGTGATGTAAAAAATTGTTTTTTAGGTATAGATCTTTCTAAAAAATTAAGTTACAATAACACACTCAACAATATCTTACTTTTGCTGACTTGCACAACATTAGCTTACCCATAAAATATTGTTTCCCAAGTTATAGGGAAAAAAAATAAAAAATGGCAACCCTTCGAGACACACATAGATAAAAAGATGGCTTCGTCTTTGATGTTCCCAGTGCGCCGTCTACCTTTTTTTGTTGGTCTGAGTAGTGTTAGTAATTATTTGGAACTTAATAAAAGTCTTATAATTATAAGTACACTGAAATTGGTCGAACGTGTATCATTCCTGGACGTAATTCATGATAGTTAGGATATGAGACACGTTTATTGGAAAATTAACGCCTTCACTTTCAAGCAGTTAAAGGGTCTGGTGGTTAAAGTTAAAGGTGCGAGTTTTTAAACGTATTCGAACACTTTAACGATCGCCTATGTATGTAAAACCGCAAGGAAACAAAACGTTTACAAAACTGTAATCAGACCACAGAAAAGTCTGAAATAGGAAAATATCTCAAACAGAAATCAAGACATAGGAACAAAACTGGTCAAGCTGTGGTCGCATGCCAGTATCATTTTGTAGACGTTCGATTTCAGTTGAATCGACCACGGCTTCTTTCCTTTTGGATTTGCCGTAGTCGGGTAAAAGACGTTTTCCACAACTGTCACCAGACGGTGACCGTGATGGTGCTTATTTACTAATCTCATCATCATCATCTGCCTAGCCTTTTTCCAACTATACTTTGTGGACTTCGAGTCAAACCGAATTCAGCGGAATACCAGTATTTTACGTGGAGCGGCTGCCTACCAGACCTCGACAACCTATTAACTGGGTAACACGGTACTTCTTGGCAAGACTGGTGTCAGATTTTCTGGCTTTGACAATCCGTAACGACTGCCAAAGATCTCCAAATGACAGCCGGGACCAACGGCTTAACGTGCGTTCTGAGGCACGGAGGAGTCTCGGTATGTTAAGACGGTCACCCATCCACAGACCAACCTCGGCAAGTGTTGCTTAACCTTGAAGATCGGCCTGTGCGGCTGTTATAATTTAGTCACGAGCTACTTATTTACTGCGAGAATAATAAGGCACAGCGCCATTGATAGGGTCAATTTCTTCTTTTTGAGAATATCTTCTCGGAAGGATACACGATGAGCTTCATTCATGCGAATACAGTTTATGAACAAAGAAGGGTCCGATATCTACCCTTGTTCAATATTACGTGTGATTATGTTTCCAAGTATCCCAAAGTATACCTTTTTGATGCAAGAGCGCACTTGAATAGGAATAACACAGAATCCGACGACCCAAACCAATATTAATGTTTCAGGAAATCTAACTTGGGAAACAGTGAAGAAAATATACAGGAAGGAAAATCCACGGCACACACGAATTTTAACTTTAGTTTATCAGAGTTGGGAACGCGTCGGGAGTCGCAGGGCGATTCCCGGCCAGCGTGGCAACGTTGGCGCGGGCATGCTCGCGATCAGAACCAGGCCCGGGTCGTCGGCGCGTTGCATTGCACGCGTGCGTGCCTCAAAGAGATGTCAGCATAGTAGTCGGAGCCCGCTAGAGCCAAAGCCTGCCAGGGTTGCGGAATTTGTTCGAAAGAGTCACCGCGGCCCTGAAGCGCGAAAGGCATTGGAGGAACACAGATGGGTTTTAGTCAGTAAGAGTCTTAAACTTCCTTCCTCTCCACCCCGAGTCGGAAGGAGACATTTTGATGAAATCATATCGTTAAAAAAAAAGAGTTGGGAGCCCGGATTTTTCACTTTTAATTGGTTGAAGTTTTCCTATAGTAAAATCAGCCATCGTTAGGGGATGGATTGAAAGCTACCTTAACGTTCTTTTAAAATTATCTTCGTCTTAGATTAGCTTTTACCGCGGGTGCACTCCCTATACGCTCTCGTTACCTCTCGTTACCTCTCGTTAGAGCAGTGATGTTTTCTGGGACCGTAATCTATGACATTTGGCAATAATTGTGTACCTAGTTTAATACAATTTATTGTTATAATTTATAGTTATTGTTTTATGTTAACGTATTTAAAAAAAAATACTAGCGAAATAATTTTCGTGATCTAATCAGCAATATTTTTAGAAATTTCCAATATTGCCATCTGTTTTAAATATTAGTTTTGTAATCTAAGGTAGGTAAATAAATGAATAAATAAGAATTAGGTATAAAACGATACTACCTAATTAGGAATAAATAAGATTCGTTAACATTTTTTTACACAATTCATTACATGTAGAATTTCGGCAGACAGGCGTTTTGATTGGCTCGCGAGAGGATTTACAGCCAATTAGAAACGTGAAACCAGTTGAGTCGTTAACGGTTGGAGTGGCATTACGTCATTTTAATTTTCATACTGAGTGCTGGATAAAGCTGAGTAAAAACCCGTATTTTTGAGACCACTCTATGATTCTATGGCCCATATTACAAAACGTTAACTCCAACTCAACTCAAACTCTAACTCCTTCAGACCTTGTCATAAATTGAAGTTTTCGTGCTCAACAGATGAGTTTTAGCCGAGCAAGCGTATTTACGCATTTGCTTGCTCATCTCTCGATTATTTCATTGTATTATTTTTTTACGAAATTCCGGCAAAAATGTTCAGTTCTGACAAAATAAATTAATTTTAAAACGCGTTTTTGTTTTTTTCAGAATGACCCGGTCATGGAAAATGGTTAATTTTTTTACATTATTAGAACAGCTAAGATCAAATACACGATCCCAGAAAAACAGAGTTAGGAATGTTTGCAAGGCTCAAAGCTAATTTGAGTGGCTGTCTCATTTAGGTATTTATGTAGAAATTATAAATATTAAACCTTTTCACATACCTACGTGTTAATCTCACGTCAGCCTTTTAAATAGTAGGTACGGCTTCAAAAAGGTAACTGGACTCACATCAAAGGATTTTACAGGCTCAAGGTTTCTAAACAATGATTATTTTTTTAAATATCATTGTCTGTTTCAGTAAGTGAATTTTACATGAATTAATGTTTTTATTGCGGGCACTCCTGTAAACACTTAAAAAACGCTTTTGGAGTGGTTTACGTCACTATCAGTCACGCAACAGGCGTGTTCGAACTAAGTAACTATCATCATTTAATTCCCTAGACATTTGACTGGCTTATTTTTAACCTTCTTAGTACCAACAGTTAAATAAAAAAGCGAGTTGCCATCATAATTCCTTCGAGTTAGAGAGAATGACATTTTGGAGGTAGCGTAACAGAGAGTAAAGTCTCGCAAACCTCCGTTGAAAAGGGAGGATCTTCCGATCAGACGGGTGTAGTGTCTGGTGGGCAACTGCCCGACAGTTGATATTCGGGCTTTTGCATATGTTCGCATCGCATGGTAAACTCTGAAATCGCGATTTAGAATTTTGTCCAGTTAGTTCGCAGCTGTCGAGATAGATGGCGCTGCGAGTCTCATTTGTTGATTCTGCTACGTTGATTTTTTGTGGCGGTATTAATGTCGCCTACAACATGTCATATGGCTACATGTCTCAAGTTATGTTGCGAGAGAGGTATGCGGTACAGAGAGTAAAGTCCCGCAAACCTCCATTGAAAAGGGAGGATCCTCCGACCAGACGGTTGTTGTGTCCGGTCATCCGGTGGCCAACAGCCCGATTGTTGATATTCGAACTGTTGTATATGTTTAAATCGCACGGTAAACTCTGATACCGCGATGCAGGATTTTGTTCAGTTAGTTCGCAGCTGGCCGGATAGATGGCGTCGCGGTTCTTTTTGTTGCGATATAGATTTTTACTACGTTGATTTTTGTGGCGGCATTGATGGCCGATACAATATCAGCGCAAAAAATAAAAATAAAATCTAAATAAAAACCACTACAAATTACAAAATATCTTTGATTTTGGAAGTCGATCAACAAAAACAAAAAAACCACACCAGAAACACCGACTTCCAAAATGTTGTACCTACTTTGTAGTGGTTTTTATTTAGAAGTCGATTGTATTTTTAGCCGACCTCAGAAAAGGAGGAGGTTCTCGTTTGTATTTTTTTTGTAAAAAGTTTTTTAGCCACGAGCTCCTCGCATCACACATTCCATACAAGTATAAAAAACTTTTACTGAAATACTTACCGTATACGTAACGAGGGGTAGAAACCTTGTTTGTCTTAAAACCCTTCTTGAAGCCGCATGAGGGATTCCTTCCACGAACGAGCTATTTACATATTCTCCACAAATAAGAACCTCATCTATAAAGATTTATGCTCAGAATAAAAATAATAAGATTATGATGACTACATTTTATGGCTAGCCCTATTCTATGTATCTTTGTTGATATGACAAGATACATTTGCTTGGCTATACCATTTTGTTGGTCTGGTTCAATGTTTATTTGTGAAATATCGTCTAAGACGGTTTTTAAGGCGAGCTATGTGACAATGGGATACTTACATATATGCGATATTTCATTTAAATTGGGTTTCTCCATGGCATTTCATTAAAACTTTCAAGTTCTTGTTTTTCGAAATGAATGAACCGTTTTTAATGAAACTTCCTACGCATAAGCAAGATAAATTGGTCTTAAAAGTTTTCAGAGAACATTTTCGAAAAATTGTGTTACAGCTAAATTCCATTGAAACATATTTCCAATTGTCTTTTTTAAATGTCTTATTTAAAAAAAGACAATTGGAAATATGTTTCAATGGAATTTAGCTGTTACACAATTTTCGATAATGTTCTCTGAAAACATTTCTTTTTTCTGACTTGAAAGTTTGTATGAAATGACGTTCTTCGTAAACGCTCGTAACACCGAATATAGGATTTTCTGTAAATAACAAAAAAAGTATTTCAAAGTAAAACATCGTGTAAACTATATAGGGTTATTTGTAAAACACCAACAACCTTTCAGTGGGTGATTGTACTCATGATTATAAACAACTTTTGTTATGAGACCAAACCTGAAAAATCGAAAAATAAATCCACTGTTTCATACATTTTCATCGAGTGAATGAAACTGCCGATTTATTTTTTGTGTTTTCAGAGTTGGTCCCATAGTAAAAGTTGTTTATAATCATGAGTACTTTCGCCCAGGCAGATGATGACATTGAGAAGACAAGTGAGTTGAAATAATAAGTATAAAAGTAATACTTATTAGTTAGAAGATGCCAAGAATATTTTCTCTAGAAGGGGGGTAGTGGTTAGTAAAACTCTATCCCGTATATGTATCCTTTGTATTAATATTTAAGCTTATTTTCAAATAATATTTACATTTACATACACTAATATTTTTTATAATACATGTCCAATACAAAATCCATCACTTAAAATAAGTACAATGTAGAAAAATAAATACATTGGTTTAAGCTTAATTTTCAATATTTACATAATATAAGTACTTCATTCGCAAAATAATTTTATCTTGATACTGGTGTTTAATTTACATGTAAAATAAGTATTTAAGTATGTGGTTGCATTGTTAAGCGAAGGCGATTTTACCTTATACTGGGTGAGATTTTTTCCAGTGCGAAAACTTTGAGAACCACTTCTGCTCATGTAAATGAACAACTTTCCCGAAGAAAGCAATAAAAAAAAAATGAGTCTCACATACAAATCATGATTGAAAGAAAAAATAAAGACAAAATATTGTTTTTAGCACATACACGAAACACACACGGTACACAAAAATTACAAAAAATGCCAAACAACTAAGTGCGTATCTCACGGCTGCACTAAAAAGGTTCATTTCAGCGATCTGTCAGACAGACTGATGCTGTCTGACGCTGGTTTTCAAATTAACCTTTAAAGGACTAGTGGCGGTTCATTTGGATGAATATAATAATATTATAAGCTGTAAGTCCTATGCACAAAATAAATAAATATATAAATGACATTGAAATAAAGTATATGAAAAAGAAAACAGGTTTATGTAATTCAACTTGAAGCAAGAAAAAAAAATACCTAAAAAATTAAAAAAGTTAGGAAGATATTAAGTGTACGAATGTGCTTGTGTAAGTGTCATATTTTAATAATATATACTTAAATGATGTGTTTGATTAATGATTGATCAGTTGATGACAATTTTGTATGGGAAGTTCAAATTTGTTTTTAGGATTTGACTATGGCTTTCTTGGGGTAAGTTGAACATGGGCAAAAGTGGTTCTTAAAGTTTGCGCACTGGAAAAAAAATTACCTAGTTTATTTGTGATTTTTGCCAATGTGTCGATCTCATTTTTGTTTCTATAGGTACACGTATAAGCATACACATATGTATAAAGATAAAAACATCGATGATGATAAAGCCCGTCAACATAATTAACTTGCATTTGTCCCAATTTATTTACAGCTCAAAGGACCACTTACAACAGTATTTTTTATCAATTATTTGCTTAAGTTCTGTAGGCAGGAAAATCATACTACTATAGTTTCATAATATGAATTCATATAAACTTTAACATCGAAATTATAAAAATGTAGGACATATTGCATTGGGTAATTGAAACGGCAACTTCGGACATTTTCTAGACGTGCGAATTACTGTACAAAACAAAAATAAGATACCGCTCAAGCCCCGGCAACACACCGGTGTGCGCCGAATTAATCGCGAATTTAATGTTTATTACCAATTACATAAGGTTTAATTTTTTTTTGGGAATTTTCACATGTCGGGCCCTGAGCGGTTAAACAATTAAATACAGATTTCACACAAAGTTCATACATCGAGATAGTAAAAAGTTTCCCAAGAAAAGTCCTTACAGTTGTGTGCACTTTCTAACCGCTAAGCATCGTTAGATACCGTTAGCAAATAAGTTCAGCTCTAACACAATATTGCTCTTTCTCTTCTCAAGTTGTACAGAGTGCAGAAAAATACACTTTACCGCTTAAAGTTGTGCTTTCTGTACCTATTGCAGAAAATGGACATTAGATAGTAGAATTTTTGTATTTTTATCCAAAGATGAAGAGGAAGAATGCTGAATTATAGAAGACAATTAAAATAGTTGTTTGGGAACAGTTTCCCAATACCTGCTAAGGCCAGTACCTAAATAATATATTTTGCAAAACCGCTAGAAAAAAAGGGTATTAAGTTGCCCCGTATATTACATGTAATACGTTAAACGTGCTGTAATTCATTGATAGCTGTATAAACTGTCTGGATTTGATCGTAATCAATTTGACTATGCCAATTCGATAAAATATTATTTCCATGATTACACATCACGGTGAATATAATGGCTTCAGTCGCTTTATTTATATTGAAAGAATAAATTGACTAGAAGGTTCCTGCCTCGATTTTCAGTCAAAACCCATAAATTTAAAGAACCCTTATCAACGGCACAAATTTGCATACATATTGCACTTAGCAATAATCATTTATCAAGAAAAAACCATTATCAACCAATTCCTTAAGTTAATAGGACGGCAGCTAGAGGATTGCATTTAATTAAAATGGAGTTCCGACCACACCTCGCTAAAAAGTAAAGGTATTTGCTACAATAGATCGTATAGACAGCATTCACTTAAGTAAATTAAAATAGCCTAGAGTATAAAGAGCTATAGAATAAATTTTAATTGAAACAAAAATGACACATACGAATTCCCATAACGCTGAAATGTTAGACAGTGATTTGCATAAACATGCTACTCAAATTACATCGAACAATTAATATAAAAGTGGCGATAACAAGCTTTGTAAATTTTGAAATGAAAAGGTCGGTATATAAGACTACAAACAGAAATATAAAGAAGAGAAATATAATAGGAAATGTCTATCACTAGTCCGGTTTAGAACGCCAAGTTTTCATCGGGAGAAGAGATAATAGAATAAGCAGGGTGTAACAGAAATTAAGCAAACCCAGCAAAGGGGTCGTTGTACTGAATATGAAATCACGAAAAAAAATCAAGTGCCCCATACTTTTCCATAACTTGACAAAATTATTATAATGAACACCTGTTTTTTTTCAATTATGTTGTTCATAATGATGAGTAACATGATTTTATTTCAGGTATAGCGTTATTTCTGTTTCACCTTGTATTAAAAAAAAATCTGTTCTACAATGTTATACGCAATACTCTTTAAACACCATAAATATCCTTACTATGTAGGCGCCAGATAAATGTAGAATAAAGTACATTAACCTTTCCTTAATATCTCTTCTTAGGCACTCCCGGACCTATTATGAATCGTTTTTTATTACTAGAATAGTAAGAATCACGGTAGATGTCGATTTAGGACAGCTTTATGTCATTGTTTCTGTTTATAAAATAAAGTGTGCCAATAAATGTAGGTGGATCAATGACCGTTATTCTACATTTATCTGGCGGTTACTATAATATTATAAACGCGAAAGGTTGTAAATGTATGGATGTTTGTTAGGTACTCTTTTACGCAAAAACTACCGAATGGATCTTGATGAAATTTGGCACAGAGGTGGATTATAGTCTGGAATAACACATAGGATACTTTTTATACCGGGAGTATGTTCCCTTGGGATATTTTTCGACATTTACGCGGACGGAGCCGCGGGCGGCAGCTAGTCTTGAATAAAAACGCAACGTCGATTCATTGAAGCCAAAATGTAAACCGATGAAAGCTTCAATTAACAATGTTAATTTTAATGGTAACGATGAAGAGTTGGTAGTGGTAGTACCATTGTGGATATTTTCAATTGAGAATTGAGGAATTCGAAGCCTTGGGCCAATTTTCTTCGACGATTTGCCAAGCCTCAAGGTATAAAGAATACCGACAGTAGGATATTACTTATTTCCTTTCGAATAAAGTAAATTAAAGAAGCTCATGTGTAAAAGGAAAAAGTTTTTGTCATACAAAATCTACGCAATGTACTTCCTGAATAAAGGCAACACAACTTTCACAAAGACCTTGGAATTCATTTTTATTTGTGTACTTACCTACCAGACAATATGAATTATTTTAATCATAAAAACCGAAGGAAGAAAGCAATGGATTAAATCCAATTAAAAACTGCTGTACCGTTGAGGAAATATATTTCCAAAATGGCGAATTGGAAAGGGTCGAGAATTTTTCAATCAGAAAAATACTTTAGATTTTATTGACTTGTATTAATAAAAATTTCAATCACGAATTTAAATTTATGTTTTTGTAGACTATTTTAGACCAAACGACCGCTTGCTCATCTAAAATAGACGTAGAGTCCACTCTTTACGTCTGTTTTTAAAACAAATAGAAATCATAAAAATTAAGCTCTTATTCTTGCTCTACTTCTAAATTCGTTTGATCTAAAACCACTTTTATATTAATAACATAAAAAAATATTGATGCTACACAAACAGTAAGACCTAGAGTAGTCTATGGTACACGTACGAAAGTCACTCATTATTTTCAAAGTCTATATAAAGATCCGTCACTCAAAACGTCAGTCCATTTGTTCAAGCGGCGTCACTGCATCAGGTGGGGGGTTCCAGAGGGGGAGGCTCCTTCTCTTTGCCCAGGGGACTTCCACCAGAGTCTGCTGCGTCACTGTTCCCGCTATTGATTGCCACTGACGTCAGAGGTACCTGTAAGTTAATTAATTGGTTAGTTTCTAGAGATAAAGCTGATTGGTTCCCTTGAGTGTTCTAAATTAGGAGTGCATTGGTTTTTCTTTTAGGTACAGACGATGAAATTAATACGTATACGGCCAAGGCCTTGACATACCATGACAGAAACACATGATGTCTCCTATTAGGTAATAGCAGACCTCATGTGTTTTTGTCAGGGTTTCTTTGGGCGTTAAAGAGCTTTTTCAGATCTGGCCCATCAGTTTACCAAAACGTTTTTCGTCAGAGTAAATTAGGCCACATTATTTTCCCTATGAAATGGTAGAGCAATATGCTTTAAATATTAAAAAAAGAGATTGAAATAAGCTCGCGTTTAACCAAAATCTCACCTAATGAGAAGCGATGTGGTCAACGCTAGAGCGCGCTTAACAAGAAGTAGACTTCGACAGTTGTATGTTTGTAAATAAATAGTGTGCAATAATAATAAGAATATTTCCAGGCAGTGACTCAGCGAACTTGACAATTTGCCATTGTATACTGGTTTGTTTCCATCTCCAGGGAGTCCTAAGTTCCTAGTACATTGGTCTCTTGTATTAAAGCTGCTTGCGTGAATTTGAATGTAATGGACTCCAGAGTACTGTTGTTATCTGCAATTGTTTTGTTCACAGTACTGGTTTCTTTGTATATGTTACTGTAAAAGCCGGAACTGCGGTCAATCTTAGGATTTACCGGTAAATCCTAAGATTTACCAAGTCTCGCCGGTAAAAGTCCGAATTGTTCTATAATAATCTTTAATTTCAGACTTTTACCGGTATTCAGTCGGTAAATCCTAGGTTTTACCGCAGACACCGGTAAATGCTCGAAATCAAAGATATGATAATGGTCGTGTCAACTCGTGTCTCGCTCGGCTAGCGGTTAGTGTATAATCCCCCGAAAGACTGATTGCACAAATGAAAGAGGAGAATGGAGAAATCTACTATTACATTGAACCCTGTTCCCGATACCGGTGGACTACTATTTTTTATAAATTTTAAATGTTTTTTTTTAATCTGTATTTTTTTAAGAAATATTTAAAAATGTATTGAATAAGTTTAAAATATGAAGAATAATAATAATGATTGTACCGAATAACGAAATTATTATCAAAAGACAGTTTGGCTTACTTAGCCAAAGTAGGTGTTATGATTTTATTTATATATAACGGGTGAGACGTTATTTTTATTTTGTTATTTTTTTCTGATTTTATTTTTCTAAAGCATGCTAAACATGTTTTAAGACTTAGCTAATAAGAATAATAAATTATAGTAATGTTGAATAAATATTAATTTCTAATTACTAACTGCATTTTTTACTCTGAAACTAACATTTAACGGTATCTGTGGTAAAACCTAAGATTTACCGGCCGGTAAAAGTCCGAAATTTTTGATTATTGTAGAACAATTCGGACTTTTATCGGTGAGACTCGGTAAATCTTAGGATTTACCGGTAAATCCTAAGATTGACCGCAGTTCCGGCTTTTACAGTAACATATATATGTTAATAATCGTGGTCCTTTTGTACGTTTGTAACGTTTGGTCCTTTGAGAATGTTTAGGATTTCTCTGTTCTCTGCTCATAAATTATTAGTAAAATACTAGCTCGTGCCCGCTGCCCGTTCAGCCGTCCAGCCGTAAAGTTGTGAAAAAGCAGACAGACTGAGTGAATTCTATGAGGTTTGTGAAAAGTATCCAACAAATGTATATTTCGTATATTGAAATAACTATCCTCTGTGTGTTGTACTTAAAACAATTTGAACAATGAATAAAAGGTTCTTTAATAGGTAACAAACACGTTTGACAAACCAAATTTCATTGCAATTTGCGCAATAAGTTCTTATTATATTTCATTGATTCATTGCTTCATCTGAATACGGAAGTCATGCAGATATTTAATCTCATTTCCTTCACCCGATACTTTGCATAGCTTTGCTTAGTTGACACGCTCCCAACGCAAAACACATTGTATTCCACAATATAGAAGTACCTACCTAACTATGCTTCTTTTTTATGCAGTGCTTTAAGATCGAACAATGTACAACTTACGAGTACACTCTGCCTTTTATGCGCTCCTGGTACTTTCGCTGTTTCACAGGGATTTGTACTCAATGTATGGATATTTAATTACCCAGAAAATCAAATTATACAGTTTGGAAACTAACCGGTAAAAGCCACAAAATTCGTTTAAACTCTGACCCAGTTATTGCTAAACCTCAATAATGTTGTTATTAAATTTTCATATTGAAATAGCTGCTGCATATATAATACATTGATGATGAGGCGTTCGTGGCTAAATAATAACAGCCGCACGGGTCGATCTTCAAGGTTAAGCAACGCTTGCCTGGGTCAGTCTGTGGATGGGTAACAATCTTAACATTCCGCAATTCCTCCGTGCCTCGGAAAGCACGTTAAGCCGTTGGTCCCGGCTGTCATTTGTAGATCTTTGGCAGTCGTTACGGATTGTCAGAAGCCAGAAAATCTGACTCCAGTCTAGCCGTCTTGCCAAAAAGTACCGTGCTATCCTGTTAATGGGTTTAGGCAGCCGCTCCACGTAAAATACTGGTATTCAGCTGGAAGCCGACCCCAATAAAGTTAGGAAAAGGCTAGGCAGATGATAACTACGATGATGATACGGTGTAAAGCAATGCGAATTATATCAAAAGTCATGAAAGAGGATTTTCTGTAAATGAAAACTCAATTATAACTTTAAATTGGGATTCAATTTAATGGAATGCGTGCTCATTTCAGTTCAAAGATAAAATCCAATAGGTTCTGTCCTGTTGAGCCTGTTTTTCTTTTTCGCAATGTAATCTTAGTGCTATGTCATGTTTCTTTCATAATTTTAATAAGAACCATTTTTGGCTGACTTCGCTTTATCGGCTGAAGGCAAAATTTCGCTCATCCTGTTTGCTTCCGTCGACTTTGATAAATTAGCCGCGCAAAGACATTTTTTGATAAAAAATGCTCTGAGGCTCTTTTATTAATTTCTCTTATATTTATGATTTAGGCTTGAAACTTTATGAATTATTTGTACGTATACACAGAAATAAATAAGTAGGTAGTTTTGGTAGCATATAATTTAATTTCTATTCGACAGCTACTTAATTAAGTATTTTTCTTTTGTGAATTGTGACACAAAGGAACGAATTCCATAAAATCCGTCACAATTTTTAAATTGCTCCAAAGCAATTAATATTTATTTTTGTGCTCAAATCTAACAATTTTTCTCTGATTGGACTTTTGGCTTGTATCGTTGATAAGGCGTAGCTTCTTGACTGATCATAAATCTTGACGTTTGTAAGAAGAGCGAAGTGCTAAAATAAGTTCCTTTTGGGATGAGTGTGCATCATTGAACTTATCATCGTTCTCCATCATGTGAGATTGTGGTACGACGCGAGTTTATCCTAAGTCCCTACTAATATTTTATATGCGAAAGTAACTCTGTTTGTTTGTTACGCTTTCATGATAAAACGGCTGAACGGGTCGTCATGAAATTTGTTAGATATATAGCCTAGGATATGCAGAAGGACATAGGCTACTTTTTTATGTGATAACCGACATCCACGCGGGCGAAAGCTAGTATTACTATAAATGTCAAAGTGAGTTTTGTTTCTAAGTTGCTGAACCATATTGGTGCACATATGGATGGGATCCTGTATCTGGACCCTATTAAACGTCCCACAAAATTTGTAATGCTTCTTTATCATAATACTCTACTAGTAAGCAAAAAAGTTACTTATTTCAGTGATAAATACGACACATACATACCATAGAAACAGCAGTACATATATGCGTGTCGGACTGCCTCGGAGGCGGCGAGAGGGACGCATCGAACCTCAGGTCCAGCTGGAACATGAAGACTGCTGCTCCCAGGGTCGCGATAGAAAGTGTCAGCTGCGCACTGGCCACGCCTATGCATGTAGTGCTGCCGCATCTGAAAATAATGATATTCTAAAACTCTCCCAGAATATTTCAAGACTATTAACATTTTGAGGTCATAATATTATGACAGTTCATAATCTTCTTGACCTGATCCCAATTTTATTTAGACGTTGGGCATGTCTTTTTTTTCATACATGACTTTTTGCCGTTATTTCAATAGTCACATCATCTTTCACAGCTTCTTCTACTCATAAAACTATCCGTATTCTCAATTTCAATAACAGACTTCCATATTTAAAATGTCAAGGGTTTCTAGTTTAGGTTCATTATTTATATCTATTTTCTTTATATATTTCTTTTTTGCCTTTTTTTTTCTTTCACGCAACTTTTCAGTCACCGGCGCTCCTTTCAGACTTCCTCTAACATCATCATCATCATGATATCAGCCGAAAGACGTCCATTTTTAATTGTAAAAGTAGAACAACAAACTGGATATTCTACAGAAATAATTTTGTTAATTTTATTTTTATCAAATTATGGACGAGCCTAGGTACCTTCTAGACTTAATAAAGTTTACGCTGGTCCTCTCAAAATTTACTGGGAAATTATAAAAACTTAATTTTGATTTTAACAAAAGAGAACCCAAAATATTTGGATCGTGGAATTTCATTATGGTGATTATTAAAATTCTAGTCGCAGCCGAAGAGATAGCAGATGTGCCGCGATTTGATAACGACTTAATAAATTCCTGAATATTATTTGTAGATTCTAGAATATTATTTGTACAATTAGTCCTACTGTTGTTTTGTATAATTGCTTCTTTTGCCAAACGGGCAACCATTGTTCAATCAAACGTTCGATTACCTTTACTTCTATTATTTGTTTTAATTAATTAATAAACTTCTTAATCGTTGTGACTGTTAGCATTTTGTTTGACCGACTTCAAAAATGCCCGTAAATGGCTTAATTGAAATAAATGCTTGTTATTTTTGAGTACGTATCCTTCACTAATTTTTTGCTCGGAATTATTTCTCTAACAAGAACTTCCTTTGTTAGACTTAGTTTAATAAAGTGGACCGAATTTTAGCGTTTCTAAAAGCATTCCAAAGCGTTTTTCATTTGTTTTGTTGGCAAAGCTCTCGGTTAGAATTTTTAGATTGTTAGAAATAGAAGAACGTCAGATTGTGTGATAACTGGATTAAAAGGATGAAGCGCGCAATAGGAAGGTTCTTTTGTGAGGAAATATGCGTTGTACACTGTCCTTTGAGGCGCGTAAAAGTTGGACAAAAGGACCACCAGACCAAGCCAGTTTTTTCTGGATCAATCGTGCGTGCAGATACTGGATACAACCATCCAACCTAGTGGCTTGGTTCAACTTGATAAATAATGTTCTAGCTCAAACTTTTAAAGGGCTGATTAACGGAGTGGTAGGTAGTTAAGTAACTTTCAGTTTCATTCAGGTAATAATGATTGGTATTCAGATGAAAGTTTTCTGACTAAAAAAATGAAATATTTTATGTCACATAGGCCTACCCAGTGAATATCTAACTATTTATTTAATAGGTATTATAAATGTGAAAGATTGGATGTTTGTATGGATGTATGCTTGTTAATCAATCACGTCAGAACGGCTGAACGGACTTTGATGAAATTTGGCACAGAGGTAGATTATAGTCTGGAATAGCACATAGGATACCTACTGTTTATCCCAGGAGTATGTTTCCTTGGGATAATTTTCGACATTCACGCGGGCGGAACCGTGGGTGGCAGCCAGTATATTATTCATACAAAAGGAAGGGCCATTTTAATTGAGCTAATATTGATATTCCGTAAAGAAAAAAAAAACAAATATAGCCTCTCTTAATAAAACACAAGTAAGTTACGATACTAAGTATATTATAGAGTTTGTTGTTTGTTTAGCAAATATTTTTCATGTTCATCAAATATTGACACATAATCCCTGGATACCTTTATAAATTGCGACATTGCGATAACGTCAAGAAAGATGAAAATCGGCTGTCACAATGTCCGGCCACCGATCTTTCACACAGAGCAGATACATAAAATAATATTATTCGTTGGGAGCTCCATGTACATTACTCGACTACAGGGTTACGGGGAGGGTTCTGAGTTTAGCAGTCTGTATGTATGTTCGTCTGTCTCTATTCATCTTGGCGATTAAAGTGTCTTAAAAAAGTGTTGGAGAAACTACACAATACTCAACGAAAAAAACATACCATTTTTACAAATGTAGGTATCGAGTTTGGTGTCAAAAAGGTTATAATTCCAAAAAATCACATGCATCATCTTCCTAGCCTTTTCCCAACTGTATTGGGGTCGGCTTCCTACCAGATCTCCACAATCCATTTACTGCCACGGTAGTACTTGGCAAGACTGGAGTCAGATTTACTTACTGAATTCTGACAATTCGTCTTTTTTTTTTCGTCAAAAACAGACCAACCTTGGCAAGCGATGGTTAACCTTGAATACCGACCAGAGCAGCTGTTATTCTTGAGCCACGAGCTCCTCAAAAATCGCATAAAATCGTTCTCTTTTTCCGTAGTAGGCTTTTAGTTGATTATATCTTGATACAAGCCTATTCCTCAGTGTTGAAGTTTTGAGGCTGACATAAATGATTACAGAAGCCATTAATTTCACGACAGAAAGTGATGTATCTTGAAAAACTTTTAGGGACTTGTCAAAGGTACGTCAAACAGAGAGCAGTTACCTACTGAGTTCGGGCGGAGATTTTCTATTGAGATAATTATACTGCGACGCTATTTTGTCAAAAAAGGTCGAATATTTGATATAATAAAAGTTGATCCCTCACTTTTTTTACACTTTGCAGACGTGTTTGTGTCCCCACCAACCGTGTCTCCACGTTGCCGTCGTGGTGGGGCTTGCGTGTCTCAGTGATCTTGGGGGCTTTGCCGGTAGAGCCACTCATGCCGGAAGGTCCCAAGTGAGAGACCAGACCAAGAGAGACACAAGAGGGGCACACCGTTCGGAGACTTGAGCAGCGTTCGGGTCCTCGGACGGTGTGCGTCTCATTGGCTTGCTCGCTGCTCTCTGGTACGCGTCTGATCATCAGACGTGACTGTGAGGGCAGCGAGCAAGCACTGAGAGAGAAGGGGAGAAAGGGACCGCACCCTTAAAAAGGACAATCATGGACAGGCCTGCTAAAAAGTTATTACCCCAGGGCGGTACGGACTGCACAGCGGTCCGAGAATCCGCCACGCCTCATGCGTCAAGCCCCTCGTATTCTGGGGGGGGCAACAGGGCTGTCCACCAACCGTTTGCCGATGGCAACAAGGGCCGAGGAGGCCCCCGATCCGAACTATCCGAGGAGGACCCGATCGGTATTAGTTTTGGCTCGCCCGACAGAGTGTCGGTCGGGCGGAGCGCGGAAAGAGGCGCTCTATATTGGAGGAGGGGCTCGCCTGAGCGTCACCCGGGTGCAGAGTCGGAGTCCGAGTTGGACTCCGACGACCTGGTGACTATTAGCTCGGCGAGCTCTGGACCCGAGGGGGCGGGGGCTGCTGCGGAGGACTCCAGGTCCTTCCGCAAGCGGCCCAGAACAGAGGAAGACCGGGGGTCGTCCGGCAGCGAGGAGGTTGCCTCGGCTCGCAAGATCCCCACCAGCAGGCGGGGCAAGGGCCGAGAGGGAGGCAAGGGGAGATTGCCCGCCTCCAAGGTGGCTGGTCAGCGAGCCGGGGAGCTCGTCGCTGACGGACGACCCCCCGTAGAGGGCGGTCGCAGGGCTCCTGGTTCGGAGTCCTCCGGCGGTGAGCCGGATGACTCCGGACAGGAGCGGGTCCGGAGGGCCGGGTTTGCGGAGGTAGTGGAGGCCGCGCTTCGCGATGTGGCCTTGAAGAGGAAATTGTCCTCTAAGAACAAGGCCATAAGCGAGGCGATGGCCTCCATTCTGGCGGCAGCGGAGGGTAACCCAGGGGGGCCTCCGCGGGACGAGATGTCCAAGCTGCGGGCGGAGGTCGCCCGCTTGGCTGCCGCCACGGAGCGCCTCCAGAGGGAGAATGCGGGGCTCCGAGCAGACCTGGCCAGGCTCCAGGGAGCCGGCCCACAGGGGGCGCCTGAAGGGGGACGCAGGGAGAACAGCCAGCCCGTGCCGCAGGAGGGCCAGGTGCTGGACCTGGTGCGGCAGGAGATGGCTGCCTTCCAGGCGCGGTTTTCCGTCCTGGAGGGCATCGTCCTGCGCCCCCCGTTAGCGGCGAGTGGGAAGGCTCCAGGCCGGAAGGCGGCGTCGTACGCGGCCGCCGCGGCTGCCACACCGGGGTCGTCCGGCCAGGACAAAGGGTCCGGGCCGGCACCCGCGAAGCCGGTGCCGGGAAAACCGGACCCGGCCCCGGGAAGGAAGAGAAAGGGTGGGGTTGCTGCGCGGACGGCGAAGGCTCCTGCGCCGTCTGAGCAGCAGCTCCCCCCGGCTTCCTCGCCTTCAGCTCCTCCCCCGGCTCAAGCCGAATGGCAAGTTGCCGGGGAGAAGAAGAAGGCGGGAAAGGCAGCCAGGGCGGCCAAGAGGCGGGAGAGGAAGCGGCGGCAGAAGGCGCGAAGCGTCGCGGCTGCGCTGCGCCCCCCGAAAACCGCGGCTGTAGTTCTGACGCTGCAGCCGGACGCGGCGAAGAGGGGCGTGACGTACGCGGATGTGCTCACCAAGGCGAAGGAGGCAGTGAACCTTGGTGAGCTGGGCATCGTGGGGGGCCTTCGGCTCCGGGTCACCATGACTGGGGCCCGGATGCTGGAGATCCCCGGGGCAGCCAGCGGCCCAACCGCGGACGCTCTAGCCGAAAGGCTCAGGGCGTCCCTAAGCGCGGACGATGCCCGAGTGTCCAGGCCCACCAAGCGCATCGACATGCGCATCTTGGGCCTGGACGACTCCGTCACGGAGGCGGAGGTGGTGGCCGCCGTCGTTAGGACGGGGGGGTGCTCAGCAGAGGAGGTGAAGGCGGGCACCCTACGTCCTGACAACACGGGCATGCGCACCATCGTGGTGAGCTGTCCCGTGTCGGCGGCCAAGTCCATCTCGGAGGGCCGTAGGTTTTTGGTGGGTTGGGTTTCCGCGCAGGTCAAACTGCTGGAACCCCGACCTCTGAGGTGCTTCCGGTGCCAGGTGGGCCACCATGTAGGAGCACAATGCACCTCGGAGGTGGACCGCAGCGGTCTATGTTTCCGCTGCGGTCAGCCCGGTCACAGGGCCGGCTCCTGCGACGCCGCGCCGCACTGCGCAGTCTGTGCGGCAGCTGGCAAGCCGGCCGACCACTGGGCTGGGGGTAGGGCCTGCGCCCCACCCGCCAAAGCCGGAAACCGGAGAAAGCCCTCCGCCACCGCCGTCTCTGCCGCGACCGCCGCCACCGCCGCCGCTTCCTCCGCCGCCAAAGCCGGTTCCACTGCGGCTGCTGCTACTGCAACAGCCGCAGTAGAGCCCCTACAACGGGCTCCGGAGGGGGCTGAAATGGAGTGCCAGTAATGGCCCCATTTCACCCCCTCCTGTTGAACGTCAGCCACTGCGCCGCCCAGGAACTGATGCTCCTGAGCATGGCGCAGTGACTGATGCCTGTGGACGGCGAGCAATGGGTAGCTCGCCGTCCGATCAGAACAGGCCCGGGTTGACGGCGCGCTGTGTTCTACGCGCGTCAAGCCAGCAGTCGTCAGCATGGGTCGGGGCCCGTTAAGGCCAGAGCCTACCAGGGTTGCGGATTTGTTCGAAAGAGTTACCGTGGCCCTGGAACGTAAAGGCACTAAGAGGAGCATGGGTGGGTTTTAGTCAGTAGAAGTCTGACACTCCCTGCCGCTCCACCCAGAGCGGGAGGGGTCATTTGATGATTTCCCATCCAATAAAAAAAAAAAAAAAAAAAAGACGTGTTTGTGTGAGATTGAAATTTAATTCATATAATTCATCCGGTCTATGCTTTTGGATTAAAACGGATGAGTTTTAGTCATTTAGTAAGTAAGAGTCTGACGCTCCCTCCCGCTCCGCCCAGAGCGGAAGGAGTCATTTGATGATTTCCCATCCTTAAAAAAAGGATATCGTTATTACCATCACTCCTTCAGTAGGAGTGTAGTGACGTAACAAGCCCCTACTTCTGAACTTTCATGTTTTGTATTTTTTAGTTGTTTGATAAAGCAAGCCATGCGTGTCCGAGATATATTTTGATATTCTAACTTACGATAGAATCAAACTTTACCACGAAAACATCTCTTAATTGTGTGGATAAGAGAGGTCTTATGTATAACACTTATACAACGTGTAACAGAATAAACGCAATACCTCTTAAGGGGTAATTGTACACTGGGGCCAAGACTGAAATTGCGAAAAAAAAAAATCGACAGCACCAATATATTTCTGCACGCGTAATTCGACAAAATGTACTGAACTGCTGATTTTTTTTCGCGATTTTGGGGTTGGTCCCATTGTTAAAGTTGTTCATAATGATGAGTACAATGACCCCTTAAGAGGTATTGCGTTTATTCTGCAACACGTTGTATACTTTCATTAAAGCTGAAGAGTTTGTTTGCTAGTTTTCTTGTTTGTTTGTTTGTACGCGCTAATCTCTGGAACTATCAGTTTTTAGGATTTGGAAAATTTCTTTTACTGTGTGATAGCCACATTCATGACGAAGGGTATGGTTGTCAATGGGTCTTTGTAACCTGAAAATAAATGGTGTATTATTATTATAGGCTATACGGGAACGGGAAATTCCTACAAAAAAAGGGGAAAAAGGGGGTATTCACCTACGAAGTCGCCGGCAATTGCTAGTATTTTTAAATAATTCAACTCCAACTCACCCAATATTCATCAGCGACCTGATACAGAAGGCAAGCATGGCCACATGGGCTCCTATAGCCGCCGCCCACAGGATAGTCAGAGGAACTGCAGCACAGGGCGAAGGTCCTAGGGCTCTCCACGGAGCACCCCAGTTCCTGGTGGCTCTTGATCTGGCAGAAACCCAGCCGCCGAAGCCTCGGCTGTAGTATATTGATATAGCTGGAAAAAAGAGATTGATGTTAGCGATGGGTTGTGGATGGATTCTGTATTCAAACCAGTACTTAACCCATTCTGGTTTGAGCACAGAACAATCTTGAAAGTATAACAAATAATTTCAAAGTGTACGAAAGAGTGATTTGAAATATTACTAAATAGCAACCCCTGGAGAAAACATTACTAATATTAATACCAGCGTAATGTGCGTTGAGCATAAGATTTGGCTATCTTTGTCGGAATTGTCGAACGGTGACTTGAACTGGTGAAACCATATTGGTTTAAAACCTAATCAGGAAACCGTGTGTATGCGGCCAGCCTTAGGTTCCTTCTCTAGGAGTACCGAGACGTCTCCGTGCTGTGCGCTACAGTGTAGTGCATAATACAGTGTATAAAATATTTTCGGAATTAAGAATATCACAATCCCAAATGCCAAAATATCATTGCAACGTGGCGTGATAACTTATGGCAGGCGCCAGATAAATGTGCAATAACGGTCATCGACCGACATACATTTATTGAGAAACAGAAATAAAAACATAAAGTTGTCCTGAATCGACTTCTATCGTGATCCTTTACGTTCTCTAATAATGAAAAACGGTTCATAATTTATTGTTCGGGTATCTACGAAGGGATATTAGGGAAAGGTCAATGTACTTTATTGCAAGTTTATCTGGCGCTTACCATATGTACTATATGTAGATATTTTACCTTTTTACCGAGTTAACCTTACCGAGGCATAATTAATGGACCCTAAGAATAAATGATCTCAAGTCAAACAATGCAGACCTCAACAAAAGAGCTGCAAACAAAAATAAAGATCAAAAGGAAACAATACTTCTTAGTGGAAAAGCTACTCAATTCTCAGCACGTCGGAACAGACAATTATCAACAAAGTAAATGAACAGAGCGCCAATTCTACAAATTTTTATACAACGACGTTCCGTTCGCATGTCAATCGCAAACTGTCAAAAAAGCCTTCATTTTTATATATGTTACGGCTAATAGCCGAAGTGCGGCTACACCTAGTTTTAGCCGGGTCATTGGGCACCCCGACTCGGACAGGTTAGGTTAGAAGGGGATGGCGGGGTCTAGTGAGCGAGCGAAGCGAGCGAACACAGACCCCGCCATCCCCTTCGTGGTTATTTTTTTTTAAACCACACAGAAATAGGAATTTTAAAGTGTTTTGAGGTTAGGTTCGCAGGACAGACGGAAGCTAAAAACATTGCAAACCTTTTTAAAGGGAACTTTCAAGTTGAATCACCGCTAAGTACTTGCAACGAGCGGGTGTTCGGTGCTGAGACGGCGCGGAATGGCATGTCATGTTGTATTAGGTTCACGGCAAAGGAAGTGAAGGACATCCTCAAAAACATGAGTAGGGGTAAATCACCAGGCCACGACGGTCTTAGCATTGAGCACCTGCAGTATGCAGGACCACATCTACCGCGGGTTCTCGCTATGTTCTTCTCCCTATGTATTTCACATTCGTATCAGCCAACAGACCTGATGAAGACTATTGTCGTGCCGGTGATTAAAAACAGAACAGGTGATATTTCTGATAAAAGTAATTATAGGCCAATATCGCTGGCTACAATTATTGCGAAGGTTCTGGATCGCCTAATGGACAGCTACCTTGACAAACACATAAATCTGTATGATGGACAGTTTGGGTTCCGGAAAGGACTTTCTACGGAAAGTGCGATTTTAACTCTAAAGCACACCGTAGGGTACTATGTCGATAGAAAAACCCCTGTCTACGCATGTTTTCTGGATCTTTCGAGGGCTTTCGATATGGTGGCTTACGATGTGCTATGGAAGAAGCTTAGAAATACCAGTTTACCTAAAGAGCTATGTTCTGTTTTTGAGTACTGGTATGACAATCAGATCAATTATGTGAAATGGGCAGGAGCACCATCGGATGCATATGGCTTAAAGTGTGGTGTGAGGCAGGGAGGAATAACATCGCCGAAACTTTTTAACTTATATGTTAATGAGCTGATAGGTGGCCTCAGCAGCATGCAGGTAGGATGCTCCATTGATGGTATTTTTGTCAACAATTTGAGTAACGCAGATGACATGGTGCTGCTGGCGCCATCTGTCAGCGCACTTAGAAAATTGTTAACGTTTTGTGAAACTTACGCTTTGTCCCATGGTTTACGATACAATGTGAGTAAAAGCGAATTTATGTTATTTTCAAAAGGTGGTGTAGGGCCTGAAAATGTACCTTCCGTGATGTTGAATGATGTTACTCTTAATAGAGTTTCTAAATTTAAATATATGGGTCACATTATGAGCGCTGATCTCAAAGATGACGCTGACATTGATAGGGAGCGCAGGGCGTTGACGGTGAGAGCTAATATGTTAATCAGAAGATTTGCGACTTGTTCGAAACAGGTTAAAATAACGCTGTTTAAGGCATACTGCCAAAACTTCTATGCCAGTAGCTTATGGACAACATATTCTCGGAAAACCCTCAACACCTTGCGCGTCCAATACAATAACGCCTTTAGGATGCTATTGCGGTTACCACGTTTCTGCAGCGCATCTGGCATGTTTTCGGAGGCTCGTACAGACGGGTTCGCAGCCATTTTGCGCAAAAATGTCGCCTCCTTATTAAGCAGGATTCGTGCTAGCGGCAATGGCATGCTGGCGGTTATTGCTGACAAATTTGACTGTCCTATTCTCAAGCATCAAATAAGGGTGCTAATAGAATAGGGTGAATATGAATTATTGAAATTAAATCGAATTATTGTATTTTAAATTTTACTAACAATTAGATAATAAGTTCTTACTAACCATTGGACCTATGTAGTCTTTAAAATGAATAAATTATTATATTATTATTATTATTATAACTAGTTGTAGCCGGGTTGCAACTAGTTGTAGCCGGCTAAAACTAGGTGTAGCCGCACTTCGGCTATTAGCCGTAACATATACATTTTTGATATTTTGCGAATGTGAACGTTGCTTGAGATGTGAATGTGAACGTTGCTTGAAAATAGTGCTAAGTAAGTGTGTCACAAACTTTGACGGCACGGTTGGCGCTGTGGTTGAGCGATTGGCTGCTGCGCTGCGTGTCACGGGTTCTATTCCCGCACGGAACATATATTTGTATGGCCTACAGATAGTGGTTCTGGGTCCGGCTGTTTTCGCATGTGAGTTTATATGTTTGTAAAAGCACCACGGAACACATACAGGAGAAATATTGAGTCTATGACAACGAATATAAAAAAAAAAAAAAAAAATATTCTCGCACTTTTTTGGGAAAATTTATGTTAATGCGAGCGAAGCGCCAGGTAAAAACTAGTCATTATTAAAAATAAAAATAAAAACATTTCTACACATTTTCCAAACTAGCCAGTGCTTGTTTTAAAAAGCATTCGCTTTCAAAAGCTTACAAAAAAGTATTTCGCAGCTTTCTTGCCAGCATGATGACAACTAGTAAATGTAAACGAAAATGGAAAAGTCATAACATAACCGACATATGTAACGCGCGCGTCTTGTTATTATAATTCAAAATTTGAATAGCGCGCCAACCCCTCGACGTGCGGTAGCTCGGTAACTGTGTAGAGGTCATGCGACTGATGCGACGCATACATGCACACGCCGCTCGCGCGATGCCCGAGAGCCAATCAGAGCGCTCGCGGCGTGGGGGCAACACAGCGCGTCACCGATGCGCGGGTGACGCGGGGGAGTGATCCGAATGACGTGGCAACGGCATGTCGTTCGTCGCATGCTCTCGCGCTGTCGCATATTTTCGGTTAAGAAATACTTATAGACTATTGTGATTGCTATACCTATGACCCTGTTTGTGAAAGTACAAATACAAGCTCGTTTTGTATGATAGTGGAACGTATTTCGTTTTATTGACTCTCATCCCTTACACTGGCGCTCAACTAGTGGCCTTGAGATACCGACGCGACGCTGCCGCCGCCATCTTTGGCATTATCTTCGTTTAGACGTCTTGGACTCGCGAAGAAAAAATCGCCAACTACGACGATCACCGAGTGTCTGCTTGTGAAGAACTCGACGTCACGTTACCCTTGCATCATGCCAGTCGTCCCACGACGTGCGGCAGGCCGCCGTTTCGCCGACGACCAGGAGCAGGGCAACACGGACGACGAGGCCCGTGAGGTCGCAAGCGTCGAGGCGCCTGGAGCGGCGCCGACGCAACAGCGACCGTCGCCGGAGGCGGGACCTTCACACCAGATCGCTGATCTATCATCACTCATGGAAGCTTTCGCCAAGTCTCAGGCGGAAGCCAACAGGAAGCTCATCGAGACGCTACTGTCTACATCGATCGCGCACGCGCGGTCGTCCACTCCGACGACTGCCGACGGGTTCGCATCGACGAGTTTGGGAGGCGCCAACTCACACGGAGGAGGCAACTTCAGCAAGTGCTCAGCCCGCTTCGACGGCGAGAAGAAGGACGTCGAAGTGTTGGAGGCGTTTATAGACGCGGTGCAAGTATATAAGGACTGCACCGGCGTCAGCGACGAGCACGCGCTGCGCGGGCTACCCATCCTACTCGTCGGCGACGCTGCGGTATGGTGGCAGGGCATCAAGAGGAGCGTACGCGACTGGGACGATGCGATCAACCATCTACGTGCGATGTACGGCAACATTAAACCCGCTTACAAAGTTTTTCGCGAAATGTTCGCGGAGGAGCATACGGCTCCTCAACGTAGTGAAGTGTTCGCGTGTAAAATACGTGCTCTCATGAGTACGTTACCGTACGAGTTGTGTGAAGAAGCTAAAGTGGACATTGTGTACGGTCTCTTGGATCGCAAGATCCGCAAGCGGTTGCCGCGGGAATTGTTAAACTCGCTTGACGATACCATATGTAAGTTACGGCACGTCGAGGAGTCGTTGGCAGAGGTAAAGGTACCTAAAACCACGGTGAGTAAACCTAAACATTTTATTAGGAGCGACGTTACGGATACTCCGAGTAGTAATCCAACACAACAAACCCCCACTAGTTCGAACACCGCTACACATTTAGGTAAAAACCGTAAAACCGGTAATAATAACAATAAGGGCCTGTTTTGTTACGGTTGCGGGCAACAAGGCGTTATTAGGTCGAAGTGTAATAATTGTATGCAAGTAGATAAAAAGGTTCCAACTAAAAGTAGTTCGTCTTTTAACTCAATCGATCTAAAACCAATTAATGTGCCACATTATAGTAGTCCTCTGCCCAGCCGCGATCGAGACTGTAAGTCGCGATATTATTATTATCGTGACGACGAACAAATATCGTCGGAACATTATTCCGCAAAGTCCGTAGAGTGTTTATATTTCGATAAACAAGACTATTCTGCAAAAAGTCCTTATTCTGGTAAACAGCCGTATTCTGAAAAACATCGATATTTGGGAAGTAAGTCGAACATTGATTTCGATCGTTCGATTGATCGTGTTTATTTTGAAAATTTTGAATGTTCAAGTGCTGAGTCGCGCGTTAATTATAGTACTTTAGAGGGTCAGCAGTACTCTGGGGACAACGCGAATATTCTTAGTGCAAACGTTGACCCCGACCCGTCCTGTCCCTTGGTAAATATAGCTATCGGAGATCGCGAGGGCACTGCTTTTATTGATACGGGAGCTTCGCATTGCCTCGCTAGCCCCTCGCTTTATCGCGTATTATTGGATGCTGGTATTGTGTTTAAAGAAACTCAACGCGTTATCAGTCTGGCTGATGGGACAAGTACGGCGCGTGTGATTCTCATTGGCAAGTGCAACGTATCACTGCAGGGTCGTGATGTGCCAACCACGTTCTTGGTGATACCTGGTGCGGACGCAAGGACACTTCTGGGACGCGACTTCATCACCGATGCAGGCATCGTGTTGAACTTGCCTCAGTGGTCATGGAGCTTTGCCGACGACCCCGAGAGCAAGTACGATTTTGTTCAATCTCATGGTTATGTGTCGTCAACCGACGCAGATGCCTTATGCATAGAAGCTTCTCAGCTGCATTTGAGAGAAGACGAGGGCATCAAGTTGTCTGTTGAGCAGCGAACCCAGCTGAATAATCTTATCGTGTCGAAGGCTATGCGCTTCGCCGCCGGTGGCGAGCCAACGACTTTCGCAACACACCATATAAAAGTAGGGGAGAAGCAAGAGCCAATAGCCTCTCCGCCCTACCGGATGTCACCAGCCAAACGGCTGATTTTGGAGAAAGAGCTAGACAAGTTGTTGTTCACCGATGTGATTGAGGAGTGCGAGTCCCCTTGGGCGGCCAACGTAGTCTTGGTTACCAAAAAGGATGGAGGTACGCGGCTCTGTATCGACTATCGTAAGTTGAATGCGGTCACAGAACCAGATAGGTACCCACTTCCAAGAATGGACGATGTACTCCATGCAGCCAAGACTAGCAACTTCATGTCGACCTTGGACCTTCGATCAGGCTATTTCCAAGTGTGTGTAAGTAACGAGGATCGTGACAAGACAGCTTTTGTCACACCACTAGGAACATTCCGTTTTAAGCGAATGCCCATGGGCTTGCGCAATTCAGGTGCCACTTTTCAAAGGTTGATGGACAGATTTAAGTCAAATATTCAAGGCGTTTCTCTCTTATGCTACTTGGATGACCTGATTGTTCTGTCAGACAGCTTTAGCAAGCACCTTAGCGACCTTGAAGCCGTATTTGACAGGCTTGAGCTATTCAATCTGAGGGTCAATCGTGAGAAGAGTTTTTTCGCCCGTGATTCCGTGAAGTTCTTGGGACATCTCATTGTACCCGGCGGAATCCAGGTTGATCCGGGCAAGACAACTGCCATTAATGATATGGCCGTCCCCAAGAATCTAACCCATTTAAAGTGCTTTCTGCAAACATCTAGTTGGTTTAGACGCTTTATACCTAATTACGCAGAGATAGCGAGACCGTTGACCTCCCTTTTAAAGAAGGATAGTACTTGGCATTGGTCTGCTGATCAGCAAGCTGCATTTGACGGTATAAAGCGACTACTAGTGTCTGCTCCCATATTGCGTCAGGCTGACGAAACGCTACCGTTTACCCTTAGAACGGACAGTAGTGGCTACTGTCTAGGGGCAGTTTTAATGCAGGGGGAGGGGCCTGAAGAGCGCCCCATTGAATACGCCAGCCGCCTCCTTAATCAGGCCGAAAGGAACTACACTACCACAGAAAGGGAAGCCTTAGCGGTAGTGTGGGCAGTGACAAAATTCCGTGGTTACATAGAGGGCGCTGAGATCGTTGTGAAATCGGATCACCAACCATTGAAGTGGTTGATGAACGTTAAATCACCGAGTGGACGGTTGACCAGGTGGGCACTTACTCTGCAGTCGTATAACCTGCATATTGAGTACACCCCGGGCAAATCTAATGTGGTCGCCGATACCCTCTCGCGCCCAGCCTGTACAGACGAGACGGATTGCGACTTATGTCAAGCTGTTATTGATGTTCCAGCTAGAGACACTCGCGATTATCGTGAAATCCAATTGCAAGATCCCGATGTCCGCAAAATAATAGAAGACCTGGAGGCATCGGAGGAACCGTTTAGGGGGAGACCATGGGCTGACCGTGGTTACGTCATCTCCGACGGTGTACTTTATAGATACGGGCCGGAGCAGAGCGAAAATGACGACGCTTGCCTGGTCGTACCGTCGAGTGAGAGAGACAAGGTACTCGCTGACTACCACGACGCACCCACTGCTGGTCACCTAGGCGCTGAACGGACTCTTCAGCGTATCGCTTCACGATACTATTGGCCTGGCATGAGAGCGTTTGTAACCAAATATGTCAAGGAATGCGTCCCGTGTCAACGATATAAAGTGGACACTCGTAGGCCTGTAGGGCTTATTCAGTCTCCGGCCGTGGCACAGCGATTTGAGGTGATTGCTGTTGATCTTTTCGGGCCGCTCCCAGAGACTCAGTCAGGTAACAAGTGGATTTTAATAATCGAAGATGTCTGCTCTCGTTGGGTAGAGTTGTTCCCCTTGAAAAGCGCAACTAGCTTCGATTGTGCCGAAGTGATGGTCAATGAAGTCTTCTTGCGGTATGGTGTTCCTCGTCGTATGATTAGCGACAACGGGGTGCAGTTCATCAGCGAAATCATGCAGCAGGTATGCTTTGTATTTGGTATTGACCAAGCTCTGACACCATACTACCACCCCGAAGCGAACCCCGTCGAGCGAAAAAATCGCGACCTCAAACCACAGCTCGCCATACACGTGGGTAAAGATCACTCGACGTGGGATTCACACTTGGCAGCTGTGAGGTTCGCAATGAATTCTGCCGTGACCCATAGCACAGGCTATTCACCGGCAATGTTGACTTTTGGACGTGAATTACGCGCGCCCGCAGATGTCGTCAACGACATGCGCGCTGTTGTGGATGGCGATAAATTTGTAGCAAATATAACGCCCTACTTAAAACGATTGGCGACTATCCTTCTGGACGCTAGGGATGTCCACGAAAGAGCTCAGGACACCCAAAAGAAGTACGCGGACGAGCATCGGCGCCCGGCTCCAGATTACAAGATAGGCGACCTAGTCTTGCTCAAGACCCAGGGTCTGAATGATGCCGGCCGAGGGCAGACTCCTAAATTCATACCTAGGCGCGATGGCCCCTATCGAATACGCGACGTTTTGAGCAGTACGACTTACAGTCTCGAGCGTGTCGGTGGAGATATTTTAGGGAAGTACCATGTCTCGCAACTCACGCCTTTTATTGGGAAGGTGCAACCTCCTCTACAGGAAAAAAGGAAAAGAGGTCGCCCGCGTAAACATTAGACTCCTGGATCCTATAACTTGTTTCTATTTTTGTAATTTTGTTTCTGCCAGCTTCAGCTGTCATTGTGTTCACGACCTTGGCCTAGGTCCTATTCCAAACGCGAGGTCGTGGTGTTTGGACTAGAGGGGGAGGCTGTAACGCGCGCGTCTTGTTATTATAATTCAAAATTTGAATAGCGCGCCAACCCCTCGACGTGCGGTAGCTCGGTAACTGTGTAGAGGTCATGCGACTGAATGAGTGAATTTCAACAGGTCCTATAAAATTTTCATTTCCGTGTATTTTTTTATCTTAAGGTTTTTTTTAATAAAAAAACGCTTTTATTAAAGTTTTTGATAATGTATTGTATTCTTGCTTAATGTCTAGCAGATAACTTAAAAAACTAACGAGATATACAGGATTAAAAATTCCGTGCCACGGCGATGAAACATGCGTGCACGGCAATGAAACAAGCGTCCACGGCAATGAAAAAACTGTGCCATGGGAATGAAAGAATCAATCCATGGAAATGGAAAAATATTATATCTCTCCGAGGGGGAAAGGCAAACCCAGACAAATTGTGTATGGGAGTAAGATTTGGATAGATAATATATTACAAAAGGAAGAATGGGAGTATGTATAAGAATAAAGGCTGTAGTATTGAAATCTCTAAGTAGTGTTGCGAGTGTAATTCAACTGTCTTTCTTTACTTATTGTACTCTCATTCTTCTTTTGTAATATTTCCTTGCCTAAATTTTACTCCCACACAAGTGTTGGAATCAAGACCTTATCCTCCTATAATATTGCGAAGTCATTGCACTTCGAGGAAGAACTACTCCTGCAGCCTTCTTTTTAAGATATCGTTCTCTTTCTTTTCATAGATACTCCTCTCTTAATACAGGGTCGCTTCTTAATTTTTGACGTCGCTTTTCTTCCGCCAATCTTTTCCTCTCTTTTCTCACCTCTTTAGATAATTTTGGTTTAGGCATCTTGGCATCCTAAAAATATAAACAATCCATTATTAAAATCAGACTGTAGTATGTGGGGGTGCATGCGTGTGTGAGGGTATATTATACGTGTGATAGAGTACCAAATGTTACATCATTTTGTTACGTTACCATGAAAAAATCTTTTTGTAGTTGACTGTACAGTAAAAACTCATCAAGTCTATCCTTAAATGTTTTATCGCATTGCAGAGAGAGTTAACTTGACGAGTCCTGTAATGTCAGTAATCAGTATTACCTGTATAACAGATAAAAGGTGATTAAGATATTTTCTTTGCCTAATCATACCATGGCGATGAAAACACAAGTCACGGAAATGAAATACCTGGCCACGGCAATGAAAATAAATTGTTTTACAAGGCATGGCAATGATTTTTTTTTCATTGCCGTGTCTTTTTTTCCATTGCCATAGCAAATTTCGCGCACAAACACCACGGCAATGAAAGCACGGCGATGAAAATCAAGGCAAAAAATATAAATAACAAAAAATCTATTAACTATTTAAAGAAATAAACACTTCACAAATAAACATAAAAGAAATGGCGTTCTATCGAGTGCTTACTCAAGAAGAAAAACTTAATTTAAAATGAGGTTATACCTATCCACGGCGATGAAAGAAAAAATGTCCAGTAACATAAAAATTGAATAACTTACATTATGGCTCTAAAACGCAGGCACGTGTGAACGTCCTTCCACGTCGAGCACTTAGGCAGCACTAATACGAAACGTTTAGCGCACCGCGGGGGGGACGCAAGTCATTAGGTAAAACAATATCCTTGAACATGATTAGGACACGGCGATGAACGGTAGTTCTGGGACAAATGAATTTTTATTAACCATTCGTTGTATTATTGAAATATTTGAATAAATATATTCCGTAACAATACTTTAACTATTAATGTATCAAATAAATTTAGGTTTTAATATAAATAACCAATAGATTTTTATCAATGAGGAATAATACACAATAAGGTGACGTGTGGACAAACACGGCAATGAAATATTTCGAGGTTTAATTAATTATTTTGGAGTATCCATTAATCCTATTAATACAATATTTAGTGCTACACGTGGATTTCTATTTCACCTAACCGGAAAAAAATGTTAGAACATTATAACTTTGTTTTTTAGTACCAATTTCATTGATGCCACGCAATTTTTGGTCCCGGGAAATTCACTCTGATGCGACGCATACATGCACACGCCGCTCGCGCGATGCCCGAGAGCCAATCAGAGCGCTCGCGGCGTGGGGGCAACACAGCGCGTCACCGATGCGCGGGTGACGCGGGGGAGTGATCCGAATGACGTGGCAACGGCATGTCGTTCGTCGCATGCTCTCGCGCGGTCGCATATTTTCGGTTAAGAAATACTTATAGACTATTGTGATTGCTATACCTATGACCCTGTTTGTGAAAGTACAAATACAAGCTCGTTTTGTATGATAGTGGAACGTATTTCGTTTTATTGACTCTCATCCCTTACACATATCATTAAAGTATATATCTACGGAACTCCAAACGTATTCCCTGTAAATTAAAAAGCCTGGCCATAGACTGAGCTGACGCACAGGACCGGTTAATGTGGCGAGTTGACGATACTTGGGGGTAGCCTATGTCTAGCAGTAGACTGGTCTTTCAGCTGATATGATGGTGATAGACTGAGCTTTACTTTTTTAAATCTGCTTCCAGTCTAACAGTAATATTACACGGAGCGACTGTCTATCTGACCTCCAAAACCCAGTAACTGGGTAATAAGATATCCAGGACTGGTGTTAGATTTCCTGGCTTCCGACTACCCGTTATGATGGTCAATTATGTCCGAATGACAGTCGGGACCATTTAACTTTAAAATCGATGCAAAGCTATGGCTGACTATTAATTTTTTACTCCCGGCATTCGAAATGAATCGCTTCAATGCTTCAACCCCGAGATTTGCTAATTGCTCATAAATAACATCTGCCACACTTTGAATATAAATTAATGTCGTATTTCTAACGTTTTCCCTTTCGATGTGTTTTAACTTTCTTTGATTTTAACCTAAAAATGTTGGATTAAATATTTTAAGTTAGATTTTTTCCCCTATGGAATCCAGTAATGCCAGAAAAAGAATCTCCGAGGATTTTTTGCTGTTATATAGAAGCCCAAATCAACCCTTGAGGATTTACCAGCGGGGAAAAATATTTATTTACGTTTCGCGTACGCTAGGGTCAGCATTTCCTGCCAGGGCTGCGGAATTTGTTCGAAAGATTCACCGCGGAACGCAAAGGGCAATGGAAGGAACACGGATATGTTTTAGTCAATAAGAGTCTGACACTCCCTTCCGTTCCACCCAGAGCGGAAAAAGTTATGTGATAATTTCCCATACTTAAAAAAATAAATAAATAAAAAGGTCAGAATCTCACAGAAGTTCATAATGTGTACCATATTTCAACTGAATCTGCCCAGTGAATCGAAGCGAATAGGCTGTGACAGATGAACAGACAGATAGACACAGGATTGGTTCTATAAGGTTTCAATATTTGGACGTACAGAACCCCCAGGAATGGGGGGGAATGAAAAATATTCAGTTTCGACAACGAAATGGAAACCTATTTTAATGATGCTTCGTAACTTTTATTCTGACTAAGCTTTACTCAATTAAAATGAGTTAAGCATGTATTATTAACCTGGCTATTAATCTAGGTACTTAAACATTAACATTGTTAAATCCTTTTACATAAAAATGCTCATAAAATAAACTCCTCATGTCATTTACATAATGATCCTGAAAACTTTTCTCGCATAAAATTACGAGCTAGTTTATGTTTACAAAACGGACGGTTTATTTCATGCCACATTACAATGTTTATGTAACGTTATCTACGCCATTTTCCTGGAGTAATGATGTGTCGAGTACTTGCCTACTTACATTTATACAGCCGACTTCAGAATGGTATTTGGAGTTAAAAACGAGTCTAAGTCTACTTTAACTCTTTCAGTCACACTTTTACATAAATAATCTGTGAAAAATTATAATTGGCCTTATTTTTATGACTCTCTCTTGTGTGAAAATGTTTAGCTGTAAGTTTTCCTAAAACTGTAAAATAAAATAAATAAATAAAATAAGAAAATCATTAATGTTTGTTCATAGTGGTAATAGTTATGGTTTTGGTAACGTTTTTGGATTGTGTAAGGCTTTCCAAGAAAATGGTGGTCAGTATCTATGACCACCGTGGTTGTGGTAAATAAAGAACTAAATTGCAGTCAAGCAATATGCCTAATAATTCGACTATTCTACAAATTTCCCCTTAATCACATACAAGTATATCTAAACAAGTGGTTAGTGGCAGTTATCACCACGACTAAAACGGTTTTCAGGTTGAAGTAGATTTTGACAAATACCTTAATTTTTCAAAAGTTTTGGTATTGGTCTCATAGTAATTGTTGGTCATAATTTCATAATTATGACCAACAATTACTATGAGACCAATACCAAAACTTATACTTATACTTATAGGCTTCATTGTACTCATGTACAATGAAGCCTATTCACGTTTTTGCATTCATTCTGTTATACTTTGAACAACTCCGTGCGTTGTACAACTCCGTGCGTTGTACAACTCCGTGCGTTGTACAACTTCGTGCGTTGTACAACTCCGTGCGTTGTACCACTCCGAGCGTTGTACAACTCCGTCCGTTGTAAAAGAACGAAATCATGTTGAAATTGGCAAATCATTGTGGGGAAGCTGCAAAAATTACCTGCAGCCAATACTGTGATCGCACCAGCAGGTACACCTAGACCTAGCGCTGGTTTCTGTCTTTCTTCCAGCCAGCCAACAGCCCCCAGCACTAAACCTCCAATGCCACAGACAATCTGGAACAAAAATAACATTTTTTAAAACTTCATGGACAAAAGTACAAAGTCGTCCTTTGGCATACTCTACCAGTAAACCCAGTGAAGAGATTACATGGCCGATGCATTGTTTGATGTGAGATAAGCAAAAAAGATATTAATATAAATCAAATAAATAAAAATACACATACATTATATATTTTAAAGTAGGCAATAGAAAAAAAGGAATAGGGATGTCTCTGCTATTTCTGATGAAAATAAAATAAGCAATTATTTATTTATTGACCATAAGCTTAATTGTAAACAGAGAATAACATAAAAAGAAAACTACAAAGTAAACACATGTACAATCTATTAAAATCATATTAAAATCTATGGTTGACCATGCCAAAACGGAGCTGAGCAAATTGCATAATCAATTCAATTTATTTAATCAAGCAAACATGATTCATTTGTTGGTAAAAAAGTTATTCTAGATTAGTAATTTTAAGATCCTTTTTACTTCTTAACTATAATGTTATCTTTTATTATATTTCTGTGTGTACATAAATAATAAAATAAATAAATAATTTCATTTACGTTCTAAACAAATTCCAAAATATACACAGCGGCAGCACGGTCCGACGCTTCACCGCAGCTGCACCATTCCATGGGAAATGGCGAGTTAGGCAAGCAAAAATGTACTGAACAGTTTTTTTATTTTTTTCGAGTTACTTTTTGCTTAAATCTTTAATTGATACGTCACGTCCGGAAAAAACATGGGTGATCAAAAAAATAACTTTATCTTCTCTCTTTAACTTTATCTTGTGAAACGTAGCGACGAAACACAGCCTCAGAGATCTTCATTTTCTCCGTGCTTATTAGTAAAGATAATATTTTTATACAAAGGTTTTCAGTAAACGGACGACAATTCGTCCTACAGCGAAAGATACGGCCGTCAGCTTTGTCCCGGCGGTCTTATAAAATTATTCACAATCAGTCAATGTTCTACACTTTGTTTTCGTATTTCTTTTCACAGACTACGTAATATAATACTGGTATGTTAAAATTCACAAATAAGACTAATAATTAAATTATGTAGAGACGGCCATTATTCTTCCAGCGAATATACAATTACTAAAGAATTTTAAAATTTATTGCTTGCACAGCATTAAGTTCTGTACATTGTAGGGATATTCCATTTATTTCGTATTTTCACTTTTTAGATTCCTATATAATAAACACACAAATCGAGTTTCACCTGCGGTTTCCAAAAACCAATATTGAATTTAACACCTGGTTGTCAAATATCACGGCATTGTTATTTTATTCGCGGTTGTTACTTCGGCTAACCAATAACAAAAGTTCAAATAAGATTTGATGTGATCAAAACCAGGTATTCTATAATATGTTGGTGATTTTGATACCGTAGTAACATACCATTTTGGAACCCTTAAAAGCATGACCATTGTCACAGATATTAAAAGTAGTTAGAAGTTAGACGTGATAGTTAATTAGTTAATTAGTTTGACTTGATTTTAAAATTAGCTTGACTAATTTTATGACCAAGCTGACAGTCAAACTAATTTAAAAAAAAGCATTGCGTTTTAGAGACCTACATTTAAACACCAAATTGGAATGAAGGTAGGAGCATGATGACATTTTCAAATGCTCCATTTCCCATTTTCCATTAAAAAATCAATTACTTGTTCGACGACCCGGGTTAAATATCACTGCAGCTTTTAAAGTCACAACGCGGTTGAAAGCTTTTATGTTCCAGCGTCAATTCAATACACAAACTTAGATAGAAATATCCGACAATATTACTTTCTACCACACTAGCTCCTAGCCGTGGTTAGAATTTTTAACACTACTTCGTAGTTTGGTGGAGGGCGAACATTTTAAAGGGGCTCCTATGGCAACGCTTCAAATTAATCATAGGAAAACCAACTGCCCCATACATTTATATTAGCATCACACGACCTATACTGAGCAGCTAACTTTTTCTTGACTTTGGGAAATGTCGGAAATTTCGAAATAGTTATCGCTGCCCTGAAACGCAAGCGGCATTTTAAAGAATATGGTCATGTTTTAGTCAGGAGACACTCACACCCACTCCACCTAGAACGGGAGAAGTAATTTTATGATTTCCCATCCATAAAAAAATGCTTGTCCAATTGCAAGATTTTTAAAATGAGATGAGTAGGTACCCCTTTTCAGTTTTTGCTTTATTTTTTATACCTTGTTTAATTAACATCTTATGAAATTAGCTTGAGACCCCATATTTTAGATGACCCTAATCTAAAATATGGGATATCAAGCTAATTTCATAAGAGGATACAAGGTGTCAAAAAATGTTCTGAAATTAATTTACACCATTTTTTAGACATCCCAGTAAATCAGGAAGCTTATGCATTATTAATTTCTTACAACATAATCCTTTCATTCAACTCACAGATCTGTAACACGATAATCAATTCGCAATCAGCAGCTACCGACGAGTACACGTAAATTATTCATAAATTACTTATGCGTACCACCCCTGTTCTTTACTTTACGTCTCAGGAGTACCTTCAACTGAATATCAGTGGTTATAATTTGACATAAACAGCATCTTTGCATCGTAGTATATAGTAGGTAAGGACGATTTTAGTTTGAATTGTTTTTGTTATTTTTTTATTGGCACAAGCTCGTCACACTGTTCTCATTCCTACAACTCCTGAGAGCTAGAGTCAACAGTGGCGGCCATCAAGACTACGCCGAGTCAGTGAAGTTCGACGAGTTCCAGACAAACAAGTCGACTGTTTTGGAATTGCTGGTTCTTTAATCAGAAAATAACCAAGGAGGAGTAACTCAAATATAATTTTAACACACTTAGGTACTTGAAAACTGGCTCCCATCACCCCGCGCCGCTTTTAAACTCGTTGAAGTGTATTTCGCACTAGTGCGGAAAATTAAGCATTCAGCCACCGCCTAATCGATTTATTATACCTGTTTATAATATCATGTTGGTCAGACAGCCTCCGCGAAAATTCTCTTAAATCATTTCTCATGACTCATGAAAAAAAAACCGCCAGCCGTTTCTCAGAAAAAATTGTTAGAAAATTTTATGTTCATGAAATTTTGTTTCTATGTTGAGGCAGTGAGTTGAACAACTTCGAGTTTAACGCACGTGGACATTATTTTGTCTTCGAAGTCTCTCGGTTCTGTAAAGGTCTGACCTTTAGCTTGGACGTCTATTCTGCTTCAACTGCAATGACAAAATTTGCCCTCTTGCATCAAAATGTACTTTTCTAGTGCAACCGGCCCCACTGATTTGCGTTTGACTGTACCTACCAAAATTAGTATGTAAATGACGTCACGAAGACAGGATAATGTTTGGCTTATCTCCGTCGGTAAGTTAGAGCCTAGCTTAACCCCTGTATGTGCAGATAAAGCAGAAAAAGTGGGACCTTGGCGCTCTTCAGAGGTATTGAGGTATGCGAAATGTAATTCGTTACTTTGTTAGCTTGAGAGTTTGCGGACCTGCTTATCAAGCATAGATATGTTGATGTTAGGTATTCTCTGTCTGGTTATTTGTCTTGGCATGATATGGAGGGAGGGAAATTATTTTAGTCACATGCATTCCATGTGACTACAATAATTTAGAAGTATTAAAATGTGGATGGATGGAAAGGTACCTACAGGCAGATCAAAGACAAGATGGACGGATTATAATATGTGAGGAAGGATATGATAGAAATAACCGGATAAGTGCGAGTCTGACTCGCACCGAGGGTTCCGTACAAACTCGTATGAAGATATAGTTCGTCTATTACGGAAATCGTGTCTCGCCTTTTTTGTAGTAGGTATACATTTGAGCTTTGAACTTTGAGAACATTTTCATTACTTTGATGAAACGATACAGACGGTTGAAGAACAAACTTAACTTTGTAGTTGAAAAAATGTTCTCCCATAGTGCACCATGGTCATTTCTTAAACTGCAAATATAAATTTGTAATAATAAAACTAAAAATTATCCATTTTACGACTTTTCCCATTGCTTGTGCTGTACGAGCTTGCTTCATGCCAAAGTACCCCTTTTTTACCGGTTTTGATTTAGCGGTTTTCATATCAGCCGAAAGACGTCCACTGCATCTGGACATAGGCCTCGCCCAAGTGTCGCCACAACAATCGGTCCTGTGCGTCTCGCATCCATCGGCTACCCGCATAGTCCGCACACACACACGGGCACATTGCTCGCAGAACAGATGGTTGATGAAGCCGCAGCGTTGGAAGGCCTCCCACAAAGTGGACCGATGACCTGATGATTTACTTGCGAGTACCAAAATATATCGCAAAAATGATGCCTAAATAACCGTACTAACCTTTTATTGCTGAAGCTTGATTTTTAAAGCTCTAAGGTACCATCGACTTACGTATTTAATATTAATTTCAAGTATTAAGGTACGGAACCCTAAAAAAAGCTCAGTGATAGCGTGACGGTTGACAGAAAAGAATGAGAGAAGAAAACGTGTTGCTTCGGCTCGTGGGACTTGGGACAATGGCAAGAAGATTGTTGAGCTATCAATTCTGATTATGAAAACCTCTTTACATCTAGATGTATAGGTATAACAGTGGCACCAGATATCTATTGCCACCCTACTAAGCTCTTGGAGAGGGTCACATTCATCCCGAAAATGTTTGAGTTTATCCGAGTTTATCATAAACTAAATAGCATAATAATTATGCACTTAAAATACGAAAAAGATAAGAGACACAATAAACCAACTTGACAGTCACATTCAGTGGTACTAATTTATCAAGTGTATGTACCAGTAATATTTCATGCTCATACAACACTTTCAGTAATGAAAGTCGTTTGTCAAGAGTCACGATTTGTTCAATTGTAAGTGTAGCGATAAGAAGCGATTTAGTGAAAGGTTCTATGATACTTATGTGGGAATATTTTAGAGATTATGTGTGTTTTCTTTATTCATGTAAGCTTCTGTCACCAGCTGAACCCACTCGAAAGTCAAAAGTTATCCCAATGAATATACCTAGGGAATAAAATTTGTCGTATTTTAGGCCCGGGGCGTCTTCTTCTATTGTGGCGGCTGGGGCGAGAGGCCTCCCCCACGCGGCCCGCCTCCTCCTTCACTTGTATTATTGCTTCGCAGAAGAAGGTGACTGCTTCGCAGAAGGAGGTGGCTGCTTCCCATGCGGACGCGACAGGTCGCCGCCACCGATCACCTTAGCGAGGATACGGCGGTGCATCGCCCAAGCAGGGCAGATCTCCACCGTGTCCTCCGGGCGATACACACAGTGGTGTCAATAGATATGACGGGCGGAGCGGAGTTGCAGACCTAAGCCGAGTTTAAAAATACCGATATTTTACAAATGCAATCTATTGAAAATTTAATCACAATTTGCTGTTTCAAGGACTAATAATTTGTAACATTTTCCATTATTAGAATTCCTGGAAAAAAGCCTTATTTCTTTTTTCTCCAGTAGCAAGAGCAACTGTTTGATGTTTATCTGTTTGATGTCACTACGTGGGGTCAGTATCAAACAAGGGTTCGGACAGTTACAAATTGATGGTGGCCAAATGTTGATACGGATAAAATACGATTAACATTTTGAAAGAAAATATTTTGTACCGAGGAAGTCATAGTTGCTTTCAAATATCAGTCGTTTCATGTAAAATACTCGTGCTTACTCAAGATTCATTTCATGACCTTGAGACGACCTTATAATTGTTAGAAAAAATGGTTATTGGTTTTTAAAATCTAAGTTTTCGTATTCTATATATTATGTGGTCTCTGGTGGGGTGGGCTTCCAGTAAAACTGGATTCAGCTGAATCCGGTTAGGCTGCCTACCAGACCTCTACAGCCCATTAACTGGGTAACACAGTAATGGAGAGATGGCAAGACTGGAGCCAGATTTTTGGCTTCTGACAATCTGTTACCACTGCCAAAAATCTACAAATGACAGCCGAAACACGGCCGAAACCAACGGCTGAACGTGCTTTCCGAGGCACGGAGGAGTCTCGATATGTTATGACGGTCAACCATCCACAGACCAACCACAAAATTAAATATAATGCACTATAACAATTAAGGGCTTTTTCAGGCTTGGCACCACTACATTTGTTTCAGGTCGGCAATAAACGCAAACTCCCACTTAAATACTAACAGAATGAACCAACGAGTATTGATCGATCACAAGGTTTGGAGATTGAAATCAAGAATGCACCGCTAACAATACATTTTACCTAAAATGGAGATGAAATAGTTAGGGTTCCGTACCTCACAAACGGCAACGGGTCGTTTAGGTACCTATTTGTTTGTCTAAGGCTAAAACTTATTTTAAGGTGAATTTCAAGATTGTGACGTCACAAAATATCAAGCAATTTACGGCAACGGCAGCAAGCGTCAATTTGGCGAAATGTTTTGCAATGACAACATTGATTGATGTGAAGAAACTCCAAGAAACTAGGCAATACGAGAGTAATTTAGTTGAAACAAAGACACAGAAACAGCAATATGGAATTTAAGGAGCAATTAGAAACAATATTGCTGAAAAAATTGCCGCATTTTATTGAAGTTGCTGCACATTGCTCCAGATTGACCCATACGTGTTGCCGAGCAATAAAAACTCAAAATATTGCACATGTAAATGCACCTTTAGGATTTTATGTAACGCACATAATAAGACAATACATTTAAATGCGAAAGTACCTCCGTCTCTCACACCCTAACGGGTGAATAGATTCATAAACTTACTTAATAAAAAACTTTTTTACAAACGGAAGCTCCGGCGCCTGCCCGGACACGGTCGTGTGTGGACGAGTTCATATAAAATGTATGCAACTATATTTTTTTTGAGCTCCGGACGGACCACGTCCCGGTCACGTCCCGGACATGGCACGGCTATGTGTGAATCAACCTTAACTCCGGCTCGCACATGGCCGGATTTTATCCGTCGTTATCAAATCAGTTCGTCCATTTAGCGCAAACGTGTTCGTGGAAATATCGTCGATTCAGTGATAAAAAAGCGCTTTCAATGTCACTAGTAACTATGTATATGTCGCAACCAAGTAGCTTAATCAGACGTGTCATTAAAAGCCTAGCCTTTTCATTGAACTGCACCGTTTAAACAGCGAGTGAAATGGGCAAGTCATTAAACGATATTGAACAAAAGATGTCACTTAGTTCGCTGAAAAATCGGCGCATTTAAATGAAAAGACTAGACATTTAATGAAACGGCCGATTAAACTATTCGGCTGTGACATATACAACGTGTAACAAAATAAATGAAATAGCTCTTAAGCAGTCATTGTACTCATCATTATGAACAACTTTCACTAGGGATGGGACCAACACTGAAATCACGAAAGAAAACTTGCCTGCCCCATAAAATTTTGTGCACGCAACTCGACAAAATGTAGTAATGTGTGTGCTTTTTTTTCGCGATTTTGGGGTCGGGACCCCTTAAGAGGCGCGTTTATTCTGTTACACGTTGTATAAAGCATGCAAATTGCAATAAGTGAAAATGTTTTTTGTTAATCTTGATGATTGCTGCAAAGCTTTTGAATGCAAAGTGTTCATGTATTACTACACTGATAAAACAAAGAAACATTGCAGTTGTGACAGCAAAAAGCTCATCGCATTATCAAAGTCGATGACGTACTAATTATTTTTTTATTTCTGTTGCTTATCATGATGAAACAAAAGCAATAACATTATCAGCCACTGTAGAGCCCGTCAGTTAGATTGAATTATTTTTTCTTTTGTTTCGTTAACAAAGAATGAAGGTAATACAGTGCGTTGTGCGCAACAAATCTCGCCTTGATACATTTTAAGCTTTTATCTACACTCACAACGTAATGTTCCAAATATGAGTTCAAAAACGAATGCATAAATACATAGTTTTTTTTCATGGATAGGTAAAATTAAAAAAAAAAACCATTACAATTCAACATTTTCCTTCGATTTTTAAACAACTGCATCATAAAATAACTTTTTAATTTTTATAGCACACTTTTTCTTTTTAATTTTTGGCGCGGCTCATTGACTTAAGTCAATGAGCCAGCTTTTATCTTTGTCTATGTTTGAGCGCGCTGCGCAGTCATTCGAATACGCAATGAGAATATCCGCCATATTGGAATTAACTATTTTTCCACTTATTTTATTTCAACTGTATGAGTGAAGATAAAATAGTGTATGCAACGGCATATAATTCGGTATTAAAACACTCGTGTGATGCTATTATCACACTCGTGTTTTAATAACCCTTTTTATATGGTCGTTGCATAAACTACTACTTTTTCTTAGAAGTATAGTCACAAGTATTATTATTGATACGAAAATTCAAAAAATATTTAGCAAATATTGTTGAGTTTGCCATAATCGCCACACTTGGCAGGCGGGTTGGCGATCGCAGTGTAGCTGTTGTGTGTAGCTTAGTCGCCTCTTACGACACCCACGGGAAGTGATGGGTGCTATTCTTTTACGTCCGACACCATACGGAACGAAGATAGAATTAAATAAATATAATTTTCTATCCAGTATACCATAATATCCTATTGGGACATAATACCTTTTCTTTCTCAGCGCGGTCTGGTAGCTGCCAAACAAATCTTCGAATGTTTTGTTCTGGGACATGCCGGATACTTATGAATTCTTGATTGAAGCTTAACGGTTTTCTCTACACCGTTTACAATATAAACTAAATCCCATTCTTGGCATTTTATTGTGGTTTTACTCAACTGAGATAAATAATTAAGGGCCCGTCGGGCCTGTGTATCTAATTAAATTCATTTCGTATTCACCAAATTGGTTACACTGATACGTAACCGCTGTTTTGCCCGATCCCTCAGTTGTCTACCTAAGTTAATTTGAACGCTTGCTCTGAGCTTAATCGAGTTCAAAGAAATGGATAAAGAATTGGCTGATTTGCTTTCGTTCATGACGTCATTTGTTATCATATTTTTCGCCGTTGTTTCAAGTCCTTATTTACGGAATTTCGAAGCCTAGCTTTTTCTTTATTTCATTAATAAAAGTCTTTTGTCAAATTTAAAAGTTTCTCAAATTTATATATATAATATTTATCTGTAGACGATTTTAACAATACGTTCCGTAGTAGTCATAGAATTATTTGTATGGTAGTTTACGCACGCACTAGATCCGACTTCCGTCATTCCGTGAGTCTCCAATTCGGAAGAAATATTAACGGACCGAAGTAGCCGTAGTTCTGTTTGTATGAACACATTACCTCGGATTCGAATCAGACATATCCAAAGATAGCCCGTAAATAGCTTGGATTTGGATCAGTGATCGAATTAGAGCGTAACCTCCGAAAAATCCGAATTCGGTCCCAGTTTTTTTAGACTCTAGATCCGTATTTTCAAGAATTCGGATCGGATGCAGTGCGAAAATCAATATCCGAATGTGTGCTTGTAGTAATTCGTTTAAATACGTTGTGCACTATATACCAATCAATAGATCACGACGACCTTGCTTCATCAACACTAATCTAATAACACTATAACTATCTTAGTCCTCGTGCTGTAATGATTGATTACCCAATCCGATAATGTTCCAACGCGTGCACTACCCAGATACTAACCTAGCTATAAGCTACATTTAGCTGGACTCCGTTCCTGGTAATCGTATTAAGCGCTCTGATTGAATGAACTAATTTCAGGGGTTGTTTCCAAATGGCTGGCTGATTTGGTTTTGAGGTAATTCGGTTAAATCTGGCTATGTACACGTGAAGCTGCCATTTTTAGGGGTAATAGGTAGTGGTCGTAGGTGAACGTGATGGCTAGACGGTGATCATTGAATGTGTAAAAATGCAAGCTCCGGTTGGTCCTGAGAAATTCAGGTTGAGCCCTCCTTGTCTCTTTATACTGCTCCTCCGACCAAGACGGTTGGTTTTGTCCGGTGGGCAACTGCCCGAGAGTTGATATTCGGGCTTTGCATATTTTCTAATTGCACGGTAAACTCTGATATCGCGATTTAGGATTTTGTCGTTAGTTCGTAGCTGACGAGATAGATGGCGCTGCGAGTCTCATTTGTTGATCCTGCTACGTTGATTTTTTGTGGCGGTATTAATGTCGCCTACACACTAACTAAAAGACTAGACCGCAAAGCGAGTACATCTGCATCTCATTGCCAGGCTGCGACTGACGCCACTGCAAACTGACCAAAACTAACTCAGTTAAATAAGTAAGTCAAACTGTTATATAAGGGAATAATAGTAGTTTATGCAACGACCAAGTGTGATAATAGCATCACACGAGTGTTTTAATACCTAATTATATGCCGTTGCATACACTATTTTATCTTCACTCATACAGTTGAAATAAAATAAGTGGAAAAATAGTTAATTCCAATATGGCGGATATTCTCATTGCGTATTCGAATGACTGCGCAGCGCGCTCAAACATGGACAAAGATAAAAGCTGGCTCATTGACTTAAGTCAATGAGGACGCGCCAAAAATTAAAAAGAAAAAGTGTGCTATAAAAATTAAAAAGTTATTTTATGATGCAGTTGTTTAAAAATCGAAGGAAAATGTTGAATCGTAATGGTTTTTTTTTAAAATTTTACCTATCCACGAAAAAAAAGTATGTATTTATGCATTCGTTTCTGAACTCATATTTGGAACATTACGTTGTGAGTGTAGATAAAAATATATAGCAATGGGATCATCGGGATATGAAATAGCCTGGCAATAGGGTACAACTGTACCCCATTGCTAATTTTGCATAGATGCGTAAATATGACAATGATTAGCCTTTTTATTTTTAGTCATGGGCTCGCGTTTGATCACAATCTCACCTGGTGGCAAGCGGTGATGTGGTTGACGATAGAGAACGCTGGCCTAGAAGTAACCACTCTTAACATACAGACCCTCAGGTCGTAGTTGTCAGGAAACACAGTAGAGGTAAATCCAGTCCTTAGCTGTACGCGCGTGTTGTGAAAGTATTATCAGAAAACAATATACCTAGCTAATAAAATAACATCTCAAATGTGTATTCTTATCTTTTTCACCCAAAATACTCTACGACGTTAAGGGGTACCGCTGTATACTACTGCTGGGTTGTTCCACATTGTGATTATAGGAAAACAACATCTAAAACATGTATTCTTATATTTCTTACCTGTAGTACTCTAACTCTTAGACCTATAGCGAAGGGGTACAGTTGTACCCCATTGCCGGGCGGATCCACTTCGTCCCCTCGAGACACACCGCTGACGGCGCTGCACACTGACTGCTTTCGCGACCACATCGCCGCTTTTGCGTGAAGAACTGTGGGCAAAGAAAAACAGATTGTATTTTTGCTTCATATACTGTCCAAAAAAATCAAGTGACCTATTACAGAACTTCGAAGTTAAGATTTAGATGTATACCGACTGTACGCCACTTCGGAGCGCACAAATTAGTCAGGTTTGTTATTGCGAAATAAACAACTTGGATAGTATGTTGCAAAATATTTTAATTCGAATGTACTTATTGAAAACTGTCGAACTTGCGTACTTTGACCCATCTCGATGTACGCAATGTCGACAGTTTGTTACTGCGACGGAAGTAGTACTTCATATCATGCATGATCCATAATGCAATAATTCATCCATCAAAGTACCATTTTAATGATGCTGAGTAAATCGTTTGTAAAACAAAGTAAGTTGCATAAATGGTGATGATCTCTTAAAATCAAAGGTACTGCTTGGGTGCTACGTAATCAGACATGAAATAAAAATCATACAAGCCCAATAATTCAAAAGAAGTCAATCGTGGTTTGTGAATGTAACAATGTTCGTAATATTTTTATGATCTGTGTTCGTACATAAAGTTATTTTTAATCAAGATAATAATTTCATAGTTCGATTGTAACATCTGTCAGATCGGCATACCATAGTAGGATATACAGGTTTGTGACCGAGTAATAACAGCTGCCACAATGAATGGTTTTATGGAATATTGCCATAATTCTATGAAGATTTGGCAGATCGGCCCATAATTTGTGGTCGGAGATCGATAGTAGGTCATCTTGATTGCGATAACTTGCCAGGGTTGAAGGTTCCCACGTTAGGGAAAGTGTTCTTGGGTTTTTCCATCGGTAATTTGTCAGTAACAGCCTTTTTTTTAAGGATGGGAAATCATCAAATGTGTCGGAGTTGACAGGACCGCGGTGACTCTTTCGAACAAATTCCGCAAACCTGGCAGGCTTTGGCCCTAGCGGATCCCGACTACTTTGCTGACATTTCCTTGATGCAGTAACACCCTGGAAACTAGATTTGTGCCAGTTTAATAGCTTTTAAACAGAAATAACGAAACGTGGGTATCTTTAGTTTTAAGGTAGTCCACTGCCTAACTCTTAAAGTAAAAAGTAGGCGTGATGTTATCGTATATCAACATATATAGACCTATCACATAATTCAACTTAATCCCAAAAATCTCACAAAATAACGCATAAAATTATGAAGTTATTTTATCAAAAGGTTATCAGATTTCAGCGACAAAAACACGCATAATAACATCGGACCTTATCACTACATGGAGTTATATCTATACGAGATTATGCCTACTTATGTATGTAATTTTGCCCATATGTACGCGTGGGTGCTTAGTCTGAGTTATCCTTGAAAGCTTCATCAATATGAATGAATGGGTAGAGTTGGATTTTTTCAGGATATTTTTTGCCTCAGATTCGATCTTGTTTAATGTCGCATTGACGCTGCGGTTGCGTCGCGTAAACGCTTTGCTAGCATAGGCGTAGCTTGTCTAGTTTGCAGGAGCGTAAGCACGGCTACAGTATTTTTGCGTAGCACGGCTACAGTATTTTTGCGTAGCACGGCTACAGTATTTTCGCGTAGCACGACTACAGTATTTTTGCGTAGCACGGCTACAGTATTTTTGCGTAGCACGACTACAGTATTTTCTCGTAGCGCGTCTACAGTATTTTCGCGTAGCAAGGCTACAGTATTATCGCGTAGCAAAGCTACAGTATTTTCGCGTAGCACGGCTACAGTATTTTTGCGTAGCACGACTACAAGTATTCTCACAGTGCATGTCTATGACGTGTTGGCTTACCGTGTCTACGTGACACAAAGTAGTTTTTTCGTCGTCGAGATTGTATCAAAACTAACCCGAACCTGAATCTGACGAAAAATATTAACTGATCCGTTCAAATCCTTGATTTTCATAAAGTATATCTATCTATTAGCTGACTCGGCAAACTTCGTAACGCTTCAGAATTCTTTTAATTTCGGGGTTTGCTTCTGTCATGTATCAGAGAGGGCGTTGTATAGCGCTTAAAGTATCATCACCTGCCTAGCCTTTTCCCAACTTTATTGGGGACGACTTCCAGTCAAACCAGATTCATTTTATTTTATTTTATTTTATTTTATTAGGGAAAACAAACAATTGTACATTTTTTTTTTCTTATGTCTAAGTATACAATTAAGTAGGTTAAAGTACAATCAACAACGTTTCCACATATTACTAGTATAATTCACTTACAAACAGTATGGATGAAAGGTGGGGCTAATCATAACATTGTACAAAATTATTAATTGGTTTTGAGTGCAGTAACCAGTTCTTTTTTAAATAAATTGTGAGACAAAGCAAATATGTCTATTTTAATAAAATGTTGGTTATACATTTTGACTAATCTGTGGACTAGTGGTCGTAGCAAAGAGTGGGTAAGCGCGCGCCTCTCGTCTCAATACAGTTCTGGGCACGACATAAAATATATTATTGACAAGTTCAGGGCAATCAAACTTGTTGTGTATCAATCCACGGAGCATCATGGCTTGCAGTAACATACGCCTTGAATGTAGTGTCATTAATTTAAATTTCTGCAACGACTGCTCGTATGGCAGGCGCTCCAAGTGACATTTAAATTGCAATGTTTTCAAAAACTTACGCTGAATTCTTTCTAGTGCTTGATCATATTTTGCATAGTAAGGGTCCCATATCATACACGCATACTCTACCTGTGGTCGTACTAAAAAGTTAAAAAGATGTAGATATGTGACTGGGCGTTTGAAATCGCATGACGATCTCATAACAAAATTGTACATTTGGAAAGCTTTGGCTATTATCTTTTCGATGTGTAAATTAAGATGAAGTTTGCAATCCAAAAGTACACCCAGATCACAAATTTGAGTTTCTTTAAGAAGGAGTTCATCGCAGAGACAATAATTATAGTTAATATTTTTTTTATTTTTGGTAAAGTTAATATATTTACATTTATTGATACTTAATTTTAGTTTATTTTTGATACAGTAATTAGTTAGTCTATTCAAATCTTCTTGAAGAAGGTAACAATCGTTAATTGATGAAATTTTCTTATAAATTTTAAGATCATCTGCGTATAACAAAAAATTACTATTTTGAAAGCAATTACCGATATCATTTATATAAATAATAAATAACAAGGGACCCAAAATTGATCCCTGGGGAACTCCAGATGTTGCCAAAAATGTGTTCGAATGGTATCCGTTACTTACTATAGTTTGACTGCGATTACTAATGTAAGACTGGAACCAGCGCAATAGATTGCCCCTGATACCATTAAATGAAATTTTGCTCAACAATATTTTATGATCAACTCTGTCAAAGGCTTTTTTAAAATCAGTGTAAATTGTGTCAGTTTGGGCTCTGATGTCCATATTATTAAACAAGTAGGTAGTAAAAATCATTAAATTTGTGACTGTGCTTTTTTGTTTCACAAAGCCATGCTGCTCCGGAATTATACAATGTTGAATATATGAATACATCTCGTGGTGAACAAGCTTTTCAAACAGTTTAGCTAGTGTACAAAGAAGAGAAATAGGCCGATAATTCTCAATGTTTTGTCTGGGACCACCTTTATAAACAGGGACTATATTAGCCTTTTTCCAGACGGCAGGAAACGAACCATTGCTAATACATTGATTGAAAATCTTAAATAATGGTTTGCATAATGTATTCGCTGACCATTTCAAAAAGCAAGGAGGTATCCCATCCGGTCCCGGCCCTTTATTTAAGTCTAGCATCTTTAATTGTTTGCAAATTAGCGGAAGGCTAAAATGTAAGCTACAAAGAGATGTAGCATTGGTATCGGATTGATCAGACACTGGGCTCCAGTCAGGTGTTAGACTAGATGGTTCGTAAACGGACTGGAAAAAGGATGAAAAGAAGTTACATATTTTAATAGGGTCACTGGACGTATCGTCTTTGTAGTACATTCTGGATGGCATCCCAGATTTGCCTTTGCGATTAGCAATGTAAGTCCAAAAGAGTTTGACATTTTTGGGAATACCATCCTCAACACTATTAATATAAATACGATAGCATTTGGTACATTCTGTTTTAAAACGATCTCTGTATAAAGAAAAAATTTCATAGTCGGATAAGTTTTTATATTTCTTCCACTTTGTCCAGGCTTTTTTTTTGTTATTAAAAATGTGTACAAGCGCTTTTGAAAACCATACGGGAAATTTTGAGTTTTTCGGTTTGGAAAGAGGGACCCGAGATTTGATTATACCGTATAGGTGATCGTAGAAAACTTCTACGTTTTTTTCAGCTGACTCACTATCTAATTCCATGTCCCAATCAATTTCTTCAATATCTCTATTAATAAGGATATAGTCAGCCTTACGGAAATTATATTTAGGCGTACATAGTGGACGTATGGAAGTAAATTTAAGATTTAAAGAAAGAAGAGTGTAAAAAGGAGGATGGTGATTATCAGCCTGAACCAGTTCCTGATTAGGTTTGTACACATGGCAGTCAGTATTGGAGATCAGAAGGTCCAGTGTTCGCCCGTTTAAATTAGTTAGATGGTTATATTGCTGAACATCGTGAACAGTCATAAAGCTTCTTAAGCGGTGACAGATTGTAGAATTGCCCATGCAAGTAAGCGAGTTAAGAGCGGGATTAGGTCTCGCCCAGTTGGCCGTCGGTATGTTATAATCTCCGAGTAACAGTAAATTGTCGATATTAATTGAATTAATTAAATTATCCATTAAATCAAAATGCAAATTATACACTGCAAGTGGCGAACTATTAGGAATATAAACCGCACTGATGAGAGTTTGTGTGGTAGCGTTACTACTAGGGATTGTTATAACAACTTGTTCAAAGTGTTTATCTAAAATATTTTGCGACGGAAGCGAGATACTAACGGGGTTGTATTTTCGTAATACTGCTACCAACACACCACCCCCCTCAGACTTATTAGTTGCACTTCTATTACGATCACAGCGAAAGACAGATTAGAAGAAGATTCAGCTGAATACCAGTATTTTACGTGGAGCGGCTGCCTACTAGACCTCCAGAACCCATTAACTGGGTAACACGGTACTTTTTGGCAAGACTGGAGACAGATTTTCTGGCTTCTGACAATCCGTAACGACTGTCAAAGATCTACAAATGACAGCCGGGACCAACAGCTTAACGTGGTTTCCGAGGTACGGAGACGGCTCGGTAAAACGTGGTCACCCATCCGCCACTACACATTACCGCTATGAAAATAAATTTTCTTCAAATTTTTTTTGTGATTTTTTCCAATGTTTTAATAGTTATTCTGCTACTCGGGGTTAAGACCAATTCAAAAAATCTAAGATCAAACAATTTGGTCTTGCCGTTCTGGAGTAATAATTATACAACGTGTAACAGAATAAACGCAATACCTCCTAAGGGTTCACGTAAGTACTCATAATTATGAACAACTTTTAGTATGGGACCAACCTCGAAATCGCAAAAAAAATCAGATGTTCTGTACGTTTTGTCGAGTTATGCGCACAGAAATGTATGGGGCAGTCGATTTCTTTTCACGATTTCAATTTTGTCTCCAAAGTTGTTTATAATGATGAGTGCATAACCCCTTAAGAGGTATTGCGTTTATTCTGTTACACGTTGTATATTTCAGGTTTCACAAAAGTCAAATAATTTAAATAATCAGAGTAGTTAAATGTAGCGTTATCGTTTGAATCTTCGGGTATTTCAGTTGCGAGGGGACCCAGATGTTACCCGCTTACTGAAATATTTTGTATTGATTATTCAGCCGCACCTGTTATATGTTGATTAACGAATATATTAAACAGTAGATTACCTTTAACATAACTTTTATGGCGAGATATAGTACCCTAAGTGCTATTGTTTTACTAATTACTATTCTTATTATGGTTTTCCATGGCTTTTCTGTTTTCTCTGCGTGATTTTTTTTTCTTTTTTAAACTTTGCCCCACACTAGGAATTTCTCCTGTATCGTGGGTGCGTTTACAAACATACAATATCACATACACAAACAGCCAGACCCGGAACAACTATCTGTAGGCCATACAAATATTTGTTCCGTGCGGGAATCGAACCCGCGACACGCAGCGCAGCGGCCAATAGCTCAACCACTGCGCCAACCGTGTCATCAATTGGTCAACTTGGTTTAGGTACCATCCACTGGCGCGAGGACGCGCGGGCGCGCGGGGAGCGACTGACGCAGCGACATTTTGAGCTGCGTCGGTCGCAGCTGTGCGAGGTCCTGGTGGCGGAATGGCGGAACAGGCTTTTACGCCCTACCGCCGGCCTCGTCACTATCGAGGCCATCCGGCCAGTGCTCGACCTGTGGCTCGGGAGAAGGCACGGCTCCCTGTCGTTTCGTGCGACACAGGTCCTCACGGGGCATGGCTGCTTCGGGAGATTCCTGTGTCGCATAGGCAGGGAGCCGGACGCTCGGTGTCACCACTGCGTCGACTGTCGGGAGGACACGGCGCAGCATACGCTGGCAGAGTGTGCCGCTTGGGAGGAGCCGCGCCGTGCCCTCGTCTCTGTGGTAGGCAGTGACCTCTCGCTGCCGGCTGTAGTACGTTCTATGGTCGGCGGTGAGGAGTCCTGGGACGCGGTGGTCTCCTTCTGCGAAACTGTCATCGCGCAGAAGGAGGCTGCGGAAAGGGAGAGGGAGATGTCGAGTGCTCTCCCGGCCCGCAGCAGGCACACCGGGCGTCGGAGGAGGGCATACGCTGCCCTCCTTCTGCCCCCCTAACTGGGTCCAGGGGGGGCGGACTTGGGGATGTCCGTTGCCCCCCCAGTCATCCGGACCCGAGGTGGCGGCGCGTGGTGTTCCCGTGCGCCCCTCTGACGTCGCGGGGGGAGTTAAACACCTCACTCCCCCCGCGTACGAGATGTGGCCCGCAGAGGCGGGCCGGCACCAGCCGGGGATTACGGAAGTCGCATATGTTCCCGCGATCCCCGGCGTAGGTGGAAGATGGAACACCGGGGTGGTTTTAGTCAGTAAGAGTCTGACAGACCCCTCCGCCCGCCCCAGGGCGGAGGACATCCATGAGGATTTCACCCCGTAAAAAAAAAAAAAAAAAGGTACCATCCACTAAATCAATGATGGGATTTTTTCTGGATAGAAATAATATTATATTGTTCCGTCAGTTAGAAAAAAGTATTAGACACGTATTTTTTATATGAAGTCAATAGAAATAGACTCACGCAACAATGGTCCACAGCAGGACTAAGTGCGGTTACCATATTCCATAGATAGCTAGATAGATAGAAATAGACAAGACCACCGACCACGCGACTGTCCCATCGGAGTTCGCCGTCAAGCTACCTGCTGTTTTTCATCGACGCATGGGAGTACCAGTGCCTCAAGGCATCTTCTGAGCACGCTCGCTTCATCATGGCTTCGCATGACTATGGCTTTCCATCAGGCGTAATCGAGGTCAAAAGTTAGCCCATTCATAATAAAATATAGGTATAAGAAAAGACCTAAGCCTACGAGAGCCTGTGACGACACTTCTCGATGAAACTGAACCTACCAAAGCAACACATCTTTAACATACTGTAACGTTTTCAGTAAAATGTATTGGTAGTAACAAAAAAAAAATGTTTTTGGTACCTAACTGACGAACAAAAAAGTATTTTTCAGGAATTTACATTTTAAATGCCAATAGGTACTCATTATGTGGTCTTTTACTATTGACAATGAGAAAAGTAGAATATTTATTAAATACCTAAGTATACACAAAAATAATGTTAATTTTGTGTTATTTTAATAAAGATAATTATTTTGTTATCACGTTATTAGCAGGGTAATATATTCATTAAGTTTAGCAGTCTCTGTAACTGTGTATACGGACTAGCTGATTTCTTTTTTCGTTTAGGGCGTGTATTTTTTGTTTCATCTAAATCCTGTCTTTGATTGATACCTGATGGCCTGATGACCTACTTGAACAAAATTTGGAAGGTCCATTCCATTTGGAAGGTTCCTCTAAGTCCATGTTTGCTGCCGACTTTACAGTACAAATGGCAATTAGCTTTGTTTGGATAATAATATATTGTACATTTACTTGACCCAGTTAGTGTAACAAGACAAGCAAGACACTTGACATTTAAACAATGTTTAAACAACATTAATGTGAACTTAAACAATTTAAACTAAGTTGAGTTTAAGTTGGGAGCTACTTAAAATGATACATACCTACATATAAAGTATCGCCCCTTTGTTGCTGGCAAAGTTATAATATTCAGTGAGTAATCAAAGTGACATTCTATCACCGATAACCACAAAGCACAAAACCTGGTTTTATGCTCCGTGCCGATAACGAATCAAAAAGATATAGGATTGCCATTCGCTACCGAAATGTCATACGGGGAATTTCGGCATTTCGACAACCGTCATCGACACTAAAAAAAAAAATATAATGTTACTTGTAAGTCTAGAGCATAATTCATAGAGGAGGCCAGCCCTGTGCCATCAAAATATAAATACTCTTTACTGTAGATACGGACGCCAGCACATCAAAAGAGATCGGCAGCAGCGACCTATCGCTACCGGCCATGGTCCGCAGCGAGGAGGCATGGGAAGCAGTCTCCCCCTTCTGCGAAGCAGTAATGTAGCTAGTGAAGGAGGAGGCGGGCCGTGTGGGGGAGAGGCAAACCTCACGCCACAGCCGCTGCATCAGAAGAAGATGCCCCGGGCGTCGAGAGTCGCAGGCGAGCGCTGGGCGAGCGTCTGATCAGAAGAAGGCCCGGGTCGACGGCACGTTGTGTTCCACGCGTGCCTCAAAGAGAGGTCAGGGTATTAAAAGACGGGGCCCGTTAGGGCCGGTGCCTGCCAGGGTTGCGGAATTTGTTCGAAAGAGTCACCGCGGCCTTAGAACGCAAAGGGAATTATGAGGAACACGGATGGGTTTTAGTCAGTAAGATTCTGACACTCCCGCTGCGCCCAGAGTGGAAGGAGTCATTTGATGATTTCCCGTTCATAAAAGTAGATCAAGTTACCCGAAACTGTAAAGTTTTTAATTAAACTTGAACCTAATGTTTTAGTGAAAAAGTTGAAAATCTGTTACAGGAAACCAGATTGTTGTAGCTCGATGTGCTGACGACTGTACACCATTACAAGTTTCAATAGGAGCTTAAAAAATAGTAGGGTGTAACAAGATGCGATGTAACCGCTGAAACCAAGCTTTCTTGAGAGAAAATCTTTTGCAGAGTAACATTTTGTCCGAAAATGAAATTTAGAAGCCTAACGATCATCGCAGCCACTTTTCCGACCTACAAAACCAACGAGACACTTGATATTTTCTGTAATAAAAATTTCAACAGTTCTTTTTATGGCCCTTCGCTTCTCAAATTTTGTAGGCGACATTACACAGGTAGCCTTGTGTACTTGGTACATTAAACGAACGATAACAAACCAATTAAATTGAATTTGTGAGCATCCCTGAAAGTCCCGAAAGTGTTCGTTGGACAAACAAAGGGTCGCTTGACAAAATGTTAATGGGTTTTTGTAAGTCTTTTGTAAGTATTCACAAATTCTGAAAGCTTTTCGTGGCGAGTGTACATGATGTGATGTCAGTCTGTTTTCTTTGAAAGTGTTTAATTTAACATTTATGAATAATTGTCTGATACTATCTGATGCCCGCGACTTTGTCCACGTAGACGTCGGCTTCTGTTGCGGAATTTGTTAGAAAGAGTCACCGCGGCTCTGGAACGCAAAGGGCATTAGGAGGAACACGGATTGGTTTTTAGTCAGTAAGAGTCTGACACTCCCTTCCGCTCAGAGCCAAAAGCGGAAGGAGTCATCTGATAATTTCCCATTCATAAAAAAAGACGTCAGCTTCAAAGAACAAAGAACGTTCTCTCCTTGAATGGGAGGGCCCATTTGCTTCCGCTTTTAGTTAAAAAATTTGAAAATCTTTTCTTAGCTGATGCTTTCGTTAAAAAATAAAACTATATTCCAACAGGTTTCTAGACTTAGGTGGTACGCTGATATCAGTCAGGACAAACGATGAATCGTTTGTGAGGTTTTTATCGGTCGTATATAACGCTATTTGTCACAACGTCATGGACTGGTTAGTGGTTAACAGACAGATTTAAACGACCGATAAAGTACCTCAGAAACTGGGCATTATTAAGTGAAGTAGATTTTATTAATGGCCAATTTCAACTGTCAAATCATTTTTAAGGACTTGATATACTCGTACAAAGCACTTCGGGCGCGCGGCGGCGAAAATGTATGGAGTTTGGCCGCGCGCCCTCGACGCTAAGTATAATTATTTCGTCCCTTTGACACCATACATTTTATCTTGTCAGCGCCCTGTCTGCGCGCCCTTTGTATAACAAGTCCCACATTTATACTTGTACTCAAATTTTCCTTGGTCAGTGCCCTACTTAAATTTATACTAATATTATACTGTGAAAGAAATTCTATTAGTCTGTTCGTTGCATCTTCACGCTATAAGGGCTGATAAAATATGTCAACCTATTATTTCATTCGTACAATAAAAGCTATCAGATTACAGAAAAAATCAGCGCTGTGGCTGTTTTTATTTCCATTCCAGCAAGTTAAAACTGAAGATTTATTCATATTTCTAATACCTAAACGAAGTTGTAGCACTATGTTTAGTGCAAAAGAGCAAGAAAACTGTTACCTAGATTAATTTAGCGGAGCCCGTAACTAGTAGCTACAGTGATTATAAGTTTTGCTCAAAGAGAAGTTTAGTTCTCTATATTAAATTAGAAGGTACAGAGACGCTTACCCTACTAACTTAAGTTCGAACTTATGAATACTTCGGAGTAGCATTCATGGACTGTATCACTAAGGGATGAGACGATACAGCGACTTCTGTTGAATTTGTCTCGCGCAATTTTATTAACATAGCGGGGTCTTGGTAGCCCACCATGTAATGCAACTTACAAGAGAGCTGCGGCCCTACCATGAGGGATGGAGCTATATAGGGTGTATAGCTCCATCCCTCCTTCTCGCTCGAACGACTCACGCTTTAACACGTCATGGTAGGGCCGCTGGATTCAGGTGAAAATTTGGTCATATATGTAAACGAAGCGCGTGACCGTGGCAATGGTCATCATCGTTTACTAATACAAACAGTAGGGTAGATTCCCCCCGGGTCGACGGCGCGTTGTGTTCCACGCGCGCCTCAAAGAGATGTCAGCATAGCAGTAGGGGCCCGTTAGGGCCAGAGCCTGCCAGAGTTGCGGACTATGTTCGAAAGAGTTACCGCGGCTCTGGAAAGCAAGGGCACTAGGAGGAGCACGGATGGGTTTTAGTCAGTAAGAGTCTGACACTCCCTTCCGCTCTGCCCAGAGCGGGAGAAGTCATTTGATGATTTCCCATCCATAAAAAAAAAAAAAAAAAAAAGGGTAGATTCCTAGTAGCGGAGTTTGTTCGAAAGAGTCATCGCGGATCTGGAACGCAAAGGGCATACGGAGAAACACGGATGGGTTTTAGTCAAGAGTCTAACTATCCCTTTTGCTAGAGTCTACACTTTAGCTCAGCGCTGCTTGCGCGTGTACGAATATTGTTTCTAAATGCACAGTCATCTGTCGATTCTATGTACATGACGAAGTGAGGGCTTGGGTGAAGTGATCACGAAATGAGCTGTCAATCCATGCAATCAAGATGGAATGACAATCGCACTACAGATAGTATAACAGAAGGTAAAAGAGTCTCATGTTTGGACTGAATTCATGACATAAAGTTTTGTATTACTTATGTTATTAAGTAGTGTTAAGTTAACAAAAATTTCAATTGACTTACAGGGGAATTAAATTGAGAGAAATACTTGATTTCTATTCCCTCTGGTCCTCGTCTATTTAAAACTTTATTTAATTTTCAGAGTAGAGCCTGTTTATCTTGCCGTGTTATTCCTTTTTCTTTGAATGCCGCTGTCGACGCGGTTTATTATTTTTATGCAAATTCCCGTTCAAGTTAAAATTGACACGGATAGAAGTTTTTTTTTGGGTCTTTAAAACCTTTTGTGATGGAGTATTCCAAGTCTGTGAATTTATTAACCTTTCGTTTTGAAGGTCAAAGCTGTCAGAGTAACAAAATCATAGTATAATAATTATATGGTTTACTTTTTCTGATGCATAAAAAAAATTCAAAGTAGGTCATTTTTTTTTTTTGTTGCCATCGCGGGCAAAACCTGTATGAGGCTGACTCAGGATCGTGGGGATATATCGAGTGCTCTCCCGGCCCGCAGCAGGCGCACCGGGCGTCGGAGGAGGGCATACGCTGCCCTCCTTCTGCCCCCCTAACTGGGTCTAGGGGCGGCGGACTTGGGGATGTCCGTTGCCCCCCCAGTCATCCGGACCCGAGGTGGCGGCGCGTGGTGTTCCCGTGCGCCCCTCTGACGTCGCGGGGGGAGTTAAACACCTCACTCCCCCCGCGCACGAGATGTGGCCCGCAGAGGCGGGCCGGCACCAGCCGGGGATTACGGAAGTCGCATATGTTCCCGCGATCCCCGGCGTAGGTGGAAGATGGAACACCGGGGTGGTTTTAGTCAGTAAGAGTCTGACAGACCCCTCCGCCCGCCCCAGGGCGGAGGACATCCATGAGGATTTCCCCCCGTAAAAAAAAAAAAAAAAAAAAGGATCGTGGGGATTGTCCCCACGATCCTGAGCCAGCCTCATACAGGTTCTGCCCAAGTTGAGCCAATGGCTCAAGAAAAGAGAAGCCTATAATCAACAGTGGGTGAAGTCAGGCTGTCAATGATGATGATGATGATAAAGACATTGTCATAATCATATTACATATCATTCATAAATAGGAGGAGCTCGTGGCAAAATTATAACAGCCGCAAGGACCGATCTTCAAGGATAAGCAACGCTTGCCGAGGTTGTTGTGGATGGGTGACCATCGTAACATACCGAGACTCCTCCGTGCCTCGGAAAGCACGTTAAGCGTTGCTCTTGGCTGTCATTTGGTGATCTTTGGCAGTCGTTACGGATTGTCAGAAGCCAGAAAATCTGTCTTGCCTAGAAGTACCGTGTTACCCAGTTAAATGGGTTGCGGAGGTCTGGTAGGCAGCCGCTCCACGTAAAATACTGGTATTCAGCTGAATCCGGTTTGACTAGGAGCCGACCTCAATATAGTTGGGAAAAGGCTAGGCATATGATGATAAAAAAAACATACATATAAGAACTGACAATTACGGTAAATTAATAATAAGACTGGCATCATATGAATTTACTATGATTATAATTACTTTATCGTTTCTAAGACTGCTACTGAAGCCACGATACCATAAAATATAATATATATTTTTTTATACATTGAGAAACTCATTGAGGAAGTTTATATAAGCATCTTAGAAGTCAGAGATCGAAGTATTCATTAAATTAGAGATAATGATGAGCTGCATGAAGATAGCAACTCCTGATAATTTTTCACATATTTTAATGTTTTTTTGAACACTTGTTTATATTACAATTTTAGCGCAGGCATCTGGAAATAAACTGCATGTAGCTAGATCATTCATTAGGTATTTTATTCGAAATTCCGAGCAATGAAACCTAGGTGAGTACTTATATTAATGAAAATATCCATTGAAAATACTCGTACCTACCGTCACACGTGTCTACGTCATTGCCACGTTGTATGGTAATGCTTATCCTCTGTCTACGGTAAAAGCCAGCCCACGGGGCACATGCAGTATCAACTAGTCGTTTTGATAGATCTTTAATAAGTACATAGAACTCGAACCCCACGGTCTAAGAGGTTCATTCCTAAACTAAATTACATAAGTAAAGAAAAAGAAAGAAAAAATGTTTATTTACGTGAAAGTGACGCACAGAGCTACATAATATTAGTTAGTTGAGTACCAAACCCTTTCGAGTATAGAGAGTAAACACATATTACTAGAAAAGGGAAAGAGACAAAATAGTTTAAATGAGTCCACAAAGTAAAGGGATTTGTTTGTTTTCCGTTTCGTTGTTACTCAACTTTTCTTTGTTGCAACAGGCAACAAAGAAAAGTAACTTATGTGACTGAGATAAAAAAAAAGTGCACAACGCCGCTAAAGAAGTTTTCACTTGAAAAACAACGGGTTGCACTCCGGGAGTGCCGGCAGTAGTGAAAACTTGAACATTAACGTTGTGCATTTTTGAATATTTTGGAATGGTTAGGGAATAATTTCGCACGAATTGATTTATTTATCAGTATATAAGTACTATCATTTATGTGGTTAAATAAAATATTTATTTATTGCGCTATCGTACACAAACATGACAATTTATATTACATATTACATTATCCGTCTTATGAATTTTCGATCAGGTCACGTGTCCTGACGCGAGTTTAACATATTTACCCATACCAAAAAGTGCACAACGCCGCTAAAGAAATTTTCACTTAAAAAAAAAGTTGTTTATTCTGGTATACCACCAGAATAATCATTTCAAGATCAGAATCAAGATGTTTTTGGTATCAATGTGATTGATAGTGTGGTTACAATGATTAATATTATTATGTTCTTGCCTCGATTTTTTTTAGAGTCAACGCATCATTTTTATCAAACTTTCACACGGCCCATCACAGACTGGTGTCTATGGTCTTCTCCATCTCAAACCTTTCCTATCGTTTCTTATATCGATGACGTGTGACCATTTGTGTAACATCACAGCATACTCTAGCGTTGCCTATATTAATCAGAATGAATTCACGCCAATAGTTTTATGGGTAGGTATGCAAAATTAATCGAGAAGTTAAATAAACCGATTCACTTTATTTATAACTCATACTCGTTTGAAATGTTTACATTTTCAATCAAAATTCCTCATTTCACAAAATATTTGCCGCATAGAAACAATCAAGTACAGTCACGAGCATAAAATCTATCTAGTGTACAAGATTCAAAAGCGATATCCTTGTAAAGAAGTATTTACAAGTTATTACGATATTATGGAAGTAAGTAGCATTGCAAAACAAATAAACTGAAGTTAAGATAGAGTTTTTCTCAGATAGTGTCATCATCTTCCTGCCCTTATCCCATGTTACTTGGGGTCGGCACAACACGTTTTTTCTTCCTTTCTGTCCTATCAGCCGGCTCGCTATCACTAGTTCCCTTTTCTTTCATATCGCTCCTCACACAATCCATCCATCTTTTCTTTGGCCTCCCTCTCCCTCTCCTTCCATCCACTTTTATGTTCGTAAATATTTTAGTTACATGCGTTTCATTTCCCTCCTCTTCACAAATGTGTAGTGCAAGATATTTCTACTCGTGACTGTACCTAATATGTGCAGATTTACAACGATACGAATAACAGAGCTTTCAATCTTATGAAGCCAAACACGTATTCAATCAATTGTTGGGTTATTTCCAATATACACACGTGCTTACAAGCGGTAGCAACGTAGTATATTATGAAATTGACTTATAGTGTAATTTGCCGAAAATAGGTCGTTACGGAATGTTGTAGTGGTAATTCCGCCCAGTAGTATTTCAACAAGTGGTTATAAGGTACTTATGATTCTGATGGAATATAATGTTTAAACGCTAGAGCTTTGTAGGTTTATACAACGTGTAACAGAATAAACGCAATATTTGAAAATGGGTTACTGTACTCATTATTATGAAAAACTTTTACTATGAGACCAACCCTGAAATCTCGAGAAATTATAATCAAACGACATAGGTACATTTTTGTTAGCATAACTCGACAAAATGTACTAAATAGCTGTTTTTTTGCGGTTTGAGGGTAAATTTATTTTTTCTACTACCCACTGTTTCAGTCTTTGCGTCCTCATTTCAAAAACCCAAACCCATATACTAAATACGTTATAAGATTTGATTCACTGCAACTGACTCGGACGCCAAACCCATTTCATTGGAAATTCAATTTCAAGGAATCAATTTCATATTTTACATAATGAAATTGGATGCTCACTGGAATGCGACATGTTTACATAATGAATTAAATTCTGCAAGCACTAGTAGTTAAATCTGATAGATAAGCCACCGGTACATGGTCAGGAGGAAGCTACAGAGTTATGCATACGTAAAAATATATAGATAAAGGCTATGAATAATAAAATAGGCATAATAAATATCCGAACTGCTAACCTCCTCCCTTTTGAAGTCGGTTAAACACCCAACAAAGACATTAATAACGTTAACGGAGCCCATTAAGGGTTGGAAGAAATTAGTGCGAGAAAAATGAGGATAGCGGAAGCGAGAAAAATATAATTGTAATAAATTGCGACAACGTAGGTACTTGTGCTTTGTGTTGTTTGTTAAGAAAGATGTTAAAGATGACGGTATGTCTTTATTTCCATGGAAGATGGGTAGGCCTTTAGTGTGGGACGCTACTTGTGTCGATACTCTTGCGCCATCCCATCTTCCTAGCTCGTCGTGCTGTGCTGGTGCTGCCGCTGCGGCTGCTGAGAACCTCAAACGGCGGAAATACAATAACCTAGTTGGCAATTATATTCTCGAGCCGTTTGGGGTTGAAACTCTTGGACCGTGGGGTCCGAGTGCTTATGCGTTATTTTAAAGAACTTTGTAAACGCTTAGTTGACACTACGCGTGACCCAAGGGCTGGCTTTTACTTCGGACAGTGGATATGCATTGCCATACAACGTGGCAATGCCGCCAGTCTTTTGGGCTCACTTCCAGTCGACAGCGATACGGATGAATTTTTTGACGCCTTTTAGTTAGGAGTTTTCCTTTTGTATTTTATTTTAAGTGTACATAGGTTAATTAGTATTATATTGTAAATTAGTTGCTTTCGTTGTATACAATAAGAAAGATGTTTGATGCAATTAATGAAGATGTGAGTCTTCTTAAATTACAAAATTTAGATTTTGCAACTTTTTGAAATCGTATAAAACTTGTTTTGTTTTAGTCAGTCGACCTTGTTGAGGGTAGGATTGCAATACTCATAGTATTGCAATCTATGAATGTTGTCATGTTCATTTGTTCTCACGTATCGCCTAATGCATAAAGGATCTACCTCGTGTAACGCAATTTGTTCCATCAGTCACTCAACTGATCCGAGAGCTCAGCGTATCCTGGACAGTCTCACCTAACACTTTATAAGATTGATCAATCCTTCCCATGCGGTGGTAGGGTACCCGCCTGGTTCGCGACCACCCTCCCACGACTCCGGTATCAAGCAGCCTGCTCTGTTTCGTCGACGCGTGGCAGTACCAGTGCCTCAAGGCATCTTCTGGACACGCTCGCTCCATCATAGACCACATACATCGCTTTCCATCAGTCGTGATCGAAGTTAAGAAGCTAGCCCATTCCTCAATAAAAAAAATAAAACAGTATTTATTTCCAATGAACTGACATGACCACATGGTTTAAGGACGCCATTAGCTATATTATGACATCAAGTTTAATCTATTACCCCCAAAAGATTAAACGTAAAGTCATTTTAAAGGCTAAGAAATACAAAATAAGAATTTGAAGTCAATAAAAAAAATGTAATTTCCCTTAAATATAAGTAATAAAACGCACAAAATTATTATTTCTTTCCGTAGTCGGTTCGGCACATGAAAATTTTCATAGGCAAATTGACACTTGTTTTCGATATTCAATATTCATGAAATATTCGAATATAACGGACAATGTGGAGAACGGCCTTTTGTCCAGTTTTGAGCGGCGCTCACATTTTGTAAAGATTTTATTCATGTAACTTTTACAGGCGCGACTCGCGATTCGACATTTATTTAGGTGTAAATAATGAAATTGGTTAAACGTTCTGTTGTTTCCTTCGAATTTAATAGCATTGCTAGAATTTATGTGTTACTGAAAGATGAGACCTACTTTCTGCTTGAAGATGCTTTTCCTATTTATATCGATGGTACGAGCTTAGCATACTTCAGCCGTTGGATTAAACTCATATACAGTTGCCAGATTATCGCTGGGCCCACGCATCATTGATTGGCTGAAAAAATTTGAACCAGCTTCTGCCAACGGTTTCACCCGCATGAAAGTCGAAAATTATCTCAAGGGCACATGTCCCCGCAATGAAATCTCAATTCTATGTCCTACTACAGGTCATAATCAACCTGGGTGCCAAGTTTCATCCAAATCCGTTCAGCTTTTATCACGTGACAAGGCAACAAACAGACTGATAGAGTTACTTTCACAGTATAATATTAGAATGGATTCAAATAGAGCACTGACCAAGCAAAGTTTTGAGTACAATTATTAAATGTGGGACTTGATATAGAAAGCGGACAGGGCGCGCGGCTAGGGCGCTGACAAGATAAAATGTATGGCGACTAAGGAACGAAATATACTTAGCGTCGTGGGCGCGCGGCCAGACGCCATACATTTTCGTCACAGCAGCGCCCTGGCCGCGCGCCCGCCGCTTTGTGTATCAAGTCCCCAAGAGCAAGGAAATATTGCTGAAATGGATCTTGTTATCGCAGCCGTTTAGAATAATTTTTTTTATTGTTATTTCTGTATATTCTGTGTACCTATTTCGTGTATTGCGACGAAAAATGTATTATGTTTTCCTTGTATTCTAGAAAAATAATAAAAGAAAAAATGGACTGACTGTGTGAAATATGATATTGCTATAAAGGGCGGGGGAGTATTGAGATAGCAACCATTGTATAACTATGGAAGAAGAATACATTGCGCCGACCAAACAACAACAAAAAAAGGGGATTGAACCTTAGTGGCGGAGACCCCCGATGCCAATTTTTTTTCAAAATCACGGCGCGCGGTAAATCAGTTAAGTACATATATAGGTAGGTATACTTACCTGTTTTATCACGTGACGTAATTTAAATAACAGTTCCCGGCTTGATTTAACCATATGATATATGTATAAATAAAACACTTTTTTTTTGCGAGTTGTGGGCTAGTTCTAAATAAAGTGGTTTTCACATGCTTTTATTTTTACTTTCTTCTCAACCGCGAAAAGCAAAATCGAAAGTTGGGCCGAGTTTTTTGTATCCGTATTTTCACTGGGTTCAATCGGACGCAGTGCGTAACCGCTCTTATTGCTGCTCACACATGATGACTTTACCTACAAATATCTTGGCAACATGACACTTTAAGGCACCAAGTTGCTAACATTTTTTGTTAGTTTATGTGTCCTCTCATACATATTATGTTTCATCGTGCGCCGCGATTTTATTAAAAAATCAAAATGGCGACGGGGCTACGTCAGCCCCCATAGATAAATTACTGCGTTAATGTTTGAGAATGAAATAGCTCCGGCCAAAGCATTAAACATGGGAAAATATGTGAGGGAAGTGGGAAGTTTTAGCTAGTTTTGATTGATGGACCACCTGTGAAAACAAGTGTTACTAAATAGGGGTTGTAAAACGAAACGCTTCTTGTTTGCTATATCGTAAAATTTCAAAGCAAGCTTTATATTTTAGCAGTGCTACAACACTATTGAACTATACCCTTTAGTTTTATTTAGAATAAATTTTTAATAGATATGCTTCTGCAAACATGTTTATTTAATTGTATACGATACTACTTAAATAGATACTGTTTGGTTTCCTAAAGAAACCAAAACCATACAACAATACCAAAATTGTATTTTGCACCGAGATGGTTCTGTGAGTCTGATATTTCAAATTCTGTGGCAGATTTTCGGCTTTGAAGGCAAAAGTGAGTCGTAGAAATATTAAAAAGGCTTGATCCATTCACATGACACATCCACTAAAAAGCTGAAGTGAGAATCTTGCACAATACTCCGAGAAAATATGTATAAATAACTGATTAATATTTAGAAACGTCCAGCTATGAAATTAGCGGTTTATCGCTCTTAGGTCGAATGTCACTTGCGCGTACTACAGGGTGATTAATAAAACGATAAGGTATATGTATTTAATGTCTGTGTGACCTTTAAAGATAATATTACTGGTATGTGTTTTGTAAAGTGGTAAACAACTAATTCATTTGCCATTACATAGCTTTAAAGATTAATTTTATTTTTTGTCACATATTTGCGACGTTGGCGTTCAAAAGGTTATATGAGGCAACGATAAACCAAATGTAGTAGATCCTGGAGGTCTACTCTCTAAGCCCGAAGTCCGTAGTGTCGGGCGTTTTCTACTCCGTATCACCTACGGTCTTACGATTAGTACCGAACCCGAACTAGGAGTGAATGACAACACAATTTGACAGTTGTTCTTAGTTCGGGTTTCATAGACACAAATCTGTCCTTTAGGAATGTATAGCCAAGGGTTCAATTAGCGACATAAACTACCAAGTAATAAATCATAGAAGAAGACACGCCATACAATCATGATTCAGCCAATATCATAATGGATGGTGATGTTAATTGGGGCACGATAGGAGCAAAAAGCATGGCCCTACCCATCAGACTAATTAGGACAAAACAGTTCGGTCTAGGCTAGTCAATAGGAGGATATTTGCAAAGAGGCTAAGTGCCTATCACAAACTATATAGAGATACTACGTATGTGCCAAGCCAGCCAAACTTTGTATAGATCGATTTGTCTTTGTAATGGATAGTTTTACTATCGGTTGTACCATTGGTCATTGGTCACAGTACACTAAGTTTCTACGCAACTATACTTCGTAGTTCGAATGTATAATTCGAGATCATCTGAAATTTTCGCCACCAACTCAAGTATCGTGCGTACTCGTATTTTGAGTTGATTTTCAAGTTACCATTTTTGTATTAGAGAGGCCCAATAAAATAATGGAATAAGAACTTTGTGTGGTATAATCTAGAGATTTTTGTTCTAAAATTTGAAAATTATCTCATATTCTGAATTTAAATATGACCAACGGCCGCTTTCTATAATATATCTCAATCCCAATCTCGACCCCGATCCTTGTCTGTAACCAATCAAAGGTGAGGATTGTGTGGTGAAGGACACAAACTCGGCCGTTGATTGGTTACAGACAAGGATCGGGATCAAGATTGGGATTGAGATATGTTATAGAAAGCGGCCGTAAATAATATCAAAATTGTAATAAGTACAGGCTGGTTTTTAATGCATTGGTAATCTTTCAGAGGATGAAAGTACCTACAAATGAGAATTTTCAACTTTTACCAAGGGATTGATATTGACGTATGAACAAATCAGTTCACTGACATTGAAGACTTGAATAACTTCACAAAATGTAGAGATCATGGTTGATTTGGTCCTATCACTCATTTGGAGAAACATCGATGTACCTAAATGCCATTTTTTCCCAAAAATAATTACTCAATATAACAAAGTTCTTAAAAAGCTCTGCCCCAGCCCTGACATGTGAAAATTCCCAAATAAAAAATAAATCTTACGTAATAGTGAATAAACATTAAATTCGCGATAAATACGCGACACACCGGTGTGTCGCCGGGGCTGGAGCGGTTAACGAATAAATTCGCTTTAAACTTTAACAAATACATAAATTTTAAAGATACTATATAAACATTTATAGAAAATATGCAAACGGACTAAAAATGGAAGGGGAAGAACACATAGGGCATCGACAAAAGTGTATTTAGGTTAAAAGAAACAAAGACGTAAATCAATTTATCGGTAGACAGCGCTAACGTAGTTGTGACATAATAATATAGATATGCTAATTCGCATATGTCACGCATTTTCAAAAGTAGGTTGCAGTTATTGTACGTCGATGTTTCTCCATATAGCACTACTAGCACTTCGCCAGCGACTTCGTCCGCGTGGATTTAGTAGGTACTCCACAAACTTCAACGTCCCCTCTACCCTCTTTTAAAGGTTAGTTTTGGAAAATTAAGGACAACGATTTTCATTAATTACCTAGCCAAATCTGCTTATTCTGTCATCACAGGAGGCCCTAGACAATGTACCATTCAATTAGCGAATGCGATAGAATCTCAATCCCATACATTTTTGACGCCTTCGCCACGCTACCGTTGACAGAATCTCACTTGTCTCGAGCCCAGGTTCAGCGCAACTGTTCACCCCGCGTCAGGGGTCGATCATGCAAACATTGTTACGTCTGTTTCAATTATCCCACTTTTAGTTTGTTCTCATCATCATCATATCAGCCGAAAGACGTCCACTGCTGGACATATGCCTCCCCCAAGTGTCGCCACAACAACCGGTCCTGTGCGTCTCGCATCCATCGGTTACCCGCGACCCTCACCAGGTCATCGGTCCACCTTGTGGGAGGCCTTCTAACGCTGCGTCTTCCGGTACGCGGTCGCCTTTTAGTTTGTATAGCACTATATTAAAGCAAAAGTTGAAAAAAAAATTAAAAGATTATCCTTTGATAATTAATGTTCTGCCAGTGGCTTTGCTCGCGTGAAGTCGAAAAATATCCCAAGGTACCAAGTTTCATACAGTTCCATTTAATAAAAGTCACCATCTTTATACAACGTATAACAGAGTACAGCTCTTAAGGGGTCATTGTACACATCATTATGAACAACTTTCACTAAGGGATCAAGGATCAACACTGAATTCTCGAAAAAAAAAATCGACGTAGGGTAGGTAGGCTAGAGTAGCCAGTTGATGGGAGCGAAGCCGCGGGGGACAGCTAGTCTATACTTTTTTTTTGAGGATGGGAAATCATCAAATGACCCCTCCCGCTCTGGGTGGAGCGGCAGGGAGTGTCAGACTTTTATTGACTAAAACCCACCCTTTGTCCTCCTAATACCTTTCCTTCCAGGGCCGCGCTAACTCTTTCGAACATATTCCGCAACCCTGGCAGCTAGTCTATACTAATATTATAAAGAGGAATGATTTGTATTTTTGTGTGTGTGTATGTTTGTAATGAATTAACTCAAAAACTACTGTGCCGATTTCAAAAATTCTTTCACCAATGGAAAGCTACATTATTAGGGAGTAGCATAGGCTATATTTTATCCACGTATTCCCATGGGAACGGGAACTACGCGGGTGAAACTGCGGCGTGCTGCTAGATTATACCTACATAAATACCAATGTTGTGAAGTCACTGTAAACAAGGCCGTATTCGACGGTGAGCGACATATCTACAAAAGACGGTGTTAAAGTTTGGCTTTTATAATCAAACAGTGCCCAGCGAAAATTTACCATAATCTGAAATTCTAATGGCACTGAACTTTGTTTTGTGATGAGTCTAGTTGAGTGTTTGTTAATAAAATTAAAACCCGAACTTTATTTTGATAAACAACGGCTCTAAAAGGTCTGCTTAAACTACACGTACCCAAGCTTTGCCAAATAATTTTCTAAAACAAATATGCTAGGATATAGGGATTGCTAAGATACGAGTCATATCGATTTTGAGCCACTGTGTAGATGCATGATAGCGCCAAGCCTCTCAGTGATGCTCTAAATGATAACAGAGAAAAGAAAACTACATCGTGTGTGAATAAAATAATGTTTCAGGAAATCTTGCTGTGATCTTCTTCAAGAGCCACTCTAAACTTTGGAATACTTATGTTGTGAAAAAGTTAATTCGCCATTTTTATTCTTGATCACATAGTAAAATAAATGCTATTGATCGTTAGCGAGTTACTGATTTTAATAATCACAAACTATGCTCCAGTCCAACTATGCTCGAGTCACAAACTATGCTCCACCTCCTATCCTGCTTTCTGTGCCCCAAAACATGCAGTCAACGTTAATAGCCAAATCTATGCGCTGCCACCAACGATGCCGTGAAAGAGGCAATCCTGTGTGAATAAAAAAATGTATCAGCAGATCTTGCTATAATTCTAAGATTTTATCACTAAACATTAGAATGAATGAACGAAAAACTTGCAATATGTTGTAGTAAATTGATCGTTAGCGAGTTATTAAACCGAATATTCACAAACTATGTTCCAGTCCAACTATGCTCGAGTCACAAACTATGATCCAGTCGAATTATGCTCCAGCCACAAACAATGCTCCACCACTTTACACTCACCTTTTGTGCCCCAAGACATGCAGCCAAATTTAACTATGCGCTGCCACCGACGATGTCGTGAAAGTGGCAAAGTTTTGAGCCAATCAAGTGTAAATTACTGCCGAGAGAAAAAGAAGAAGAATCAAGGTTTTAGTACCGTGAATAAAATTCAATCTGTTATTTATTTATTTTATACTTTATTGTACACCTCATTACAAGAACAGATCTGTTTTGTGTACAGTAGGTACAACTATTTTCTTAATGACCCTCGGCAATCATCGCATTTCCGAATACAAACGAATGTTCATTTTCATGTCCATCAATTATTAGATTTATTGTGTACAATAATTTGAATTCAGAACTAAGTACTTTATTGTTGTTTATTATTGACAATAAGAAAATAGTTGTACTGTAATTAGACTGATGTTGGATGCAACCGCCACTAAGAATCTCTACGTATTTCAAAAACATAAGAAGGTTATTTTTTAAATGCAGCAGTTATTATTCAATAATCAAGTACAATTCTCCAATTATCCACGGAAAACAAGATTATCTTCCCCAGTAGAAACCTTCACAACTAGCAGAAGAAAATCCTATAATCCATCGCAAATTGAAAAGAAAGGAACTGTCGTCAATTAAGTTCCAAAGTGGCTAAATGGAAAAGTCAAGTAAAGTCGGTGTGCAAAGCTAGTTAAGTCGACTGAGTCAATAAGAAAACCATTTCCTTAAATCCCGAGACGTCGGGAGCAATGCCTTGGAAAAGTTCGATTGAAATGCCTCGTGTACAACTTCGTAAACTCTGGAGACCTAAGCAGTTTAGTGCTAAACGAGTTCATGAATAGGTGCTATTTTGGTTTACGTGGCTTTTAGCAAACATAAAACCACAATCCACTCACACTGATCGACAAATAAGTTACGCTTGTCTACAACATATTGAGACCCATCCGTGCCTCGGATAACGGATTTAGCCATTGTTTTGATTTTAGCATTGATTACCTGTTTCGTAAACTGTCATTTGAAAAATTTTGGCAGCCGTTATGGTAGTCTAAAAGACCAGATTTGCCAAAAATTACGTTATTTATTTATGTATGTAACGGCTAATAGCCGAAGTGCGGTTGCACCTAGTTTTAGCTGGCTAGAACTAGGTGCAATTCAAGTTTTAAAAAAAAAAACAACGAGTTGCACTCCGGGAGTGCCAGCAGAAGTGAAAACTTGAACATGCACTTTGTTCAATTTCCATATATTAAATATCTCCCTCCGTCTTACGAGTTTTCGATCAGGTCACGTGTCCTGACGCGAGTTTAAGATTTTTTTTATCCATCCCAAAAAGTGCACAACGCCGCTAAAGAAGTTTTCACTTCAAAAAATAAACAAAAAGAGGATTGCGGAGTCTTTCAGGCATTCAGATGCATCTGGTAACACTGGAGAATGACCTCAATGGAGCTGGGTCTTTCATACATATTTTGCCTTTGAATGCTTGCAGGTAGGTCGAGATGTATTGGATACATATTGAAAATGATGACTTCTTCACCATTATCTTAGTATTTATGTTATTGATTTGGCCAATAAGCTAGTACTTTGAAAGTTATGTGGAGTCAAAGTCTGGATATTTCAAAAAACCTTCCTAGGTTGGAACAGTTTATTTTCAGACTACACTGCTACTCGTATAGTGTCAGTTAGATTGTTATATGGTTCAAAGTTCGAATCGTTCGTTTCAAACGGTCCTGCCTCCTCATGCGCGACCTGCGGAACTAGGTCACCCCTATTTCCGAAACTAACATTCATTCGCGTGGCTTGATCTAAGCGCTTTTTAAATTGAGTTGTATGTGTGTGTATGTAGCTTTGTTTTTATCGTGAGGTTATTCTGCAAAGCATGTGGAGCAACAAGGATTTTTTTGTGATTCTGGACGGAGTTAGGCTGGCTATGTTAGCTAAAATCCTAATAATGATGCAGCCCAAACACGAATGCGTTTTAGTCAGTAAGAATCTGACACTCCCTTCCGATCCGCCCAGAGTGTAAGGAGTCATTTGATGATATCCTACCCTTCAAAAAATGGTGGGCAAGTGTTGCTTAACCTTGAAGATCGCGAACCCGTGCGGCTGTAATTCCTTAACTACGATCTCTTCAGGACGAATCATGTCTTGGTTTTTGCTTAGCTGGAATCCCGAGTCACTAGCCTGAATTGCAAGTCTTCACATCAAATTAAGAGTATAATTCCTTTTCAGAAAACAGTAGGTACCTATCTCAAATAATTCTCATTTGAATAACGTTTGTTCATAACGAAATTATACAAAGTCAACGCTCATTGTTTTAACATGTTAATAATTAATGAATCCCTTTAGTTATACTGACATAAGCCTATCATGCTTGGAGGCTTATCTAGAATACAATATATTGTATTGATTGATAAGGCAAGCTTTTTTTTTTTTTTTTTACGATGGGAAGGCATCAAATGACCCCTTCCGCTCTGGGTGGAGCGGCAGGGAGTGTCAGATTTTACTGACTAAAACCCATCCATGCTCCTCCTAGTGCCTTTTACGTTCCAGGGTCGCGGTAACTCTTTCGAACAAAATCCGCAACCCTGGCAGGCTTTGGCCCTTACGGCCCCCTACTCCTATGATGACATCTCTTTGAGGCGCGCGTGGAACACAACGCGCCGTCGGCCTGGGCCTGGCTTTGATCGGCGAGCGTTGGGTGGCTCGCCGTCCGCAGACCCGTACCTACGGTGGCCGGGAATCGCCCAGCGACTCCCGACATAAGGCGGGCTTGGGTTGCGATTAGGGATATCTGTATCATACCGTGTGTGCTGAATAGCTTCTCAGAATAAGACAGGCGTATTGGTTTGACAGATTTGGGGTTTTTTTGCCTTGGGTGAACTTCAAACGTCTACAAAGTATGTTCAGGCATATTTAAAAAATTCTGTAAGTACAAAATTTTAATTTAGAGCTTGCTGAATTTATTCTAATCATTTTCCTTTATGGTTAGAATTAGTTTAGGAATAAGACTGCTTATTGCTTTTTAGGGTTCCGTACCCAAAGGGTAAAAACGGGACCCTATTACTAAGACTCCGCTGTCCGTCTCTCTGTCTGTCTGTCTGTCCCCAGGCTGTATTTCATGAACCGTGATAGCTAGACAGTTGAAATTTTCACAGAAGATGTATTTCTGTTGCCGCTATAACAAAAAATACTAAAAATAGAATAAAATAAATATTTAAGTGGGGCTCCCATATAACAAACGTGATTTTAGTGCCGTTTTTTATAGATAATTTTACAAAACCCTTGGTGCACTTGGCCAGTTTTTCGTATAAAGTAAAGGTTTTAATCAAAATGGGATACACGTCATTGTTTTAAAAATAATACGTTGGACTAAACCATTTTGCAATATCCTCTAGTAGCCCCTTCAATACTAATTAGCAGATTATTTATTAAAATGTTCGATGCCTAAAGAATTTTAATTTAGAATCTGCTAATCTGTACCATCATTTGCCTAGCCTTTTGCCAACTATATTTGGTTCGGCTCCCAGTCAAATCGGATTCAGCTGAATACCAGTATTTTACGTGGAGCGGCTGCGTACCAGACCTCCACAACCCATTAACTGGATAACTCGGTACTTGTTGGCAAGACCGGAGTCAGATTTTCTGGCTTTTGAAGGATCCGTAACGACTGCCAAAGATTTAAGCCAGGATCAACGGCTTGACGTGCTTTCCAAGACACGGAGGAGTCTTGGTATGTTAAGATGGTCACCCATCCTCTCCGCAGACCGAACATGGCAAGCATTCTAACCTTGAAGATCGACTCGTGCGGCTGTTATTATTTAACTAGGAGTAACTAATCATGGTGTTAAAAATTATTATTAGTGTCTAGTCTATATGTTTTTGATTATTATTAAGACCAAAAAATAAAAAAAAAACGAAAGTATGTTTTGAAATTAAAAAAAGAATGAAAAAGTTTTAAAATTAAAAAACGAAAGTTAAATGTTTTAAAATGAAAGTAAAAGTTTTGAAATTAAAGAAACAATCGTAACCATATTAAAATAAAGCTTACTTACCAGGCATTGAACTAGAAAATTTATCCAAAACAAATCACATCACTTCAACTTTATAGCACTTTTAACTAAAACACAACGAACTATTTACAAAACATTTTCCGTAGAAGAAAAACTTCGATATTACGAGCGTTCGGATTGGGACGCGGAGCGAACGTCTCACCCCGTCAAACTCCGGAGGGGTACTGTGTACTGACGACTGAAGGAAGGTACTTGAAGAGAAGAGTGAACTGAAATAATATTGTTCACAGCGGGAGCGATATGTGAATGATGATGGAGATTATTGATAGGTACGTTAGTATGTTGGTATAATGGAAAATTGGTGGGATGCGAATGAATGGGTTACTCGTGCAGTTATGGGTGGCTTGTTATGACTACTTATGACATAAAACTACAAGGTTTACTACTAAATAAGAGTTTTAATATATACGTCAATGATAAAAAATAAACGAGAACGGGCTCATGCAGAACTTCTCCGAAGACTGCATGACCGGTTTTTCCTATTCGGAGTCAGCCCTCCTGATACATTTTCGCCACTCTCGGCTATTTTGCGACATTTCTGGCGATTTTCTCAAAGTCATAATATTATCAGTAATCTAATTAATTAATTTCTGAAGAAAAAATCCGCGAAGGAACCTATTAGAACGGTACATTTCAGACATCTTTTTTTAGTAAGTAAAGCGATGAATGAGGTCTGCGATGAAACGAGCCTGATGATGCCTATGGCAACTATCTCTGGTTACTCTTTTATTTGTAAACAAAACGGCCAAAATAAAGTACCCCTAAGTAAAGTAAACAAACATCCATTACCTTTGAAAATAACTCAAAGGACTCAAATAGCTTTGAAAGGCCAATTATGTAAAATTTTCCTCCTTACCTCAACTTCACTGGCCTAGAAAACAAGAAAATAAAACCGGTCAAGTGCGAGTCGAATTTGCAGGCAAAGGATTCCACAACTTGAATCCTAAATTATATGTTTTCCTATATTCTTGTTTTTTTTAACTAACATCTTGTTCCGTATGGTGTCGGACGTAAAAGAATAGCACCATCCCATCACTTCCCGTGGGTGTCGTAAGAGGCGACTAAGCGACTCTGTAGGTACATTGCTACAGCTATACTACGATCGCCAACCCGTCTGCCAAGCGTGGCGATTATGGCAATTATCAATTTTGGGGAGGCTTAAGTCCAACAGTGGACGTCTTTCGGCGCTGATTTCCAAATAAAGAAACACTACAAAGTATAAAATAACTTTTACGTCGGAAGTCCGTATTTTTGGTTGTTTCTTCGTTTTTGCCACCCACTTATTTAAAAAACAAACTACTGAACCGATTTTAATGATATTTCTATGGGACCAATCGGAAAGTATTATTTCATTTAAAAGAAGATTTTTTCAAATCAGTTCATAAATCACGGAGTTATGAGGTAGCAGGTTCATCAAATTGAGAACGTCCTCCTTTTTTACAAGACTGTCAAAAATTACAACTGTATCGTACAAGTAGATTCGATCATGTAAGTTGGGTAAAAATGGCTGTGACAGATGGGCATACAGACACACGAGATCCTATATGGGTTCCGTTTTTTCTTGGAGACGTACGGAGTTGAGAGTAGAGTAGTGTAGGAACTCCATTTTCCGCACTTAGACTCCCATTTGGTCCGTTGTGCGTAGGTGTGCTGGCTAGGTTAGCCAGCCAGAAGCACTGAAGCTTCTTGGGAGCTTCACAGGCTTCGCGGAGCGCCCTCGCCGTTTCGAGGATTTGTTCACGTTGGGTAGCCACGGCATTGCATTACAGGATGACGTGGGCTGATTCTTCGGCGTCAAAGCAGAATACAGAGTAAGCTGTCCGTGGCGCCTGTGTTATAGAGACGTTTGTTTAGGGGGCAATGGCCAGTAATTGTCCCTATTACTGTTCTGAGGTTATATCTACGTAGGATGAGTAGTCGTTTTGTTGGTCGGTGATGTAGACTTGGCATTGCCATTTTTGACTGCCTGCAGTCTGTAGCCCGTGACCATTTATTGTGAAGTTCAGTTGATCTCTAGCGAATCCACGTACGAAACCATACGAAACTGTGAGAAAGGTAGTGGAAGGAGTAGGTACGGGCCCAGCACTGCCATCTAGGAACCTCTCTTAGCAAGCTCGTCCGCGGAGACGTACGTATCCCTAAAACCCTTACTGTGCGTCGTCGCTTATCTGTGTACGTATCTAAATGTAAACTGAGAGAAAAGGGTCTCCTCAGTATTTGGGTCACTAAACCTCACTAAGAATACTTTGCTGAAATCTTTTTACTTACTTTCCAAGGGAATTCACGTCAAAGGGATGCGATGAAACATGTTCATAATATGGACGCTACATGACTTTTATAAACAGAGGTCGGTGGGGTATGAGGTTATTGTTCAAATAGCAATTTAATTTTTGAACATGCGTATTCATCACGCCTGTAACTGTTCCCCAAGGGTTCGCAGAGGTGTATGGTGTACTCATAGTACAACGATATTGGTAGGGGGTGAAACATTACCTAAGTAAGACCAAAATAACGATGTAATTTTTAAAACATAACAAGGTCACGACCTTCTCCGAAGGGTTAGGCAGAGGTCGGTAAACTTATAGCACTCCCTTGCTAGTTACCTTTTTTATGGATGTGAAATCATCAAATGACTCCAAGACTCGCTCTGGGTGGAGCGGGAGGGAGTGTCAGACTCTTACTGACTAAAACCCATCCGTGCTCCTCCTAGTGCCCTTTGCTTTCCAGGGCCGCGGTGACTCTTTCGAACAAAATCCGCAACCGCCCTTTCCAGTTACCTACCAATGTATAAGGGACCGTCTTTGCTTTTTTTAGATGACATGGGGACGGGGGTGTCTGAATGGTGTTTACGTGAGCAACATTTATTTCCCTCATTACCCCGTTCCCCTCCTTTCCTTCCTTTTTCCTAAATTCCATATCATTTGCTTACTGGCTCTCGTGCGGTGGTCTATGGTTAAGTAGAAATAATCGAAGTAGGGTTAGGAAGTACCTAGTGCGCTTTGACCAATTACTGTGGCTTTACTTTCTACCCGCTAACTAAAAATTACTAAAATTCTGCTTACGCTATACTTGAACGGCCCCTAAGTCTCATGTGTCAATTTAGTAGCCTCAGCGCAGTTTTGGCTCGCACACGAGTCCCAGGATTATGCTGAGCGATCTCGAATGACGCATCTCTTCCCAGCTTGCATAGTTTTTGTAATTTTTTTTAATTGTTTGCACCTGAAACACAGGTTTTATAAACCTAGCTCAGGCAAGTCGCTAATTATACATAGTTGTAGGCTTAAAATAAATTTTCCATAAGACGTAAAATGTTGATAATTTAGTTAAACACATAGTTATTTGTTGGTTACTAGCATAGTTATTTATTTAAGATTTACTTGTGGCTATTAATATGTAACTATATTGTGTGTAAAAGATTTAATAAAGATTTATTATTATTATTATCATAAAATCTTGGCGTAAATAAATGCCATGTTTATTTACTGTCAACTGTGAAGCTATCTGTTTTTTTTAAATCTTTATTTCTTTCTGTATTTCAAAAACTGTCTTTACTCGTATATTTATTTCAATTGCTTAGCCAACTTTCACACTTCCATCCAGCCGTGCGAAACTACAGGTTAGCGAACTAAGTTAAGGTATTGTCCCACTTTCGTAGTAAAGTATTGCTGTTACAGAAGCATTTCTCAGCTCTAAAGCTGCCTGATCTTCCATTATTAACAGACATACTCTTGTTCATTACTTGACATACTTAGAAAGTTTCCTTTGTGCAGCTGTCCTTTGAGTTCCAGGTACTAGTAGGTGTCTTGAGGTATGTACTCGTAGGAGTAGATTTTAGTGTTTATACATATCGTCCTACTTCCTACTTAATATTGAAATGATTCAATGGTTGGCCGAACAAATTTATATGACCATGCACTTAAGGAAATTCCGTACTGTATGGCAACTAATGCATTATTTGTAGAGAAATCGTTATAATCAGCCTATATTGTTCTACTGGACCACACTGGGACACGGGCCTACCGTCGACCCAGTATGGCTTGGTAGATGCCATATGTCTTAATCTGTGGTAATGCAATCAGAATTTCAAATGAAATGCAATAATTGGGATGCATGAAGGAGCCTCCTCGTGTAGCGCAATTTGATCCAACAGGCACTCAACTGAACCGTTCGCTCGTCGCATCCTGGACAGTCTCACCAAACACCTTATAAGACTGGCCAATCCCTTGCGGTGGTAGGGCCAACGCCCGCCTGGTTCGCGACCACCCTCTCACCGGAGTCCTTCAAGAAGAGTGCAATGTTTCGTCGATGCGTGGGAGTACCAGTACCTTAAGGCATCATCTAGGCACGCTCGCTCCATCATATACTTCATCCATCACTTTTCATCAGGCGTGATCGAGGTCAAGAGCTAGACTAATCAGCAATAAAAAATAAAAAAAATAAAAAGCCAGTTGCCTTGCAAGCCATTTCACTGCCATCTGCCGATTAAATTTCATCAGATAAAAAGGAATAAAAGATATCTGGAAATTAGTTCAGAAGTTCTCATTTGCCTTACAGAAAAATTTACAAAAGCTCACTGATCGAAAAATATTAAACAGACCGGAGCGACGAAACTTTGAAGTTCAATGTTTTTCTTCTGAACATGGCATGGAGAACGTTTTTTTTTTAACGCATTGAAAATGATAACTTTTTTCTGTTGCGGATCAACGCATCATTCTCCTGTCCTTGGAGATCCCAATTTATTAGAGAACGGCTCAAAAAGTATCTTTCTTCAACTAATCCTTCTAGCCTTATTGTTTTTCCAGCATTCCCTTCATCGCTTTTGGCCAGTTTCATACACATGACTTTGCTTAAGAAATTCTCCTCTTTTATCTGCTTGAAACTTGCTTTTAGAGAAAATAGGCTTTAGCTAAAGATTTTTTACTTAACATAGATTTGTAGGTATAAAATCCGAAGGAAATAGAACTCCCTCAGGACAAGATCGTCGAATTGGAAATCAGAAAACGAATCCAAACGCTTACGTTCCGTAAAAATTTAACGCTTCCTATTATTTCTTCCTTCCATATTATTTAAACTCAAACTGACTTACAAGTAGGTGCTTTTCTTTCAAACAATGTTTTCAAGTAAGATAATATTCATCGAAACACAGAAAACATTAGCATAATATTATACCACAATGCCTTACCAAAAACATTATACCAAGATGTACAGAATAAATATTTGTTCAACGCTTAACCGGACTAACATCCTGGTACCCCGCTTCGGGTTATATATACAGGGTGACCCAAAACACGGATAAAAGCGACATCATCCGGAGATCCGGACTGAGCCATATCCGGGTCAGTTTGCTGAGCTACATCATCACTCACAAACGAATGTACAGTTCGATTTTCCAAATATTAGAGAGAATGTTCCGGATTGTCGAAGAGATTTTGGCTAATGTTGATTGTACTGTGCAATATGTAGTTCAAGCTTTTCAATTTAAAAGCGTACAGTATGCATTGGTTCCGGATGTTTCAATTATTGAAAGTAGTTAAATATGCAGATGATTTCGAGTGACTGTAAACAGATTTGGTTTAAAAGCTTTTAGGCTTGTATCTCAGTGAATACGTAAATGTTCGAGTGAAATGTAACATTTTGCTTTATTGGGCCGGTAATTGAAGTATTTCATAAATATGGTATTAGGACTTTTTACGTGAACTGTAGGTTAAATATTATCTTTGACGGTTATTTACAAGATTTACAAGACCTTGGTAGTATTTTTATAAAAATAAACGATACGGTACAGACCTACCAGTAATCGTGACTTGATGATAATTATGTCGAGTTTATGTCCACAAAGTGTAATAGAATAAACGCAAAACCTCTAAAGAGCTCATTGTACTCAACATTATGAACAACTTTTACTATGGGACAAACATCGAAATCGCGAAAAAATTAGCTGTTCAGTAGGTACATTTTGTCGAGATGAACGCAAATAAATGTATGGAGCAGTCGATTTTCACGATTTCCGTGTTGGTCCCATAGTAAAAGTTGTTCATAAAGACCCCTTAAGAGGTATTGAAAGAAAAAAAGAAAATAGTATATTTGGCACACACAGATACACACAATGTAGGTACAAATAAAAGAAAACATAAATTTTGAAACATTAACATTGTGTAGTCTGTGTTGCGTTTATTCTGTTACTTAAACGTTGAATATTTCCTTTATTTTAATTTTTGTTGCCCAATCTCATTAAATTTTACGCTCCACCACCATAAAGTCATATCCTAGTAATAAAAGAGTAAAGCCTACGCTATGCCATTTTTAAGTACCGAGTACGAATGGGAGGACCTTCAAAGAGGAAATTGGAGGAGGTCAATTGCCATGGACTTAGAGACAAGCGTACCTACGTAGGGCAATAAAATCAAATGACTCTGTATTTGTAAAGACTTTATTAACAACTAAAATACTATTACGATGTTTTCCACTTATAAATACGAGAGTAGGCGCCAGATAAACTTGCAATAAAGAACATTGACCTTTCCCTAATATCACTTCGTAGGTGCCCGAAAAGTAAATCATGAATCCTTTTTTATTACCTGAAAATGTAATAGGTGTTGATTCTTGTTATTGGTTGAAGGGCAGCTTTGTCTTGATTTCCGTTTTTGCTATTAAAAATGACACTAAATGTAGGTCGGTCAATGACCGCTATTGCAAGTTTATTTTGCGCCTACCATATACATGTCGCAGCCATCTAGCTTAATCAGCAATCATTAAAAGCCTTGCCTTTTCATTGAACTGCGCCGTTAAATCAGCTACATCAGTGACATGGGCAAGTCATTAAACGATATTAAACAAAAGATGTCACATAGGTCGAAGAAAAATCGGCACATTTAAATGAAAAGGCTAGGCCACCAATTAAACGACTGATTAAGCTAATTGACTGTGACATATAGGTATATAACATAAGTTACTGGCTTCACTCGAGATTTAAATTCTAAACTTTTAATTTAAGTTTAAGACTCTCGAACCTTCATTACGATCGGGATTCAACATAACTCCCGTAACGACTTTATCTCCTAGTCTAGTATTATCATCATCATCATAATTATCCTATCAGCCAAAAGACATCCACTGCTGGACATAGGCCTCCTCCAAATGGGAGGTTTGCCGTGACAGGCGGGTTGGCGATCGGAGTGTAGCTGTAGGCAGGTAAGACTTTCGTCACAATGGTATACATGCCTTGAAACGCTGTAAAAAACTTGCTTCAAACCATACGCGGACACAGGTATTTTTAGCCATTCTAGATCCTTTGCGATGATCCCCCCCCCAAATACATAATCGGCAAATATCCCCTCCCGTTTTTTTTTTTTTTTTTTTTTTTTATAGCATGGGAAATCATCAAATGACCCCTCCCGCTCTGGGTGGAGCGGCAGGGAGTGTCAGACTTTTACTGACTAAAACCCACCCTTTAGTCCTCCTAGTGCCTTTCTTCCCAGGGCCGCGGTAACTCTTTCGAACATATTCCGCAACCCTGGCAGGCTCTGGCCCTGGCGGGCCCCGTCTCCGTTGCTGACTGCTCTTTCCGGCGCGTTCGGAGTGAAACGCGCCGTCGACTCTGGCCTGACCTGATCGGACAGCGAGCTACCCATTGCTCGCTGTCCGCAGGCGTCAGTCACTGCGCCTTGCTCAGGAGCGTCAGTTCCTGAGAGGCGCAGCGACTAACGTTCGTCTGGAGGAGGCGAAATGGGGCCATTACTGGCACTCCATTTCGGCCCCCTCCCGAGCAGTGGCAGCGGCGGCGACGGTGGCGGCGGCTGCGGCGGAAGCGACGGCGGCGGCGGCGGCGGTGGAGGAGGGTTTTCTCCTCGACCCGGCCCTGGCGGGTGGACCGCAGGCTTTGCCCCCAGCCCAGTGATCGGCCGGCTTGCCAGCTGCCGCACATGCGAAGCAGTGCGGCGCGGCGTCGCACGAGCCGGCCCTGTGACCGGGCTGACCACAGCGGAAGCAGTGGTCACTGCGGTCCACCTCCGAGGTGCAGAGTGCTCCGACGTGGTTGCCAACCTGGCAACGGAAGCACCTCAGAGGTCTGGGCTCCAGCAGTTTCACCTGCGCGGAGACCCAGCCCACCAAGAGCCTTCGGCCCTCCGAAACTTTCTTGGCCGCCGACACGGGGCAGCTCACCACTACGGTTCGCATGCCCGTGTTGTCAGGACGGATGGTGCCCACCTTCACCTCCTCTGTAGAGCACCCCCCCGTCCTGACGACGGCGGCCAACACCTCCTCCTCCGTGACGGAGTCGTCTAGGCCCAAAATGCGCATGTCTATGCACTTCGTGGGCCTGGACACTCGGACGTCATCCGCGCCCAAGGACGCCCTAAGCCTTTCGGCTAGAGCGTCCGCGGCCGGACCGCTGTCTGCTCCAGGGATCTCGAGCATCCTGGCCCCGGTCATGGTGACCCTGAGCCGGAGACCCCCGACGATGCCAAGCTCACCGAGGTTGATGGCCTCCTTGGCTTTGGTGAGCGTGTTGGCATACGTCACGCCCCTCTTCACCGCGTCCGGCTGCAGCGTTATCACTACAGCTGCGGTCTTCGGGGCGCGGAGCGCAGCCGCGACGCCTCGCGCTCTCTGCCGCCGCCTTCTCTCCCGCCTCTTTGCCGCCCTGGCTGCCTTTCCCGCCCTCTTCTTCTCCCCGGCCACTTGCCATTCGGCTTGAGCCGGGGGAGGTTCAGAAGGCGAGGAAGCCGGGGGGAGCTGCTGCACGGCTGGCGCAGGAGCCTTTGCCGTCCGTGCAGCCACCCCACCCTTCCTCTTCCTTCCCGGGGCCGGGTCCGGTTTTCCCGACATCGGCTTCGCGGGTGCCGGCCCGGACCCTTTGTCTTGGCCGGACGACCCCGGTGTGGCAGCCACGGCGGCCGCATATGTCCCCGCCTTTTTCCGGCCTGGGGGGGCCTTCCCACTCGCCGCACTCGCTAGCGGGGGGCGCAGGACGATGCCCTCCAGGACGGAGAACCGCGCCTGGAAGGCAGCCATCTCCTGCCGCACCAGGTCCAGCACCTGGCTCTCCTGCGGCACGGGACAGCTGTCCTCTCTGCGCCCCCTTTGAGGCGCCCCCTGTGGGCCGGCTCCCCGGAGCCTGGCCAGGTCTGCGCGGAGCCCCTCGTTCTCCTTCTGGAGACGCTCCGTGGCGGCAGCCAAGCGAGTGACCTCCGCCCGCAGCTTGGACATCTCGTCCCGCGGAGGCCCACCTCGGTTAGCCTCCGCTGCCGCCAGAATGGAGGCCATCGCCTCGCTTATGGCCTTGTTCTTTGAGGAAAGCTTCCTCTTCAAGGCCACATCGCGAAGCGCGGCCTCCACCACCTCCGCAAACCCGGCCCTCCGGTCATCCGGCTCACCGCCGGAGGGCTCCGAACCAGGAGCCCTGCGACCGCCCTCTCCGGGGGGTCGTCCGTCAGCGACGAGCTCCTCGGCTCGCTGGCCAGCCACCTTGGAGGCGGGCAATCTCCCCTTGCCTCCCTCTCGGCCCTTACCCCGTCTACTGGTGGGGATTTTTCGGGCCGAGGCCACCTCCTCGCTGCAGGACGACCCCCGGTCGTCCTCCGGTCTAGGCCGCTTGCGGAAGGACCTAGAGTCCTCCGCTGCAGTCCCTGCCCCCTCGGGTCCAGAGCTCGCCGAGCTTACAGTCACCAGGTCGTCGGAGTCCAACTCGGACTCCGACTCTGCACCCGCGCGACGCTCAAGCGAGCCTCTGCCCGCGCTCCGTCCGACCGACGCTTTGTTAAGCGAACTAAAACTAAACCCGATCAAGTCCTGAAAGGACGGCTTGGATCGGGGGCCTCCTCGGCCACTGTTGCACTTGGCAAGCGGAGAATAAAGAGCACTGTTGCCCCCCCCCAGAATACGAGGGGCTTGACGCGTAAAGCGTGGCGGATTCCCTTTCTGCTATGCAGTCCGGACCGCCCTGGGGTACAACTTCTCTTTCAGTGCCTTTATCCATAGTTTCCTTTTTGAGGGTGCGGTCCCTTTCTCCCCTCCTCTCTCCCTCTCTCTCACTGCTTGCTCGCTGCCCTCACAGTCACGTCTGATGATCAGACGCGTACCAGAGAGCAGCGAGCAAGCCAATGAGACGCACACCGTCCGAGGAGCCGAACACTGCTCAAGTCTCCGAACGGTGTGCCCCTCTTGTGTCTCTCTTGGTCTGGTCTCTCACTTGGGACCTTCCGGCATGAGTGGCTCTACCGGCAAAGCCCCCAAGATCATTGAGACACGCAAGCCCCACCACGACGGCAACGTGGAGACACGGTTGGTGGGGATATCCCCTCCCCTATCCTCTCAACATACACAGTGTAAGGATTCATTAATAAAACTTTTTATTAATTAAAAGGTTTTATTGAACTTGACTTGTATGTATGTTTACAAATCTTGCAAGTTTAATTTGACCCACTTCCCGGTATCCGATTGAGCTGAAATTTTGCATGCTGGTCCAGAACCGATGACAATGCTTGTTAATCATAAACGTGACCTGATGCTGCTGCCAGGATCGGCTCCGTACGAGAGATCTCCTCAGCGGTAAATAGCAGGGACACGAAATTTTGTATAAGCATTCGTTTATGATAAGCAGTTGGTAGGCCCACCATGAAATAGATGCCACATCCAGGGTAGTCTTTGAACTATGGAACTCCTCAATATTCAACTGCTGGGACTTGAAATTTTGAATACGCATTCATTTATGATAGGCAGTTGGTAGGCCCACCATGAAATAGATGCCACATCCAGGGGTAATAGTTTTCCCCGTTTCTTAAGTTTTTCTGTTGAAGGACTCTCCGTTTTATAGATGGACTTTTGTATTGATCGATAACTATCGATTGAAACTAAAAAATATAAAATAAAGTAGTGATAAAAAAACTTGAAGAAAAAGCTTTTACCTATTTAAGTGCCCTAAAAACATCAAAATAAAATTTTAAATCACATTAAATTAACCACATTCATTTATGACTTTATAGAATTGAAATTATAATTTATATTATTATTGATAGGCACGCGCCTGACAACTATCACACCTGATGGTAAGCGATGATGTGGCCGAAGATGGAGCACGCTTGCCAAGAAGTACTAAACCTATTCACTTTCGACTGACTCCCAGGTTGTAGCTGTCAGGAAAGACAGACTCTGGCAGGGAATTCCACTCCTTAGCTGTACGCACAATGAATGTGTTCCTAAAACGTGTAACGTGTGGGTGGGATGTCCACCATGTACCTGAAACTACACGATTTAAAATTCAATTATAAAATCGATCTACAGCTTAAAATTTTATATTGCCATACTGACGGCGAATATGCGTATGGAAATGAAATAGGGAGTCGTCAGGGCCCTGAGTGAAATGCTGGATCCGCACCTGCTTCAAACAAATAACTGGATATTTCACCATACATCTCTTAAACTTCTATAAGCTCAGTTTTGAAACTTATACTAATTAAATTTTTAAAAAATTCATGGAATGCATGGAATAACTTGCCGGTAACAAAATTATGCTGAAAATAAATAAAAAATACTGAAAACTCTCGGGTAATATGATATCCTAACTGATAAAAATACTGTCACAGCAGTGCTTTTACCAGCTGAAATCCTATTTAAATGAATCTGCAAGTCTTTTTTATCAATTAATTCCTGCTGGATTTTAATGATAACATATTGACATAATGTCATGTTAATCATATTATCAACTTGTTCTTGATATCAACTCAAAAGTCTCTCTGATGGTGACGTTTGTGTTTCATTCATCATTTGGCTCCGTCAGCTGGGACAGGTCATCTCTCAACTGCCACGGTTTGTTTAAATTGTTAGTACTTACTTTGAATTGTTTCATTTTTGTTTCGGACTCTTTTGTCGTGCATAGTCTACATAGTTCTCACATAATATGAATTACTTTCAACAAAAACAATGTAACCACAACTTAGTAACAATTTATTGATTTAAAAGAGTGTCCATGTAGTTTCTTGCACGTTCTCCATAGAGAAGAACGTGTAAATAGCTTTACCGCTTTGACTGACCGACCCTGACAATTCAAAAGTGCCTGTAAATGGTTTAATTGAAATAAATGATTTGACTTTGACTTTATCACACAAGATCTCGAAGACAACCTTGTGTTGAAGCATGTTAAATATAAATCTTCGCTTTGTAGGTACCATGTATCGCTATCGGTTCAAAGTATCGGCATCCTCTCATGTGTCCGAGAGATTGGATCAAATATGAGACGGGTTTCAACACTTTCAACGGGTTTCAAAGGATTTTCCCTAATGTATCATTTCCCTGGGGACCATTTGACAACTGATTTGATATCTTTCCGTTTCCGTAAACCGACGCTATCCCGTTTTATTACCGTTTACTCGAAACTACTCGAAAGCGGATTCGGACGGGACCTAATTCTCGGTCCAGTTGTTCTGAAAACTTACGTTTGTGAAATGCTTTAGTGAACTATATCTAGAATTGGTACTAGATCGCTTTTTCTTCATGGGATATTTGATAAAAAAAAGCTATGCTGTGCATCATCATCATATTACATCGAGGTATATTTTAGGTCTAAAGAAGATCTATCCCTACAAATATTATAAATGCGAAAGTAACTCTGTCTGTCTGTCTGTTACGCTTTCACTCGCTTACGCTAAAACGGCTGAACGAATCGTCATGAAATTTGGCAGATATATAGCCTGCGATATGGAGAAGGACATAGGCTACTTTTTGACGCGATGCCGACATCCACGCGGGTGGAGCCGTAGTCAAAAGCGAATTATAAATATAAGTCTTGTTGGAGTAAAGGTATAAGTTTATAGCCGGCGACGTGTCGCGGCAGCAAACGACATGTCGTCGCGACACTTCTGGTTTCTATGCATTGCTATGAAATTCCTTCCGTAGCTAGCGAGCGACACGAAGCTAGCGACGTGTCGTCGGGCGGCAGATGACACTGTCGTCTGACCGCAGATCAGTAGTGCCAGGCTGTACATTTAACTATGCAAGTTGGGAAAAATAATGACACCAAATTTAAAGAGTACTGCAATCTTCTAACAGGTCCTTCTCTTGATGTCTTTGCAGTTTTGTCGTATTATAAAATCATGTACTACTTCTTTTGTACTCGTAAATACAGATATTGACGAGGTTTTCTGTTGCCTTCTGCAGTCGGGTTCGAAATCATGACTGCAGCGATATGACACGGCGGCATGTCGTCGCGTTATATCGCATGAAGTCGTCTGCTGCCGCGACATGACGCCGGTTACGAACTTGTACCTGAATGGGTTCAATGTAGGTACTTTAATAATTCATTTCAGCCACAAGATGCCTCCACCAAGCATCGTCATCATTTGAGTATTTATTTCAGTGAAACAATTATTTACTAAAGCACTAGTTATTTTGTCACAAAAACTTTGTCTCACAAACATTTTCAAACGCCACTGCAAAGTAACAAACAGTGCGACTAAAGCAAAGCTCAAAATGTTAAACGCGACGAGAGTAAACATGACCCCCCATAACAATAAACATTTTCTCAAATAAGGTTCAACTTAAACTGGGCAATAAAGTTTATAGCATAGTGGACGTCCTCCCATTCAAGCGTGTCGTTTTAAGGTCTAACCAGATGTCGCTGGCTGGGAATTAGTATTTAAAACTATGTTCATTTTGTTTTGAATACGAATCCGAATTAGCTGACCAGTTCTAGCAGAGAACAGATAATTTGAAAATAATATTCTATGTGTACTTAAATCGCTTGTATTTCTAAGTAACCAAACTAGTAACTTCTCATAGATGTTTGCAAACAGTACTAACATAAAGGCCTTTTCTTTGGACGAGAAATCATAAAATGCTCGGGGCAGAGCGGGAGCTAGGGAGTGTCAGACTCTTACTGACTAAACCCGTGTTCCATTAAATTCCCTTTGCGTTCTAGAGTCGCGGTAACTCTTAGCCCAAGCAGGCCCTGATGTCCATTAAGCTGACAACTGAATTTATGAAGTTGTATAATTTTAATGATAATTTTGGAATGCCTGAATTGGTACAACACAGTGGACTGCGCATTCACTTGATATCTGGAGTGGAAATGTATAACTATGTACTGTGCTGAGCAATTAGCATTTGAATTTGAAATCTCTTTTAGGGCGCGCGTGGAACACAACGCACCGTCGCCGCGTCGCCGTCGACCCGGGCGTGGTCCTTATCGGACGGCGAGCTATCCAAGCTCTTATAAGCCTGCTGACGGAATTTCGGTCATGGCGGCCAATCTTAGTGGTGACCAGCCATCGGCACGGGAAATATTATAGTGAACAAGTCTAGACAAACACAGTAAATACCTGTGTTCCCTCACTTTTATAGTCCGATGGGACGACAATTCGACATGGCAGGAGAAACATCAGTTGCAGCACCAAATGGCTGAAAAAAGGGAGAATTCCTAATTGCAAAACCCAATAACACTTTGTCAGATATGGAAATCAAACCCCAAGGCTCTCGCTTGCGACCGCAAGATAAAAAGGCAGCTTTAACAAATATATTGAACCTCACAAACGAAAGCATATTCAACCTTAGATCCATCAAGCTTCGCAGCTTTTAAAGCGAGTTCAAGGCTCAAGAATAGTTAAAATGCGTCACAGGTATGTTTGTACATACAGAACCCACCTAGGTAAGCTAACACGTCTAGGTATGTGTACTAAGCTGCATAAATATGCTTTGAATGCTTTAAGTGCTAGTCTTCGGTCGAGCACACGGGCCACTTAAGTTTACTTCCAGTGGTCAACAATGCCGTAGAGCCACTTTAACAATCATTTTCCTTTTTGCTTTGCCGTAGTCAGGTAAAAATAATGCAATACTTGAGGAATGGTTACTATTATGGTAATTATGAACAACTTTTACTATGGCTAGTCCAACTTTTACTATAATCAGCTGTTCAGTAGGTACATTTTCAATCATCAACACTGAAGTTGTGAATGGGATGGTTTTGACTTGATGCTCTTATAGCAAAAATAGACACATGGGGGTCACCCTATGTAACTTTTGACGACACAGTTGGCGCAGTGGTTGAGTGATTGGCTGCTGCGCGTGTCGCGGGTTCGATTCCCGCACGGAACAAATATTTGTATGGCCTACAGATAGTTGTTCCGGGTCTGGCTGTTTGTGTATGTGACTTTATATATTTGTAAACGCACCCACGATACAGGAGAAAATCCTAGTGTGGGGCAACAAAAAAAAAAAAAAAAACTTGTGGTGAAATAACCATACCTATCCATTTAATACAGAGACTCATCCATACTTGGAAAGCACATTAGGGCTTTGGTCTCGACCACAGAGCAATGAATTGAGCCTGTGCCGGTACCGGCGTGGCAGTGCGCCCAGCTGCTAAAATTTACATAAGTGCTCTGTTGTCTCGACGACTGTCAATAAGATTTGAAGAATTACTTTTCGGTTAGTCAGAAGCAGAAACTTGAAAATCTGACAGGCATTCTTGCCAAGGAGTATCAAACTGGGTAACCAGTAACTGGGTTTTGGATAGTCAGTCGCTCCAAGTAAAATACTGGTTTTTTACAGTGTAGGCTATAGCCTACATAAAACAATTCCGTATAAGCCGCTTATGAGCTTCATCTTCATTTCGTATTGACGTTTCACCATATCGTGTTGTTTGAATTCAGTAAGCGGCCACGTTCATTCGATTGAGGCGGAGTTTAAGTCATTTAGGCTGTAAGTGTATGGTCATTTCGGACACTTAAAAAACCAATGGGACATTGTCTGAACTGCACCGCACTCGCACCTGGTATTAATCGATGGATTAATAATGCTGACCCCAACGTAATTGGGAAAAGGCCAAACATTATAATAATAATAAACCATTTATTTCAAGCAACAAGACTCATAGAGTTATTAACAATGCACTTACAAACTATGTTACGACTTGTGCTCTTATTTTAAAAACAGAACTATCTATCTTATTAAGGCCACTGTTCATAAGTGGCCAAGAGTTGCCCGTATGTAACGGAAACTTTATTGCATTCTACGAGTATATTGATGTTTCCAACTCAAACACTTAGCGTTATTGTGTAGGTGCAGTAGATTATTAATCTTGCTACATGTGCGTGTAAATGGTGTAGGTTTATAGGTTTGCTTCTATCTGACACTAGGTCAGTGTCAGGCACACGATCAAGTAAATAACTTAGGATACTATGTACCTCACCTTCACTCGGAATCATGATGGCCACGTTTACTTTGGCTTCTATTTGAGTTATTATTTACTTCCAGATGGGCCTGAGGTTCTGAATTCATTTATCTAATTTTTCATTTCATTTATTCAAAAACAATTTACATTGTGTTTGAATGTGTTACAAAAAAATAGTTAAATCAGTAAAAATCACAATTAAAAACAATGATAATTCACCCCCGTTGTCAAAAAATCAAATGATAACGTAATACTCATTCAAATATGTTTAATCCATTAAAAAAACCAAAAATTCATTTAACGTCGAAAAATTAAAACATAGTTTACACAAAATCCATTAAAAACATGTCGCATAAATAATAAATAATCAACAATGTCCAATAATAATTCAGAAAATCGAAAATCATAACCACAACCACGATTAAAATTCATCTGTTGTCGCGAATCATTTTCTAAAAATAAAAAAAATATAAGTAAATAAAATTGTTTCCTGAGTCGAGTAGTCATATTATTTTCCACTCGATTTTTTTATTAAGCCTGGCGTGCCTGGCGTCTCGATTTGTTTCCAAAGACCTTCAATATTATGAGATTTAAACATAACTGTCAGACTGTGACCATTACCGCAATTCTGTGGCTAAAGGTGTGTATCGAGTGTTGAAAACACTTGACCATTCATTTGCCTGATGTAGGTTAAAGTTAGTGAAATAAATTGGTTACCACTTTGACTGTTCCCAGCTAATTGAAAATTCACGGTTCGAAGTTGCGGGCTATAGGGAACTTTTGACGGGCGACCAAAATTGGAACTAGAAGCGCCATCCTGTTTTGAAGTTTCCTTGACAACATCACAACAATATGTTTAGCATCAGCGACCCACTGAAAATTTCATTCAAACACGTAAAATAGCAGCCAGCGCTGTGATATTTTATTATAAGTATCGCAGCATAATGCTGAGATAGGGACCTTTTTGGCCTCTCTCACTCGCACCCCTTGCTGGTGTACCTTTTGTTACTTATATTATTATTACTTATTTTTTTATTTATTTTTTTTACTTTTTGTGTCTTGTGCGAGGTACAAATAAATATTTTTCTTTCTTTCTTTCTAAAACATTACTCATTTTCTTAGTCTTAATGTTTGTTATAGGCATGTTTTAATTTTTTTTTTTTTAAGAGCTAGTCCCTTTTTTTTTTTTTTTTTTTTTTTTTTTTTTTTTTTTTCTAGGATGGGAAATCATCAAATGACCCCTCCCGCGTGAGTGTCAGACTTTTACTGACTAAAACCCACCCTTTAGTCCTCCTAGTGCCTTTCTTCCCAGGGCCGCGGTAACTCTTTCGAACAAATCCGCAACCCTGGCAGGCTCTGGCCCTAACGGGCCCCGACCCATGCTGACGACTGCTGGTTTGGCGCGCGTAGAACACAGCGCGCCGTCAACCCGGGCCTGTTCTGATCGGACGGCGAGCTACCCATTGCTCGCCGTCCACAGGCATCAGTCACTGCGCCATGCTCAGGAGCATCGGTTCCTGGGCGGCGCAGTGGCTGACGTTCAACAGGAGGGGGTGAAATGGGGCCATTACTGGCACTCCATTTCAGCCCCCTCCGGAGCCCTTTGTAGGGGCTCCACTGCGGCTGCTGCAGTAGCAGCAGCCAAGAGCTAGTCCCTTGAATGAGGTTTCCGGCGATTGGGACCGCAATTAACTGGAACCGCGGTACCAGTTGCCGGATCCATTTAATTTTTAATATTTTTCTTCCAGCGATTGGGACCACCCGTGAAAATAGTACATTCAAACGAAAAGTAATAATTAAAGAAAAAACTCTTTACGTATTATATACACAAGGCTGTTTGGGCATAGCTTATTTAATGGTTGTAAATAACGAAAAAGTCTGCCAGCTACTAACAGTACTCTATCGAACACGTTTTGTTACTGAGAAAATAAGTACGTACTATGGGGGTTATGGTGATGGCAATTTATTTCGTTGACTTTACTTTCGAATGCCTTTAATTTTTCTTCTACCTTACCTACCTATTATGAGAACGCTATGAAACAATTCAGAAACGACTCAAAGAGGCTTTCCAGATTTTCGATTGCCAGTCATAATATTAATTGCAGTTCCATACGAATGATTGATTACAGACGATTTAGAAACGGGCTTTTCGAGAGCAAATCGAGGTTTCTTTCTGGCTATTTTGTAACCTTTATTTTGGTTTGGGAAAAAGAAGTTTACTGCAGAGCGTACATTATGATTTTGTAACTTTTTATGGAATAAATAAATTAGGGATGGGCGGACTTGACTCGACTTTGCTGACTAGCCGATTAGCCAACTCTCGGCGTTTAAATTGCCGACTAGTCTGCCTGTAGCGACATCAATGTCGCCACAAAAAAGCACAACGTAGCAAAAATCTACATTGCAACAACAAGACCCGCAACGCCATCTATCCCGACAGCTGCGAACTAACAACGAAATCCTGAATCGCGATATCAGAGTTTACCGTGCGATTCGAACAGATACAACAGCCCGAATATCAACTATCGGGCAGCTGCCCACCGGACACAACAACCGTCTGGTCGAAGGATCCCCGCTTTTCAATGGAGATATGCGGGACTTTACTCTCTGTATCGCTACCTTCAAATGCCGACTTGCCGATTCTCCTTCCTAGTCGACCCACCTCTAGTATGTCGTTCCCCAACTAGGGATCTTTAGTTAGGACTATGATATCATGAACAGTCAAAGTTTTTTCGTTTTTCCAGGATGGATTCCAAAAAAAAATACAGAACACTCTCCACATAGAAAAACTTTGAACATTCCCACTTTTCACAAACAACTTTTGTCGTAAACAATGAGTTTATCAACATAACTATTGTCCAACAAGCCCAAGCCACAGAACTTGTGAACGGCTACTGAAATCCACGACAAAGTTTTTATTGCCCTTGTGCGAAAAGAAATACGTATTTCATTCGCCGCGATAATGATGTCCGTTAGGGAAGAATGAAAGTTAATGACGTTGGTAATCTAAGAATACCTACTTATTATTTTCGTCTGAAAAGAGACTTTCGTTGTATGCCAACTGGAAATATTATTATTTTATACCAGCTTCAGCCTGCAACTTCGTTTGCGTGGAATTCTGAATTAAAGTAAATTTAAGGTTAAATTTATCTTAGTTGTAACCTGGTGATTTTGACGTTATACCGTGCAATTTTTTTTATCGTTAAATTTTTCCAGTTCTTCTTTTCACAAGAACCTTCCTTGGGCGAATTTTTTTTGAAATCGATTTTTTTTTTTTTAATTTTCGTTAAAAGTTATCCAGCCCATTTCGAGTTTTGCGCTTAGCAACACATTAAGCCATTCATTTTTATATATGTCGGAAATACGTTAGTCGATTGAACAATCGAGACGCCAACGCCATCTAGTGGCGTTCGACGGAGTCTAGAACGTCGTGCTCGATCGAAACTGAGTTTGCAGCGGCAGTCTACTGGTGGCGATCGAGCAGTGAACATGTCTAGGAACCGCCGCGCGTTTTGTAAGCTGGTGCTGTGTACCTATTGCGTAAGAATATTGTTGTAGTGAGTTCGAGAGTGAATTATAATTTGATTGAAAAGCAAAAGGTATTTCTATTGCGCAATAACCAACACTTCCCATAGTACGCCCACTGTAGTTCCAATATCATGGCTGATGTTACCTAGGGAGATGTACCATTTACGTCATATTTGTATAAAGACTTGCTTCTGCTACCGACTTCTAGCGCGTAGATGTCGAAAATGATCCCAGGGGAACGTATTGCCAAGAAAACAGCTACCTGCATCCTATTCCAAGTCCGTGGTAGACCATGACTTAGAATTTCAAAGTTACCTACGGGATATTTTTCTTAGATTGTTAAAAGAAAAGATTTATCATCATCATATCAGCCGAAAGACGTCCACTGCTGTGTGTCCAGCAGTGGACGTTTTTCCTCTTCGGCGGCCTCTCCTAAGTGTCGCCACAGCAACCGGTCCTGTGCGTCTCGCATCCATCGGTTACCCGCGACCCTCACCAGGTCATCGGTCCACCTTGTGGGAGGCCTTCCAACGCTGCGTCTTCCAGTACGCGGTCGCCACTCCAAAACTTTTCGGCCCAATCGACCATCTGTTCTGCGAGCAATGTGCCCTGCCCATTGCTACTTCAATTTGGCGATCCTTCGGGCTATATCGGTAACCTTGGTTCTCTTGCGGATATCATCATTCCTGATTCGATCACGCAAGGAAACTCCGAGCATTGCCCTCTCCATAACTCCGACCTACCACGAGAACTTGTTACCATCCTCAAGTATTGGTATACGAACCAAGTCAACAGCGTCAGATGGGCGGGGGCAATGTCGGAGCCATATCGTATCGAGTGCGGTGTGAGACAGGGCGGACTGACCTCACCCACGCTATTCAACCTCTACGTGGACTCGCTGATAGTCGCGCTGAGCAGTCAGCATGTCGGCTGTCATATAGATGACGTGTGTGTTAATAACTTAAGCTCAAAGCTATGCAGACGACATGATACTGCTGAGTGCGTCGATCTGTGGCCTGAGGAGGTTGATGGCGACATGTGAGGGTTACGCTGTGAAACATGGACTTGTTTATAATATCAACAAAAGTAAGTGCATGGTCTTTGAGGCCGGTGGTGCTACATGCCCGTACAATATACCACAAGTACGTTTAAATAATTTACCCTTAGACAGTGTAAAGCAGTTTAAATATCTAGGGCATATAGTCACGGCTGACCTCAGGGATCATGCTGATGTGGAATGGGAACGAAGGGCTGTATCCAAGAGAGCTAATATGCTGGCCCGCAGGTTCTGCAGGTTTTCGGATGAGGTGAAAATTACTCTTTTCCGAGCATATTGCACGTCTATGTACACCTGCAGCTTGTGGGCTAATTACACGCAGAAAAGCTACAGCACCCTTCTTGTCCAATTTAATAATGCTTTCAGGGCGGTGTTGTCTCTGCCCCGCTACTGCAGCGCTTCAAGTATGTTCGCATTGGCACGCACAGACTGTTTCCATGCGACCATGCAGAAGCGCTGCGCGTCTCTTGTGCGCAGAGTGCGGGGCAGCTCCAATACCCTTCTGAAAATGATAGCGAATAGGGTGGACTGTCCTTATGTGCGACACTGTTGTGACAGACAAGTTACGTATAGTGTCGCATATAAGAGACGTTTGTAATGATGTACCTACTTAATTAAATCAATGTAACCTACTAACACTAAAATATAAGCTGTTTTAAAATACTAACAAAATATGGATCACGGTTGTCCGAAATAAATGATTTTTTTTTATTTTTTTTTCTTTTTAATGAATTCCTCTCAAAAGATTTATACGTTCATGATAAAATAGAAAAGTATCAGTTTACTATTCAGAGATAAGTAAACTCACAATGAACAGTTTTTGGTCGTGAGGAAGAAAATTTTTAAAATAACTTAAAACGTTTGATAACTCGAAAACAACCCAATACGGATCCCACATTATAGGGGTTAAAAGCGTTAGAAAATAACTTTAAAATATCCCATTACAAGGAATACAACAAATCATCAGTCACCCTGTTATCTCTATAGACAACCAACCACATTTAGAACCAACTAAAAACTCCCGTTACCAAACTTCTTCTTCACGCAAAGGTGACTCGTACCATAACCATAGTGAATATGGCAATTTAAATTGACAGTGATATTTAGTTGTGATAACTATAGCCGCGTATATATATTTATTTAGACTAAGTTATGTTCCACTTCTTCTGGTAAAATGGGGCATGAAGATGATGCAAACAGACCCGCGCATGGGCTTCAGCCGATGTCGGGTCAGCCGGGTTCGACACCGCCACCGGCGGGACCACCAGCGCCACCACCACCGCCACCTCCACGCCCACCAGCGCCACCACCACCGCCGCCTCCACGCCCACCACCACGCCCAGCACAACCAAAACACACGTCGTCGCGTCCGCCCGTGCGCCTCCCACCGCCGCAACCGCCAAATGCAGCAACTACATCCATTAACCCAGAAACTGGCATACAAGAACCCCAATCTTTTTGCCAGAGTTTCAAAACAGCAGTATACAATCCGGTAACAGGAGAATTTTTTTATAGAACGTGCTTTAGTTGGCTCTTGATCATATTGTATTCAATCATGTATCTCGTATTTCTTACCACGTTCACTCTCATTTGCCTCTTCATATCCTTGGAAATAATAAAGAGTGTGGTTGAGTTTAGTAAATTCCAGAGTATGAAACTGGAAATGCTTACGTATCCGAAAGAAGGTATAGGACTAACAGCAACGCCGACTTCAGAAGGCAGCTTTCCATTGATTTGGTACAAGAACGGAGAGAAGGAAGACTATGAGAAATACATTCAGGCAATTGACAAGTTTCTTTCAAGCAACAGGCGGAAAAGAGAAGTTAGTAGTTTAGGACCATGTGGGGAGTATCCTTATGGTTATGGGGAAAAACCTTGTGTGATTGTAAGGATTAATAAGCAATCCAACTGGGCCGGCAGACCCCTGCATTTCAACTCGTCAATTGCGAAATCGGCGCCGGCAGAAGTTCAGGCATGGATGAAAGCGGACAGATCGAAACTTTGGTTGCAGTGTAGTGGATATCATTCCTATGATAAAGAACACATAGGAAAAATAAAGTATTACCCGCATCCTCCAGGGTTTGATGCAAGTATGTTTCCTCTGGACGCCCACAAGAACACTCCTCTGGTTGCAATACAAATATCAGAGTTTACCATGGGTTTATCGTTAGCAATAGAATGTAAGCTGTGGTACGACACTGGGCCATCGACTATCGATTTTATGCTATACGTCTCCCCAGGAGAAAAGATACCAATGAATAGAGTTATTGGATAAATTTTGCCACTATGATATTAAAATTTAGTGGAAAGTTTAGTAAGACGGACCGTGCGGTAAAACGGCATTACTGAATCAGTTATGTCATGAGGAAGCTCTTCATGCTCTCTCTCTTGATCAGCAATTTTAACGCCGCCGTCCCTATAAACACTGTTCTAGTAAAGAAAGTTTGTTTCCCCATGTTATTTTGCAACGATTTTCAATAGACCTACAGTTTCCTTTGGCTTCTGACCCATGCGGCCTATGTATGCAAATCGACTTATGATTGAACTAAAATCAAACTAAATTAGCAATAACTATTCGCATGAAACACATTCGAGTTATGGAGCAACTTGAAGATTATTGAAAAGAAAAATAAAGTCCTAACAGTTAAGCAGTGAATCAAAAGTGAAAACAAGATAAAAGAGTGGTAAAAGAGGAAAAAAAATACAGATTATCTGACGACGAAAACTTCATTCTGGAATGAAATGGAAGCTGGATGCAAAGTTTAGATTTTCGTTGATTGATATAAATATTGTGGGCGCGCTTGGTTTAATGATGATAATGATGAGGTAGTTCTCTGTGATCATAATTTTCAGATAGCTTTTTCAAAGGATATGGTCCAAGTGCTTTGCTGAGTGAAAGTAAAACAATTTGCCATTTCTGAAATTATAATGATATCTTTATACTGAGACTATTTTTAAGTCAAAAAAATAAGTAGCGTAGAGTAAATATATGCATTAGATTACCTAAAGAATAAATGCATGGTTTTTTTTTTCTAGAACAGTTTTTGCTTAGCGAGTTCCATGTGCCTTTGTCGGTCATTTTCTTTATTATTTACAATATTGTTCAGTTGTATTTAACTACTAACTTCTAATTTTTCAACCAGAATTTGAGTGCAAATAGGTTTACTAATAAATTTTATTTTATGCGTCGATGACGAAAATGTTTGGAACAATAGTGCTTTTTTTGCTTGTGATCCATTAATGAAACCTTTAAAATTAAGGTACAGTCTAGACGTGTTTTCCTTTGTTTCTTTTTTAATTCTTTCTTTTTTTATCTTTTTTTTTCTCCTGTCTTGGTGGAGTGGGAAGGGTGTGTCAGACTCTTAGTGACTAAAACCCATCCGTGTTCCTCCTTATGCCATTTTCGTACCAGGGCCGCGGTGACTCTTTCGAACAAATTCCACAAGTCTTTTATGATCTTAGGACACATAATACCTTCTCTTTGACGCCACGATGCTGAGCTGAGCGGGCACACATTTTAATAGCTTAATAACAAAAATTGAAAACACAAATATTTATACGGTACTTCTCACTAATGACTAATTAATATTAAACAAATTGTATATGCTTGATACAAGTAGGCAAACTTTGTCATAGCAGCCGAAGCGAAATAAATGCCCGAGCCGAAGGTACTGCCGTATGGGAGACGAGAGACTGCAGTGACAAAATAATGCCTCCATGTATCAAAACGACGTTTTTCAACACAGTTATTCGAAAAAAAAGAAACATAAATAGGTACCTACTTAATAGTAACAAATAATAAATTATGACTTGTTAATTTGAAATCTGATACTGTACATAACATAACAGTATCAGTTGCAATATAAATCCCACGTATGTACCTACATACAAGATAGTAGGTGACGCTGCTTTTATTATGCAATGGTTCGTATAGGTTTGAGGCATCCATCTAACATTTTATAGAAATCCAATTTCGGTCACAATATATCATATCTACCACAGTGTTGTGATATTGAAATGCAACCAATTTAGACGACAGTTGACCAATATGTCTGTATATCTGGAACATCGAAGAGTTCAATCAAATCTGCTGTAAAAATCAATATTCAGGGGTCGAGAAATGATGGTTAGTAGAGCCGAATTTGTACAGCTATGTTTGTAGCTGTATTTGTAGGACAGTAGGTGAATATTGAACATATTGGTTTCAAGGAAGAAAATACGATACCTAAAATGACATAAATTGACGAAATAAGCCAATTAGAAGATTCTGATTACAAATAGGTGAAAATAAACAGTGCTATTTCAGACCTTCTGCTCCATAACGTTATATTAGATGCTAAACTTTTACTTTTTTCAAGATATTTTTTTTTTGAAAATTTAAAACTTATTTTGTTAAATACTCCTTTCCTTTTGTTTGCCATGTGGTATTAGTTCCCAGAATTTGATCCTTGTTAGCGACACTTTCGGAAGGTGTAATAATACAGAATGTTTTTTTTTTCAAAATCAACCCGTTCGATTTCTGGCTAGGAGAATAGATTTTTCAAAATCCAATGATGCAGTTTTAATTTTCATCAATATCGGGCTCGAGAATTCTTTCTGTGTTGTTTCGAAATTCCTCATAGTTTCGGATTTGGCCATGCACGCACACTTTGAAAATTCACCCTATTACGTCCACAATAACATACATAATAGGAAACAACAACATGTTGTCCGTTATACCATTCATGTCTCATCTAATATTGTTCGCGGTAGGGAGCGCAATTCAATTACTGACAGTGTAGTAGATTACCGCAAATGGACTGCCATCTAGGGCGCGACCTTTCTGTTTTGACCTTTGGAATAAGAGGATAATATGGATAGCAAAAAGCCACAGGAAACGAGTAGCTAAGAGGAGCTTGCGGATGCAGGTTCGAAATCTGACAAATTGATTAGGCACCTATCTACAGTACAACTATTTTCTTAAGGTGAAAGCGCCAGGGTAGCCCGCGAAATTGAATTTTTGCAATTTGCAGGACATTATCAGGTTGTATGTTGGTCAAATTTTTTTTTGTTGTATTTACAAAACTGTAATCATTCAAATCATCAATACAACTCTCGCAGTTAGAATTGACGCCAAATGTTATGATTTCATTGAAATACTATACTTGACATCAATTCAAACTAAAAGAGTTGTATTGATGATTTTAATTATATAAATCACGCGCCTCAAAGAGATGTCAGCATAGAAGGAGGAGCCCGTTAGAGCCAGAACCAGCCGGGGTTGCGGATTTTGTTCTAAAGAGTTACCGCGGCCCTGGAAAGCAAAAGGTACTACGAGGAGCACGGATGGGGTTTAGTCAGAGTCTGACACTTCCTTCCACTCCACCCAGAGCGGCAGGAGTCATTTGATAAAAAAAGGGTGGACAAGTTACCATGATTAGTGTAAGTACCTTACTTCTTTTGATATGCTTTTTTGCTAGTAACACTCGATATAAAAAAGGCAACAAGCTACTAATTATGTACAGTTAAAGATGCCTGTGGAAGACAAACTGACAGACGGCTGACAGGGTTTTTTTATGGATGGGAAACCGTCAAATGACTTGCGCGTAAGCGCAAGGGAGTGCAGACTCTTACTGACTAAAACCCTTTCGTGTTCCTCCGTATGGCCCTTTCGTTCCAGGGCTGCACTCTTTTGAAAAAATTCTGCAATCCTGGTGGCGGGTAGATATAGGCCTACGTTTATACCTACCCGCCAGCCGTCTATGAGTTTACTGGATTAGGTACTAAACTTGTCACAATCTAAGAAGCCCGATTTGACAGCAGGATAAAACATTGCTTTTCTAGTGAGTATCAAAGAGACATGAAATAAATCTCTTTCGCACTTAGTGGTAAAGCGAACTTCTATCCCTCTCTATTCGGCTGTCAAATGTGACAAGTTTAGAACTACGAGTAGAGGCTATCCTTTATTAATTCGGTTCCTTCCGCACCTTATTGGTTCGGTACCCTAAATAAAAGGAACTTTCGAGGAGGTAGGTAAATAAAACAACCATTATATTATTTACGCAATAATTTATTTTAATACGCTAATAATTCAATGATTACTTATATTTTTTTCACACTATTTTTTTAAGTAGTGAAGACAAAAACATTCCTTTGTCCTACATTCCTTGAAATTATAACATTTAAAATCACTTAGTTTAAAAAGAAAAACATTTTTAAAACATACTTTATTTACAGAGAAATGGATTTTAAACCGTATTGAAAACGTAATAAGCTACAGCTTTTATAATTCTTATTTTACGATTGGACCATTTTACTAAAATCAAAATCACAAAATAGAAACAAAAATCTCATTGTTGTATTGTTTATTTTTTCTTACAGCTATGCAAACCAAAATAATACTGGTAGATATATCTAAGGCTCCTTGCATACTTACCCAATAACTGAACTGTTACACGATAGGTAGTTTCAAGGTTTTTATATGGCAATATTCGGAATTAACTATAACATACACGATTCCCGTAGAATATTTAATCGATCAACTACCTATCGCACGACAGTCAAGCTGAACATGAGCGCCACTACTTACGAGTATTACTCAATATTGCTTCCACTCAACAAATATCTGCCACTTTACTTAAGACAACGATTCCAATCGTAAAGTAAAAATTACATTTCTTTTATAATTTTTTCGTAATGTAACACTATGTCTGTAATATTGGAATATTGGCACTAGCTATTTCTATCACAATGGACCTTGCAGAAGAGTTAATAAGTAATTTGTAATGTCTCGTAATAATCGAGTTTTATTGCTACAGATGGCACTAACAAGCAACGAAGTTGAGTCTTAGCAAATATTACATTGAGCCGTTGTAAAACCGGACAAAAGATAATTAAGTAATCACCATATAATTAATATAGAACGTGTAACAAAATAAACGCAATACCTCTTATGGAGTCATTGTACTCATCATTATGAGCAACTTTCGCTATGGGAATACAGAAATCGCGAAAAAAACTGCCCCGTACATTTTATGTGCGCATAACTTGACAAAATGTACCAAACAGCTGTTATTTTTTCGTGATTTCGGGGTTTGCCCCTTAAGAGGTATTGTGTTTATTCTGTTACACGTTATATAATCCGTTTCTCATATTTATTTTATTATTTGAGTAATTATTTCCTAATCATTTTAATGCAGGATCGTTCATTATTTTTGACGTAGGTACTTATAGAGACTGAAAAGATAAGAATATTCAAAATAATCGACCATTCAATAATGCTTTTAGCTACCATTGGTCAGAAATCACATGATGCTGGGCCACTATAACTACACCATAAAAGTTAAGCAAGCTAGTATTCGAATAAAATACAACATTCAATTTAGTACCATCGAAGAAAAATATTTTATGTAATGTAACAATTGACGTCGCGGTCTGTTCTACTAAGAGAAGCGGTAACTTTTATTTATTTTAATAATGACAATTTATCCAGCTATACAATTCCCGTTTAGTTCAGCAATATTCATTGTAGGCTTTATCAAAAATAGAAGGATTAGAGTAATATATATCACAAAATATATTCATTGTTACAACGACATCCCTTTGTTTTCAATACCAAAATTAACACCAACAGTGTGACACTAAAAATTGTTTTGTGAATGATATATTGAAGTAAAGAACAAAATCGAGTGCATCATGAAATGGCATTGAAAACAAAAGTCAACAATAGGCCTGAGAGCACGTACTGGACCACTGAAGAAGAGGTATTCAATTTAACTCACTCATTTATAGAAATGTATAAGAAAGCTATGAGTAACATGCAACTCAACTCTCAACCAACTAAACTATTGCTAGCGTGCATGTCTAAAATATTAGTAGAAAAATGAAAATGTGACCAAAAAGTGAAGCGATGCAACAATAAAAACAAGCCACATTGGACATTATACAAATAACATTTCTTACACAATAACCAGCGATATAGCTCCGAAACACTTAAATTCAGTCGATAAAATCCTAGTATATACGTACAATGATGTATATATTACAGCATGCTCCGATACAATAACAGCTAATGACACATTTATTTATACATAATATGTAATAAAATATGTTTATCCAACAATAACCAGATAGACTTTGTAAACAGCTAAACAATGAAAAATATTATAGAGTAAATAGAATAGGATCAAGCTTTTTATTGAAGATAGTGACTCTGAATAAAGACTTTATGGGAGATGAGTTTGAAACTTTATTTGTACAAGATTTTGTTACAATTTAAAATCATCGAATCGACGATTCTAAAACAACTACGTATTATGAAAGAAATGACAATGAAGAAAATGTTAAAGATATATTTTAATTTAAGGAAAACTTTATAAATGATCTGATTAGTCTACACCCTATAGTCACCTATTACAAAATGAATACATCTATAAATAATATTTTTACTCTTAATAATGGACGAACACATATACCATTCGAGCGAATGCAGTCTACTTAGACGATCATAATTAAGTCATTGCTTTCGTGTGAACTTATCTTATAAATCGACGTAAATGCAACTTCTAAAACACATTAAGTGCACTTCCACACGCGGTTCTTAACAATATCGTGTAAGATCAGACGCACCATACAAGCTGGACATAGATTCTGGACAATAATCACAGAAAATTCGTTATGTAAGGCAGTGCACGAAATGCGTGAAATGTAGAAATCAAAATCTTAAAACTACACACGCAAAACAGGTATTTGGGGGAACGCAAACTGTAATTTACTAAGAAATATGAAGATACGGTAACATATCCAACGATTCATCTGAGATCACACATCTGCTTTCCATTTTTAAAACGATAAATCACATTTTAGTAGGCTTCACTAGAATTATCGCAATCACTTAAGTATACAAAAGTCACTTGTTCTTCGTCGCCAGCGTCACGTCCCGACTTCAAGTCTTAAAGCATATACTTCCGTTTCACTAACACTAACTAGGATTTGGCTATTCAGGATCACCCCAGACCAAGACTCGGTATGTAGGCCACGTCAACAGGTACAGTATGAAAAAACATCTCAATGCTGTCTCACTCGCTTCTGGATATCATCTTCTTGATCGAAGAAGACTCTTGTAGTTCTTAACGACTGCATTTGATTTTATTTACATATTTTTTATCGGAACAGTAAAAATCTTCTTCGAATTTATAATCTATAATAGTTATATGTTTCAAAATATCAAAAAGTTGGTAAGCATCAGAATTTAATTCTGTACAAAATTGGTTTTCTTCCTAATAATACGAAAATGTCTTGAGTGAGGCCTCTAAGTGCTAGAATTATACACCCTTGCCAAAATCAGGTTGAATTCCTCGTATACCCCAAGTAGCCAGAACAATCCTCATATCCAGAGGCACGTTAGGATTGACATGCCTAAGACTATGTAGAAGTTGGGTGATCCCCAGAATCCTTTGTTCCATTCGCATTCTAAATCTCTTGACAGAACCTGAAACCAAAAATAGCATGTAGAACTTCTAGTTTATGATTTTTATGGATGGGAAATTAAACACACAAAATGACTTCAGGGAGTATCAGACTCTTACTGCCTAAACCTATTCGTCTTTCTCCTTATGTCCTTTACTTTCCAGGGCCGCGGTGACTCTTTCGAACAAATTCCGCGACCCTGGCAAGAACTTGTAGATACAACACCGTTCAAGGATCCAAGGAATAATGTTCACAGAGCTCCGAGACTCGGCGTCTACTGCTAGAGATTTTCAAAACTTTTGACACAATACAGCGTCTTAGTGAGTGTCACCTTATGCTCCCAGAAATTGACGGCCCTTAACAATTTTTACCATGACTATCACAGCCGAAACCTGTGTTGCAGCTACTGCCTCAATGATTCCATGGTCCATAATGCTGTTACACTTAGGGACTGGTTTCACGATTTCCAAATACATACGTTCTTCTTTTTTAAATTTATTTAAATTAAAAATATAGAACTGAATTTCTATTACGTTGTCTGTAGTGGGTGGTGTAACAGTTCGCTTATTTTATTAATTGTGAAACCAACTCACGTCAGCAAAAGTTCTGTTGTCATACGTAGGACACGTTGCAAATCTAACATCGTCACGCGTTGAGACACATTTAGATGGACTGTCACAAAGGTACTGCCGTCTTTTGCGATCCCAGGCTTTTATCCATCTGTAAAAATAATGCTTCTGGTTAGCCCTTCTTCATGTTACTTCCGCTCCTTCTTTATCTTTCTTTTGATGTCACTACAGTGATTTAGTGGTTTGAAGCTATTCCTATCTTAATAAACAACCTATTTCTGATTTTGCGAGGTGCAAAATAGTGTCGAAGCAACACATTCTAATAATTGAACTTAATTTGAAAGATTTATGTATTCTCGAGAAGTTTATTTGTATGCGTAAAACAAACTAAATCATAAAAATACAGGGCTAATTTCAATATGGCGCTCTAACCAGTCCTATTGAAAAACCTCTAACTCACCCAATTCCACAATCACAGGCCAAAGGATTACCAGCAACCAGAATGTCTTGCAAGAAGACGGTATTCGGGACTTTTGGCCACGCCCTCTGCGAAGGGTTCGGTACCCTCATGATGTAGTTATCCCTTAAGTCCAGAGTCAAGTTGGTGACACGACCTGGTCTCCAGAACACTTCGCTCGCTAACTCTTCGACGCTTGTGTTGCAGATTGTGAGGCGGAGTACTTTTGATTGGACTCCCTGAAAACAAACATGTTTGTTTTAGTTGGCTGTATAGCTGGAGACATCAAGTAGAAGCGCCAGAGTTAAAGAAGTCACTTTTCTTTAGCGCAAAAGAGAAGGTGCTATTTGTAAAACGCAACTCCATTTTGCTTCCATGGTGGAGCAACTATGGATCTTGAACATCACAATATGATCACAGGATTCTTAGCCATCGAATGACCTAGATGTTTTAGCTGTACAAAAATCATCTTTAGTTTTATTTTGCCAATGCTATCACATTGCTGGACAAGGCCTCCCCCGAACCTTTCCATGTATTCTTCACCCGAGCCACCCCGATCCAACCCTTGCAGTAAGCGTCTTGGTTGTCTCGCCACATCTTCCTAGGTCAGCCTCAGCGGCCAGCATCTTAATTATGTCGGAAATACGTCGGTCAATTGAGTAATTGGGATGCAAGCGTTAACTAGTGGTGTTCGACGGAGTCTAGAACGTCGTGCTCGACAAAGGCTGAGTTTAGTCTTGGCGATCAAGCAGTGAACACGTTTAGAAATTGCCGCGCGTACATGTGTACTGAATACCTATTGTGTGAGAATGTTGTTATTGTGATTTTGAGCATCAATATAATTGAACTTAAAAACAACTCCGCAATAACCAACAATTCACATACTACGCCCAATAGAGTTGTTCAAATATCATGGCTGATGTTACCTAGAGAAATGTATGATGTACCATCCCTTTGTATTAAATTGTAAAGGTTCTAATACTTACACTCAACAAATACTGCGTCAGATACCTCAGGTATCTTCCTGTGACAGTGATATTATCAAGTTTAAGAGGCAGTGGCCCATACATTTCCTTTCCGAACTCCACTCCATCATAATCCGTTTCTATTAACAAGTTTTCTAAGCCAGCGTTGTATGACAGCATCTTCGGTACGTTGAAATCTCTGACGTTTGAAAACGCTGTTATTTTTAAGGTCCTCAGTCCGTACATTTTGCTGAAGACTCCATGCTGTGAAGAAAAACATCACGGTCATATATACATACAATAAAAATAGACGAAGATAAAACGCATCAAAGGTCAGGAATGGGGCTGGTGACGTCACTTTCCGGTAAAAAGTGTACTGAAATGTGACGTCACACAAGGCAACGATTTCAACGCACTGTATCGTCTTAAGTTTTTGAATACGTGAAAAAAAATAAGTGTCCAATATTTTTAATTAGATTTGTTTAGTCATATATTTTGACAATAACTTAAAAAAGCTTATTTTTTGCCAGGAGAAAACTCAACTTTGAGTTGAATACCTATATACTACATGAATTGTGTTCCACTATAAATAATATAAGTTTTTATGGAATACAATAAAGAATTCAGAAACCTTACCTCAAGTATCCTGAGCCTTAAACGAGTCACATCAAGATATTCAAGACGAGGTGATACTCCGTAAAGACTAGTATTCATCAAGGCTGTTATAGGGTTACCAGATAAAGACAACCAGCGAAGATCACTCAGTGAATGTGTAGCCTGAAATGGATACAAAATAATATGTCAATCTTTAAATAGTCGCTTACCGCCGTTTGTACGCTTAGATCTTTTGATTCTCAACGGTTTTAATGCGGTTTTCACTATCATTTAGAGATTTTCTTCTGAATGGTTTTTATGAATAATACATTATAATTAAAATTATAAATAGTGTAGAAACTTCGATGTTTTGCCAAATAACCAAAAAGCGAGTTTTACTTACTACTTTTAGTACTCAGATTAAAGAATAGGGTCAAAATTACCCATGCGAAGCCAAGGCGGGCATCGCTTGTGATAAATGATTCACGAACATGAAGAGGGAAAGTACAGGAAAGAATAAATACGATGAAAAAAAAGAGACAGGGATGAGGAAAGAGGAGAAAGGAAAAAGAGAGATGAAACCAAAAAGATAAATGGCAATAATTATACTACCAGGATCTTAAAGATGAAATTCGATTTCCACTTACCACAGGCACCGCAGTAAGATCGTTGTAAGATAAATCCAATGATCTCAAACGTGTGAGATTGGCTGTTGTATCAGGTGGAATCGAAGGTAAATTGTTGTATGATAAGTCCAGGCTCTTCAGCTTTGATAACGACATTGAAGGCACCTGAAAATAGATTATGTCTAGAAACATACTGTTTAGCGTCATATAACGCAATTTATGTTATAAGATATACTGAAATATCTGGTCAAGTTTGCCCTGCAAGTACCCTAAAAAATGGTCCTTTTTAAAGAATGTTTTATTCTTGATAAATCTTAGCAAACTTATAGAAACTTACAGAAATTAAGCTGACATTCTTCAGCCCCAAATGAGACAACCGTCTCTCCAGTCCTTTGAAGATTGTGGTTCCTCGGTCACCAGAATTGAAAGGCGAATTATTGCTAAGGTCCAACCAACGAAGCCTAGGCAACGCTGAGAAGGATCCACCTTCTATCCGCACAAGATGATTGTTTGATAGATCCAACCATGCTAGAGACTGAAATATAAATACAAGTATAAAATTATGAAGTTATGTCGATGAAATAGATTTTTTTTCACGATAAAAGAATGATAATAGAAATGATTGCAAATGGTAAATAATTTTAGGCAATAACTGAAAAGTAAAAGTTGACAAAAACAAAATTACATGCTGAAAATGTTTGTCCATGAATAATGCTGAAAACAAAAGTCGATGCGATACAAACAACAACTCAAAATTATAAGACAAAAGAATCACCATGAAAACCAAAACTAAAAGACAGAAAGAAGAAGCACAGTGCAAAAAGTGTTTTAGTACGATAACTACAAGGTTAGTAATGGCATGAACATCTAAATTACAATCTACCTTGTACAAAATATTCTGCGGGTATTGTTTTTTTTGGTGGAACACTCTCGTGTGATCTCGCCTAGCCGTGTGGTACATGTATTCGTCACTGTAGTCGGGCTCCTCGGGCCAGTATTCGCCCGTTTGTTCTGGGTTCTGGCGACACATGCATGATAGGACAACACATTAGCAATTAGCATACTCACACACTGGCGATAACTACGGTAAAACTCTGTTAGAAAGAAATAGGGAAATATGATCAACTATTTCTCTTTAATAAACCATTTTCGGCCGGTCGGAGTGAAGATAATATGGAGTTTTCGGCTTTGTAAAGTGTTATATCCAATAGAAAAATATTTTTCTAAAGCTGTGTTAAGAAGAAACCCGATCGTAAAAACGAGTAAACACTCCCACACAAGTAACTTTTTGGCATTTAGTTAGTTTGTTCAATCACATTGATGCCACACATCAGACTACTTAAAAAAGTGACTGGTTTGGAACCTTAGTCGTTTTTGTGATCGAGGTTTTGACACAAGTCATTTTTTTTACATTTCAGTGAGTTACAAGTTTTGGAATTGTCTCAAACACCCTCCTTTGCGTCCCCATTTCACCCCCTCCTGTTGAACGTCAGCCACTGCGCCGCCCAGGAACTGATGGTCCTGAGCATGGCGCAGTGACTGATGCCTGTGGACGGCGAGCAATGGGTAGCTCGCCGTCCGATCAGAACAGGCCCGGGTTGACGGCGCGCTGTTCTACGCGCGCCGCGCATTCAGGTAAAAATATTTACACCTGGGTACAATAAGTTACTTAGGTCCTTGATATAAATACGTTGTTCATGTTTCCCAAATAGATACTGCATTAGTTCAATGTATACAAAATTCAAACGTCATAATATTCAACTTTACATGTTGCAGATCAAATGCTTGTTTTATAATCGAGCAGTTAGTTTTCAAAACTTCAAACAGATGCAAAGGATTCTTTTGAAATTCTATTGTAAGTAATTGTATTTACCCGGAATCTTTGGACCAAGTCTCCCAAAGCGACGGCAGGTATGGTGTTTCCGCTCAAGTCCAGTTCTACTAAATTGGCTGATGCAGCAGGTGACAGGCAGTTCGTTGGAATTCTTGACAATAAATTGTTTGATAGGTCTAATCTAAAGAAAAAAATAACATTAATGTTAAAACATATTTATATAAATGTACAGTTCATTTTATATAAATGTTCAGTAGGTAGTCTCTTTATTGCCCGGGTTACGCGAGGCTAGGATAGCAAGCAAGATGATGTACTGCTCTGGCTTGGTGTAGTAGGTACTGTTTACATGAATGAAACTAGTACAAAAGTCGGGATAGTAAAATCAGTTGTGGGGGGCTACCTACTACCTTGGAAGATAGATAGAACCTACAATTTTGACTTGAGAAACTAAGTTCGTGTATCCCAAGCATTAAAGAAGGAGTTCTTACTTCTGCGAGTAACCTTTTTTATTATTTTCAAGATGTTTTCTTACTCTATCTTACCTTTCTAAAGCCGGTGATGGAATGAGATTGTCTGCCAAATTCTTGATATGGTTGTTCGATAAATCCACCGACGTTAAAGATGGCATGTCGTGGAATATCTCAACTGGGAGGTCGATTAAGTGGTTGTGAGATAAATTGATAATCTGAAATTGCATTATAACGTATTTGATTTATTGTACTTAATTGATATTTTTTAGAGTAAGTTGTAAACGCAAGGAGGTCGTCAATGTAAACTTGAGATTATTCGTAATATAGTACGAAACACAACATGTTTTTCATTACTCATTAATACGATATATTTTTTATTAATATTGATTTCTTTATAATCTTTCTCCCCTCCACACTATAATTTTGCGAGTAAGTATAACATTTTTTTTTTATAATACCCAAATTTGGTTGTAGGCCTTAGGAAGATCTAAGACAAATCTAGAAACTCACCTGTAAGTTCTTGACTCTCTTGAAACAATCGTATTCCATATGGAATATGAAGTTATGCGATAGATCCAGATATTGCAGCATGTGCATCGAACCGAATACTTCGCGAGTTATGTTCCTTATCAAATTGTGTGACAGATGTAACTCTGTTAGAGTTAGGTCTGCATGCCTGGAACGGAAATAAATATTTTTGTTCTATTATTTCTCATTGGATTACGATTCACTCGCTCTCACATACAGGAAAAGGCTTGTTTGTGGTATCCCCAGTAGTGGGAACATTAAATGCTGATTAAGCTTATGCTATTTGTCTCCGAGATGATAAATAAAAATTTAATTTATATTTTGTTGTAAATGTGGCTTACCTGAAGTAATATGGCGCAATGTATGATATATTGTTATGAGAGAAATCCAAAACTCTGATATTTACCGAGACTGTCCCAAGACCTGAAAAAATATTTTTGTTAGAGTAATGTTTTCTTAGAATGATTTTCTCCAATATGAAATAGTTTTGTATTTAATATTATTTCATTAAAAGCGTATGTGTGTCACCTTGAGTCAATACAAGATCTTCCTCAGTATCAGTAAAACCTGTGCAAAAAGCGAAGAATAGAAAGCAAAGAATATTAGTAGAAGCTTAAATAAAGAAAGAAAATAATACTCCAGAAAAATTATAAAATATAAATAAATAAATACAAAAAAGATCTACAAATAATAAATAGTATAGTTATTGTAGAAAAATAAGAAAAGAGCATACTTTCATACATACTGATGTTTGATGAAAAGTCTTGAGATCCGAAATGATATGACAGAGAAGTAGAGGAGATTAATGACAGAGTTAGTAAAGAAAGAAACAAATAAAAACATAACAAGAGTAAAAGAGATGCAAACAACAACACCATCAAAACAAAAAGAGATGGTAAAAACTTACTTTGGGCTTTGGGAGGTGGGTAGAAGTTCGATGTAAAGAAACTAGGAGCGTTGGAATCCGTCAATGTTATGATTCTGTTGTAAGATGCGTTGACTTTCAAAGCAGTCGCCGATCCCACTTGGTCGAATATCGAGAATTTAAACGTGTCGAGTTGGTTGAATGATATGTCTAACCTGGAATAATCGAAAATGTTTCTTATTGACTAGTTATAAATTGTACACACATAATAAATATTAATATTAAACAAAGACGATGACAAGTTAAGAATTCTTATGAGCTTATCTGTGTTAGAACATGATATATTCCCCATCAGGAGAAACTCTCTTATTATTCAAGCAGCTTGCTACAAGTTAGTTATCTAGCCCTCCGATGATGCGTCTTTTGAGTCTGCTGTAACTAAAATACTGTTAATCATTTCAATATTGACTTACTCAGTAAGAGCAGGAATATTCTGGAAAGCCTCTTCATTGATTTCATTGATCCTGTTTCCTCTTAGATTGATAATCTTCAAGTTGTCAAGGCTAGTGAAAGCCCTCCTTTGAATGAGCTCAATCATGTTGTCTTCTATTAGAACTTCTTGTAGTTCCTTTAGACCTACAAACGCATGCTGGACTATTTGTCGAATTTGATTCAGGTTTAAGCAGATGCTCTCTAGCTGGCCGTGTATGTCACCCTGTTAGAAAAAAATGGTTACTCTTAGCAAGTTTCTTGTGACTTCTTTAAGCGCAGATCACACTGGGAACGAAGTATAACGAAACTTTTACACGGCAAACTACAAAATCAGATGTGACCTGCGCTTTATACTTACAAATATTATGATCGAATGTTTCAGTAATTCCAATTGTATAGGAAAAGGTGCCTCTTCCCCCCTCTTCCCAAGAATAAAATATTTGCTAACGGACCGCATCAATTTATGTTTAAGTCATCATCGCATCATAATATATTTAATTTATCTTATCATTCATCAATCACGAAATATTCTTCCGAAAAATAAAACAAACCTGCAAAGTTCCTTTAGAGAAATGATCAATGTAGTTATCCTGTAAATTCAACCCTTTCAACTTGTACAAGAAGTGAAACGATGTGTCAGGCACATTCTTCAGCTTGTTGTTGCTAAGGTCCAAATATTGTAGTTCTATGAGGGCTTTCAACGGCTCAAATGGTAGAATCTTCACGTTGTCTGCTAGACCGTTTGCCATCTTCAGTGTTGTTAGGCTGTGTAACTGGAAAGAAAAATAATGTAAAGACACCAATTTACATGGTATTGTATAGTGAAATTGATCCATAGACAGTATTCCTTCTAGAAACAACCTCAGCGGAACATATTCCGCTGAGGTTGTTTCTAAGATCACCTGTTCAATAGTGAGAAAAACCACACCAATCACTGTAATCTTTTTATAGTCTTCAACAATAGTGAGGATTACCTAAGTAAAACCTTAAAAGTGACTTTATTACGTACTAGCTTGCGGGAGCGTTTCGCTCCATTGTGGGGTTATTTCCGTGATGGGGCTGCGACCCTTTGACTCCATAAACTATCTGTTCTACGGGTATATGTTGCAGATAGCGGTACCTATATCGTCACATACTAACTACAAAATATACCTGACCTCACGCAAATTGAGTAACAGTTTCCCACCAGACCCAAGGAGGAATGTTTCTTATACTTATACTGGGACTCTGTTCCTCATACTTTTGTACTCTTTCTTAATTATTATTGCTTTCTTTCGTATTTAAACTATACTATTGTTTTTAACACTAACCTCAGCAAAAGCAAAAGGATCAATAAACTCGATATTGTTCTCCGACAAGTCAAGAGTCTTGATAGTCCTAACATGTTGGAAGGCACTGGACTCGATTCTTGTCACCGTACTCCCAAAGATCTTCAGATCTTCAAGCTCTACGCCAAATTCTTGGAAGTCTTCTGTCCTTATACTCTGCCGGAGGAGTTTGCTCACTGATAAGTAGCGGAGCGATCTCATTCTGGAAAATTAAAACAGAAATTCATATAATTAGGAATTGTCTTGAAACGTAGGTCTAGTATAAAATTATTCAATAAACGGTGCTAAAGGTCCATGGATCATCGTATGAGCATAAATGGCTTTAAGCGACAAAATACGATCGAGCAAAGCTATAAAAGATACGGTTAACGGCCGCTTTCTATAATATATCTCAATCCCAATCTTGATCCCGATCCTTGTCTGTAACCAATCAAAGGTGAGGATTGTGTGGTGAAGGACACAAACTCGGCCGTTGATTGGTTACAGACAAGGATCGGGATCGAGATTGGGATTGAGATATATTATAGAAATCGGCCGTTAGATGTACCTATGCAGCAGTTATTATGTAGCCACCCACGAGCTCCGCAGTAAATATGTTCCAGAGAAATTCCTCAGTATCTCTTAAAGCACAGTTTGAATCTCTTTTATCCATATTCTTTATAAAAACCTGTCTGCGCTGTGACTCTGTCGCGCACACGAGTCACAGCATTATGCTGAGCGATGACCGTTTTGCGCGGATGTGGCGCTTATCTTCCCAACTTGTGTGGGTTATTCGTTTTGTTTTCATGGTATGCGTCATGCGTGACGCAAATAAACTCTTTTTAACCGACTTCTAAAAAAGGAGGAGGTTCAATTGGTCCTGTTGAAACTATGAAAATCGGTTCAGTAGTTTGGTTTTTAAATCCAAATAGCTGGAAAAGTTACGTGGAAAAATCATCCATGTACACGAAATTGCCTATTTTGCTTTCCTGTGAGTTTCTAGTGGTGTTGTTAGGGTACAACTAAAAAGTGAAAAATAAACACTTTTTTCACAAAAAAACCGACTTTAAAAAAGTTTTTTCTTTCTTAATATACAAAAGCGAGTAGACTAACCTCCTAAAATCCTGCAAGTTCATTTCAATGGAGCTGGCACTGCTGATGTCGAGGTAGAACAGCTTGTATTGGAAGTTGTTGAACGCCGTCTGTGCGTAGTCCGATGGTGTGGTCGAAGTCAGGAGGTTTACATCAACCTGGAACATAACGAATGACATTTTACTTAGTGAGATTATTGTACCTTACAACCTAGATTTTAAGGTACAAAATAAATCAGTACCTAATAATAATTCATGCAATTTAATAGCATAAGGTGGATTATTTTTTTAAGTTTCTGTTTTGAATTGCAATGTAGACAGTGAAGATAATATGGATATTGTTCTCATCATTACGAACAAAGCATAGTAACTATGCTACCACCCTTTTTTGTATTGATTTGTATAGATAACGCTATAAAAACAGCTGAGTATTTTTTTGCATTTTCACTTTGCCACATTGAACAATTTGCTGTTAAACCTTTCATAGACAAAGAGTACGTAGTAAGCGTACATTACAATGCTAATAATGGCCTCAGTGTATCAAAGTGAAAATGGAAGGATGTTGCTATTTTGTCCTGTATAACTTCACAAATTTCTTTCACTAGTAGGTCCAATGCGGGCTCCAACGCGTCAAACTACGTGCTCTGATGAATCATTAGGTACATATCATTTGAACCCACCTTATTCTCTCTAAGGTTCAAGAACCTCAAAGAATCGAGCTTGTTCAGCATAAACTTGGATATCATGGTGAGGTTGTTCTCAGACAAGTCGAGGCTCTGCAAACTATTCTCCAGACCAGCGAAGGAAGCTGGTGATAGTTCTGACAGACTGCAGTCACGGAGCGAAAGGGTCTTGATCTTGGCGTTTCTGAAGGCATCTTCCTGGAAAAGGTGAAGTGAAAAATTGCTCAATCGTATCGGAGCTGTACACAATTAAAAAAAAAACAAGCAAGCAAGCAGAATTTGTCGATCAACAAATTATACAATGCAACTCCATTTTAGGTCACGCAAGTCTCATGGATTAAGAGGTAAGAACTTCTATGATCTATCAACCTACGGAATGATAAGAATTTCCCTAAGATTATGCCATGATAAAAAAGTGAAAGTTTTGAAGAATTGGTGATGATTTTCATGACCAGTGTTGCAGAATCATTAATATTTATGAACGCAAGCTGCTTGAATCTTTTAGGTTTGTTGAGACCACTTTAAAGCCCTTAATTATGACAATATAAAACGCGTATTATGCATTCATAGATGTTTTTTTATGGATGGGAAATCATCAAATGACTCCTGCCGCTCTGGGTGGAGCGGGAGGGAGTGTCAGACTCTTACTGACTAAAACCCATCCGTGCTCCTCCTAGTGCCTTTTGCGTTCCAGGGCTGCGGTAACTCTTTCGAACAAAATCCGCAACATAGGTTTAGATATTGTTTATCCAAGAATTCCATTCCACTTTATTTCCCGAACTCACACTTGTTTCTTCACAACACCAAGATTTTTTGAGCATCAGCTGTGCTTTTAACTTATCCCTAAGATCAGTGATACAGTTGAACACGGGAGTGAATTTTTTTACGAGCTCGAACCTTTTTACGGTAAAAAGCGTATTACTGTACTGTTTTATGTGAAAATATACGCGTTCGCTGTTAATGTCCTACTTTTATTGGGTGGTGTGCCTCAATATCTTCTCAGTGGATAAAGAAAAAAGTTATTCTGACCCACATAATGAATCAAAAGAAAATCGCGATAGTTATAAGCAGAGATCGGAATAGGTAGACTATGTTTACCTAAAGTTCGACGAAGTAAGTAACATAGAGTTGATAACACCTCCTCTAAAATCCCGGAATCATAAACATGACAATTAAAACCCGAGATTATGAAAACATGAACTGGACTTGAGTATGGAATCATATTCCAATTTTATAGGTACCGGTATGTAAAACAAAGCTCTTTATTTTAGGAACTCTGAAAACATGATAAGATTCTTCAATATAATAATTTAGTTCAAATTTCTTAAATCCCAGGATTCAATGGTCATATTTATGATTCCAGGATTTTAGAGGAGGTATTATCAACTCGATGTTACTTACTTCTTCGAACTTTAGGTAAATTAGTAATAATCTACCTATTCCAATCTCTGGTTATAAGTTTAATAAGGGGCTGGCCCTTAAATTTTATATATTCTAAATTGAGCACCTACTTATTATGAGTTATGAAGACGTAAAATGCCAAAGCTTGTCAGTTTCTCAAGCTAAAGTCAAGTTTGAGAAAATTTCAACTTCAAATTCCTAATGCAATTGAGGATTAGGTACCTACTCATTCAACACCAAGTCGCAATAATACTTGACACCTTAACTATTTCAATAGTTTTAATTAAGGTATATAAGTAGTCGGGTAAAAAAACCGGCCAAGTGCGAGTCGGACTCGCGCACGAAGGGTTCCGTCCGATCTATAAAAAAAACGGCAAAAATTCACATTAGTTGTATGGGAGCCCCACTTGAATATTTATTTTATTCTGTTTCTAGTTTTTGTTGTTATAGCTGCCGATTGCCGAAATTTTCACAGTTGATGTATTTCTGTTGCCACAGAAATACATCAACTGTGAAAATTTCAACTGTCTAGCTATCACGGTTCATGAGATACAGCCTGTTGACAGACGAACGGACGGACGCACAGCGGAGTCTTAGTAATAGGGTCCCGTTTTTACCCTTTGGGTATCCCACCCTTAAAACCGTCAGTAAACATGGAATTGCTCGACTAGATTCCAACGTATACACTCAAGCCTGAAAGACATACATTAATAAAATCGTAAACACATATAATTAGTGAGCTGTGATTAGAAACTTACTCTCAGTGCATAAATCGTATTTCCATCCAATGAAGTCGAGTTCAAGATATTGAAGTACTTGAAGGAGCCAGGATACAGGATCTTGATAAGATTGTTGTCTAACCTGAAAATATTGAAGAGAAAAACTTACAAAACACACGTAAATATTATTGACAACTATTTCTTTTATGAAAAGCTTCGTTCGGAAAAAAGGTTGTTTTGGATTAGAAAATTCAAAAGAACCAACCAGCCGGTCGATTCTGTCGACATCTCACGGTGTACACCTAGGCGGAGTGAACAACAAGTGAGCTGTCATTCCATCTTATTTGTATGGTTTGACAACTCACCCGTCGTGCACCCCGCCCAAGTGTTCACATAGACATGATATAGAATCGCACTGCTGATCGATCTATGAAAGTCTGTTAGGTAGTATAGAAGACAAAGTCAATATATTATTGCAAGAAACAGAAGGCACCTGGACTTTTGGGGTAAAGACCAGCGAGTGTGGGATTTTTATCTCACTAAAATCACCCCGGTGATCACCATCAGCACATAGAAAGGGCCCGTTACCTCTTAAAGGACCACTCCGGAACCCCCTCTGTGCAACGCCTGTTAGAGCACATCCCTGGGGAGACTGTTTGAATAGTTGCCTAGCTTTGGTTGATCGCCAAGGTGTCTAGTACCGTCAGTTCAATCCGCTACAAAGAATTCTTATTCTTCAGTGTAATAAAAAAACTTTTTCCAAAAAAATAACAACCGACTTCGAACAATAAACAGACATGCGATTTCAGCAATCCCGGCAGATTTGCTATCACTTATTGAAGAGTTCCGTTACCTAACTCCAAAGTTCTTCATCAGACCTTCACCAAATTAAAATGGGACCAGTCCGGGAAGATACTTTGCCAAACAAAAAAAGAATCATCAAAATCGGTTGACACTTGGCGAAAATATCGCTAAACAAACATACAAAAAAAAATCAGCCGAATTGAGAAACTCCTCCTTTTTTGGAAGTCGGTTAAAAAAGTGAAAACCGCCAGTATTGTTAGCGTCGGACGATATCCTAAGAAGTAACAAACTTTGACTAAATAGTCAATAACTTACTTCAAAGAGTCCAAAGACAATTTGACTCCATTGAGGTCATGCGCCGGTGGAACTTGTTTGATCAGGTTATTGGACAGATCCAGGAACCTCAGTTGACGCAGCGGTGATAACTCTTCGTAAGGAATGTAGGCCAGTTGGTTGTCTCCGAGGAGGAGCTGGAATTGAAGTAAATTAAGAGTTAGAAAAGAGTTTTATACGATAGAGTCCGCCAGTTAGGTAATACGAGTATTATCAAAAATATTGGACAAGTATTTTTTCATTTGTCAATTTTATTGTAGTATAACTGTAAATAACGGGGTCCTTACTCTACTCTACACTTCTGCTGTGTGTCACGTACCTAAGCATCAAAAGAAGACGATACAACGCATTGAAATTTCGTGTGACGTCATGTCTTGGTCACACTTTTCACCTAGAAGTGACATCACAATCTCCACTCCTGGAGGCCTACCACAACCTCTTAAAACAATATTATTTTAATATTACTTTGTAATTTCTGTTGTTGCATTTTCAACTCTCGGCGCTGATCCGAGCGTTGAAAATCCAACAGAGCGGAACGCAAAGTAATATTAAAGTAATATTGTTTTAAGAGGTTGTGGTAGGCCCCCTGAACTGTACTCCGTTTTTTATCTTTGTCAACTTGTATTGATTTGGTAAAGCAAAATACGTGACTAATATTTTTCAAACATCCTTATTGCAATAAATTAAATGTAGGTACCTATTAGTACTCCGGCGGGAATAGAGCCCGTGGCAGTTTGTGTTTTCAAAGGTGAACTGATGATGCTTTTAAAGTCTGTTTGATCCAATATTGTGTGCACCATATTTACAGTTCGGCTTACAGCTAACAGTATTTTATTACTAACATAGTAACTAAGTATGGTTACAGTTACGTACCTATTCGTTAGGTATGAGAAAAAATAACCATAGAAATAAGTAATGCCTATTTTAGAAACTTGCGTGCCATTAGCCACTAGGTTACACATTAACTGTTAACACTAATGTATTTTTTCAATTAGCCTAATTTATATTTTTACAGAAATTATAAAAACGAGTAAGTACTTAGACCGATATCATCATCATCTGCCTAGCCTTTTCCCAACTATATTGGGGTGGGCTCCCAGTCAAACCGGATTCAGCAGAATACCAGTATTTTACGTGGAGCGGCTGCCTACCAGACCTCCACAAACCATTAACTAGGTAACACGGTACCTACTTCTTGGCATGACAAGAGTTAGATTTTCTAGCTTCTGACAATCTGTAACGACTGCCAAAGATCTACAAATGTCAGCCGGGATCAACGACTTAATGTGCTTTCCGAGGCACGGTGGAGTCACCCATCCACAGACCAACCTCGGAAAGCGTTGCTTAACCTTGAAGATCGACCCATGCGGCTGTTATTATTTAGCTACGAGACCTTCTTACTCACACTCAATTATGACCGATAGCATACCACATAATTTCTTTTTTTTAAAAACGTTGCCCCACTCTTGGAATTACTCCTGTATCGTGGGTGCTTTTACAAACATACAAACTCACATACACAAACAGCCAGACCCGGAACAGCTATCTGTAGGCCATAAAAATATAATATTTGTTCCGTGAGGGAATCGAACCCGCGACACGCAGCGCAGCAGCCGATCGCTCAACCACCGCGCCAACCGTGTCGTAGAATTATATCAAGGTTTTAAATTTGGAAGGCACGTTCAATCATTTTCAGCCTTAGGAGAAGGTCAGGCACTAGTGATGTAGATTAGTGCTCAGCAAAAATATTATCTCATATCTCGAGTGTTGGTAAAATTATTTTCTTTCCGAGAAAATCCTCGAGGGCATAACTCATTTAATACAATATGAACATAGAAATAAATTGTTAATGTTTATACTTTCCTAATTATTTGTTTTTTTTCTCGGTATTAATTATTTAGTATTGTTAGTATTTTTTTTTATATTTATAATAAATGAAAGTAATGATTTGCATGCCGTAAGGTAAAATGTAGCTGATCTCATTTATTTTTGTTAAAGTTAGTTGAGAACATTTGCGAAAAAGAGTTCAGGAGGAAAGAGAGTGATTTTTCACCAGGAGGAAAGATAGAGTGATTTTAGAGGGAGAGGGAGAGCGCTCTGTCTCTCCCTCTAAACTCTTTTTCGAAAATGTTCTCAACTAACTTTTTGGACCTGGTTGGATGGCGTATGCATACCAAGTTTCATTGAAATAGGTTCATTCATTTCGAAAAATACGGACTTGAAAGTTTGTATGAAATGCCGTACGGCGTAAACACTTTGAGTCAAGAAAGAAAGAAAAAGAAAGAAAGAAAGTCTAAGTCAAGAGCGAATAGGTTACTTCTAGGCAAGCGTGCTCCATCTTCGGTCACATCATCGCTTACCATCAGGTGAGATAGTGGTCAAGCGCGTGCCTATCAATAATAATAATAAAAAAATGCTCTTAAGCTACATAAGTTTTAACAGTCAGATTTTTGCAGAATCAGATAGACGATCCTCTAAAAATTGAAGGCGTTTTGGCACTTGGAACACTTAATTTTAGTTCCATCACAAGTCTCAACTTACCCTATTCAATCTGCTCATGCCATCTCGAAACACACCACTATCAATCACCGAAAGATGGTTTCCATGCAGATCCAGGGTCTCCAAAATAGGCAAGCTGGAGAAGGCGTCCAAAGGCAGGTTCGCTATAGAATTGTCTGCGAGAATCAACGTCATTAACGTGTGCTCTAATCCTCGCCAGTTATCACCCGATATGTCTGTAATTTCGTTCCCTGGAATTGTTGGAATGGAATTCATTAGTCTTGTGGAAACAAAGGAGATGGTAGATGGAATTTTATTTATCACCGCGGCGACAGTGACTACAGATGAGCGTTGAGTCAAAGTTTCAGATATCAAAGCCATTTCCAGAATTGTCACGGCTGTCAATCTCCAAGTATAATACCTATTACATCTAATCATATTGTGTTTCGTTAGCAACAAAAACTCTCTTTACAGATTGTCTCTCGAATACCTCTTTTATCTATTCAATGATAGATTTTTATGCCATTTAGATGTTAAGCTGATAAAAGATTAAATTTTGTTAAAAGATAACAGTACCTACACGTGTTCGCACTATAATAAGCGCATCACAAAACAATTTTTTTACAGTCTTGAAATTAGGTTATTCCATCTCTTATCTGCCTCAAACACAGAAAGTAGTGCACAGACTCTAAAGAAGGTTCACTAAGTAGTAATAAATCACCTGTCTACTTCACAGGGCACTAATCCTTAAAAAAGCTCCCAGAAAGCCTTTTAGTAAGTAACTCAATTCGTCTCAGTTCACATCGAATAAATCTTAACATGCGAGGTTCGTTAATTTATTACTCCCACCCATTACCGAAAATCTCAAACACATTTACAAAATTCGATACGCCAATTTTTCTTTCAGAACCTCCATCCAATATTGGATCTAAACTCGCTCCACTTTAGGATTTCGAACGAGAATTTGATCACACAAACTCTGGTGCCAATACTGGTCCAAAATTTACACCAACAAGTTAAATTGAACTAGAAAATCTAAGTATAAATCACCTGTCAGATCCAGAAGCCTCAGTTTCTGCAAGTATCTAAGCGACCGGCTCGGTACCGCCGTCAATTTGTCCTGTCGCAGTTCCAATTCCCAGAGTGTATTGTCGAGACCATAGAACGCCTCTTCATGGATACTCTCTAGCGGGTTCTCGTTGATTGCAAGACGGTATAAGCCTGAAATTAATTGCCTGTGTTAGATTATGTATACTAATATTATAGAACTGTTAGATTGTATGTTTGTACAGGATAAGTAATAATATGTCTGGTAAAGCAAGGCTAAATATAAAAAAATCTTTCACTGATAGAGAGTTACTATATTCCCGAGTAACATTTGCTACTTTTAATCTCGGAAAAAGGCATAGTTCGTGTAATATAAGCCACGGAAGCGAAGCTGAAAAAAAAAACTAGTGATTAGGTACTAGTTTTTTTTCAGCTTTCAGTAACCTTAAAAAGAGTAAAACTTGTATACAGGGTGTTCCAGAATTCATAGTCATATTTAAGGCCGGTATTCTGTAGCTGATACAGGTAGAGAAACGATTTCAAAATATTTTTTTCGCTAAAAACGACTTTAAAGTTCCAAAAAACTAAAAACACTTTTCAAGCAGTCTGATGCAGTTGGTGGTATTTATTTTAGTTGAATCACATATTTGACGCCACGAACTGCATCAGACTGCTTGAAAAGTGTTTTTTTTACTTTTTTTGTGGTCGGGTTTTTTGATAAATGACTATATTTTTTTTTGAATTCACCAAAAATATAAACACATACTTCTGGAACATCATTTTTTTAAGGCATGTAATTAAATCGATATCTGTATTTTCCCTTTTTTCGAACAAAATATTTCAAAGTTAAATCAAAAATACTGACTTGCACACAAATTATGCACACTAAATAAATCATATTAGATATACTGTTTAATGGTATTTGCAGAACTGTTTTACTGAACGAATATTTGGCTAATGATATTTCTGGGTGGTTTAAAAAAAAATAACCACGAAGGGGATGGCGGGGTCTGTTCGCTCGCTTCGCTCGCTCACTTGACCCCGCCATCCCCTTCTAACCTAACCTGTCCGAGTCGGGGTGCCCAATGACCGGCTACTATTGTAACCATGATATCCACCTGCTATTTCAGGGAAGTGCAATTTAGAGTGCAAGTTAGTATTTTTGATAAACAATTCGTATTTTTGTTTTATAAATCATAAATCCGATGTATGAACCACATTTTTGGTGTGAATTCGATAAAAAGGTCATCTCGTTTTGGATGATTTTTTTAGTTTTTTTTGTAAGACATGTTTTCTAATCAATTGGGATTTTTTGCACAGCATTATTTTTTCTGGTATGCATTAAAATTATACAGATGTGCATTTAAAAATATCCCTTTTTTTAATGCAAGGTTATCTCTAGAATTTCATATCCAATTTTAAAAATGTTATTTTACAAACATGATGATGATGATGAATCCTTTGAAGTGTATTTCCTTAAAATGGAGGTACTACATTAATGTTAAGTACATCATTAACATTATCGTTAAGGAATAAAAAGATCTTTCAGTTACTGTTAGGCTCCAGGGCGTAGATAATAAGATGCGTAAAAAATAAAAGTTAAAGAAAGCCGGGATCTTACGGCTGCTTCTAATTAACATAATTCGTTAATTCCAATGTTACCGTTTACTTTTTTATTCTTGGCTATTTCTAGAGATAGCTCAACAGAGGTCTGTAATGTGTTTTGCTAAGGCGATCTTTTTCTTTTCGTGTTTCGTGTCGATTGACTTACCTATATTAAATTTTGTCCGACTAGTATTGACCCACCTGTGCAAGCTCTATCATACGCTAAAAAATAGTTTTTTTAGCGTATGATAGAGCTTGTAGCAATTTTTTGGTGACACAAACATAAAAAGATAGTTCTTTTTATGTTTGTGTCACCAAAAAATTGCTAACTCCGTAAGATTGTAATAAATCTTGATTAGATTATAAATTTCGATGTAATAATGAAAGAAATCGTTTTTATAAATCCCATCCAAATTCAAAAGTTTCTAATATATAATTATTTAGAAAAAAACAGTTTACAATTTCACGCGATATTTTACAAACTTACAGGGTTTGCCATTTTCCGGTAAAATGTGCATTCCATCTCTTGAGAATTGCTTGATTTCATGCAATGATAACTTCAAAATGAATTTGACCATAATTTTTTAACTTTAAACTGGTTTAAAAAAGGTTCTGTATTTCTTTTCTATAGATTTCTACATTTCTGAACGCGCAACAAGATTCACCTCTTTGATTGATCGACCGTGTATTTTGAAAAGTACTAGAGCACGAAGAGTATAAATGGTTTAATTGTTTTTTTTTTATCGCCAATATTGGGACCAGCGATAAAATTTGCCTCTAAACGACTGTCTCATCAATGTTTTTCTTAAATACACTAAGCTTTTAACAAAACAAATGTTCTCAACTCATGTATTAATTTATTCAAAATGTGCTTACTCTTCGCTCATCACAATAGGCGGATATAAGCGTATAAAGCTGAACGTCACATATTCAAACGGTTTACTTATTTAGTATGAAACGCTGAGTGGAGGATCAAGACAAACCTGCCTTATTATATTTACTGGTGTCAGTCGCAAATGGAGCTCAGTCAGCATAACGTACGAGAATTTATGCTGGTGATATCAAATATACATACATGTTTTCGCCGTCATCTACATAGTTGGCATTTGTACTTGTTTTCGTGTTTTCCTTATTTCTAGTGCGGGACTATGAATCTTTGAAGTTGTAAAAAATGGGTTTTGTCGGGGTTCTACGAGGTTAAGAATGTTTTTTATTGTTTTTCATAATAATCCTTTAGAAAACTTCTTTTTTTAATTTATTAATGAGCTAGCTCTTGACCGCGATCACGCCTGATGGAAAGCGATATATGAGGTCCATGATGAAGCGAGCGTGCCCAGAAGATGCCTTGAGGCACTTGTACTCCCACGCGTCGACGAAACACAGCAGGCTGCTTGACGCCGAACTCCTGTGGGAGGGTGGTCGCGAACCACAGGCGGGTGTTAGCCCTACCACCGCAAGGGAAGGATTGGCTAGTCTTATAAGGTGTTAGGTGAGACTGTCCAGGATGCGCCGAGCGAGAGGTTCAGTTGAGTGTCTTATGGAAAAATTGCGCTACACGAGGAGCCTCCTTCATGCATCCCAACTTTCTTAAATAAGATGAAACAGCTTTGATGAAAACTGTTCTTCAATTTTAAATTACGTGTTGATAAATAATTTTTCATAATATATTTAATTTTATGTAATATATCATCATTGCATCGATATTTAAATAAAGGAGCTTTCGTATTTTAAGAGCATTTGCATTGCAGTCGCTTGCAATGTTCATATTGAGATGTATATGACATTGATTGTTACTGAGATTTCTGCTTTTTAAGAACAAGAATAATAATTGGCTTTCTGATATTCAACATCTATGTTCGTTTCTCGATGTAACAGATAAATAATAACACACACAATACCTATATAAACACGTCTAATGAAAATGCTTATGTTTTGTAGTAGGTGCGTCTACAATCTTTGGTTAAACTTTAAACGAAAGTTTTACTACATAATTTATAATAATGTGAAGCTGTTCTTCCTGAAGGTTCTGTAACAACGTTAGACTTTAATAATGCAGGTTGTAAAGCATCTCTTCAAGCAAAGTTAATGTCTGTTTTCTCAGGATGTGGAAATACTGCGGGGTCTACATTTTATATTGTGATCTTCTTGTTATAATTTTATTTTTTTAATGTTTTGACACCACTTTTTTCCCAATCGTGGCCATTTCATGAAGTGTCAAAACCATTTCCTGATATGAACGACCACTGAGCCAACTGCTGAGAGAGAGTTCACTCGCTTCACTCGCTCACTCTAGCTCCCGTCATCCCATTAGAAACTAACTTGTCCGTGTCGGGGTGCCCTAAGTTCCCTCAAACCTCACCTCGGCCAAATCATGAAATGACTAATGGCTATTTATCGTGGCCATATGGTTGACCACGATAAATAGCCATTCTCTGAGTCTAGTGGCTAGTTGACTTGCACTTGAGAGCCAATAAACGCACAAAGCACAAATGGAACCTGAACATCGTATAAGGTATAAAATACCTGCTTCTTTTATTGTAAACAAGGTGTGATCGAGGTCAAGAGCAAGCCCATTCCTCAATAACAAAAATAACAAATAGCATTAAAATTTCAACAAAGGACAGTAATATTGACATTCAAACTTATATCGCTCTAAAACGTTATACTTAAACTGGTATTAGACTAAGCATACGATATCCGTTATTGCAATGCAATATAATATTTCCATTTTCCACTCGCGGTCTCGGGTCCATTCGCACAGAATGTTTCAAACGTCGCCTTGGGAGATATTTAGTGTATGCAACGCGATCGAGATCGCGATGTGTTAGATATTGTTTCAGAAGAAAAGTTTTATTTATTCCCGGATCTTTTTGAAAACATCGCCTCATTTTTGAATATGACTTCAATGCAACTCAGTGTCAATAACATTATTTTCAACTGATCTGTAGGACAAACCCACCACACTATCTCCGACCACCAGTTTTCCTATTTTGTCCGATTATCATCGTGAAAACTTTGGTGAAGTGAACATGACGTGAGTTGTCAATCCATACAATTAAGGTGGAGTGAACTGTCACTCCACCTTAATTGTATGGATTGACAACTCAGTGTCACAAACACTTCCAGCTCACTGTACCTAAGCTTTCTCGGTGAGATGTTTAAACGAAGTTCAGGGATATTTTGTCGGAGATATTTTGTCTGGGGATGAAGAATCGTGTCACCCTGTGGATAACCTATATCTACGATAAAGAAAGAGTGACGGAAAAATCTTACACTTTTTTTCGCCTAGCCCCCGTCCGACAAGTTCGTACCGTGCGATGAGGAACTTCGTTCCAAAAATATAAAAGCGCCAAGACAATGTAGCTGAACGAGTCCCGGAGAAACGATTCCACTGTCTAGGATCTCACAAGGAAATTCATCAGAAAAGAAGAGTGGAGGAGTTACTTACCTGTCGCTTGGAAGAATTGTGGCTCCAGATCTCGTATCTGGTTTCCAGTTAGCTGCAGCATGAAGACTTTGGAGCTGTTGATGGTGCCAGGTACCTTCAGGATCGGTACATGGTTGCAGGTCACGATACCCAGGTCTCCTGCCGGCTTCGAACAGGAGCATAGTGCTTGGAACAGGCATGGTGGGTGCCCTTGGTCTACGTGAAGCTGGAAGAGAAGAATTTGAAGGTTAGAAGGTTGGCTAGTCAGGTTTGCAATGAGGTTGGTGGACAAGCGAGGAATCTCGCGCTGGACTTTAGGAAGAAATTTACGAAACACCGTGGTTTTTTCTCGTGATAGGATCCCCATAAAACTCTTCGTTATTCACGAGAAGAAATTCCTTTTCCTTTTTAGAAATTATGCTAACTTGTGAAAGAAGTATTTATGGCAATGTGCATTTACGAGACAGGCTAGAAACCCTACCCCAACATTTTAAAATACACACAAAAGGAAATGTTTATGGCTGGAAATGAGCAACGTAGACCGCGACAATACACGATAATGTTTTGAATAATGTCACATTCTATTTAGATTTTATGTTTTTGACAGTCGTTTTTCGCACATAAGAGGCTATTACCGCGACAAATTTCCGTGAACATTTTCTAGAAGTCGATAATGGAGCTAGTAGATGGCTTGAGCTCGACTGAAAGATGCGTGAATCGCGTATTTGCTTTGAGCTTGTCGCCGACCCTGTCATCTAGTGGCATACGTTATGTGGCAGCCTGTAAGCCAGTCTTGATAAATTACTAACTTTTGCCCGCAGTAGCTTCGCTCACGTTAAAGTAGCCGAAAACCGGTTCCATGGTCCCTAAAATATATCAGTTAGGCGATTTTGGCGCGAAGGCGTCACAAACAATCAAACTCACTTTCGTATTCATAATATGAATAAAACATAGATACGGTAGACACCAGATAAATGTGCAATGACGGTCATTAACCCACATACATTTATTGACTTTCTTAATATAAACAACAGACATAAAGACATAAAGCTGTCCTGAATCGACTTCTATCGTAATAAACCTAATAAAAACCGTTTATAATTTATTGTTCGAGTATCTGCGAAGGGATATGAGGAAAAGGCTCACGTGTTGTGGGGACAGCCTTTCGAAGCATCACATCATCTTAAGTACATACTTCTGCCAAATTACTTTACCAACAAAATAGACAGGAAAAACAATTTCCAGATAATCATAAAAGTCCCCAAATAAAAACTCAATTCCATTAAAACAATCTAAAACGAAACAAACAGATCGCTATCCATCTCCTAAAGAGCCAAGTTAAATGGCCGCCGTATCTTAACTTCAGATGAACGTCCATAATTTGTAGACGCTGTTGTTCGCAGGAATTAAGGCGAATGATGATAACTGTGGTACAAAAGATCCACTTTATTAAAGACTTGTCTAGTCATCAATCAAAGTTGGTTATTGTTTGAGATAGCTTCGCCCTAAGAGGCGTTTTATGTGATCCTGAGTTTACAGCTAAAGTTTAAGTGGCAGGTGCATGTTATTTTGTTTTGTTGTTATTCTTCATCGCCTCTGTTACCGGCAAGAACTATGTAAGTATAGATAAAGGTTACGGTGAGATCTGATCTGATCACCTCCCGAGGTGGTTATTTTTTTTTCGTTAATACTAGATTGCTTTCAGCGACAAGGCCGCCCATTGTGACAACCTATTGTTTTCTTCATCTATCTTTTCTGTAACTTAGATGGTCTGGTCTAGGCACACAGTAAAGAGTATTCTAATCTATCCTGCACGTTTAAAAGAGCGTCCTATCTTGACTCAATGGAATAAGTAAATAACTTTTTATTTATTTAGGATAGGAAAGCATCAAATGACTCCTTTCATTCTGGGCGGAGTAGAAGGGAGTGTCAGACTTACTGCCTAAAACCCATCCGTATTTCTCCTAATGCCCTTTGCGTTCCAGAGCTGTGGTGACTTTTTCGAACAAATTCCGCAACACTGGCAGGCACTGGCGCTAGTGGGGCCCGTCTATTATGCTGACAGTGGAACACAACGCACCGTCGACTTGGGCCTGGTTCTTATCGGACGGCGAGCCACCCAATGTTTGCCGTCCGCAGGCCCGCGCCTAAGGTGGCCGAAAATCACCTTGCGACTCCCGATGCCGTCTTCTTCTGTTGCGGCGGCTGGGGCGTGAGGTTTTCCTTTCCCTCACGCTTCTCGCCTCCTCCTTTCCTTACATTACTGCTTTGCAGAAGGAGGTGACTACTTCCCATGCCCGGAGGCCCCCCTCGCTCCGGACCATGGATTGGACCAGGGCCGGACGCGAGAGGCCACCGCCGCCGATCGCCCCTACGAGGACACGGCGGTGCTTTGCCCAAGCAAGATAAACCTCCACCAAATGTTCCACCGTATTCTCCGGGCGATCCACACAGTGGTGACACCCGGGCGTGTCTTCCCGCCGATTCCGAAACAGGTAGCTCCCGAAACAACCATGTCCGATGAGTACCTGCGTTAGGCGGAAGACGCCGTGGCACCTCTCTAACCACTCGAACTTATTGCCTCAATAGTGGCGTACCCAGTAAGTAAATACCTACAGAACATAGAGCACTGCTACAGAACGAGTTCGTATAGGAGTCCGTATAGGTAAGAGATCGTGAAAATTATCCACCATTCATATATTGGTACATGGAACCATGCATAGTAGAAAGTTTGTTCATATTGGCAGAAAGGAAGATAATATAATGGTTCATACTCTACGAAATTATTATAAAATGAGAGTTATAACGTCGAGGTTCATTGAACTGACATCCAAAATATCGATAAAATTGTGTTTTAACGTGTAATGAATTGTGTTGTAACGTGTTTATTGCGGTTCTGAATACTATTTATAAATGTTCAGCGATTATCAATGTAACGTAGATACGAATGTATACGCTGAGTTAAATAAGTATTCTGTTTTTTAACATGTTTGTAAAATGTTGTTGATTTTTGCCATGCTAAAGATCGGGTTGTTATATAAGACATGCTTGCCTTTCAGAACTAGGCACCTGCCTTTTTATAATTTCTAAGGTTCCACCTACCAAGCATATAAATTTAAAATAAGACCAAAATTTATATTTCATTTAACCAAATAGATAATGTTTGGCTTGGCTATGGCTATGGCTTCCTACACCAGTTTACACAAAAAGTTAACAACCGTACCGTACAAAAACAAACGAAATGGATTGGAATACGATCCAAAAGTTCCATGTTTCGGTTTTTATACATATTGCGGTATCCGGTAAGTAATAGCGGGTTTAGGGGCGTGAGGATCCCTAAAAACCCTCCTCTCTGGGAGTTTTCGCATCAATTTAGGGTAACATAACACATGTACTTTTTAGCAAACGGTTTCGTTCATAATTTGGAGGGATCCACTGAGTACATGGCATACTTTTTAGGGCCTGAGTCGAAAAGTCATGTATGAGTTAGACTAATTTGATTTTGCCACATCCCGTTTCTAGGGTAAACGTTGAGCAATGAGGCTCTCTTGTCAGTTGCTATTTGCATTTTGCAGGCGTTTTAGAGATAGGTCTTCAATTAATTTTTTAACTATAAATTTAATTAACTAGACGCAATACACACTAATTTTTTGAATTGATGGAACTAATCACTTTTAACACATTATGAAACAAATAGCATATAAATTAAATTAAATATCGTAGTCAAATGGCAATAGTCAGTTTAACTTTAATTAAAATTAACTTTAATCAAAATTAACTTCCACTTTTAAATTAACTTCACGAGCCCGTAAATACTAAGTTGAAGTAAACATGAAGTCAATTCATCCAATCAGTTTTATCGTTCTCTTTTTTTTAATGCCATATGATCTATCTCTTGAATTCGATTACGCCTGATGGACAGCGATGGATGAGGTATATGATGGAGCGAGCGTGCCCAGAAGAAAACTTGAGGCACTGGTACTCCCACGCGTCGACGAAACACAGCAGGCTGCATAACACGACTCCGGTGGCTAGCCCGGGCGCTAGCCTTACCACCGTAAGGGAAGAATTGGCCAGTTTTTAAGGTGTTTGGTGAGGCTGTCCCATAGAGAATATAGTCTTTGGACTGTCCAGGATGAGCCGAGCGCTCGGTTCAGTTGAGTGCCTGATGGAACAAATTGCGCTACACGAGGAGGCTCCTTCGTACATCCCAAAATAATAAGATGTGATGTGTTCACAGAATAGACCACCAGTGTTGATTTGTGAAAATAATTTGCAATTATAAAACGCATAGGTACCTAATTTACTCCCTTACATAAGATTAAATAACGTGACTCCCTAATTATCCGCGTATGGCGGATATTTTCCTATAGAAATAACAATTATTGCTTGCTTAATGCCCACCCTGATCATTTGGCTCAGAGTCGTTGCAGTAATTAAATTATATTGCCTTTCTAATGTTTGACAATAACGAGGAAACCTCTTCAAGTGTTGTGTGAACTTGTGTGTGAAAGTACAATATAAAAAAACACGTTTTCATTCCTCGCAGTAATTGGCTAGGGCGTATGGCAAGCGCACATGGCGTCAGTTTTGTTACTTATAAATTCCTATTTAATAGGAATAGGGTTATATCCAACGCTGCCGCTTCCGATACGCGGCCGCCACTGCAGAACTTTTCGGTCCCATTTGTACTGGCCCGGTTGTTGTGGTGACACTTGGGGGAGGCCTATGTCCAGCAGTGGACGTCTTTCGGCTGATATGATGAGGGTTATATTGAAACCTATCGGTAAAATCTATGTTTCCTGAGAGCTGCGTGAGACCTTGGGGTCTTTCAATCAAGAGTGAATTGGTTATTTTTAGGCTAGCGACCTCCATCGTCCTCCACCATCTTGGCATTCCATCAGGTGAGATTGTGGTCAAACGCCTGAAGTTTTGAGAACACACCACTGACGCTGCAGCAGCCTCAGTGGCATAAGGCAACTCTTAAATGAATTTGCCTAGCATTTTCCCCACTATATTGGGGTCGCCATCTAGTCTAGCTGGATGCAACTGAGTTCTAGTAGGTAGTTGTCGCGACTGTCTATCTGACTCCACAACCCTGTAACTGGGTATCACGATACCCTTGGCAAGACTGGTGTCATATTTCCTGGCTTTTGACTACCATAGCTACGATGTCGAAGATCTTCAAATGACAGGTGGGCCAGCCGGTTTAAAGTGCTTTGTGATATTTTGTCCGGACAGTATCTGACTATTTGAACCATTTTGTCATTCGCCATGTTCAGATCCTGGACGGTGTAGTTGTTGGGGCAATATGAAGGAGAGAAAAGTGGATGGGACGATTTGACGTATCCTGCGAAGACACTCCACGCTTAGCAGAATTTCTGAATTCTAATACCTAATAGATATTCGAACAAAACAGAACTGTAGCACAAAGAACATACATCCTTGATTCGTCTGAGTAAAGAGAATATCCGTTTGTAGATTTATTAACTTCATTGACCTATGACATGTGGTCTGGTCATAGATTAAGTTAGTATGTGTTGTAACTACGTAATGAAATCATGCTCGGAGTCCTTCCACGCTTTAAATATTGTACGGGATAAATGTCTTTCACGATTTCATGACGTCACAAATTAAGCTTGATTATTTATAGTATTAAACTTATTAAGTCTAGCTAAATTCCAATGAAATCGATTTGTTTTGTAATGAAAAGAAAAAAAGACAAGGCAATCAAGATATTTAACAAAAGATTTCTCTTTGATAAAACCATGATGACCAAATAGATTCTATAACTTTAATATTGGTCTGAAAGTACTGAAACGTCTTCATTTCTGGTCGTAAACTGCAAGTAATGGCTGAAATTGATGGCAGGTTCTTATGACTCTCACGACGTAAAATTAAGTGACGCTTAATGTTCTGTAACCAAAATCGAGGTCATGAAGTCCTGTATCGGCCTGTCTATTTAGTTGGGAACATACAGCCAAAATTTTTATCATCGTCAATTTACTTTCCCGGCAATAGGTCTAAGTCAGAGACATGATTCAGTCAAACCAGATTCAGCTAAATACCAGTACCTATTCTACGTGGAGCGGCTGCCTACCAGACCTCCACAATCTATTAACAGTCTTGCCAAGATGTATTGCCGTATTACCCGGCAATACATCTTGGCAAGACTGGTGTCAGATTTTCGGTTTCTGACAATCCGTAACGACTGCCAAAAGATCTCCAAATGACCGCCGGGACCAACGGCTTAACGTGCTTTCCGAGGCACGGAGGAGTCTCGCCAAGCCAAGTCTCGGTATGTCATGACGGTCACCCATCCACAGACCAGCCTCGCCAAGCGTTGCTTAACCTTGAAGATCGGCCCGTACGGCTGTTATAATTTAGCTGTTATGATGTATGCAATAATAAAATACAATAAATAAAAGAACAGCAATCATCAGAAGATTTTTTTTCTACTAAAAATAGATTTTCGCATTTAAGATGTTTGATTGACACCAAGTTGTCGCTTTTTCAATTCCTAACAGTTTAGTCGCATTACAAAATTTGATACAAGTAATATTTAATTTTGTTCCTGAATGTATCCTTAATGTAGTTCTAGAGTGGCGACCGCGTACCGGAAGACGTAGCGATGGAAGGCCTCCCACTAGGCGTAGCGATGATCAGTGGCCTTAGTGCGAGTTTCTTAACGTTCTCGATCGCGTTAACGTAAACGTCAATTTGTATTGAAACTGAAAAAGCGCCGTCTGATGACACTCACGGACAACCTGTTTTTTTCTATACAATTTGACATACGCGAACATTTACGTTAACGCGATCGAGTACGTTAAAAAACTCACACTAAGCCCTCTGGTGAGGGTCGCAGCTACCCAGCTGATGGATGCGAAACGCACATGACCGGTTGTTGTGGCGAAACTTGTGGATGCCTATGTCCAGCAGTGGACGTCTTTCGTCTTTCGGCATATGATGGTGATAATGATGAATAAAAACGTCCTATATTTTTCGATAATTTAACAGACGGACTAAATAGAATCATATATTTTTTAACCAGGAATCATCCCTATTATTTGATCGAGATAGTTAGCCTTTTGTACGTGTGTCCTTGATCTATCTCCAATAATATCCACAATTCTTCCTCAAACACTAAAACTATAAGCACAATACTCCCACAATAAGACTGTAACCTTGTTATTCTCACGGATTATACCCTAGCCAAATATTCTCTTTGAAAGGGCAGAATATACTGTGAATATTATATGTTATGCTAAATAATAGGCCACTTACTTCCACACTGGAGACCCAATCGTAACAGCTAGTGGATCTGAAGTTGGGGCGAAAATTTTATAAGCCTGTCTGCTGTCATTATGGTTGGAGATTTATGTAACTTTGTACCAGCTCATGCTAGTCTATTTTGTACGTCCTCGGTGACTGAATTAATCCGATTTATGTTCCAGTAGCTTCTGCCCGGTGGCTTTGCCCGTGTAAAAGTTGAAAATTATTACAAGGGAACATACATACTCTTGAGTCGAAAAGTATCCTATGTCGGAACATGGTCTACCCATGTGCCTTTCATCCAAATTTATAAAAATGTGAACATACAGACAAACATTTAGACAGACACAGATACTTTTGCGTTTATAATATTAGTATGAATTGGTAAACTATTTACATGAACTTTGAATTTGAAATGAACTTTGAATTCGCATTCGATATAATCAACTCACTATCCTCATTAATTCTGAGAGTCTTTGTTTCATCCAACTCTAGGATAATTTGTCACATGACTCTTTAAAACGTCTAGCTTTTAACAGACTCTGCAGTTAACCACAAATGGTTTTACTCTCAGTCGAACTGAAGTGTTCTGCATACATCGTATTCTCGGAGTGGCAAAAACGAAAAAGGAGGCAAAAGCAAAGGCTACTCGTACATGCAGTTTTTTATTTTCAGAGTATTTTGAGAACTTCAAATATCACGGTATAACCACCATTTTATATCTCTATACCGATAACAACAATTTTAATCACCGCTCTTATGTGTATGTCGCAGCCAACTAGCTTAATCAGCCCTTTCATTGAAAGCCTAGCCTTTTCATTGAACTGCGTCGTTTAATCAGCGACATAAGTGACATGGGCAAGTCATTAAACGATATTGAACAAAAGATGTCACCTAGGTCGCTGAAAAATCGGCGCATTAAAATGAAAAAGCTAGGCTACCAATTAAACTTCTGATTAAGCTAATTGGCTGCGACATACACATAAGAGCGGTGATTAAAATTGTTGATATCTGTATAGAGATATAAAATGGTGATTATACCATTTTTTTATGGATGGGAAATCATCGAATGACTTCTTCCGCACTGGATGAAGCGGAAGGGAGTGTCAGCAGCAAAAAAATTAGCTGTTCAGTACATTTTGTCGAACTATGCGCAAATAATAATATATAGGACGGCCGATTTTTTTTCACGATTCCAGTGTTGATCCCATAGTGAAAGTTGTTCATAATTTGAGTACAATAACCCCTTACGAGGTATTGCGTTTATTCTGTTACACGTTGTATAAGTATCCATGTTTTCTTAATAACTTTTGCTGTGTCCTGACAGGGTCTACAACGGCTCTTAGCTCTAAGCCTTTTGTTAACATCTTGTTTTACCTTGTGGAACGCAAATAAACGAATATGAATGAATCTTGGAAAAATTGACAACATTGACATGGGCCAAGCCGCAGGCAAAATTTAAGCCTATAAATACCTAATTAAAAGAACCATCTTTCCATTCTTCAACAAGCTCACCCTTGAAGGGACTGAGTATCTAATTTCCTCTCCTCGAATCCAGCCTATAACAGGAAAGGGGGAAAATCAAAAGCCTGAAGGCCGGGGTTGCCAAGCCACTCAGACCGCCATAGTGTGTGTGCTCTTGTTCACATCAAGTGTTTGTGGGGGTTCTCTAGTGTCCGTTACAGCGCACATCTCTCTAGATTTCATAGCAGCCTGTGTAAACTGAAATTAGTGTTGGGTTTCTGTTTCAATTTATGTCGTTGTGTTATTTGAGGTTATGAATTTGTAGATTTCAGTCCGTTGTAGACTATTGTCTTCGGTGATGCTGATGGAAAGCTGAAACGGAATCGTCTGTCATGGGCATGAGCTGAGAAGAGTTGCAATCGCATGCGCATGCTAAACGCGGTGGAACAATGTGGTAGAATGGAGAGGGAAAGGGCGGACAAAGTAAAGATGAATGGATTATGTGAGGAATGATGATAGAAAAGGGAGTGTCAGCTGGTAAGAGAGAATAGAAGAAGAAAACATATAGAACCGACTACAAGCAACATGGGATAGTGGGGGAAAGGGCCGGAATATAAAGATGAGAGGTGTGAAAAAAAAATCGAAAATGTACGTGTAATAAAACGTGGAGGATTAACGAATACAATCATTTGGTTCCGGAACAATCCCTCTGTGTAATACCAAAATACAACTGTTCCAAGTATTTGCAATTAAAATTCCCGTAAAACATTGAATCCTACGGTATATATCGGATTACGATGGAACGAGCCCCTGTGTCCATTGGGATACACATTGTGGCGACAAAACTTTTTGACACGTGGATATAACTTCTATTTATTTGTGGTATACTAGGTATTTGGTTAGGTGGGTAACGACAAGCACCCCCTTAAAATTTATGGGTACCTACAGTAAAAAATGAATTTAGAATTATCTTTCTTTGGTGACAGCATAAAAAACTAAACTTGCTGATAATGTTTGTCATAACAGCATTAAAAATCCCTACTTCCCTACTAATATTATAAATGCGAAAGTAACTCTGTCTGTCTGTTACGCTTTCACGATAAAACGGCTGAAGGGATCATCATTAAATTTGGCAGTTATATAGCCTGGGATATGGAGAAGAACATGGGCTACTTTTTACGCGATGATCGACGTGGAGCTGTGTTCAAAAGCTAGTGGTTTTATAAAATTAGGAAACTCGTATAGATATCAAAAACATCTACCATTAACATAATTATAATGTTCTAAATTCATTCCAACGCACAGCCTAAGCTTCTTAATCTAGCTAGAAGCATCAAATTTTTCATATTTCCATTGCTAATGAAGGTGAGCAGCGAGGAACGATTTTTGGAAATTCATACCAAAAAGAGGGGGAAGGAGCTCGTGGCTAAATAATAACAATCAAGCGGTTTGATCTGCAATGTTAAGAACCATTTGTCTTCGGCATTATTGAATGGGTGACCACCCACTACACACAGAGACTCTTCCGAGTCTCAAGAACCACCTTATTTCGTTGTTGTCGTATCAACTTTCATTTGTAGTTCTTTGATAGTCGTTACGGATAATCAGAACCCAGAAAGTCTAACACTAATAGGAAAAAGCTGGGCAGCATCCCAAAAAGGGGTTAAATAAGGAATTAAGGTTTCTACTCTCAATTTTTTCGATGAGAAATTTCTCATCGAAAAAATCGACAAAATATTAACGATAAAAATTCGCCTACACAACCTAAGATTACCGATATAAGAAACAAGAAGTTATCTTTTCGACATAATATTCATAAAGCAAGCTCAAACTGCTTCAGACGGATAAAGTAGATTTTCTTTTATGAAATTTTTAGACCGGGATTGAAATTGCGCCGGATAAATACCGATAGCCGGGCCCGGATCACATCAGGTTCTTATACCGACATTGGCAAACGATATACGATAGTATCCTTCGCCTTTCCGTTTAAAAGGGTGAATGGCGTCGTATATTATTATCGGCTTTTCTTAACAATTTGACTGAAATGTGTGTTTTGTTAGGAGAGTAAACGAGGAAAAGTGACACTTCCAGCATGTGTAATTAAAGCTAGGAGAAAAGCCAGGGGGTCAGAGTGATTTTGCATTCAATTGATCTATCTTTGTAGTGATATGGCAGTCATACTCTTTAAGCAAGGGTGTGTGGGGTCGTTAGACCTTACTACCCAGACGAAGAAGAAGAAGAAGCAAGGGTCCTTAAAGATGATGGTCAGGATTATCTTGTGCACTTTCATTATGTACTATACAATATTATATTTTCAAATGAAGCTGAGAAGTGTGACAATGGTACTCCAAGATGCGCTTTGGACAGTATTTGCTGTTACAGACTTTTTATGTTTCATCGAAAGATAAGTGTAAGCTAATTAAGTGTTACAGCATGTTACATACGATAGAAACATCATTCATATTCTATTAAAGATGGTTTATACCTCGACTTACTCAACTTCAAAGCCAGCGGTATAAGTCTAACTCATACGTGTAATAAACCACTTTAGTAATATCTCCTTCGGCTCTAAAACGCATTTCGGTAACAACTTCATCACAGCTTCCAAACTTGCTAACTTTAGCGTGTTCAGTTGGTGACAAATGTTTGGGTCCAATATTTCCTGAGTATTGGGTGAATTGTTCATGGTGTTCATTTTAATGAACAGGTCCAAGACCCAGGTAGACAGACCAGGCAGGGTAGACGGGCATGTGTTGCAATATGTCGAAGAGTATACGTACTTAGGCTAGGCCAACAGACAGGCTAAAGTGGGATTGGGCTGGCCATGTCACACGAATGCACCCGGAGAGGTGGGCGAGGATCGTCACTTACTGGACGCCTGACGCAACGACATCGTCGTCGAGGTCGACCGCGGCGAGGGTGGTACGACGATCTCATTATGTTTGCGGGGAAAACTTGGCCAGAGAAAGCCCAAGACAGAGTGATTTACAAGGACGAAGGGGAGGCCTTTACTAGTAGTGGGACACAAAAGTGGACTAAAAAAAAGGGAGAATATTAGCCAATATCACCCAAAAATTCAGGATGTGGGTCAAACTTTATATGTAATGCATAATTTTAATACTAGAAATAAGAACAAATTAGATCAACCCCGATTCAGATTGGCTAAACACTTCTTTTATGGGGTACTGTGTTAAATTTTATAACAAAATACCATTTGATATTCTCGGACTGAATAAGAAAAAAATTAAAACATGCATTAAACGCATACTATGTAGACAGGCATATTATAAACTGGAAGATTATATCCTTGATAAAAATGCTTGGCTAAATGCCGGTCCTGCTCCACAGCCTCAGCTGCTTGGTTCCACTAGTTAGGATTTTATATTTGGAGGAGATGCTCACCCTTTTTTATTTTATTTTTTACGTTTAATAATAATAATATTCCACATTTCTATAAGGTTTGGAATACACTTTTATTTTTCTGTTCTTACCAATTGATATTTATAGTTTTATATAAAGTAGAAGCATTTTTTATTCTGTAAATGTGAGGACCATGGAGACTTTTATGTTAATAGATGGTTTCCTTGTTTGACATGAATGAGCAGGGGCAGTTGAGGGTTTGTCATGCTCACTCGAATGTCTCGCTGATGGTGGCGCGTGTATCGGACCATTCGGTTCCCTTCAAAATGGTTGAGCTGAATGGTGCTGATGCACGCGTCATGTTCGTGAACGGGCGCCATCAGTGGAGACTGGTCATCTCTTAGCTGTCGCTGGCTTATTTCAATAGTTTATTTTATACTTAGAATTCTTTTTTTTCTCTTTCTTTACATTGTTCTCACATGTAGAAGCAACAAAGATAATGTAACCAGGATTATTGTAAATCATAAAATGGTTTAAAAGAGTGTCCGTGGAGTTTCTTGCACGGTCTTCTCCATAGAGATCTACGCTTTGGAACGTGCAAATAGCTTCATGTTTTTGACTGACTGACTCTGACAATTCAAAAGTACCTGTAAGTGGTTTATTTGAAATAAATGCTTTGACTTTGACTTTGACTTTGACTTTGTACATAATTCATTACAGAACCATGAAGTCGTTATCATTATCTGCTTGCCAGGTTACTTGGTGTCACTCAGTTTTTGTTCTTCGACTTACCCGAAACGCTTATAATAAACTTCTTTTTCTATAATGTCCTGATGTCAAGTACAATCATTTTCTTTTTTACCTTCTTCTGCCTCTCGAGTCATCATCTTATATATTCAGTCCTCCTTTTCACAGCACACCCACACCAACACAAGCAATTCTTTTTCAAACTATCTTCAATAATTTTAAGTTCATTTTTTAATATTAAGTGGTACCTAGTAGGGGTTCAGTAATGATTATTTTTCACAATGCTGACGAATTTTGTCATCTACCTCCGGTAATACTTTTGTTTTCCCGACGTCACAGTTCTCTAAAATATAAATCAATCCACCCGAACCGACACATTTCGGCCATGCAGAACAAAATAATTTCTCTTTTCAGCAATGATCTACTAACATTTGTCCCCAATACCTGTCTCTGCAGCTTGAATGTTATTATGCAAAACAGTGGCAATCGTTGCTACAAACCACAAGAGGCAAGCATCCTTCGACTTGAGTGTTTGCTAACTTATCTACAAACAACTAGTCTTCTTCACTGAACTTCACGAATATAAACTAAGGTGTTCTGAATTTGGTAGAGATTTTGAATTTGTTGTGTTCTCTAAACATCACTTCGAAACTTGAACGGTGCTGTTAAGATAACATAAAACTACTATAAAACCGGCCAAGTGCGAGTCGGACTCGCGCACGAAGAGATCTGTGCCATTATCTATAAAAAACGGGACCCCACCTAAATATTTATTTTATTCTGTTTTCAGTATCAACAGAAATACATCATTTGCGAAAATTTCAATTGTCTAGCTACGGTTCATGAAATACAGCCTAGTGACAGACAGACGGACAGCGGAGTCCTAATAATAGGTATAATTTTTTACCATTTGGGTACGGAACCCTAAAAATTAAGTGAAAATGCTCACAAGTTTACGTAACGCTACTGACGTTTTATGTAAACCACTGCACTGCACACTACATACTAGCATAGAATAGATTTATATTTATTCTGGTATTGTTATCAGGACCCAACATTTCATTAGTGGTCAGTTGCCAGCCACTAATTAAATTTTAATTTATTATGACCGCCTGCAGTGTCATTTCAGTTTTCATAGTCCACTTTATAATTAAAATATGATGGTTTATCCATTTTACTTGTGAGGTAATTTTGCTAGCATATTGTACTGCCCATATTAAACGTCTGTCAAGCATTCTATAGAACCACTCCTTTGTACAAAGGGTCTATCAAAGTCGTTAGTACTTCATTATTGAAAGGCAAAGTGGATCTTTGTGCGAAGAACCTCGACATTACCCACTTAAGCATGTTGAATTTAGACAGGGGTCAATGTATTGGAATTGAATTTTTAATAAGCAGCAATATTAGATCGTTCCCACGCTGGGAACGTTCTAATATTGCTGCTTCCTTGTATTGTCAGGATGTAGTTAAAGTTTGCGTTAAGTTTACGCAATATCGGATATTGGTCACCACTCTTTTGTTTCTTGTATCCCCACTTGCGGTCAAACACAACCAGTTTACAATGTTATCTGTACCGGGACGTTTGTTCATCTGGCTTCTGAACCACTACCGCTAAGTAAAGGATAACTTATGTATATTTTAAAAGTCATAGAAAAATACAACTTCCTGTACCGTATTTTTTAAAACATACGATCGTCGGTTCTGCGGTTGCATCGCACATGCTTTTATGAGCTCTATTTCGTGTTTGATAACGTGATGAGAGGTATCATAGATATTGAAAAGCTACTTACTTCCAACGCTCTCGACAGGGATGCCCATATCATGAGCAGGAGCGTCACCACCACTAGCGCATACCCGAACTTAATAAACGCCATCAAACTCTGCAACAATAGGGAAACATTGTTAAAACTAAATCAATTTTTCACAATATCTCGTTAGACTATGACAGAATTTCAAAACACATTTCAAAATAAAAAGTGAACTTTAGACTACAACATAATACTGCTGTAGCTGTAGCGTATGATGAGGTGGTTACTAGAAATCCTTATTTAGGCTACCAAACGTATAGAGACACATCAACTAATAACGATTACAAGACTGGACGTATAGTGCTGAATGTTGACTTTGAAGATCGAAAGGTTGGTAGGTAAACAATTTAGCTTGAGCATCTACAAACACATCTTCTAAAGAGTATTTTCAATAAGAAATGTATGTGTCTACAGGTACAGCAACTCTTTCAAAACTATCAATTGTCATTACAATCACGTCTTAAGTCACACATGTGTATTTGAATCCTGTAGCGGACTATGCATGGTACTTAGTTAAAATTCTCTCAGAAATTGACGTGGGTAATTCTCAGGAGATATAATGTATAGGATGTTGATGATGGATTCAGGTTGTAATACCTTGTGTTATGGCTGTCAGTATAACGGATGGTTATGGCTTTACTTGATTTGATTTGATTTTATTGAATTAGTTACTTTTGTTTACTGAAATAAAGTAACTGTCGGTCGCTGCTATAAAAACTGCTAATAGACAAAAAAAATTAGAGCCAGACTTTAGAAGCCGTAGTAGAGTGAGAAAGTCTATATCATTGGTTCCTGTATTTACTTATAGTAAAATCTATATAGGGTACCTATTCTTCTACGGCCGCTTTCTATAATATTTCTCAATCCCATCTTGATCCCGATCCTTGTCTGTAACCAATCAAAGGTGAGGATTGTGTGGTGAAGGACATAAACTCGGCCGTTGATTGGTTACAGACAAGGATCGGGATCAAGATTGGGATTGAGATATGTTATAGAAAGCGGCCGCTAGAAGTAGAAGAGTAAATTGCTCTAAACATCATGCTTGGCCGACATTTCTTTGTCAAAACAGTAATTTTGTTAGACTCAGCAGAAGAAGCTAAAAAATAATAAAAAAAGAACGAGAACAATAGAACATGAACCTACATCTAGAGATATGTATGTACATGTCGATAATACCTAGGTAGTTATTACCTACATACTCGTCACGATATGGGTACAACATCAACAATACAACAATGAAAAACAATCGTCACATTATAAATATTGAAATAATTAAACGAACCCACAAACGTGTCTGCTGAACTGCTAAAGCGAGAGAATTTAATGGAAATGCAGTCAAATAAAAACCACCAATAAGCCCGTCATTGTGCTTAAAATCATTGCTAGCATTCATTCTGCATTAAATAAATTAAATAAGGGCAAAATTCACGAATGGGTCTCATTTATTGGTAAGCAACATCACCCTTAGCCCAGACAAAGATGGTGGGATGAACTGGACTCCTTGAACTAGGATTGGTCTTTGACAGAGAGTCATGGAAGGAGATTAGATTGGGAGACATTCCTCAAAGATGTGCCTTAACAGGCATTGCACTGAGGAGTTCTCTTTTTAGAGGTCACGGGGCCTCCTTCCATGTGCTGATGGTGGTCACCGGAGGGGTTTTGCTGAGGTAAAAATCACACACTCCCTTGACTTATACACAAGCCCTGGGGCCTAACCACCAACTCTTAAAGCAGTATTACCTCAATATTACTTCCAGTGGGAAAGAGACGGAGCTATACAGAACGTATAGCTCCGTCTCTTTCCACTAGAAGTAATATTAAAGTAATACTGCTTTAAGAGTTGGTGGTTTAGGCTCAGGTATCCTTTGAAGGTAACCCAAAAACAAAAAAAAAATATGGAAAGTTTCTGGTAAAACAAGTAAATATGGAAGTTCGAACTTATGTTGAGGCGTTTATCTCTGTAGTGACGTGGATAAAACTGTTTAACTTTGTCTCTGTGTGACGAGAGCAATGCAATGGCACGTTAGACACGTGCTAGGCGAACGTGACTAGGATACGGTAAGATTTGCAGTTGCAGTCAGGTGGGCTAAATGAAAAAAAAACAGATATCAGTAAATGTAAAATGCCGTGAAGCTTCAGTCCCATAAAAATATATCGAAACAATGCTAGCTTTTTGGGACCTATTCTACACTGCCAAATAATAAAGAATTAAATACAAATATTGATAGATCATAATATTATAACGCATGGGGAATATGAAAATATCGCGATCTAATTCTCTTTCATTATCAACAGACGACTTTTATCAACGATCCTAAATATTTTCACGAAAATGTACACCCTAAATTATTCTATCGTAAAAATGTCTTCTTCTTAAAATTCGACACCCCTCCCTTGAGAGGGCGCAACGGTTTGATAAAGCTTAAGTTTAACAATCAGAGCGGTACTTAAAGATAAATTAAACCTCTCCGGTATCTACATAATATATTCAGATCTCCGTTAATGCCAGAATGTGGAGCCAAGCTTGAATGAGGCGCAGCTGGTATCGATCGAACAGATTTTATGAATAACAAGGTTATACTTGAGATAAGTCGCCATGTTAAACGGTTTCGAGATATTGTTTCGTCTGCGGACCTGATATATTTGTCTCCATAGGGGAACACTTACAATGGTTAGACAATACCTAAATATTTATTTTTTGGTTATGAATAAATATAATGAGAAAGAGAAATATTTGCTCATGTCCTATGTCTTACAGCCCTATTCCAATCACGATGACGTAATATTTTACGACTTTTATCGTGTAATATTTTAAACGTCTAACTATCCTGAATTGATCATGTGGTAATAAAGACATATCTGACTATCTAGAAGTCATAACAAAATATTGATTTCTTTTTTTCGAATAATCAGTCAAGCCCTACCCTATTAATATTATAAATGCGAAAGTAATTCTGTCAGTATGTTACGCATTCACGCTAAAACGGCTGAGCGGATCATGATGAAATTTGGCAGATAGCGTGGGATATGGAGAAGGACATAGGCTACTTTTTTACGCGATATCTGACATCCACGCGGGCGGAGGAACGGGCAAAAGCTAGTTAATAATAAGATGCTGTCAAACACTGAAGCACATTAGTAACTATACCCATAGAGCACATATATGTAGCCGATATATCAAGCGAACCACAAGAGATACGACCGTACATTATAACCTACAGCTATAAACCACAGGCACATGGGACCAAGCCGATAATGCATCTCACAAGAGGCCCGCTTCTCACCATCCCCTTTAGACAGACCGAATGATATTTTAATACTCGTCCGTACCGTTTATCGATCTTATTTTGAGGAAAGAGTACCCCTCTCGCCACGTTATTCTTTCTTATTTTAACTGAAAAGAACCTCTTTGTTACCAAAAAGGTTTTTACACGACCAAGATAATCTGGGATTTAAGATTTCTGAGAAGGTTTCAATGTGAACGAAGATAATGGAGATGTAAATAATGCTGTCTGTGACAAAATAGTAGTGGGTTTTGAAATTGGGCGTCATTTTAAGATTCATGAAGATGCTAGAGAGAGACTGGAAAAGAGACTAGACTGATTATATAAGTACCTACAATATCATCATCTGCCTAGCCTTTTCCCAACTATATTGGGGTCGGCTCCCAGTCAAACTGGTTTCAGCTGAATACCAGTATTTTACGTGGAGCGGCTGCCTACGAGACCTCCACAACCCACAACCCATTAATTGGGTATCACGGTACTTTTTGACAAGACCGGTGTCAGATTTTTGGCTGCTAAAAATCCGTAACGACTGTCAAAGAAACCTACAGTTTAAAAAAGAAACTCCATAACACGACGATTGCAGAAACGTTTCGATTTTCAATATCTATGAATAAAACGCTTGAGGCAGAATACGAGAAAAATCTGAAATAACAATTTTGCCTTCAAATTCAAAAAACTCCCTTGTGTGCCAACCCAACACAAATTGGGGTGCAAATATTCGGGGTACAGTTTGTCCTCCGGCTGTCTAACATTGCACCCCGAGTGCCAATGAAATACGGCACATAGAAAATATTACAAAACGATGCTATCTAAATTTCCCGTTGACACGACCGCACTAGCTTTGCAAAAAAAAAACTTCTAAAACCAGTGGCGCAGGCAGACAGCTGAACTGAAAAATAAAACGAAAGGATCCATATGATTTCGAATACATAGAAATTCATGCTGCCTTGTGACAGGGTTTCACTCATTTATCGGCTCGCATTTCACCATTATCTCACCTGATGGTAAGCAATGTTGTCGTCGACAATGGAGCAAGCTTACCTAGAAGTAACCTATTAACTCTTGACTACAAAAACCCCAAGTTATAGCACTTATAGCTAAAAGGAATTGCTGCAAGTGGATACCAGCTTAATTGCCTTCTTGAATTTACTTACTGTTTGCTATAGTATTTGGAATTGGACCAACTAAGTTCAGTTGAACATCCTCCAAAAGTTAAACTTTTTTAAATTAAATGCATAAACTGGGTTCCCACTAAATTGGCGTCAGATTTAACAGGATTTAAAAGGATTTGCATTCAAGCACTTTGGTAAATATTCATGAAGCATGCTTCAGATACATGCTCGTATATACCCAAAAGCCACTTCATCAATATGTAGCTGCATATTCGATATGCTGTATGAATAATTTCCTGCGCATTTTCCAAAATAAGCTACTTTCATTTGGAATTCCACGTGCATATGCCTTATTTCCGTCAACAGGCGACCAATTGTACGCCGGGCAAGAAATTTTGTTATGCACATAGTACGGGAAATTGGAACTACCGACCGTTTTCCCCTGGCATACGGTTAGAAATCGCGTGTGAAATTATCGTTTTCCAATGCGGCCAACACGATTCAATATAGTTATTTGTTGTGGAAATCGAGACATGCGCTGCGGTCGCCATATTTTCCATTTCCCGGTGGAATGGTGGGAAGCATTACTCGTGAGTCGTGAGTTAAAACTTACCACTGATTTCAGGCAAGTCCAGTTACCATGGACAATAATGTGGGTCACGTTAAGGCCAACTGGGAAATACTTTGTAGAATTTTAATGCCAGTGCCTGAGTTATAGGTACTAATGTTCTAGTAGTCGGTAAAAGTGCGGTAGTTTAAAAGTCGTAAGTTCAGTCGTTTATCTTAACTGCCGTTTTTGAAAGAGGTGTGGCCCATGGCATCGCCTGTGTGAAAAATCTGTACCTACATAGGTCTTTAAAAGTTTTAAATATTGGTTTTGGAGCATTGTAACTACTTTAATGCAATAAACAATATTGAATAATTATGTCAATAGTTGCAATTTGTGTTGAACTCAAACGATTTTCTATAGTACCTGTAAGGGGTCAAAGCCCTTATTTAGAACATTAATTAACAATTTAAATAATACTGACATACTACGTTTATGTAGGTAAATAACATGAAAATCATATTTTAATACCGAACGGTTTATGTGACAACTAGCTTGTGACCGCGGCTCTGCCCGCGTGGATGTCGGTTATCGCGTAAAAAAGTAGCCTGTCCTCCATATCCCAGGCTATATATCTGCCAAATTTCATGACGGTCCGTTCAGTATTTTTAGCGTGAAAGCGTAACAGACAGAAAGACAGAGTTAATTTCGCATTTATTACGAGTATAATTATTATGTAGGGATTTTGATTATGGTCTGATATTTTATCAAATTCGTTAGAGATGTGTGAATAAATGTAACTACAATAGCCAAATATGGACACAAATTTAATAACGTTATCCGAACTAACTCTTTAGACCTAAATAGGTATCTTGCGTAAGTGTGCCAAGTTTCATTAAAATCGGTTCATTAATTTCCAAAAATACTTCAAACAGGACTACAAAGTTATTGAATTATCTACTAAAGTACTAGCATACTACACACTTACTACCAATAAAATAAAGGACCAAGGTCGAGCCAAATTAAAACCGAGCCTAAAAACACTAAATCCGTCTTCGTAAGCACTTACCATGTTTCTCCGAGTAAGTGAACTCTCCCATAAATCTCATGCATTTGGGTCGCTCAAAGATGGCCGGTATTCACTCAATTATTATAAACACTCGTGCACTTGAGTCAATTTATGTAACTCTATTTGGTTCTGCAACGGAAAGTGTTATCGACTTAGTGAGAGATGTCTATGTTTTATTGGCGCTTAGGTAGTTTTGGTCGCGTATTCATTCAGTTATTTTAAATACTTGTTCACTTGAGTTAATTTATGTAACTCTATTTGGTTCTGCTACGGAAAGTGTTATTGACTTAGTGAGAGATGTCTATCTTTAATTGGCGCTTAGGTAGTTTTGGTCGGTATTCACTCAATTATTTTAACACTTGTGCACTTGATTAAAAGTAATCTCTGGGTGTACTGATCTGAGGGCCTAGGTCGAATGTTTTGGATATTATAGTAACGTAATATAACCTGGGAGTCTTTAAGTCAAGACTGAAAAGGTTACTTCTAAGCAAGCGTGCTCCATCTTCGACCACATCATCGCTTACCATCAGGTGAGATAGTGGTCAAGCGCGTGCCTATCAATAATGAAAAAAAAAGTAAAATTTTATTAATTTGAATTGGATACTCTAGGTACCTATTTATATTTATGTATGATACAAATTGTGTATGTCGCATAAAATTAAACCGAAATACTATGAGGTTGTAGTTTTTTAAAGGTATTCAAAATTCACTTACGTTAACGATACAGCAGTGCGATTCTGTAAACATGTCGAAGTGAACACCCGGGCGGCCCCGTACGACGGGTGAGTTGTCAGACCATACAAATAAGATGGAATGACAGCTGTATTGTCGTTCACTCCGCCTATGTGAACACCGTGAGATGTCGACAGAATCGACCGGCTGTAACGTTATTATCCGTGAAAACGTTCGTGCTTGGCCCTCGGATTCCAATAATTCTATCATGGCGAGTAGAAAACTATCTTTATCGCATATGGCATTATCTTTTCCAATACCTACGAACGGGAGTGAAGCCGCGGGAAAAAGCCATCATTCGAATATTGAAAAAAAAAAACGATTTGTGGATTTTACCAAACGTTTTTTGTTGTTATTATAGGTTTCGTTATTATATGTACATTATTTGTTATTTTATGATTACTAACATACTCGTAGTTATAAGATTCTTGTTTACTAACCTATAAATTATGGATGTTACATATCTGAAATAAAGAGTATTTTATTTTTTTATTATTATTAAATACAGAATATCTACTTTTAACTAAAAATAGACTTTAAAGTTTCAAATTTCAACGCTCTGAAAATTCGGACAATTCCAAAGTGAAATAATTAAAATACGAGCACCAATATCTATTCCCAGAAATTATAATTTGCAATAATGATTCAGTTTTCAATCAGAATGTTAATGAATTTCTGGAATAATTAATATTTTAATCTTCTGTTTATTAAAGCCTTTACTAATGAAAACGACTTTAATAGGTAGGTTAAATTAATTTTCTTCAAAGAGTGTGACTAAAAATTAAGAAACTGGCAGTGGAAATTCTTTGTATCTCTGTTTTATTTCACTATCGACTATAATGGGTTTTCCAGAAAGATGTGGTCATATTTAAGGGTGATGTTGGGTAGGTACATATAGATATAGGAAAAATGTCAAAACATACAATATGTGATTTTTTTCAAAAAATGCCACCAACAACAAACAAACTGCTTGAAAAACCATTTCTTCGTAACTTTTTAGTCGTTTTTTCTGGTCGATTTTTCTTTTAATTAACATAGAGACCTTTAGAGATAGGGACCATTTTGGCCTCGCACAGAATGTATACCTATCGTTAATTTTATTTTATTGTTTTACTTTTTGTTTGTCTTGTGCGAGTCCTAAATAAATATTTTTCTTTCTTTCTTTTCTTTTCTTTATTTTTTATGTTTTGACATTTTTTCCTTAATGTACATCAGCTACCAAACATCACTTTTAAATATAACCACACTTTTCTGGAACACCCTGTTTATTTAAAAATGTATTTATTTAACACTTTACGAACACAAATATAGAGGCGGACTTCTAACCAACCTTACTGCCAATCAACCTTTGGGCACAGATTATTGTAATACTTTGTGTGATATTGAGACAAATAGTTGTAGTTCCAATATGGATAATGATAGCGAGTGATAATGTTTTTACCCGACTGCCCCGAAAGGAAAGTAACCTTTGACAATTTGATTACCGAGTGACGCGCAATCAACGGCTGGCATTCCCACTTTCTTATGTTTGCTGAGATTTTGCCTTTTATATTCTTAGTTTTTAATCACATAATTTAGTTTGATTTTTGATTTGTGCGAGTCCCAAATTGACGTATTTTTAACCGACTTCAAAAAAAGGAGGAGGTTCGCAATTCGACTAAATGTTTTTTTTTCTTTATTCGTTTTTGAGGAAGGAACTTTATGATACCTACTAAAAAAAGGATGCATTTTGGAACAAGTGTTATTTCTGTACCTAATCGTCTGTTTTGGCTAAATCTACATAAGGAACAATGAATGAGTTCTGAGAACTTTTCGCTTGTTTCTTCGCGAAATACAAAATCAATTTCGAGTGGTAAAGTATTAGTAAAGCTTTGACTTTCCATTTCTGGGTAAAAGCCTTTCAGCATTATTTCTTAACGTTATGCAGCATATATTGCGAGCGCAGATTTATGTTTTAAAAGATTACATTAATATCCTAGAAAATAATACAAATTAAAGGCGAATCTACGAAATAAATCCTAGTGAAGATTTCTCACCGGGATTATTGCGATGAGAAATCTTGTCTAGGATGTTTTCATGAAGTCTTATTTTCTTGGGCTGTAAATCTTTCGTAACATTATAACTGTTATGATGATAAAACATGAACCCGTATTTGTGAGACCAATATAAGATATCACACAGTGAGAGAAGGAGGGAAGTAGATAAGTCATTAGTCCCGCTTATGTAAACGGACAATCCTATGGTGTTTGGAATGGTCAGTCTATGGTTCAACCAGACGTGGAGTGCGCCAATCTTTTATCATAAAACAAAATTTTGTACTAATTTCATTATTAAAATTTGAGAAAATTGCGAAGTGTTTCACTGTTTCAATATTAGACGAGTGTTAACAGAACACTTGCGATTAATTCTCAAAAACTAGACACTCCCGCTCCGAAATTGCTATCGCCTCCATCAATATGATTAAAACCTTTTACAACCACAACTGGCAAGGAGGTGTGACCTATTCTTCTCTGGGAACACACTGAACCTCACTCTCGGAAATCACATTGTCTTATCTATCCTTTGTTTTCAGTACAGAACACGGAACGCCGCTCCGCCCGTCGGCACTAGAAACGCCATGGCCGCGAAATTGCGATGAGCAAGAGTTTCGGCTGTCATAGCCAAAGTCGGAATATAGATATTGCTAGGATAAAAAAAAACTATTTAATTCATCAGTTATATTTGATTACAGACAATAAATCATACATTTATGTGCGCATAACTCGACAAAATGCATAGAACAGCTGATATTTTTTTTGCGATTTCAGGTTGGTCCCACTGTGAAAGTTGTTCATAATGATGAATACAATGACCGATGTACATCGTCTTATTTTTGACATGACACGAGATTTTTTTGCAAATATAACTTTCAGACTAAATACACTTTTTTAGGAATCTACGCTATACACTCACTAACAGGCTCACGCACGCACGCACTGGTTTTTATGGACAGTTTTAACAATGGGTCTAGCAGTGGCCGCCGAATCGTTTCGATGCTCTGTGTTTTTCAGAAACATAACAAAGCAAGCCCAGGTGAATGGAACTGCCCTCACTTACGATTCTATAGTTTATTTCGCGCAACCGAACGTTTTCAACTACCAGGGTTATTCTGTTCAAAATTTCAATAGCCTGTATTTTTCAGAGCGAACTGCCGACCGCCCAGGCCACTTCGCTCATGTGTTGTAGTAACAAAAAGGGTGCTTTTGTAACAGCAACATGGCGGAAATGTTGGCATGTACTGTACATATTGTTCTTTTACATGGAGGAAGGTAAGACTTGTGCTTAAATATTGTTCCCTTTTGGTTAGTGTAGCGATGTAGCGCTTTAGTAAGTTTGATGGGGAAGATGTAACAGAGCTTATCGCAAACAACCTCTTTCTTGCTTTCTTTATTAGCAGAAAGGACAGGTGCGTAGTCACAACCAGCGGGCGTACCTTGGTACCGATATGACTGCTCAGGGACCGTATTGCAAAGTTTTGTAGCCATTATGATTCCAGCCCCAAAACGGGATGGTGATAGCGATCTCGTATAGATTCGTCTCTCTCTCGCACTGGAACCATGAAGGCATTAAAACATCATAAAACGTCACCCGACGTTACCTACGGAGCAAAATGAGTATGTTAGGATTGCAGCAGGTGACGTTTTGTAGTTTCTGCCTTTTATGTAGTCATCATATCATTTTCCTGTTGGAAAATTGACAAACAAAGTCTTTGTCTTTGAAATTGTTAGATAACAAGCGACGCCTGTACGCCGTGTGAGAATGCCGCAAAACTAGAATTAACTGCAATATGCAAAGGACAACAATGAAGGCAATTACTGCTAGAAGTCAAGGGCGTAATAATTTATTAAAAAATTGCAGTGCGGAATAACACTGATCGTCGGTAGGTAAACATGCAGGGTGTAGCTGTATTTAATATCAAGTATACTTTTTTGCTATTACCTGTTCTCCTGGTGCTTAAACAGTTTTGTTGGGTTATATCTAAAAAAAGGGAAAAGAACCATCATAGGTTCACTTATTTGTCCATATGTCTGTCTGACAATCTGTTAAGGCTCTTTTTCTCAGAAACACGTAAAGGTAAGTTGAAATTACAGTTCTCGTCAAATAACTTTGCCCCTGTGAAGTTAGCCATTTGCAAAGATCGCGCAGGTGCAGACACGTACACGGGAGCAAGCGGGACGCAAGCATGCATCGAACGTAAATGAGCGACTGAAACATAAAATCGCGCCCCGCCCCCATGTCTCTTACGCATGCGCAGTTGCAGTGTGTTCGTAATTTTGACTACTACGCAGCCACTCGACACAACTTCAGAGGGGCAAAGTTATTTGACGAGAACTGTAATATCAATCACTTAAGTATGTGGTCCTTTTTTAAATTTGATTGGAAACCTTGTATTTATTGCCATGAATTTACCATTGATATGAAATACACGACTCATACAAGACAACAAGGAAATGAACCTATTACGGATCATTAAGTGCAATGGTAATCACTGACCCAGTTGTGATTGAACATTATGTCATTTGCCGTACCATTGTGTGTGTATGTTAACGACATGATTGCGGAGAAATTGCCAAGTAGATTGACTTTAGAATTTGATACTTAATTGAAGCTGATTGAGCACTTTTTTCTTGTGAGTAAATTGCATGGAGTGTATCTTTTATTAACCTTCGATGTTTTGTGTTCTTTTTGGATTACCCCTGTCTTAAGAATCGCAGACACAAAAATCAATTCAAATTATAATTTGCGAGTCGAGTTGAGTCTAACTTCAAATTCACAGATGAGACATCATCGTTAAGTATAAATCGACCTATTATTACAATATTAATAAATTACTTTTTATTTCATACACCACGTTATTAATATTAAAATTTACTGAAACAATATTTTATGTTTTAGAGCAGCATCATAATTTACAATACAAAACATTTTACACAGATTAGCTACGTACAATGTTTTAATCATAAAGTTTAAAATATTCAGTTTTTAATATTTGGAAGCTAAATGAAACATTGCTGGCCATATTTAATGGACCATCAAAAATATTAGACTAGCGCATTAAATACTCTTTTTGTAATAAATTTCAATGTACAGGAGAGGGGAGAGCGTTTTCTTTGTTGTCTCGCTAGACAAAGAGCTCTTATATCGATTCCTGCACTGAACGAAACACATTTACATTTATTTGCGTTTTTTTTTTCTTGGCTCTCTCGGTTGTTTATTTTAGAAGCTATAATAATGTTAAGTCTATTTGTTTTCAGATAATGAAAATGCATGTCAATCTTATGGACACGACTAATTCAATGCAACAGTTTAATGTTAGGACACGTCTACTATTCATGGGATAAATCAACCACAATGTGAGTCTCAGAAAATGTCCGGCGACATCGCGGCAAACCCAGGCAAAGCTGACGGGACGAGTTTGACGCCTATCGACAAGTTTATCCTCACTAGCCCAAAGCCGGGAAGCATGGAAGGAAGAGAGACTTTTGCCCTGCAGTGGGACAGGATAGGTTGAATATAAAAATAAGGGATTGATGACATATTCTTTTTTCAACTACTGGGAACGTTAACAAAAAAAATTAAGAAAATTCTCATGTAAATCCGTTAAGCATCGAACATTTTCAATTTGCCAGCAATAAAAACCTTGGCATTGTCCATAAAATACACGCGGACTCATTAGTGCCGTAACTCGGAAGACCCACTAACCGAAAACTGTAGTCCATCCGTCCAAATCAATTCAATTAAACCTTTAATTAAATTAAACCAATTAAAACACGTCGTTGACGTGGCGGAGGCCTAAATGAAGCCAGTGGAGGCCTCACTAAATCCGGATTAGGACGTCGCAATCGGAAATTAGGTCGTTCAGAAGACTGCGACATCGATTTCGGTTTAGCTCTGTGTTCATTTATGTATGTTTTTTTTATAATAGGTTGGTTTATAATAAATTAGCCTAGTTAGTTGTGTTTTGTAACTTAACAGATCCGTTTATACAACGTGTAACAGAATAAACGCAATACCTTTTAAGGGATTTCGGGGTAAATATACGGGGTATGTATGGAGCAGTCGATTTCTTTTTCGTGATTTCAGTGTTGGTCCCATAGTGAAAGTTATTCATAATGATGAGAATAATGACTCCATAATTATGAGGTTAAGCATTCATTCTGTTACACGTTGTATTTATAGATCCGTTTGTAGATAATAGTGCCGGTTTATGGGAATACCTGGGAGTCTTTCAGTCAAGAGTGAATAAGTTACACCTACGCAAGCGTGCTTCATCTTTGACCACATCATCGCTTACCATCAGGTGGGATAGTGGTCAAACGCGTGCCTATCAGTAGTAAAAAAATAACAGATATCTAACGTTTAATATTTACACCTCAGTTACATTTCCTAGAGTGATGTTAAATTGACTTAGGTGCCTTACCTTCTGTTCTAGAGATGCCTCTAGAACAAAAGGCATATAATAACCTATGGAGATATGAAAGTGATTCTAATGACGTAATAAATAGGGAAGACCATCCAACTTGCGTCATAATTTGCAAGGGCGTCGAAATCGAATTTAGATCTTGAAGGTCTATTTATATCTAAATTTACGTACGAAGTCTGCTAGCTTGCCATTATTAATATCCTTAGACCTCATTGCGATAAAAAAAACTTAAAAACAAGAACTAATCAGTCCATAATTTGATAGTGAAAAAATAATTCTATTTTTAATTCGTGCTTCTAAGAGCTGATTTCACCAATGAAACTGAACGCGATCAGTACATCCAAACTGCGTTCAAGAGCTGTCAGCATCAATATTCCATAGAAAAATAGTGATACTGTCAACTCATAAACGTGGTTTATACGCTGATTACGATCAGTTTGGCTTGGTGAAAATGGCCCTTAGTAAACAGTTTTTAAAAAGACAATTAAGAAAACCTCACAATTCCCAGAAAAGTTAACATAATCTAGCTTTAACTTAAACATCAAGAATAAAACCCTTTTGCTAACAAAAAAGGCTACAATTTACAAAGTAAAGAAAAAAAAATCTAAAAAGGTTGCACATTATACGCAAACTAGAGCAAAAAAAGAATTAGCTCAGTGTTCACGTGTCACCCTGACCCACAACTTTCAAGGCAACGAAAATTGTTTGCCAAGATTTACATCGTGGCTCCGCTTTTTCCAGCTTACGTATGAAGCCACGAAGCGCTTGAATCGCTGCAGAATAGCTCACTTTACTCGACTTGGCGATTAAATTGGGTCACTTTACTCGAATCGGTGATTTAAAGATGGCGCGGTTAACTTTTATGCGGTGATTTGAGGTTTTTTGTTGTGATTTTGTTTGTTGCACGGACTTTGAGAATTGGTTTTCTTTTTGAGAGGTTTAATCCTATCTGCACACAATGGCTGATAATAACTGGTCCCTGCTTTATATTCCATTGCAGGGTACAAGTTTACGACTTTCTATGATGGAATGGAAGTCTAGCATACGAATAGAGCGATTGAGGTTAGATACTCCTCGCTGTGTGCACTGTAGTCAAGTTATTTCAATATCTCATTTTTGTGTCGTTCAACTGCTTCGCTATTGGTCCATTCGAAATAGGAACAGTTCTGTAATAGCCAATAACGCCGCACAATCACATTATATCCTCTTCATCCCGATGTTTCCCGACCTTAATAATGTCTCGATATGATTACGGAATCAGTCATCCGCTTAATTAAACGGACATCCCTCACATAAAAAAAAACGATTTATTGAATACTGATGGTATTCAATAAATCGTTTTTTTTTAGGCAAAATTATTTAAAGGGATGAGCAGAAATTAATGGTATGTTGGATTAAAATTAAACAATAAGAGTGGTTACGCCCTACGGCATTTCATACAAACTTTCAAGACCTTATTTTTTTAACTTATTAATCTGATTTTAATAAAACTTGGTTTGCATACGATAGATATCTAGGTCTAAATGGATAATTGAGAACATTTTCGAAAAAGAGTTTGGAGAGAGAGAGAGAGAGAGCGATTTTTTTAAGTTTTCTATCGAAAGTGAAAAATCACTACATCTTTCCGCCTGAACTGTTTTTCGAAAATGTTCTCTACTAACTATTTACTAAAATCAATTGATTCACTTCGAAAAATTAGGACTTGAAAGTTAGTATGAAATGCCGTAGGGCGTAATTCCTTTTAAGAGCCGTTTATAAACTGATTAGTTGATTTTTAATAACAAACAGATTATTTAAGTTTAGGATCTGCTAATCAGTATTTGTATGGAACACTGTTCGTATGGAAACTCATTTAAACCCAATAGGTAATAATGAGAAGAGACTATTATTATCTTGATTTTTTCGCAATGTCGATCTTCGAGATACTTGCTTTGCTATATTTTTAGCGGTACCGCAATACACAGTTGAACAAAATAAATAAAATTCTAGAATTTTCTCTTACAAAAGTCAAAAAGTCTCGACGTCGATACATCAGCCCGTAATGTACACGTTAACACAAGTGATTACCCCGGCTTTGGCCATAGCTTCCTCTCTTTTCGCCCTAATCCTCGGGTTTCTGCCAAAGCCCGATTGATCCCCACTAAATAGGTACCGAAACACAATGTGATAGGTTCCGTATTACGACTTCTATGTTACATGAGATTTTATTTGGGGCAAAGAATAAGATGGATTTTCCTTGTGATCTTATTGTAGTGAAACTATTTTTGTGGTATTGTATTTCGGGGTTTTCATATTTCCTTGAAGTGTAAATGGGGTATCAGTTCTATAAGGAAAAAGATTTGATTGATTTATTCTCGGACTTTCATATTTACAAGTTGTTGTGCGGAAAAATGTGCCAACATCATAGTTTTAATTTAAATAGTAAAGAAAGGGCCGTCCGAACGTTTGCATTGATGCGTTCAGGGGGCCCATGAACTGTTATAGCACGTCAATTTTAGGCGAAAAAAAACCTGTCGGTGCTAGTTTGTACCATGAGCGCGCCTAGTAGCAGGCAAGTCATCGATCACTTGACCTGGGGGTCGATTCTGCTATTGCAATCGTGTCTCAATGACCGGTCAATGATCGATTTTTGACGTATAACGTCAAGCTTTTGACACATTTCCCATACAAAAACTGTCAAAGTTGTCAAATATTCGATCACTGACCGGTCATTGAGACACGATTGCAATAGCAGAATCGAGCCCCTGAACCGGTGAGCGACTAGAGTCCGTCCAACGAAAGAAGTCCCGCGGAAATAAATGGAACTAACAAGATTTGTTAGAGGATAGCGTACAGTTGCATATAAACTAGCGCCATGGTTGCGGAACTTCTTCCGTTGGACGGACTCTAGCCGGTCAAAAGTTGATATTGATAGAAATGCTCATTGTATAAAAACAAAACCTGTCAGGATAAAATGCTGTGGTGAACTGCCTTGCACTTGGCAAGTATTTTAAAAGTTTATGGTAGGCCCCAGCATACAAGAGACGCGGCATTTCTAATGTCTCGCGCACACGACTGCTAACGAAGATTGCCGAACGTCAGGCGTATTAGCTTCGGCCTAGACGGGTTAAATACGTGTCAATTTTTGGCATCAGAAAATCTTTCGGTCCGCCTTGTCTCTAATACATAACTCAATGTTCAGCATTAACTTTGCTGATTTATCGATCCTTACAATAGGGTAGATGACTAAAAAAATCTAATTAGTCCGTCATAATATTAGACACTTACTTTTTCTTTTTTCACGTAAACAAAAAATTAAAACGATACAGTGCGTTGAAAACTCATGTGACGTCACTGTAAGTACACTATTTACATACACGTGACGTCACAACTTCCCACTCCTAATCTTTGATGTGTTTTGTCTTCGTCATTTTTTAATAGGAAATTATAAAACGATCGAATAAAGAAATAACTTAGCGACTGATGATGAGATACTGTTTTAATAACTTGAGCGGTATGAATTTGAATAAGCGAAAAATTTGCTAAACTGACGACGAATATTGATTAATAATAAAATCAAGAACGAGCTTACAAAAAGTGGGTTGTAATTAATCCATTTCAGATATTAAAATTCTAATCGTGCGGCTAAATTACTAAGTGAGCGACTAGAAATACAAAGAGGGCAACTTCAATATTGAGATAGAGATGATTTTTCCAATTGAGGTTTTAACATTTTGGTGTTTTATTTGGTGCGCAAGAGCGAGTGATGCCAGCTCGGGATTTGGGGCACCCCGACTCGGACAGGTTAGGTTAGAAGGAGATGGTGGGGTCAAGAGAGCGAGCGAAGCGAGCGAACAGACCCCGCCATCCCCTTCGTGGTTATTTTTTTTTAAACCACCCAGAAATATCATTTGCCAAATATTTAAAAAAATGCAGGACGTAACATTGACACAAACAAATATTAGGTCGCTCAAATATTATAAAGCTTCTCATCTAGTAATGTTTGTAAGTTGCTGTTCTGTTGATTTCTCGTCACTCGCAGTCAGTCGCTCACTTAGTAATACTATAACATAAATTAATTATTTTTGTCACTTAAAACTTTAATTTACAGTCACTCGTTTAAATACTACCCTTTTTTAATTGATTTGATAAAGCAAAAAATACGTTTCCAATATTTTTCGATAAAATAACTGACGGACTAAATACAGTTATATTTTTTTTAACCAGGAATTTTAATCTCTATTGTTGTTTTATTCACAAACTCATTGAACAGGACCTAATTGGCTTGTAGAACAAAAAGGTTAATAAAATAAAGTTCGCATCAAATTAATTCCATTGCTAATTAAGTTCATTGGGCGATATAATTAAATAAGTTATTAGCACTACCAATCAATGGATTGATCCGGTGTTATTAAGCTTTTAATTATTGCTCTTTCATTAGTCAGCAGTAAACACAGTTTCATTTAATGGGTTAACTGTTTAATTTTTAAAAGATTAATTAAATGCTATTTTCAGTACCTACTAATTACTAATTGAACGTTACGAAACAGTCTTCAGGTAAAGAAATAAATCAGATAAATGTTTAGTATAATAAATAGAACAACACGCTGTACATACAAATTCAAACCTTCGATTTAACTGCATGCCCAGTACAAAACATGTCACGCGAATTAACCATTACCATAAATACAGTTTGGAAACCTACAATACCTGTCGTACTAAACCTATTTTAACGACTGTTATACAACTTTGTGAATTATAAAAGGTAAAGTTCAAACAAAGTGGGTCAAGTTTGACTTCCCCGCAAACGCGGAAGGTAATTCTGGTGTTCAATAGGTTTTTTCCGTCGTTCCCACTCGAACGTGAGCCAATTCCAAATCAAAGCAAGCCTGAAACATTGGAAACTGAACTTTATTTTTATCTCTCTTAAGTATTGTTTTGTACGTAATTAAGCTGTAAGTTAGAGTTGGGATTTTATTCTATTAGGGTGTTAGTTAACAATCTATTAAATGTTGTTTGGCTAACTTTGTAGGGATTTTGAGGTCGGGGTTGGCCGACCAATGTGTTTTCGAAGCATGTACACGATTTATCACTTGGTCCAATCGGTAAAGGAATACGTTGGGTAGCCCAGTTTTCTCGTAACAATATAGCGCGGTATTGTCCAGGGAGTGTAAAGGAAACACACGTAGATTGTCACTAGTTGTGTGTACTTTGGAGGCGTAAGGAAAATAAATCAAGGTTTATTGGAGTTTACTCCATTCAAAACGATTTTCATATTTAGCCCGCTATATGAAAATTTTATGAGGAGTAAAATCGAGCGTTAACTAATAGTGAGGCGTTACGTTTCTTTGCGGAACGTACTTTGCGCACCTTTCACTTGGAGATTATGATTACATACAAAGTCATCATCTGCCTAGCCTTGTTTCCCAACTTTATTGGGGTCGGCTCCCAGTCAAACCGGTTTCAGCTGAATTCCAGTATTTTACGTGGAGCGGCTGCCTACCAGACCTCCACAACCCATTAGATGGGTAACACGGTACTTCTTGGCAAGACTGGTGTCAGATTTTCTGGCTTCTGACTATCCGTAACGACTGCCAAAGATCTCATAAGATTACATGCAAAGTATACTCAGCTTATTATTATGTGAAATAGTTTGTAAAATACTGTTATTCAGCTGAATCCAGTTTGACTGGAAGCTGACCCCAATATATTAGGGAAAAGGCTGGACAGATGATGAACAGTATGAATTTTCCCCTGAATCCGATCAGATATTACGAGCATGATTGAGTAAAAAACATGTACAATAATATAAGAATTATTTTGCTGGTTTTATTTCTATCAGCTTCAGTTTTAATTAAAGTCAAATTAAACGAGTTGATAATTACTTTTTGTTTATGTTTAGTTGTTCTTTGTTGGTGTCCCTTGAAGCTTCGGATCTCCTGTTGAATGCGAATTGTTTGACATTTAATTATATAGGTTGGTATCTATGATCGTTAGCAGGCAGTGATAATAAAGTTTTAGTTATACTTAATCATAGTCATGCTGTTTTCCAAAATAAAATCAAGTCTAACTAAGGATTAGGTATTTTAAAAAAAGCGATCATCGCGCGAATAGGGTATTTTACGAAAAAATCTAATTAGTCCGTCATACAGATTTCCAAAAACAATTGGACACGTATTTTTTCTTTTTTTACGTAAAACGCACTGTATGTCTTATTTTTTTTTTGTGAAAAAGATATTTCCCATTTAGTCGCGTTATCCTTATATTTAGCGTTTTCCCATTTAGTCTGAAAGTAAGTAGTTACTATTAAAACGAGTAGCTTTAAAGTCTTAAAGTTAACGTTCTTAAACATAATGTCTCGTTACAAACAAGCCTGCCAAGACAGCACTTTTTAATTTATTTCACCGACTGTAGAAACTTTCAAACAAACGGGACGAATTATTTTGAACAATTATTATCGCTGTAACTCCTGACATTTCAGTTCGGGACCCTCCGTTAACGAATCATTTTAATATGATTACAAATTGTGCGAAATTTGCTGTTAGCCATTGATAAACTTTGTTTGGACATGGAATTATTATTTGATTTTCGGTTTGTAACTGTCTAAATATCGTGTCGCTTTTAGGCAACTTAAATTGTCGGTGTTTTGTTGATTATAGTTTTTCAGGTAGTTTTTATACGATTTGTCACTTTAAAGTTTGATCATTTTTTTTCATACTCAACAACATTATTTATATTACAACTCTTGTATTATGAGTATTGTTTACATTCTACATTATGGTCAGTTCATTCATGAACCCATCAAAGTTTACTGTAACGTCAGAAAAGCATTTTTTCTGGGACGAGTAATAAACATTTTAAACTGCGGACAGCGCGGCGCTTGAGGGGAGTTTGAAGTTCGAAAACCGGTGTCTGAGCGGAGGCGGTTTTGAAAGAAGAGAAAAAAAATGAGTGAATGTAGAATGGAAGAAGAGAACTTGTTGCACCCATCCCAAATACCACGCAACAATAAAGAAAGCAAGAAGGAAATTCTTTCATAGAGCCACAAACAAGACCATTAAGTCTTGTTTGTAGCTCCTACATCCCTTTAATGTCTACCTACAGAAATTTCATGGCATGAGACAACTACCTACACTTTAATGACACCGCATTGTGAGAAAAAAAACCTAAACAAAAACTCAACAAGCAATATTTAAATTGCTGTCATTTGCAAAGTCAGCACTGTGCAAATTATGCTAGCGATTGCTTATTCTGGCGAAAATGACATTTTGTCGCGTGGTATTTTTACATCTAGAGTCGTTATTTCTTTTGCATCGATGGAAAAAGCTGAATGCTAAAAATGGATCTGCTAGATAAGATAACCTTAGATGTAAAGCTAATGAAAGCAGTGGTGATTTGTCTTCAGTCTTAACGTCTTCAACTATGTCAGTACATACTATGGGTAATCTCCTGATCTTAACTAATTTTTACCATACCAGAAGAAGAAAGCCCGTAAGTACTGTGAAGGCGCCTGACCTAGAGAAACTTATAGTAGAGCACATAAGTGCTTCCGATACTAATTTACTAACAGCTCCATTAGGTACCATACCAGAAAAAAGTCCGTAGATAGGTACTGTGAAGGCTCCTGACCTATGGAAACTTACCTTGGAGTGCATAAATAATAATAATAATAATAATAATAATAATCTTTATTATGAACATCTTACAGGGTATCTTTGAGGTGAGACCCTGACCTTCAAACTAGTAAAATACTGTATCTTGAAGGTCAGTTCCTTCCCTTCACAAACGTGTTATAAACTACAAGTACAATATGTCCATAATTTTAACGTAGGCTATCCTTTTTCTTTTTCTTTATCTTAAATATCTATGTCTTAGACCAGCAAACAAAAATAAAAATAAAAAAAATAAAAATATATTACTGGATTTCAATATAAGTAACTAAAATTAGAGAATAAAAATAAAAAAACAAAAAAGAAAAGGAAATGTGTGTGTGTGTGTTTGTGTGCGTGTGAATATATGAAAAGTGTGAGTATATGTGTGTGAGTGAGCGTGTGTGTGATTAAGTGTGTATTTCATACCGTTACAACAAAAAGAGATTCAATTTTTTCATAGTGCATGTCATTCAACCATGCAATAATTTTACTTTTGACTTGATTATTACTGCATGATCTGATGTGATGAATGGACTGTGATAATTTATTGTATAACCGTGGAGCTTGGACGTTGTAAATTCTGCTAGCAAATTTTGTGTTGACTCTAGGTACTGGACACTGCACTTTTCTTTTATTCAACTTGGGTAACATCGGAATGACCTGTCTATGGTATCTACGTAAGACTTCATAAACATAAAGTTTACGAACGCTCAAGACATTTATTTCTTCGTAAAGATCTTTAGTGGGATAACGATAGGGAAATTTAAATGCGACTTTTAGCAATGATCTCTGTGCGCGCTCAAGAACAATCATAAATGTTTTACAAGCCCCACCCCAGGCACTGATGCAGTAGTTAATAACACTTTGACCAAGAGCAAGATATGTTTGTACCAGAAGATCTCTGCCAGCCACATAGGTTTTTAAACGCGAGTATTAATTTCCTTGTCCTGGCCGCTACCGAATTTATGTGTGCACCCCAGTTCAGTTTATCATCTATTATGATACCTAAATACTTAATGGTTTTTGATTTAGCTAAAATGGGACACGTGCAACTTGTATCGTTATCTAGATAAGGATTCCTGTTGCATGGGTATGTGTGAAATGCTACCGATATTGCAGTATTACGAGTAGTATCTAATGATATCTACGAGGTCAAACGTGAGTCCACAAATAGTCGCTTCAGCAATGTTCATGTCAAAAGTTCAAAAGCGTTGGGATAGGCAATAAAATAGTCAAAAACACTTGGAAACTTTAAAAGTCCACCTACGAACGAGAGCGCCGCAAAGTGTTCGCAAAATGTACTAGAATACGAATACGAATGAAACACGATATACTTCGTACAAGTTATTTCATTTGAAGGTTACTAAGAAAGGTTTTCAAAGGAAAGTCTTTGTAGAACATGATTTTTAAAGTAACTTCCTCACATGCGAACTACTGCGAGAAAAGTTTTGTTGCTCATAGTTGGCTTAACAAATGGGCATGTGTGATTGTGTGGCACTGAATAATCAAAACTATTGTTAGGAACATTTTAATTTACGAATATGAAAAGAGATGGTGGAATATTAAAGCCATCAATTAAACGAAAACAGTAACTTGCTCTTTGGAGAGGCCCATTAAAATGTGTCAGTTTAAAACGTGCTGCAACTTTACGAGTAGATTCATTGCTCTTAGTGTCTGTATAATTGTTGTATTGCTTGAGTTGTTTCTTATTTATCACATGTTTTATTGTCTATATTTTGGAACGTACACTTTAATATTTTATAATATTCCCTAAGGCAGATTTGTAATGCAATTTCTATAAACTTGTGTAGTTTTTTCTTTCTACCTTTCTTTATGTATTTTTTCTAGTAAATTGTGGTTATGCGTACTTTGTTAGACAGGCCTTAGTAATTCATTATGTCTATGCACCGCAGAATCGCTTGCTTGATCTATATCCTAATGGAGCCTTCCTTAATTTACTAGCTTTACCTCGATTATGTAGGTCTTTCATCATCCAATAAGCGACTGTTTTTATCACGTGGCCGGGGAGTGTCACGGATGTGCTCGATTCGTATCCGATCTAATCGGGCCATTGCGCTGCAGTGTCTTTATTTCCGTGACACTACTGATCTGCTGCAGTAGTATTGCTTACGAGTGCCAAGATTATCTTGCAGAGCTGAGCGGCACTTGTTTCTGTTTTATGCAGTCGCCGAATTTTATTTAAACTTTCTATTTTTCTTTGACTGTTTGCTTACAACTTGCAAAGATAAATGCAATTGGAAATAAGTTGCTGTTTATAGAAGCAAAACTCCGTAGACTAAAATACTGCAAGAAACGTAGGGTGTATTACTCGGTTGTGGATTTAGTTGGTTGCGGATTTTGTTCGAAAGAGTTACCGCGGCCCTGGAAAGCAAAGGGCACTACGAGGAGCACGAATGGGTTTTAGTCAGTAAGAATCTGACACACCCTCCCGCTCCACCCAGAGCGGCAGGAGTCATTTGATGATTTCCCATCCATAAAAAGGATGTATTACTCACCAAAAGCTTGAACATGGGAAGGGAAAAATTAACCATTCTATAAGTTTTTTGCCGTCCGTTTCTCTTAAATAGACAATGCATAAATACTAAGAATGAAACAGTAAGAAAAAGAAACATTTAACAAAACTGAAGAGAATTCCTCTTTCCACTCCTGGCTTCTAACCCCTCGTTCAACGTTTACCTTCATGAATATTGTATGTATTATCAGTAGAATATTATGAATAAGCCTTACGTTTGCTTTCCAAAGTGCTTTTTGCTGATTGGCTGTGAAGTTTTGACAGTTTAGGGACCTTATGCTATATCTATAGTCAACAGAAAGGATGTGATAAAGGGACCTGACATTGTTTATTGGCAGGCTAATTTGAAGGTAGACAGACCTATAAATACACATACAAACAAGGATGTGAATTTATCTAAGTCAAATAGTTTATACAGGATATTAAACGCAACTGGCAAAATATGAATGTACTAACTACACACATACCTCTGCTTGACCATTCGGGGATTACATGAGTGATATTATATTATAAATCGAATAAACTCATTGTTTTCTCGACTTTTGTTTTCACTCGTCACTCCTTAGCTGCATGCACATTCATTGTGCGTACAGTTAAAGAGTGGGATTCCTTACCAGAGTGTTGTGTCTTTGTTTCCTGGTAGCTACGGCCCGGGAGTATTTTAGTCAAGAGTGAATAGGTTACTTCTAGGCAAGCGTGCTCCATCATCGACTACTGATCAAGCGCGTGCCTATCGATAATAAAAAAGCCCATGTCGTCATTAAGGATAGCCAAAGGCTAATATGGCAACACTGGTCTAAGACACGTTTGTTACAGTGCCACAGGGCAGAGCAAAATATTTAGTAGCAAGGAATGCTCACTAGCACATGTATGATATTATTATCTTCTTTTTAACCAGTGATCTTCGTAACATATTTCAAAGTGTTATCTCTTGTTATGTTAAGGAAATCGTTGTATTTTTGAACCAGTGATTCGACCTCTGCGCCACCAATTAGTTTCATTTGATAAGTGGCATACCTAATTATAATATAAAAAAATGAAACATAGTCTTCCGCCTGGCAGATTAAGATTTGACTTCTCCTGGAATTGCTGATCAGTAATGGCAGGGGACAGATATAAGAGAAAAAGTAAGAGGCAGCTCTGCCCAGCAGCGAGTCACAAAGGGCTCGTTAAATATATCGAAGCCCAAAAACTCCTATTAACAACTTCAATTTTCGATAAACTACATTATACTGAAAGTAGTTTCGAAGCGATAGTTCATCGGGGTATAATTTGAATTTGACCTCTCAATGGCATAGTCATCGATGCTTGGCAATTATCGCTAATAAATTGGTTTTAAGCCTGCCAAATACTTGATTTATAGTCAACGATATTGTAGAATGCAATACAGCAAAAATTGTATGGTACATTTCAAATGCAGACTTAGTACCTAGTAAAGTGAGTATATTGTTGGAGATATGTAAGAACTTTGATGAGTTGTTTGTTTTTGACTGATTGGCCAGCTTTACTATAATTAGTGGTCTGGTTACAGAGAAAAAAAGATGATGACACGAGAGCAATCAATCGTGTGCTACTCTATACTGATTAAATGTAGTGTGTTACCAATCAGAAGAAGAAAAGAAAGAGAAGAAATCAACGATAGAAGTAAAAATAAACAAAGAGAGAATGATGAAGACCAAGAATTAAATCTTGGTCTTCACCATTCTCTCTTTTTTCCAAATACAACCCACGATGCAGGCCGACCTAAAATACAGGTATGGACTATCAACAGCTAAAAGAAATAGCATCAGAGATAGAACGAAAATTGCTACATTGATTGACAAACGCCAAGCACTCCTGTTTCGGATGTACATGGACACAATGTTTGCAGCCATCACTACAGATAATTTATTTTTCCCTTTTGTAGCTCCCTCAGCCTACAATATCGATGCTGTGGTGGGATTACTGCGTTGCGTCCAATTTGCGGTAGAACTTCAGGTTTGCGGTGTTCTATTATGTGGTTTTGATCTAGCTGGCCGCTTATGTACGTTGGAACATGATTTATCGCTTAAAAGCATCACCATTCACCAGTCATGTTAGTATTTAAGTTTACTGCGAGAGCCAGCTAAAACTGATGACGCTTGACAGTCCACCTACAATTTATACAAAGCGTACTTGGCTTCAGTTTTGATCTAGGCAACATTGTCATGACGTAGCACTTAAAATTATAAAAGTAATCGATTTATTAATAAATAAATAAAATCTTTATTAAATCTTTTACACACAATATAGTTACATATTAATAGCCACAAGTAAATCTTAAATAAATAACTATGCTAGTAACCAACAAATAACTATGTGTATAACTAAATTATCAATATTTTACGTCTTATGGAAAATTTATTTTAAGCCTACAACTATGTATAATTAGCGACTTTCCTGAGCTAGGTTTATAAAACCTGTGTTTCAGGTCATCACTTAACAAGACTAATCATTAAGGGTGCATGTATACAGAATTAAGAATAACAACTTACGAACTAAACCTTACAATCATACTAGAACTTCCAATAGGTTCTCTGTGTAATGTAATGTAATGTAATGTAATGTAATGTAATGTACTACATTTAATGTAATTTACGCTATTGTTTATTTAATGATCAGATAGGTACTTTTTGGACACATGCATTTCATTAGAAGATTAGTTAGTAAATGTTTATCATATACATTTAAAAAAAAATAATAATGAAGGGTTCCGTACCATCATACAAGATTTAATTCTATGTACTTTTTATATACGTTTGTAAAAAAATTGTTTGTTGTATTAGCGGCAACAGAAACACAGGCTCTGTGAAAATTTCAACTACATTTCGGTTCATCACGGTTCATGAGGTACAGCCCGCTGACAGACACACGGACGAACGGACGGACGGACGGGAGGACAGCGGACGCTTACTTATAGGGTCCCGTTGGCCTTTCTGTACGTAACCCTAAAAAGTAAATATTTAGCTAGTATTACGTTATCTGTATAAAAAAACTCTCAGCTACATAAACAGACAGTAATTTGTTTTGATTGTTGTTTGTTAAAAGGCGTGAAAATAAAACTGCATCGATGCATCCTGCCGTTCAATTGAGTGCGGCTGCGCCTTGCCCCGCCAATCGCGTCAATTGGCTGTCGGGGACCTTGACATAACAATACCGGTCACTACTTCTACCTATGTAGAAGTTGTATGATGTTAGTTAAAATAAATATCATTATTATTTTATCTGTACAGCAGAATTTTTTTATTTTTAGATTAGTTCGGGTACTTTGAATTCGTAATAAGTATTATTGTCAACAATAAAAAATCCTTTGATAATTTAATAAGAAATACTGTTAATATATTCATCCCCCCCCGCTGCGACGTTGTTGTAAACGGACGTGCTTCCAGATCTCTCCGAACATTAAAATTATAATTCGACAAAAAAGTGCTTTTTAATAAAATTTAAACCAACAATATTAAACTTCAGTGTTCAAGTGACAAACTGTTAAAAAACTACAGTGAAATACCAAGTGCAACAACTTTTAAAATCAAAATTAACATAAACGGACAGCAAAATTTTACCTATTTTGGACTTTGGACTCGTCAGTGAACACAAAAGAAACTGCTCGAAAGCTAATCACCTACCTTCCATAACAGTTCGCGCAAGACGTTAGCGCCTACCAAATTGAACAGCAATATTAATTGCTAACTTAGCTCTGGGGCGTAAGGCGCCGGGGTCGTGAACAAAGTGGCACTGGTTCAAATCCCACTTCAAATCTTACTTTTCGAAATTTTAGATTTTATTTAAATAATATTTCTAAAGTTCATAGTTAGAAAAAATGCCTCTAAAACGCACACCGCCAGTATCACCTGCTGTATTAAGTCAGTTACCTCCAGTCCACCACCAATCCGAGCCAAACATAAGTACGACTGCTGATTTAAATGAAGTCTCCAAGGATGCACAAAACGTTACCTGTCGTAATAAAAGAAAACGCGACGACCACGACTATCTACTCGATTTGAATTATTTCAAAGATGAAATTTCTTGTATAATAAAAGACCTTAAAAAGGAACAAAACGTATTCTACTCTAACATGGAATCTACGCTGTTAGAAATAAAAAACCAGTATAGCAAATTACAGGACTCTGTAGACTTTACTGCTAAAAAATATGATGAAATGCTACACAAAATGGAACAATACGAAGTTGAGAAGAAGGAAAATCGAGACTACATCAGGAAACTGGAAGACAGGGTAGATCAACTTGAAAAACAATCAAAAATTACAACTGTAGAAATAAAAAACATCCCAAAGATTGAGAGTGAATCAAAATTGGATCTGCTAAATGTAATCACAAATGTTGGTACCGTTCTGGACACCACAGTTACAGAATCGGATATTAAGGACGTATACAGGATTAACTCAAGCAATTCTATGAATAACACAATCATAGTTGACTTCACTACAGTCCTACTTAAATCTAAGATACTGCAATCAGTCAGAAATTTTAATAAAAATAATAAAAGCTGTAAGTTAAATACAACACATCTACGAGTCCCCGGCCCAAAGGTACCCGTTTATGTATCTGACAATCTCCCTGCAAAAGCTCGAAAGTTGTTTTTCCTAGCGAGAGACTTCGCCTCCCAACATAAATATAAACATTGCTGGTCGGCCTATGGCAAAGTTTACTTACGCAGGGAAGACGGCGCTCAACGTATCACTGTGAACTCTGAAAAAGATTTTGCTAAAATAATTGAAAAATGACTATCTGGTCAATGTTCCAAATCATTAAAACCTTGCATGTATTTTTATAACTATTTTAAAATGTCTATTAATGTTTTTCAGTTAATCTTTTATATCTATAAAACACCAACGTATACGTATACAAATAAACAATTACACATAAACAATTTCACACATATTTACACACATTTTTCACTTAATTTTCGGAAACTCTATAATACAGGATATAAACAAGAAAAGAAAACACATTTTACCGTTGTTATCTTTCTTATACCGATTGCTTGCCTGCTGGATTTCTCTTGTCAGAACGGGAGTTTTTCGGTAGGTTGGCGTTTGGCCATGTCATTTCATGTCTCTCTAGTTTGTCCAGCTACGAACATTAAACTCTGCCTCTATTATTCAAACCGTACTCTTCGATCATTCTAATTTAATAAACAATGACATTGACAACCTTTCAATAGCTGACTCTTCTACATGTGATTTGGCTGATTGCCCAGACCTCATCCCTAATAATGAAAAATGTCTCAAAATTATGAATCAAAACATAAGAAGCATAAATTGCAACATGCCTGGTTTCAATGTCTTATTAGCACAATCGAGAACTTCGTGGGATCTTATGATTCTCACGGAATGCTGGTTACCGCACACCTCAAATCTTCCGGTGTTAAATGGCTATAACTATTACTCAACTAACAAAAACAAAACACAAAACGAGGGTGTAGTAGTTTACATAAAAAACGGTATACATGTTAATGTTGTTGAACCTCACTTTCATGACGCAAATTGTTTAACAATTCAAATTAATAATGACACCGTTGTTATAGCTATTTATCGCCCACCATCGTATAACAATATTTCAAACTTCCTACAATCCCTTAATGAAATATTAATAAACTTTTCTTCTTGCAGAAACATTATTCTCACCGGTGACATAAATATAGATATCAGTACTTCTAATCATGATCGAAATGCTTCACCTTACCTCGATCTGACATCGTTTCACGGCTTGCTACCGGCTCACGTTATTCCAACACACGGAAAAACATGTCTAGATCACGTTATTCTTAAGACTAATTTGCCAGCAAATGTTTTTATAGCTCAAACAACCCTCACCGATCATTATACTGTCATCCTTTCGTTGAATCAATGTTTTCCTAGACACTTGAAACAAATAATCTCACGGATAGATTCAGCTGGATTACTTTCCGACTTAAATAAATCAAACTTTCAACCAGTTCTCGAGACATATGATGTAAACGTAGCAGCTGACAAACTTGTTCACATTCTTAAAACTGTAGTAGAGTCAAACACGAAAATAATTACCATCTCCAAGCGAAAAACAATTATTAAACCCTGGATAACTCCAGGTCTCTTGAGATGTATAAAAAACAGAGACAATTTAAATAAAAAAACAAAAAAACATCCTGACAATTTGGTAGTAAAGATAACATACACAAGGTATCGTAACTATTGCAACAAAATTTTAAAAAAAGTTAAAAGGGAATTTGAAAAAGAAGAAGTAAAAAAGGCGGGAAACGATAACCGCCGCCTCTGGAAAGTAATAAATAAAGTCTCAAATAGATCAAGACCAAAGACATCACCTACTGAGTTAATAAGCCAGCAGGATCCGCCAGTTCATTCCCTAAATAAAATAAATCACTTTTTTGCCAATATTGGCTCAACCTTAGCTAATAAAATCACCGCTCAACAGCAAGGTCATGATTACCCCCTTACTAGTGCCCAACTGCCTACCTTTCCCCATTCCATGGTTATCCTGCCCACTGATGAAGACGAGGTAGCCACTATTATTTCCTCTCTCAAGCGCGACTGTGCCGTGGGCTGCGACAATATTTCTTCAAACCTTCTCATTGCACATAAGAATCTTTTAGTACCATCCATTACACATGTCTGCAACTTGGCGATAGAATCTGGTACCTTTCCACTTGCGTTTAAAACAGCACTTATCCATCCCATTCACAAAGGTGGGGACCGACACTGTGTTAATAATTATAGACCAATAGCAATTCTGCCTGCCTTATCAAAAATTCTGGAACGGCTATTAAACAAGAGGTTGGTGAAATATCTAGAATCAAATAACTTGCTGTCCCAGTCTCAGTTCGGTTTTCGTGCAGGGAAATCGACAGCCATGGCAGTACATGAGCTGACAAACTTTATTGTTTCTGAGATAGATGATAAAAAAAAGTCTTTAGCCATCTTTTTAGATCTAGCTAAAGCCTTTGATACAGTGTCGGTTCCAATCTTGCTACGTAAGCTTGAAAACCTCGGCATACGTGGAAATGAGTTGTCACTCTTCAAAGATTACCTTACTAACCGCACCCAGTTTGTTAAAATTGAAAATCACTTTAGTGACACTCTGCCCGTAGCTTTTGGAGTTCCCCAGGGAAGCATCCTTGGGCCCACGTTATTTCTGGTCTATATTAACGATCTCTGCAATCTTTCTCTTCAAAATGGACGTATTATTACCTTTGCGGATGACACAGTGGTTCTTTTCAGTGCAGACTCATGGGAAGAGGTATATAACTACGCTCAAGCCGGATTTAATGCTGTAAATGGTTGGCTGAGAACTAACATACTCACCTTAAATACAGATAAAACCAAGTTTATAACCTTTACCTTAAGGAACAGCCCGCAGTCATCTCTACAACCATTCTCCATTCTCGCTCACACCTGTTCATCCCCTCATAACGGTGATTGTTTGTGTTCCAAATTGCAGAAAGTCGACAATATTAAGTACTTGGGGGTCACCTTGGATTCTAAATTAAACTTTGCTGCACATATAAATTCTCTCACTAGCAGAATACGGAAATTTATCTTTGTGGTTAAAAATCTTCGGTCTATCCTTAACTCCAAGCAACTACTGTCTGTTTATTGTGCGTTGTGCCAATCGCTCCTAACATATTGCATCACTTCATGGGGTGGAACTTTTAAAACTAACCTTTTAGCTCTGGAAAGGGCTCAAAGGGCAGTCCTTAAGGTGGCACTATTCCTTCCTTTCCGTCATCCCACCGTAGAAGTTTACAGGTCCTCTAAAGTCCTCTCAGTTCGGCAGCTTTTTATTCTCCATGTTGCTTTGAAACAACGATCTCTTGTTCCTTTTATAAATACCCATCGTGACTCTGACATGAGAAGCAGAAGAAGAAATGTATGCCAACCTAAATCAGTAAAAACCCAATTTGCCCGAAATTTCTTTTCTTTTCTTGGCCCATTTCTATACAACAGACTGAATGATTTACTTTCAATTCATTCCTTAAACAAAACAAATTTTAAAAGAAAAATAACTGACTGGCTTATCACTTTAGATTATACCCAAATTGAAGACCTTTTCAAAACCATATCCTAACATAATGTTCCCTTTGCATCACATACACAATCACCCCACACCACACACACATACACACCATCACACACTCCACATCACTTACACCCCACAAAACACGCGCATTCACATACATCCTCCCATGCATGTATCCTAAACAAAAAAAAAAAAAAAAAATAATTCACTAGGTATTTTTATTTTATAAATCAATTTTTATGAACAATATTGCAATATTGTAATTTTATTGTTAGAGTTTTTATTTGAATATTATATGCAAATCAAAAATTGTCTCCAGTACAACATAATAATGTAAAACTTTGTTCAGGGGGCCTGGTGACCTGACATACAGGTTTTGTAAAAAACTTAGTTTAGGCACCAGTCTTCCACAAATTAATAAAAGAATTGTGTCTGTAGACTATTTAATTTCTTTCTTTGTAATTTGTGGTAAGAAAATAAATAAAATTATTATTATTATTATTTAAACTAAACTTCGACCTCGACAGAGAACAGAAATTACCTCCAGCAGCGCAGAAGTAGTTATTTGAATATGAAAACCTTTTAAGGCATTTTATTTAATTTTTTTTACTTTAAGGTTCATTAAGGCATTGATTTAGAAACAAAAAATAACTTCAGGAAGAAGTTACTGCTAGAGCATTAACTATATATGTTGCAGTCTAAAGAGTTTTGACTGCAACATAAGACTACAGATGTAAGACGAAGTACATTATAAATAATAACATGATTGCGGTTCATGGTAACCTTATGTATGTCGCTGTGCGTCAACATTGTCCACGTATATCATTACAAACACGCCATGTATATTCTGTAACCGCACAATGTAATCGATTTTCATTAGCACCTTTACCGTATGTTTTGGCTTAGTATTTACTGACACAGTGTAAAATACTGTGTAAAAATCCTTCGACTGAAATATGAAAGCGAATATTGATACTTCTTTTTCTGGATCAAATCAAATGTCTTCTTCTGCCCTGGTCGGAGCGGAAGGGAGAGTCAGACTCTTACTTAAACCCATCCGTGTTCCTCCTTATGCCCTTTGCGTTCCAGGACCGCGGTGACTCTTTCGAACAGTTTCTCTGGCTCTAACGGGCGCATAGAGGTTCTATAAGGTCATTATAGAACACCGATTTTAGTCAAAATGAGCCTGAACACCCCTTCGCCTGCCAAAAAATTTACTCCATGAGCATTTCAACACGCTAAACGGGCACTCTTAAACCCGCGCCAGTACCAGGTCCCAAGTCCAAATGGTTGTCAAAGGACTTTTAATTACCATCGTAGTTTTTTTAAGTATCTTAAGAAAATCATAAAAGCTAGACAATCTTCGACTTGCACTAGGAGTTACAGGCTGTAGCTGTTGGTGTAGCAGAGGACCCTTAAAATAATGAAACTGCTGCAAAGAGTACATAATTTTAGTCAGTGCCAGTAGATAGCAGGGGTTTTACCGCAAATACCACTAACGATCCAGTAGTTCCATGTAAAAGTGAAATAGAGCTCGTTGAGGCTAAAGCTCTGTTGGAATTTCTGTCAGAGAAATGCTCGTTATAATTTCAAACTAGTTGGTGGTGGGAATAGTTTCTACCAAAAGGATGAGCGCTATCATTGATGAATACGTAGTGGTCTCTTCTAGATGGACATCTATTTTAGGTTACACTTACAGACAATCAGCTTTTCAAGCCAAATTCAGAAAAACATTAGATTTCTTAAGACAGATGTCATCTCTTAGACGAGTGTAATAAACTCTAGCGTCCCGATTTTGTTTTCATGTTCAAGGGAAATTGGCCAAAAAGTCAACATATAGTTCATATCTATCTATTGCCTTTTATCCCAAACAATGGGATGATCTTTCATAGCATTTAGAACGGGTAGATAATGAAGAAAATTACCTAAGCCCTAATGTACAGAACAACGCCTCAGCTATTGTGCAGTCTACAGAAACTATATCAAAAACAGTACCACACCATCAAATATTACTGTATTAAAATTTAAGTATTAAATCTCCTCGCCTTCATTTTCTATTCCTCTTTGCCTGAAGACGCAAATCCTATTCAAAGTAACGTAGTTCAGCGATATACCGTTCTTAAGCCAGCTCTGAGAGTGTGACAGTATTTTGCATAAGATTAAAGACTCAAAGCGCAGAGTTTAGCCGGGCTGGGAGATTCAATAGTACCTTATAAGCCTAATATTGTGTCCCGACACTGTATTTTCAATCCTTATAATTATTCTGTGTTCATTTCATAATCTTGAAATAAGCAGTTAGGTATTAATTATTCACTACCGCGTACAGTTTTATCTTTATAACCTCTTTTATTAGGTAGTAATAGTAACATCGTTCTCATATTCCTTCTCAAATTAAGGGAAATGTCTCCATTTCACTGAAACCATTACTGTCAAGAACAGACACTATACAAACATGGTCTACATTGCCTTCCCCAATGAAATTATATTTACACAAAGAAAATAAGCAAACTAACTAGGCGTACCAGGAGCTCATAACTTCGAGGTGGCTAGAAAATGAACGGTTGCTAACGAAGAAGGTTTCTTTAAGAAAACATTCGTACGTGTACACTCGTTATTATCTACGGCAGGAACTGAAAGGCGGCTCATTTTCCTCGACCGAAATTACCAAGAGTGACGACATGGAGGTAATTTACGAGTATTAGAGCTAGTTCAGCCTTTTGGGATGTTGGGGTTAGGTCCTAATGGCCGAAATGAGAAAGATCCTATTTACAGTGCGGTAAGCTTCGTGTACTCAGTTTAAAGATTGGACTTAACAAAGGATGCCTTGGTCTGTCGGGTACGTTTAAAGAATAAGAATGATCAAGCCGGTTTTCTTAAAACTATTAGTTCTATATTCAGATCAAAAAATTTACAGCATAAAGCGGGAAGAATTCTAGACGCTGCGCTTCATGAATACTTTTTTCATTCATAAAAGTATTCAGTGGGATCCCGTTATGGACATCCTCGTTTCAAAAACAAGATTAAAATGTTTCTGAGTGGTCAACAGTGCAAACTGCAAAGCTTTCAGCGTAACATAAATAGAGATAATGAAGCCGCATTACTTAATCAAAAACCTAGAATGTGAAGCTTTGAAGATTTTTCTTCTTTTTACAAAATGTGGGTTCCTAAAATGGCAGTAATGTATTATGTTGTGGCTGGCTGCCAGGACGTTTACGAGCATAACCTCTTATTCCGTTGGCGGGAAAACAAACTGCCAATATTACAGGTAAGATTATTTCATTCCAAACCCAGGGCAGAAACCTCGCGTTGCCGAAATTACCACCATCCATCACATCACAGAAGAAATAAAGTGCCCAAATCTGTCAGAAAATAATGCCTAATTAACATAGCTCATTGTTCAAAGTATTTTTAAAACAATTCTTTCAAACCTTTATGGCATAAAATTTTATGGCATCAACCAAAACGTGTTCAAGGATTGCGATAAAAATGATTTATACGATGGTAATTAGGGACAAGTAAACGGTTAACTTCGTCATTAAAAGGAGGTGTCCCCTCAATGGCAGTAAGGTTTAATATTTTCTTGCTTTTAACGAGCTCAGGTTTACGCGCTGTCAAAGTTAAGTGCAGCGCTTGAAAGCGCGTTTGACGTTGTTTATTTTGTCATGTTCTTCTGCTTGATATCGCATTGCAAGTGGTTCATTCATGCTGAGATTGTTTTCTTATGTAAAGTTGTTAGCATTGGGATCAAAATTGAAAATTTATGTCAACTTTGTGTCAACATAATTATATTTCTGTCTGAACACTTACAGTCAGAACTAAATTTTAAGATAATTACTGCGAAACAAATAATTTATGTACATCACTTACTAAACCACTAGTGTCTTCGAAAAGCTTTGCTTAAATCCGACTTCCAAGTTATGTCAAGATTTAACCTGTTGACAAGCATGAGGGGCAATTGTCGTATATACGCTACCTGTAACCAAGCTTTCAGCAACATATTACTTGTTCAACATCCTTGATAAATTCGTAATGGTTATTCTCGAGTAGCTTATGTAATTACTTAATTATACGGCAAATGTTTGAGTTTAAAATGGTGTTTACTAGCTTTCATGTAGCTGAGATTATAAATTGGCTTTATGTACTTTATTATAATTACTTATTTTCAACTCATGCGTCACTTCTTCTCATGTTCAAATTAGGAAGCGAGTCGTTGTGGCTGTAACGATCAGTTTTCTATTTACAGTTAACTTGTTTTGCTTTAGCGTGATTTAGATGAAATAGGTATTATGAGTATTTTTAAGCAATACATTAAGACTATGCCGTCAAAAGTACGATGGATGATCAACCTCATATTAGTGTCAACGGCTCGAATTGGTTCAAAAATAATTGTTATTAGGTCTCCATAATCAACATCTACTAAATCATTATTCAGCCATTCGAATTCATATCTTATGATTCATAACGGAAACTAATTTATTCAGTAAATCCCGAGTTTTGCGCTAGTAGTTTTTCATTCATATTTATACCTAACATCAGGGCTGGGCAGTATTTGAATTCCTTGTAATTAAAATACGTAATTGAAATACAAATACGTATTTAGTATTTGTATTTCAATTACTTCTCAAAAATGTAATTTGTAAATGGTATTTCAAATACTGACGCTGAAGTATTTTGTTCGTAGTATTTCAAATACTTATAGCTTCAAAATACATTTGAACGTAAACATTTAGCATACTTATTAAGTGCGTTCTGCAGAAAATAGCGCTCTATAGCTTTCGTAAGCAAAGAAGCTAACCTAACCTAACACCTGACTGTATTTTGTATTTAAAATACTGTATTTTGCATTTTATATTTCAAATACACGACTTATAAGTATTTTGTATTTTAAATATATGGGAAATAGTATTTCGTAAGGCAGAGCTGGGCAAAATACATGCTTTAAAGCAAAGCATGTATTTTGCCCAGCTCTGCCTAACATTAATGATTTAATTATATTTAGCTTAGATCAGCTACGTACCTTGATTGAAGCGTGTGCATTCGTCACGATAAGAGACTGGTTCATTGAATAACGTCCAGTTGTTTTCCTCGATCGTTTTTATAACTTGTTGATTAACAGCTGAGTGACTTGTGAATATTTTAAGTTACCTACTGGATTAACGAGGAATTGAATTGTCCGTTTTCCTTGTTGAATGATTCACTTAACAGAGTGCCAATTCTACTCATTTTAAAGCAACGTTGGCATTCGCATCTCAGTTGCAATCCGTCAAAAAAGCCACACTTTCCAATGCGAACGTTGCCTAAAAATTATTCCTCAGATTGAGTAGAATTGGTCCTTAGATTGGTTCATTGAAGCGGCAACAGTGTATTTTTTCCTTTGTGCTATGCCAGTGTCATCTTATTTTTGTGACACATTAGGAAATCAACCCTGTTGCTGAAGGTAGACGGTAGACTTTTATGATTAGACTAATGAAAGAAGTCGGTTAAAAATAGTGAACTATTGATATTACAAGTGCTCTTCATAAAAATGTTCAAATAACAAAACGAAAAATATGAGAATAACATTTTTACTTTTAAATAACGTTGGTAGGTATCCTTAATTAGGATTTATCCTTCTGCGGCTTTTGAATTCTCTAATAAGTCAGCAGTTTGACTCGGCAATCGTGGATAAAAAGACCTTTTAAATTTTTTTAGAACTTCCTTATTAACTTTTCGCTATTTGCGTGCTACCAACCAACGAACCCTCCTCAATGGTGATTTTTCATGAAATTCGAACGCAGAAGTTTGGCATAAATAAATGTTTGCACAAAGATTTTATTGTTCTTGTTGAAAGCTTGAACATTTGCCGTTTATGGAATTCACGACGTGTTGTTGTACCTACATATAAATTGTTGGTAATTACATTGCGAAATGCGCAGAGTACGTGCGGTTCCCAGAGGACTGAGCAGAGAAAGAATAACCTTGCTGTAAAAGATACAAGTGGCGATTATACTTGACGTGAGAATCTGATGCTTTTTTTAGGTGGTTTGCTCTTTACCCTAGTCTAGGTTCTGACTTGACAGAGACAAAGTCGACGATGTAGCAAGCTTACCCATAAAATGCCTGTTCACTAGAACTTTGAAGATAAGGTTATTTGCTTTTGGTAACACAGACGTTGGTAGAGAGTTTCACTCATTTGCTGTGCGCATTATACAAGACGTTTGGAAACGCTTAAAACGAATTGGTGAAATAGCAACAAGGTAGGCATAGTAACTTGCAGTGAGTATAATGCTTAGAAAGAAGAAGATGGAAAGACAGTAACAGATGTGGAGATAATGATTAAACTAGAGTACCAGTCAACCACAATATTATTCATCACAAATAAAACATTTCTGTCATTATTGACTACGCAATGAAAAACTGAATTCCAGGCTTTCATTATAAAGAAGATAAATACTAGTATTGTAATTAATGATGTAATAGAATATTAAAGATATGCCATAAATCACAACATGAAAACTGCTTAGAATGTAATATGTTGAAAAGAAATATTAGGAAATATGCAGTTGAAACGAGCGGGAATAACAGAAATTGTTGAATTATTATAGGACTTAAGAGACATTCTTATTGATGGCATGGAATGGGGTCATATAGACCAAGATTCAAAGAATGAATATGAAAGTGATTTATTACGGAAGATTTCTTAAAATCGCTTTTTTGCAAGCTTGATCTATGGTGTTCAATAGTTTATTTCAGAAAACTCTAAGCACATAGGAATGATCCCTCAAGGTAGCATTCTCTGCCCTCTTCCGATTTTATTAACACAATCTCAATTTTTACACTACATTTTGCATTTTCGCAAAATTGAGCAGCTCAGTCAAGCGTAAATTCAACCAAGTCTTCCTAACCCACCAATAATATTTAGTCCCGCGATATTTTACAGAAATTATTACAGGTGATATCCAATAACGTTCGCGTCATTTAACAGTCGGCGGACACAAATATTATTACCGATACATTACTACAGCTTAATTTAAACTGGCCGTTGGAGAATTAGGGTCAATTTATAGGGGTCGCCGTAACTGTGGGGGAGAGGCAGAGGTTAAACCATCTTAATTTAGATTACTTTCCTCTAGACTTGACGAGCTTGTACTGAAGTCAGGCTTCGATAGGCACCTATCGATATTTTTACCGTTTAGACCTTCGGTGAAAATAGGTCATATTTTTTTAGACCCCTCAACAACTTTGTGCCTGTATTTTGGTTCCTTCATGGTATGGTCTACTTTAGTTATAAAGGCCTGTGTGTCCTAGAAAACAGTAGTGAGATTGAAGCAGTTGGTAGTGTCCCCACACGTGTAGGCACTCATATTGATTCATAAGTCATTAATGAAGTCGGGCAGACAGCCGGTGCACTAGGCATGCGAATACTTTGTAGTAATAAAATCGATGAAATGTCACGTGGTAAATCATTTTGAAGTTTGGCATCGTTATTACTGATACAAAGACTTTAATTGTATGTTATGTAGTACCAAAGACTCTGATTTCCATGGCGTTAAAACCATACGAATATATGCCATAGTTCTATGAGTAACGCTTACATATAACATTAACAGGTCTCATGCGCCAAAGGTTAAGTAGTGACGAACTGTTTGTTTAATGATTCATATCGTTTTTATTTCGTGTCGATGGCACAATGATGTGATATTGCTAAGTAGCTTATAGATTGTATTCCATGTGCGCTTTAGCTAACTGTCATCTGTCTGTCCTGTGCATGATCAGCCCCGCAATCCAGTATTCCAGCACTTGGAAGACGCTTTCGTGACCGGTTATGACTTCTTATTGAGCAAGTGAGACAAAAATATGTGAAGGTCATGGACAGTCGTGGTTAGAACGCTACTAAAGGTATGTCCTGTGTTCAATTGGTGTGTGACCGTCGCAAACAGCTATCTGTTTGCGAGATTCATATATCCACGGACCAACTAAATAAGTCTATACTTATTTAGTTGGTCCGTGGATATATCTCGCAGGCTTTCCCGAGGACAAGTCAGGAATGATTCCTAGTTAAAAAATGTATGATTCTATTTAGTCCGTTAGTTAGATTATCGAATTATATTGGACACATATTTTTTGCTTTATCAAATCAATAAAAAATGACGAAGATAAAACGCATCAAAGATCAGGAGTGGGTCACGTCACATGTAAGTAAAAGGTGTACTTACAAGTGACGTGACACGAGTTTTCAAAGCACTGTATTGTTTTCATTTTTTGTTTACGTGTAAAAAGAAAAAATACTTGTCTAATATTTTAGTAATTCTGTCTAGCGGACTAATTAGATTTTTTTAGTCATCTACCCTAATAAAACCCATAATGAACATAGTACTTAAAGGTTGGCACATACCCATTAATTTAGTAGAACAGGTTCGGTCATTGACTTCAATACTGCTGTGCAAACATAAAAGGGTACAGACTAATGAAATAGCATCGATTGTGGACACAACAAAACAATTTGGTGAACCGTGTACCCAGAGTGATTCTGTCGAATGGGTCAACATAGTTTTTTCTTTTGGATTTTTTTTTGGTTACATTACCCGAGTATACTATACTGGTGGTTGTAACCCGGTGGTCGTGGGTTCGATTCCCACGGGAAGCATACTTTGTAAAGTTGTTTCCAGTTTGGCTAGGACATTGCAGGCTTGAATCACCTGATTGTCTGGTAAAAAGATGATTCCGTGCTTCGGAAGGCACGTATAAGCCGGTGGTCCTGGTCGTCAAATAAACCATGTCAGAGGCCCTTGAGGTGGTTTAGAAACTCTGACACTAGGGTGTGTGGGGTCGGTAGACCTTACTGCCCATACGATAAGAAAAAGACGTTGGCGTAGGAGTGAAAGAATACTTGTATTTAGTATTCTCTCTACTTACTTGTGTAACGTTATAAGAATTATTGCTTAAAATTATATTTAAGTATTTTGCTGGCTTTTCATCATTAATGGCAATTAGGACCAGCTGTGAGCGAATATTTTCGAAAAAGAGACTAAATCATTAACGCGTTTTCCAGCGGCTGGAACCTATCTATTTTTTCCTACCGATTGAACGATTTTTCGTAACGCAAAACGCAGTGGATTTTAGGTTCGTAGAATTCGAAACGGTATTCCAATTTTTATCACTTTTCCGGATAGGATCCAATACAAAAACTGGGCTGTTTTATTTGAGCTCAGCTACACCTAAGGCTGAATATTTTATTGTTGTGTGGATAACCTCACTAAGGCTGGAATTTTTTCTTTAGACCGGATCGTAAAATATGCATGGAGCAAACGCAATTTAAAGAGCAATACGACCGTTTGAAGTGTTTACCTGTACCTTATGTGTTAGGTTAGTATACAATACTACCTTTGTTTGTTGTTACATTACTTAGACAATAGCACTATAGTTATATCATCATCATCTCAGCCGAAAGACGTCCACTACGGGACATAGGCCTCCCCCAAGTGTCGCCACAACAACCGGTCCTGTGCGTCTCGCATCCGTCGGCTATCAGCGTCCCTCACCAGGTCATCGGTTATATAATTTGACTTAATTAAATTACCAATTCTGTCTAAATAGTCTTCTAATTGAATGTTTGGTTAATACAATGCAGTTGTAGTCTTTCGCTACCGTAAAACAGGGTGTATAGAAATGCAGGGGTGAATTAAAACGAATCTTTTAATGGGATCATCACTTAAATACCATTTCATGATTTCTCATAAAGCATCCATAAAAAAATATTGATTAAAAAATTGGAATTCCAATCAAAGTTTCACCCCTTCGTTTCTATCTACCCCATTTTACCCGGTATCTACCTACTATAGATTGACAATATAATCAGAACCGGGAGCATTTATATAGCCTTCACAAGTGATATCTATACTTTTACGTTTCAAAATTCTAAGTAACATTTTGCTATTTGATTTAAGTTTTAATTTTAACTCGGCGTTTAGGAAAGTTCTTACACTTTTTAAATTACACTTATTCCATTCAAAATTTTTGATTCGTCAGACAAAAACAACAGTCAAAGTTTTCATCAACAAATCTTAAGATATCTTCGTTATATTCGAGGATTCTATTAAATCTTTACCTGTAGGTAATACGCAATTTCGTTTACTTGAATGACATATTTTTTCCACCTATTTGGATTTTAAAACCAAACTACTGAACCAATTTTGATGAAATTTCAATGGGACCTTTCACATAAAAGATTTTTTTTTTTCAAATCGGTTTATATATAATATAAATACATATAGGAAATATCATCAGGAAACTAGGAAGGCGATTAATCATCTTGTAATACTGAGATGACATACTCCGTAGATGATGTGGTTGACTCACTTTAGGTAGGATATTCTCTTACGCAAGATGACAAACGGCCAACAGATACATAACATGTTTTTCTTCCATTAGCGAGCAGGCGCCAATATTTATACCATCATGCATTAGTACTGCAAAATGGTTTTTTCCATACCTGGTGGCCTGTTGGTCTAGTGGTTAGTGACCCTGACTGCTAGGACGGAGGTCGTGGGTTCGATTCCCACACAGGACAAATCTTTGTGCGATGAGTACGATTATTTGTTCTGTATCTGGGTGTGTAATTTATCTATAATATGTATGTATTTAGAAATATATAAGTATGTTTATCAGTTGTCTGGTTGCCATAGTACAGGCTCTGCCTAATTATTATTATTATTATACCAATAACTGAAGCTTTCAATTATGATTTTCCGTGAAAATCATGGCCATTTGGGTCACGTTCATTGTTTTTCGATTATATGCCTGAGGTTTATCAAAACTGAATTTATTGAATACCTTTTTATCAAAGTAAATGATGTTAATTATTTTATTTATTAAAATTGCTCTTGCAAATATCTTGTTGTTACTTGTACCTAATGATAAGAGAGAGCTTAGACCACAGACATTAGCGTCTATATCTGTGTGCTAGACTACAGATATTATTATATACTTACAATAATTTAAGAATTAATGAGAAGGTGTTTAGTGAACCGGTTACACGATGAGACATGCCATTATCAAGTTTTGCAGAATAATATTAATAACTAAGGTATTAATACGTTAAATCAGGCACAATAACATCAAAATGACGACTATTGCGGTTTAAAATCACAACTAAATAATAAACAAATTACGGTGCTTACCAATAAAACGTCAATTTCAAGATTTCCAGGTTCTGAATTGGAAAACTGACGTCCCAGAATATCAGTATGCATTATGTTCATGTTTACTTATTTCTTTAGGTATTAAAATGTCCATAAGGACGATTATAATATTATATTATTAACTAGTGGCCCGCCCCAGTTTCAGACATATTTTTTCTATATTTTCTCACCATTTTTTTATGTCGTATAAATATTGAAAACAGTTTTTTTTTACAATATTATTAAGAACAAAATTCTTAATAATTAATAACGACCTAGCCTAAAATACTAATAAGCAATTTAACTCTACCATAAATGTTACGTGCTAATAATGTCAAGACTAAGAAAAGTGTCCATTTGCACTTTTACACAAGTCCCTTAGAGTCTGATATAATTTATAAAAACACTATATTCATGAATTTTATGTACAGCACAACATTGTTACTATTATTCATTCAATTTGTAAAGAGGTAAATATATTTCTGGAAGTAAACTGGTAGTTTTACTGACAGACATTTACATTACATTTTTTTATAGATGGGAAATCATCAAAGGTGGAGCGAGAGGGAGTGTCAGACTCTTACCCTCTTACTAATAAACACGAAATAAAGTTATACCAGGAATAACAAAGGAATGACCATACATTTTCATAGGTTTAAACTTGGAATAACTTTATTAGTAAGAGGGTTCCTGACTGATACTTATAAATCCGTACTCCTTCTAGTGCCCTTTGCGTTCCAGGGCCGCGGTGACGCTTTCGAACAAAATCCGCAACCCTGGCAGGCACTTCATTACCTTGCCTACCGCATAGGCTAGATACTACCTACTTGTCATCCCGGAAAATTGAATGGTTCTTGTCACATGAGCAAACCCGCGGGCAAAAGCAAGTACATACATGACATAGTGACATACACGTGTAAATTGTCAACCACAAAACAAATTAGATGAGTCACAGTAACACACAACGTGACGCATTAGTTTCCTCGTAACTTAATTAGTAAGTACCAGCTCTTAGGCTTGGAACAGTATTCGGTCGCTTTGAATATTAATTGGATAGTGTAACCTTATAGATGGAAACTAGAGATCCAACATAGGTCTTGTTGTTTCTGTGAAAACAACGTTTTATCACGATATTATTCCCCGAAGAGGTAGGCAAAGCATATAATACTAGTTAAGTAGTATGTGAATAAAAGAGCAAGTATATTATAAAACGTGTAACAGAATAAACGTAATACTTCTTATGGGGTCATTTTACTCATCATTATGAACTATCGGACCAACACTGAAATCACGAAAAAAAATCAACTGCTACATTTATGTGTGAAACTCGACAAAATGTACTAAACAGACTGATTGTTTATCGCGATTTCAGTGTTGGTCCCATGGTAAAAGTTGTTCGTAATGATGAGTACAATAACCCCTTAAGAGGTATTGCGTTTATTCAGTTACACGTTGTATAAATTTCTTCCGTTACTGACTGAGTGACTGTCAGACAACGCACAGCCGAAACTACTGGTTGTAAAGAGATTAAGCATGTACGAGTAGGTTCCTTGGGTAGTATTCCCGGAATTTCTACGGAACAAGAAAAAATGGGTTATGCGCGTACAAAGTCGCGGGCAAAAGCTAGTTTTATATAATAACGCTGAAAGTTTTTAAAGAAGCATGAGTTAATTTTCCAAAAGAACGAGTGCGTTCACATTCATCTAACCCTACACTGACGTGTCTGATCGCTGCAGAAGATTATTAATACACGAACCGATGCACCCCAGTGCTCCTGTCTATCAGTTACAAACACTGACGCTCAAGGCCCTGGGTTTAACTTAATTAATGTTGTTATTCGATTACGACGAATATCGGCTTGTTTGTATGAAGCCAGATAAATATCGTTGTTGCCGGTTTCAGTAATTAGCGTGTGGCTATGTACGTAATGTAGACAGTTAATTATTCTTAGTACTTAGGGCTCTTTCAATTTAGACGTTTCGTGTCGGACTGCTGCGGCACCGCAGCGGTGCGTTTGTCGTACTGCGCACGTCCGGTTGATTCTTGCCATACAATTTATACATCAAGAGTGCAGTGCGGCGCCGGTGCCGCGCACGCACGACAGCAGGACGAGTAATTGTGTGCATAAATTGTATGAAAAATCAAACGGACGTGAGCAGTACGACAAACGCTCCGCTCTGGTGCCGCAACAGTCCGACAAGAAACATATAAATTGAAAGAGCCCTAAGTCTTCTTCTTCTTCGTGTCTTTTTCGTTCGGTCTAACGACCCCACACACCCTAGTGTCAGAGTTTCTAAACCACCTCAAGGGCCTCTGACATGGTTTGACGACTGCTATTTGGCGGCCGGGACCTTCTTAGTAGATGTGTCCTCTCTCGTCTTGCTGAGTTTATTTCAATTTATTTGGTATCGGCACAGCATATCTTCTTCCCAGGGCGTCGGGAGCTGCAGTGTGATTCCCGGCCTGCGGACGGCGAGCGTTAGGTGGCTCGCCGTCCGATCAGAACCCGGCCCGGGTCGATGGCGAGTTGTGTTCCACGCGCGCCTCAAACAGATGTCAGCATTGAAGACCTGACCCGCTTAGGTCAGTGCGGTTAGGGTTGTGGAATTATTCGAAACTGTCACCGCTGCCCTAGAACGCAAAGGGCATTAGAAAGAACAAGGATGGGTTCTAGTCGTTAAGAGTCTTACACTATCTTCCAATGCGCCAAGTGCGGAAGGAGTCATTTAATGATTTCCTATCCATAAAAAATATGTCTTCTTCTTTCATACATCTTCATATTTACTGACATGTAAATATCTTTATCTACACTCGCAACGTAATGTTCCAAATATGAGTTCAAAAACGAATGCATAAATAACTACATACTTTTTTTTCGTGGATAGGTAAAATTTAAAAAAAAAACCATTACAGTTCAACATTTTCCTTCGATTTTTAATGATTTCGATTTTGAATGACAAAGATAAAAGCCCGCGCCAAAAATTAAAAAGTTATTTTATGATGCAGTTGGCATCATAAAATAACTTTTTAATTTTTGGCGCGGGCTTTTATCTTTGTCTATGTTTGAGCGCGCTGCGCAGTCAATCGAATACGCAATGAGAATATCCGCCATATTGGAATTAACTATTTTTCCACTTATTTTATTTCAACTGTATGAGTGAAGATAAAATAGTGTATGCAACGGCATATAATTAGGTACCGGTAATACGGGGTTACTTTGACTTAAAGGATAACTTTGACAGTGTTTGGGGCTCATTATAATAAAGCCCTAAAATTCGGTTTACCGTGTTAGGGGCGAGTCCACATGGGTGAGAGATGCAGAAACTTAAAGTAGTCAAGAAAGTAGAGTAGGTAGTTAAAAAAAGGAACGTGTCAAAGTTACCTCTAAAGTCAAAGTTACCCCGTCTTATGGTATTAAAACACTCGTGTGATGCTATTATCACACTCGGCTACGCCTCGTGTGATAAACCCACACTCGTGTTTTAATAACCCTTTTTGGTCGTTGCATAAACTACTATTTCAAATCAATCAATTCATTTATTGCTTCAAATATGTACCGACATAGACATGTCTTCATTATGGGATAAGAAGAAAATATCCACAGCGCAAGTAGGCAGTTAGTTTAATTTATTTATTTATTTTATTTATTTATTTACACATACAATTATTTTTACAGGCAATTTAACTGCCTGGTGTCAAGCTTGAATGTCTTAATAGGCACAAACTATGAATAAGTTTAAGAATAAGGTAATTTTGTCAAATAACAATTACTGATTTGGTACCTATCCGTTAAATGTTTGTTGTGAAAGACTGGCATCTTTATTCAAACTCGTGATAACCTAATTTGTCAGCCGTTGATATGTATGGCGTATCAACCAATTCGCAGAAAACTTGACCTTTAGTGATAATATCCTAAGAACAGATATTTTTGTACAAATAATATTGAAGGTTAACACTAACACAAGGGATTCCATAATAGTTTATTTCCATGTTGGTTCCAACAACACCGGTAATGGCCTAAGCAATTTGATATGGTTGTCGCACGCAACGTGCGGTTAAAGAACTGAACAATAAAAATAATAATGACCGGAATTAAAATGGTAAACTAGTAATTATGGAATAACTGAAACTAGTGGTTCGATGAGGTAGGTATTAAGTTTCAAACTAGACTCTAATATTGGGAATTATGTATTTGAGCCGTTTGGGGTTGAAACACTAGGGCTATGGGGTCCAAGTGCTCATCGAGTATTTCGAGCAAGCAGTTAGTCGACTCTTCACGTGACCAGAGGGCCTTTTCTTGGCCAACGAATCAGCATTTCTATTCAACGTGGCAATGCGGCCAGTGTTCTGGGAACTTTTCCCGTTGACAGCGAAGTGGACGAATTTTTCGATGCCCTGTGAGTTCTTTCCCTCCCCCATTTTTACTCCGCTTGTACATTTATACATATTTTCTACTAGCTTATATATATTATCTAATAAGGTTTTATGTAATTAATTCTACTCTAATATATAAGCTAATCACAATTTTTTTCTACGGTGGTTCCGTATGGTGTCGAACGTAAAAGAATAACACCATCCCATCACTTCCCGATGGTGTCGTAAGAGGCGACTAAGGGACTCACCAGAGAATGGGTAGCAGCATTATAATATGTATGTCGCAGCCAACTAGCTTAATCAGCCGTTTCATTGAAAGTCTAACCCTTTCATTGAACTGCGTCGTTTAATCAGCGTCATAAGTGACATGGGCCAGTCATTTATTAATGATCCAAAGATATCACTTACATAGCTCGCTGAAAAATCGGCACAGTTAAATGAAAAGGCTAGGCCACCAATTAAACAAGTTGACTGCGACATACATTGCAAGTGCAACAGCTACACTGCGATCGCCAAGCCAAGCCAAGCCAAGCCCCAAGCGTGGCCTATGTCCAGCAGTGGACGTCTTTCGGCTGATATGATGATGATGACGAATCACAATTTTGGACTTTAAATTAAGGTTTACAGATAGTTCATTATAATAAGCATCGCCTCGTAACGTATATTCCCGTTCCTTTCGTCTTGTATGTTCATATGTGCAAATAAACGGATAAATAAAATAATACTTAATATTTATTTAATACTTAGTGCTTACTTTCAACAGGATCAGTAAATCTGATATTCATTTATTAAAAAACAAACTTGTCCTGATATCAATCTATTAATTTGCAATTTATTAACGGTGATTCTAAGTAGTTTATCTAATTATGTACCGTTACGGTTGTTTTTGTGTGGCATCACTGAAGTTTCATGCTTTTGTTTTTGGCTAGAGTCGCCTAACCATGTAGTTATGAATTACCAGGATGAACAAACGCAGAATTTAACCATCTCATTCTCAACCTTCAAATTAATAGAAAACAAAACAATACTAAAAGTTCAAAATAAACATAAATTAAACGAAAAGCTCTCACGGTTTTCAACTCCACACATTACAGAGAATTTATTCAAGAGCGAACAATTCCAACTTTTCTTCGGCATTCGTTTATTTTTTTTAACTTCTTTTTTCTTTTTCTCTCCTTATGAACTCCGCGTTTATTGTTTCGTTCTAACATAGGGTCGAAGTTTCCGTTGAAAACATTTGAACATCGAATGTTGGAAAACGAGTTTATTCTGCTTTTCGTTTTCAGGTGATTTGGCGGGGAAAATGTCCTACAGGTTTTTTAATAGTCAAAATCATGTGCTTAGCCTTTTCCCAACTATATTGGGGTCGGCTCCCAGTCAAACCGGATTCAGCTGAATACCAGTATTTTACGTGGAGCGGCTGCCTACCAGTACTCCACAACCCATTAACTGGGTAACACGTTACTTCTTAGCAAGATTGGTGTCAGATTTACTGACTTCTGACAATCCATAACGACTGCCAAATATCTACAAATGACAACCTACCACTTAGAGAGTATTCTATTCTATTCTATGCTATAAATATTTACTACAACCCATCGATCCTATACATATAAAAGGTTTTCATTAACAACTTAGTATGAATCAGTAAACTTTCTTCTAAAGACATCGCGTCATGAGTGCTAATGAACCGAGCATTCAGAATGCTCGTAAGGCTTTGACAACACTTAAGTCGTGTTCTGACGGACTGCATAGACAAGAAAATGATGTTCGATTATAAAACGCTTGGGGTTTCTTTTATTACAAAATATGTAGGTTTTAGAGATTACAAAAAAACAGTAATACTCTACATGACATGATTCTTTGTTGTTAATTTTATCAACGTCCATTGGTGAGTAAGGCGCTATGATCCGACAGAGACCGCGCTTTCTAGTTTTTGGAATCCATGGAAAACATAAAAAACAGTGTTGAAAAATTAAAAAAAAGATATAAATCTTATTTAAGGATCTGGCGGACCGCCAATAGCTTTTAGTATCACGATTAAATTAACTTTGCTGGATAGAAAAAATCCCAAAGTTGCCCCTTTTGGTACCTACGGGACGAAACCACTAAACTTGCATTTTCCACATTTTCGAAAAATAGTGTAACACTAAACTCGACCGATATAAAATTTTGAATAGAAACAGAGATTTCCAAAAGAAAAAGAAAGAAGGAAATTTCGAAATTGTTCTCTGATAACTTTTTAGACCTATGTATCCCGCATAAACGTAGGAAGTTTCATTAAAATCTGTTCATTCATTTCGAAAAATAAGGACGGCGTAAATGCTCGTAAGTTTGTCGAACATCACTTACATCGTTTATTCTTCAAAAATTTGTTTTGGTTACAACCCCATTCTCAGCTACATAGTATATAGTCCTGATTTAGATAATAATGTTATTTTTGCAATTTCAAATTATTATTATTTTTTATAAATCAACGATGGGACACTTGTATGGGAAACACTTATTCCGGTCGGATGTGCCCGGGAGATAGGTTGTGAAACATAGTTGTTACTATACTTACATAGTTTGTAAGTCAATACTAACACATTTATGAGTATTTTTTGCCTAAATAAAAAGATTTATTATTATTATAAATCAGCAGCAATATTTGCTGTATTTGCCGAATGCCCTTCAGTTTACATACTAAGTATTTTCGTTAATGAACGAAATAATGCTTTTAATGGACACGTTTCTGCCTTTGTTCAGTTGAATGAAACGGGTGAGTTGTTTCAATGATGCTTCAGGATTAAACGCTTACTGATAGAGCTTTTGTTTTAGTGAATAAAACTTTTTATGGGGCTTTTATTTTTAGATGGACCTTTTAATGGTTGAAAAGCCATGTAACAGGAGGTTTTTTTTGCCATGAACGCTCCATGGTAGAATGAAAAAAAAAATCCGATCGGAAAACCGAATTATTGGGCCCAAAAATTTTACCCAGAAGGAACGAACGCAGGTGTATTCTTTGCCAAACATCGACTCGTAAAGGTGGGCATCTAAATAATTACGCAAATCGTCACGTTTCACGAATTAAAACGACAAAAATCTGTCAACCTTCACGAAGATCAAGTAAGTATTTCTAAAATATCGTTAAAATAATTCTAAACTTAGTTATTTTAATCAAGAAGTAAAAGTTCATAAGGTTGAAAAAAAATTACTCTGGAAGTTTTAATGGATGGGAAATCATCAAATTTCAATGATTCCTCCCGCTCTGGGCGGAGCGGAAGGGAGTGTCAGATACTTACTGACTAAAACCCATCCGTGTTTCTCTTTATGCTCTTTGCGTTCCAGGGCCGCGGTGACTCTTTCGAACAAATTCCGCTACTGATCCAATAACAAAACATCATTCGGTAGTAGAAAGCAACTATCGCTGAGTACATGTTTACTACTTTTATCCTGGAAAAAACACAAGTCCTGGCTAGCTAAGGAAGCGAAGCCGCGAGAAAAAACTAGTACCTATCCAATGAACAGGTTTTCGCCCTAACACAATAAACATCTAAAAGATTGTTGATTGCAAACGGCAAGGGTCGCGAGTTGACAATCCCTTTGGGACTAGAACCTTTACAAAATTGAACCCTTCTTCTAACATGGATATTATCGGAAATTGTTTTATCAATAATAATATTGGATTTTTTTTTTTTTTTTTTTTTTTTTTTTTTTATTATTGATAGGCACGCGCTTGACCACTATCTCACCTGATGGTAAGCGACGATGTGGTCGAAGATGGAGCACGCTTGCCTAGAAGTAACCTATTCACTCTTGACTTAAAGACTCCCAGGTTGTAGCTATCAGGAAACACAGATTCCGGCAGGGAATTCCACTCCTTAGCGGTACGCACAATGAATGTATTCCCAAAACGCTTTGTGCGTGTGGGTGGGATGTCCACCATGTACCGGTGGCGCATCGCCGTACGTCTTGTGGTCCGATGATGGAACGGGCTAGGCGGAATCAAATTATGCAATTCCGTTGCACACTCTCCAAAATGCAACCGATAGAAAACCGACAGGCTAGCAACTCGGCGTCGATGCTCGAGACTTTGGAGCTTCGACTCGACGAGCCTATCATTGCCGATGATCCTCTTGGCTCGTTTTTCTATTGACTCAAGGGCATCAAGCTGGTATTTGGCAGATCCGTCCCAAAGATGCGAGCAGTACTCCATACACGATCGAACTTGCGCTTGATAAAGCTTGAGCAGCTGTTCCGGCGTGAAGTACCGTCGCACCTTTGCCAGAATTCCCAACTTTTTGGCAGCCACTTGAGCCTTTGCCTCTATAAATGTGCCAAAATTGAGGGTAGATGTCAACGTGACACCAAGAAGGTCAAGTTGGTCGGTTATCGGCACGGTTACACCTCGGAAAGATGGAGCTGGGTGGAATTGGCTCCTTTTAGCGGAAAAAAGACACGCCTGGGTCTTAGCAGCATTGAACTTGACCAGATTGGCATCGCCCCACTCTGAGACAGCCTGTAAGGACAAGTTCAGGCGCTCAACCATAGCCTCTCGGAGAGACCGGATCTGCGACCCACCAGCTCGTGCGTTAGACACGTATCTCTCAGCAACAGTACTGTCGTCTGCATACCCAAAGGTACCGGGTTTTAGCAGATCATTAATATGCAGCAAAAACAATGTTGCCGAGAGCACCGACCCCTGAGGAACCCCGGCATTAATATCCAGCAGTCCAGACGAGCAGCCATCTATGACCACTCGAATAGACCGATTCCTCAGGAAGTCTGCAATCCAATCACACAATCCGGCGGGTAGACCGAAGGAAGGAAGCTTACCAATAAGGCTTTCGTGCCAGACCCTATCGAAGGCTTTCGAGATGTCAAGAGAGACCGCAAGTGCTTCCCCGTGTTTCTCGATGGCCTCACTCCAGATGTGAATGGCATACGCTAGAAGGTCCCCAGTGGACCGATTTCGGCGGAAGCCGTATTGTCGGTCACTAAGGATATCGTTAGCTTCTAGGTATGCCAGGAGTTTACCATTCAGCACGCGTTCCATACTCTTACAGAGTATAGAAGTTACTGAGATGGGTCTATAATTAGTGTAAGGCCTTATATAAGGATTTATACAACGTGTTACATGACGGATAAAATAGTGTAAGGCCTTATATAAGGATTTATACAACGTGTTACAGAATTAACGCAATACCTGAAAAAAAAAGTTGTTCATAATGATGAGTACCTTCAAAGAACCTTTTTCAGGTTTTGAGTACATTCTGTTACACGTTGTATATGTCACCGGACAATTGTAATCGCTGTTTGATTGTAAAATATAGCGTAAATTTTGAAAATTAATTTTCTCAATAAGACACGGATATATTGGAAGCTATTGAATTTGGGTGGAATTTCATCATCATCATATCAGCCGAAAGACGTCCACTGCTGGACATAGGCTTCCACCAAAAGCGTGGCGAATATGGCAAACGGTTTGCCATATTCGCCACGCTTGGCAGGCGGTTGGCGATCGCAGTGTAGCATTCTCTATCTCTGGTAAGTCCCTTGGTCGCCTCTTACGATACCCACGGGAAGTGATGGATGGGATGGTACTATTCTTTTACGTCCGACATCATACGGATGGGATTTACTGTAGGTATTCAAAATGATTCTTCCGTAATATTTCGGATTATAATTATGATCTAATAAAGATTGATTACAATCTTACGGAGTTTGCAATTTTCAGGTGACATAATTATGGTAAAATTGGACATTAAAGCTGCAATTAAGCCCTTATTGTGCCAAAGTTGTGATATTATCATAACGATCGTTATCAAAACTCTCGCTATTATCGCAGTTTCTGGAACGAAACTTATCGCAAAATTAGTATGACAAATCGTCAATCGTTTGCTATTGTGATTAGCTCAGTGTGATTGTGTGTAAAGTATTAAACAAATAAGTGTAAATGAATTGGTCGGAAGAATTTTCAACAGCCAATTGAGTTGCGTTTAATTTTTGACGCATTGATTGTTTGTTGACCGGTTGTCATTTGTAGATCTTTGGCAGTCGTTACGGATTGTCAGAAGCCAGAAAATCTGACTCCAGTCTTGCCGAAAAGTACCGTGTTACCCAGTTAACGGGTTGTGGAGGTCTGGTAAGCAGCCGCTCCATGAAAAATACTGGTATTCAGCTGAATCCCGGTTCGACTGGAAGCCGACCCCAATCAAGTTGGGAAAAGGCTAACGATGATGATTGTTTCCATTTCAAAGACAGAGCTCTGGTAGTCCACACCAGATATTTTTTAAAGCCTCAAACAGATAGGTAAGCCCTTTCATTCTTCTGAATAGTATAGATAGGCGCTAAAGTAGGCACATAATGGTCCTCCAAGATCAGTTCATCATCATCATATCAGCCGAAAGACATCCACTGCTGCACATAGGTGTCCCTCAAGTGTCCCCACAACCACTGGTACCGGTCCTGTGCGTCTCGCATCCATCGGCTACCAGCGACCCTCACCAGGTCATCGGTCCACCTTGTGGGAGACCGAGACTAGTTACAAGACTACAACGGAGTAAAGTCTCCAAAGACCAAAATCTACTTACGATCAGTAAATAAAACATAAATTATAGTTGTCAAAAAATAAAAGGCCCGTTTTGACAGCAGGATATAACAAAGAGATTTATTTAATGTCTCTTTCATACTTACTAGTAAAGTAATGTTGTATCCTGCTGTCAAAACGAGCCTTATATTTTTTGACAACTAAAGTGAATGTTTTATTTACTGATCGTAATAAGATTTTGGACGTAAACCAATCGGCAATTTCTATTTATTCAAGTGGGTATGTATGCTAATTATTTTGCAATAACGTGTCTGATACAGCACTCGCAAAAATGAATATGTATAAAATGTAAAATAAGATATGATTGTCACACGATCAAAAGCCTTCAGAACATGTTCTGTGAGCTATCAGTACCAAATATGAAATTAGTTTTATACTTTCAAATTTCAGTTTGCAATCTTGATACTAACGGCTCATATTATAAAAAAAACTAGCTTTTGCCAGCGGCTCCGCCCGCGTTGATGTCGGTTATCGCGTAAAAAGTAACCTACATATGTCCTTCTCCACATTCCAGGCTATTATCGTAATTTCATGACGATCCGTTCAGCCGTTTTAGCGTGCAAGCATAACAAACTGAGTTTCTTTCGCATTTATAATGTTAGAAGGGAAGTACACCATTACAATGTATTTTATTAGTACTGGAGGCCTACCACAACCTCTTAAAACAATATTATTTTAATATTACTTTGTTATTTCTGTTGTTGCATTTTCAACTCTCGGCGCTGATCCGAGCGTTGAAAATCCAACAGAGCGGAACGCAAAGTAATATTAAAGTAATATTGTTTTAAGAGGTTGTGGTAGGCCCCCAGGTATAAACGAAACTAACTGACAATTCTAGGGCAACCGGAAGTACCCTATAGGTGTTGGGTCGAAAACCTATAATTATGGTAGTTCTCGTTGGCCTAGAATAAGTTACGATATTTGGCAAAAAGCAAGGTCTTACCGCACAAATAAAGGAAAAATTCCAAAAAATAAAAAAAGTTAATTGAAGGTAAATTTTTGTACTTACAAGTTTTCGCGGAAATCTTTGCCCATAAAACAGAATAAAATAAATATTTAACTGGGGCACCCATACAACAAACGTGATTTTTTTGCCGTTTTTTTATAGATAATGGTACGAAACCCTCCGTGCGCGAGTCCGACTCGCACTTGGCTGGTTTTTTATTTTTAATGTACGTTTTAAAACCGCAACATAAACAAACCTACCTCAAGAAAACAATACAAAATATTTGATACTTCATTTTGAGTGCATAGAACCTGTTCGGAACGTATGCTTACGTAAGCTCCGTTAAGGTCGACCAGTCTATGGTATTTGTAGAAACTATGGCTGTAGTTATTATGATCCTTGTGGCCGTGAGCATAAGGTTCATTTTATACGGGTTTAGACGTCTTTAGTAGGTAGTATTTTTACGCTGTTTACGTGAGTCAGTGGAGGCTACGCATGGTTATGTATGTCAACCGTATTTAGATGAATCCATCGGCATGTGGACGCAGAGAAAGTGATACTGATGTTTGCGGATATACAAAGACTTTATTGATTACATTAGTGGGTAAATGGTACTGCAGGTAATTTTTTAAGTTTGATCTCAATTCAAAACACCCTTCTTATTCTTTTTTCTTGCCTATAAATTATGTTTGTAAGTACTAATCAGTGGTAAATTGTATTTAGAACTACATAATATAATATTGTTTCGAATGTAACGACTCGCGAAGGCTGCCAAGCTAAATTGGGATTGAGCGGGTCACGTCAGCTGCATGCACAGTGACCGCTGGGCAATAGCTTCCACAAAGTGGGTGCCTGAGGATGGGCGGCGCCGCCGAGGTCGACCCAGGAAGAGGTGAAGAGACGACCTAGACGCCTACTGCCAGGTTTGGTCCGAGGTGGCTCGGGACAAAAATAACTGGAAGGAGTTTGGGGAGACCTTTGCCCAACAGTGGGACAGAATAGGCTGACATAAAAAAATGTAGTTCTTCATGTTATATGCACCAAGTGTAACCAACCCCATTTCATGTCCTGGGTATTTCTGTCTATTTCAGGTTGCCTGAAAAATCAGCAAGCAATAAGGCCGCCAGTTGCATGTTTTTCTTTATTTTAAGATACATTATTATCAATCTTGGTGTACAATAAACCTTATAAAAATAAAAATTGGTCAGAATTTCAACAAGAGCAGAACTATGATACTAACTCCTCAAAACGTACTTAGGTTACCTTTTTTTAAGCATGGCAAATCATCAAATGACTCCTTCCGCTCTGGATGAAGCGAGAGGGGGTGTCAGACTCTGACTAACTAAACCCCATCCGTGTTCCTCCTAATGCCCTTTGCGTTCCAGGGCCGCGGTGACTATCGAACAAATTCCGCACCCCTGGCTAGGTAACTAAGTACCTATAAGGTCAGGAAGTAAAGGGGTAGCATCTTAGCCGGGACCTCTCAAGGCATTACGAAATACTTTACAGATTTAATCTTTTCCGCTTATGGAAACTTTGTCAACTTACAGATTTCACTTCTTTTAAACAACTTTCTCTCACAAAGATTGAGAAGTTTAAGGAAAAGTGAATGAGTTTTCCACGGCGAGTAAGCCGCAACAATCTCTAACATAATGTAATGGGGATGTAAGCCCAGATCCATTTCAGTTAGTAAAAACGTTATAGGAGGAGGGAAAGAGAGGGAAAGTCTTTCTGTGTCCTTCGTGACCGCTCTCATGTTTCGGTCAAGTCTTTGTTCCTAATTTATGAAGAGTTTCAAGTAGTCTTGAGGGGACTGTCGGAAAATTGGCGACAAAAACGTAATTAAATTGTGTGTAGTATAGATAGGTACATAGTTGGAATATATACTTTATTGTTTTGGGTATTTATTATACCTATAGGTGTTTTGTTATTGCCTGGCAATAGCGGTCACTGCCCTTTTCCACCAATCTCTTCGAAGGGACCTGAATTATAAACTATGAATCAATTACGATAGTCGATTTAGGAGAGATAATTGTCTAATAAATTATTCTCTTTTTAAATTAAGAAGGAACCCCTCAATCCTCAAGTCGCGGGTCAATGACCTCTATAGCCATGCCTAACTACCAACTAAATACATGTACCTTGGCAACAACGGTCATCATTCTCGTTCAAGTTCACCACATGTCAATGTTCACCACTGATTTTCCGATGAATTTTTAATAAGTTCATGCCTGAATCCTGATGGGGTCAATAGGATTTCTACTAAAGGGTGTCTTGGCTTGAATTGGCAGGCTCAGGAGCCTGCCAGTAGATTGTAGTCATAGTACATGCGGATGCCAAGATATTATTATTGAATCGCTTCTAACATTTCCATTCTTGCACATATCAGGACCTGAACGAGGTTAACCTCTGAGCGATCCAAGTCACCACATACACATACTCATCAGTATCATATCAGCCAAAAGACGTCCAATGCTGGACATAGGCCTCCCCCAAGTGTCGCCACAACAACCGGTCCTGTGCGTCTCCCATCCATCGGCTACCCGCGACCCTCACCAGGTCATCGGTCCACCTGCCTTCCAACGCTGCGTCTTCCGGTACGCGGTCGCTACTCCAGGACTTTTCCATCGACCTGTTCTGCGAGCAATGTGCCCTATCCACTGCCACTTCAATTTGGCGGCAACCTGGTTCGGCAGCCTTCGGGCTTTGTCGGTAACCTGGTTCTCTTGCGGTAAAAAATCTAAGAATTTGAGTCAATCGACACGGAAAGAAGAAGAAGAAAGAACCCATCTATAGAGGCATGCATACAGAGACTATAGTCCCACAAACCTTCATTGAAAAGGGTGGATCCTCCGACCAGACGGTTGTTGTGTCTGGTGGACAACTGCCCGATAGTTGATATTCGGACTGTTGCATATTTTTGCCCCACCCTAGGAATTACTCCTGAATCGTGGGTGCGTTTACAAACATATAAACTCACATACACAAACAGCCAGACCCGGAACAACTATCTATAGGCCATACAAATATTTGTTCCGTGCGGGAATCGAACCCGCGACACGCAGCGCAGCAGCCGATTGCTCAACCACCGTGCCAACCGTGTCGTCAATCGACACGGAAAGAAGAAGAAGAAAGAACATATCTATAGAGCCATGCGATACAGAGAGTAAAGTCCCACAAACCTCCATTGAAAAGGGAGGATCCTCCGGCCAGACGGTTGTTGTCTGGTGGGCACTGCCCGATAGTTGATATTCGGACTGTTGTATATGGTCAAATCGCACGTTAAACTCTGATAGCGCGATGCAGGATTACGTTAGTAGTTCACTGCTGGCGGGATAGATGGCGTCGTGGTTCTTTTAGTTGTCTACACATCCATAACATGAGATAGAACAAGGTTTGTCACCCGTAGGTTTTGCTACAGAATTATGCATTAACATTTACAAATATTCCACGTTGAAACAGTAGGAATATTGTTTTTTAAAACAGAGTGTTCTCTTTGTTACATCGTGTACCCAATAAAATATATGGGAATCGTTTCTGTTTTACTAGTTCTCCTATTACGGTTTTTATACCCAGGCAAGCCGTGCTCCCAATGGGCTTTTCCATCGGCAAGAATGACGAAATTCTATACGAACTTTCATCCTATATTAACCCTTAAATGCATGATTTGGGGTGTATTTTCAAAACTCCTTCCTTACTATTCATCTTATTAATAAACCGACCACAGTTTGATAAAAAGTAACTGTTGTGCAAAAAATTTCATGCTTCTAGACAAAGCGACTTAGGTTGTCAGTTAGTTATTCTTGGTTACCTTTTTTACCCATACGCGGAATGTCTTGTCCATACATCGTTAAGTCAATCAAGAAGTGACCTTTGACAAAAAGGTTTATTTTGAGCATTTTCTAAAGAGAGAGAGTAAACCAAGCAAACTACTTTATCTCAAAAAATAAATATACCTTCGTCAATCACCAGGACATAACTCATTCCTTCTATTCATCATCATCATCATATCAGCCGAAAGACGTCCACTGCTGGACATAGGCCTCCCCCAAGCGTCGCCACAACAACCGGTCCTGTGCGTCTCGCATCCATCGGTTACCCGCGACCCTCACCAGGTCATCGGTCCACCTTGTGGGAGGCCTTCCAACGCTGCGTCTTCCGGTACGCGGTCGCCACTCCAAAACTTTTCGGCCCCATCGACCATCTGTTCTGCGAGCAATGTGCCCCGCCCACTGCCACTTCAATTTGGCGATCCTTCGGGCTATGTCGGTAACCTTGGTTCTCTTGCGGATATCATCATTCCTGATTCGATGACGCAAGGAAACTCCGAGCATTGCCCTCTCCATTGCCCTTTGGGTGACTTTAAGCCTTCTGATGAGGCCCATTGTGAGCGACCACGTTTCGAGTCCATAGGTCATCACTGGCAACACGCACTGGTCATAGACTTTCGTCTTGAGACACTGTGGTATGTGAGACGAGAAGATACCGCGCAACTTCCCGAACGCCGCCCAGCCGAGTCGGATTCGACGGTTGACCTCCTTCTCGAAGTTAGCCCTACCTAGCTGGATCGTTTGTCCCAGGTAGACGTACTCATCAACAACTTCGAGTGCAGAGCCTCCAATCTTGATAGGAGTGGGTGCTACATGGGTATTTACCATGACCTTGGTTTTGTCCATGTTCATTTTAAGACCCACTCTTTCGGAAGCTCTACTGAGGTCATCGAGCATTGTACTGAGGTCCTCCGTGGTCTCAGCCATGACGACTATATCGTCGGCAAATCGAAGATGAGTGATGTACTCGCCATTTACATTGATGCCTAGCCTTTTCCAATTCCTTCTATTAGGCACAGATGAAAGCACAAGTGTGAACCTTACCTTATCGATATATTATTCCGAAATTGGTACAGGCAGGTAGGTATACGTGTAACACATAATAGGTTTATCCCGAAAAGGATACCTTGCGAATCTATGAGAATAATAACGTTAAAGCTTATGATAGTTTAGGTTAGTTATATATCATAGATAGATACGTGATAATATCGGATAAGACACTGCAGTATCTGCCTATCTATCCAACTTTAAAAAGAAAAAAAGAAAAGAAAGAAAGAAATACGTTTATTCCGCCAGAAACGGCGCTTTCTTTCTTTTTGTCCTTATTCTATAAATAGACATCGATCTCGACCTGGAAATTGTATAAAGCCACGCTAAAAATAGATAAATCTCGAGTATTTTTTATTTCTGCCACTCAATTCGAAGATTTAATAAAATAATCATTTCCACCTCGCTCCCAGAGATTTGCACGTGAACTTTTTCCATTTAGATTTCAATCCGGGATTACAATTATAGAACTGAAATTTGCCTGGAAAATTTTTAATTGGAGCTTTCCACTAGCGATGGCAGGAAATTGACATTTTGCTTATTTTATCAGTCGATATTTTACGATGTTTTGTAAAGGTCACTAGGGGTCAAAAAAAACTGTTATTACCCGCCACTAAAGGCTTTGTAAAGTTAGAAAAATGTTGAAGGCACGTTTTTGACTGGTTCTGTGAAGATTCTCTTTCATTGGGACCTCTTTAGAGGTTTAAGTACTGAATGGTAAATTATTTATAAAGACATAAACATACATCAAATTAAAGAGTTCCGTACAGGAAGGGTGCCCACGGGACCTTATCACTAAGCTCCGCTGTCCGTCTGTCTGTGAAAAGAGTTGCAACTATAGACTACATATAATATAACAAACAAATAAATAAGAAACTCGATTTTTTTACGTTTATGGTACTAAACCGGGCCTCTGAAAGCACGTTAAGTCGTTGGTCCCGGCTGTCATTGGCAGTCGCAGTCGTTACGGATTGTCAAAGCCAAATCTGACTCTAATCTTGCCAAGAAGTACCGCGTTACCCAGTTAATGGGTTGTGGAGGTCTGGTAGGCAGCCGCTCCACGTAAAATACGGAATCGGGTTTGACTGGGAGCCGACTCCAATAAAGTCGAGAAAAGGCTAGGCAGATGATGATGATAGTACGAGATCCTTCGTGTGCACTTACACTTAGCCAGTTTTATAAATAAAACAGACAAAATAGGACGACTGTCAGGATATAATAATTTTAAAAAGTGAATAGAATCTTTTAGGAATAAATCCTATAGAAATACACGAATAAGCATATTATTATTTAAAATAGGTAACGTCGCCCCGTCGTCGTTTAGGAATTCGTTCATAACAACGCAAACGTCGACTTTATGCATGGCCTCTACAAGGTACTCAACGCGATTGTAACAAAGACTGAAGCACGAGAACTTATGAAAAATATTCAAATCTCTCACTATTTACATGACGACTTCATGAAGTTAAAGTGAATGGCAAAGCAAAAAGGCGTAAGCGACAGCTTCTTTTTGCTTTAGACGTCAGTGACAGGATGAAATAACACGTCATAGGAGTAAAAAACGGGCCCTTTATGACGTGACGTGGGTTTATAAGCCCTTTTATTACACTTTGATTGGCCCAAATCACATACTTTTGACATTTCACCGTGTATTGATGTGACCTTTGGCGTCAAGATTCGCTAAGAATAAGCTCGTAAATGACTGTAGTCTTAACAATCAAACGTCATTTTATGTCACCTCTAGAGACAATAATGTTATAAAACACTCGGTTTAAGGACTCTTCTAGAGAAATAACACTAAATTCCTTTAGTGATACAGATTTGTCGACGAACCACTAAAGACTGTCTGAACAGAAGGACACGGCTATCTCAGTCAGAAAAAGAACATAGTTGAAGAATAGATTGCGTTGACAAAGGACAAAACATTATTTTTCTCACACACAGTGGACTGCGATAGGCCGAGTTGATTCAGTGTAATCAGAACAATTGCAATAAAGAAATCTTAACCTATAACATATTATTATCCTGCCAGAGTCACCGCGACCCTGGAACGCAAATGACATAAGAAGGAACACGGATGGGTTTTAGTCAATAAGAGTCTGACACTCCCTTCCGTTCCACCCAGAGCGGAAGAAGTCATTTGTTGTTTTCCCATCCAAAAAAAGAAACCCTAATATCGACACCGTGGCGCCAGTGAATCATCGTTACATAAAGCAATGCACCCAACCGCCGCCGGCAGATGGTCCAAGCGCCCGCTGTACCAATAAAAAAGGCCAGGCTCGGTTAATTTTTCACACCTGCTCTACTCAGGCGTTTTATTAAGATTGGTAGCAATTATACTCGGCGCCGTACGCGTTGCTCGAATTACTTGCAAATTGAGTTTAACTCACAACACGTAGTTTCCGTGTCGAGTAAAATTAAGTTTTGTTTATTTAACTGTGTATGTGTGAGATTGCTTTTGTTTTGTGTGTTAAGGCTTTGTCTGGTCTTTAGTGAGGAGACTTCATATTGTAAATTGGTATTTGAGTTCTAATAACATCATAACACATCTAGTAAAGTTCACGGGGTTTCCCTTTGGGATGAGAAAGGAATAACGCAGGCCAAGAACTTCCTGAGGGAGGCGATGTTTCCCAATAGTTTGATATTAGTCTGATCCCAACATCATACATTCTGGGAGTTTCAAGGCTCAAGAAATTTTTTTTTCCAGCCCAATATGTGTCCCACTATTGGGCAAAGACCTCCTAGTAACATAATTTAAAATATCAGTAGAATTGACCCTCACACCACCTTCGCAAATCTTTTTCTTAAAGAAAGAAATAAACGCAAGCGTGTACCATCTACAACCGCTGCAACTTGGCTGAGATAACAGTCAAATACAAGCCCCATCAAATAAAAGTCGAGTCAACCCGCATAACAATCCCCACAACATCTTAAAGTACACAGGAAAACATAATTGTCCCATTCTAAGGTCCAGAGCACACGATAAGAACGCCAAGCAATATTAACAATAGATTTTTCGCTTTACCAAACGGTCCAGTGCTTTTATTGTGGTACTGTCATTGTCAGAACTGTTGTGTTCGTATCACAAAACGTGAGATTTGCATTTGCTAATAGCTTTTTTACTCATGATTGAAAGTGCTTAGTGGTTTGATGACGTTTAGGTTTATCAAAAGTGGTCCTTTTGGACCCCTAATGAAATTAAAGGAACCAGCAATGCTATTCAATACGCATCTTACCTTGGCCGCTTAGGTGAAGTGAGATGTCAAGCTATAGCTTTAGCCGCGAGCTAATCTTTTCTGTATACATCTAACGGCGAAACGGTAAGTGGACTGAGTTTGAAGTGAACTGTCATGCCTTACCTACCTTGTTTGGATGGATTGACAGCTCAATTCACATAAACAACGTGAAACAGAATAAACGCAATACCTCATAAGCGACGGCCCCATACATTTCTGTGTGCATAACTCGACAAAATGTTCTGAATAGCCGATTTTTTTTCTCGATTTCGGGATTAGTCCCATAGTAAAAGTTGTTCATAATGATGAGTACAATAATCCCTTCTTTTTTTTTCCCTTCCGCTCTGGGTGGAGCGGCAGGGAGTGTCAGCGGTACGGTCCAGGGCCGCGGTAACTCTTTCGAACAAAATCCGCAACCCTGGCAGGCACTGGCCCTAACGGGCCCCTATACAATAACCCCTTAAGAGGTATTGCGTTTATTCTGTTACACGTCGTATTAATTTTCATGATGAGATTTTTACTATACAGCACTACAGGCAGAATGACAGTTCACTTCTCGATCACTTCTCCAAAGTTTTTAAAACTTGGGTGGACTGAGCGTTAGTGGTGGGCGATACAAACCGTATATAGTTACGAAATCTATATATCGGTACAATATCTAAAAACCGCTTACTGGCACGTTCGAAAACTATGTATTACAAAATCTATATATTGACGTACCGCTCGCTCCGCATCTCTGACTAGTTAAAATAATATCCGATCCGATATCGCATTGGTACAAAAATTTAATTTATATTCGATGAAAATTGGTATTGTAGATTTGTAAATCTCGATTTTCTTCGAATATCGTCGCATCCAAAAAACAGGGTATCGGATTGGGTATCCAAATATATAGGTCTGTACGCGTACCTACGCACAATATATAGATATTGAAATTTATAGTTTTGAAATCAGTTATTGAAACTCGAAATATGATTCAGATACGATTCTCAAAAAAAGCGATACGACCCAGGCCTAGTGAGCGTGAAGTGAACTGTCATTCCATCTTGTTTGTATGGATTGACAATTTACTTCAGGTTCACTTCACCTATCTATCTATTGGGTATGGTTTCCGCACTCAGTCCTGCTGTGGACCACTGTACGTGAGCCATGGCGGCCGTCATTCAAACCAGCCAACCTCCCTCTAGAAGCAGATCAGTCATTTCACTGCGTTCAGGATGTCTGTGAGTGAATTAGGTGTCCCTATTGTTTGCATCCGTATTTTGGTAACGCCTGTGCACTTAAGGAGCACGAGCGATACCGTTTCCTCCTCCTCCATGCATGCTCTGCATAGAAGACTGTCTGTTATGCTTCACATAAGTTTACATGGTGAGATGTTGTCAGAATCACACTACTGTATGATTTTATCATAATAGACTGGCAGTATTTAGTGTTGTATGAACAAATGTGGCATACTATGAGAATAGAATAAAATATTTAAAAATGTGCGTCATCGTTACTTAAGTACCTTTTTCCAAACCTACACAAGAATTGTGAAAACTGGTTATAGTAACAGTTTTTATGGTGATAAGCTGACCAGTTGTTTTTCTTATAGTTTCTATTAAAAGCGATGACGGTTTATTAACGAATTTTCTATAACGTATTATTAAGATTTTATTAATCTATAGTCAACTCTGAATAGTACCTATAAGTCTATTGCTTGGTATACCTCTAAATGACTTCTCATGTCTCAAAAATCAGTCTCATTTTTAAGCTTACAGTTCGTTCAGGTTTTGTTTTAAAATTTCATCATCTGCCTGGCCTTTCCCCAACTATATTGAGGTTGGCTGCCAGTCTAATCGGATTCAGCCGAATACCAGTATTTTACGTGAAACGGCTGCCTACCAGACCTCCACAACCCAACTGGGTAACAAGGTACTTCTTGGCGAACCTGGTGTCATATTTTCTGGCTTCTGACAATCCGTAACGACTGCCAAAGATCTACAAATGACAGCCGGAACCAACGGGTTAACGTGCTTTCTGGGGCACGAAGGAATCTCGATATGTTAGGATGGTCACCCATCCACAGGCCGACCTCGGCAAGCGCTGCTTAACCTTCAAGATTGACCCTTGTAGCTGTCATTATTTAGCCACGAGCTTTTAGTTTTAACATTTGAGGCTAATTAAATGGAATGACTATGAAGTTTCCATGTTGTCAAGTTCATTGTAATTTACTACTTACTACTAACGCTTGAACATAAGTACCTAAATAGCGTTGCTGCAAGAATAGTGTGAAATATAAGATATTGGAAGGAAACCAAATCGATTTCACGTTGCTGGAACTGGCAGATTTGGAACACTGACTCTAAATATGGATGAGAGTTAAAAGCGATTATTGTATCGGAGTCTGTAAAAAGAAAATTACGTTATGATTTAAAAATAGGGCTTAGTATTGGTTTACGAGAGGAGTTTCAATAGTCAGTTTTAAAATGCGATAACTTTTAAACCTCATATGAAAGTTACAATCAATTTATAATGTGTTTTTCAATAGTTGGACGATTGATTTGGTTCTTTTGGTGCTTGGCCAAAATCGGAACTAATAACTACAGACATTTTGTATGGCAGCATTAGTTCTTATTTGTGCAGCGTTTTTTTTTTCTAATATTTTTAGTTTTTTTTTTTCTGAGTAAGCTCGCTCCATCGTAGACTTTGTCTCTGTCATATCTGACATTGACTAGAGTCAAGAGCAAACCCATCACTAATATTTTTTTTTTTTTTTTTTATAATTTTATGTCATTCGAGCGCCAATGCACTGCATTAAGAAAAAATCACGCAGCTTAGAATAAATATTTACTAACACTGGTTTTATAAATTTACATTGTTACAAACAAATATGGAAGTGATTCTGATATAAATGTTTATTTATTATTTATTAAAACTCAAAACAGCTACCATTATTAAATTAAGACCGTTTTAGAATATAAATGAAACGTCGTCGGGACATTCAAGAATGAAGTAAGGCGGAAGGACAAGTAATGGCATCTAAATTAAATGGAGGAATCGATTTGGACAAATCATTGGGCAAATTCAATATGGCTGCTTGTGAAGACGTAGGTACAAACCTATTTGGTTTATATTGATTTCCTCTAAAGACATCTTTGTTGTCATGATATTGTTATGTTTGAGGGTTTATTTAGTGCTTATTACTGGGTATATTTTATTAATTTAAGTCTTATTATGAAGTCAAATATAAAAGTACCAATTGATAATGCTTAGTAATATAAGTACTACCTCATTTCAGCGTTTAGTTGCCAAAATATTTTGTTAAATTTTTGAGTTGAAACTATAATTGCAATAAAAAAAACCAGGGTCTGAATTCACAACAAATATAATTTTTATTTTAATCCAACTATCATTTCCAAAGTTTTGTTAATATATAGGAAAGAGCCTAATTACAAACCATTCCTCTTTCCGAAACGTTGCAGCGTTGTGGCAATTGATTGAGATATTCTATCAGATTCACGAATCACTGGTTGTATTTCGTAATCTATTTGATCACGGAAGCGATAGGGTGAAACCACAGTAAAACTGACTGCGACACATGATGTTAGACTTGCCTAAAAACACATGGGACCCATTTACTATGTGCTTTTGGAATTCATGGAATTGCACAATAAATTGCTAATAGTCTCCAGAAGGTTTGGACAGAGGTTATTTAATTTAGTTGCTTTAAAATTAATGACGGACCATTTTCAAAATCAAAAGTCATCATAGTATTCAAACTAGGCTGAAAATCAGCACTTTTTGAACGTCAAAATTTACCTACATGAAGACAGTCCCCCAGATCACCCAGCCCGTCACCACTTCCTAGTGTTTTAGCTGGGAAGAAGAAGTGGCGCAACAAACTCCCCAGCAACACAACTGTCTGTTAAGTTTGAAGAACAAGAATTTATACAATGATATATTTAAAAAAAAAAAATGTAAACTGATACTAGAAAATTACATTTAATTAATTTAAATTTTAAGTGGTGCTTCCCAACTAATTTTTTAAAACAATTCGGATATGTTGCTCTTGTAGAAGTGCCAAAGTGTTTTTGCCGTCGCTATTACCAAAATAGTATAATTACATTGTACCTACAAAGCTTATCAGTACACGAGCCACACGTTAATTTATTAGTTTTAATGAGATCGACGCTCGTTAGTGACGATCGATGACGTGTTTGCGACATGCGTCATCAGCAAACTGTCATAATGTAGTACATTATTAATCAATAGGAGTAACCGCAAACGTAGAATGATTTGTTGAATAACGTAGCTAATTATTAGAGAACTCATCGCGTCGGCTAGTCTTAGAGGAGCTCGTGGCTAAATAATAACAGCCGCATGGGTCGATCTTCAAGGTTAAGCAACGCTTGCCGAGGTCGGTATAAGGATGGGTGACCATTTTAATATACCGAGACTCCCGGGACCTCGAAGAACGTTAAGCTATTGCTACAAGCTGTCATTTGTAGAGCTTTGACAAACTTTACAAGTAGCCAGTCAAGAAATCTGTCACGAGTCTACAATGCGTGGCCTTATCGCACAGGGCAATCTCTTACAGAGAACCTTTAGAAGAACTAAACAAAAGAAGTTAGATTTAGGGCAGTTAGTGTACAAACATCACAAATATTATTATAATTAGACATAATAATATAACATAGCGAGCGTTGTGTCGCCGTCTGATTAGAACCAGGCATTGTGTTCCAGCATAGTAGTCGGGGCCCGCTAGGGCCAGAGCCTGCCAGGGTTGCGGAATTTGTTCGAAAGAGTTACCGCGGCCCTGGAACGTTAAGGGCATTTGGAGGAACAATGATGGGTTTTAGTCAGTAAGAATGTGACACTCTTCCCGCTCCGCCCCGAGCGGAGAAACCATCAAATGAGGGGTCATTTGATGATTTCCCATCGTTAAAATATAGTACCTTGACGATAAATGACCTAGGTATTCATCATAATATTACAGCTCATTGTTATTAAACAATAACAATAAAACATACCTGCATAGTGGTTGATTAAATGCATTATACATTACAGACACGTTTATTGTACAGCACACAGCGGTTGATGATAATAAATCCTCAAAAATCAAACAATGGTTTAAACACCTACCTAATATTATAATTTCGTATGAAATTTTTAGGTCAAGGAAAAAGGTTAAGAAAACATAATGTTAACCTATTTGTCCTTATTGTAATGGGGTTAACGGCTTGACAATCAGTGCCAAAGCCCTACTTCAGACAATCTGGCACAAACATGGAATAAAAGTAAAATTGTGACATGAACTACACATTGGGGAAAGAGATAAAGAGAGCTGGAGGCCTTATCGTTAAAAGCGATCTATGCCAGATTCCTACCACTAATATGCTGACAATAAAAATCGTGAAACCTTGTAGCTACTTATGTATGGTCAGGACAGAGCTGCGAGATTCTATTCTATCAATTAGTAAACATAATATTTTATGAAATAGCTTCATATCTTTCAGAGTATGTAATAAAAAAATGAAGTTGGTGAAATTGTTTCTCAACTTTTATAATTTGTTCTATGTATTGTGTTAGTACGGTTTCTTATGAAACGTGGGTGTATTCCCTAGCTGCTGATAGTTGAAACTTATCATACGTATAACTTTAAAAGCAATTATTATTGTAAGTTAGTACTACAATAATTGCTTAATAGTTAACTGCGTGACTGTACGTTAACTATGAGCGTGTCAGGGCTAAGATGATAATTATCTATAATACCTGTATCTACAACTAACACTATAAATATACCTACCTACACGTATAGCCTATACTTCAACAAACACTGACACATATATACATTATAAATAAATTTTATTCTGTGTAGGTATACAATCACAAATGCGAGCAAAGTCACGTTGAGGTTTGAAAAACCTCAAAGTAAAGTAAAACTATTTCAATTGAGTTCTGCCGCATAGGGCAAATGTTTGTCCAATATTTTCACATATGTATAAGCAAAATAAAGACTCTCAAGTTGTCAAGCTAAAAGTAGAACTATTTAAATTGAGGTCTGACGCATGGGTAAAACCCCGAATATGTGTCACAAAATTTCACATAAGCAATATCAAGACTGTTTAGGTAATCTTATTCCTGTGAGCAAATTTGACTACTACTGCAAAAAATAAAGTTCAAACAACTGTAACCCGGTTACAGAAAAATAAAAGTGATCCAAAAAGTACGAAAAAAGAAAATATTTCAGACAGAAAATGATTCCTCCCGTTCTGGACGGAGCAGAAGGGAGTTTCACTGCCAAAAACCCACCCGTGTTCCTCCATATGACCTTTGCGTTTCAGGGCCGCGATGACTCTCTCGAATAATTTCGCAACAACATACAGGCATGCGACCACGGCTTCACCTGCCTTTTGGCTTTGCCGTAGCCAGCTAATAAGAAAATACAGCACAACTTGAGACCGAGATGAATCCCTAAGCAAATATAAATCATAATTATTGTCATAAGTCAGGACCGATTAACACGACATAGGTACCTAATAATAAAACGATCCACTTTGAGTCTTTGAATCACAGCTAATTAAGAATTTCTTCTTGCTCCGACTAATTAAGTTATCGAACAATATGTAGGTAGGTACAAGCTGTACCGATTCACTCTGGACTGATAATAATTTAATTTGCATGACATTTTAATATCTATTTTACAATACGCAACAATGTTGTTGTCTAAACTAAAACTTATATAATCGAGCTATCGATTTTTATTGTCAATCTATAGATATTCATATTATTTTGTTTACATTCTATTCATAACTTCTAAGATTTTAGAGCCTCTAACTTAATATAATCATGGCCCTTGTTGGGTCCCACATACCTATTCGTATAATATTGTCACAAAAAGTTCAGCTAATTATCACAACAGAAAGGAACAAACACTGAGAAGTGGTTAAACGAATTAAGTATGTACAGAAAGACCCAGCGTGCCATGAATCATCCTTGATTAAGAATTTCTTCGTGCCCTCACTAATTCAATTAACTAGGAAATAAGGCACGGTATTAGAGCACACATTTTCAATACATATGTTTTAATGGTTATTGTTATGACTACAAGAACGTCGTTATAAATAAAAAATAGGATTAATTTATTTTAGGTAAATACCCTTATTCAATACAAAAAAAGATCATGATACATTATTTTGCCATCTCATTTTTTTTAAATGGAACTGATTACATTCTAATTTATTTATTTATCAAGTCTATATTTTTAATTCTATATTTTTATATGGCAAGCAAAGCCGATGTCGACTGTTCTGCCAATGGAAAGTAGGTTGGAAAAGCCAAGTCAACAGTAAATGTCAAATTAAAAGCATCCCGTTATGGTAGGCGCCACATAATTGTGCAATGATGGTCACTGACTCCCATGTTTTTTTTAATTATTGATAGGCACGCGCTTGACCACTATCTCACTTGATGGTAAATGATGATGTGGTCGAAGATGGAGCACGCTTGCCTAGAAGTAACCTATTCACTCTTGACATAGACTCCCGGGTTGTAGCTATAAGGAAACACAGACTCTAGCAGGAAATTCCCCTCCTTAGATGTACGCACAATGAATGTGTTCCCAAAAATAATTTATTTAACAATATGATATAATATGTACCTACTTTTATTGACTTTCTTAATATCAAAAACAGAAATAAAGCTGTCCTGATCGACATTTATAGAACTCTTCGATATAAGTTAATTTATTGTTCGGGTATCTACAAAGGGATATTAGGGAATGGTCAATGTACTTTTTTGCAAGTTTAACTGGCGCCTAGCTTAGTTTGGAAGATGACTCTAATTTAATTTTGCGAAAAAGGGTAGGCAGTTTTGATTGATTTTATAAGAGAAGGGCAATACTAAACAAACAATAGATGAACTATGATATGGTTTAGAAAGAGGTGACTGGCTGAGATGACGACTCATAGAGAATTATGGAAGAAAAAGATGATAATGTAGCATCAACCCCTATTTATTAGTAAGAGTATACTGATGAAATACTACCAACGATCGCACCTTTTTGAAGCAAACATGTCTCTTCAATTTGCAAATTTTCAAGCTATCACGCAAAAGATAATATACTTTATACAAAAATATACAGATTTCATGGGCGTGAGTTTTGAAGGGTTTCTGTAATCTCATTAGAATTCAGGTCTATAACTTGGCACGTGTATTGGGTCACTTGGAACTACTGGTTTCATATAATTATGTGGGAACTATGAGTTCTCATTGTTGTGCCAGTGGCTTTTATATTATATACTTATTGCAAACAAACATTATTGTATAAAATGATTACACAAGTGTTAAAAGATAGTCACTTGGGTCCTAATTTAGTATTTTTCGAACATTGTTTTATATTTAGTAACAACAAAATTCCTTATTATTTGATTAGTTGCTAAATTAAGGAGGATCGAAGCCCATTATATACCTACTATGGACGGAATTTACCTACTCCAGCTTTGTGATAGTGTCAGTTTTTATCAGACATTTAATTGTACTTTTTATTTGTTAGGTGTGAATCACGACCTTAGAGGATATTGAACTGATTAGGTTAGCTATCTACAACAACAAATGCCAGTTTAGGATTATTTACTGTTTAATTTTTTTCTTTTCTACGCATCGAAACATTTCGATCACATTTATCATCGTAAAAAAGTTATACTCCATCTAAACTTAACTCTAACTTAAATTCAGATGTATGTACCGCAGCTCTTCGGCTCAGTTACCGTGAAGCCTACTCGATGAACCGAATAAACTGCGAGTACCAATAGTGCCCCACTCCCATCCACTAGCACCATACAATGTCAACATTCATTCATTACGCAACGAGACCTCGCCAAGAAAAATCGCTGCGTTTCTAAAACCGGTTTTTTTTTGTTACACATTATCTACTCTATTGTCATCGTAATAAGGCTGAGAATTGATTGATAACTTAAGTAGGACTGGACGTAAGTTCGCGTTAAGTTATTACGACATTGTGCTAATGTGTATGGGAAACTGACCTGTCTATAGTTTCTATAGTATTATTCTAGAATGAATATTACTTGAATATATTTTTACACTTATTTCTAACTTGATTTATGCGTCATTCTAATTAAGTTAGCTCACGTTTTGAGATGAGGATAAAACGTGGTAATATTTAAGGCTTGTTTTTTGAAGGAAAATGAAAGTGTTTCCTATTTAAAGAAAACATAAATCATGTTACTTTAAAAAATATTACTTTTCTGATAGACAATTATTAATTTAAAACTTTTTAACATATTTTTAATTACAACGTATGCTCGTCCACCACCTTACCGGAATTACATTTAATAGCACGTTTTAATAATAATACCAGTTCAACAATTTTATATTATCACTATAAAATCGATTTTTAATCGAAAACAAATGCTTTCTCCAATTAAAAATCGTACATAAAAAGTAAAACCTCACCTTTATTCGAAGATTGTCTTAAACGAAACTCAGCAATCCCCAAAACTACTCATTATCGAGCGAAAATGCACCAGTCGCCCGTGAACTTGACGTAAATTCGTTGCTATAGCAATGCTCTCCCAGGGAAAACCTCCCCTAGCGAATTCACATCCAAAATACGCAGTTGAAGAACAGATTCTAAATTTCGTAAAATAAAAACTGAGCACTGAATAAAAAAAAACATAGGCACCTCTCTATTTCGGATAATAAATACACAATTCGGATATATTTTTTTGAAATTCGAACGCTATTATTTTCAATGCGCGAGACGGACGCGCGTCTTCGCGGCGGTACGGAGCGCACTACGTAAATGTCAGCACAATCGGCACATGTGCGGGTCGTAGTAAGGCCGCGTTTACCGCGCAAGCGTTTTGCCTTGCTATTTTTTACGATAATATTTTTACACACAACGTTTATTATTCACGATTTTTATACAAAACGGCTAATGAATCACTAATTTGTTGATACAGAATAAGGTCACTATTTTGTCTATTTGTCCGATTATTTAATTACACAGCCGATTTAGATACCTATGGTTTTTACTATCATTTCAATAATTAATTCCTGATTTTATTAAATACGTGCAAAATAAATGAGTAAATTACACCAATTGCAATGCGAAGATCGTTACCGATTTATAATTTTACCTAAAAACAAGTTCTCTTTTAATACTTTTACTGTATTTTTATTCCTATAAAAGAACATGATTTTTAATAGTAGGTATGTCCAAAAAAAATACATAATACATTTAAATCCGTCTCGACTAGCAACCTGCTTCAAGCAGTTGGTCAGTCAAGTCAGAAAGTTGATCGGTATTCGACTAGTGCCGCGCGATAAAAGTGAAAGTAAGTATGTTGTGTCATTCATAACCTGGGAAGGTTCACTGACAAGTTGTTGGTTAAAAGTGAATCTGCTTTTATTTAACAAGTTTTGTATTGAGTTTTAATATAATGCCATTTATAACACTTAATTTCATAACATTAAGACGTAGTTTCATTTACGAAGTTGTTTTTTTTTATGAATGGGAAATCATCAAATGACTCCTGCCGTTCTGGGTGGAGCGGGAGGGAGTGTCAGATTCTTACTGACTAAAACCCATCCGTGCTCCTCCTAGTGCCCTTTGGGTTCCAGGGCCGCGGCAACTCTTTCGAAGAAAATCCGCAACCCTGGCAGGACAAAGTTGGTCTTGGGATGACATATTTACAGAACAGCTACCTAATTGTTGACGTGTGACATATTTAGGCAGTTGAACCTTATCACTGACGTGCGTATGACATGCGACCGAGTATGTACCTAAGTTCGGTGCACTGGCATATTATGAAATAATAGGGTAATTAGGCATTGATTATTACCTACGTTCAAAACAGTTACTTTAGTATTGGAAAATGTCGATATAGCTAAGGAAAGCACATTGGCATTCGTGCACTTAAAAATACCTCTTCCATTCTACAATAACACACTCCAATTTTGTAAGATGTATTTATTTGCCAGAATGCAGGTTTACAATCCTTAAAAACTATATACTATAATGGCCCCTTTACATTCTACCATTACATGTGGTGTGAAAATATTTAATTACTAGCTGTCCCCCGCGGCTTCGCTCCCGTCAATTGGCTACCTACCTACCTACCCTACACCTACCCTACACCTACCCTACACCTACCCTACACCTACCCTACACCTACCCTACACCTACCCTACACCTACCCTACACCTACCCTACACCTACCCTACACCTACCCTACACCTACCCTACACCTACCCTACACCTACCCTACACCTACCCTACACCTACCCTACACCTACCCTACACCTACCCTACACCTACCCTACACCTACCCTACACCTACCCTACACCTACCCTACACCTACCCTACACCTACCCTACACCTACCCTACACCTACCCTACACCTACCCTACACCTACCCTACACCTACCCTACACCTACCCTACACCTACCCTACACCTACCCTACACCTACCCTACACCTACCCTACACCTACCCTACACCTACCCTACACCTACCCTACACCTACCCTACACCTACCCTACACCTACCCTACACCTACCCTACACCTACCCTACACCTACCCTACACCTACCCTACACCTACCCTACACCTACCCTACACCTACCCTACACCTACCCTACACCTACCCTACACCTACCCTACACCTACCCTACACCTACCCTACACCTACCCTACACCTACCCTACACCTACCCTACACCTACCCTACACCTACCCTACACCTACCCTACACCTACCCTACACCTACCCTAAGGATTCTTAAATTTTCTAATTTTCCGCGCAATTTTTTTTTTTTTTTTTTTTTTTTCATAAGAACCTTCTCCTGACAATAACAAACACAACAAAAAAAGAATTATCGAAATCGGTTCAGCCGTTCACACGTGATGCCGTGACAACGCGAAACGGGTTTCATTTTTATATATATAGATAACCGTTATTTTAATTAGGTACATACAAAAGAAAGAAAATGAAAAATATACAGTCACAACAAATAAGATCTCATGCATCACGATCTATAGGAACACATTAATTAATTGACGTCAAAGTTATACCTATGTCAATTCAAGAGATAAAGTTTACTATGTCAGTTCTACCGAAATGATAAACATAAGCTCTAGCCTATCTAGAGTATCAACCCAAACGAAAAAGTCGCAATCACAATATCCTCATTTAAAATAATCGCGCGAAAACTCGCACAACTCTGAACGCGGCTCAATAAAGTGCGAGCGAGACAGCATTCCAGCCAGGGGTTGTACATCCGCTTTTCTCGGCGTTATGTAAGCTACGGCCCTGGAGCCGGGCAGCTACCCCCGCGCCCCACTACACCCCGACCGGGGAGTACGGGCGCAGTACATAGCCGGGATGGAGGCAGCCTTATGAGTGTCAGTTTTGGCTGATGATGGCGTCAGTAATTCTTGATGTTTGTTGTTTTGGGATGACGTGAGGGGTTAAGCTTTGCGCTGGATATAGGTAATTTGGGATAGGTACGAGTTGGTTTTCAAGGTCGTTGTAATGTATGTTTTATCGAACTTTTATTTTAGTAAATCAAAACAACTTCTTTTCATTAGCAGGTCTGGAGAGAGAAAGATGGAAGGAGAATAAGGAGGCCTTTACCCAGTAGTGATACGCACATGATACTATCAAAATAAATCAAAATCATAAATAAATACTTAACTTAAGTAGGTTTGAGAGACTAACAGCTTAGTTAATTTTATTTATAAAATCGAAATTAAATTTTACAAGCAGAAAAAATAAAAAAAAACAAGCGAGGATTTCATGCTTCCGACAACTTTCTTATCTTCAAGTAAATCTTTAGCATGCCCTTAGGGTTTTAAATGTTTGTTATAAGTACTTAACTATTATATTTACAAATGCTTTCGCTATACAAGAAGAGCTGTCATAGCCAAAAACAATGAATTAAGCAGCACTTTAGCTATTTAAATCCATCCATACTTAGAGACTTCATCCATTTGAAGCAGGATACATTATCAAACGTACTTCACCCCCTAACAATGAGCGCACATACCCTTAATCACGTGTAACAAAACCACATGCCGTAAATACTGTAACGCAAACCACACAACACACGGTCCTGTTGGAAAACGTTTGCAGCCCCTGTTAAAGGTTCACTTTCAATTAAGGATGTCACAGTTTGTATTACCCGAAAAACTCGAATAACCGAAAGAATTCAATATTCGAAAATATCCGGACCGTACTAAATCAAAATTGGAATGATTTTTCTCCTTTACGACTTTTGGCATGGGTTGCCGCCGGTATTTCCATATTTTGTATTGAGTTACAATTTTCAGAGAAGTCAATTATAAAAAGAATAGCAAGATGGGCAGACGATGTTGTTACCATCGCGCACATGGATGACGCTGGCAAGGATCGTGGGGATTGGCTCAAGAAAAGAGAAGCATACGCTTAGCAGTGGGTGAAGTCAGACTGGATGATGATGATCATGAAATTATAGAACTGTTGAATTCTCAATAATTTCGAAATGACTCAGCTTCTTCTGCTATCACCAAAGAATGTCTTTAGGTACATCAATAAAATACCTCATTTATATTTTGTTATTATCATCAAATGACTTCTCCCACTCTGAGACCGAGAGGCTCACACTCTTACTGACTAAAACCTAACCGAATTCCTTAAAAATAATGTTCTTTGCATTCCAGGGCCGCGGTAACTCTTACGAACAATTCCGCAAGCCTGGACAAAGTCACTATCTATTTTTTTCATTTGTTTTATCCGAAAATACCATTGCGGATATATTCGCCATCCACGCACAACACTAGCAGTCCGAATTGGGTTACCGGAATTTGGACCTCAGTGCTTACACAAATAAAACTCATTAAGCTGCCAATTTGTTTATCAATTTCACAGGGACGTTCTCTTTTATTTTTACGGTATGTTGACACCCCTTGTTTTAGGAACAATTCATCTTCGTTTCAATTTTGTATTGTTAGGAGGGTAGGTATGTGTTGAAAAATGTAGGATGAATTTTGTTATTTATATGAGGAATTATGCCTTACTTTGCTTAGGATCCAATTTAAAGCTAAAGTGGGATATATGCGAAAAGTTTTCAGCTTAGCTTTCTAAAGTCGATGTCGAATTCAGTTTTCTACCCGCAGTTGTCAGTGACAGTTACAATTCTATTTTCACTGCGGATACAGAGGTGAGCTCGACTTTGGATTTTTGCGGTAAAGCTACACTGCATTTTTTCCATTATCCGATTGTTTATTTTCGAGAAACAATCTGGAATGGCTTTAGATGTCGTTTTAGTTATGTTTTTTTAGCCATGTTTTTGCCATCGATATGTCTTGGCCATACCGTGGCCATTTCATGAAATGGCCTATTCCACAATAAGACTACGACAGGTACATGACATATGTCCACTTAAATAACACCCCGTAGGTACTTTAAATAAAATAATTATGAAAATAAAAGTTGTACAGTGATTTAATGCAGGTTGGCGGAGCCGACATCATTAAAATATTCTGAAGGAGTAAAATGTACATTTTTTGTAGTTTTTTCCCGTCAAGTGATAAAAAGCGAAGTAGGTTAATTAATTACGAGCTGAGGGAATTATTGTCATAAAGTAATTGTGATTAACAAGCTGGTAATTTAAAAATATTTTAACAGCTTATTTTGATCCAGCGGAATATTCAATGATAAACTTTCAGCTGTTACAAAATCCTAAAAACCTATCAAAATTTGAAAAAAATAGACTAACATACAAACATACAATACATACATGACATACGCTCGAAAAACATTACCCTCCTTCTAACGCAGTCGGGTAATTAGAGTAGGATTTGACGTTTCAAATAGTCCATTCAAATATTTATTTATTTACACAACGGCATTAAGTTTTACCATATACACACGCTGCGGCAGGTTATACAGAAGACCGAAGAGTATAATCTGCCCCTCTGCTTAGCGTTTGTGGACTACGAGAAAGCCTTCGATTCGATCGAGACTTGGGCTGTGCTGCAGTCTCTCCAACGGTGCCAGATCGACTATCGGTACATCGAGGTGCTGAAGTGTTTGTATGAAAACGCCACCATGTCAGTCCGACTTCAGGATCAGACATCAGAACCTATCCTCCTGCAGCGGGGTGTGAGGCAGGGAGACGTAATATCTCCGAAACTGTTCACGGCCGCAATGGAGGACGTCTTCAAGGTTTTGGACTGGAAAAGGCTAGGCATTAATGTCAATGGCGAGTACATCACTCATCTTCGATTTGCCGACGATATAGTCGTCATGGCTGAGACCACGGAGGACCTCAGTACAATGCTCGATGACCTCAGTAGAGCTTCCGAAAGAGTGGGTCTTAAAATGAACATGGACAAAACCAAGGTCATGGTAAATACCCATGTAGCACCCACTCCTATCAAGATTGGAGGCTCTGCACTCGAAGTTGTTGATGAGTACGTCTACCTGGGACAAACGATCCAGCTAGGTAGGGCTAACTTCGAGAAGGAAGTCAACCGTCGAATCCGACTCGGATGGGCGGCGTTCGGGAAGTTGCGCGGTATCTTCTCGTCTCACATACCACAGTGTCTCAAGACGAAAGTCTATGACCAGTGCGTGTTGCCAGTGATGACCTATGGACTCGAAACGTGGTCGCTCACAATGGGCCTCATCAGAAAGCTTAAAGTCACCCAAAGGGCAATGGAGAGGGCAATGCTCGGAGTTTCTTTGCGTGATCGAATTAGGAATGATGATATCCGCAAGAGAACCAAGGTTACCGACATAGCCCGAAGGATCGCCAAATTGAAGTGGCAGTGGGCAGGGCACATTGCTCGCAGAACAGATGGTCGATGGGGCCGAAAAGTTTTGGAGTGGCGACCGCGTACCGGAAGACGCAGCGTTGGAAGGCCTCCCACAAGGTGGACCGATGATCTGGTGAGGGTCGCGGGTAACCGATGGATGCGAGACGCACAGGACCGGTTGTTGTGGCGACACTTGGGGGAGGCCTATGTCCAGCAGTGGACGTCTTTCGGCTGATATGATGATGATGATGATGATGATTAAGTTTTAATTACTGTAGAACAGGTAATTCTATGCAACTAAATTTTACTCATGAGTTATAAACAGGCATTCCTCTCATTTTCGACTACTAATATGAGACCAATCATTTCTTTCCTCAGCATAGCTAGGTAAATTTGTCATATTATCATATGAGTGCGTTCAGTGCCTAAGTCAAGAGCCACAAGAATTATTTTGTGTCTCGTAAGCCAAGGCTTCTATCATTATAGATTATAGCACAATTTCAAACGACCCAATTAAAGTCTTCTACTTCGTGTCGCTGGCACGACAGTTGGTCAGATTTGGGTGGCCCAAGACGTTGCCACCGCCACAGCATCTTTGGTTGCCGCACACAGGTCACTCAGGCTGCATGTCTTGGGGCTCAGAGGGCCAGATTAAAGTTCAAACCATCTATTATTATAGCAACCTGAAGCTTCATCTGGATTTCTATACAAATAAAATTCCAGTTATCCCAAGTTCTATCATATCTGATATCATTAGTCGATGGAAAATGATAACAGATCATCTTAAACCCCTAAAAAGGCATTTACTCCGTTTCATCATCATCATCATCATATCAGCTGAAAGATGTCCACTGCTTAACATAGGCCTCCCCCAAGTATTGCCACAACAACCGGTCCTGTGCATCTCACATCCATCGGCTACCAGCGACCCTCACCAGTTCATCGGTTTACCTTGTGGGCCTTCCAACGCTTGGTCTTAGTTTTCGGCCCCATCGACCATCTGTTCTGCGAGCAATGTGCCTTGCCCACTGCCACTTCAGTTTGGCGATCCTTCAGGCTATATCGGTAACCTTGTTTATTTTTCGGATATCATCAATCCTGATTCGATCAAGCAAGGAAACTACTCCGTTTAAGTGATAATAAATTCTCCTCAAAACTTCTCCGAGTCAGCATGAGTCAACAACGTCACACAAGTTAAATCGATACGATTGAGCGTTTCACAGTACAAGTTTTCTGGTTAAGCAACTCGATCGGGCTTAGGGATGCACCATTTCTTAAGACGAGATGCCTGAAATGCATTTTTTTTATTATTGATAGGCACGCGCTTGACCACTATCTTACCTGATGGTAAGCGATGATGTGGTCGAAGATGGAGCACGCTTGCCTAGAAGTAACCTATTAACTTTTGACTTAAAGACTCCCAGGTTGTAGCTATCAGGAAACACAGACTCATCAGAATGTGTTCCCAAAACGTTTTTTGCGTGTGGGTGGGATGTCCACCATGTACCGTTGGCGCATCGCCGTACGTCTTGAGATCCGATAACGGAACGGGCTTGGCAGAATTAAACTATGCAATTCCGTTGCACAACAAAATGCAACCGATAGAAAACTAACAGGCTAGTAACTAGGCGTCGATGCTCAAGATTTCCTGGAAAACTACTAGTGCAATTTTTGGCCAATATTGTTTGGGACCTAGTTTTTATGTTATGTACCAATCTATGTTATCATTGTAACACTACTAATTCGTAACAATCTGAGAAGTCACTTTTGACAGCAGAATGCAACGTTGTTTTACTAGTAAGTATGAAAGAGACATGAAATAAATCTCTATCGCACTTAATGGTAAAGCGATCTTCTATCCCTCTCTCCTCAGCTGTCAAATCCAACTTCTTAGATTGTCACGAATATAAGTTAGGTACAGCAAAGGAAAACGTCACCAAGAAATATCGATCGATGATGGTTCCTACCCTTCTTAATAGGGTAGATTACTAAAAAATCTAATTAGACCGTCAGATAGATTTCAAAAAAAATTTGGACTTGAATTTTTTATTTTTTTCACGACAACAACTATATTGTGGTCGGCTCCCAGTCAAACCGGTATCAGCTGTTTTTTTATTGATTTGATAAAGCCAAAAATACGTGTCCAATATTTTACGATAAACTAAATGACGGACTAAATAGAATCATATTATTTTTTACTCAGGAATCATCCCTATTTTTCATTGTAAACCAAATATAACAATAAAGTACAGCAATAAAATATTCCACAATCAAAACCGAGCTTATCTAGAAGGCCACGGATTGTACGGACTTTAAAAAAGACTCTGACCTCTGAGTTTGTTTCGGTCTTTCTTTACTGGGTAGTGAGTCAGCTAGGAAGCCCCGGTTACGTCTATACTTTGTGCCAGATAAACTTGCAATAAAGTACATTGACCTTTCCCTAATATCCCTTCGTAGAAACCCCAACACATTATGAACCATTTTACATTACTAGAGAACATAAAGGATCACGATAGAAGTAGATTCAGGACTGCTCTAAGTCTTTATTTCTGTTTTTGATTTTAAGAAAGTCAATAAATGTATGTGGGTCAATGACCGTTATTGCACATTTATCTGGAATCTACTATAGTTAAAATTGACACAAAAAGATTGACGTGTACAATTAAAGGTATTTATAACCAACTTACAAAACAATAAATGTAATTTATCTTCATTCAAGATGTAAAAATAAACTTGCTGTAAGGTCATACAGAATCTAAGTTGTTGATAACCCTAACAGCATCCGTAAAGTTGGTGGCAAAGCCCATAGTATTACATCAACTGTTTTAACTTTGCAATTACGCCTCAAAACTTTAGATTCGTAAAATGTTAAACTTTATTTATTGTATGCGAGAATAATGGACGTTTTAAATGGCCCCAGTAATAGTTTATTTCATAATTTTAATAGTTGCACGAAAAGTTAGGACGACCATCTTAGCATACCGAGATTCCTCCGTCCTTCGCAAAGCACGTTAACTGCTGCGGCCCCGACATGTGAAAATTCCCAAATAAAAAATAAAACTTATGTAATTAGTAAATAAACATTAAATTCGCGATTGATTCGGCGCACACCGGTGTGTTGCCGGTGCTTGAGCGGGCCGTAAATCCCGACTGTCATTTGGAGATCTTTGGCAGTCGTCACAGATTTTCAGAAGCCGGAAACTTCTTAGCAAGTCTGACACCAGTCTTGCTAAGAAGTACCATGTTACCCAGTTAATGGGTTGTGGAGGTCAGATAGGCAGTCGCTCCATGTAAAATACTGGTATTCTGCTGAACCCGGTTTCACTGGGAGCCGACCACAATTTTGCTAAAGGACCCTGGTTAAGGATCTTGAATAAAAATTTGACTGTAAAAAAATGCAACTGACTTTCAAATTAAAATAACTTTAAATTCGGAATTCGATGTCAAAAAAACTAAGAAACAACCAAAGACGAATTTAAAGTTCTTTATACTTTGTAGTGTTTTTTATTTGGAAGTCGGTTGTATTTTTTTCTTGGTTGTATTTAATTTTAAAAAAATGTATTTTTTTTTTAATTTTATGCGTTTTTTTATAGTATAATTTTTCGTAATTCGTAACTATTGGAAAGTCACAAGAAAGCAAAATACGCATTTTTTTTAATTTGGATTAAGTACATATTGTTTTCCAGCTATTTTCATTTACTTAACCGATTTTGATAAAATTTCTATGGGACCAATCGGAAAGTAGGTATATCCTTTCAAAACGGTTCATAAAATGACGGAGTTACGAAGTAAAAAACATAAAAAAAGTACACCCGAACTGAGAACCTCCTTATTTTGGAAGTCGGTTAAAAAATATAACAGTCGTGGAAGTCATAGTAGATCGCGTAAACGTTCCGTTCTATGTCCTTTTTTTATGGATCGTGAATCATCAAATAACTCATTCTATCCTCTGAGTGGAGCGGGAGGGAGTGTCAGACTCTTACTGACTAAACCCATCCGTGCTTCTGACCCTACATTAGATCAACGTGTCTGATAAGCAAACGTCAACCGCAAAAAGTATAAAAACATTTTGGATATTATGCACCCTTTTTGAATATACTTACCATATCCATTATACTATTATGTATGCCATACAGGTTATAATCTCTAATCATATGTATGTATATGTTGGCAACAGTCGTTACTTTTTGCTCCCTCTTTCATCCATGGAAATGATGACATTATCCTATATTTCTGCTTCCATAATGTTAGAGCAGGAATTTAATACGGGAACATTATTATAGGAGTTAAACCTGGGAACATTTTTACTTATATTCACATTGTAAGAAGCCATTAAGTAACAAGTCATAGGTACTTTTGCATCTAAATCTAAAGTAGGTAAGTAGTACAAGAGGTAATTCCCGGACGTACTGGGCCTAAACCACCAACTCTTAAAGCATGACTTCCAGTAGGAAAGAGACGGAGCTATACGTCCTGTATAGCTCCGTCTCTTTCCCACTGGAAGTAATATTGAAGTAATACTGCTTTAAGAGTTGGTGGTTAGGCCCCAGGTCCCATTATACTTCCTACAGATTGGTAATATACATGACTGGTGCAAAGTTACACTGTAATGTTTTCCTCAACTATATTTTCTGTATGGTGTACATGATAAAGAGTATATTCTATTCTACTCTACTCTACTCTACTCTACTCTACTCTACTCTACTCTACTCTATTATATTCTATTTTACTCTATTCTATTCTGTGGCTGGGTTTAATAGCCTACTTTTAGTCTCAGAAGAATGCAGGGTTCCTTAATCCGCAAAAAAAAAATAACTTAAGTCTTAATAAATTTAATTTAAAAAATCACTATCGTAAACGAGTCCAAAAGACAGGGAAGAGTCTACAACAAAACTAAAATTATCTGATCAAGATCGTACGTAACCTACAGTGTCGATACAATACAAATAATTTTTCATTTTTTTTTTCATTCTCAGACAATGCATAGAGAAAGATCAATAGGTAGATAGGGAATATACATGAAACAATATAATGTCCGTGAAAATAGAATCAAAATAGAATTAAAATTGACCGAAAAACAAACGAGATTAAACTACTTTAAACAAACATATCTGTCCCTCTCGCGAAAATGTCGTTTTCTATGGCAGCGTGTATAGGCGTCATGGGTATTTGACGTCAGAGTTGGTATCGGACTTCTCTTTCTAATTGTCAACTTTGCAACTTTATAACTTCATTGCTGATGAAGGTATTTTAAAAAATAATCTCATAATTGTTTAGTAATGCTAATAAGTATTTTATTTTACAAATAAAAAAGTTGCATACATATTCCCTATAAACACCATTTTATAAGTCACGCCACGTTAAAACAAGGCTGTGAAGCTTCAAACAGAACTTAATGTCATTACTGAAAGTTTAGCTCAAAGAACAAACTTATTACACACATGTGTACCAAGAAATGTATAGTTTATCTTTAACAACTTTACCTACATAGACTGGTATTATAGCTTGCATACATCTGACGTCAAAACCAACGTTATCAAGAAACTTTGATTGCTCTCGACTCAATTTTAAGATCAATTTCCTGGAGTTTATAGTTTCCTAGTACCTGAGCTACGCGCTACGTACCTTTGAGCTACAGGCTACGACTTTGCTACGGCAGTGCTACGGGAATTATAATGCTAATAAGTTCCTGAAAGTTATTTAAAAAGTTGTTATTGCTAATGATTAAAATCTACTAATGAGAATTTATTTTAATTCGAGAAAGAAATAGGTTCGAATTCTTTTATGGAGACTAAATACGTTAGTTACGTTTTAAGTTGCCAAGAGGAAAAAGTCAAAAGCCACGGTCCTTTTTTATTTCAGTAAAGATTGGCTAAAATGTTGAAGACCCAAAAGTCAACCTTTCATTCTTAAGCCTGCTATTGTGAACTATTACTGGCTCAACAGAAGAAAACATGCCTACTCAATATTTTTTGGTAAACACATGAAACACTAAGGAGAAAGTAACACTATTTGAAAAGTAAGCCTAAAGAAGAAAGGAACTAACATACATACAGTAAAAAAGATTAATGTTTTTTTCATTTCATCATCTATTATCAAAATCTAAATATAAACACAAAACTATTTTGAGCAGACAGTGCAGACACATAAAAATATTCTAAACACGACGACGACGTCAAAGCTATATTTTATTTACAGATGTGACGGGACAGCGTTATTCCATTATATTTTGGATGATATGTGTCCAAACATGCGAAATTGTCCATAACCCAGCTGCCAGAATTGTGTGCCTACCCTGAATTTATTGTTAGTGACACCACCTCTAATAATAGAAAAAATATCACTCTCATAGTGAATTTCAAAGGGTCTACATTTAGTGAAAATTCCATTTTAAATGGCTCAAGGGTTTTGATAACAAAATAACAGAGGAAAATAGTTAAATGCCATGCACACATAAAAGCACTTTGCAACCGAAATTCCGGGCATTTAAAACGACCCAAAAAAGTATGCCCTGAGGGTAAAGGAAGGCTCGGATTCGGACTGATTGCAACAGGTCCTAATTCCCCTAGGGGACCTCAAATTACACCACAGAAAGGTTCTTGTGTACCTTTAGTTTTACTCTATTATCTTCATCGTTTGATGTCGACTTCACTCCTGTTTTTACGTTCGTTCAGGGAAAAGAACGAATGCTTTCGTGAAATGTGAGCTGAGGAAATGTTGATTTGAGCATGACGGTCACGTTTCGGTCTTCTCTTATGAATAAAATAGAACAGCTCAATTTCTTGCCGAAGGTACTGACAGATTTTATGCCGTCATCAAGTTCGGTTTCTTGGTTTACTTGATTTTGTTAAAAGTTATGAAATATTTTTGTATTGAATATGAAACAGTGTAATTGTTTCACCGACGTGATTTTTTTTCTGACCTCTACAAGGCAAAGTACCTTCTCGAAAGTAATCATACCTATTAAAATCACTTTTCATACTCGAAAATTGGCGCTTATTATACTATTTTCGAGCCCACTCTTATACAAGGCTCTCTCTCAAGAACGTTTCAAACATTTGAATAACGAGCAATTGTAATTTTTTCCATAGAAAACTATCAGCAAATACAAGTCATCGACTCACAATCCCCTTACATAGGTGTGCGATGACACGAACTGACTAAACCTGAAACCATATCAATTGGTATCCGCAGGAAACAGCGTGCAAATCGAGTTAGTCGGAAGCCACACTTATGTCGGAAGAACCTCCATTTAAGTGTATAGAGAATATTGAAGTGTCCGCTACTGTAATAGTTTCAGGCTTTTATGTTCAAAGGAATTTGAACAGTTCTACAAAAATGTAAATTGAATTTTATTCTTGGATCATACGGAGTTTAAAAGGAATGTAACGAAACTGGTGTTTAAAGAATGCATTGGGTTCCCATTCCTGACTTGACAATTATGTAAATTGAGTTCTCATTCATCAATAAGCAAATTCAGCTTTGGAGTAAGGCATAGCCTTGTTTACCTACTACTTCACATCGGTATACCTCCAATTTGTGATACCATTACACCCAGTTTCCGCTCTCGAACGTGGTCGGTCCCTACTTTTGCTTTTTAAAAAGTATCATTTTCATTGGTTTGCCTTTTGAAGCTTAATAGCTCTTGGCTAAATAATAACAGCCGCACGGATCGATCTTCAAGGTTAAGCAATTCTTGACGAGGTTGATCTATGGATGGTGACCATCTTAATATATCAAGGTTCCTCCGTGCCTCGGAAATCACGTTAAGCCGTTGATCCCGGCTGTCATTTGTAGATCTTCGTCAGCTGTTATCGCCCACCCCGAGAAGATCGTTGCTCCACCTAGCCTGTGGGAGTCACACGATATGTGTCCCGATTTGAGGTCTCCACTGTGTGTATTTACACATGCACCTTTTTTTTAAGGATGGGAAATCATCAAATGACTCCTTCCTCTCTGGGCGGAGCGGGGGGGAGTGTCAGACTCTTACTGACTAAAACCCATCCGTGTTACTCCTATTGCCCTTTGCGTTCCAGGACCGCGGTGACTCTTTCGAACAAATTCCGCAGCTTACACAGCCACCTACGCGCCTGACTCGAACATCATGACTATGTTTTTGCTTATGCAAAACCACTTTACCATAGACCGCAAATAGGTTAAGTTTTTGTGTTACGGCTATCAGGTACCTAACATGCCTGTAAGGTAACCTCCTCAATCAGCTGTCATATCAAGGAAAACCGACACTGCACGTAATATGTGTCACCGTTTACTAACCCTTTATGACTAAATTTTGAATTTAATTTATTGTGCATATGTCGCAGCCAACTAGCTTAATCAGCCGTTAAATGATAAATGATATTTATTTTGTAAGTAGGTTAAACATAACACTTTTACACGTCTTTTCACGTTAACTGCGCCTTTGTTACATCTTTGTTTTAATATATAGTTTAATGACTTGCCCATGTCGCTGATTAAACGGCGCAGGATAAGAAAGGGCAATGAAAAGGCTAGGCTTTTTTAGTTTTTTTTGTAGTTGGCTGCGACACATACAATGATATTATCTATTAATTGTTATTTTTTGGGTTTTTTGTTTAAAAATCCAATAACATCAATTTGTTAGTTATTTTCCTTTCAAGGACCACAGAAATATCTTCGCTGATGCGTTTCCATTATAGAGGACAGCCATGGCGGAAATATTTCAAAGATGTACTTTCATTCCAACAGATATATTGAAAAACATTTCAGCAAATATTTTAGCATCCATTTAAATTTCTTTTGAAACATTTAACTCGCTCTTTGAATAATTAAGATATATACATACTTCCATGAAAGGTACCTTCAATCGTATTTCAAAAACCCCGACCACAAAAGATTCACCTCGCCTACAAATCGAAACTAAAATGCGCCATCCTTTCTTCAGGCGCGAAACTAACGTCATAGTTAGGCGTCCATTTTTTTATATTTTTCCACTATCTCTTCCACCATAATCTTTATTTATGACCGTGTTCGTGCTAAGCTTGTAGACTAGCGAGGTATAGTTTACGATGTATAGGATCGACCGATTATAAGTTCACCACAGTCCATCCATTTACCGTCTAGTCACTGGTGTCTAGTTTTTCTTTGTTCTGACTGAACTGGAGATTCCAGGTCGTGGATTATGGCAGTATGTTAGTTTTTATTTAAGGAGACTTCTCAGTCATATTGGCTGTATTTAATAAGGAAGCATTGAGTTTTTTTGTTCCCATTGAATAAAGAGCAATGACCAAAAAATCAAATTACTTCTTAGACCTACATGATATTGCCGAATTTGTTCGAAAGAGTCACCGCGGCCCTGGAACGCAAAAGGCATTAGGAAGAACACGGGTGGATTTCAGTCAGTAAGAGTCTGACATTCCCTTCTGCTCCACCCAGAGCGGAAGGAGTTATTTGATGATTTCCCATCCTAAAAAAAAGATTTTCATAGAACGTTTCTGGATAGCCCATATACCTCTTCAAACGCCTTTTAGTGCAGATATCAAATCAATTTCAGCAAAAACATTGCTACACACGAAAACAGCTTCATAACGAATGAGTTTTCAGGAATGAAGTCAATTGTAACCAGTCATTTAGCTCTGGCAAACCTACTACTACTACCTATGAAGGACTACTTTGCAGTTACAGCTTTGCGATCAGAAAACCCTGAAACTCTGCTGTGAACAAAATTCGAATGAAGTGTTTAAGCAGAGCTCATTAACGCTACCGGTATTTAAAACAGTAACCAAGATCAGAACAAATCTCAAGAGCCTCATCATTTATACAATAAACAAAAGAGTCCCATTCAAGAACCACTTCACGTGCAACAATCCCCAATGACTAAGTAATTAATAGGTCCATTAAAAAACAGCTGATCGTTCCCTTGTAACAAAGTCCGTGTTCCTTCCTGTGCTATTATCTTATTACACTATTATCCACTTGGGTCGCAATTAAGAGAGGGCAAAGGTCCAATCGGGCGCAGACAGTGCGGACACCCATCGGATAGCGAGGAAATGTACTGTTTAGTTCACTTGTGTGTTTAAGATGGGAGATAAGAATTTGTATTTTCTAAAAGGATGGAAAAAATCTAGAAGAGAAGAGAAGTATATTGTTTTGGGGTCTTTGGAAGCAGTTTTGGGAAATAATTTGAAAATATATTATGATTGAGCCGTTTGAGGTTGAAACACTAGGGGCACAGGTTCTGCCAGGCTTGTGGATTTTGTTCGAGTTACCGCAGCCCTGGAAAGCAAAGGGCACATGGAGGAGCATGGATGGGTTTTAGTCAGTAAGAGTCTGACACTCCTTTCCACTTCCTCAGGGTCCTAGTGCTCATCGAGTTTCTCGTGCCATCAGTAAGCAGTTAGTCGACTTATTATGTGTCCAGAAAGCCAGCCAAAGAATCAGTATTGGCATTCAACGTGGCAATGCTGCCAATATTTAGGGCACTTTTCGGTACCCAATGATTTTTGCCCTCTCCTTTTGTATAATTAAATAGGTATCTTATTGTGTACTATTTATTTTTGGAGACGTTGTTATGGTGATACATTTATTTGTCCGCTATTTCTAAGTCACGGATCTTGGACATCACTGACAAAGGAAAACATCGTGATGAGACCGAAATCTGAAATCTCCAACTAGCATTTTGGAAGCGGACGGATTAATACTTGTGCCTTTACTAAGTAACAAGATGCTGTTCAAATTAATGGACTGTTGACACAGTATAAATATGGACAGTACGGAAACTAAGCCTAGTTGAGAACATAATTACCTACGCTCCATTGAAACAATAGGGTTGTCACTTTTAATGTTTTTGATATATGTTTTTTTTTACATTTTTGTTCTGTAGTGATCAATCAATCGAATTTGAATAAATAGCTTACAAACATAATTTAAATAGGTAATCTCATGGCGTCGGTTAACCTCAGCAAAAGACGATAGTATAAACACGGAAATCAATTTAATATTAACACACAACAACTTGTAGAACTAAAGATCTTTAACTTTGTCATTACGGCGGAACCTTTTACAAGTTTTAGCGGGAGCGTACGCGAGCCGCGGTTGGACGAAAAGGTTTCAGGTGCTCGTCGGAGTGGGCGCGCGGTAGACGCCGCAGCGCAGGTAGCGCGCGGGCTGGGCTCATGAGCGGCTACGAACCGTACCGCGTTTCAATCCGAAAATGCGTGTGATATCTAGTAATTAAAAAACCCATTACATAAAAAAATACACACACCCATGACGAAAAAATTGATAGGTACCTTTTGCAGCCGCCATCTTGGATTCACGTTTTGACAGCACTATCGGCTTCAACACCCTCTAAAACCATGAAAACGACACCCATGACGAAAAAATTGATACCAATTGCAGCCGCCATCTTGGATTCACATTTTGACAGCACTATCGGCTTTAACACCCTCGAAAACCATGAAAACGACACCCATGACGAAAAAATTGATACCAATTGCAGTCGCCATCTTGGATTCACATTTTGACAGCACTATCGACTTTAACACCCTCGAAAACCATGAAAATGACACCCATGACGAAAAAATTTATAATTATTGTATCCGCCATCTTGGATTCACATTTTGACAGCACTATCGGCTTCAACACCCTCGAAAACCATGAAAACGACACCCATGACGAAAATATTGATATAGAATACCCTATTGCAGTCGCCATCTTGGATGTACTTTTTGTTACCACTATCACTATTGCACTATCAGCTTTAAATACCCTCAAAACCGCCGCATTCATGATTTAGAAGTAAGTTCACGAATTCATTAAGATCGATCACACAGACTTATACGTAATTCGATAACGAATAAATAACAATAACTAGGAATCATTCTTACCTTTCAATATCAGCAGGAAGGTTAAAATACAATAGCTCCGGTTTTGATGAATCCGAGTTCAAACAGCCGTATACTACGCAATACTTTCCTGGCATTTTCAAAAATAAGAAGTTAAACGAGACCACTCGTCTTGACGCGGCACTTGCTACTGCGAGTCCCGCGAAGTTACCTTAGGAGTCTCGTCGGTGTGCATGTTTGTGTGAGTGTGCCGTTTCGAGCATTTGTAGGGAGTTTCCCTACTGTCCATATTTATATTGTGCTGTTGATCAAGCAAATAGAACACAGACAAATATTTCTTAACCTAAATACGTTTAGGTCACATACCTGTCTTCAAATGAATAAAATGTAAATGTCTCACCAGTATAGACCTATAAGGAAAAGTTCAAGAAACCGACATTCGTAAAAGCAGTCCCTTTGATGCCGATATGTCAAAGTTCAAGGCTGCCTGCTTTGTTGACTTACAAGCAAGCAAATGTTTATAGAACTTGATTGAACGATTTTATCAATACTGATTTGTAAGAAAACGGTTGGGTACCTTGCTAGGTAGCCAACCTTCTCCAAATCTAAATCTGATTTTTTTTACATTCACCGATGTAACAACCTATGTGAGGAAAATTTTCAGAATGTCTGTGGAACGCTAAATAGTCTGGTCAAGTTAGCTCATTTAATTGGGGTAAGGTTACAATAATTCGCATAGAGCTAAAAATTGGTACGAGTGTCGGGAACACCATTATAAATGAAATTCGCAAAAATGTTTTTTTTTGTATTTTTCAGCCAAACGGTAAGCTTTCGAAAACTGTAGGTCAAGCAATTATCTACAAATCGTGTTTTTTTTTCACTTTTTTCTTGAGAACCACCATTTCTGAATAACGGCGATTCAAAAACTTGTGTTCTTCACAATGTGCACGAGTATTCTGCATATTTAGGCTGACTGATAATTGAGTGCGTTCCTTGAAATAGGTTATACTAGAGCTCTACCAATTTTTACCTCTATGCAAATTATAGTAACCTTGAATGTCTCTTTTGACCGGACTATTAAGAGGAAGGTTACCTTGCTTTTAAAACCTTCCACAAAAACAGTCCTTCCATTGTCGTTTGGTCTTCCAAACGACAATGGAAGTACTGTGTGAAAGATGACAATTATGTGCTAGATAGCAGGTTACTACTATGATAACGCCTAATAAAGCATATGTGTGAAGTAATGAAGAAGACATGTTACGCCAATCCTCAATTGGGATAAACGAAAGAGAATGACGACCTTTATGTATTTAATGCCTGTTTTATGGTATCCCTAGTATAAGTTTGGCGTGAACATTCTCTTTCAAATGTAATGCAGTTTCTTGGAAACATGATTGTTCTTTGACTAAAGCCAATAATTAGAGTTCTGCATGTTGTCGCAGTATGTTCCCGGAAGCGTAACTTCGTGAAACTTCGCCAGAAGTTTTAAAGCTCAAAGAGTCTCTAGGCATAAGGCCCGACGTACCCGGCAGTCTGTTCTGAATTCAGCCATAAATGCCGATTTTAAACTAGGTAGTTTTTAGTAAAGATTGAAAGAAACTTTCAGTTTTTGAACGAGAATAATTTTAGAAAATTATTCTGATGCCGATTTTAGACAAAGAGCTGAACTAAGTCAGCACAGCTATCTAAACAAGGTTGAAAAAGTATGGAGGTGTGCGGAACAGTGTGTGAATTCCCGCGAACTCCATTGATAAGGGAGGGTCCTCACTTCCTCAGACCAGATGGATGTTGTGTCCGGTGGGCAACAGCCCGATGGTTGCCGTCGGCCTGTTGTGTACGTTCAAATGATGCATTGAACTTTGATAGCGCGATTAGATTTGTGTGACGTCAGGTATTTTTAACCGACTTTAAAAAAGAGGAGGTTCTATGTTCGACTGTATGTATTTTCTTTTTTTTCATGTAGATATAGGTATTCACCAATTTCTCCGCCAATTGTGGACCGATCCTCAAAATATTTTTTTCAAAATTGGAAAGTCGATACTCCCGAGTTGGACCCATTGTTACCAAGTCAAAATTTTCAGAATGGCGTAAGTCAGTTTGGAACGTGTTATACACCGATTGCAAATCGCACTCAGATACTTTTGTAAACAACAAACAAACATACAACCGACTTCCAAATAAAAACACTACAAAGTTCGGAACTCGGTTTTAAATAAACGAAAAAACACCGACTTCCGAGCAAATTTTATACTTTGTAGTATTTTATAGTTGGAAGTCGGTTGTAAGTACTTAAGTTTGATTTACAATCGGTGTGTAACACGAGCCAAACTGACTTACGCTTCTCTTAAAATTGATTCAGACAGACGCGATCTACACTATTCCTGGATTTGCCAAATGACACATTACATACATACATACTTACGAGAACGATTCCTTAATATGATGTGAGGTCATATGAGTCACATAATCCGGCTGGCGACGCGACCGATAGGTCACTCGGTCATATGTCTATGGCTTCTGCAGAGATGTCAAACTGATTAGATCTGTGACGTCAGACCAGTTGGTTTTCCTACTAATGCGGAGTAGGTACACTCAGAAGTCGGTTAAAAAGTAAACTATTTCCTTTTGCGATAACATTGCATTAGTACTTCAAGGAAAATTACGAATTCAAATCAAGCAGCCAGAAAAGGAGCTAGAAAAACACAATTGTTTAGGATTTTTTTCGAAAGAGTTACCGCGGCCCTGGAACGCAAAAGGCATAAGGAGGAACACGGATGGGTTTTAGTCAGTAAGAGTTTGACACTCCCTTCGGCTCCACCCAGAGCGGAAGAAGTCATTTGATTATTCCCCATTCATAAAAAAAGGCCAGAGAAGAACACAATTCGATTTTCGCAAATGTTTGAAGTTACGGGAGGCGTACCATAAGAGCTGGTGCAAGATCGCGAGTGAGAAGAGTGTCTATCAGCACAGCATATCAGTGGGCATATTGATATATTGATATTGGTATATTGATGTAAAAAAAAAAAACGAAAGGCCCGTTTTCTTGCTACCTTGTTTGCATTTTGATATTTGTTGTGTGAGCGAGAACAAATGGTAGTTAGAAGTTAGAACTAATTAGGATGACAGCTATAAATAGATTCTCACAGATATTTTTAACAGCCAAATATTGCTCTGGCTGGAATGTCAAAGCGCTATTTTTATAAATTTATAAATGGGAGTGCTATTTTAGGAATCACAATTTAAGTACTACTCCTGTGTCTGGTGGCGGTTTTCGGTCTTATTTCAGGCAATCCGTTCCTTATCTCCTAAGTGGCTGAATATTGTTCTACGCTAATATGAAACCCCTAGGGCACTGGCAGCAGGGTGTGAATGTTAAGCTGAGTTGCAAACGATGCTCCACTTCCTATCCTGCTCTTTATGTCCCAAAACGTATCCAAAATGAACTATGCGCTGACACCATCGATCGATGCCGTGGTATTTACTGTCGTAGTACACGATGTAAAAGAAGATAAATGTAGGATAATAATAGATGGTATTATGGGTATTATTGAGATTTTTTAGCTAATTGACATGACATTAATTGTTAATGTTTCTTATTTCTCATTATTAATTTTATTCTATTTATATTGTATGCATTTTTTTATTTGTATATGTAATGAATGTAATGATTTGCACGCCGTAAGGTAATCTTATACTGTAACTACACTACATTTAGAGCAAATAAAATTCTGATTCTGATAATTCAATAATATGTAAAGAACTGATATGAAGAACCCCCCGCCCCTCATAAGATAACTTATCAAAGCCATCGTGTCATGATTCTGTTGTGAGAGAGAGACGGAACTTTCTACAGTTTCTACATATAACCGTCAAACAGAGATCCTTTTTCAACCACGGAATCATGCTGGCATTGTCGCTTCATAGTACGGCCCATCTTCATTCTAATACTGGGTACCTACAATAGAAAGGATGTGCATTGTGCTATGATATTTCCAATGCAGCGATAGGTATGTAGGTACTCTTAAGTGAGTATAGTGATCCGGAAGACATGAATTGATCAAGCTAATTAGAGATCAACGCCCTTGCGGTCAAAGATCTGAGCAGTTGGTTGTTCATCAGTCATCCTATTAAGTTCGAAGTTATGAAAGTATCTAAGAAAATGTATATTAAATTACTTTGTCGATAAAATTAGTGGAATGGTCATAAATTAATGGCGTTTCTTTTTTTTCTTATATTATGTGAAGTTAAGCGAAAGAACAGAAGAAAATTTCTTTTTCGAAGTTCATTTTTAGGGTTCCGTACCCAAAGGGTTTTTTACCCTTTGGGTACGGAACCGTGAACGGGACCCTATTACTAAGACTCCGCTGTCCTTCCGTCTGTCCGTCTGTCACCAGGCTGTATCTCATGAACAGTGATAGATAGACACTTGAAATTTTCACAGATGATGTATGTCTGTTGCCGCAATAACAACAAATACTAAAAAAATAGAATAAAATAAATATTTAAGAGGGCTTCCTATACAACAAACGTAATTTTTTGCTCGATATTGATAACGGTAATAGGTAGACGCTTCAAATATTCACAGAATATTTAGTTATATATTCACTTTAAAAATAAATAAAAATAAAACAAATATTTAAGGGGGGCCCCATACAATAAATGTGATTTTTTTGCCGTTTTTTCATAGATACGGAACCCTTCGTGCGCGAGTCCGACTCGCACTTGGCCGGATTTTTTTAGTACCTACATATATTTGATTAATAACTATCTAATGCCTGGAAAAAAATGGATGGTGATACTTAAAATCGAGCAGCACAGCATTTTCGTGAATATTGTAGATACCTATCCATAATGTGGTAATGAAAAAGAAAAACACAAATTGTAAGTATAAAAACAGATCTTCTAAAAATATGCGAATACTTACAAAAGAGATGCTCTATACAGTCTATACAGCGTGTTCTCTTTTTGTGTATTTTCGCCAGTTCCCATTTACCTTTAATCAGCTTGATCCGCACATCACTTCTACTTTCAAACGCCTGTGTGTTCAGCAGAACGCAAAAGGTTATTCAAAAGCTATAGAAAAACGGTTTTTATTTTTGGATAACATTGTTCGCGTTTTCGCTTTAGTTCACAAACTCCTGCCTATGTAAACATTGCTTTTAACAACTTTTCACTAGTAAAAACAAATACGGGAAACTTTTGGTAATATAATGATTTTCATTCCAGGCATACTAAAAATGTTAGTTATAACTTTCTGTTAGTGTTAATTTTTGTAGTGAATAATAATGAACGTAGTACATATTGAGTAACTTTACATTTACCTATTAGTACTAGGTACTACTTTTTAAAGGATGACAATATTAAAACCATTTTTTTTTCAGATAACTAATTGCTAAATGATATCAATTTTGTAAGTTGGATAAAAATAACACATTTATACGTCAATCTTTGTTGATATTTTAAACTAGTATTTTCTGTCTGACCACCCTGGGAAGAAACACCGAAACAAACTCAGAGGTTGGCTCTTTAAAGTTCATACAATCCGTACTGGTCAAATAAAGGCTCCTCAAAACCGTTCGAATTTCGAAGTGATTTACAGAACAGTTGTATTGGTTTTCCCCTACCCTCGTAACTTTAGGAATTTGACCCCTTTTTTTAAGGATGGGAAATCATCAAATGACCCCTTCCGCTCTGGGTGGAGCGGCAGGGAGTGTCAGACTTTAACTGACTAAAACCCATCCATGCTCCTCCTAGTGCCTTTTACGTTCCAGGGCCACGGTAACTCTTTCGAACCAAATCCGCAACCAATTGTGACCCCTCGTGTACTTTTTCAGAGTGTAAATCATAGTTGCGAAGTTCATTACCGCGATGTACATTACTGCGAAAGTTCATCATTGCGACGTACGCTGTCGCGAAAGTTCTTTACCGCGATGTCCGTTACTGCGAAAAGTAACGTACTTCGCGATAATGAACTTAGCAACTCTGATGATGCGAGAAAGTTGCTCAACTTTATGGCCCTGATACATTGATCTCATCGGTTTGATGTGTATATCTTAGAGTACGACTGGCATACGCTGCGCGATGTAAAAGTTCCTAAAAAAATATTAATAAAGAAAAAAAAACTATGATTTACACTCCAATTTTCAGTACCACGATCACTTTTCAGCCTACTACTATAAAAATACTGCTCCTGTGTATTTATTCACTTTGCCGTAACACTTGGCAACACATCCATGTTAAAACGGGTTTGCCCCACTTCCGTCAAGAAAAAGCTTACAGGGCTTCATTCGCGTTCGAACTTGATTAGTTTTAATTCAGCCAAGTTAATTAATATAGTGCCAAGTGTGGTTCCCTCTGGAAGTGAATCTTCATTCTTAATTAAGTCACATTTAATTTCTCTCAATAGTTTTTGCTCCTCGCATTTACAGAGCTTGGGTATCTAGTTGAAAAGCAGAATGAATTTGCAGTGAATGATTAAAAATGTTGCTTATTTTCAACAATATTGAAGGGGTTCTGAAGCTGGCTGAAATGATGATGATGACGAGTTGATGAACGATATAAGGCGAAGTTGCCAATGATATTTCATACAAGAAGAGAGTATACGATGAGTATTGAACTAAATATGTATGCACTTTCTAAATTATACATAAACAAATAAAAATATTAGGCTAAAATCACATGACCAGGGCCTTTTTTTTTTTTTTTTTTTTTTTTTTTTTTTTTTTTTTTTTTTTTTTTTTTTTTGTAGGATGGGAAATCATCAAATGACCCCTCCCGCTCTGGGTGGAGCGGCAGGGAGTGTCAGACTTTTACTGACTAAAACCCACCCTTACTCCTCCTAGTGCCTTTCTTCCCAGGGCCGCGGTAACTCTTTCGAACAATTCCGCAACCCTGGCAGGCTCTGGCCCTGGCGGGCCCCGTCTCCGTTGCTGACTGCTCGTTGCTGACGGCGCGTTTGGAGTGAACGCGCCGTCGACTCTGGCCTGACCTGATCGGACAGCGAGCTACCCATTGCTCGCTGTCCGCAGGCGTCAGTCACTGAGCCTTGCCCAGGAGCGTCAGTTCCTGAGAGGCGCAGCGACCGACGTACGTCTGGAGGAGGCGAAATGGGGCCATTACTGGCACTCCATTCTCGCCCCCTCCCGAGCAGTTGCAGCGGCGGCGACGGTGGCGGCGGCTGCGGCGGAAGCGACGGCGGCGGCGGCGGCGGTGGAGGAGGGTTTCTTCCTCGTCCCGGCCCTGGCGGGTGGACCGCAGGCTTTGCCCCCAGCCCAGTGATCGGCCGGCTTGCCAGCTGCCGCACATGCGAAGCAGTGCGGCGCGGCGTCACACGAGCCGGCCCTGTGACCGGGCTGACCACAGCGGAAGCAGTGGTCACTGCGGTCCACCTCCGAGGTGCAGAGTGCTCCGACATGGTTGCCAACTTGGCAACGGAAGCACCTCAGAGGTCTGGGCTCCAGCAGTTTCACCTGCGCGGAGACCCAGCCCACCAAGAGCCTTCGGCCCTCTGAGATTTTCTTGGCCGCCGACACGGGGCAGCTCACCACTACGGTTCGCATGCCCGTGTTGTCAGGACGGATGGTGCCCGCCTTCACCTCCTCTGCAGAGCACCCCCCCGTCCTGACGACGGCGGCCAATACCTCCTCCTCCGTGACGGAGTCGTCCAGGCCCAAGATGCGCATATCTATGCACTTCGTGGGTCTGGACACTCGGACGTCATCCGCGCCCAGGGACGCCCTAAGCCTTTCGGCTAGAGCGTCCGCGGCCGGACCGCTGCCTGCTCCAGGGATCTCGAGCATCCTGGCCCCGGTCATGGTGACCCTGAGCCGGAGACCCCCGACGATGCCAAGCTCACCGAGGTTGATGGCCTCCTTGGCCTTGGTGAGCGTGTTGGCATACGTCACGCCCCTCTTGACCGCGTCCGGCTGCAGCGTTAAAACTACAGCCGCGGTCTTCGGGGCGCGGAGCGCAGCCGCGACGCCTCGCGCTCGCTGCCGCCGCCTTCTCTCCCGCCTCTTTGCCGCCCTGGCTGCCTTACCCGCCTTCTTCTTCTCCCCGGCCACTTGCCATTCGGCTTGAGCCGGGGGAGGTTCAGAAGGCGAGGAAGCCGGGGGGAGCTGCTGCACGGCTGGCGCAGGAGCCTTCGCCGTCCGCGCAGCCGCCCCACCCTTCCTCTTCCTTCCCGGGGCCGGGTCCGGTTTTCCCGACACCGGCTTCGCGGGTGCCGGCCCGGACCCTTTGTCCTGGCTGGACGACCCCGGTGTGGCAGCCACGGCGGCCGCGTATGACGCCGCCTTTTTGCGGCCTGGAGCCTTCCCACTCGCCGCTAACGGGGGGCGCAGGACGATGCCCTCCAGGACGGAGAAACGCGCCTGGAAGGCAGCCATCTCCTGCCGCACAAGGTCCAGCACCTGGCCCTCCTGCGGCACGGGCTGGCTGTCCTCCTTGCGCCCCCCTTCAGGCGCCCCCTGTGGGCCGGCTCCCTGGAGCCTGGCCAGGTCTGCTCGGAGCCCCGCGTTCTCCCTCTGGAGACGCTCGGTGGCGGCAGCCAAGCGGGCGACCTCCGCCCGCAGCTTGGACAGCTCGTCCGCTGGAGGCCCACCTCGGTTAGCCTCCGCTGCCGCCAGGATGGAGGCCAGCGCCGCGCTTATGGCCTTGTTTTTGGAAGATAACTTCCTTTTCAAGGCCACATCGCGGATCGCGGCCTCCACCACCTCCGCAAACTCGGCCCTCCGAACCCGCTCCTGTCCGGAGTCATCCGGCTCACCGCCGGAGGACTCCGAGCCAAGAGCCGCACGACCGCCATCTTCGGGGGGTCGTCTAGCATCCTTGGAGGCAAGGACTCTGCCCTTGCCTCCCTCTCGGCCCGTACCCCGCCTGCTGGTGGGGATTTTACGGGCCGAGACCACCTCTTCGCTGCCGGACGACCCCCGGTCCTCCTCAGATCTGGGCCGCTTGCGGAAGGACCTGCAGTCCTCCGCAGCAGCCCCCGCCCCCTCGGGTACAGGGCTCACCGAGCTAACGGTCGCCAGGTCGTCGGAGTCCAACTCGGACTCCGACTCTACACCCGCGCGACGCTCAAGCGAGCCCTCCTCCCAACACAGCGCGCCTCCGCCCGCGCTCCGCCCGACCGACACTCTGTCGGGCGAGCTGAAGTTGTACCCGATCAGGTCCTCGAAGGATAATTCGGATCGGGGGCCTCCTCGGCCACTGTTGCCATCGGCAATCGGGTTGTGGATAGCACCGTTGCCCCCCCCAGAATACGAGGGGCTTGACGCATAAAGCGTGGCGGATTCCCGGACTGCTGTGCAGTCCGAACCGCCCTGGGGTAGTATCTTTTTTTGGGCGCTATCCATGATTTCCTTTTTGAGGGTGCGGTCCCTTTCTCCCCTCCTCTCTCCCTCTCTCTCACTGCTTGCTCGCTGCCCTCACAGTCACGTCTGATGATCAGACGCGTACCAGAGAGCAGCGAGCAAGCCAATGAGACGCACACCGTCCGTGGACCCGAACACTGCTCAAGTCTCCGAACGGTGCGCCCCTCTTGTGTCTCTCTTGGTCTGGTCTCTCACTTGGGACCTTCCGGCATGAGTGGCTCTACCGGCAAAGCCCCCAAGATCACTGAGACACGCAAGCCCCACCACGACGGCAACGTGGAGACACGGTTGGTGGGGATGACCAGGGCCTCAAGTATGCTATTACAATAGTGTCAGAATGGTCTATCATTGATTCCATAATTTTTGATTTTGACAAGTTTGGTAATCTACTAATATAAAAGCGTCATTATGACTTTCCAATGGTCAAACACTGACACACCGTTGAAAGAAATGGCATAGAATGGTAATCTCGTACATAATGACAAATGAATTACAGACGTATGCGGTGATTTGCTAAAATTTTGACAGTTCCTTTAATCAGTGACCTACCATTGGAACGTTACTGTGCAGTCATTGCTTTTTAAAGACATTGAATATTTGGAACCATGATTCTATTACAAGACCATTGACCGACCAATGATCGACAATTATGAATTTAGCAGATTACGAACTTATAGCAAAATGACAATGGGATCGTGTTGGAATGAAGAATTTGTACAAATAGCAGACTTGGGGCCCAGTCAAGCCGTTGTCATTGACACCGAGAAAAACGTGGAAGATTCCCAGCTTGGTCTTCAGTCGTAAACAACCAGTAAAAAAATCAGCAAACTTGTATCTCTCGATGGATAACACAGACACGTTTCAAGATAAACAAGAAGAGCCGCCCATCAAATAACTAATGAGATAAGGCACAAAGAAAGAGAAAATAGAGACATTTGGAACCATATTATTCCCTTTTATCTATTTGACAAGTGACATGTTTAAATGAGTCAATATTATCGAATTTTTATTAGTGCGCAGGTGCTCAGTATGAGTCATCTTTGTTATCGAATCGGAAATATTGGCACGTACGTTCTGAGGTACCTAGCTACTTTACCTATATTATATTCATGTACAATACTATACCGCCGTCATAAGAAAAAGGACGTATCTACACCAAACGAAGTAAGTAACCGATTTCCGACATTATGAAAATAAGTTAAGGTTGGAAATCGGTTACTTACTTCGTTTAGTGTAGATACGTCCTTTTTAGGGTTCCGTAGTTGACAAGGCACCCTTTTCGTTTCACCATGTCCGTCTGTCTGCGGTTTAGCTCAGAGACGCTAAGTACTAGAAAGTTGGTACATATTAATCACGACGACAAAGAGGTATAATAAAATTTTGAAAAAACAAAATTACGGTAGGTAGGTAAACCCCTACACGTAAAGTAGAGAATAATTTTTAGCTTCTATCCAGTGGTATGCCGTGTGGTTGTTGGATAGGTCGTTTAAAAATATTGAGGGTGTATTAAACCATTTTTCCACTCCAGGATCCGATTGCGAAATATTAAGCTTTAAAGAGCTAATGTTTGTTGGAATCAAGTGTCCCCCCTCTGCCAGCTAAACGGTTGTTTTTGGAGACGTAAAAAGAATATGATATTACATAATTATAATGTATAACGAATTTAAAAGGAAAACTCTCACAGCACGGCTTTACAAGTTAACGAGTAAAAGCCGACCAACCTAAAAAATGTGACTGATTAGTTAAACATTTCGTGGTAACGTCATATGAAAATGACTTAAATCTAAGTGTATTTGTAACTTAGCAATGTCATAGTCATCATCTGCCTAGCCTTTTCCCAACTACATATATTGGGGTCGGCTCCCAGTCAAACCGGATTCAGCTGAATACCAGTATTTTACGTAGAGCGGCTGCTTACCAGACACTGGGTAACACGGTACTTCTTGGCAAGACTGGTGTCAGATTTTCTGGCTTCTGACAATCCGTAACAACTCCCAAAGATCTACAAATGACAGCCGGGACCAACGGCTTAACGTGCTTTCCGAGGCACGGAGTAGTCTCGGTAAGTTAATATGGTTACCCATCCACAGACTAACCTCGGCAAGCGTTGTAATGTCATAGTAAAATTTGCTATTTTTTCATGGCTTACGGGACGAGTAGGTATCTACCAACGGAACCCAATGTCCGTGGCCAAACACGCACTTGGCCGGTTTCTTTTCTTATGACGGCAGTATAGGTAACCTAACTTATTGGCTGCTTATAAACTACCTGTGCCAATAAAAGGCAGTTATTAGATTTATGAGAATTCTTTTCCTCATTTTCATTAATTCCTTTTTGATGAATCGCCTTGCTTACATATATTACTGACTTGTTTTGTTACTGCGGCTCCGCTCCCGCGATCTAACCCGAAAACCGTGCACTTTTAGGGTTTTGTACTCGAACCCAATGAAAACCTATAAATACTAAGCTTCCGCTGTACGTCCGACTGTCTGAAGGCGAGCTGTGACTCATGATTTCATGAACCAACCGAAATAGGCGGACATTCATGTTATTCTTCTTTTAAAGCTCTTAAATTATTTCCATAATTTTTATTTTTATTAACGTAGGTAGTTAAAAAAATGTAGTTTCAACATGAAAACATTTCGGCCAAACGGCACGCAATATTAATGACGTAGGTATTCATGCCACCGGAAAATGGCAAACGCCGTAAGATTGTAAAATATCGCGTGAAATTGTAAAATGTTTTTTTCTAAATAAGATATGGATATGGGATGTAGGTACATTTGGAAAGAAATGTACCTACATTATTAATGTAGGTACCTACATTTTAACCTAGACAAGCTCAGTGCTCATTAGTCATTTTCATCTAAATAGTATAACTACTCAAATAAATTACACACTCACACTATAACGATCAGTGTTATTCTCATTACTTAATTTCAAATAGTAAATAGCAGACCGGATACCTATCTAAGTCGCTGGACACACAGACAAGACGCAAGACGAGGACGGGGCGCGGACTGGGCACAGACGGGGCGCCGTCGCGACTTTTTAAAACATGTAGAAAAGACGAGCCACGGACGTGACGTGGTTAATTGTGGTGCTGTAATTGTGTGTGACAGCGACGCGCGAGTCCCGGGAAACGCCCCCCCCCCCCCCGTTCTCGCCCGTCTCTCGTCCGCTCACGCCCGTGCCCCTTCTTTCTGTATGTTTTGCAATACGGCGCAGACGAGTAAGCGTCGTGTCCGCGCCCTGTACTTCCTCTATGTTTTGCATCGCGACGCTTCTATACATTTTGTATGAAAGGGACGCGGAAGAAACATATGCCCGCGCCCCGACCTCGCCTTACGTCTTTTCTGTGTGTCCAGCGCCTAAGCCTTTTTCAGGGATCCGTAAGTACGAAAAAACGAAACCCTGTCACAGCCAATTTGTTCCGAATCTACTGAACCGATTTAGTTCTAATTTGGTTTATTTTAAAACGACTTCAAAAAAGGAGGAGGTTATCAATTCGGATGTACTTACTTACATTTTTTTTTTATGAATGTTCGGGCATAACTCCGTCATAAATGTAGGTATAGACGGATTTGCAAAGTTCTTATCGTGTTCGAAAGTGGTTTATTCCGAAATAGTTCCATTTATTTCGTAAAGATCTGATGAATAACTTCGGAGATAGCCAATAAATAGATATGAACTGGTTGGATCTTTGGCAGTCATTACGGATTGTCAGAAGCCAAAAAATCTGACTCCAGTCTTGCCAAGAAGTTACGTGGAGGTCCGATAGGCAGCCGCTTCATGTAAAAACACTGTATCAGGTTTGACTGAAAGCCGACCCCAATTTAGTTGGGAAAAGGCTATAGGTAGATGATGATGATGGACTGGTTGAATTTTTCAAGAGGTACCAGAACCAGTACTGAAAACTGAAAAACATGTTTATATATAATTTATTTAATAAGTCAGTGTCAAAACGAAGATACACCGACTTCCAAAATTAAAGTTATTTTGTACCGAAAGTTGCAGTTTTTTTGTTTTGTTTTTTTTTTAAACGTTGCCCGACAATAGGAATTTCTACTGTATCGTGGAAGTGCATTTACAAACATACAAACTCACATACACAAACAGCCAGACCCGGAACAACTATCTGTAGGTTATACAAATATTTGTTTCGCTCCACGTAAAATACTGGTATTCAGCTGAATCCGGTTAAACTGGGAGCCGACCCCAATATACTTGGGAAAAGGCTAAGCAGATAAGTGTGTGTGCGGGAATCGAACCCGCGACACACAGCGCAGCAGTAAACTGCTCAACCACTGCGCCAACCGTGTCGGCAGTGGTTTTTATTTGGGAGCCATTGTATTTTTTTGGAAAACAGTTTTTTACTAACTTGTTTGACACAAACATTATAATAGGAAACAGACTTACATGGTTTTTTACCCATATGTAGCCCGTTAATAAAATTCCAAATGAAAGAGGGTGATAAATACATTTATTTCAGTATTTTAAAATAAGTAGAAATTATTTGAGAAAATATTAAGTAAACAATATTTTAATTGTTTTATGTATAATATGGTTGGTCAGATACAGGAATATTAAGAATCCGCCTTCGGCTCTCAAACAACTTACAACAACTTCCTCCTTCATCAACCCTTGGAAGATAAGAAGCTCTACAATAAAGAATGTATAAGTAAAAAGAACTGATTCACTCCATTTCATTTCAACCCTCAGTAATCACTGCCTTTTTATAAGCAAATCCACGTACCTACCTTTAAAGGCAACTTCAAAATTTACTGAAACTCAAAGGTTCCTAAAATTAGAAACGGTAAGAGCAGCCTCGGCTTCAATAAAGTAAAATTTCGCTTGAAAAAATTCTAAGTACTCATTTTATTACGCCTGAGACTTCCAAGAGAAATAATATTCCTTGAAAAAACGTAAAATAGGACGTGGTAAATGCTCAAAGTTGTCCGGGGCTTTAAAATTTCAGTCTAGCAACATTTTAAGGCGTTTTGCATATAATTCGTGCCTGCGACGTCGCTTGTTATAAAGTAGATTGCTAAACAAATTAAATCTGGAGAGGAAAGCCCGGGTAGGTGAGTATTTTAAATTAATTTGTAAGTGTTTGAACTTTGTCGAGTTGTTCGTGTAGTTAGTAATACAATTTACTACCTTTTAAACCGTTATCGCATTGTAAACAGACCAAAACCTTTAGCATATTTACGATTTATATTAGTGTTCATTTCAATCCGTGTTCCTTGGCAACTAGGCTTACCCCATTTGTATTAGTCCCTTGTTGCCTGGCTCTATTCTATCTCCTGCTTCATAAGAAAGTTTTGTTATTCTTAATCCCGGTATCCAAGACCGAAAGAGCAAAGAAATAAAACACGTTTATTCCGCCAAAAATGACGCACAAATAACACAAAACTAAAAGAAAATAACTTAACAACTTACTAAAAATTCAAAATAAAACCAGCTTTATTGTCAAACTATGTCACGACCGGACATTAGCTACCACGAGCCTCTGGTCACAATACAGACAAAACCGTACACAGTCCAATCGTTGTCTATGGCATGACGTCCCGCACTGACTGACAACAACATTAAAACAAAATAAACAATAGTAATAGAATTTACAAATAATCTAAAATATAATAATATATTATTTTAAATACAAGTCGTGCGTCGCAAGCATCGGACCGTTGAATCATTTCTGCGGGACTCGTAGAGTTTTATAGACTCGGCGTTTTTTTTCTGGTGGTGACCCTGTTGATTCTGACTGATCAGGAGTTGTAGTAGAGAAATAGTGTGGCTAGCTACCTTTAGCATAGTTATTTTTGCTGAAGTGGTAATGAACTGGACGGCCGATAGACGACCGTTGTGGAAGAACCAGGAATCAGCAAACTTGGAAGGGCGCTTTTAGAGTAGGTGGAGATGACAGTAGCCAAACCAAGGCTGGCCAAATTCGTGATTGGAGAACCTTTTGCTCAGCTATATTCAGGAATAATGAGCGTAAGGTTAATGCTTTCTATAAAATGTTAGACAGCCTTTGAGGGGGGGGTCTGTATATATGCTTTTGCGGTTGCACAACGACATGCTTTGCTTTGCTTTGCTTTGCTTGGTAGTATAGATGCAGGCCTACCTTGCCGTCTCCTTCAGAGACGGGAAGGTGGCGAGGTCTTGAGGGGGAGCGCAACGGTCGTGTAGATCCTCAAGGCAAGTCCGGTGGTTATACCTTCTCGTGGTTGCCACCCCGTTATTGGTCTAATTCCCTATGAAATAGACGTAACTGAAACCACCGGGCGGTGTCCTCCGAACCGTGACCCCTCTGTGACGGGGTGGTTGCGGACTCGGCCGTCACTAAATCAGCTGATGGCGAGTAGGGGAAGCTAGTCACCTGCGCTAGGACCTGCGCAGTTGAGCGCCGTAAGCGGGGATGAAGGAGTCCTGGGGGGTTGAGCTGATCGGCACTGGCGGTAATGTGTCCGTGAGGCAACACGCCCCCTTTGGTCTGGATTTCACGCGAAACGGTGGCCCTACCTCCTAGCCAGGGGTAGGGAAATGGCCACAGTGTCCCGTCAGAGGGCCACAGGCGAGGTGCGTGAGGTCCGCGGAGGTCGCCCTCGGGCGGCCGAAGTGGTAGGTAAAGGCCATGCTGACGGTGTAAGTGAAGGTTGATCAGTTCGTGGGTGGTTCCACGCCAACCCGATCAAGCACCCGATGTCGCGCTGTAAACCAGCCTTGCGCACCTATATCTCACTGGGAATCCTAACGTTCGCACTCATAGTAGTGCGACGTTCCCAGGTGCGGGCTCCATGGAGGGTGGGAGCCAGTGAGATGAATTTAAAAATAAATTAGTATGGACAGACCTACTAAAAAAACCGCAGGAGTGGAGTCGGCGAAGGCTGGCAAAACTCCTAAGCGAGGTGCTTCTAGCACTTCGCTTGCCCCTGGAAGCCCTGCAGCTAACGCCGCAGGCTCCAGCGCGGGCGCCGGTCCGGCTGTGGCGAAAACCGCAGCTAAGACCAAAAAGTCCCTATCCAAACAAAGGATATCGGCGCTGCATGGGACCAGTACCGATCCTTCGAACACTAAGGCGAAAACGGCGACGGCTAACACCGCGGCCAGAAGTAGCCTTCCTATACACCCTTCTCCTCCTCCTGTGGCTCCTCAAGCCACTTCCCACGAAGCAGCCGTCACCGGTCAAACGGGGGCGGTCTGCAGCACCGAGGACGTATTTGCCAGTTCCTGGCAGGTGCCAATCCGAAAAGGTAAGAAGGGCAAGGGTAAAAAACTAATTCCACAAGCCCGTTGCTCTTGTTGTGACTCAGGTCCAAACGCTCCTACAGGGCAGGGTAAGAGGAGGGAGAGGCTGACGCGCAAGGAGCGGCGTCAGGAACGCAGACGGGGAGGCAAAGGCAAGGCCCCCCAAAACAAACAGGTTGCTGCCACTAGCACGGTCATCCCGACCAGGCCAGGTAAGCTGAACTTCTCTGAGGGGAAGCGGTCGCAGGCCGAGGCCGGCACTAGCCGACCAAAGCCTAGCCAACCGCCAACTAAATCCGTAGGAGGTCCGGCCGAGGTGGCAACCACGACGCAGCAACCCATTGGGAACGATCAGGCTGTGGCCAAGCGAGCTCTCAACGAGACCTTGTCACCTCGTGGAGAGCATAAGCGGCCGCGGCTTGACCAGTCCCAGCGGGTTGCCAACAGAAGCTACGCCCAAGCTGCCAGTGCGTCCCCGAACGTCGCGATTACCTGCGACCGGAGGGGAGTCATCAGCCAGGGAGTATCGGACCAGGTCTTAGCTGCTATCCAGAGGAAGATCATCAGCGAGGCCTGCTCCCCTATGCAGGACACACCAGGGCCGACCTTCAATGCGAAGCCGCTGTTCGCCGGTGGAGTCCTTAAGCTGTGGTGCGGAAACGACCACACTCTAGCCTGGCTACAGAAGACAGTCTCCGGCCTGGCTCTCCCGGCTAGCACCTCGCTAGTTGTCAAGAGCCAGTCGGAGATCCAGAAGCGGGTACGCTGTGGCATCGCCATCCCCGACGACCAGGGTGTCTACGAGGACTCGACCTTCATCGGTCGAGCCCTATGTTATCAGAATCCCTGGATCGACATTAAGAGGTGGGTAGTGCTGCACGCCGAGAAGCAGAGGGCATGCTGGTTCGTGGTGCTGGGTATCCCCGAGGACCAGGTTCCGACCCTGATGAACTCCGAGCGCCGACTCTCCATTGGAGTGGGAGCGGTGTACGTGAAGTTCCAGGGTCCAAACGGCAGGTTCGTCGACGTCCCTCGGGGGTGGGACCCAACTACGAAGCAGATGCTGGACGCAGGGGTGACCATTCCCCCGCTAAACAACCCGGAAGCAACCGCGGCTGATCCTGCTGTAGCAGCAGAGTCGGCAGCCCCTGCCGCCACCGTGGATGCCGTCCTGTCATCGGGGGGGGAGCCGGACGACATAATGTTGTCTCCGGCTTCGGACCCGGGAGGGGACGGTTTCGACGAGGGCGACTTGTTTGCCGGGCTGCGACTGGAAGGAGACGAGGAGGGTCTTGCCTGCGATGGCGTCCCTTTCGTCGGCCTGTAAAGTCGTGCAGGCAAACCTCCACCACAGCCAGACCGCGACGGCTCAACTACGCAAGTGGCTGTAGGTTCAACACACGGCCATTGCCCTGATCCAAGAGCCGTGGATTAGGGGCGGCCACATACGAGGACTCTCCAATCTTGGCGGTAAGCTCCTTGTTACTACGGATCATGATCACCCTAGATCGTGCATCTATGTCACAGGTAACCTTAAAGCACAGCTCTTAAACGACTTCTGTTGCAGAGATATCTCTGCAGCTAAGCTGACTATGCAGCGTGGCGTCAATGTGATGACGATCGTCTTCGCCTCGGTCTACATGCCTGAGGCGGAGGAACCGCCCTCACATGACCTTGTCCGTCTCGTCACCCACTGTGAAAGCAGTGGGGACGAAGTTGTCATCGGGACCGACGCAAATGCACACCACCCGCTGTGGGGAATGGACAAGCAAAACGCAAGGGGTAAGGCATTAGTTGATTTCTTGTTCACAACTAACCTATCCCTACTAAACATAGGCTCAGAACCGACCTTCGTAACCAGACGTAGTCGCACTATCATTGATCTCACTCTGGCAACGGAGGGCGCAGCGGAACTCACAACGGGTTGGCAGGTCTCCGACGAGGCTTCCTGCTCTGACCACAGGTGGATCCGCTTCGACATCCAGGTCTGTATACCACCGAAACAGCCTCGACGTATTCCGCGCAACACGGATGTAGAGGCATACAAGCGCAGCCTTGTTTCAAGACTTGAGTCACCAGGCGATTCGAGTCCCCCTGGGGACACGACACAGATCGATGCGCAAGTAACACAGCTCACCGAATCACTTATAAACAGTTACCAGACCGCCTGCCCGGAAACGTTACCGCGTAGCACACCAGGAAAACAACCCTGGTGGGGCGCGGAACTGGAGCGTAAACGCGGTAAGGTAAGGAAGGCGCTCAACAGGGCCATGAATACATGTAGGGATGAGGACTGGGACGCTTATTACGCGGCCAAATCCAGCTACAAGAAATGCATCAGATCCAGAAGTACTACTGGATGGCGAAAATTCTGTGATAACATTGAATCGTGCCAACAAGCAAACAGGGTAAGGAAAATACTGGCGCAACAGAACACACCTGAAGCTGCCACGCTCCGAAAACCCGACAACACGTTGACCACGTCACCTGAAGAAACGAGACGCGTCCTAGTAGAGACTCACTTCCCGGGAAGCGTATTCGCGCAGGTAACAGAATGGCTAGACGTTATCCAAACACCAACAGAAGATGATTGGCTTTATGCAGGAAAAATGATCACGCTGGAAAAAGTTCAGTGGGCCATTAGCAGCTTCCAACCCTTCAAGGCACCAGGTCCTGATGGAGTGTTTCCTGCCTTGCTGCAGTGGGGAGGAACCCCCGTTGCAGTCAGACTGGTGCCATTAATGAGAGCGTGCCTGGCTTTTAGATACGTTCCTAAGGGATGGAGGGAAGTGAAAGTCATATTCATTCCAAAGCCAGGTAAGAGTGACTACACAAACGCCAAATCCTATCGACCCATCAGTCTAACCTCCTTTCTGCTGAAGACAATGGAGAGACTGTGCGAAAGAGAATTACGGGATGGCGCTTTAAAAGCACTACCATTGCATGGTAACCAACATGCATACAGCTCAGGTAAGTCGACAGAGTCTGCTCTTCATCTGGTGGTGAGCCAGATAGAGGAAGCGATTCATCAGAAAGGTTCCTGCCTGGGCACGTTCATAGACATCGAAGGAGCTTTCGACAAAACAAACTTCTCCAGCATAAGCGCCGCCCTCTCCAAGCACGGTGTTAAACAGGTACTTACTGACTGGATTACTAATATGTTAAGCAAACGAGTGGTTAAACTTGAGGAAGAGCAGAAGTTGGCTTTGATAGCCAGAGGCTGCCCGCAAGGAGGAGTGCTCTCCCCACTTCTGTGGAATCTGGTGATAAATGACCTTATCACCAAACTCAACGCACATCGTTACTACACAATAGGTTATGCAGACGACCTCGCAATCCTAGTACCTGGGAAGGTGACTGGAACGATCTGCAACCTCACTCAACAAGCACTACGCATCGTAGAAAGATGGTGCGAAGAATATGATCTGTCGGTAAACCCCACTAAAACTGAATTAGTCATGTTCACACAAAAACGAGCACTAGGCCAATACCGCCTACCTAAGCTCTTCGATACAGAACTCCAGTTATCTAACGAGGTTAAGTACCTGGGGGTCATCCTAGACAGTAAGTTAAACTGGAGTAATCACATAGACTACAAACTAAACAGGGCATGTATCACCTTCTGGCAATGCAGGAAAATGATAGGTAAGAAATGGGGCCTATCTCCCAAAATAATACTATGGCTGTACAGCGCGGTAATTCGTCCCATGATCACCTACGGGGCCGTGGTGTGGTGGACCCGCACAAAGCTAGTTACAGCCGTAAACAAACTACAACACATGCAAAGGCTGGCCTGCATGGCGACGACGGGCTGCATGAGGACTACTCCGACTGCGGCGCTGGAAGCCATACTAGGACTGCCCCCGCTCCACCTGTTCATACAGCAGGAAGCGACGATGGCAGCAGTCCGCCTTAAAACACTGGATCTCTGGGGTAAGAGAGTAACACAACACACCGCTCTGCTTGAGGAGCTCAACAATGAACTCCCCATGACAAAAGCTCTCAACGACCGGGTACCCAAACAATTTATCTTTGATAAAAAATACAAAATCCAATTGCATGAGGATCACCGCTGCGAAGGGCTATGCCCTACGGAGCTGCGGATTTTCACCGATGGATCAAAAACAGGTACTGGCACAGGTGCGGGAATCTTCTCAGAGGACCTCAACATTCACATAGCCACACCATTGGGGGTCTATAACACAGTGTTTCAAGCCGAGTGCATGGGAATTTCCCTGGCGGCTTTAGCCATCCTAAATAGGGAAGTTAAGGACCACTCAATACGCATACTTTCGGACAGCATGGCCGTCCTGCAAGCTCTAAACAGCCACACAGTTAGCTCCGGGCTGATCTTGGAGTGTCACCAACGACTGAACCAGGTTGGTAGATACAACAAAGTAACCATTCAATGGATCAAAGGACACAGCGAATCCCGAGGCAACGATGCAGCGGACGAACTCGCCAGAAGGGGTTCAAGTATGGCAACGATAGGTCCTGAACCCTTTGTGCCACTTCCCTTCGGTTACCTACGCAACCTGGTAAGGAAACGCACCAGAGACAAACATCACAAACTATGGGCTGCCCATGGTGAGTGTAGGCAGGCCAAAGAGGCACTTCCCTCCATTGATGGCCGTTTTACGAAACAAGCCCTAAGACTGACCAAACAACAGTTGCGTACAGTCACAGCCGTCACAACTGGCCACGGGACTTTTAATAAACACCTCTATGTCATAGGAGTCACTGACAGCCCACTCTGCAGAGCCTGCATGGAGGAGGATGAAACAGCAGCACACCTGCTTCTAAGCTGCCCGGTAGTCGCCGATTACAGGGCTAAGTACTTCGGAAACCCAGGTACCCTTTGTGACATAGTTAGTAACACCAAGGCGTTACTGGCCTTCCTTGGGGAGCTGGGGTGGATCGAATGAAACATTTGTCCCACCTGCACGCAAAATACGCGCTTAGTCGTGGAGTTGCGGAAACCAGCCCGATTTACAATACAATACAATACAATAGACAGCCTTTTACAGTCGTCCCAGCATTAATTACATTCTCTGACGATTGAGGACAGTAGAGCAGGCATTGCATGTAATGGACTGCGAAGCCTTTCTGTGCCAATATTTGAAATTGTTACACTGTAAAGTGAATGCAGTGACTGGATTTTTAAAATTCTCTAAAACTTGGCGATCTTACGGCACATAAAACAATGTGCCGTCGTCAAATACATTCAAGGTGATGTGTCTAGAGTATGACGTGTCAAATCCGTCATGATTCCGTTGAGAGTGACGCAGCTATACAGGACAAATAGCAGTATCTCTTTTACACAACGCAATCATGATGGCATAAAGAGGTGTAATTTTATTGTATATTTTATGTCGGCGGTCATCTTTGGAATTAAATAAATAAAAAACCAACAATTACCTACTGATTTCGGAAATTCATTCACTAGAAGAAAGTTGCACTTGTCGCTGAATGCTCATCATCATCTGCCTAGCCTTTTCCCGGATTCATCTGAATACCAGTATTTTACGTAGAGCGGCTGCCTACCAGGCCTCCATCATCTGCCTAGCCTTTTCCCAACCAAATTGGAGTCGGCTCCCAGTCAAACCGGATTCAGCTGAATACCAGTATTTTACGTGGAGCGGCTGCCTTCTGACAATCCGTAACGACTGCCAAAGATCTTTCCGAGGCACGGAGGAGTCTCGGTATGTTCATATGGTCACCCATCCACAGACCAACCTCGGCAAGCGTTGCTTAACCTTGAAGATTGGTCCGTGGGGCTGTTTTAATTTAGCCACGAGCTCCTCTACTACTACTCTGCCTACCAGGCCTCCACAACCCATTATTTGGGTAACACGGTACTTCTTGGCAAGTCTGGTGTCAGATTCTCTGGCTTCTGACAATTCGAAACGACTGCCAAAGATCTCCAAATGACAGCCGGAACCAACAGCGCTGAATGCTATAGGCTTGTTTTTACCCCGGAAAATAATGAAGGGTTCCTGTTGGATAGGCCACGATAGCAGAGCAATGGATAAAACGAGTGTCAGAAAAGATTATGTACCATAAAAGCTTCAAAACAATCCCTTTCAAATCCCGGAGCAAATTATTTCCCAAAAAAGCAGAACAATGTGCTTTTGCTTCTAAAAATAAAGACACACAGACAGCAACGAATCCATTTACAACTTTATTTACTCCAAAAAACAGTGTGGAATATTCAATTCTCTCGCCAACGAAGACCGAGTACAAACACATAGCATACCAATCATTCTACAGAACAAAGCCCTGATCACTACAGTACCGTGAGTCAAACCATACATATAGAGAATGGACTGAGCGATTCCCTCACAAGACTTATCATTCTGAAGAAAGACAAAGCGATTGTGCGCCAATACCTGTCTCTTTTGTGTAGGTCATAGTGCCGTAGGTGACACTGTAAGCATGTGACTCGATCAGAAAGAAAGAGAGTTTATTTGCGCCAAGCCTAACGCATACATTAAAAACACGAACAAAACAAAATGCATACCATATACTATTTGGAAAAAAATTTGCGCTACTTTTGCCTGAAACGACCATTGCTTAGCATTATACTGAAACTCTTGTGTGAGAGAGTCACAGCACGACAACGACAGCCGGCGCCGGCGTCGACCGTCGACTAGAGCAGCACAAAAAATTGTTAAAAATAAATAAATAAACAAAAAAAATGTATACTACATAAATTTTGTTGATTGAATTGAAAAAGCCACTAGCCCCACGATCACTTTATCTCTCACTTCTGTATTTGTATTCACTTCATAACACCCTAGACAGGGGCTCTCTCCCCGATTTCATTAAATACCTGGTTAGGGAAAGCTCAGTTCATTCTCTAAGTCTGTGAGTCAAACGCTTCTGGAATATATCAACGCCACACATTATCAGGAAGTTTTCAATAGACGAGCTGAGTTTCTTGCTGTCAATTTGTAGCTAATGTTTCGGTTTTGCATTGAGCTGTTACTGTTGGTCACTTTTGACTCACGAATTAGAACCTAGTCCTACCTAAGTCGTCATCATCATCATCAATCCCCCCTTTGTCCCGTGTTAATTGGAATTGGCGCAACATATTATGTATTTTATAACCTAACAAAATATGATAGTAGTATTCATGATAGTCTGGCAGTTTAAGTACAAAGCGGCCATCTGATTGACTCTTTCCTCAAAATACCACCTCAGACTAAATTATTTATTTATTTATTATTTTTTATAAAAACGTTGCCGCACACTAGGAATTTCTCCTGTATCGTGGGTGCGTTCACAAACATAAACTCACATACACAAGCAGCCAGACCCGGAACAACTATCTGTAGGCCATACAAATATTTGTTCCGTGCGGGAATCGACCCGACCCGACCCGTGCCCGGCTTGAACTTGCATTGTATAGATTTAATCTCTTCAGTGTGATTTAATGTTATGAATGAATAATAATTGCAACATGTTTTTTACTGATTTAATAAAAGAGTATCCATGGAGTTTCTTGCATGTTCTTCTCCGTAGAGATTTACGCTTTGGAACGCGCAACTGGCTTCATGTTTTTGACTGATCGACCTCGGCAATTCAAAAGTGCCTTTAAATATTAAATTCTTTATTTGAAATAAAAGCTTTGACTTTGAAAAGTTCCAAAATACAGTCTTCTCCAAAAAAATGTCTAAGCTGGTTCACAATTTAAGAATTTTGTTAAACAGTTTGTTAAAAGATTTTAATGTACCTACTTGTTTGTATTAGATATTATACCTTTCACAAAAGGCTCCACATACAGAAAGCACTGAAATTGCACTTACATACCCATCGAAAAAAATGGTGCGTAAGTCTTCAAAATAATCTACGAGTAGCTCATACAGAACGATTTAATATAACAGTAATTCAATTAATAATTAATTAAATATCTTGTCAAGTGTCAAACTTTGGCAGCAAATTACCTCTCACTTTCAAGAACAAAGTTTTCTCTTCTTTAATTGTTGATTTACCAGAACCATAGCGTGACGGAATATTAAGTCTTATACGTACTATGTCAAAAGTTTAAATAAATAAACATTCCACATATGGATTCGCAGCAACGGTTTTCCTCATCATTAAAATTTCAACCCACACTTTATTACCGGTAACGTGGGCGTCTGATTTCAGAAATATTTTCGTACACGGGGACCTGCTAAATAATTTCAATATAGATTTTTGATTTGGTTCGACACTACAAAATGTTTTTTTTTTCATTTGGTAATATGTTTTCTAAATTATTATTTTGTACATCGAAGATTTCATCGATATGAAACTTGGACTTTATAATACAGGACGCAAAATGCAAGGACTGTACCAAGGCGAAGACACAAGAAAAGTGGAGCTGGAAGAAAACGATCCATTAGCCAGTGATGTCCGACGAATATACTTTTTTAAAGTTTTAGCCAAACAGGCTAAAACTTTAAAAAAGAATATTGAGCGAGTATGATTAATGCTCGTTCCATCTTTGTATGAAACAGGACTGCCCTGGAGTTCGAAAACTGTAATTATATTTTCATTACAATTCCCGCATTAATTAACCAAAGAAAAAGAAACAAAACCACGAGGCATCACTTCTTTTTCAAAGCCATAATTTACGAAACCCCAAGCATCCAAAATGAATATTTTCTGCAGCCGCAAAAACTAAAGTGCAGATTAACTTTTTCCCTAGAAATGCGGTTTTGCATGCTAGCCAGTAGGGTTGTAACACAATCTGTTAAAATGAGGTCGTCGAGACGAGAGGCGGGATATATTCAACCTGCTCGTTAATTAGTTTGTATTCTTAACCACGGCATGCGTTTGGGGTAACTGTTTTTGCTCCGGATTACTGCCACAACTGGCTGATGCTGTTTTGTTTTAAAGGTTTTGCGTAGTTGGTGGTGTTGACTAGTTCGGTGGGTACTATTGCTGCTGGAATTTAAATTTAAAGATGGAAGGGAAGGCTCAAAAGACGTAAGACGTCCATACACCATCTCTATAGACCATCAAGACCGTCTCTATACGATGGTCTAAGTGAAGCAACCCCCTAGGCACAAAGATCTTTGATGCAATAGAACATGTCAAAGATCTTCATAAATGGAAAAGCAAGTCATAGAATAGTCGGGTAAATTACGACGCTCAGCAGTGAGCGAATGGCTGAAACAGGGTGTAATTACTGATGACTTGGACTGAGTTATAAAAAAACATGATAGGGATGAAGAAAAATGAAGTCATTTATTAAACATGAAACAAACAAGGAACCAAAACGAACATTCTCGAAAATTAAGTATTTGATAGCAAGACGTGATTCGTGTATTGACTGTTTTAAAAATAACCCTCTTTGAACATTTCGATAAGAGTAAGAGACAAATCGAATCTCAATAATGGAGGCTCTGTGAAGCCTGAATAGGTAAAATTGTGTGGAAAAGATTATTGTGAACGTCTTTCAAAGATTTCTAAGAAAAAGATGTTCTAAAAGGTACTTATCGAAAAGAATAAATAACAATGGAAATACACAAAAGTTTCTATTGTTCGTTAAGTATTGAATCAAAGGTCAAATGTCAGCTTCCAACAAAAATATAAATATCAAAATGACCTTTGAATTTCTCGAGATAAATGATTGAGTAAAATTCAATCAAATTGATCCCAACCCACCTGAATTCTGCAACGGTCGATCCCAAACAGTCCTAAACAAATTCCAACAATCTCGGGACGAGAAAGGACATTATTAAACAGACCGACGAAATTATTGATTCCGTTTAAGGTTGCAAAAATCAAAAAGGCAGATAAAGTAAGTTGCTTCAATGATTTAGCTGAATTCAATACGAAGAGTTGATTTAGAGAATGATTATAATATTAAAAGCTTATCATGGGGATGATGACCTCTACGAACTTCTTCTAAGCGTATCGATAGAAATATTAATGGAATCGATCCAGTATTCGCAAGAAATAGTTTTGCAACAAAACTCGGAGGAAACGAATGTAAATAATTATCCTATATTCAGGAACAGTATCACCTTTACCTTTACTTTTTTTATGGATGGTAAAGCATCAAAATTAAATGACTTCTTCCGCTCTGGGAGGAGCGGAAAGGAGTGTTAGACTCTTACTGACTAAAACCCATCAGTCTTCCTCCTTATGTCCTTTGCGTTCCAGGCCCGCGGTGACTCTTTAGAACAAATTCCGCAACATCACCTTTACCAAACATCACTTTTAATTTTAATAATGAAGAATAGAGACAACCTGCTTACATTTTATAAAAGAGGCTTACATTCCAGGGCCAAAAAACTGCCTTTGTTCAGCCTAGTACAATTTACCTTTGTCAGGTAAGTACGTCGACCTTGAAGTGAATGCCCTAAAAAGCAGTGATCCAGTAAATCGGCTGTGTAGAAGCCGTACAGCTGTGTCTGACAACAATGATATTATGTACCTCCCTAATTGGCGAAGGTGATTTAGGTACTTTTCGGCCCTGTGACAAGAGGCTTTTCGATAGAAGGAACGAATATTGGTTCATTTGAAGGAGAGGTAATGCTGTGCAAGGCTATTCGAATAAGTTGGTAGACTATTCGATTAGAATTGCCCGTTTTGACGATTGTACTAATACCATTCACAAAAGGCAAAAAACGATCGACTCTTTGCATAACAATGGATGATTTGCTATGGTGAAGTGTATGCTAACTTCCCAGGTATAAATTAAGTGCGTTACCATGTATGCAGATGTATCAACGCTGTCTGCTTATGGTGAACGACATCTCTTTGATTTTGGTATACCAGTAAGTACTAGACAGGTACCAGGTGACGCAGGTTACCTTTAATAGATACTCAGTTATACCACCTACATTGTCACTGTTTTGTTTGTTTTATACGTTGCTATAACTATCTAAATAAATCATGTACAATGATTTTATGAGCTACTCTTATTGCACTGACTGTTTTATGATAGGAAATCATCAAGGGAGTGTCAGACTCTTACTGAGTAAAACCCATCCGTGTTTCTCCTAATGCCCTTTGCGATCCAGGGCCACGGTGACTCTTTCGAATAAATTTCCCAACCCTGGCAGGCTCTGACCCTAGCGAGCTCCGACTACTATGCTGACATCTCCATGAGGCGCGCGTGGAACACAACGCGCCGCCGCGCCGACCCCGCCTGGTTCTGATCGGTTATTGCACTGGCTAGTAATTACATTATCTGTGCATATGGTGTTAGCATAATGAATAATATAATATCATTCTATTCATCCATTGTCTAGATACAAGCTAGTTTGACATGAAGATATAATTAATGCATTACCTAATTAACACTTGACATGTTAGGTAGTATTTGATGATTGTGAGTGGCCTACAGGTATCTGGTACTGTATCTGGCAGTAGTGTATCAATGACTGATGGAACGACGACCTTAAATTTTGAGGCAGATTTCGTATGAAATTCATAGATCGATTGTGGTAAGCAGTAAGCACGTAGATAAATAACAACACCCACAAGGGTAGGTCGTCAAGGTTAAGCAACCCTTGCCGAGGTTTGTCCGTAGATGGGTGGTCATCTTAACATACCGAGATTTTTTATTCATTAATTCATTGGAAATCAACCTAAAAGATCTTGCTGATTGACGTATTGAGAATTTATTTATTTACGCATCTGACGATATCGCAATAATTATTTTTGCTTTCCAAATCCCAATCAAAACCATTGTTTTTACGATGTCGAAGCTACAATAGAAGCTAAACCATTAATACACCGTGATACTGACCGGCGCCGACCTAATAAATCCAAACGGGATTGTCCAAACATTCCCCGAATAGCTTCACAATATGATTGAGTAATAAGGAGATAATTATTGCACGTGGCCCCCGTTGTAAACAAAATGGCCACCGTGTAAACAATGTATGATCACGGTACACTTGTGCACGAAATTCTCGGCAATGCATTATGCAGTGCTCATTTTGGGTAGATGGGTAGTCATTTCGCTTTTTTTTTTGGTTGTAAAAAAATATTTAGCTATCTCCTACAAAGGTTACACGAGTAACATAGATAGATAGTATAGGTTCTTAGGTACCTACTCTTTATTGTACCTACAGCATAACTAATTTAATTAAGGGCTTATAAATAATAGAGTGACGTCACATTACGGCAAAAGGTGTATTGCTATGTGCATCACACGAGTTTTCAACGCACTGTATTGTTTTTTTTTTTTTTTACGTGAAAAAAGAAAAAAGTACGCGTCCAATAATTTTTGGAAATCTATCTGACGGACTAAACGACGAAACATCCCTATTTACTTGGTAATGCAATAGAAGTCAACTTGATGATTAGGTATAATATTACTAAGGTAGGTAGGTACTGGCTAGATGGACTCTTTGCTCTCAGTCCGATGTTAGCTACCTACTACCTAGGTACGTATCGTATATAGGTGTAAGTATCTACCTATATTTATGTAGGTGTGTACCTATTGTGTCTGGAGGTAGATACCGAAGTCGTATTTGACTGTACGGTAGTAGGTACTCTAAATGGGAATTGACGGAGCAGCTAATCTCACAGTTCCGAGTTTGCTGTATGTGGCTACACTAGGTAGGTACCTACATCCCTATTCCAGACTAGGTTACCAACCTAGATGCTTACTTACAGTTCGATTCTCTGAAGTTCCTAATGATTAAATTTATACCTACTTATCCTTCAAAACGTTAAACTTAAGTGACTTCATGGACACTTTGCTTGACATGCTTACTTAAAGTTCAGTTCTTCAAAACACTGTGAAAATAAATTATTCCTGATTGTACCCGGGAAGACTTTTTAAAGGCATCTTAAGAGCGTTTACGCTGTAGGACCTACGGCATTTCATACAAACTTTCAATCAGTTCATTAATTTTGATAAATAAAGACTTGAAGTTTGTATGAAATGCCGTGCCAACGTTGTACACGTTCTTAGGCAAACGTTGATATTAAATGTGTTATTATTTTAACTACAATGGAAAAAGCCCGAGTTAAAATAAAAAGATATTTCCTTTATAATAATTTTATGATCGACTGTACCTACCATCAGTAAATACATCATCAAGTCAATAATCCATCATAATTTAAGAGAATGGGATCAAGAGGGCAGAGGAAACACCAGATATTTATGTGCAATTTTTATAATTTAACACCATGTCTGGTTTAAGACGTAACATGAATGAGAGTACTACGAAATTTGCATAACCTGAGAATGATGGGTTACGGTTATTTTTGTTTAAGTGGAGTATGCCAAACAATCTCTGTTACAGATTTTTATCGTAAAATTATGACTTCATAACAGCATCACACATGTTGTTTTCAGTAGTGCAATATTGAAATTGGAGCTCATGTATGTTTTGACCAAACTGGGAAGGTCAAAATCAAACCAAACGAGGGTTCAGAAAACTGCGGAACTCTGGAATATGCTTCCTAAACCTACTGTAAATATTTTTACACCAAACAAATAGCAACTACAAAATGCATCGGAGCAGAATGTATCAATATTGACCCAGGCACTAAATTGCGCTTCAAAGCTCTGTATTCATGTTTCGTGTATCTGCCATATACCTATAGGTACATAGGCTGTACATACGTGTTTGTATAGTAGATATATGTATTTACAGTCACGTCGGCTGCTCTCACAATGGGCCGCGGAAATGGCAGAAAAACTCATTAGTGAGTCGCGAAGTACCGTCTGTGTGACAAAACTTGAGATAAAATGATGGACGACAAAGTCTTAACAATGATGGTCCGTTGATATTTGATATTAGAAGACACAATGCTTTGATGCTTTCTTGTGTTGGTTAATGATTTTTATTTTGAAATAATTCTGGATGTTGGGGACTGGTTTGTGCTACGGAAGGATTTTTTTTTTTATAGGTAGTCTAGGTAGTGCTGCCAGGGTTGCGAAATTTGTTCGAAAGAGTCACCGCAGCCCTGGAAAGCAAAGGGCATTAGGAGGAACACGGATGGGTTTTAGACAGTTAGAGTCTGACGCTCCCTTCCGCTTGTGGTGTCACGTATTGTGCATTTGTGAACACACCTTAGTTGTAGTATTGCATGCTTTAATATTTAAGTCAAGAGCGCAACCTTGTCAAATGGCAACACGAAGAGACGATTCGGGACGCTACCCGCTACCCTTAGCGTCACTCACTCACTTTTTTTTAGATAGAGAGAGATTTGCGATAGAATTGGATATTAGATAGAGATTATTAGATAAATAGACTAGGAGTTACCTACTGCGTAAGCCTAGCCCACTTGGACAAAACATCATCAGCTACCACTCGCCCTTACGTGAGCCAATTTGCGGTTTCCACTCAAGAACACGAAACGAATTTAAGTAGGTACATAATTAGAATTACCTAGCCCGCTTCTGCACCCAGTAGGATCTTACTACTTAGGTAAGTAGGTTACTAGGAATATTCGTCACTATCTCTATGCATATATAGGTATATATCAATTTTCAGGCCCATTAAATTCGTAGGACATAGTGTCAATTAAATTGTATTCACTTACTTAACCAAATTGACTTCAGTAGAATTAATTAATGAATTTCTTTGAAAATAGTCACCTGTGATGCCTGCTCGACATGAGACAAAAATTTTCAAAACTCACTAAAATGTAGTGAAATAAGTAAAAAAAAACTAAATAGTTTTTTGAAAGTTTAAACCGCCTTATATGTCACTACCACAATTCTGACGAATTCAACGACACCTCATATGTCAAAATTCGTCCAGCCCGTTTGGACTGTAGGGCATGCCAAAGAAATGGACATACATACAAACATACTTACATGCATACATACTACATACGCTCGAAAAACATTACCGTCCTTCTGACGCAGTCGGGTAAAAAGTCATGCCATGTCAACACGTTGGACCTGCATTTCAATTTACGTAGGTAGGGAAAATACAACAAGAGTGACAAAACGTGACGTTGATCGGAATTTGTTCACGGCTTCCAACGTTTTCCATGAATTTCAGAGTTCGAGGAATTTTTATTCAACGATCCAGTAGTCCAATATTGAGTGAGAGAGATTGTTAAAATCGTGTAAAATCTTTTGACATTAACGCTCTGGGATTTTGTGAAATTTGTGATTGAATAAAGTTTGTAGCTACTGTTGGACTGAATATGTAGTTATTTAGGTAGTAGGTAAGTATACCTAATTAAATACTTAGGTACCTACCTATATTATGTAGGTATAGGTACCTAGAAGCGGGGTAAGTGGGATCTTAGAAGTGTCATTTTTTTTTTTTTTTTTTTTTTTTTTTATTGGTGATGGGTTTGCTCTTGACTCTAGTCAATGTCAGATATGACAGAGACAAAGTCTACGATGGAGCGAGCTTACCCAGAAGGAGCCTGTTCACTCTAACTTTGAAGAGATTAGGGCTGTAAGCTTTTGGAAACACAGACGCAGGCAGAGAGTTCCACTCCTTTGCTGTGCGCATTATAAAAGACGTTTGGAAACGCTTAGTGCGAATTGGTGGAATATCTACAAGGTAGGGATGGTAAGATGCAGTGCGTCTGGATGTCCGATGGTAGAAGGGGGCCGGTGGGATGAGGTCGTGGAGTTCTTGGGCACACTCACCGAAGTACAATCTGTAGAAGACCGATAAGCAGGCAACCTTACGGCGATGAGCCAAGCTATGTAGCTTGGCATCCACCAGTTTTGCGTCACCGATGAGCCTCTTAGCTCTGCGTTCCACCGAGTCAAGCGCGGCAAGCTGATACTTAGCTGAGCCATCCCATAGGTGGCTACAATACTCCATGCAGGATCGGACTTGTGCTTTGTAAAGGGTTAAAAGCTGTCCAGGCCTGAAGTATCGCTTCACCTTATTTAGGATGCCCAGCTTTTTGGCCGCAATTTGGGCTTTGTACTCGATGGTGGCGCCGAAGTTGAGACTGGATGTCAACTCCATGCCTAGGAGCTCGAGCCGATCAGTAACGGGAACAGATGCACCCCGAAAAGTAGGAGTTTGGTCAAAGCGACTCCTTTTTGCGGTAAAAAGACACGCCTGTGTTTTGGTGGCGTTAAAAGTGACCAGATTGTCATCACCCCACTGGGAGACAACGCTTAAGGTCAAATTTGTCCGCTCTACCATGGCCTCTCTCAAGGAACGGACTTCATCCCCGCCGGTTGTTGCGCTGGACAAGTATCTCTCTGAAACCGTACTGTCATCTGCGTACCCAACAAGACCAGGCTGAAGTAGGTCATTGATGTGACGCATAAAAAAAAGCGGAGGTCTCGAAAGAGCAGGGCCCTACGCTCCGCGGCTGTGGTACTCACACTGCAGCCCGGAGCCATCGAGAGGGGCCTTACCTACAAGGAGGTCCTCACGCAGGCGAAGGCGAAGGTCGCGTTCCCCGACCTCGGCACACCGACCGGCTTCAAAATGAGGTCGGCGGTTACGGGGGCGCGGCTGTTCGAGGTTTCCGGACCCTCGGGCAGCGAGAAGGCGGACATCCTGGCCGCCAAATTGAGAGAGGTCCTCCACGAAGAGGACGTTCGAGTTTCCAGACCCGTGAAGACCGCTGAACTGCGCGTCGATGGCCTGGACGACTCGACGACCCCGGAGGAGGTCGTGGCGGCCGTCGCCCGAAGCAGTGGATGTCCGTCGGGTGACGTGCGGGTGGGCGAGATTCGCGCCGACGCTGCCGGGCTCGGCACCATTTGGGTGAAGTGCCCGGTGGCGGCGGCGAAGATGATCGCCGACAGCGGGCGGCTTTTGGTGGGGTGGGTTGCAGCACGGGTGAAGCTGCTGCAACCCAGGGCTATGCGGTGCTACCGATGCCTTGACGTTGGGCACGTCAGGGCACGGTGCACCGCCGCAATAGACCGCAGCGAGCAATGTTATCGCTGCGGTAAGCCCGGCCACAAGGCGGCTCAGTGCTCCGCGACGCCGAACTGCAGTCTCTGTACGGATGCAGGGAGGCCCGCGGGGCACAATGTGGGCGGAAAGGCCTGTGGCACACCCGCCCCCAAGAAGGGGAAGAAAAAGAACCGGGCTGCCGGGGGCTCTTTACACCCCCCTCAGCCTGGTTGCTCTTCGGCCGACTCCCGGCCTAGGAATGGTGCCGAGGGAATGGATTGTGGATAATGCTACAATTCCATTTCCTCCAGGGCAATCTCAACCACTCTGCCAGGGCTCAGGACCTCGTACTCCAGAGCATGGCAGAGTGGTCGATTCATGTGGCTGTGGTCGCCGAGCCGTACTACGTCCCCCCCCGAGATAATTGGGTGGGTGACCTGGACGGCTTGGTAGCCATCATTGGCGGGGCTCTTACCGACCCGTCCCGAGGTCACGGCTGGGTGGCCGCCCTCGCGGACGGCATTGTCACTGTTGGGGCGTATTTCTCCCCCAACAAGAGCCTCGCCGACTTCGAGAGCTTCCTTGTCGAGTTGGGTGCCGTCGTGAACCGGTACCACCCTCGCCCGGTGCTGTTACTCGGGGATCTCAACGCCAAGTCTGCGGCGTGGGGATCTCCAGTCACCGATGCCAAGGGCGAGGCGTTGGAGGAGTGGGCGGTCACGACCGGCTTGACCGTTCTGAATCGGGGCTCGGTCTACACGTGCGTGCGGCAGCGGGGCGGCTCTATAGTGGACGTCTCGTTCGCTAGCCCCGCTGTCGCGAGCCGTGTCCGCGACTGGCGTGTCGCCGTGGAGGTGGAGACGTTATCGGATCACCGATACATCCGTTTCGACGTCTCCTCCCAGACCGCGGGCGGCCGCAGCCCATCGGCCCCGCGAACGGACGGTCCGCGCTGGGCGCGCAAGCGCCTCGACAGGGAGCTACTCGAGGAGGCCGCCATATTGCAGGCCTGGATTCGGGAGTCGGCGACGACCGGACCCGTCGACGTCGAAGAGGAGGCGCAGTGGTTCCACGGGGCGATGACGCAAATCTGCGACGCGTCCATGCCCCGGGTCCACACTCAACCCAGAAGGCGCCAGGTGTACTGGTGGTCCGCCGAGATCGCACAGTTGCGCGTCTCTTGCGTGCGAGTGCGGCGCCAGTACACCCGATACCGGAGAAGACGTCGTCGGGTCCCTGACGAAGAAGCCGCGCTGTATGAGGTGTACCGCGCGGCTAAGGAGGCTCTGTGGCTGGCCATCGGCGAGGCGAAGACGCGATCCAGGGAGGAGATGTTGGCGACTCTCAACGGGGATCCGTGGGGGCGTCCCTATCGCTCGGTCCGAGGGAAACTCAGACCATGGGCGCCCCCGCTTACGGAGAGTCTCCAACCAGAGCTGCTGGAGGACGTAGTGGCAGCCCTCTTCCCGGCACGAGCGGAGCGTACTCCGCCGCCGATGGCTTTGCCCACAGCCGCAGAGCCTGAAGAGAACGCCAGCGTCCCAGAGGTGACACAAGCAGAGTTGAGGGCGGCCGTGATGCGGCTCCGGGCGAAGAACACTGCCCCGGGGCCCGATGGGATTCACGGTTGCGTGTTAGCCCTCGCTCTGAAGGAGCTAGAGCCCCAACTGAGAGGACTCTACACAGCGTGCCTGGAGCAGGGCCAGTTTCCCGTTCAGTGGAAATCTGGACGTCTGGTTCTGCTCAGGAAGGTGGGGCGCCCTGCGGACTCGCCGTCCGCGTACCGGCCCATAGTGCTGCTGGACGAGGTGGGAAAGCTGTTCGAGCGGATAATCGCAGCCCGCCTCGTCAGCCACTTGTGCGGAGAGGGGCCGGACCTAGCCGAATGCCAGTTCGGGTTCCGGCACGGGCGCTCCACTATCACGGCGATATCGCGTGTGAGAGTCCTGGCGGAGGAAGCGGTGTCCCGGGGTGGGGTGATGTTGGCGGTGTCCTTGGACATTTCCAACGCCTTCAACACTCTGCCCTGGAGTTGTATTCGGGAGGCACTACGCTATCATCGAGTGCCTCCCTACCTCCGCCGCGTCATTGGGGCTTATTTGGCGGAGAGGTGTGTCACCTATCTGGGACGTGACGGCATACACCAGCACCCCATGTCGTGCGGTGTTCCGCAGGGTTCGGTCTTGGGCCCGCCCCTGTGGAACATCGGGTACGACTGGGTGCTGAGAGGCGAGCTCCAGCCGGGAGTGGACCTGACGTGTTACGCTGACGACACGCTGGTCACTGCCCGGGGGAGCTCGTACAGGGAGGCAGCGTTGCTGGCGACGGCCGCGGTCTCACAGGTGGTGAGCCGCATACGGCGCCTTGGCCTGGAGGTGGCCCTCAACAAGTCGGAGGCCATAGTTTTTCATGGCCCCCGGCGGGCGCCGCCGGCGGGATCACACATCGTGGTCGATGGGGCCCGTATCGCTGTCGAGTCCACCATGAAATACCTGGGATTGGTGCTCGACAGCCGGTGGGATTTCGGACCCCACTTCCGACGGCTGGCGCCCAAGTTGTTGGGCGCGGCTGGGGCGCTGTCAACGCTGCTTCCCAATCTGGGGGACCCGAGCACCGTCTGCAGGCGGTTGTACGTGGGGATCGTGCGATCGATGGCCCTGTATGGGGCCCCGATCTGGGCGGCTGACCTGACGGCCGGCACCATCTCTGTTCTGCGGAAGCCGCAGAGGGTGATGGCCGTCAGAGTCATCAGGGGTTATCGCACGATCTCCTACGAGGCGGCTTGCGCACTGGCCGGATCTCCGCCCTGGGACCTGGAGGCAAAAGTCCTCGCGTCAATGCATCGGTGGCGCGAGGACGCGCGGGCGCGCGGGGAGCGACTGACGCAGCGACATTTTGAGCTGCGTCGGTCGCAGCTGCGCGAGGTCCTGGTGGCGGAATGGCGGAACAGGCTTTCACGCCCTACCGCCGGCCTCGTCACTATCGAGGCCATCCGGCCAGTGCTCGACATGTGGCTCGGGAGAAGGCACGGCTCCCTGTCGTTTCGTGTGACACAGGTCCTCACGGGGCATGGTTGCTTCGGGAGGTTCCTGTGTCGCATAGGCAGAGAGCCGGACGCTCGGTGTCACCACTGCGTCGACTGTCGGGAGGACACGGCGCGGCATACGCTGGCAGAGTGTGCCGCCTGGGAGGAGCCGCGCCGTGCCCTCGTCTCTGTGGTAGGCAGTGACCTCTCGCTGCCGGCTGTAGTCCGTTCTATGGTCGGCGGTGAGGAGTCCTGGGACGCGGTGGTCTCCTTCTGCGAAACTGTCATCGCGCAGAAGGAGGCTGCGGAAAGGGAGAGGGAGATGTCGAGTGCTCACCCGGCCCGCAGCAGGCGCACCGGGCGTCGGAGGAGGGCATACGCTGCCCTCCTTCTGCCCCCCTAACTGGGTCCAGGGGCGGCGGACTTGGGGATGTCCGTTGCCCCCCATTCATCCGGACCCGAGGTGGCGGCGCGTGGTGTTCCCGTGCGCCCCTCTGACGTCGCGGGGGCAGTTAAACACCTCACTCCCCCCGCTTACGAGATGTGGCCCGCAGAGGCGGGCCGGCACCAGCCGGGGATTACGGAAGTCGCATACGTTCCCGCGATCCCCGGCGTAGGTGGAAGATGGAACACCGGGGTGGTTTTAGTCAGTAAGAGTCTGACAGACCCCTCCGCCCGCCCCAGGGCGGAGGACATCCATGAGGATTTCCCCCCGTAAAAAAAAAAAAAAAAAAAAAGGTCATTGATGTGTAGTAGGAAAAGAGTTGCAGAGAGAACAGACCCCTGAGGAACTCCGGCATCAATAGCCATGAGGTCAGAGGAGCAGCCGTCAACGACTACTCGGATCGACCGTTCATTTAGGAAGTCTGATATCCAGCTACAAAAACCAGCTGGGATGCCATAAGCAGGAAGCTTGTTGAGTAGACCTGCGTGCCAGACCCTGTCAAAAGCCTTCGAGATATCGAGCGACACAGCAAGTGCTTCGCCGTGTCTCTCGATGGCTTCGCCCCAGCAGTGCGTGACATACACAAGAAGATCACCAGTTGACCGTCCCTGGCGAAAGCCATATTGACGGTCACTGAGGAGATCATTGTCTTCAAGGTAGGTCAGCAGCTTACTGTTCAGAACCCTTTCCATAACCTTGCATAGGATGGAGGTAATGGCGATTGGACGGTAATGTGCAGGATCGGCACGGTCTCCCTTTTTGGGCACCGGTTGCACATTCGCAAGCTTCCATGATTTCGGCACCGTTCTTTTTTCAAGAGAGAGGCGGTACAGGCGTGTCAACACAGGAGACAGTTCAGGTGCACATTGCCTCAACACTCTCGCTGGAATACCGTCAGGTCCGCTGGCCTTATTCACGTCTAGACTGCACAATACTCTTCGGACCTCTTTAATGTGAACTGCGATCTCCGGCATCGAAGAGTCACAACGAGGTAAAGTTGGTGGTTGCTTGGAGCCAGCGTCCAGACGTGAATTGCTTGCAAAGAGAGTGGCAAATAAATTTGCTTTCTCTCTTGCAGAGTGAGCCAGGGAACCATCAGGTTTTAGCATTGGAGGCAAAGTGGGTCGACTGAAATTCGTTTCAACCGCTTTCGACAGGGACCAAAACTGCTTACTACCCGGAGGGTGTGATGCTAGTTTGGCCGCGATACGTCCGACATGGTCAAAACGTGCCCTACGTAAAACCCGCTTGCAGGACTTGGCAGCAGAATTAAAGGCTCTTTTCCTCGCGCGAACCCTACGTGCTTTAGCCTTTCGGTCGCGGGCCTTGATCCAGGCTTGGTAAGCAGACTCTTTACGGGCCTCTGCGTGGGCGCATTCTGCATTATACCAAGGCCGGGACTTGTGACCGAGCGGGATGTCGGAGAATGGAATAAAATACTCCATCCCCTGCCGAATCACGTCCGCAATCACATCAGCACAGCACGAGGGGTCACCCGAGGAGAAGCACACTTGCCGCCAAGGATAAGACGCAAAAAAGTGCCGCATCTCATCCCAATCTGCTGACTCGTATCGCCATACTCGTCTCGTGCCCCTAGGACTCTTATCTGGAGGAGAGTAGGTCAACACGGATTTCACCAGGCAGTGGTCAGACGTTCCCAGCGGAGCTGAGACCGATACTGAATGACTGCCCGGATCGGTTGTCAGCAGAAGGTCCAAGCAATTGGGTGTATGGGCGTCAACATCCGGTACCCGCGTTGCCACATTCACCAGCTGGGTTAGATCTAGCGTTACAGAAAACTTGCGCGCCTCTAACCCGGCATGGTCAGTTTTCTGGTACGGGAACAACCACTCTTTATGGTGGGCGTTAAAGTCCCCCAGAAAAATGAGCTTCGCTGTTGGGTACCGTTGCTGGGCTACATCCGTCGACTCCACGAGGGAATTAAACAGCGCTGTTGTCTCCTGGTCACCGCTGTGCGATCGGTATACGCCAATATAGAGAAGTTTCTCCACGCCAGTGTCCACAAGTAGCCATATGGCAGAGAAACCCGATTTCTCAAAGCAACGGAGACGACGACAGCAAATGTCATCGCGGACGTACACACAGACCCCAGCCTGCTTCCTGAACTTGTGTTCCAGAGAGTAGCCCGGGTAGTTGAGGTACGCCACGTCCGACGGAGTTGTTATCTTCGTCTCCGTTAGGAAAAACAGGTGCGGCTTCTCGGTCTCGAGATGATGATGGACCGGATCGAGATTTGAGTGCAACCCCCTGATGTTGGTGAGGTGCACTTTGAGTGGGAGGAAGTGCAGCCGTTGTTTAACCTTATTCCTTTTTGCTTTGGTCATTGTAGTTTTAGAGTGTTAGGGGAAAAAGTCGAACTGTCGAGGCGCTGCTCAGTGAACCAAGTGGAACACTAGAGCTAAACCAACCTATGGGGAACTCATTTGGAGACTGCGGGGACGCCCGAACCCCCCCAGATATGGCCACCGGGTCCTCCCATCCAGTCGCCAGCTGGCACGGTGGAGCATACCGGGATTTTTCGCTAGTTGGCGGGGCAGCCTTTCACACGTGGCTGGCGTGCTACTTGGGCCCCCTACTAACTGCGGTCGGCCAACGGCTGGCACCGTGCTTCGGATCCCGCTACCCTCCAAAAATGAGCTACCCGGAAAGCCCAGCCCAGCGACCAAGACCGGTTCTGAGCAGAGCAACTGACAGTCTCCTTCTCCCCCAATGGCACTGGCACTCCCGCACTCCGACGGAACACAGCAAGCTGCTTGGCGCCGGACTTCGGCGGGATGGTGGTCGCGAGCCAGGCGGCTCCTTGCGGAGCCTACCACCGCTTTAAGTGGGATCGTTCTGCCGTACCACAGGCAAGCCTGTGGTGCCGTTGCCCGGGGTGGACCGCGAGGAGGTAGATCCCAAACCACCCCATTTTACGAATCATCATTTTACTCTGAAACTACCAAAATAAAGGTAGGTAACAAATAATGATCAAAACGATGATGGAGATACGAAGTCAACTGCCTTGCGTGTATGACTAAATGTATGAACATTTAGTCATACAGGCAAGGCAGTTGCGAGTAAGTAGGTAACGCAAATACGAGGGAAGGCCAGCTTCCTGAAGAACATCACTAGTCAGATCTGTGTAGGTAGGTACCTATCCTTTCAAGGCTTACCCGCCCAGCATTTCCACGTGGGTACTTCCCCTTATAAAACTTATTTTGGTGTTCGTGATTTTATGTAGGTACTTAGATAAAAGTTGTTCCTAAAATCATACCAACACTTTTTACTCTAAACTAGGTAGCTATCCCCCGCGGCTTCGCTCCCGTCAACTGGGTACCTTCCTACCCTACCCTACCCTACGAAACCCGTGAACATTTTGTACTTATGGGAAAATGTTTTTTTTTTTCGTCTATTTTCTAATGTGTTTGATAGCTACTTTGCTATTCGGTCGGAGCCAAATACAACAAATCAAAAACCGTGAAAATCGGTCCAGCCGTTCTCGAGTTCTAGCCGTTACGAGTGTTCGAACAAACCCGACATTGTTTTATATCCTAGGTATAGATAGCTAGAATAGATAACGCAGTAACCCCACATCGAAACTGGGATCACCCAGAAACTGTATTTACGATACCTACCTCATAAAACATTCGACAATTGTAAACTCCAATCGATCAATAACTTGGTAAACAAACGCACACAGTTTAATAACCCCACATCAAAGAGATACCGATTCATTCGTTTATTTATTTATTTAAAACCTCGTTGCTTAGTTTATTTTTTATTCCTCTGATCTTTTAATTTATATGCTCAGTAAGATAAAAATATAAATGTTAAAAAAGATGTTGTTATCAAGCTCATTACCTTTTTGAAGTGAAAACTTCTTTAGCGGCGTTGTGCACTTTTTGGGATGGGTAAAAAATGTTAAACTCGCGTCAAGACACGTGACCGTCAGGGCACGTGACCTGATCGAAAATTCGTAAGACGTTGAAGTGAAAACTTCTTTAGCGGCGTTGTGCACTTTTTGGGATGGGTAAAAAATGTTAAACTCGCGTCAGGACACGTGACCTTATCGAAAATTCGTAAGACGGGTAACGTAATATGTAATATAAATTATCAGGTTTGTGTATAGCGCAATAAATCAATATTGTATTTAACCATATAAATTTATTATAGTACTTTTATACTGATAAATAAAGCAATTCGTGCGAAATTATTCCCTAATCATTCAATTCCATGTACAGAGCGGTCCACATTGCAGAAGACCGCATGGCTTGGAGACACGTCGTTTGTGGTCGCGAACCTCAGCAGTGAGAGAACGATGAAGAAGAAGAACCATTCCAAAATATTCAAAAATGCACAACGTTAATGTTCAAGTTTTCACTTCTGCCGGCACTCCCGGAGTGCAACCCGTTGTTTTTTTTTTAAGAATGGGTAATCATCAAATTATTCCTTCCGCTCGGCGGAGCGGGAGGGACTGTCAGACTCTTACTGACTAAAACCCATCCGTGTTCCTCATAATGCCCTTTGCGTTCCAGGGCCGCGGTGACTCTTTCGAACAATTCCGCGAATACAGTCACATACGAAATGCGACTATTCGATGTCCCACGTAAGAAGTCGTAACATGTTATTTTGGCAAAATAAGATTTTAGTACCTAAGTACTATAATAATATCATGATACATATTTTTTTTTTTATTTCTGCACAGTTCAAATACTTATTATAATATTTTATGGTTCCATCTTGAACACCGCACTTCCATCTCTCGGTAGAATTAGGAAGGATACAGTACCGCGATGTTGAAGAAAAATAAACAAATTGAGTTTTTTAAGTGACTTATATTTTAAGACTACACAATGATAAAGCACTAGAATATGTACAAAGTAATATTAAAACTAGAAAGGCAGCTTATTTACAAGTTTGTTGCTGATAAATACGTATTTTGTGACGTGGTATTTTAGTTCTTCTCCTAGCGTTGTTACTTCAGCTACTTCCTCGGTAGGTGGCTCTGAAAACAAAATGTCGAAATGAGTAAAGCTGACATTTTACGCTACATCTAAATTAACAGTCAAAAACTACTCAACATAACCATAACATCTATCTATATAAATAAAATGAATCGCCCAAATGTATGCACACCACATAGTATATCTGTGATGTACACGCATAACTTTGGAACGACTTTAGTTCGTAATTGTCAGGGCAAAGTTGGTGTGAAAGAAAATTTTGAAAAAAAAATACATCCGCGTGAAGCCGGGGCAGGCCACTAGTAAGTAATAAATTAACATAGGTGTGTGAAATTGAAAGTCTACATAAACGAAACTATTTTACAAGAAAAACTTATCGTAGGACTTACTGGCTCTTGTAACTGGCACAAATATTTATATATATATGGCGATGGATTTTAAAATAAAAAACGATGATGTGGTCGACGATATATAGAGGTATGCGGCACAAAGTGTAAAGTCCCGCATACCTCCGTTGAAAAGGGAGGAAAGGATCCCTCGACCGGACGGTTGTTGTGCCTGGTGGGCAACTGCCCGATAATTGATATTCGGACTGTTGTATCTGTTCAAATCGCACAGTAAACTCTGATATCGTGATTCAGGATTTTATTTTGTTAGTGCGCAGCTGTCGGGATAGACGGCGTTGCGGGTCTTATTGTTGCGATGTAGATTCAGCTACATTGATTTTTGTGGCGGTACTGATGCCGCTACAGATGGAGCAAGCTTGTCTAGAAGTAACCTGTTCAATATTTTGTTTACTAGACTTACCTAAGTTCTGCCACACAGCCGGAGGGAACACAGATTGCTGTGAGAAGACGTACACCATCTTGGAGTCTCTTTGGATGCCTTTGTTAGCTGCATTCTCTTTTCTTGTCATTTCCACACGATACCAGAAGGCTGGCTTCCTAATTAAGTAAGACAAAATAGGTGAGCATAAATAAAATAGACCAACAATATTACTGAAGAGTTATTTAGGTATTTATCAAGAGTATTGCCACATCACTTATCTTACTTCTATGATAAATGAGAAAACTTGGATTGGATGTTTGTTACTCAATCACTCCAGAATCAATATAGTCTGAAATAGGACATAGACGACAGCAGCAGTTCAGCATCTTCTTCTATTCAAGTTGTTAACTCATCATAACATTGTTTGGGCCCAGTAAGTGGCTACGTTAATTGCACCATCGATGGCATTAACTATTATATTGGCATTATACTGAGTTGTAAAAGTATTGAATCCGTTATCGGTATTCTAATAGCGATTATTCATGTAAGTACTGCATAATTTTAAACAGGTACGTTGCTCCAGTCCACGTCGCGTTTGCTAAGTTTTCATCAACTTAAAATTGGACATCAAGGGTACAGTTCTCGTCAAATAACTTTGCCTCTCTGAAGTTAGCCATTTGCAAAGATCGCGCAGGTGCAGTCACGTACACGGGAGCAAGCGGGACGCAAGCATGCATCGAACGTAAACGAGCGACTGAGACATAAAATCGCGCCCCGCCCCCATGTCTCTTACGCATGCGCAGTTGCAGTGTGTTCGTAATTTTGACTACTACGCAGCCACTCGACACAACTTCAGAGGGTCAAAGTTATTTGACGAGAAATGTACTTCCTCATCTATAACCATTTTCACGAGCGTGCGACATCGTTGTAATTGAAGCCTTATGTCGATGTTAATAAAAGTCACATGAGGTGCGTTCGTGAATCACTTTACTGTTTAATACTAGTTAATAAAATACTAACTTTAAATGATCCTGCACAATATTATTAGCGATGGGCATGCAGATCTTCTGTACTGGATCACTCATCAGTTGTCCCACAGTTCTTATGGGAGACTTCTCTGATACATAGTGTTCTAGTAGGCGAGATGCTATCGGTTTTAAACTGGCTGAAAAAAAAAAAATTGAAGTCATTTATTCCAACAAGCCTGAGCGACAGCACTTTTTGTTAATCAATTCTTTGATCTCTAAATAGTATAAATCGGCCAAGTGCGAGTCGGACTCGCGCACGAAGGGTTCTGTACCAATATCTATAAAAACGGAAAAAAAATTATGTTTGTTGTATGGGAGCCCCACTTAAATATTTATTTTATTCTCCTTTTTAGTATTTGTTGTTATAGTGGCAACAGAAATACATAATCTGTAAAAATTTCAACTGTCTAGCTATCATGGTTCATAAGATACAGCCTGGTGACAGACAAACAGACAGACAGACAGACGGACAGACAGACAGACAAACAGACAGCGGAATCTTAGTAATGGGTCTCGTTTTTACCCTTTGGGTAACGGAACCCTAAAAAACCATAAAAACGAAGTCGTTGGCTGCCTCTGTCTGTTTCCTGCTAACTTCTTAACCACGCAACGGATTTCGATACAGAATCCAGTAATAATAAAAAGACCGATAAATGTGGAAATTTTGTGTTTATAATTTTGCACCTGTGCGAAGCTGGGGCGCGTCGCTAGTTGATATTTAAAAAGACTGAGAATCCGCAAAAGACAGGTAATGTGAAAAAATTGGATGAGCCCAAAAGCCTATCATTCAACTGCGAAATACTAAGTTAGGTTATATGAGCAAACTGTTTAACAGGAACTTATCATGTTTTGGACAGGTAAAAAATTCTTACAGTACGGCTGCTTTTACTGATGAACAAAGTATTCATGTATTTACCAAAATCAGCTCTCAAACAGCTTTCAGCGCGGTGAAGGTGTTCTAAACACACGTGGACTTGCGCGAACTTCATTAGCAGACTCTTCCACGGACTTATGTCGATCTCATCTGTTATTAGCGGAACCTGCAAATAATTTACACCGAATTATTAAAACTGCTACTTTTGAGTATGGGTCGATTCAAACTTGATTGCGCAGTATCCGGTCTCCCCAGTCAACAGTCGCCCCCGCTGTCACATGAATTTGCTACTGCGCCGCGAGCCGCCAATAGGTTCGATTCTACCTGTAGCAGGTTTAAATTCAGGGCCTTTTATCTGTGATGAAGAGTGAGTAGTAATTGACCAGGTTGATCGAGGCCGGTTTCGCAGGTAGTCTTAAAATTTTTGATACTATTACATTTTGGAAAGAAGTTCCTAAACGCGGCATCCGGTAGGTATCATCATCATTATCAGCATGTCAGCCGAAAGACGTCCACTGCTGGACATAGGCCTCCCCCAAGTGGCGCCACAACAACCGGTCCTATCCATCGGCTACCAGTGACCCTCACCAGGTCATCGGTCCATATTGTGGGAGGTCTTTCAACGCTGCGTCTTCAGGCACGCGGTTGCTACTTCTTCGCCCGACATCCCAGTAAGTATGATTCGGGAGAAAATAAAACGCCAAAAAAAATTTTGCCCTTGTACTCCCTCTATATGCCTTTCTTTCTCACAGTGCTCTTTCTATGAGCACGCATACACGCACACCACGCGCTCTCTATACTTTCTCTTTCCAATGAGTCGGTGTGTGTGCATCTCTGTCTATCCAATTAAACTCACCTCATTAACATCTTTCTTCTCACTGACAAGTCCATGTTTCTTCAATGACGCGAAGTCATCGACAGTCAATTCATTAGGATCTTCCTCATAGAACGACTCGCAGTCCAACCGTATGGAATGTTCAGCTGACGTAAGGCTCTCGAAGGGATTCAGCTGGAAGTCGCCACCGCTCATCGTCATGTCTTGAATGGTCTGGTTTATTTGTTCTATTGATTCATGTGTTCTGGAAATTAAGTCATGTTTTTTGATATTCATTTAATTTGACGAAGATTGCGGGACGTGCTTGACGAATATCGTCAGAATTGGTCCACACTTGCCCAAAGCCGGAAAGAATGAAATGAAGGAAGGGACGTCTTTGCCTTGCAGTTGCCCGAAATGCTGATGCTGATGTACAAATTTACAAACATACAAACTCACATACACAAGCAAATATTTGTTCCGTGCGGGAATTGAACCCGCGACACGCAGCGCAGCAGCCTATCGCTCAACCACCGCGCCAACCGTGTCGTCAATGTAGATGGGGTACTTTGTTTCTGGGATAGCAATATAACTCTATAACAGATGATCACAAGTCTGAATGTACTATCAGATGAACCACCGGCTTGTATGCCATACAATACGAAAGATAATAAGTATATAAACACCTTGCATCGCTGTTCCAAATCCCAGCAATAAAGAAGGAATGCTCCAACAGTGACATGACTCTGGTATACTCCCACATGGTCTTCTCAGTGCCCACTTGAGCGACCAGCGACAACGCTTGTGGAGGACTGGCGCGCAAGTTCTTGAGTACTTTGGCCGCTTGGGAGTGGCCTCGAGATAGTTTGAGGACTAGTTTTGATAGGTAAGTCTTGTTGTTGGCGTCTATCTGTAAGAAATATCGCGCATTTAAAAAAAATAACAACAGCATCAAGGCTAAAGACGCCAGCACATCAAGGTACCCGAAACTGTCACATTTTCCCAATCAAACTTGAACCTTATGCTGTAGCGATAAAGTAGAAAATCTATTAAAGAAATTTGACAGATTGTTGTAGCGTAATGTTTTAGCGTTTGTACTTGCAACCAATACAACTCTGAAAGGCGAATTTTCCTAGCATGTAACTAAAAAGAAGTGTTGTCCCAGTTGGGTCTCATGCTATGATCTAGAGATTTTTTCCACAGTGATAAATGTAACAATATCTTAAAAAAAAATTGTGTTACTTATCTACCTATCATGTTGTAATAAAAAAACAAATTAATGAACTTACAAATGGTCTTATTTTCCCTGAAGAAATAAATTTCAGTGCTTGAATCAACAATGTTATCAGTTCCTCTGCCGTTTCGCAATCTGTAAAAAAGTGTTATGTGTGCATCACAACTAGATACTATGAATGATATAATATTTCAGTTTCGCAAATACTCGCTATATTTGCAGGAGGTTTGTCATGGTAACTCACCTCTCAAAATATCCCAGAGTTTATATGTAAAGTCGTTGCTAGACCCAATAGTGTTCATATCATTAAGGCATTGTCCTAACGTAGTGGTATCTTCAGTAACACAGATGCAACCGCCGGCAGGACATTCTGCGGTATACGCGTATGTTTCAGTTTCGTTCAGCAGTTCGTTGACGCGTTTCGAATTGTTGTGACGCTTTGAGCCGGGAATGTTGTTTCTGGAATGATTGCAGAAGTTTTAGTGAGAGTGGTATTATTGAGAGTGGAGGAATAATCACAGGGTGAATTATAGCATTACATCATTAACTATTTCGTGATCCAGAGGAGAATGGAAGCAAGCTATGTCATAATTAATGTAAGCTATGGTATATGAGGAAGAAGTGAATGAATGATTTTAAGATCAATCTATCCTAAAAAAGTAAACTATGTGATCTATCTTATCAGATACTACACATACCTTTTTTAGCAAGAGAAAGTCGATATATACCTAGTAAGTATACTTTTATGAAGGTACTTTTACTTCTATCACCTAATATTATGCATCACCTATGAAAACGCAACCCATGCTTTAGAATCTGGACTCAACTTGGTCTGCGACCATATTGGAAGTGACGACCAAAGGGCCAGTAAGGCGCATATTTTTATAACAACCCGATTCATATTACTGTTGTGTAGTGGCGTGACGCCTTCTAACGCAGTGATTGCCAATCAAAACACGTTGTGATGACGTAGGCTTGGGTCGATTAGTTTGATTGGTGAATCCTGCGTCAGGATAAGACACTGCTCTGCGCTTAGACGTTTACAGTACTCACCTAACAGCAGCAGTTTCCAGATTAACAGAGGCGAATCCTGCTGCAGTCATGTCTACCAGCAGTTGGTTTATATTGTGTAGCGCACACACAGACCTCCAGATTGCGTTACATGGACTTGCTAAGTGGCCCACTATGATCTCTTGTTCCTGGAAAAAGTATGAAGAAAATTTTATTGAATACTAGCTGTCCCCTGCGGCTTTGTTCCCGTCAACTGGCTACCTAATTACCCTACACGTATATACGTTTACGTCCTATTCTCAGATCTACTGAATATACACACAAAATTTCATAAGAATCAGTCAAGCCGTTTCGGAGGAATATGCCAACTAACACTGTGACCCAAGAATTTTATATATTAGAACATAATAGAAAACATTTATTCAACACAGACATAAAACAACCGCAATGAACACATTGTAAAATGTAAATGATCGTACAAGTTTTTAACTAACTTCAAAAAGAAAGATTTTTTTACGTATGTTTGCGCATAACTCTGTCGTGCATAATTTGCAAGATTAAAGTTGGTGTTGCGTAGTTAACTTCCAAAATTAAAATTATTTTGTACTTTGTAGTAGTTTGGTGCATGAAGTAGAATCTAAGACGTGAGTCCATGTTTACATACAAAAATATTGGATTATATCCACAACTCTAATCAATGCCTAAATTCCCAAGGTTTATTTCAGGTTTTAAGAACCCAATCAACAGGCTGTAATGAAGCTCAGACAGTTGAAGTTTACAAAAACTAGGTTGATTTATTAAGTAAAAATTATATCTGTTCTGGGTTAAAAATATAATAATGTTAAACAACTGATTCTCCGAGAATGTCAGCCTTAATTCAATATCTGTGTGTACAGACCTTGTTTGTGTCTCTCTTTCTGTTACGTTTAGTTAAAAATAACAATATAAACACACAGTTATCAAACATTACAATTTTCACCCATTTCATAATAACCTATTAGTAAAATACTCACAAAATTAACTTTACAGCTTATAAAAGGTGTGTGCAGCGTCTTCCCTGACCATTCACAGCGCAACTCTGTGACGCCTCCGTGCGGAGCGTTGACGAGCTCATCAGTGTTGTGAGAGCCGTAAGAAATGCCAGAGATTAGATACTTGCAGTCCACTAGGGTTGAGATCTAAAAAACAATGATGATGTTATTTCTTAAAAGTGGCGAGTGGGTAAAGTGGCTTACGACCTTCAGGTGGCTATTTTGCTTGATTTTCTGAAGTAGTTTGTGATATGGTAGTTGTTATGTTTGAACCTTGTTGATTGTGTTTCATTAGTTGTCAATTGTAACATTTTTGTAATGAGGGTAATAGGGAATAAAACAGTTTGCTTTCTGATCTCGACATGTGTGTGTGTGTGTGTTCTTTTAGTAATTAAAGCTTTAAGAAGGAATTGCAATATCAGATTATATTTAACTTCCAAAAACCAATGGCAGAAATCTGTTCATGGTCACAAGCCATCTTATATCACCAGAGATTTGTAAAGGGGTAAACACAATGTTAGATTTACATCATCACCAACCCAAATCAATCCACATAGCTTATTCCCAACCGTGTTGAAGTCCACTTCAGCCTAACCAGATACTTTCCAAGGCATGGAGATGTTTCGGTATGTTTTGGTCACATGGACACCAACTGACCAACCTTGGCAAGTATTGCTTAACCTTGAAGATCACCCTGTGTTAGCTGGTACTACTTAGTCACAACCTCCCAAACTCTGATTAAAGAAAGACATCTCACCAAATCTGCAGTCAATCCCTCCTGATTAGCATAATCTTCAACTAACAAATCCAAGTCCACATCATCCTGGTTCATACTGCCTTCATATGTCACCAGACCTCTAGCCAAGTGTGTACTATCTGATTGTACTGTGAGCAGTAACGGCTTGGCATCTTCAAGCGGATTGGTTAGTATCCATAGTGGTATTGCTTCCTCTGCGGTCACTTGGCCACGGTTCTTGTTGTATAGGTTGGCAATTTCTCTGGAATATTGGAAATTGGAATTTTATTATTGCTACATGCTCACACACAATGCACAATGGACTGAATGGGAATGTTAGTGCCAACCACGGAGCCCCTACTCTGCTACAAGGTTTCAAGTCAAGAATAATAGAATTGAAACAGGTTGCAAAAGATATTTTAGTATGAGCAGATTGACAAGAGAAATTCTTTCCTTACAGCTTTTTCTGAATTCAGTGAAAATCAAACAATACTTTAACCACAAAAGGCATTACATATACAGATTTAAAGTGCAACAGATAATTATTATTAATCTAATATCAATATCTTTTTATCACTGAGGATCATGAATAAAAATAAAATAGACAAAAGGTACCTAGCAATTGATTCAAAATTTACAAGCTTTTAAAATATCTTCAAGCATCACAATAATATAAAAATTAAAAACCTATAACTAACCTTGCAATATCCAGTGTAATAGGACCATGGGTAGCTTCCTCCTTAGTCCATAACTGAGGCTCATCAGTAATCATTGTATCATCAAATATTGTGTGAAGACTCAAATCCAGTTTGAGTGGAGATCCCGTTAGTTCTAGTTCTTCTGTAAAATTCATATTTATTATTATTTAAGCTTTTAATATAACTATGGAGAAATGACACAAACTAGGTATTTACTAGAAATAACCAGATAGTTTATTTAAATAAGTATAGGTAGGTAAGTTAAATAAAAAGAAAATTTTCAATGTGAAATTATGCTTATACAATTTTGTTATGAAGTTAAAAATTGAATAATCTTTCTGAAAAGAATTCAAGATGAATTTAAAGAAACCCTTACTATTAATCTACTATTAACATTCTTCATTTGATTAAAATAAATGTGAGTTTTGTTAAAATCTGGCTGATACAAACAAACTACTTACCAGCTTCGTTTCTATTATTTTTATTCCCAATTGTGTCCGTAACATACGAAGATTGTTTAGTCTGTAAACAAACACAGTTTTTAAATAAACAGAAATACAGGTTTAATTAAAAGAAATCACTGAAATAAATTAATATTTTATGCACCTTGTTGCAAACTAACACTACATCACGATTACTTTTTGTGTACATTTCTATGTAAGTGGGACTCTTTTGTTTTTCAACATAATGTTTTGAATAATTTTCTAACAGTGGTTTAATCAAATTATCCATTGTAAAATTTAGAAATAAAATAAAATTCGAAAAGAACAATTCAAATCCGTTGTGCTCGTCTTTCAATTTGAATTTCGATTAATTTGACGTTTTATTGACATTGGCTGGCATTAATAATTTTAGTGTTGCCAACAGGGTTTTAAATAACGGTAAAAATTTATAACGTTACCTTGCATTGACAGAAGTTAACGTTATATTAAAATAACGGTAATAGGTTTACCGTTATTTATGCACAATTTTAACGTTATTCTTTATTAACGTTATTTGTAGTTTAACGTTAATTTTATCGTTATTTTTAAACGGTTATCTCTGTCAGGTGGTGCAGTGTCAGATTGTATCTTGATCAAAATATGATTCACGACAGTAAAAAAATTGTAAGTAGGTACATAATTATAACCACAATTACATTTTTTTCTCTTAGCTAGATTTCGGAAATCTAGTTATTATACTCATCAAATCCAAGTTCATGATGATGAGTAAATGATTCTTATGGTCACATCTATGTAAATACATATTTGTATTGTTGCGCATCACATTTTTATTAAATTACAACCTGACACTGACCTTCAAATAGCAAAATATACAAGAAAGTTCGCGGGCTATAATAACACTAATTATTTTACCGTTAAAACGATAATTCTCGTATTTTACGTTAAATGTTACTTAACGTTATATTACCGGTAATGTTATCAAATACCGGTAAATTTTGTATCGTTACTATGGTATCACAATTGAAATTAACGTTACGTAACGGTTATTATTTTGTTATTTGGTAACGTTAACAAGCCCTGGTTGCCAAAGTTTACTAATATTTACGTTTCAAGTGTCAGGCATTTTGTTGGAATGTGTAAGTGAATAATTGTAATTCATTATAAACAAGTTTCCAATCAATTTATTCATCAAATAACACTAAGATTCTATTACAGTTCCATGAAATACAGCAAACGAGTTCATGAAGATCGCTTGGTAACAGAGCTTTTAGCACTGATGCCCAGATGGCGTTGGTGGTAACATTACATTGCGTTGACCGGGAAATGCTGTAAGTACAGGATCTAGATGGGCAACTTGGAGGTATAAGTACAACTTTTTTTGACTCCGTGCATAGTGTATGCTTGCTTGCATGTTTGAATATGCTTGTTTACATGTTTGAATGCTGCATGCTTGTATGCATGTTTATTAAATGGAAATAAAAGCACATTTAACGACTCCGGCCCCGACATGTGAAAATTCCCAAATAAAAAATAAATCTTATGTAATTGGTAAATTAACACTAAATTCACGATTAATTCGGCGCACACCGGTGTGTTGCCGGTGCTTGAGCGGCTTAAACTGTTTCACATACGACAGTTTTATTGAGTTGTAAGATTATGATGCAGAATAAACATGCAGATAGAAAGATACCTATTAAATAATGAATAGGTAGACAATTTACGTTCTGTTTAATGATAAATGAGTCTTTTAATTACCTACCTATATTATGAATGCCAAAAGATGATTCTAACTGCAAACTTTCAAAGATATGATAGGTAGTTCTGCCTTTTAATGACTATTGATAATATATGAAATGTACGAGTACTTAGGTATGCCAAAAAACGATTCTGACTCTCTCTGAATGGTTCTGCTTTTTAATGACTATCGATATGAAATGTATACCTACCTACCTAAAGATGATTCTGACTTATGTACAAAATTATGAGTTTTGAATGTAGGTATGATAAATGAGTGTAGGTACCAAATGATTTTATACGAAAGGAAGTTTATGCTATCCGTTGTTAAACAAAATAATATTATGAACTAAAAAGTTCTGCTATAGGTAAAAGGTAGACCCAAATGAAATTTCCTACGCATAAGCAGAATACCTACAATAGGTAGGTACATATAGGTCTAAAAAGTTACCAGAGTACATTTTCGAAATGTCTTGTAAGTACCTACCTACTTTATAAGGTTAAGGCACCTGGTAAATTCTACGACGAAAGTGCACTTCGGACAAACCCTTCGAAAACCCAGTCCTGTGTTTTCCACCTCCGCTACCGTCAGTCAAATAGGGTTTTAAGTATCTCGTGCAAGGCGTTGACATAGAAGTCATAGAACATTGTTCTCAACCTCGCTACCTGGGCAATACTTTGGATAGGTCCCTGAATTAAAAGTTTCATTGCCTTAAAACTAAACAAAAAGTCGGTATTAAAAACAGCATCCTGCGTCGCCTAGCTGATATCCACTAGCTGGGGAGCTTCACCACAGGTTCTACGCATAACCGGCCTATGTCCCTCTTTCGCACGAGTTCGCATCGTGTGCCATCGTTCCACCCGTGCTAAAGAAGTTGACAAAGTGCCACGCATCGTAACTGGATGCCTAAAACCAACCCCAGGCATAGCACCACTAGATGTTCCCCACGAAATAGCTGCTCGCATTGAGAAGGGGAAACAGGAACGTGATAGCTTCCACCCCTAACACCTGCACGCCTAAAGAGTCGTAAAAGTTTTATCAGTGGACAGTGCGGCAGATGAGAGGTGTGCATTGTGGAGGAACAAACACCCTGCGCCTCCACACTTCATCACCCCGGCAGAACAACTACCCCCTGGATGTGAACTGCAGTGGACAATCTGGAAATCTCTTAACCGATTGTGGACCTAGGTTGGCCGCTGTAAACTAATTTGGCCAAATGGGGTATTATTCGCCCATCCTAAATGTAGTTGCAGTGTGGAGCACCATCACAGGACATGCGTCATTAGTTGCCCGTGGTGTACAACCACCCGTACCATCCAAGATCTAAACGAGGCCAATAATGAAGCTGTGCAGGTTGCTCAATACTGGTAGGACCAAATCTATACGAGTCAATCGACACGAAAAGAAGAAGTTGTTATAATATGGAATAATGTTTTAATAATTCTGTTTTGGGTAGCTCTGAGTTAAATTAGTTTTGGAAGCCAATCTTCATATTTCAATCAAGTATTCAAGATGAGTGAATCGTATTACATTTCAATCTACCTAAGTAGATAAGTGTCGGTGTTTTAGGAATGACCTCTCATCCAAAACGGTTGCTATTTATACTTGTTTTGATCACGCTATTTCACGTGAAACACTTCACTGACCGGCTACAATTACACTGTTTTTCGATACCCTTTCAAGTAGCTGCCCACACATAACATCACTTTGACATGACTTTAAAATGAAACCACTTAGGTACGTGAAGAGCGTGTAGTGTAAGTAGGTAAAGAGGATAGAGCATGGAATTGCAACAGCATAGAGAAGGCCATTGCTAAAAAATAATTGTCAAGCAATAGGGAACGTGCACGGCGTTGACTATGCCATCTAGTGTTGCATATTCGAAATTTTAACGTTAAGATTAATACTTGACGTTGACGCTTCTGTGCTGTCACCTATAGGTCTTACACGCTATGTTTAGAGGAACGTGCACGAAGTAGACTGTGCTACTCGACAATGACACATTCTGTGCAGCCAATAAAATACCTGCACATTCCTTAAATGGGGGTTTTCTAAAGTGTCATTCACCGTGGCCGCACTGAGACGTCAGGTTCTGACACCTGTCATAGCATTTGCTTGAATAATCTGCCTGGCTTTTCCCAAGTCTATCGGGGTCGGCTATCAATTTAGCCGGAGAGAGTTGAGTACCACTGATGTCTGATTTCTTTGTTTGTAACGGCTTTCGAACATCTCCAAATGACAACCGGGACGTTGGTCCCGGTATTTGTAGATGTTCGAAAGCCGTTTAAGCTGTTGAGTTAAACGTGCTGTCCAAGACATGGCAAGGCATAAAAAAAAATAAGTACTTAGGTACCTTAACATACCAAGCTTCCCATCTTGGTATCTTTACTTATTTATTTTTTAATAACCACAAACAATTGTTTTCACAGTTGCTCAAGCTAACAAAATGTAATGTAAAATTGTATTCTTTCCGCAACACCACGACTAAGCGCGTATTTAGCATGAAGGTGGGACAAAATGTGTCATTCGATCCACCCTAACACCCCAAGGAAGGCCAGCAACGCCTTTGTATAACTATCTTACAAAGGTTACCTGGGTTTCCGAAGTAGGTTCTTAGCCCTGTAATAATCCGCGACTACCGGGCAGCTTAGAAGCCGCCCGCCGCCGCGCCGCCCGCTGCCGCTGTCTCATCATCCTCCATACAGGCTCTAAAAACTCAAGCCAACAAGAGTCGAATGTACCGACCTCGGGCCGCCGACACGAATAGCCGCCGAAAGATATCGTCGGTGATCTATGGAAAAGAGCAGGTAATCGAGTACTGATAGCAATAGATTTAAAATCGCTAATATCTGAAGTGGTGATCCATTAGTCATTGTAGATCGGTGATCAACCGCAGGATGGATTAATAAAATTGATCGTAGAACCGTTTGAGTGGACGGCTTTGAAAGATTATCAATGCGTGACATGTTTGTAACGTTATATTTTAGGGTTCTTTATGGGGTTATATATCGAGAAATAGCTAAGGGTTACATTTTTGGCTCATTCTGTTTTGGTTGATGGGCTGTGGGGTTATTAGTGGGTTGCTCTTTTACATGCAAACATGTCATCATCATCATCATATCAGCCGAAAGACGTTCACTGCTGGACATAGGCCTCCCCAAGTGTCGCCACAACAACCGCTCCTGTGCGTCTCGCATCCAACGGCTACCAGCGACCCTCACCAGGTCATCGGTCCATCTTGTGGGAGGCCTTCCAACGCTGCGTCTTCCGGTACGCGGTCGCCACTCCAGAACTTATCGACCCCATCGACCATCTGTTCTGCGAGCAATGTCCCCCCCCCCCCTGTCAACTGCCACTTCAGCCAGTGATGATTATGGAACCGAAACGTGGTAAGCCTTCTGATGAGACCCATTGTGAGTGCACAATGGGTCTCATCAGAAGGCTTAAAGTCACTCAAAGGGCAATGGAGAGGGCAATGCTCGGAGTTTCCTTGCGTGATCGAATCAGGAATGATGATTTCCGCAAGATAACCAAGGTAACTGACATAGCCCGAAGGATCGCCATGCAGACATATATGTTTAAAAGAAATAGCAACTTTTTTTGACTAATTGCTTCGCAGTGCCGATATTATTTTGCTAACTCCAGTAGCTTTTTTCACGTTGTCAACCACACGAAATTTTTAGAGAATGAAATAATGGATCAAGAATTTCTTAAAGGTGTGTTGCGTCATATGTAAGTAAAAGGAGATCAATCACTCGATGCAAGTTGCTTGCAAGTGGAAAGGCGATTTTTCGAGCATCGACGCCGAGTTGCTAGCCTGTCGGTTTGCTATCGGTTGCATTTTGGAGAGTGTGCAACGGAATTGCATAGTTTGATTCCGCCTAGCCCGTTCCATCACCGGACCACAAGACGTACGGCGATGCGCCACCGGTACATGGTGGACATCCCACCCACACGCACAAAGCATTTTGGGAACAAATTCATTGTGCGTACAGCTAAGGAGTGGAATTCCCTGCCGGGGTCTGTGTTTCCTGATAACTACAACCTGGGAGTCCTTAAGCCAAGAGTGATAGGTTACTTCTAGGCAAGCGTGCTCTATCTTCGACCACATCGTCGCTTACCATCCGGTGAGATAGTGGTCAAGCGCTTGCCTATCAATAATTAAAAAAAAAAGAAAAAAAAGGCGACCTTAGGAAGAAATCGTGAAGATAAGTACGCATTGATATATAAGTACAATTGGCCTCACGTCACTGGTAACAAAACCCGCATAAATAAGCTGGCCTCGCATTCCATCGTAACTTTATAACGCTGGGCATATTCTACGTTATCTATCCTCCAACGAATCTACCTACATATATGTAGGTGTATTTGACTTCACTACCCACAAACTACCAAATATCACTACTGACGTAGGCCACTGTTCCTAGAACCGCACCAAAAAAAAAGGTTTGACGAGTATATAAATATTTCAGGTTTTCAGCATGACTGAATGACTTGAGTAACTTAGGATTAAATATAAGACCTAACGGAACCTCGCATTATAGGCTTAGCTCCGATTTTTTTATCATCAGGTGAATGTGTAATAAATTAGTACTGATAAATTGATATGACGTTTTTATTATAACATTAGGTTATTGGGGGAACTTTTAGCTGGTTATTTGTAAGGAAATTATAACCCATTTAAGCTATCGACAGTTAATTTATGATGCATAGAAGTTATTACTAATCAAACCTTCGTAAAAAATAACTGAACATTCATTTATAAGGCTGCCAGGCTCAGGCACCTCGCGCACTAGACGGCCACGACCACGACCAGTGGCCGCAACGACCAGACTAACTGAAGAAACGAGACGGCCACGACCACGACCAGTGGCCGCAACGACCAGAAACGTTCAACGTTTCTTTAGTTAATCTGGTCGTTACGGCCACGCCGTGCCTAAAAGGGGATGACCGCTGGGAAAAAGTTTCCACGCAATAGGTGTCACAGGATGGACGACGCCGCCGAGGATGGAATGATGGATGATGGAAAAGCGGAGACGAGAACACAGACACACATCACGAACGCTGGTTCAAGGTGGCGCATAAAAAGAGCGTCTGGAAAGATATCGAGGAGGCTTTTGCCCAGCAGATGGACGCGGGACACCATAGGCTATAAATAAAATATATACATATTTAAGCTATAAATAAAAATAAATGAAATAATAATAATCTTGAAAAAATGACCATACCTATTCAGGAACAAAATAGACATTTTCCACAATTTAAAAAAACATAGTTGATGAAACAAAAAACAAAATAATTTAAAATTGCATGACGATAATATTACTTACTCTCCTACAATCATGCAAATGCTAATTAGGTAAAATAATGATGATGATACTATTTTAGTAATATCTTTTAAATAAGTAGGCATTACTTCATGTACATTTTTGATAGTAGTCAACTAGGTTAGTTTTTAGTTAGCTAAAACCTGAATCTACTTACATAAACACCAATAAATTTATAATTCATTTTAGGTACATGAGCTGACGTCAGTGCCAGTAACTTTACTTAAATGATTGAATATTGAGTTCTTCGAACGGATAAGGCCAAATCTATTTAAGTCTTACTTCGAATCGTTTAATCGTATTACAATTAACCTAATCCAGTTTGTAGGTTTTTCAGTTCGGGTGATTCGTGAGATTGAAACGGCATCTAGCCACGTATTTTTGGGTTAAGATAGTCCCAGATTGTCCCCATAGGCTTTCACATCAGTCTGTGTTTATCAGAAATGGTGAACCTTTATTGAAGAACATGTCAATAAATAAGTATGAAAAAAATAATAATTTGGCCATGTCCACCCAACAAAATACTCGATGATTTATTAAAAATTTCCATAGTTCTTGGCAATTGCGCATTTTCTACGATGACCACTAGCTCTTTTTGACGCCGTCTCTAGGTAGGCCCAGTGCATGAGAAGAAAAAAACAAAGAAATATGTGAAAATAATTTATTTTCACAGAACTGACAAACATATTTAAATAACTTACCAACGTTAGTTAAGACAAACATTAAGATAAACATTTAACTTAACAAACGAAAGAACCCACGGCGTTAATTTTCAGTGGTCGCCATGACGATTCCAACCCCTCTTCATTCAACCAAAATGCCTTACCTACCGAATCCTACTTCAGCCAGCCAAACACCACAATCAGATAACTGAGGGTCAATTCTACTCATTTTAAAGCAAATTTCACGTTCACATGTCAGTCGCAACTGTTAAAAAGCCTAAATTTCCATACATTTTTGACAGACCCTAAGGATACCCACAGACCACATTGCAACTGACATGCGAATGCCAAGTAAAGTAGAATTGGTACTCTGATATCAAACTAAACATAAACCACTAATCAAGTAACAACTAAATTGGCGTTAATTAATGTTTATTTATACCCTGACGACCACACGTCAACGCTTACTCTGTCAGGCAGATATTTTGCATTACTGCTCTAGCTTCTACCCACGTTTTACATGGGTGAAAGACTCAATTATTCAGGCATGTGTGATGAAATGACTGACTTTATTAAAATGTAAGATGTATTAAAATCAATCTTAAGCTGAAACCCGGAAACTTGGCTGGTGTAGCAGTTCCTAGACTGACAGACAACACACAGTCTAAGTGAGCCTATAAAAGCTTAAACCAATAATGAAAGCATAATTTAAAATATTACTTGGTTACAGACCAGCCTACACACAAAACTAAAGCCTTTTTGGAGTCTTTTGGGAAGCGTTTTTAGCACTAGATGAATAGAGGTCGGACGATAATTGTCATTGCAGTTTCTTGGCTCCACAAAAGCTTTGCCTTCGGTTCGGGCGTCTATTCCACCTCGGCTGCAATGACAATGCCCACTAACACTAAAATGGTTACAATTCGTCACTGTCATCATTGGTAGGATTGTTCCATCTACTGCTGAGTATTAGGCCTCCTCCCTTTTGTAATATGCTTCCCAGGTCTCTTCTTTTCCAGTTTATATTATATTAAGTAAGTTTAAACTATCACTAATAATAATTCTGAATGCGATTAATATTTCCCCAAAATGTTTTTTGTCGTTACTTAAGTCTACTTTCATTATATTAACCTTTGTTTCTTGTACTTCTATCTATGGATCGGTACTTTCAACAGGTATTTTCGATCCCAAAAAATTAGCATACACAACATTTCAGCCATTTTCATGTAAATACTCGCCAACATCTTGACCCCTTGATGGTTTTCAATTGATTATGCTAGCACAAAATGCGCTGTAAGAAGCACCTGATATAAGGTGAACCCTTTTACTCTGATTAAATAGAACACCGTCAGATTTTATTGGATTCGGACCAGTAACGACTGCCATGTGGGATATTGTTGCTCCTTTGTTCTGGTTAATTGAAAAAAAAACACAATTTGCTGTTACACGTTAAGCTAGCAGGTCTGTGTAACCTCTTTAGTTAGGTTGTAGCAGAGAGCTTTCCTTATTACCTACTTGGATTGTCTCTTTTCGTTTAAAAAGAATGCCTGCCTAATTATTTCCCGTGAGTGTCCTCAGAAGAAAGCGCCTTTGGGAATTTGTACAAACTTCGCCATGGTCCTTGGAGTGTCATAGCAAGATACTTATTGTAACGATATTGTTAAAACGATTTCATTGGCAACTCTACTTTGTTTAGCTATTCACTAGGTACAGTCACATAAGATTCTGTAACTAGAGGTATACAACATTTACTAGCGTCATGTTTTTCACTGACCGACCTCGACAATTCAAAAGTGTCTTGAAATAAACGCTTTGACTTTTACCTACCGAAATAATTTTTTTTTTCTTTGTGGTTATTAGTGTTGACTGTTCTGCCAGTATCAGGAGGAGCTCGTGGCTAACATAATAACAGCCACATGGTCGACTCATGCGGCTTCATGGTTAAGCAACGCTTGCCGGGGTCGGTCTGTGACTGGGTGACTATCTTAACATACCGAGATTCCTCCGTGCCTTGAAAAGCACGTAAAGCCGTTGGTCTCGGCTATCAGTTGTAGATCTTTGGTAGTCGTTACGGATTATCAGAAGCTAGAAAATCTGACTTCAGTCTTGTCAAAAAGTACCGTGTTACCCAGTTAATGGATTGTGGAGGTCTGGTAGGCAGCCGCTCCACGTAAAATACTGGTATTATTCAGCTGAATCCCGTTTGACTGGAAGCCGACCCCAATAAATTTGGGGAGAGTCTAGGCAGATGATGATTCTGCCAGTGACAATTTGGGGAAAACAAACTTAATCAGACTTTTAGAAACTGGTGATTAGTTTCGGAGACAAAAGAAGTAGGCACTGTCATAAAAGAGCAATGACAAAGGACCTAAATGAACGAATAGCTTGTAGCTTTTGAATAAAGTGCTTTTCATGTTTTTAAAAATAACCTTTTTCCTCACACTAATTACACTGTTACCTTGTTATTTTTTTAATGTCACGTGGATGCAAATTAAAATTAATTGTCAGTGTAAGGACTAAAAGAGTGACCCGTGTCTTTTGTGTTATGTGAGACTCATATTTATAAGGTTGGCATTATGTAAATAAAGTACGTGATGTACCGAATTGAGAAAAAAACATTAATGAACAAGGAAATGGACGGCAAACATGTAAGGTATGTATATAATAATATGATTGTTTTTCCGCTTTTTTCTATGTTGCTGTTAGTTTTGCATTGTCAGTTTTTATTTAATTTCTTTTGTGTGCAGGTACCTGATTGAGTGTCGTCAAATAAATGTTTTTTTAAATTTATTTTCTACTAGGTTTTGACCGCGGCTCCGCCCGCGTGTATGTCGGTTATAGCGTAAAAAGTAGCCTCTGTCCTTCTCCATATCCTAGGCTATATATCTGCCAAATTTAATGACAATCCATGCAGCCGTTTTAGCGTGAAATCGTAGGAAGGCCTCCCAAAAGATGGACCGATGACCTGGTGAGGGTCGCTGGATGCCGATGGATGCGAGACGCACAAGACCGGTTGTTGTGGCGACACTTGGGGGAGGCCTATGTCCAACAATGGACGTCTTTCGGCTGTTATGATGAGAATTGTTATTGTTATTGTAAATGCTGTAGGTACACGTTTGTTATTGATATATTATGTACACTGTATAAAATTGTATACCTACGACCTCCTACATTGTCATATGTCTATGTTTTCTTTGTGTTGTTGAAGTTCCCTATAAATAAATAAGTTCTGTTCAAAATAATCTTAATCTGCCTTACAGTTTACCATTTACGAAAGCAGCAAGTAGCTTCAGCTTCTTAATTAAATGTTAAGGTAAAGTTTTTTTAAGAGACTACACGTTCCGAATATTGTTCTTTCATTCGGTCCACAGCTCAGGTAGATTAAGTAAAATGAATTATATATTACAGAGAAGGACGTTAACAATTGTAACAATATACAGCTTTCGTCTAGCGATGTGCGGGGTAGATATGGTACGAAAACGTGTAACAAAAAAAGCTTTTACACCTACATGTGCGCATTTGTATTCTGTCACGATTTCAACTTCAAGGCAACTTGTCAATGAAACCAATTCTGTTAAATTTAACTTTCTAGACGACCAGCTTCTTAGTACCTAGAATTGAAACATGTTTACATGCATTTCAAAATGCTTGCTAATATGAAACGCAGTAAGCTATTCTGTCTGTTTGGAATAAATTACAAAAATACAGTGGTTAATTTTTTAAAAGTGGTATTTTTATAAGCTTGTGTATACAACGTGTAACAGAATAAACGCAATACCTCTTTTATGAACAACATTTACTATGGGAACAAACCCGGAATCGCGAAAAAAAAAAATCAGCTGTTCAGTACATTTTGTCGAGTTATGCGCACAAAAATGTAGGTATGGGGTAGTCGATTTTTTTTTTCGCGATTTCGGTGTTGCCATCATAGTGAAAGTTGTTCATAATGATGAGTACAGTGACCCCTTAAGAGGTATTGCGTTTATTCTGTTACAGGTTTTATATTATCTTGCAATATTTTTTAGTTTGTTTAGGTGAAATCTTGTAAGCTGACTTAGAACCATTACCTCTTATGCTACACCTTTTTTATGGATGAGAAAACAATCAAATGACTTCCGCTCTGGGTGGAGCGGGAGGAAGTGTCAGACTCTGAGTAAAACCCATCCTTGTTCCTCATAATGCGTTTTGCGTTCCCGGGCCGCGGTGACTCTTTCGAACAAATTTCGCAACCCTGGTAGGCTCTGGCCCTAGCGGCACCCGTCTATTATCATATGCTACACCTACAGAGTTAAATTTTACACAGTCATAGGGAAAATCAGGCAATAATCAAAAAAATATATTGTCATCGGAATCGAACCTATATAACCAACTCGAACTCCAACTCCATCGGAGCTTGTCACAAATTGAAGTTTTTGCATTTGTTTTCTCATCTCTCGAGTACGAAAACGTCAATTAGACAAGCTTTCATTGACATTTTCGTACTCATGTTGGCATTGGAGTTCGAGTTGAGTTGGAGTTTACGTTTTGGAATATGGGCCATAGGTTCAATTCCGATGACAGTATATTTTTTTTTCTTATTGCCTGATTCTCCATCTAGGGATGGCTATGAGATAGATAGACGATGCAACTTCGCAACGGTTAACAGCACAGACTCGATTTTTAAAATTAAAAAATAGATACTGTTGGCTTCGCAAAATAAGTTACTAGGGCCTGTTTTTCCATCTAAGGTTGGCTCCGGACGAAGCAACTCCTCGATCAACACCACAAAATTGGTATTTAGAAATATTTTATTACGATTCATTTATTAGTTTAAAACTAGGAAAGCCTCAGCCTTAAAAAAAAACAACGGGTTGCACTCCGGGAGTGCCGGCACAAGTGAAAACTAAAACTTGAACATTGACCTTGTGCGTCGCACGAATTGCTTTATTTATCAGTATAAAAGTACTATGATTTATGTGGTTAAATACAATATTCATTTATTGCGCTATCGTACACAAACATGACAATTTATATTTCATATTACGTAATCCGTCTTACGAATTTTCGATCAGGTCACGTGTCCTGACGGTCACGTGTCCTGACGCGAGTCTAAAATTTTTTACCCATCCCAAAAAGTGCACAACACCGCTAAAGAAGTTTTCACTTCAAAAATAAGAAGAATATTTGTTTTTAAAATGGCTTCTATGTTATTTATGACTAAAAATGGGCTGTTTTTGTTTAGGAAAAATCCAACAACCACGCGTGCCTACAGAGTCGCAAGGCGTGCGCAAAGCGACATAAGATAAGTGAACATAATTTCACCGAAAGCGTAGGTAGTCACCTCAGGTACCTGTGGAATAATTTAATTGTTCCGTATCTGTTAATTGTTATCAAGATTTGAGTACAACAGCTATTCAATTTAATTGAGGTATTCTAATTGGCAAAGGGTTTTATGGTAATAGTATTTAACCCTATCTTGGTCAATTTTCGGGAAAGGATTGTTTTGTTATGTTGTGCATACTTTTAGGCTAGTTACAAACCAAGAGCTGAGTAAGTTTGGCTTAGTTTACATTGTTGAGTTAACTTTAATTTTTTACGCAGTGTGGTTTGCGGTAGCCACACAAATATTTTCATTACCATCCATCAAGGACACGATATTCATGCACATCTAATGTCTGAAAATAAATCGTTAAAAACTTCCCTTGTATGAAAAGTTCATACGAGCTACGCTTTCACTTTAGGGTTCGGACTTTCAAGCCGTCGTCGTACCTACGAAGCTACGCTCGTAGCGTTTCGTAGCAAAGTGCTACGCAATTGGTGAACGTGTTTTTTGAGTCTTCAATTCCGGATTCGAGCATGAATCCCAAAAAACACTGTCACAAATAAATGTTAGCGACAAATATCGTGCTTAAGAATCTTTACACAATGTGATGTTGAAAAAGATATTTTGCTTCTTAAAAGAGATTTTAAAACCCTTTATTAAATTGTTTTTATCCACTTAAAACTCTCGGTTACTGCATTTATATCGTCCATAGGTATATTTCATAAAACTTTTCTATATGAAATAATTTATTATGCAGTAAACACACTTTACTACTTTAAACTTTGTCCTTTTACTGTGAAAACTATGAATAAAAATGCGTGTCAATTAAAATGAATTTTAATAAAGCATTATTAAGTTTTAAAAGTAGAGCTCATTTAAAAGTCCTCCCTTTTAGTACGTGCTTCTCTTGCATGGATATTAATAAGGATGTAACTTATGTTTAATGAGCTACAAAATAACATTGTATTTTATATCACAAATACACCCTGTATAGACATACAGGGCGAATTCAGAATTCTTTCTTTCTTTCTATTAGGAATTTATAGATAAGGCCCATATTCCAAAACGTAAACTCCAACTCAACTCGAACTCCAACTCCATCGGAGTTGGAGTTCGAGTTGAAGTTTCTGCATTTGTTTGCTCATCTCTCGAGTACGAAAACGTCAATTAGACAAGCTTTCATTGATATTATCATGCTCATGTTGGAGTTGAACTTCGAGTTGAGTTGGAGTTTACGTTTTGGAATATGGGCCTAAGTTTCACGTTACGCTCGGGCTGCGTACGTGGAAACGAGCACGAACACGCGCATGTTACTCGGATTTTAGGACACGACGTACATCTAAACATGCTGGCTGCGAATGGTAGGTACATTACGGCCCTTAATACCAGTCATCAGTACCCACCTTTAGGATACATTTTGGCTCGAAAAATTACTGGTTAAATGTGGGTGTACTAAGTCTTAACCGTGCCTACCCCTATGGGAATTACTTACGTCATGTTACGGTATTTCTGAGTAACTAACGCCTTTTTCCCATGGGGTAGGCAAAAACTACAGAACGACACCCTGTACGATCCACTTATGCTGTTTTCGTTTACAGAAAAGCCACTTACCCTATTCGTGTGGTTCGGGTTATAGGTATAACGTCAACAAGATAGGCAGCGATGCAGGTATCCTCTTGAATATTTAAGAAAATTCCGGTAAAACTGTTAAGTCGATTATTTGGCAATAAGTATTTGACCATTTGTATAATAATAATTTTGTGACAACTGTAAAATTTATAATCTACAATGTATACAGTGCAATATGTTCCTGTTTTATGAAATAAATATTATTATTATTTATTAATATTTCATAGAAAAGTTAATCTCGTACGTAATATCTGATGACGAAAATTCCATTAATAGTTTATACCTAATACTAATAACATAACTGAAGTCAACATAGAGAAAGTACTTGAAAATATCAACGATGACGTATTTCGATGTCCATTGTTGTTACTGAAACGAGGTTAAGAAATTACTCCAATATTATTTCAAACTATAATTTCATTAATAAATATTAGGTACTTATTCCGATATTATTAGCTTGCCTGAATTTTTAAGCAATAAACAGAAAACTTGATAAAAAGTGTTTTTTTTTCTCTTTTCTGTCTCTTAACAAGAAACAGTTGTCTCTATTAGTGACAGTTTCTTTTTTAATTTTTCCAGGAAGGCACACGTCACAGCGGTGGCTGAATGCTGCTTACGCGTGCGTGGCCCCGCCTACATCCCGCCCAACGGCTGCCTATAAATGGTGGTGCCAGCGACTTCACATTTCACTCCTAACTTGGTGCACTTTCGCGCGCTCCGGCCCTTCGAAGTTCGAAAAGTTTCCGCTGACGCCGCTCCGCTGAAAATCTAAGGTAAGTGGGGAAATTCGTTCGAAATTCGGTTTTGTATTTGGATTTTCGTGTGTCTTTTATTGAGGGTTTTATAAAATTAATTTAATTTATGTGAAAAAGTTTACAAAAGGATTTAAAATTATTTACCAGAGCTACATTCTAATTCTTTCCTAAAAATACTAATACACGGAATTTTTAAAAGGCATTTTTCATTTATTTCGGATCAATTAAATTGGTCGGTTTTTTAGGTGGAAAAATAGGGGTTTAGCATTTATTTACGTTTTCGGTTGATTTTCAAAATGTACCTAATCGTAATTTAACATTTTGTTTTCTGAACGAAGTGCCAACATATGTTATGCAAAAGGAAATAAAGATACAGAAAGTTTAGTTTCTGAAGAACTCACTAGCTTTTTTTAAAACAAATGTGTTATCTTCAATAATTTGAGAAATTAACGATATACTAAATTAATGATATATTTCTTTAGTAACAAAAATCTTACATGATTACAAGTTGATTTCCCTGGAAAATGATGTTTTATACCTTTTTCAATAAAAACTGTTTTTGATATTACCGTAGGTAGTGACAAAAAAATATAAACAAAGTACAAAAAGTTTCTATTTAAAGAGCTTAGAGTCAGTAATTTTCTAAAAGTGTTACGTTAATTAAGTAAAAGTAGCCACCATGGAAATTGCAATGAGAATAATACCGAGAAATCTATTATGTTACGTACCAAATATATATTTATTTAATTAAATACCTACGTAGGGCAAAATATTACATTAATAAATTATTTCTATAGAAAATTTGCAGTTTGCAGTGAAATAAAACAAAAAGAGTATAATAATGCACCACTTTACTGTACAATAAATGGGTTTGTGAACTTTTAATCTCGGATTTTTGTCTCGGACGTGCAGTATGATTTTAGAAAAAAAAATGTTAGGAATCTTATGCATATTCGACTGGAAAATGCCTTATATTATTAATATAGTACTGTTACAAGGTATTTTCCAGCACTCATTTTCAATTTTTTTAGTTTACAAGTTTACTTCAGTAGAAAATTCCCACGTTGCAGAGAAATAATGTAAAAAGAGTGTAATAATGCATAGTTCGCCACTTGTACAATAAAGGCTTTTTAAAAGAGCTATATGAGCTAAACTGCTGACCGGGGCTTTGTGAACTTTAATCTAGGGTATTAAAATGCAGTATGATCTTAGAAAAAGGGTGTACGGAATTTTCTGCATAATTATGTTATGCCGCAATGTTATAACATTTGTTGGTCCTAAATTCTCTAAATTTAGAACTCGTTTATTAAGAACGGAAGGTTTATAATGTTTTGGGAATACATAAAATATTACTTATCACATTTTATTTTTTTTTCTAAGGTAATAAAATTACAGGCAGCTAATAACTTGAACTTGATGTTGAAAGAACAATTGTTTTACCTTGATATTACTGACAGCTTTTATAGTTTTGTACTTTTCATACTGATCATCTCTTTCCGTACAGTTTATTAATTACAAATGTAATCTTTCACCTATTTTTTAGTCTCTTTTCGACGTTCCTACTTCAAATAAAAGAAAAATCACAATTTTAAAGTCGATTAGTAGTAAAATTATTTTTAAGCATTTTTTTGGTGTTATTGCGTTTGGCTGTTGTAGTATTGTAAAATTTATATGTTTCTAGCCTTTTCCCAACTATATTGGGGTTGGCTTCCAATCAAACTGGATTCAGCTGAATACCAGTATTTAAGTGGTATTACAATAAGTAGTATTTTTAAAATAGGAAATCTTATATAGGCCAAATTAATCCTAGTAATTTTATGAATTAAAAATTGGAGGTATTTATACCCTGTTCAATAAAAAATCATAAAAAATCGAACAAATCCGTAAACATTTTGAATGGTCATTTTTATTTTGTTCTGGTTTTTAGCTATTGCCTTAATAAACCTTTTTTTTAAATGATAAAATGGAAATCTGACATAGGCATAAGATACATCCGAATTGACCGTACAAATAAAATAAAACTTCGAAGCATCAAATAAAACAGTATCAAAATCGTACTATGTACTCTGTAAAAACTATAGACATATACATAAAACTCTATAACAACAAAAAAATATACTTGAGAACTTCTTCCTTTTTTTTGTCGGTTAAATTTTTTTATTAGTTTAGAAAATATTTACTATAACAACAGGATACCACAGAGTTGCATCATTTCTTGGTATTTCTCAGAAGAATTTGCTTTCAGTCGAGACAGAGTATCTAGCTTCTAATTCATAAGGGGGACATTTAAGCAGTTCGAAGTGCTTATAATATGGATAACTTTACTGAGTGTGGAAAAATCCAGAAATCGCTAAAAGAAAAATTATCTTTCCACGACTCTTTGTCGAGTTACGCGAACATACGAGTACCTGTACCGAAATTCTGTATGTTTTCTATTTCAATTTCTTTGTTAAACTATGTTTTTATCTTAGGACTTACCGTTCAATGTATAAGCGTGCTATATATTTAAAAAATAAGTCTAAATCTCTCATCCCACGAGCTTAATATTTTTTAAATATTAATGTACAATATTGGTTCTGGGGCGGACTTAATACAACAAGGCATTCTCTACCAGTCAACCTTTGTGTTAAAAAGACTACATTGGGGTAGGTATACAAAAAAAAATAGACTTTTGTATTACTGCCCACCATAATTTCATCAATATTAAATCAAACAGTTTGACATAAGGAACTGTTCAAATAATGTACGTAATCGATTGACTAATAGATAGCTTGTGAACACTGAACAAAACAATACAAGTAATGTTTGAATTTTCAAGCTTAATATAAATGGCTTTTCCTGCATTAGCTCACATACTTAGTCTTTATTATGCCTTCGCTTTGATATCGATATCAATTAAATCCTTTGATGAGATTCTCCTATCACCGACCGATACATTAGAAAAAATATGTTAAATATTAATACCGCAGATTCCCTTTGTGAGATCATAAATTAATGATATTTGATTGAAAAAAAACCTTAAAAAGGATCAATTAATAAATTGCCTACATACATTTCAATATTAATTACTTACATATTACCTTGCGATGTTTTCACCCTTTCGTTTATTTATTTGTTCAGAACCGAGTTTTATTTGATTAATTTTAACTCTGTTCAGTTCAAAGCGATGTAAAAGGTTAACTTTTTTTCAGTATATCTGATTATAATTCATTAAGCTTAGCAGATAATGAGCTAAAACAGAACACACAAGAATATAGAAAATTTATTTTTTATTTTTGAAATTGATTTTTTTTTAATCTTCTCATTGTCTTTGAATGGAATCTTAAGAAATTCAATAAAGGACCTCGTTGTTAAATAATAACTACAGCACGGGTCGATGCTTAAGGTTAAGCAAAGCTTGCCGAGACACATGCCTCGGCAAGCTTTTGCTAGGCAAGCCGTTGGTTCCGAATGTCCGGACTGCCGAAAATAAACAGTTATACGTCAATATCATAAACCAAGTTATAAATATTCAAGAGTTATACATGGTGATGCGGAAGCGGTGCACATTCTTGGTCTGTAGGGTACGGGGCAGCGCAAACAGCTTCCTGTCTATGATAGCAAGCAGACTGGATTGTGCGTTTGTGAACCATTGCTGCAAGGTTTCGGCTGGGCCTGTTACCTTGCAGCAATGATGCCACAATCTGTTTTCTGTTTTGTTAAGTGTATATATTAACATAATTTGTAAGTACATTGTTACTTACACAAAGAATCTTGTTGCTCGAATTAAATGTTTTAATAATAATAAATGACGACATTTTCCACAACATAATTAAAAGTTATATTTGACAGTATTCTAAGCTGTTAAAACAGAAAAGTAGTTAATAGTGAACTTAACAAGACAGATATGCAAAAAAACAGAGAAAGATGAGATGGGAATTCATCAAATGACTTCTCACACAGCTATCACAGCTCTTGCCATCAGCAAGAGTGTCTGTCATGTCAGACAGAGATCAAACGAAGGGACAAAAGAATATCCTGCAACATATTTGGATAGCACCTTCAAAAATAAAATTAAAAAACCCGACTGCATAAAAACGAACTCATGGAACAAGTTAATGCGGAAACGAAATCCTGTGTAAATGCTGTCGTGCAGTCAGATAAAAAAAAATAATTATAAAAGAAATATCGAACCTCAGAAAACGACTAAAAATTCCAAAACAAGTAAATTTTCATGCACTTTGATGCAGTAACGTTGGAGGCATTTTTTATTATGAGTTTTATTTCCAAAATTCATATAACATCGGAGTTAAGCACAAATTTAATGATACCTCATTTGTCCAAATCGATCCAGCTCAGTAGCTGGATCGATTTAGTATAGTATAGTATTTAGTTGTGTTTTTTTGTATTTCAGTAACCATAGGCCAGTGCCTATGGTTACTGAAATACAACGTGTAACAGAATAAATCGAATACCTCTTAGGGGTAATTGTACCCATCATTATGTACATTATATCTCGACAAAATGTACTGAACAGCTGATTTTTATTTCGCGATTTCGGGGTAGGTTCCATAGTAAAAGTTGTTCATAATAATGAGTACAATGACGCGTTTTAGGTATTGCGTTTATTCTGTTACACGTTGTTTATAGTACTCTACAAATCCCCTTTCTCAGGCATTCGGGTAAAAACATAACCCGGCCTTTGCTGCCGCGTAGGTATAAACAGCGTGTTGATTTATGAAACGAAAATATGTTCCAACATATCGATTCTCATTTATTGGTTTCACGCTTTACAATCGAATTAAAAAGTTCGAGGTCCTCAACACGTATTTGCTCACGAAATTCGCTATCATACGACAGCATACAAAATGCTTGTTGTTTTCACTAGGAAAAATAAACGTTTGTTTTTATCGATGTCCAATTAATCGCAGGTCGGTTCGTATATTTTTTATAACAATAGAAAACGAATATAGTGACGTCGAGCGTAAAGGTTCTAGCATATAGTAAATCTTGTTCGATTTGAAAGTTCAATAAAGCTTTGTTAGCAACGACAACGTTCGAAAGAGATTTTTAACGTTTGACGGATGCAGATCCGTTTTGTTTTTCAGTCCTAACAATGTAGGTAACGTCAGAGAAGTACGATTGGCAATTTATTGTTCGAAATTGACAAACGGCTCTTTAGTTCAAAGCTGATAGGCGTTTACGGAATATGCATGAAAAAAAAATTTGTTATCTTCATAGTACATCTCAAAATATACAAAATATAATACTATTTTTTTTAATATAATCAAAATTGATCGAAAAACCAACGAGATATAACAATTTCAAACAAATATATCTGTCCCTCTCGCGAAAACGCTGTTTATTATAGCAGCTGTATAGGCGTCAAGAAATTTGACGTCAGAGTACGTATCGGACTTTTCTTTCTAATTGTAAACTTTGAAGCTTTATAACTTCTCTGCTTATGAATGATTTCAAAATATTTAGTAAATGTAATAAATTACATATTCCCTATTGTTGCGAGTCCTATCTGAGGTTCTAGACAAAGTGCTGTTCTATTAGCTAATGTGATTTTCGAAATGCTAAAACATATGGGATTGGTCACGTGACATCTCGACATCTTTTGTCTATCCCATACATTGTTAACGTTTTGACAATCACCTGCGATGACACCCTGTCACTTGTCTACAGCTATTGCACTGTAATTCTGTAAACATGTTGAAATGAATGTATGGGTGAAGTGATCATGAAGTTGCTGCTGCAACTGTCAATCCATGTAATCAAGATGGAATGACAGCTTACTTCGTGATCACTTCACCCAAGCGTTCACTTCGACATTATTATAGAATCGACCGGCTGCTATCATCGGGTAATCTTCATGAGACGATTATTCTTCCGTCAGCATATCGTTGCGACTCACGACTTATCGCTGTGTCTCGCGACGGATTTCCGCATGTCCACTAGGAACGTGCTGTCATACAGCGGGCGTGCACGCGGCGTGTCGTCAATGTGACTTGTCGAATCGCCACTCCGCGATAATATCGCCGCGTAGCGACACCTTCAAAGTTATAGAATGAAATAGTAGTGGTTGAAACTCGCTCGTGGACGAAGCGACATAGCAATGTTTTTTGACCAAATTCAATTTCGGGACCAAATTTTTATTGTGGACTAGCACTTCGCCCGCAACTTCTTTTGCGCAGATTTAGTAAGATAATGATATTTATTTTATAAGTACCTAGTTAAAAAATTTACACGACAAATATCTCTTCCTAGTGCTCAGTAGTTTTTGCTGTACGTTGATATTTCAGTCAGTTTCTCTTTTATACAGGATGAATTTTTCAAGTGGGCTTTGGATGGCCAAATTCGAACCTATGAGGAATAGCGAAACACTGTTTAAAAATACTCAAACGAATCTTGGGCTCAATTTTGATGAAAACTTAAACTGCATCATTCAATTGAGACAATAGATTATTTGAAGCTAGAAAAACTCGATGAGATTTTCCGAGAAATTCAAAGGCTAAAACGGAGTGTCAATAATATAAGGGGATAAATATAATGACCACCATAAAATGCTTTGATACCCTTAGTTTTGTAACCAAAAATATCTACTTAACACCAGAAAAATAAAGTCTAAAAATACAATAGTACCAGCTATTTTAGTCACGACTCCACTTTAAATTGTATTCGACCACCAAATTTAGTAAATGATCACCAAATCTTGACGACCAAATTAATGTATTATTTTTGCCTAAATAAATCACTGTGATTGCCATAAAATGTAGGCTTGGGGTTACAAACTGAATAAAATAGGTTAGGTTAGGTTAGAATTGTGACCAACCGCGCGCGAGCCGAGCGAGCGAAGCGAGCGGTGCCGCGGCAGCGGCCGGCGAGCGCTACTTCTCGAATATTTTTTTGGAAAAAGTTATTTATTTCACACTTTTTTAACTTCAAACACTGCTGCAATACAGCTGCCAATAAAAATGAAAGAAAGCTTATAAATTAAAATAAAGCCTTATATTTACTTAAAAGTTTTGGATTAACAATGATTTGTTTGACATTAGTTTGCTTAAACAGGATAGCAAGATGTAAAAACTTTGATTTTAATTTTATATTAAAATGCTGGTATAATTTTGGTGATCATTTACTATTTTTGGGTTACTCATGATTTACTTGGAGTCATTTTACTTAAATAGGATAGCAAAGTGTTAAAACTTTGGTTATAATTTTACATTAAAATGCGAGTTCCATTTTGGTGATCATTTACTAATTTTGTCTGCTATTTGTTACTATATCTGGTGGTAAGTTAAACGTAAGCCATAATATAATAATACTTTTTTTTTGTACTTTTCCCCATGTGCAGGTCGATTTCTAAGAAAGTAGACATATTCCAATCACATTAAGCGAGCATTTTCTTCCTTAATATCATAATTGATAACATAATGGAACCTCATAAATATTTCATTTTTTAGATGGGAAAATAACAGATGCTTATAACTCCTTTGAGGTTCAAAAGCCTTTATAATTATTACCGTCAAAAGGTTTAGTTATACTATAAAGTCAAAGAGTTATTTAATATTTTAAGAACTATTTTGAATTTAGAAAGTAAATGCTGTCCTCTTTTTTATTATTTTAATTTGAATGCGAGTGTTTCAGAAACACGCCAGCAACTTTTTGAAAAACTAAAACCTATTTTATTTTTACGAGGTGACCCTCACTGGACAAACATTTATAAAAACAAGTGTACAGTGGCTGGTTAATGCTGTGTTTTAAATAAACACAAAATAAATTAAGGCTTCGGCTTGAGTACCTACTTCAGTTTTCGTAATATAGATCTGAGTATAACACAGAATTGGTTGCTATTAGAATTCAGCACTTGAGTGTCCAAAAACACAACAAGAAAAACAGCACACCCACCGTTATACCTCAAACTATCCATGATCAGAAAAGCCGCAAACCAATCAGATAATACCGAGTACAAAAACAGATTTCATCCCTCGGCTAACTCAATACAAACAGGGGAAGTTCAAGTTGCCGTGTTAAAGTGTGCTCTCACGGCCTACTTTAATTGCTCAATATTGTTGTAATACTTACTTTTATACACAACGTGTAACGCAATAAACGCAATACCTTGAAACGGGTCATTGTGTACTCATCATTATGAATAACTTTTATTATGGGACCAACCCCGAAATCGCATATTGCGTTTATTCTGTTACACGTTGTATTTGACCAATAATGACATATTGTCCAGCTTTTGGCAAAATAAGTTATTATTTACGTGAAATGATGTATCGTGGTGTCAGATTTTCTAGCTTCTGACTCTCCGTTACGCCTGTCGAAGATTTTCAAATGACCAACTGCTTAACGTGCTTTTGCGAGGTCACCCATTCACAGACCGACAACGGCAAGCGTTGCTTAACCTACGACACCATCAAGCAACTTACTGCGACGCCGAAATCTATCCAGTAATAAATTTTGCCAGTTTTACCGCCGTACCATTTAGCGATTAAGAGTCATTTCAAACTAATAATTAATATTGCCAAATCATGCATTTTTGGAAATAAAACTAGTTTGCTCTGGAAATTGTTGCAAAGCAATAACCGCCAAAAAGGTTTCTTGTGTGACCACAGCTTTAGGCAATATGACAGATATTTTTATAGGACACCCGACAGGGTATTGTATCCTGGTGACTTTGTTTTTATTGCATAAAGCGATCCTTGTTACTTGGACGTAGGCTCTGTTTTATTTGACCTTTGCTTCTTGACTTTTCGTACCTATAAGAGGATTAGTTATTTCAGTACTTCACTGTAACCTTATAGCCAGCCGTCAATGACTGTTAGTCATGAGGCCCTCATATTTAATTGAAAACTAACATGAGTTATTGATCAGTATTTTAGAAAGTAGTTTTTTAAGCTTATAATTTGTAGAAAAGTTGAATGCAAGAGTGAACAGGCATCTTCTGGGTATGCTTGCTCTATCATAGACCTCATTTATTGCTTTCCATCAGGCGTGATCGAGGTCAAGAGTAAGCCCATTCCTCAATAAAAAAAGAAAATTATTATTATTTTATTAAATTTTATAAAAAATTATATGCCATTCTTTGAACGTCAAACCTACAAACAGAAGATTATGAATTTTATTTGTGGCCATAATACTAGGTTCTGGATACACTCATTTGGAAAACTAAAACTTCATTAGCATTGTCTAAACTGCTAGCTGCTAGTTAAATATGTTTATAGGTATTTATATTTTTACTCACGTTCATTCCTCTGTTAGTCATGTTGGAAACTAACATGAGTGAGATATTCAAAGAAAAAAGAAAATGAAAGGGACAAAAAGACTTTATTTGCGCCAAGCATGACGCGTACCAAAAGTAAACAAAATTATAAATATTTTTTTATTTTTTTTTATTAAAAATTAGTTTTTTGGAAATTAGTTTTTTAAGCGAACAACGAAAACGTCGGTCTACCTTCTGGTAGACCGGAATCATCAAGTACACTAGAGCAAACCCTTTTAGCCCTCAGCCTACAGACACTGGGTTTTGTAAAATTAATTGAGTCCCTTTGTTGTTTCATCCCACACGCGGTCACGCATTGCATAACAGTTCATGGGCCAATTAAGTGCTCTTTGAAACTTCCGCACCAGATGCATTGTTTAGATCGTTACGAAGTCAAAGCGGAATTTTAGGCTTTTTCCTTGTTTTTTGACCATTGAACCATGGCACGAATGCCGATGGAACTTTTATCGATATTCACTGTTCCGTTGTAATTTTAAGTGGTGAGGTTGGTTCAATTCTGTTGCTGATTTATGTTCTATTTGGCTATTTGTATTGGAATCTGTCTCAAAATAGCAAAGAGGAAAGACATAAAGGAGGCCTTTGCCTTTACAGGAACAGCATATGGCCACAATTACAATCTAACCTAATCTAACATAACATAACAAACGTCACGTAAGGCCGCAGTAATGTTAAGGGTGTGACTGTTCATGAAAATATATGATAAGTTAAAGGACCTACTGAGACCTACCAGCCTAACAGTCCCTACGACTCTAAGACCTATAAGCCCTACAGCCCTAACCTACCATATACCTGGTATGTGATAAATAAATATATAGATAAGTTTACTATGTCTGTACCAAGCGACCTAAGGTTACACACGGATAGTAGGCAGGAATTCCAGGTTCGGGAAGGGTACTTACACTCACTGCTAGTCCCGCAGATTCACGAGACTGATCAGAGATGCCTAAAGGTATCTTGGCCACAGTAAGGGGTAATGAGACAAGAATATAAAATTCAAATCTAATTTATTAACAAGATTTTACGGCTTAAATACTATTTTGTCTTAATACACACTAATATACAAATTTATCAGTGTCCTTTGCGTGTAAGATGTAACCAAACAGTATTTTAACAGGGCCGCGCGTCAGCCGGGCTGAATGCTGAGTCAGTGTCCAAAGGTAATAATAATAATATCTTGGGACAATCAGCACACCGCCATCTGGTCCCAAACTAGGCAGAGCCTGTACTATGGCAACCAGACAACTGATAAACATACTTATATATTTCTAAATACATACATATTATAGATAAATTAGAAGGTAACATTGAACAATAAGTAATTATGTACATGACATACAGAGTTGTCTAAAAAACTTTAATGTTATAAAGAAAAACCAGTATAATAAATATAAAATGGGTCATAAGACTCGCTTTCCGAAATTAGGCAGAAAACCTGTCTGTATCTTAGAAATACAGACAAAAAAATCACCAGCCCCATACATTTCTGTGCGCATAACTCAAAAAAATGTATTTTCAGGGTTGGTCCATAGTAAAAGTTGTTCATAATGATGAGTACAATGGGCTTATTCTGTAACACGTAGGATTTAGACTGCGGTGGTTCATAAGACGAAAAAGTAAGAGTAAAAGAGTAACAGTTTCTTGTTGAAGAAGCAGTTATTGGTTATGTTTTTAATTTATTATTATTGGCTGGCTCTAGTTAAGGAACAGATGAGGAAAGATAAGAAGGCATGTTGCTGTTAAAACGGTATCTTTAATTTTATTAACAAGAAGGGGAAAGTGTCACTGATCTTAAAAACAAAAGGGGTGAAAATAAATAAGTAACGAATTCCAGGAAAAAAAGTGATTGGTGAAAATTTTACGACGAAATATGATACTATTCGCAATTAAAATTTTAATGATCGTCACTCGGTCACAGGTCAACTTTCATATTTTCGCACCAAATATTATTGAAAATTGATCTTGGTAATAAACGGAAAAAATAATCGAAAAACATCGGATATACGCTGAATATTGGATCACAATTATTCTATTTGATTTTTCTGAGGTAATTTAATTCCAATGGTTAACCACGTTGAAACGCCAAAATGTTGGTTTTCAGTTTCAGGATATTTTTTTGCTTATATATGGAAAGTTATCGACTGTTTTTCAAAGCGACAAGTTGTTAAATACAGTTAAGTTTAATGCTACAAATAGTTACGTCGTCATCTTATTAAAAGAAAAAAGAAGAAGAAGGGGGTTCTTCTTCTTCGTGTCTAACGACCCCACACACCCTTGTGTCAGAGTGTTTAAACCGCCTCAAGGGCCTCTGATATGGCTTTACGACAGCCATTTGGCGGCCGGGACCACCGGCTTCTACGTGCCTTCCGAAGCACGTAATCATCTTTTTATCAGACAATTAGGTGATTCAAGCCTGCAATGTCCTAGCCAAACTGGAAACAACTTTACAAAGTATGCTTCTATTTGAATTGAACCTTCGATCACCGGGTCACAAGGCAAACGCCTAAACCACTCGACCTTGGAGGCAGTTAGTAATTAAAACCCCCAAATACAAAAAAAGGTATCATGACGTCGTTATAGATTAGATAGCCTTACGTTAGTAGTACTAAAAGTAAAACTACGGTATATGAACTGCTGTTATCTTAATAACATAAATAGTGTAATAAAAAGTCAAAATCTAAACAAATTCTAATAATATGGCATCATAAAAATAAACCGATTCGGAAATTACATTGATAAGATAATTATGATAACTGATGAAGCGATGACACAGTTTATATTATTTATTATGTCTATCATTATGAATGATTTATACACCATTTAACCACTCAAATACGAGTATAAGTGGTTTATAATACGTGAATATTTTATTACCTGATTAAATGTATGACTCGAAATTCCACCATTATTTTCACATTAACCATTATTTCTATAGATTCTAATAACTTGCGATAACGGCTCTTCTAGTAATGTTAAGAAAATGTTAAAGTTTTTTCCAAATGCTGGCGTCATGATCCCTACCAACGATACCAACATGGCGACGAATATTTCGAAGGTTTCTATGAATAAATCTGAAAAGTAAAATTTTGTATCCTAGTTATCTACCTACGAGTACTAACGAATATTACCTGCGAATGATATTCTTGCTGAAATACTAAAGTTCTTCACGCAAATTCAGATCAGATTTCGCTCAAGACGAGATTATTCCATCAATTTGATAGCAAACTTTATACCTTACAACGAGATTTTGTTTGGATTAATATGTTAAAATGAGCAAGCAATAATAATCCTTAGAAGCCTGGGTTACATAGACACGGATACCTCGTTGAATCTTTCATGTCTAATTTGATGAAGAATGTCTAAAGTTTCTAAATTACGGGTGATTTGATCCGTTCTTTAAACAACAAACAAGAAGAAAAGAAACAAAAAAGAAAGAAAGGGATGAGATAAGAGTAGAGAAAGACTAAATAAACTATGGAGAGATTGTGTCGAAAATAATACGGCTAGTTAGAAGGTGACTATTGATGACGCCAAATAAAAATAGGGGACTATATTTCTTGTCACCAAAATTTATATTTGTCATCAAGTTGCATCACCTAATAAATAGATCTATCGCCACGAAGTATTTTCGTTCTCAGATATATAAAAAGTGTCGCCAGGTATGAATTACCAAATTAATGCCAATATGTATGTAAAATAAGAGATGGATTATCAATAAAATCGTAGTTCATTCCTTGGATAAAACTTTGTTCTCAAAATAATAGGTTTATTCCTTTAACTTCGTACTCAGAAAGGTATATCTGTCACCTAATATTCGAACATAGGGCACAGGGAGCTTAGGGCACCCCGACTCGGACAGGTTAGGTTAGAAGGGGTCCATCACCTTCGTGGTTATTTTTTTTAATCCACCCAGTAATATGGTTTACTTCCCGTTTTATAATAAATCCCAACCTATTTATTTGATACTTGATAATATATCCCGAGGATTACATGTGATTTATTATGGAATTGCTTTTTACAATTATTTGGCAACTACATTTTGGTGACAGATCCACTATTTTGAGGACAAACCCTATTATTAAAGAAATTCAAAACGAATAAAATTGGCGATAGCTTAAATCATACCCATAAAAAAATATAATAAATTGTGTGGAAGTAGAATAGTACTTACAAGGTGATAAAGACAGGCACGTGTTGATGAAAAAACTCCTAAATTATTTTTTTTGTTTTCTTAAGGATTAAGAAAATATTTCAATGATTTCCAAATTGACAAATTAAATTTCCCTTCCCTAAAAATTGCATATCTTTTTGAAATTTCGTACTTGAATGTATTGATAAAATAATCAATGAATTGTTAATAAAAACCACGTGTTTTATACAAGTACCGTTCCCGAAGGACATCAGTGAAATACCCCGGAAAAATTCACGTAGCGTAAATAATAAGGGAACTTCGCGAAATTTTCCTGCCTTGTCTGCTTCGTTACAGCTATTATAAAATGAATGGAACTTATTGACTGATAGTTCAGTATTATTATTTGACGGAGCAACTTATTTCAATGTAGAATCATGAGTTTTCCTGTACGTTATGTTGGAATATTTAGGTGAATTTCCTTCCTTTGAGATGCAATCAAGAAAGTGAACTCAGAAGAATGAAGATGTATACTAATAGCAGTATTTTAGTTGTATCAAATGTTTACTTATTAAGAGAGAAAAATACACCATTTAGGCAGTTATAAAAGTTCCTATTGTGAAAGGTTATAGGCCCGCCACAAAAACGTGATTATCAAATATTTTCTGAATTGGTCCAGGTGACTCCGAGTAATCGGGAAACATACATAAAAAACCGGCCAAGTGCGAGTCAGAGTTGTGCACGAAGTTTCCGTACCATTATCGATAAAAAAACGGCAAATAAATCACGTTTGTTGTATGGGAGCCCCACTTAAATATTTATTTTATTCTGTTTTTAGTATTTCTTGCTATAGCGGCAACAGAAATACATCATCTGTGAACATTTCAAATTTCTAGCTATCACGGTTCCTGATATACAGCCGACGAATTGAGAAACCCATTCTTTTTTTAAGTCTGTTAAAAATACTTACTATCAGGTTTATTGAGTACCTGAGTACCTACAAAATTTCTCAATAAGTTAAACGTTTCGTGCTCCAATTGTTCCCAATAATCGCAACATTAAGCAATGTGATCCAAACATTATTTATGCTACAAATTCGTAATGGGTACTTATTTTATTTCTTTACCTCCATTTTCCAATTTTACTTGGAATTTCCTGATGTTGATTTAAAAAGTCAATGTTTTTTCTAATTCTTAGAAGGGTCCTGGAGAATCCTCGTAAAATTTTATGAATAATTCTTGAGTAAATGTCTATTTTTATTATTTTAACTTCATCTGTATAAGTAATATTTCCTGTAGTATGACAGGACAAGAGCGACAAATTATTCATATCATAACATAACAAGTTAATCTTCAAACATGACCAAACTCCAGATTTTAATAAGTAATAAAATTAAAAAAAATAATACTTATTAAAATCAGAAGTTTAAAAAAAGAACAATATTTTTTTTTTTAAATAGTTTAGGTTCATTATATTTTATCAAAGACTCGAGCTCTTTTCTATTTCGTTTCATGTAGAGTAGTGTTAAAGAGCAAATGCAGATTTTCCAAGAATTTATCGTATAGTAGCCATTTTAAAATATTTAATAACTTTTCGTTGAAATCGAAAATGTAGTAACAAGCTTGCAAGTGACATGTTCATAAAATTCATTAGCTTTAAAATGTTAATGTGGGAGTAATTAATAATTTTCTTTTGATTCTTAATATGTATATGCATAAATGTTTTATTAAAATTTCTAATACGTGCATTGAAAGTCTTTGCCAACGTTATTAGTTAGATAACTGCATGCATTGACGTATAAAATATTGGTGTTTTAAAATTTTAGAACTAAAAGGTTGTATGAGATTAAGAGCGGATTGCACCAATAAAACTGAACGTGATCAGTACGTACGTACGTGTAAATATATTCCATAGAAAAAAAATGACACTGACAGCTCATATACGTGGTTTATACGCTGATCGCGTTCAGTTTAATTGGTGAAATTCACCCTAATTCATAATAGGTACATCAGTATTAAACTGACTGCCCTAGAAGAATGATAAAGTTTACTACTTAAGATTCCTACATAGGTACATACACAGTCAAAAATGTCAACATCATTGATTAAAAAACTTTTCACCCAATCTCTTATAAGTCCTCCACCAATTTAATAATGGGGTTTTATGTCATTGAAAAAAGCGAAAAACTTGTATGCCAATGGCTCGATGGACATAAGCTCTTCTCAAACTGGTGAAAGCTCCAACTCAAACAACGGACATTGTCGATCGTCCCACAGACTCGAACAATTTAATCCTTTGTACAAAGAATTCATAATTAAATAAGGATATTAAACGTTTACTTTACAAATACTTATTCTAGCTTTCTTCACTAGTACTTTTCATTTTCCGTAATGGCATTTCAAATAGACTTTTAGATTGTGATGTGACAATACTCCTAGGTACTACTATCATCATCTGCCTAGCCTTTTTCGAACTATATTGGGGTCGGCTCCCAGTCTAACCGAATTCAGCTGAATACCAGTATTTTACGTGGAGCGTCTACCTACCAAACCTCCACAACCCATTAACTGGGTAACACTGTACTTCTTGGCAAGACTGGTGTCAGATTTTCTGGCTTCTGACAATCCGTAACGACTGATTTACAAATCACAGCCGGGACCAACGACTTAACGTGCTTTCTGACCCATCCACAAACCAACCTTAGCAAGCGTTGCTTATTATACTTTTATCTCAGTAGTAGGAACACTTGAATTCTGATGAATGCGAGACGCATAGGATCGCTTGATGGCGACACTTGGGGGTGAGGCCTATGTTCAGCAGTGGACGTCTTTCGGCTGAAACGTTTTTTCAAAGATGGGAAATCATCAAGCTCTGGGAGTGGAAGGGAGTGTCAGACTCTTACTGCCTTAAACCCATCCATGTTCCTCCAAATGCCCATAGCGTTCGAGGGGCCGCGATGACTCTTTCGAACAAATTCCGCACGGCTGTAATAATAGTGATAACTTTTTCAATGAGTGTGGTGTCGTTCCCGAACCCACGTGGACAGAGCCGCAGGCATAAGTTGCACGACATATTCCTTACCTACCCTCGTAAAGGATTGTCCTTTTATCCCAGAGAAACCGAGGACCTTTTGTAGTCATGTCGGCTAACAATTTGAAACTTTAAGAGTGACATGTTAGGTGAAATTTTGATAAGGATGAGATACAGGGAAGGCTTTTAGTGGTTATGCAATTACTTAATTAGGAGTTGCTATGCTACATAAAGAGTATTGGGGCTTGTAAGATCTTCTTTAATTTTAAAGTTATACAAGGTACCTACCTAAGCTGAAATTCGGGAGTAGGTCGAAAATTTTAAACAGCTGTTATAATGATAGACTTCAAGATTATTATGTTGATAATAATTGCTTTCTAGGTATCGAAATATATACACATATTAATAAACTAATATATAATTTATAAATCTCGTATTGCTATGATTGAGGGTGGGTGGCTGGGTTTGTGGGGTGGTGGGTGGTGGTGGGTGAAATTTAGTCTCTAACTTTTCCAAAACATTTTTATCAACGCCTCAGATTTTTAATAAGAATATACCTAGGTTGACTTTTGACATTTCGCCGTTGATAATATTTTGCTTTCTAAAAGCAAATTATTTGTTTGATAATCTGTGTTGAATGAAAACTAATCATGTCTCATTCGCTTCTGTATTATTTGAACTAATATTATAAAGATGAAAAACTCGCGATTCCTGTTAGTAATCAACGAGGGAGTGAAGCTTCCAGAAAAAAATTACAAGTTTGTAGATAGATAGTTCATAAAGAACTTGTTTTAACACATCATCATCTGCCTAGCCTTTTCCCAGCTATATTGGGCTCGCCGTCAAACCGGATTCAGCTGAATACCAGTATTTTACGTGGAGCGGCTGCCTACCAGACCTCCACCGCCCATTAACTGGGTAACACGGTAGTTCAGATTTGCTGGCTTCTGACAATTCGTTACGACTGCCAAAGATCTACTAATGACAGCCGGGACCAACGGCTTGACGTGCTTTCCTGGAACTCGGTATGTTAAGATGGTCACCCATCCACAGCCCAGCCATGGCAAGCGTGACTTAGCCTTGAAGATCGACCCGTGTGACTGTTTAACAGTTTTAACACATCTGACATAAAATATTTTTTATCCTAGCTGGTTTGGACGAGGTTTTACCAAAAAGGTATAACCGCCTCAAGGCAACTGTGACGTTTTCCTTAAGGGGGCAGGAAGCATTTAAAATGATTGACCCTAAGTTAAGACCCTTACGTGTAATTCCGTTTGCACAAGCACTTTGACAATCAAGAGGGTAAACGTGGGATAGTGCGAGGGTAGACTTTTTTTACTTCATGTTGAGCCAGCTTCTGACCCCAATCTCGCCTGATAGAAAGCGATGCATGAAGTTTACAATAGAACGAGTGAGCCCAGAAATTGCCTTGTTATGAAGGCTGACGGATCGGTGGTAATCTATGATCCGTAAGCCTTGAAATTGTGTGTGCTTCCAGACAATTATCTTTATGCTGGGCAGTCTGCCTTTCCTTTAGCGAGTTCATGCCTAACCTTAGTATGGCCAGTCCTCATCGTTGGATGGGTATGCCAAAGATCAATGGTCTCCTCTACTAGATGTCTACTCTGAAGGAATAAAATGATGTTTACTTTTGTAATGTTAGCACATTTTATTTTATTCGGAAATAGGTAACTAAGTTTCTTCTCTCTGTATGGTAATAACGTCTTCTTTAAATACTCGTGGCAAGTCAGTTGCTTTGCCTTCCATGTTGGTGTCTTAACTTCACACAGTTTTCGAAACTCGTTATAATCTTGCTGAACCCGTCAGAATTATAATATGAGAAATATTATGCATGCAAGTTACGTACACCATTGTTTGTGATATTCAGAACAAAACCAACATCCAACATACTCCGTTTATAATACCAGCTTCTGCTACCGGTTTCGTCCGCGTGGAAGTCGAAAATTTTTCTAAGGGAACTCCTTGTTTGAAAAGTGACTTATGTCTTATTCCAGGACACCGATACTAGAAGTATCAATTAACGTTAGTGACATTTTAGGTTGTTTGATAAATGCCACTTGAAGTAATCGCTATTAGGTCCCTTTTGGCATTTTGGGTGAACTGATGTCTTCAGGTATTGACATAATCTACCCGTGTGCCAAGTTTCATCTGAATCCTTTAGATGTGAAAAGTTAACAAACCGACAGTCAGATAGACAGGCAGACTGATAGACAGAAAGACAGACAGATATACAGACTTATTTTAGGATTTCTAATTAATATATATAAAACTCTTCCGTTACTGAGTGAGTGACTGACAGACAACGAAGACAGCCAAAATGCTTATAGAAAGCTGAAATTTGGCATCTAGGTTTCTTGCGGAGTGTGGGGAGCATTAAGAAAGGATTTCTCTAAAATCTTACGGGAACGGGAAAAAGTCGCGGGCAAAAGCTAGTATTAATATTGTAAGGATTAGGAGGCGTCCATATTTTGACGAGCAACTTTATGTGTTAACTTTATCATTGGCTTATGAAAATGTTTGGTCCATACGACCTTCAAATGACTAAGAAAATGAAATTGCATTAATTTACCTTGTTTGATTTTTCCACTGAAGTTTATATAACTTAGAGATTATCTTTTGTTTACGTTAAAAGTTTGGAATAGGTAAGCTGATTTTAGTTTTAAAAATTCTGCCTTTTTACGAAGGATTAAATAAAAGGGCGCGTGTGTGAAACTGGATAAATGACCTAATTTTTAAAAACCACTAATTTTTTTGAACCATTTTCAAAAATTCTGCTACGTACTTCTCTGTGTTTCTTTTCTACTTATTAAAAATCCATACAAAATTATAATCTTTGTAGTTGGCACTTCTATTACAAAACACAAATGAGTGAACACAATAATTTCGTACTTCATTACTTACTCACTGTACTACAATTTAACAAAACTGCAAAAAATAAGTAACATTGTTAGTCAAAGTCAATAATTTTATTTCAACTAGACCATTAAAATGCACTTTTGAACGTCAAATTTATAGTTTCAAAATAAAATATTAAAGTGACTCTAGTTGTCCATTCGCAAAAGCTAATTAGCTATTAATTAATTGAATATATGTGAGGACGACGTACCCAAAATAACACTACAGTACTTATAGGTACAAAATAATGCCAGCAGTGGTAGCGAGATTGCCATTAATCTCTTATATTTCATCCAAGACTGAAAAAGACAAATACGAGGGTAATACAATATTCCTTTTCCATTTTTTAACTGGACAAATATTGCTTGCTATGCCGCTCAGTCGGCGTAATTGAATATTTTAGTGCCCCTTGAAATGAAAGCTTTTTAGATGGAAAATATTTTTGCTATGTATACTTGGATGAACAATACTGCATTTTCTGGATTCTTGAAGAAACAATGATCGTAGTGTTGCCTTAAATAATTATAAGTCTATTCCTTCAGGATAATCACATAACGATTTGAGGGATTTATCTGATCAATAAAGTTATACAGAGTGTTCCAAAAAGGCATAACCACACCTTTTTGGAACACTGTGTATAACTTGCTTGAAAAGTCATTTCTTCGGAAGTTTTTAGTCGTTTTAAAAAAAACGTGTGTGTGGGGTTGTTAGACCCTACTGCCCACACGAAGAAGAAGAAGAAAATTTGTCTATACTTTTATGAGAACAAGAAACAGGAATATTCTGCACTGTTGTCAATAAGTGTTAGTTTGGAGTGAGCTCCGTGATTACATTAATCGTCATAAACTTATACTTTATAAACTAGCTAATGCCCGCGACTTCGTACACCCGTTTTTTCTGTTTCTGTGGGAATTTCCCCTTCCCGTATAGCCTTCATCATGAATGTGGCTATGATAATAATACATACAAAAAGATTTTTTCCAAATCGGACTGGTAGGTCCAGAGATTAGCGCGTCCAAACAAACAAACTCTTCAACTTTAGAATATTAATTAATATAGATTGCAGGATTGAGACTTCCTCATATAAGATCGACTGAGCTGAGGTTTTCTCCTCGAACTTCGAACCTCGTTTCATCATCTTTCAAGTTCAAGACAGGTCTTGGTACATTTTGGAAAATAAAAATACGTTTTTCTTTATCGATCAGTCCCGCGAGCATTACGACCTCAATTTTGACCCTTTTCGTAAAAGAAAGGAAGATTTATTGCCAGTATTTTTAGCTTAGTAATTTTGGAATTCATATTTTAAAAGCAAACTTAGTTCTAAGTAGGTACTCACGTCTAGCTAGAATGATATAGCTGTAACGAAATACCTAATCTATTGTAAATATTTAATAAATAATTTTGAAACGATCGATTTTATATTTTTTTGTCAATGTTGCTGTTACTCTTTATCATGTTATTTTAACTGAATCCAACATTGAAAATTTATATTAGCAAAAATATATATGAACCTGGACTCTATTGGACAGTCAATACATAACAATACTCAGAAAACCCCAAATATATATTTTGATTTGTCTGACACTCTGTCTCCCGAGACTACAACGCGAAACTAATGTGAAATATATGCTCCATCATTTGAAAACTTGAACGGACAGTAATAAATTTATAGTCAAAACTTTCTCATAGGACTGGCCCCAATAAGATGTGTCGGAATAACTCTGTGTCCTTTGCCTATCCCGGTGGAAAACGAATTAGATGAGATTCCTCCTTCTGTGTTAGGGGTTGATCGATACCATATATTATTATTATTATAATGAAGCTGAAGAGTTTGTTTGTTTGTTTGTTTGAACGCGCTAATCTCTGGAACTACCAGTCGGATTTGGAAATTTATTTGAGACTATACGGGGTATAAGGCTATACAGGAACGGGAAATTCCGACGGGAACGAAAAAAAACGGGAACGGAAAGCTATTGCCTGCGAAGGCAAGAGCTGGTAAGCAATATATTGCCTGACAGTAGATTTTTTATTGCGTTTGTCTTAGAGCGTGGCTAAATTATAACAGCCGCACGGACCAATCTTCAAGGTCAAGCAACGCTTCCCGAGGTTGGTCTGTGGATGGGTGACCATATTAACATACCGAGACTCCTCCGTGCCTCGAAAAGCACGTTAAGCCGTTGGTCCCGGCTGTCATTTGTAGATCTTTGGCAGTCGTTACGGATTGTCAGAAGCCAGAAAATCTGACACCAGTCTTGCCAAGAAGTACCGTGTTACCCAGTTAATGGGTTGTGGAGGTCTAGTAGGCAGCCGCTCCACGTAAAATACTGGTATTCAGCTGAATCCGGTTTGACTGGGAGCCGACCCCAATTTGGTTGGGAAAAGGCTAGGTAGATGATGTTTGACTTAGAGCCCCTCTTGTTAATTCAATTCAATAAAAGTTCTGCATAACTGTGTTGGGCTCTCTTTCTAGAATATAAGCTGTCTTTTAAAGTGCCCTTTCTTTAATATTACTTGTTTTTATGATTCTGGCATGATCAACACATTTCTATTCCACTCGGTAATAGGTTTTCTCATTAAATTTTTATTGTAAATTGAATTTAGTATCAGTTTTTTTTTTGTTTTATTAGTAAGAACAAAATTCTTCATAATTAATTACGATCTAGCCTAAAAGACTAATAAGCAATTTTACTCTCAACTTAATATGTTACGTGATAGATTATTTTTAAACTAAGAATAGTGTCTATTTGCACTTTTACACAAGTCCGTAGCACTTTCTTAGAGTCTGATAAATTTATAAAAACACTAAGTTCATGTATCTATAGCACATCATTGTTACTATTATTAATTCACTTTTTACACTACACTAATTCAAAAGGGTTAGTTCTTTTTAGCCTACGCACTAAGTCTGTGTTGTCTAGAAGCTGAATTGCCTCAACATTCACATGTCGGTGAAGTCTGGGTTCGTGGGCTTCAGCAAATTTTTGAATAATGTTGGTGACGAATTCTATTTTAAGGTCACATTTAGTATCAGATGTTGAAAATTATACTTCATATGATTTAATAGGGGAAACTTTCTCGTTCTTGTTTCGAATTAGCCAAGTCAGTTGGGACTACGGCCTAATAAAATTTAGTGTAGGAAAGATTTACGATATATTAAATTATTGAGATCGGAAATTCAATTTTCTGTAAGTAATACGGAAGGAACTTGGCTAAAAGTTGCGGGGAAATTGTAAATGACGGGAATATATAGATGTGGGTGGTGTTTCAAATTAATGTTTAACATTATAAGAGAAATGGTCTTATTTTAGATTGACCTCAGTGGGAATTATTTATAAAGATAACATAATTTGTATTCTTCATAATTTGTAGATTGTTGATGCAAAAGAACAGAGTTTACGAAAACACTTTTATTATATGAATAAATACTGACGGACACAAATCCGGACGTCCTGTTGCTACTAAGTTTCTCTTAATAGAAAAAGAAACAAAATACACCCAACACTTGAATCTTACTCGAAACTCAGTGAACGATCGCAGATCAACAAAAAAAGTCCTTAAATAACCTATTCATATTTCTTGTACTTAGATACCAAAATGCTGAACAAGAACATTGCTATCGCCGTCGCCGTGGTACTGGCCATCGTCTGCCTGGCTGAAGCCAGGGAGGAAGGTCCTCACGACATGGCTGACGCTCTTCGCATGCTTCAAGAACTGGATCGCTACTATACCCAGGCTGCTAGACCAAGGTATGATGGTTAACACTTAAAAGAACATTTTGGGTATGGAGCGGAAAATAGAAATGAAACAAATTAGTCCAAGATCCCAGAACTGCCAAACGTTATTTATTTTCTGAGTAACAAAATGTGTGGATAGAGTAATTTTAGGATGTACTTTGACGACGACGGCCAAACAACGGCTCGTTACTCAGAAAATAAGCAATGTCTGGGGTGACTGGGCTCTTACTCTAGATGAAAACGATCAGGATGATAAAAGTCTTGATGCTGATAAAGTTCTCTGTTTTATCCCTGAAATGGTCTTTATAGTAGAAGTAGGTTTAGATAGTAATAATAGGTGGTCTGGTCCTGATAGAAGTATCATCTGAGAGGTTTACTGTTCAACGATACTGGAAAGACTGCAAACTTGGCATCTCAGAGGGTGGTATCAGGTAACGTTAAAAAATGTTACATGTGAAAATTCCCTAATATAAAGTAAATCTTATGTAATAGGTAAATAAACATTAAATTCGCGATTAAATCGCGACACACCGGTGTGTTGCCGGGGCCGGACAGGTTAATACACTATATTTCTAAAACTGTTAATTAATAAAGCTATGAAGTTTAACAAAATTGTATTACGTATAGTTTAAACTCTAACTGCTAGCCAAAGAGATTTAGTATTCGATGAATTGACTGGCCTGTTGGTCTAGTGGTTAGTGACCCTGACTGCAAAGCCGGAGGTCGTGGGTTCGATTCCCACCCAGGACAAACTTTGTGTGATGAGCATTATTGTTTGTTCTGTGTCTGGGTGTAATTTATCTATAATATGTATGTATTTATAAATTATATAAGTATGTATATCAGTTGTCTGGTCACCATAACACAAGCTCTGCTTAGCTTGGGATCAGATGGCCGTGTGTGAGTTGTCCCAAGATATTATTATTATTATTTATTATTATTAATTCTCAGAAATAATTTAAGTATTTTGCAGTAAAAGTTAAACAACAAAACGTTAGCTTTTATGGACTCGTAAAACTTCAATTCGCTTTAAACAAAATAAGTTTTACTTAGTTTAACTTCACCTTGAACGGTCCCTATGTTGTTACGTTGAGAGTGAAATCGAAAAAGTTTCAGCTTAACACAAACTTCTCGGACAAAGTCACTTCCTTACAACTGTAACTTTATTCTAGTTTAATCTCTTAGACAAACTCATTCATTTTCATTAATTATACGTAGCTTTAATCAATCATTGGATAGCTTAAAACTTTATCGCTGTCATTCATCAATTTTAAAATAGAAAGTTCTCGAACCCAGAAAGGAATTAGTTTGGGTTCTAATCGTTTAGACAAAATTGGAAAGGTGGAACTAGTCCCGATTTATTAATAATTGTAAGTAATTAAAAATTATATCACTGGATAGAACTACTGTATTGAGGATACTTTTTTACCAAAAACCCTTGAATAGAAAGCTATCATACGTGGTAGTCATTATTTTGTAAAAGAATAATATAATATAAAACGATTCAAGTTATCTTAATTGTCACACTTTATGATCCCTGAAAACGTCATAGATTAAAGAATTTTGATCAGCTTTTTACTTTTTCCATATCTTACTGTGATCCACTATGTCACAAAGAAAATACAAAACATCAGCTTAGATTTGATCTGCATATGCAATAATACTTAATATGATTCTGCAATAGTCCGACACCAACCGAGGATTATCCTTGGGTATACTTTCATAGTGCATACAGGGATAATCGTCGGCTGGTGAATCATTCCATTAAAAATGAGTAACAGGGCCTCTGCAAGTTGGCTTCGATCCCTCGTACGCCTATCAAAGGACCAAATTGTTCAAAATAAAAAACTTAATATGAAAATGAAAAACGTCATTATTTATTTATTGACTTGGGGTGGCGACTTTTCTAGAAATGTCGCAATTTTAATTTTGAATGGGTGTTATGAAAAAAAGTTTCATTAAGTATCCGAGATTAATATTCGACTACTAAATGTTGTTTGGCTGGCTTCCTAAATTTTATGGTCTAATTATCTTTTTATTCATTATACTATGAATCTGCGTCATAGACATTGACGTTTTCAATATGAATATTCTTAACATATTATTAGAAAGAAAGTGTGATCTATCACCTTTTGTCATCGGTGGGGAGATTTTTAAAGTTGATAACGTCTTAATGCCACGTATCGGAAAGTTCTTGCTATCCCACGCAGAAATCGATATTAGTTGTCTCATCTCTATAACTACTGTCGCAAAGTCATACAATTGTAGGAATACATCGTTTGGCTGTAATATTTAGTATTTTATTTATTTGAAGAGCTGAAACAAATCCAAAGTCTTTATGATCTTTTACAATCTTTTCCTTTATGATCTTATTATTATTTCAAACATTTTTCATCAGCATTGTTCATACTCGTAGAACTAGAATCATCTTTCTGTTCTATGTCCGGTCGACTATTAAATTTAGTCGTCATCGTTAAGAAAGGATCGGTTACGTAGTAAACCTTTTCATTAGTAACTAAATTACTGAAAGGGTCTGAACAATAAAAGTTCCCGCTCTTACGTTTTCAAGCAAAACAATTTGTTCTTGCGGAATGAAGAAACCAAGCATTAACGAACCCAAACTTGACGTGACAATAAATACGCCCCAAATGTCTATTTAAGAAGTCTTTTTAAATGCCTATCAATTACAACAATTAACCGAACATCCATCAGTATCACTTTCAACCAACACAAATCTGGACCCAAGACAATCGAAATTCAATCTTACTCCTTTGACACAGAAGTAATTTTGACCGCAAAACCAATTTGGTCGTTGAGCAATTTCCCTTTGTTGCGTGTATTCTGTGGTCATTTTGAGCGGGAAGGGCGTGCCATTGCAGAGGGATGCAATTGGGACAAGATAACGCCTGATGTCAGTGGCAAAATTACTACGTACCTCGTAGACCCGGGCAGGCGGGATAATTCAAAACCTTTGTGGTTAAATTGCTATTCGCCTACGCCAAATTCACTAGCTTGATGCAAAGTGTGAATTTTGTTTGACATTCTGGTCTTTGCTTGGAACGTATTTTAAGGAAGTCCTTACTAATATTATAAACGCGAAAGTTTGTATGTGTGCATGTATGGATGTTAATTACTCTTTCACGCAAAAACTACTGAATGGATATTTATGAAATTTGACACAGAGGTAGATTATAGTCTGGAATAATACATAAGATATATTTTATCCAGGGAGTATGACTTGGGAAAATTTTGGACATTCACGCGGGTGGAGCCGCGGGCGACAGCTAGTAATTCATAAATGTTGAGAGAAAGTTTGCCCATTGTGTAAACGAGATGACGCATTAGAATCCCCTGCGCCCTTGAGTTTGGACTATAATTGTTTATACGCGTATTAAAAATTAACTGCAATTTTAAATTACCCTGGTTTGGCATATGAAAGAAAATATTCTAAGAAAAAGAATAATATTTATGTCAAAATATTTTCATGTAGTAGATATCATTGTATCTCATCAAGGCCCACTGTGAAATCACATTATAGAAGAGGTCTTGTAAACTATCCAAAATAGCAACATGTAGAATCCCAAAACTGCTAACAAGCAGGTGTCTAGAGGATATTATCACGAAAGCAGTGAGTCACTGACAAATTTAGCAACTACCAACATCGTTGACCAAGTTACAGCATACAGCTAGCTTCCTTATTACTTTGCAGTGTGGGCACACAATTACAGAAGTTTACCAGTACTATGCTTGAAGTTAATGTAAAACGCCTTTGTAGGAGACAGCCCTGTTAACATGGTCCTGGGACTCTAGTAGTTTGCTCTTTACTCGACTGAATTTAGTTTCCTTATTAGATTTTACTTTTTTTGAAAAGTTTCTTCACAACTGGTCAAATGTGGGTGTGCCATATGAGGTACACCTCTACCTAGTGGGAAACACAGGCGTGATATAATGTCATTTTGTGTTACTTTAATTTCGTTTCTGAAACTTTAGGATAAAGGTTGGACTAAAATATTGCTAAAAAGTTTCACCAATTAATATTTTTTGTAGATAGTAAAACATCACTTAGTCAAAGTATAAATCATGACATGTACTTAACTAGGAAAAACTTACGTGAATATTATAACGTACAAAAATAAAAAAGCAAAACATTTACTCTTAGATTCGGTCTCGGAAAAATGAAGCTATTTACTGAGTTGATCATACACATTAGTGTTCCATATTTAGCACATCTGTAACATGCGGTACCTCTTAGTCAGAAGCAAATATTTTCATAACTACCGATGTTTATAAATAGATACACCAACTCCTTTTTATTTATAAACCACTATTATTGTCAAAAATGATCCTATAGATTAATAGACCTAATGATTTTCTTGGTAGTTTGAGTTAAATACACTTTACCCACACACTCCAACCATAATCTATTATTTATTGAAGATAATTTCCCTAAGGGTGATGTACTGTCAGTTTTTCAATAAATTGTCTGAAGATAGACAGAAAAAGAAAGACGATTATTCACTTATAGGCACTAAATCAATTTGTAACAGACAAAAATGCCTAACATGTAGATAAAAACATAAGTGATAACCTCGTAAATATGAATTTTGACATCCCGAGCAAGAAGCATAGAGAAATAAATTCTCACATATTTTGTATCATGCATGACAATACTAATGAAAAATAAAGAATACGATATTTTTGGGGAAAGAGACGGAGCATAAGTAATTTATCTGCAAACGTGATTAGTAACAGAATGCTTGAACAATATCATCTTCTCTCGCAAATGTCAAGCACCTTGGGAAATGTTTTTGCCAACTGTACTATGTAAATGTGGTTCTACTAATATTATAAATATGTAAGCCTGTATGTCTTGGTTGCTTTTATTAATCACTCACGCCTCAATGGTTGGATTTAGATGGAATTTGGGAAACGGGTCGACATTTTTAGGGTTCCGTACCCATTCTATTACTAGAACTCCGTTGTCCGTCCGTCCGTCCGTCACCACGCTGTATCTCATGAACACGTGATAGTTAGACAGTTGAAATTTTCACAGATGATGTATTTCTACGTATGATGTAACACACGTGTTACAAACGTGATTTTTTGCCGTTTTTTTATAGATAATTATTACACAATTTTTTACAGATGTACAATTACAAGTACAATTCGCGCTTGGCCGGTTTTTAATTTTTTTCACTTTAATACAATCTAATTGCTTAAGAATACAATATTTAATCGTATACTGACAAACGCCAAAGTACTATGTCATTTCATAGATACTTATATTGTCTTTCTAGCTACTAGGTCCATGCACAGTAAGCAGGACATGCATTCGTCATAAAAACGTATCTGTTGACGTCAAAGTTTCTAAGGCTACATTACAGATTAGGTCGTGGTCTCAACGAAATGAAGTCCTGTGTTACACTCACGGAAAATGTCGCGAAAGTGTGAGTGACATTTATGACTTTGGGATATGTCCGAATTTACGGGAGCCTTATCCACACCCACTTGATAATTTTCAAAGTGTTATATATTATAAGTTACTTGCTTTAGCGCGCGACTTCGTATCCTTTTTTTTCCGTTCCAGTAGGAATTTCGGGAAATCCTCTCTTAGTGCCCCCTCACGGAGTGTCAAGCTACATGCCAAATTTCAGCTTTCTACGACCAGTAGTTTCAGCTGTGCGTTGTCTCTCAGTCACTCAGTAACGGAAGAGTTTTAAATATGTACCTATATTGATTGATTTCAAAGCCCTTCGTTGTCAGAAGATAGACAGAAGTCGAAGGAGAGAGCCTTTACCCAGCAAAGAGACAATACTGGCCTGTAATAAATAATGAATTCCAGAGGGTCACTTTGAATAATTTTTAAGCAACTTTCGCTGTCGTATCTCTGTCGCAATCTGTCAAAAAATGTATAGAAATGAAGGCTTTTTTGACATTTTGCGACTGACATGTGATTTTAAAATTAGTAGAATTGGCACTCAAGATGTTGTAAATAAATAAATAAATAAATAATAAATAAATAAATATCTTGGGACAACTCACACACGGCCATCTGATCCCAAGCTAAGCAGAGCTTGTGAGTTCTTTTAGTCACTGACAAATGAGAAGGTACGGTAGTTAGTGAAGTTACTTAAAATTAACAGCCCAATGGATATTCATCGTATTTTAAGCAGAAAATGCTTTGGCATATTTTATCATGAAATCTGTTTATTAGTTGCTAAAGTAGAATAAGACGTAGATTACATTTCAGTAATCGATACTGTTCCCAGCCTACGCCCGTCAAACGTAATAGAAGTATTCAAAAGCTTTTGAAACGCCTTGAGTTGCCTGCATAACAATAAAGTATTTCTTTGTTAAATTACTTAGTTACCCTCTGTCGCTGAGAATTTAAATTAGGCTTTTTGTATCCTTTACAATGAGATTTAAAAATAATGTTTTGTAACACAGGTTTTAATGCAATTTGCAGTTCCTTTTGTGGACGTGTTTTTTTACTGTCGAGTTTTGAGTTTTTGTCATGTGTAAGAGTTAGAAATGAAGTTCTCTATATTTGGGAAGTGAGGTAGTTAAAATAAGTAGCCCTTCTAGCGGCCTTTGTTTTTTCAGTTGAAAATGTTCGTCCCTATTCGATAGTAGCCCTTTTCTGCAGCTCCCAGGGCCTCTCCTAATGAATCGTGCATAATATCGGAGTAATGAGTGTTGTACTCAGCGTTTAGCTTTCTATCAGGGAAATAATGTTTAAATAGGGAGATGCAAATAGATACTCATTTTATGAAAATTTCGTGATTAAAATGATAAAAACTAGGTATGAAAGAAGGGCTACTGCAATGTTTTTATTTTGGTTAATATTATTTATTAGAAATTATTTAGAATTAAAATCACGTAAAACGGACGTACTTCAGCTTTTAGTGACGTTACTGCTGTTATGACAACGAGAAGACGACCTTATTTCTTTGAGTTAAGACAAGTCATGATCAGTGACAGCCTCACTCAGAAAATTAAAACTGTCAGTTTAGGACCGCAATTTAGGAAATAAATTATAGCGTTTTAATTTTTGTTTGGTCTATTTTACATAGAATTCTTCAAAATTATAGCAAGATGAAAATATTGCATGTATCCCTATTGGATCACTTATTTTAGAGATTACCAACCATAGATCAACAAATCTTCAAAACAATCAAAGACTTCCTTTTTTTTTTCTTATCTCAATAAATAAAAAATCGTATTTAAGGGCGCAGGGTGGTCCATCCTTTTATTTCGGCATTCATAAAATAATTTTAAATGCAATTGATACAATATTTAAGTAACAATACAAAACATAAAACACACACAAACATAACATTGATGTTTGTTTTCAATCGGAGTTCTGTACGGATCAAAATAAAACCCTTTGAATACATATCGACATATTTACCCGAAAACTTCAAAGCTTTGCGAAACGTCACGTGTCATAAAAATAACCTGTCCAGTGGCTGAGTTGACCCATTTTAGTATTTTAAAGTAAAACTATTCGTTTGATGTATTATTATGACGCAATGAAAATTGCCCTCATAAGTTCTGACTTGTGAGGACAATTTTCATTTTTTTTTATTAATAGGGTGGTTCAAAAATATATTCAGGAGAGTTTCATATTTAGGTTTTAATTTTTAGTTCAATCATAGATTGGATGCCATCAACTGCATCAAACTACTTAAAAAGTGATTTGTTTGGAATTTTTAGTCTTATTTGCGGTGAGTTTTATTTCATTTATTGTTTGCAAAAGTATGTAGAGAAAAAAAATATGACCACGCAATCCTGAAACACCCATTTTTTGTGAGACAGTTAATTTAATTTTACTGAATGTATTTAAAAAAATGGACTCCTAGAACATCCAGGCTCATCCCCATTACTTACTCAAGACCCCTTTTTTATGGATGAGAAATCATCAAATGACTCCTTCCGTTCTTAGTGGAGCAGAAGGGAGTGTCAGACTCTTACTGACTAAAACTTATCCGTATTCCTCCTAATGCCCTTTGCATTCCCGGGCTACGGTGACTCTTTCGAACAAATTCCGCAACTACTCAAGACCCCTAGAGCATCACTTACTCGCATGGTATTTTTTCAACGATTAAAATAACCAAGTAGAAATAAGATCATCTTCTACCTTCATCCAAAACCATTGACAAATGCAATCACTACTTTGGCATCTAGGCTATAAACCTCAAATTGCATTAAAATCGCAGTCAAAAGCTCTTCGAACTTTCATTCCCTTAAGAACACATAGAAAGAACGTAATCACTTATTCGCGTGCCAAATAATGGGGATGCTCCAATGCTTAGCCGAAAGTGTCGCATGTCCAATTTTGAAGATTACGTGCTTAAAATGTTTACGATGCATTAGGCAAAGAGATTCGGTTTTCAGAAATGCCTTAGTGAGTTTATGTTTCTGCGGGAATGTACAAGGAACATGCAAGTACAACATATAATATTATATTCACACAACTCTTTTACAAAAGCTATTGGTACAGAGGTGTTCTTATCGCTGACAGCAATATCGACTAGACGAAATTTACATTCACACTAAGATAATATATCGACATTAAAATGGCTCTTAATTCTCAATATAATTCTGTCAGCCTGTCACCAACAAAAGCCGAGAACGATCTCAGAGAAATGAATGAAATTATATTCACCAATAACTGTCTTATCATTTCCTATATGTCAAGTAATGAATACTTTAATGTCATCGGTTTTAATTGGCTTTTCATTACCAATTTACTTGATGGTGTCACCAGTTACAAATTTTGACTTTTCATGTTTTAATATAATATCATTTTGATCGGTATTCGGTCCCTATTCATGGGTAATTAGTGTCGTCTTATTTGAATGGAAATTTATTTCTGTAATTCGTTGTAAGACAGTCAGTGTAAGAGAATATTTACTTGGAAATGAATGAATGTTACTCTGTATATAGTCTATAGTTTAAAGAAAGTTCTAACGTAAATGTTTAATAAGAGATTTTTTGATGAGATAAAAAACTTTCACAATGCGACCTAGTCTTATTACTAAAAAACTTTATTCTCTCTACATTATATCGGGTTCATCATCATCTGTATAGCCTTTTCCCAACTATATTGGGGTCGGCTTCCAGTCAAACCAGATTCAGCTGAATACCATTATTTCACGTGGAGCGACTGACTACCAGACCTCCACAACCAATTAACTTTTAGTCCGGTTAAGCAGTTGATATCCCAAGTGTGTTAACTTGCTAGTGGTCATACCTAAAAAAAACCAATTAACTGGGTAATACGGTACTTTTTGGCAAGACTGGTGTTACATTTTCTGGTTTCAGAAAATCCGTAATGACTGCCAAAGATCTCCAAATGACAGCCGGGACTAACGGCTTAAAGTGCTTTTATATTTCAATATCGGGGGTACCATTACGAACATAGAAATGTTCTAAACATCAATGCAGTTGGTGGCATCAAATCTGTGATTGAACTTTAAATAATTTAAAGTTCCAAAATTTCACTTTTCAATAGTGACTTGACTCTTGAATGAACTGCATCAGACTGTTTGAAAAGCGACTTGTTTGGAACTTTTTCAACAGTCATTTTTTTTTAAGTCATAACTAACCTAAAGCTGAATTTATTACAAATGTTTTCTCGCAAGTGATGAGTTTTTTTGCGATCGACTTGTATACACAGAGTCGGTTCTATATTAAAAGTTGTTCACCTTTATTTTCACCTCCTTTCTCTTCCTAAAAGATTACCAATGAATTAGTAATCAGCCTGTTTATAATGAACATTTTAAAACAATCAATAAAGTCGTCACCCAAAACCATGAATAACTTATACAGCTTAAAGTTTAGAATCTATATCCGTCCTCACCATATTAACAAATTAATAATTCAATAATTTTAAGTGCATAGTTAGTTAGTGTTTCCTTAATTTATTCCTGTCACCTGTCAGTAACATGTTCAGACATATTGGGTCGAACAAGGGATTGTTTTGATTGAAGTGATCTTGTTATAGTTAAAGCTTTAGTCCATATGGACGAATATTGATTTTGGATACTTGTGACGCATATCAACGAGGTTTGTGTTAAGATGCGTAGGTTAGTTTAGTTATGGGGTGGTTAACATGGACGAGACTATTTTTAGTTTTATTTCTGTGTCATACTAACGACTATAATGTATAAATGTGGATGGATGGAGAGGACGAGGAAGGCCAAAGAAAAGATGGATGGATTGTGTGAGGAGCGATATGAAAGAATGGAAGAAAAAAACGTGTGGCGCCGACCCCAAGTAACATGGGAAAAGGGCAAGAAGATGACTAACGACTGTAATGGTTTTTTTATGGATGGAAAATCATCAAACGATCTCTTCCAAAGTCAAAGTCAAAGCATTTATTTCAAATAAACCATTCACAGATACTTTTGAATGGTTAGAGTCAGTCAGTTAAAAACATGAAGCTATTTGCACGTTCCAAAGCGTAGATCAAGATCAGAAACCAGAAAATCTGATACCAGTCTTGCCAAGAAGTGTGATGTTACCCAGTTAATGGGTTGTGGAGGTCTGGTAGGCAGCCGCTCCACGTAAAATAGTGGTATTCAGCTGAATACGGTTTGACTGAGAGCCGACCCCATGTAGTTGGGAAAAAGGCTAGGCAGATGATGAGTCTGGTCTTGTGCCTGTTGATGGCAATATAGGCTCGCCCCCTTTTATATGGGACTTAGCCGAACTGGCAAAATGTGGTTTTATATACAGGGTGTTCGAGTAGTGCGTGGTCATATTTAAGGGTGGTGTTTTTAGCAGCAATAAAGAGTTAAGAAATAATAGCAAAAATCCCGACCTCGACAAACTTCTAAATAGGTACAAAAAAAAAAGATCAAACTGTCTCTTTTTTTTGCCATCAACGTGCCCATACCAGCTAACTTGGCCCGACGGTAATTTTTTTTTATAGTGTTTTAATTAAACTAAGGCCCATAAAACCCAATACATAATATATATAAGTATAAAAACAATAACTAATACATATTTTATATAAAAATACATGCCCTCATTCTGACGCAGTCGGGTAAAAAAAAAACTACTGCACACGAAGTGACGGCGTCATGTTACGCTGCGAGGTGTCGCGTAGCCGAACGCGGAAACGCCGATACAGCACACCTTTTTTTTTTTTTAAGGATGGGAAATCATCAAATGACCCTCTGGGTGGAGTGGCAGGGAGTGTCAGACTTTTACTGACTAAAACCCATCCATGCTCCTCCTAGTGCCTTTTACGTTCCAGGGCCGCGGTAACTCTTTCGAAAAAAATCCGCAACCCTGGCAGGCACTGATACAGCACACCTTTTGGTCAATAAATGTGTTACAAAAGGTGTGATTTAAAAAAAAAACAAAAAAGAATGATTGATCATCCTCCAGCCATGTACCTAATAAAAATCTACAATATCAATAACAAATCTACTGCTAGGGGTGGGCAGACGATTCCGGGACCCCGACGAGCGGAATTGTAATTACATTCCGAGTATTATCAGCTTAATGAGGATTCATTAACGGATCTGTTAATACGATCACACACTGTAATTAGACCGATGATGAAAGTATGGTTATGATTTTGAAAAGTGGTTTATGAATTACTTTACCATGCCTATGGCTTTCCGTGATAGTGTTGCTTTATATTGGAAAGAATTTTCGGAACCGGATCAATGTACTTTATTGCAAGTTTATCTGGCGCCTACCATAGAGATGACGTTTTACAAAGGTAAAGTAACAAACATTTTCACTCGTTATAATATTAGTTCAACTGACTGGTAGGTATAGCTATTTTACCTTGTACTACAAGGTGTACAATGTGGCTTATCGTGGTGCCAATAAAACTACAAATACCCGCAAAATAAGCGTGCTCGATCTTCGACCACATTATCGCTTACCATCAGGTGAGATAGTGGTCAAGCGCGTGCCTAATAAAAAAATAAAATAAAGCAATAACATTTTCTTGAAATTGATATTATACAATATCTTAAAAAAAGGTTCTTGCATAGTTGTCGCGTCTGTATCCTGAAACATTTTTTGATACCCTATTCTGGCCCACTCCTGGGTGAAATTATACTACCTCTTCCACATGACACGAGCCCGCGTTTCCTCCTCCCAATGTGTCGAGCATACTGGAAGCAGTAATGCATAGCAGAACTTGGTTTGACCTTTTGCAACCATATTGGCATAAAACGGCTGATGGCACTGTTCGTGAAGTGTGTGATTACGATAAACTATCGTTAGTTAAACCAACATGTTTATATTAACGGTTGGTTGCACCATTTAATGAACGATTCGAGTGTCACGCTAATTACACGATTTGTTGAACTGTTAACGATATTATCGGTTTATCACAACTTATCGCTAGCGATTGTGGTGCCACCCCGTGATGCGGAATAGTGATTGTGTTTATTTTAATATTGAAATTAAGTTAATAGTGTTATTATTTCTTAGGAAGGATGTGTTTATCATTTCAGAAACTGATATTTGTTTCCAGTTGGTTAAACTTACATAATGCTGACTAACTGCGATTAATTTCTATGATCTACTGAAGTTGTCACGATGAGTTTCTCTTTGTTTTTCTTAGGTAGATAGTGAAATACAGTGCGTACAATTTAGTTGGTTTGACCTTTCAATGAATATTTACTTACCCAATTTGATATTTTCTGAAAACCAATTATTTACTTAGCGACTCAATCCTTTTAACTTTATTTGCTTGGTTGACAACTGTCAGTCACACAGCGCTGTCGCGGGCTCTATATTTTGTTTATAGGTCAAAATTAGTTAACCAACGATTGGGTCATTGGGCTTTTGGAATAATTGCTTTCTTTAGACAGTATTGTGCATTTACTTTTTGAGGTGGGTACTGCAGATCGGTTTTAAAAGCCGTAATGTGCCATTCGCAGCGAGCATGTTACGATACGCCGTGTCCTAAAATCCGACTTATATGGAGAATTCAAGTAGAAAGCCGTGATGAAGGAAAGTCTTTAAGAATATTCAGTAGCGTGAATATTATTAGCTGATCTACTAAAATGTAATACAAAAGCTTTCAAATTGAACAGAAAAAGATTCCGCATGGGGAATGAGTTTAGAGATTTTTTGTGATCATGACTTTGGAAACACTGAAAAAAAAAGCACTTTGAGTTTGAAATAAACCTACTTGTCCTTCTGTTCTATGCTGTTCTCAATTGAATATTGTGTCGTCAGTGTTCCCTTTTCTTTATAACTTAGAGCATGACGATGTTTTATTCATAAACTGACTTTATTCTTTGAGATAACCGCTATAACACTCGTAGCAGTAACCGTAGTTTATAAAGAAAAGTATAAAGAAGTTTGTAGACAACAGTTTATTAACGTATTCTGGAACGTCTGCCTTTATGATATTTGACTGTAAGACCAGGAAGCTGAAAGTCCAATGACCTTAATAAACCCGAGTTATTAGAACCTGCTTTTCTCGGGTTACAACCCAACATTACATTCTCAAAAGTGATTTATAAAACTCCGTTGAAAAATTTTGAATTTAGAATAATTTCGAAATTAAATATTAAAACAAATTTCGTAACACCACTTTGATACGGAACGAAAGTCTATCGTATCTTGGCCGTGTTGAGTAGTGTTGTTAGCACGATTGTTATATCGATATCGATATTGGCAGGATCGACCGCCGCGACGTTGCGGATGGAGACCGCGTCGATCCAGACTTGTTAAATCGCGCTGTGCGGCTCCTCGTGCTGCAGAAATTAGACAACATTTACTCCTACCACACCCGACCAAGGTACGATAATCGATGTTTCCCTCCCATCATCGATAATTCAGCGCACGTTCGTATTTGATGTATTTCCTGCATGCCTTATCCTTCCTGATTGTTAGTTTGTTAGAGGGTATCGAATCCCTTTTTTCGGTCAAAAACAAATAATAGTTTCGTCAATAAATGTTACTATGAATATTGATGGCGTGTCCCCGAAATAATGCTTCTTTAAGTCGGCCGATATGACTGATTGGCAAACGATTGTGTGGGTGGAAAAAGACTAACGAGTTATTTAGGATTATAATCATGTTCTGGTACTTATAATAATATGAAAATGTAATAGAAAATAACACAAATAACAATGATGTTGATGTTACACATTTTTATTCCTATTCCTTTGCAGTTTTCGGATAGGTACTAAAATACCTAAGTAGCAATCAAATTCGGTCGACAAAAGTCTAGTCACAGTCAAAATGTGTTTATGAAACTTATACATCAACAAAATCTATCGACAAATTATTTTATGTTGGGCATGCATCACTACAACTTCTATAAATATTTTGAAAAAGTTTATTTTAATATTCTTATTATATTTAATTTATAACCGACTTGAAGTCGGTTCTAAATGAAATATATTTATAAAAAGAAGGTTATCAATTCGACCCATAGGTATGTTGTTGTAATTTTGACAGAATGCACAGTTTTTGTTTGTTTTGCACTTGTGAAAATAATTATGTATTTGATCACCATGTTTGTTCATGTACGAGTATATTTGTTTTGTGTGTTATATTATTTTTACGGAAATAAATGAAAAATATTAGAGTTGAAAAAGCTTGGTTTTATAAAAAATGGAGAATTTTAACTATTAAAAAATACATGGTTTTAGTGCACTCCATATACGATGGTCAAATTATTTTTTTCTATTATTGAATATGCAGAGTAGTAACAAAAAAATTGTTAAGAAAGAAAGTAATAAGTCAGAAAGCAGCCCTAAAATGGAACCAGAAGCATTATCGTAAAAGCACGGAATAGACGTCATAATTTACATATGTTCCACTTAGAGTTGTAAAAAGAAAATCTTTTTCATGTTTCGGTATTAGATGATAATACAAAAAATATTTCAGAACATTTTCTTACTTTTACTTTTTGAAACATAGTATATAGCTACTCGTACTTTGCTTGACGTTGTCAAATCTACCAAACATTTCTTACAAGAGTGTAGTAGTAGGTACTGTGTTTAGTCATGAATGCGAATGTCGTAGTCATATTGTAGAACTAGTTTTTGCCCACGACTTTGTACGCGCATATCCCCTTTTTTCCGTTCCCGTAGGAATTTTCCGTTACCATATACAAAAGTAATTTTCCAAATTCGATTCGTAGTTCCAGAGATTAGCGCGTTCAATCAAACAAACTCTTCAGCTTTATTATAATATATATATTTATATAGTATAGGTATTAGGTATAGATTGGCTAATGATGCTGAGCTAAATCAGGATCAATTTCACCGATGACACTAAACCGGGCCGGCTACGTACTGCGTTCAAGAGCTGTCAACTATTCAACGTTTCACCACACACACAACCATTATAACAACAGTAATAATGATACTTTAGATGTGCGAAATGCGTTCAGTTTCATGGGTGTATTTTCCCTTAAGAGCGATTATTTCACACGGAATTTTAGGTGTCCAAACTCGCAAGTATTTATCGTTGAAAAAAAGTAATAACTAGCTGCCGTTCGCGGCTCCGCCCACGTGAATGTCGAAAATTATCCCAAGGGAACATACTCCCGGGATAAAAAGTATCCTATGTGTTATTCCAGACTGTAACTTACCTCTGTGCCAAATGTCATCAAGATCCATTCAGTAGTGTTTTGCGTGAAAGAGTAACCACACATCCATACATACATACTTTCGCGTTTTTATTATTAGTGAGGATAAGAATGCTAATGAAAAATAATTTAGCAAGACAGAGTGAGTGATACACTTTGTACAGAAAACAATGGCTTTTACTGTCTGAGGGCCTAGCACGAATTTTTTGATGTATAGTGACGCATGAGTATCGTTAACATATGTAAGTGAATTTTGAACATAAAAAACTAAAACCCCATAGTATTTTAGTTAAATTTTATGCGACATACACAATTTTATCATACAAAAATATCCAATTCAAATAAATACTATGTGCAAAACGAGTATTATAGTAATAAATATAAAAATTTTACGTTACGTCACTATACGTCAAAAACATTCGTGCCAGTCCCTCTAATTAAACTATTTTTCGAAAAAGTTAACTAAGTTTTTAGACCTACTTTTTTTTTTTTATTAATGGGTTAGCTTTTGACCTCGATCACGCCTGATGGAAAGCGATAGATGAGGTCCATGATGAAGCGACCGTGCCGAGAAGATACCTTGCATCTTGCGTAAGCGTTATACGAAATTTGATTAGGGAAAGTTTCATTATAATCGGTTCATTCATTTCATAAGTACATGCGAGTTTGTAAGACAACTTCTGGAGTAAACGTTTTAGAGAAAATTTAATGAGAACAAAAAAATACGCAAGATTAAAATAAATTACCGTCATCTCGATAGGTAGGTGTTTCCAAATTCAATATTTAAAAATGTCAATCATTCATTACAAAAACACGTCGCCATTGTCGCCCTGGGGCCTAACCACTAACTTTTAAAGCAGTATTACTTCAATATTACTTCCAGTGGGAAAGAGACGGAGCTATATAGGACGTATAGCTCCGTCTCTTTCCCACTGGAAGTAAAATTAAAGTAATACTGCTTTAAGAGTTGGTGGTTTAGGCCCTGATGTCAATCAATATAGAAGTATCGGTAATATATCTCCTTTGAACGTGCAAGGTGTGGTTTAAAAAAGGGAGTCAAAAAACGGTGCATTAATAGTTAAATTCTGTTCATAATTTTCAAAGGCTGCTTTAATAAACTGTACGACAGTAAACAGGCCGGTTTCAGCATAATTCTGTTTTAGCCATTTTTCGGACATTTTACAAGCGTTGTTCAGACTTGCATGTTTCAGCAAAGGTTGTTGTTGTGTTGTTTAATTTTTGAATGCTCGATCAACTACTTTTCTGTGTCAAACGTGCTAGCTCGTTTGTAAGCGGATTGTATAACATGGATTTATTTCCTTTTTGAGAAAATTTTGATGAAAAAAAGTAGCACAATGTTGTAAAATATGTTATGATGAAAAAATGTAGTACAATGCTGTTTTATTTATTTATTTATGAATGGGCTAGCTCTTGACCTCGATCACGCCTGATGGAAAGCGATAGATGAGGTCCATGATGAAGCGAGCGTGCCCAGAAGATGCCTTGAGGCAAAATATGCTGTAAAATATGTTACAACAAAATATAACTATGTTAGGGATAATGATATTTTCATAAAAAGAATTGGAAAGAAAAGCTGCGAAAATTCGTGTCGTTATCGCAATTTGGTAGATCAAAGAAAATGCCGTTGTGTACCAACCTATTTATACATGACTGACATTTTCTTAAACACGGAAATTTTAGGAATTTGGACTACACAGCGGAAGATGAAAATTTGAAAGTACAACACTAAAATTGGGGTACTTTTCTACCTTTTCTTTACGGAACTGTTAATGAAAATAAATAATCATAAAGTAGTTTAAAAAATTAGGTGAGAGCAAGTCGGACTCGCACGTTAAGAGCGTGTACGCCGTTTCATACAAAATTTCAAGTCCTTATTTTTCGAATTGAATGAACCGATTTTAATGAAACTTGGTATGCATACGCTAGATATCCAGGTCTAAGTAGTAAGTTGGTTCAGAAGATATTCGAAAAGAGTACAGGAAGAAAGATAGATTGATTATTCACTTTATGCAGGGTGTTCCAAAAACGTGTGTCATATTTAAGAGTGATGTTGGGTAAAAAAATGTCATCATGATTACTTATCCCTTTAGCAGAAGAAAAGGGAGGCTTATAATTATATCCTTCAGCAGTGTTACTATAATACCAATGTACTGTAGCACCACAGGGCTGATCTCGTGTGCCACTTATTAAATAATATAAATGAAACTCATGCTTTAACTTTAGGAAAATTGTATTAGAGCTCCATGGCTCCAAGATTCAAATTACATCTGTCAATCTATCAAACAAAAACGTTCTAATCCTAATTCATAATTCAAATAATAACTCATTCTCACCGGACACTTCCAAAAAAGGTTTGAACTGCCAGTCTGCAAGAGACTGCAGCTAAGGAGGCTCTACAGTACTGTAGTATATTCTTTCGGTTAACTGTCATATAAGTATTTAAATGTTTTGTGTTTTTGTCCACAGGTTCGGCAAACGCTCTGATGCCTACACGAACTGGGCCAAGGATCTGGAAGTAAGTGTATCATTTTATCTTCTTTTAGAGCTTTGGTGAACAAACCATATAATGTAAGTTTTTAAAATAAACGTATGTTTATTTGCCCTTCAAATCAAAATGTTTTTTGTCCGACCGAGGACCTTGAGAAAAAATCAAAAATGTAAGACGGGGTGAATTAAAAAAAATCCTCTGTATTTTGGAATGTTAGAGGCTTTGGAGGAGGATAGGAGAAGATTCGAGGTGGAGTCGAGTTGGAGGACCCGTCTTCTAAATTGACAGTTAAAGTTTGTTATTTATTGATATTAATTGATTTTTTTTTCAATCTAATTGAAGTATTTCAAACGTATATCGAATATGGTCTTTAATTAAGGCAAATGAGAGCCTTGATTAGAGGATTTATTCCTTCAAAAATAAATACCCAAATTATAGAATTTCAGATCAATATCGCCTTAAGGTCGCTAACAAGTTTTAGTAATTAATTATGTTACATGATTGCTAATTTGATAACCGTAGGGCCTAATTATTAGATCAAAATATTATAAATAGAACTATTAAATTTCAAGATAGATCAAAGTTCTTAGCTTGAAACGAAATTAGAAAGATGTTCATAATGAAAATGTTAGGTTCGTAAATTCTAGAGTCATCATCTGCCAGAGGAATTTAATAAGTACTACTTATTAAATTCGACATACAAGTTAGTTTTTTTTTGTATTAAGTTAGTTGAACACAATTCAATGTTATGTATAAAATTTTCAAAGTTTAACTCTAACATGTAGTACCTATCTAGATAGCTTTTATGTACTATGGTATAAATTACTGACGAAGTAGAGCTCGTTCGAGTTCAGGAACTTACATAAAGTTATTTTGACAACTGTCAAATCGTGTTGACATTCATTCTTAGTTCGGGTTCGGAACTAATCGTAAGTCCGTAGGTGATACGGAGTAGAAAACGCCCGACACTAAGGCCGAAACTACGGACTTCGGGCTTAGAGAGTATACCCCTGGCATCAACAAACTTCAACACCACACACATTTAGGACGTATATTCCCTGAAGGCAAGACCTACTTACAACTCAAACCATATGGACTATCGGGCAGTTCCTCGAATATTAAAATAGCTGTAAGCAGAAACTGAAAACAATGGGATTGTTTATCGTTTCTTTACTGCCCCCACGCTACGATCCTAATTTATTCTGAATGTTATTAAGGTTAACAACCTTATATAAACGTTCATCTTAAAACAATGAACGTTTTGTCGCGAAATGGAAATAGAACCTCCCTTGTATTTTAAGTACGTATGGAACCCGTATTAATAAAACCCTTAAAATTAATTGTTCTAATGGTCTTAAGTAATTGTTTTATATTTGGTCGCCTGGCGTTTGAGGACAATCTCACCTGATGGTAAGCAGTGATACGGTCGACAATGAAGCACGCTTGTCTATACAGTCTATAGGTCCTAAAACCCCCAAGTTTATACTACCAGGAATAATAGACTCCGGCAGTGAATTTCACTCATTAGCTGGACGAGTAATAAATATTTTTTCCTCTAATTTTTCAAACGTTACCTCTTGAAATAAAGAAGTTATAAATTCTTTATTTCAGGCTACTTTTGCCCGCGACTTCGTACGCGCATATCAAGACGTATGAAATATACTTTTCAACACATTTGCTCAAAAAATGCATTTACGAAGCCTGTATGCATTGTTCGAAAGTTAAAAATTATGTACCACACAATGGAGCGTGCGGCAAAGTAGGTACTCTCACCTAAGTACATATTTTACCGCAAACTCCGTGGTATAGCGCCGTGCGTATTCTTTACGGTTTTTTTTTTAATTTCCATAAAAATTAATAAGAATTCCACCAAGGAGTTTCACATCACGAGAATATATAAGCTGAATGATCGAACCTCCTTGGAAGCGCTTTTGCTGTATACGTTTGTCTCATTTTAATATTATAGAGAAAATGAGAGAAGATAAATAAAAAAAATAAAGTGTGTGGTTCTAATTTTCACCACGCGCATGTGGCGCCCTTAGCAAATTCGCGCCATTTTCATATTAGAAACGTCAAAGATTGTTGCGACTTTCCGACTGATTTCTAGAGACAAAAAGTTTTTTTCATTACTTATTGTAATGTTTTCTCGCAAATGTGTCGAAAAACGTTGTATGACACACGTGCGGATTTGGTTTTTACAAACTCGTGACTATGGTAAGCCCTCGACTTCGTCTCGTGCTTACATTCGTCTACTCGTTTGTAAAAACCAACTTACCGCACTAATATCATAAATAACTATTACGACCTATTCTCATACCTACCAAATATACATTAAAAAAATCATAAAAATTGGTCGAGCCGTTTCGGAGAAGTACAACCCAAACACCGTGACACGTGATTTATGTTAGTTTATAGAAAATTAAGCCTATGTTAGTAAAACAACACTTAGCATTGTTATTATAGTGCGTCCCAGTAGCACTTGTCCGCGGAAGCGACGAAACATCACGTCCTGCAGCCAAAACTTGAAGACTTTTGGCCGCAAGACGTAGTGTTTCGTCATGGAGGAGGCCCATGACGAGCTGCAGAAAACATGTTGTTATACGCACCACGAACGCCTTGAAATTGATAAAAGTATTCGCAAATGCTTTGTGATTATGGGTAGCCCTCCCATACGCACAAAACGTTTTGAGACATCGGTCCAACATGACGATGGCACGTCGCCGATGTTGTCCGATGATGGAACAGGTTTGGCGGAATCAAATTTTAAAATTCAAACTCACACGCAGCTAGCTCTTGACCTCGATCACGCCTGATGGAAAGCGTCGAATGAGATCGGTCGATCGATCAGGCGTGTGTTAGCCCTACTACCGCAAGGGAAGGATTGGCCAGCCTCAAAATATATTAATATGGTTGATGGCAATAGGTCCATCCTCCATTTTTGTCAATGCAATTCATCAAAATTATTATCATTGCAACTGAAGACAATACATCCTCTGCTGTCCATGTCCGTCCCAAGCGTTACCGCATTGGTCGGTACCTACTATGCTTTTAACGATTTAAGCAGGAACATATTGTCTCATTTAATGTAGAGTAGTGCCAATTCGTTTATCACACTTTCACCTACAAAGAAGATAGTCCAAAAACATTCGTTGTTTTCTACGTTTTCAGCTACTTACAAAATTGAATCGATCATTTTCAGCATAAAATTAAATCTTGTTGCAATTTTCACATAGGAAATGCCAGTGAGCGTATAGGGAAACAGATTAACATTCAAAGTGGGTTGTGCATCGACTTTCAACAGCATTCGTGGGTAGTAAATGTCAGCTATTTGCCTCCCTTCATTTTACAGGCGTTAAGGCTCTTTCTATGAAATATGGCTGACGTATCGTTGTCGTATTGTCTATTTTATGCGGAAACCTTGTTACGGGAAATCTCTTTGCTATACCTACCTATGAATCTAGTATATTTCATTATGTAATAGATTTCTAACATGTACTTTTTAATCTGCTAATGTTAACACCGATTAAAAATCAGTAATCACTTAGCAAGGAATTTAATGTAGCTTTCGATCTAACTTTAATTTTTTAATCTTTTCAGTTGGTAAGCCAGCTCTCAGTTAATTTCGATCTAGTCCCGAAGGAATAAAGTTTATAATAAATTTACCACAGTGTAATTGAATACCTGAAAAATTGCGCTAAATATTATTTACAATCAACGCATTTAATTCGTTAAAAACCTTGAAATTTTGTTTGTCTTCCTAATTCAAAATCACCAACCAACAGGATTCTATTACAGTTTGTATTACAAAATCAAATTTCAATTTATTTTCCATATTCATTTTTCAAGATTGTTTTAACTGAGCTCCTTAAGGATAGAAAATCCGTCAAATAAATGATGATGATTTTAAGTAAATATTTAGTAGAAAATTATATATTATTACCAAAAAAAAACTCGTTTTTATCTAACGCTTAGTTGTCGAAATTATTGACCCTTAAAATAATTAGGAAGGTACGCCTCTCAAACTGACTTTTCACCTTTTCAGAAACAATCTTGAACGAAAGATAAATAGACATTTTATTGACCTTTTAGTAACTTACCTACCTGACGTTGAGATAAATTGTAAATTGGGAATAAATAATAACTTAAATTACCTACTTATTCTATTTATATTTGACATTATTATTCTAAGAATCCCACGTAAGTACTTTAATTCGTCAACACGGCAATAACTGCTAACTTGGTACTCGTACCATACTAGGTAATTTTTTTTCCAGTGCGCAAACTTTAAGAACCACTTCTGCCCATGTAAATGAACAACTTTCCCCAAGAAAGCCATAGTCAATTCCTGAAAAAAAATTTGAACTTCCCATACAAAATTGTCATCAACTGACCACAATTTGTATGGGAGACTCAATTTTTTTTTAGGAATTGACTATGGCTTTCTTGGGGAAAGTTGTTCATTTACATGGGCAGAAGTGGTTCTCAAAGTTTGCGCACTGGAAAAAAAGTTATCCAGTATATAGCGCTTAAAAACAAAAATTCTCTGTTACTTATTATCTTGTAATAAATCTGGTATCCATACTAATAATATGAATGCTAAAGTAACTCAGCTGTTTGTTACGTCATCTCCAAGTCTATCTTAGCCCACGACTAGACTATGCGAATAGATAATTATCTTGGATGTTTGTTTTTTTGTAATAATTTTCGATTTTCAAACGCGTGAAACCGCTGTCTAAAGTTAGTCTAACATAAATCTTCCTTCGCCTACATAATTATAAGATAACTTCAACCAACGTCCAAACATCTTTACTAGTCATATTGTATTACATACGCTCGAGGTCACAATACTAAAGTCAAGTGATTCCTCGATCACTTATAGAACGTGTAACCCAATAACAAGTTTAATCAGTTGAAGCATACTTAACTAGATAAAGTTCACCACTCGATGGCACCTATTTCCACCAAATATATCTATGTGGACAGTTCCGTAATTTCAACTAGGGAGACCTATCCACAGAGCTTGGATTACCGCGCTGGAAGCGTCTAGAGATACCATTGCTAATAATATTTATTTATTTATTTACCAAATTTAAAAATAATATTACAATAATTATATTTGTAATTGCAAAGTATAAATGTCGCAGCCAACTAGCTAATGAGTCGTTTCATTAAAACCTAGCCAGTTGTGACGTAGCTGGGTTTCCGAGGCATGGAGGAGTAACGGTATGTTCGTAGATGGTCACTCATCTACGGACCAACCTTGGCATGTGGTGCCTAACGTCTAAGATGGACCGTACGGCTTTTATTATTATGATTCTATTTAGCCACGAGCTCCTAGAGTAAATCCTTAAAAGTGATAAAAAAAATATGTCCGAAAAAGCCGAGAGCACGTTCCCATATTGCAGCTCGCCGCTTAATGATATTGGGTTTAGTTGTCATCAACTGTCCATTTCTATGAATAAACGGCAACACTCACTGACCCGCTTCATCATCATCATCATATCAGCCGAAAGACGTCCTCTGCTGGACATAGGCCTAGCCCAAGTGTCGCCACAACAACCGGTCCTGTGCGTCTCGCATCAATCGGCTACCCGCGACCCTCACCAGGTCATCGGTCCACCTTGTGGGAGGCCTTCCAAGTGACTCGCTTGGTTTGAATGAAAAGTCTTGATATTCCGACTCTGGAATTGGCCGCCCAGACACTTTGGTAACTACTCTGTGGTCTTATTTCACAACTATCCCAAAACTAGAAATAGTATTCCGAAACCACATTTTCACACTATAAATTGGAAAATTTAAATGTTTAACCCTCACTGCGAGGGACTATTAAATTAAATTAACTTTATTTCAACAAAATAGGACGATATTCCTACTTAAAACCCTACAACTGAGACCTTAGAAATTAAATTTAAACGACTCTGTTTATTGCCAAACATAATTTATTAATTAAGTATGCTTCGTTTTCTTTTGATCTTTTTACCTTTGGTGTTGCTTTCGTGAATTATATAAAGACGCCTAAACAAACAAGTCACCGTGTCGTGTAAATATTGTGTACTTAAGTGTTAATACAATTAGATGTTGACATTTAGTGATTTGAGAGAAAGGTGGATTTTATTTTTGTATAAAGTTTTGAAACCTACCCTTGTTCAGTCTCCAAGTTTTTTTTTATTGATAGGCACTCGCTTGACCTCCATCTCACCTGATGGTAAGCGATGAAGTTAATGTTAGAGTGCTTCTTCACAGCGTGTCGATGGCAAATATAGATTTATGTTTGGCCCAGAATTCAGCTACGATGAGACCATTCGCTGACGCTGCCTTAAGCCTCAACATGTACCTATAGGTGAAAGGTGGGCCATGGACTGCGGAGAGATGCTATACACTGAAGTTCTGAGTCATACGAGAACCCCACCTGTGGAGGTTGTCTTTACTGCGGAGTCCATAATGAGTTTTTCGGGTCTGTCACAGTAACTCGTGCCCAGGTGGAAGGTTTTCCGCTGGTTCGATAAAATAGTCAGGAGGCTTGAGCTTCTCTCTCCTTAGGTCGCATCTTTACGAGGTGGTGATGCCATGGCACAACATCATACAGTATCTCCTATGAACACCTACTTCAGTTTCCGTGACACAAACTATAAATGTCACAAAAGACGTTCAATTTGAGACAAGTTATGTTTGAGAAATTTCAATGAACATTAAAGTTAACAATGCCCTCGTAAGAACACGGTAGTTAATTTATTAACTAGGTAAATTTATTTTCAGTTACGAAGTTAGAATATGTATTAAAACGGCGCAACTTTTTCGTCCGTTAAAATTGACAAGTTCTAAGAATTCGTTACTAATGAAATATCATTCATGAATGTTAAGCTGCGTTCACAGAAAACGCATATCGTATAAAAACTTGCGTAGGCGCCTTAAGAGCGTTTACGCGGTACGGCTTTTCATACAAACTTTCAAATCCTTATTCTTCAAAATGAATGAACCGATTTTAACGAAACTTGGTATGCAAACGCTAGATATCCAGGTCTAAATAGTTATCAGAAAACATTTTTGAAAAAGATTTCAGAGGGAGAGAGAGAGTAATTTTAAGTTTTCTATAGAAAGTGAAAAATCACTATATCCTTCCCCTTGAACTGTTTTTCAAAAATGTTTTCTGATAACTATTTAGACCTGATATTTAGCGTATGCATACCAAGTTTCGTTAAAATCGGTTCATTCATTTTGAAGAATAAGGACTTGAAAGTTTGTATGAAATGACATACGGCGTACACACTCTTAAAGGTTAATCTCAATTTAATACATTCTCTCATTTGAATCATTTCCTTAACGCTCTAAAAAGCAAAAAGTACACAAGTTCCAATAATGGATATCAAAGTACTTCTGGATATGAATTCCTCATTTTAAATTCCCATTCAATCCTTTATAGTGACATCGTTTCATGTGGGATTTTATGCGGTTATTCCTTTAAAGCAGCATATGAAAAATAAACGACAATATTGCATCTCAATGTAGCTTTCAATAAGGATTTATTCGCATCGTTATATTGGATTATTGGAGGCTTGGATATTCTATTATGAGACTGAGATTGAGGTGGGACCAGAGGGCCTATTCCCGTTATTTAAAGTAACTTTCGCATTCTTGTAGACTGCAGTCTACCAAAATGTAGATATCGCAGCCAACTAGCTTAATCAGCCATTTTATTGAAAGCCTAGCATTTTCATTGATCTGCGCCATTTAATCAGTGACTTAAGTGACATGGGCAAGTCATCAAACGATATTGAACAAAAGATGTTACTTAGGTCGCTGAAAAATCGGCGCATTTAAATGAAAAGGCTAGGCCACTAATTAAAAGGATTAAGATATTAGAAGAGTTTTTGACAGATTGCTATTGAGTTGCGAATGCGAACTTTCCATATGGACCCTCTGTTCACTTGCGCGACGATGTTTGTTTGTTTATTTATTTGTGTATGTTTTGAAGTTTTTTCAAGAAGACAAAGAGTTTCTTAGATAAATTAGGTTCTTAGCAATTTCTTGTAAAAAACTTGGCGGATCAGTAGTTAATACAGGGTGTTACAGAAATGCGTGGTTATATTTAAGGGCAAACCAAAAAAAAGTAACTATTTCAAAAAATCCGACCGACAAAAAACGATTAAAAAGTTCCAAACAAATTACTTTTCAAGCAGTTTCTTACAGTTGGTGGCATTTACTTTAATTCAATCACAGATTTGATGTCACTGCATCAGACTGTTTGAAAAGCGATTTATTTGAAACTTTTTGGTCGGTTTTGTGGACGAATTTTTTGAAAAGTCAGTTTTTTTTTGTATCGCTAATTTCTCGATAGTGTATATCAGCTACCCAACATCACCCTTAAATATGACCACGCACTGGAACACCCTGTATAAGTGAAATCACCCAATTTTTTGCTAGTGATTTCTCCATCAGAATAGATATTTGCCTGCAGACAGACAGAGGTATTAAGATTTGATTTTTCGCCTACACATATCCTTATTCAATGACGCCTGTGGCAGTATAAAACCTAGCTTAAAATTATTAAATAAAATCTACGAAAAATACAACAACCTTATTAGGAATTATGTACTTGAGCCGTTTGGGGTTGAAACCTAGGGCCATGGGATCCGAGTGCTCATCGAGTTAAAATCAGCAAGCAGTTAGTCGACTCTTCACGTGACCAGAGGGCTGGCCTTTTCTTTGGTCAACGAGTCATCATTGCCATTCAACGTGGCAATGCGGCCAGTGTTCTGGGCACTTTTCCCGTTGACAGCGATGTGGACGAATTTTTCGATGCCCTATGAGTTCTTCCTCTCCCCTTTTTACTCCGCTTTTAAATTTTCTACTAGATTGTATTCAGTATCTATAAGATTCATGTATTAGTGGTTTACAAACATATAAAGTTTATTCAAGTAACCATGAGACGGTATTTATTTAAATAAAAATCAAATATCCTAACTAAGTTAACCCTAAAAGATGGCGTCAAAAAATTCATCCGCATCGCTGTCGACTGGAAGAGTGCCCAAAAGACTGGCAGCATTGCCACCTTGTATGGCAATGCTTATCCTTTGTCCAAGGTAAAAACCAGCCCTTGGGTCACGCGAAGTGTCAACTAAGCGTTTAGCAAGTTCTTTAAATAACGCATGAGCACTCGGACCCCACGACCCGAGAGTTTCAACCCCAAACGGCTCGAAAATATAACTACCAACGAGGTTGTCTTATTTCCGCCGCTTGAGGTTCTCCACAGCCGTTTGGGGTTGAAACACTAGGGCCATGGGATCCGAGCACAAATTAAGTTCAATAAACAGATAAATTATTCCGTTTTAGATGAAAACAAATTTGTAGCAAAGCAATGGTAGTGCGTACGTGTTTGAATTTATTGAAATTCAATAAAGATTGTGGTATTGGTCGTTAAATTTAAATTGTTTCACGCCAATACTATCACAGGCTTTAATGAATTCATTACGATGACCGGAGCTTGAAATAATTAATTTAATTAAGAAAAACAAATGAAATAATTTAGTTTGAAATAAGTGTTTACAACGCATATTTATTGAATGAATGGGTTGACGGGGTTTCGTAACATCTTGTTTTAAATGAAACGTAATTTTTTGAAGTTTTACGTCCGAAGAACTACTCTAAAGTCATATTCACATTCAACGTATTTTTTTAATACTTTACGCTCACAAATGCACAAAACGGTGCCTTTTCTACTAGTCAACCTTTGGATGATGCAGAGACAAATAGTAAAAGAGTCAAAGTAGTGGTTATCATACTTATTAATAGGTGTGAACTTGACTTTCAATGCTGCGGAGTAGCACAGATCCTCTGCTTCCTTCCAACGCTGTCTTCCGGTATGCGGTCGCCACTCTGGAACTTTTTGGCTCCATCGATCATCTGTTCTGCGAGCAATGTGCTTTGCCCACTGCCACTTCAGTTTGGCGATCCTTCGGGCTATGTCGGTTACCTTGGTTCTCTTGCGGATACTCCTCGTAACTGCTGTATACTAAAAACTGAATGCCAATCTCATTTGCCTCATTGAGGGTCGACTTTTCAACAACCTAAATGCGTTATTCACTACTGGAGCGATAACCTATTAGACAATAAATATGGTCTCCTACTACCTGTGTAGTCTTCTTAACCCAACAGCAACGGTTGACTAGTAAAAAATGCGTTGTTGCATTAAGTCAGCCTATGTACCACTACTGTACATATAGTTTAAATAAATAAGGTATAAGATCCTGAATTAACCGCCATATTCTTTTCCAGAAGCCGGACTTACCCGCCTGGCTGTCGTATGCCAGAAGGAGATGAGGAGTGCAACAGTCTCGGGATCCATATTAATAACCATGTCATTTAATTCAATGTTCGTGATTACTGTTACCAGTTTTAAGCGTTTAAGTACCACATTCCCAGTAAATATTATCCTTCAACGTGTACGTTATTCAGCATTTAACATAGAGACTCGCGAGTTTGCGTCTTGACTGATTCGGTTTTTATTTGTAGATTTATTTATTTTTATTGAATGTTTTGGTTTGATTATTGAATAATTTATTTAATGTTTACTTTTTAATTCCAAACTTCAACTTAAATTTATTGTAAACAGTATTGTATCTTATTCTATTTAGATGTTTAAACGATTCCCATTTTACATTCTACCTAAGAATCATTAAGACATAGAAATTCAAAATAACAATGTACCTTTACGGATCAAATATCATTGTAATGTTATGAATAAAAGCAATTGATAAAATGTACAATTATTTTGTTTGTTTTATTGTTGTCGGTTCCTTTTAGCAAGAATTAATAACTCTTGGTTGATTTAATTAATTTGGTTCTACAAAGGAAGTAGATGGAGAAAACTAACAGAATAACTCATTCGGAATTACATACTAGACATAGGGTAATTTTTTCAATAGCAAGGAATAATAAGGTGGTTTGACAGCTATTGTACTTATAGAAAATAATTATGTCATGTGTTTGCAAAAAAGTTTTATTTTTCTTATTTCAGTGAACCCCACAACACCACTGGAAAATAACACTAAAGGAAAATACGCAATCTCAATTTTTATGAAATTTCAATGGGACCAATTAGGATTTTTTTTTCTTTCACATAGAAGAAATAAAATCAAATCGGTTCATAAATGACGGAGTTATGAGGTAACAAACTACAACAGAATTGAGAACCTCCTCCTTTTATTGATGTTTTTTTCCATAACTCATTTGACAAGTGCAGAATAAATTGTCGACATGAGCACCAATTTTAATAAATAAAAATTAAACAAATATTTTTCGTAACAATACGAAACTGTAGCGTTTTTATAATATAGGTCTATTAGCTTACAGGCTATATAACTTGTTGTAGACAATGCCTACCGACAACTACTATTGTATTCAGAATGTATTGTTAGAAGCATAAATTACGATGTGGTTTGAAGATTCCTCTCGCAAGGCCTTGATCACACGCCTTAGGCTAAATTCCTGGATTTAAATGCTTTTGATGTTCGCTTTCCAAACTATTTTGATCATTAAATTCCGTAGTATTGGTGTCGCAGTATCAATTGACAGCGTTTGAAGGAGACAAATCAATGATAGGCAATAAATCAAGATGCTTGACTAACTTGACGCTCATCAAGATACCTCTTAAAATTGCGGTAATAAAAGATAACATATTTGTAATAATAATAGTTGTACTTAGGAAAATAGACTTAAATTAAAAAGAGGTATTGTGTTTTAGGAAATCCTTTTGAAATGTGATTAACTCAAATGTAATAAAACAAAATAGTTCGAACACTCACAAGGTAACAATATGTCTGCTGCAGCATTGCTGCATGTAAGGGCAATCCAGTCTGTTGGCAATCATCGCCTCTAATTCATCGATCTCGACTCAAATTAATCTTGCAAGATTAATCAATAATAATAATTTGAACCTCGCTAAGTGGGGCTACCGTGACACATCAACTGCAGGGTGTCGATGTGGAGCGGATTCACAGACCATGCTCCACCTGCTATCTTACCCTCTGTGCCCCAAGACATGCAACTTGAGTGACCTGTGTGCGGCTACCAACGATGCTGTGGAGGTGGCAACGTTTTGGGCCACCCAAATCTGACCAACTGTCGTGCCATCGACTCGAAGAAGAAGAATCAATGATGATAGACAGTAATTCAGTTGCTTAATTACTGTATGAAGAGTCAAGAGAGAGATCATCTGCCATATTTTCTTCATAAAGCAGTATTATACAACATGTTACAGAAGAAAAACGTTGTATAGGTACTTTTCTAGCCTATACACAAAATTTGTTACAAATTTATTACACCCTTGGCAAACTACTGTTAAGGTACTCCAGTCAACATTAATGAAACAAAAGAACCGACCTGATAAATAAACTAATAAAAAATAAACATTACGCACTCAACGAATCAAAGAATCGTTTATGTAATTTGTGAAGAACAAATAAGATTTTGTTCGGCAATGGAACAGTAATTCGATTGTAGGTATAGACAATTGAACAGGAGCGTTTTTGTTTCGTCGACGAGGGTGGATAAATTATTTCAGGTGGCTTTTGCAGACCGGAATTTGCAGAAAAACTGTCCCACAGAACAGAAACCATCAAAGGATGGGAGGATTCATGGTTCCTAGAAAATTAACCCAACTCCGGCGCGGTGCAACCATTTTATATAGATCGATAAATACAATTTTATTAGGTGCAAGAATACAAAACATAGCAGACAAAAGCAGAGTTACATAAATTATAAAAAAAAAACTAGTGAATACAAATATAAAAAAAAAACAAAACTAAAGAAAAATATAGTAATATGATGATTATAGCAATCTATGGTAGAAGTGCCACACTACCTACCTACTTAGATATATTTGAAAATGGAAAAACAATGTACGGTGTGTGTCTCCGAGTTGCACCAATCTCATATTAAAAAACTGGCCAAGTGCGAGTCGGACTCGCATGCAAAGGGCTCCTGAAGAGGTGAGGCCTTGCAAAGTTAAATAAAAACGTGCAGTGTTGGAGGATGACGTGAAAGTATATTTTACTAAGCGAGAAATTAACACGCCCAACTTACTTCTAGAACGCCATACTTCACAGAGAGGCAGAGAAAATAAAAGACAACAACAAGTCTACATGAAGCACCGATTATTAAAAAAATAGTGGTGTGGTTTATATCAGAGTATGGAGGACCTGGAACAAAGTGTAAAGACCCGCATACCTCCGTTGAAACGGGAGGATCCTCCGACCGGACACAACAGTGTCCGGTGGGCAACTGCCTGATCGTTGTTATTCGGACTGTTGTATCTGTTCAAATTGCACGGTAAACTCTGATAACACGATTCAGGCTTTTGTTCGCAGCTTTTGGGATAGATGGCGCTGCGAGTCTCATTGTTGCAATGTAGATTCTGCAACGTTGAATTTTTGTGGCGGATTTGATGCCTGCCACAAGAGTACAGTATTACTTCTACAAAGTATGGCAAATTGTGATGATGTGCAGCGGTATCTATACCGCCAAAAAAACTAACGCTTCGTCATCAGTCATACGAATCCTGCATCGCGGTATCAGAGTTTTCCGTGTGATTTAGACATATACAACGGTCTGAATATAAACTATCGGGCAGTTGCCCACCGGACACAACACTCTTCTGGTTGGAGGATCTTCCCTCCTCGATGGAGGTTTACGGGGCTTTACACACTGTTCCGCATCCCTCTCTAGATGAAACATGAAAGATTTTAGAAGATTGTTGTGTGAAGATTCTCCAAATGACGACATGATACGATCCCACCTTCTGTTACTTCCGAGACACCCTGGATAATCGACTTCAGCCAGTCTATTCTATCAACATCTCACCGTGTGATCAGCATGAAGTGAGCTGCCATCTTGTTCATCTATGGATAGCTCTTTTTAGCGTTTCGTACCTAAAGGGTAAAAAGGGACCCTTTAACTTAAACTCCGCTGTCCGTCTGTCTGTCTGTCTGTCTCATGAATCGTGATAGCTAGACAGTTGTTTTCACAGATGATGTATATCTGTTGCCGCTATAACAAAAAATACTAAAAACAGAATAAAATAAATATTTAAGTAGGGCTCCCATCGTAGTAGTGAGCAGTGATAACGAGTACAACTTAGAATAGAATAGAAAACATTTATTCGATACAGACACAACACAACAGCAGCAACCACATGTTTTAATAAAAGAAAAGAAAAGAAAACAATAACAAAACATACACAATAAAATGGTGCTGAGTGTGCTCATACCGAAAGGGTTACCATCTCAGCATTTGCTGGGTGTCAGACACCCAGCACTTACGAGGTGTAGTTCGTGTGCTTTTGAACCAGTAAGTGAGGAGAGGCGAGGAAACTGGCGTGACTTACGATCAAGAGTTTGAAAAGACATGTAACATTTACCAGCCTGCACTAGATGAACCGAGAAAACACACGGTCCATCTAAGTGGGAACGGGCACTTCGCAGCGGGAACGTTATAGGCTGATTACGCTATGGAGGACTCCTCTATGCTTTATACTAGCCATTGCATATGACAATTACACTATATTGAATGAACGGGAAAAATAAAATCAGAGTGGTAATGTAGTATTATTATTTATTCCTTCCTATAACTAATCCGTTTCAGTACATCGAGGTATTACTTAATGAATGACTAGCTTACTCTTTAAGCACAAACATTTTAAACTAAACCTTATACAATCGAAATGAGATCTTTTTTTACATAATATCGAAAAATTGACGTGTATCCACCGCGCAAGCACCTATTTATCATACAACCTTACATTTATACATTTAAATCGTGCTTAATTAAATTTTTAGCTTCCCTTATTTATAAGATTTTTTTTGAAAATCGATAAGTCCTGTAATGTTATCAGGAAAGCCTATCATTAATTCAAATCAGTTGGCCACTATCAAATCTCACGCTAACTATCCAGCAACCTGCAATTTTATTAACATTGATATAAATATTATGAGATTTGACAGTAGTGGAGAAACGGTCAGAACTGGGTGTACGATCATGATCGACCATTTGGTAGTTGGAGAGACCTCTTATTAATAGGGGAATGATACTATCTATACATTTGATTGTAATTCTAATAAGAGACACCAGGGTCGCTTTTAGGGACGCATCGGTGCAACGCCTAAAATATTATCCTTACAAGATACAATAAAAAAAGCTAGACGAAAAACATTATCTTATATTTACAGTAAAAAGGTTATTTTGTTAGTATAGAGAAAATTAGACAAGACGTTTTATTCATTCTTAGTTACAGGGATAGGAAGAATACAGGATATACTCATAAGTCAGATAGGGCTGACTATCAGAAAATAAGAAACAGTTTATCATATCAATGTAACGAAAGGAAAACTAGGGAAGGGCTACGAGGAGTACATTTCTGATTGCCATTGAGTCAAATAGCCTTATTGTTGACGATAAATTTTAGGAATAGGAGGTAAGTTCTACGTAAATTCACAAGTAAGATCTGATCATGCATACAGTCATACAAAATTGAAATCTAAAGAACTACAGGAATATGGTGTTGTGAATCTTTAACTTGCTGAATTTTGAAAGCATGTATCACAATCATGAAACACGATACTATATCATAGAATGTTTTTTTTTTAATAATTTCATCAGGCGCCATCTTCCTACTGTTGATATAAGTGACTGTAACAGAGAGAACAGAAAACGCTGCAATGCCTCTCCAACTTGACGGGGAGGTACTCATCGCACGTTTAGTCTCACTGAGACCATAAACTTCCGAGAGATGTCGCTAATAGAGGAAACGCCAATGTTACCAAAAGTGAACAAGAAGAAAGAAAATAGGGGAGATTTGCAACAAGTCATAAATTCACAATCCCTAGACACAACAAAAAACATCTAGACAGCTACTAGAACTACGTTTTACATACAATAGATACAGAAGACGATAGACGGATGGAAGTTCTGGGGCTTTAGCATTACAATTACATATCTAAAACACTAGTACAACTATTTATACTAGGGGGTAAACGAGTATTTTGGCAATTAGAGATCCTATTTACATTAGAGAAATTAGGATTCACTATACTAAAAATATTAGGGCTACCTTTACAACGTTAGGAATGTCCAAAATATTTAAAGAAGAAAAGGGGATCTTCTCTAGTGCAGGTATACTTTAGCAAAAAATTAACATAGGTAGGGGTATTTTGAGCATATTTTGAAAAACATAGGTACACCAAATGAACTATGAAACTGGAGTAGATTAGACTGGAGTAGAGATAGATATAACAAGATAAGAAATGAAACAAACGTTATAGGCAGCCCGAAAAGTACACTATACATAGCATATCTAGCTCTCCTAAAGTTATAGTAGCATCTAAATTGAAGCAGAAATCCAACTTATAAAGATTGACTCAGAATAACTTACTCTAAACTACTGTTTACATTCCATTTGAGACTACGAAGCCGGTAAATACTTCGGCTATATTTCTAGGTTCAGAGAAAAAAACTTTGCTTTTGAGCAACGACGTCACACATATAATAGAAGTCATAGGTCACAGCGCTTTCCTTAGTAGTTAGCTTATACTTAATATTTACAGCTCACACAATCGTTCACTCAAATCATCCAGATGAGTGCAATACATTCTAACAATCAACAATAAAAAGTGCTTTAGGGATCGTGTTCAAGATTATCAACAATTTGATTGTAGATGAAGATGGGTTTGTTGGAAGTAGTATTATTTTGAATGAGAAACATTGTCTCAAAATCAAAAAAGTTGACGGGGCACAAGCTAAAAGGATTTTGTTTAAAGAAATCCATGTCTTGCGAGTTTCGATAACTTAATTATGAAGTTTAAATACAATATTTCTATTTCAAATTCATACACTTTCAGAAAAACTCATCTTCAAGATTAATTCATTACAAGTTTTCAAGTGGCATACTGTGTTACAAAAATATTTATACTGAAGTCTTTGTATCTTATACATTATATAACAATAAAGTTTATAATGATCGGTTATCATCTACATTAGACATGTTATGTCCCAACATATTTAGTCTATTATGAACATGAAGTTTCTCGTCTAGTTTCAAAGGATCGTTATCAGATCCTTCTTTTAGTAATTCCCATAAATTGTTCTTGTCTAATATTTCAAAACCACCCTTGTTTTCCGGGGCGATATCATATTTAAGTGCTTCCGACAACGTCTTTGAAGTTTCGGAAATTGGAGTCGGCGGTATTTTGTGTATCTCTTTGTTTATAGACTTCATTGTTTTTGCATTGTACTTTTGAGGTAGCATTGTTTTCTTTTTTGTTTTGTTAATTATATCGGAATCGATATCTTCGCTTTTGTTATGTTTTGTAGCATTGTGAATAGCGTTAATTAGTGGTTTCTTGATTTGAGTGATAGCTTTAGGTTTCTTTGTTCTATAGTGTATTGATTTGATGTTATAATTGGTTATTGCTGTTATTGTGTGCGGAACGACAGTTTCTGGGTGAAGAAAAGCAACAGGTACCATTGTTTTGACTGGACTTACAGTCGAGATATCATTGTGTGTTATTGGAACAGTTGTTACTGAAGTTTCATTTCCTGGAGTATTATATATTATTGCTTTAGTGAGATTTGCCTTTGAACTTTTGTTATATGTTTCACTTTGGTTTTGAGTTATATTTGCTACTATATTTAGTGGCAGAAGAGGCGTAGCGACATTGCTTTTTTCAAGAATGATTTCGTGCAGTGATTTATCAACTCCTACAGGAGTTGGCACAAGATTTTCAACTTTTTCTTTTCTAGGTATCGCTTGATACTTTCCCGTAGTCGTCTTTACTGTATCTATAGTTGTAGAAGCAACTGTGGTAGTAGTGATAACAGAACTTTCAATTTCCTTTACCTTTAAGAAGAATTTTTCATGTTTATCTCCATAAGTTGCTTTGAGAGTACCCTTTCTTCTGGGCAGAGGTTTTTTCTTAATTTCGTCTTTCTTTGGCACTTTTGGTAATACTGATTTTGGGACGATTAGTTCTCCATTTATCTTTGGTAGTAATAGTCCTATATCATTAATAACATCTTGGGTCTCAGTTGTATTAACATAAGTCACGGTCGGAATTATTATTGGATCGTCAATGTTTATGATTTTGATTATGGTTGAACTATCTGTAGATGTTTGATCAATGATGGTAGTTTCACGCGTAGTAACAGTTTCAGTGGTACTAGTTGAAGTACTGGCTTCAGTAGTTGTAGTTTCTTCAGTTGTCGAGGGTTCTGTCATAGTCACAGTGGTACTTTCTGAAGTAGTACTGTCTGTTGTAGTAGAGGTAGTATCTACATTTTCTGTAGTACTGGTACCCGCAGTATGATCATCATAGTTCTTCCTAAATTCGTAATCTCTGCTGCAAATTCTCCCACACTCGCAAATATTATCAATACTTGCACTTGTTTTTAGACTGGCCAGTTCAGTTTTGTCAAACCAAGTGATGAAGTCATCGTCAGTGATTCCTCTAAGAAGTGGGCTACCAGGTCTAGCATGGAAGAATGTTTCGACGGCTAGGTCTGGTCGTGTTGAAGGATAGATCTTAGCAAATGCTGGTCGTAGACTGGTAATGACGAATTTGGAGCGTACTTCGTAAGTCACGCAGACGGGGCAGGTGGAACTGATCTGTAAGGAGAAGATGATAATGAAAACTTGTTGTTTTTTAATATTGAAAATTATGCTGTGTTAAGGGTTTATTACTCGTACTTACATTAGCAAACACGAACCACACGGATTCTCCACGAGACCCATAATGTAGGTCAGCGAACGTGGCGCCATCCAAGACAACAGGGTTAACTGAATGCAACTCATATCCAGAAAACAGTGAAGATTCTAGTCGAAGAATACCCGAACGCTCTTTGCCTTTCCACCTGGAAAATATCAAATTGTTCAATTTTCATTAATTTATCAACGTGTCATTAAGTACATTTTTATTGACATTTTAGTTGGTTAACATTCCAAATATGGAACTAACTAATAAAATCGCAATGACATTCACAAACGAATGTAATTCCAGATCCATTGCTGCATATGTTTAAAAAATCGTCTGCTCGACAACGTAGAACACACGATTGCAATGTCGAAAAGAGAGCATTATGTGGCTGATTACATTATTTTTAACATGTAGGCAGCAAATATTTAAGGATATGACGAAATTTTTGTTTAACTGACAATGTATAGAATATACGTTCAATGCTTACTTGAAACAAGTCTTGATGATCAAAGTAGGGAGATTCCCCTGCAAGTCTTCGATACTACTTCTTTCAGGACGAATTTCTTCAATAATAGCGGCTTGGATGTTCAGCAAAGCATTTTCAGGTTTCGGTGTGTATGTGGAGTAGGTGATTGTTCCCTGAAAATAGTTGTTTACAAAAGTTAAAACCAAAATTAAAAGCTTTTATTTCAAACAAATCATTTCGGGAAGTTACGAATAGTCGACATCTGTCGATCAAATTGATGAAGCTAGTTCTGCCGTGCTAGTGACAACAGCAGCAAGTATGTTCTGCAGCTTAACACACTCACTAATTCTATCTCAAGCGTGGCAGTTGCATTTGAGAGCCCGGCTCTTGTTCATGATGAACAAGTGTCATGGTCAGCAAATAACATTATGTTGGATCTAGTAATTAAAGCAGTTTATGGCTGTAGTTTTTGAGCCAGAGGGATTGTCTAAACCAGGTAGGTACATGTTTCTATCGTCAATTAGTGACTATGTACATATGTAAAAATAAGGTGAAAACAGTACCCGAGAGAGAGATAGAAGACAACCTGCTACGTGGTGGACCAGCATGACAAAACCCCTGTTAGTGGAAGAACTACCCGGTAACACAGGATGGATCGTTTTGCCACGTAATTAGGTGAGCCGACCCCGATATAAAGCGGGAAAGACCGAGAGAGAAGAACAAAAAGAATAGTACCTGAACAGTAGCACAGCCAGCACCTGTAGCATACACAAACACTTTAGTAGGTAGACCGGGCAGTTGTAGTGGACGTGGTGGGGTACGAGCGCGAAGTTCTAGCGTGTCTGTTAGTTCCATGCCCGCTGTAGCCAGTGACACAGTGAGAGCTCGGTGCCTGAAACACAAAATGGATTAATTAGCTCTCTCAATCACAGCGTGTTAAGAGGTCTGTCCTGGAGAAAAATACCTAAATGAAAGAAAAAAAAATTTTTGACAATAAAACTAACACAAGTTTAAATAAAAAAATATAGTGATTGTACACTTGAACAACGTTGCCAGACAAATGCTGTGTGCAACGGTGGTCAGAATGCTGTCGATGACAAAGGTGACAAATTCATCTTTCAATACAATTTTCATGGAAGTCTACAAGATGCAGAGTACCATAAAAGCTTTACTTGCACTAAAAAAATGTTATGAAGGTAAACTCAAAGATAGCAGGATGTCTTACCTATCATGAGCCAATGCAGCGTATTGCGCGGCAGCCTTCGTAGCACTATAAGCAAGGCTGGGGTGTCTTTGTAAGGTAGAGGCGCGGTAGTACAGGAAGCGGGCGGCGGCTTCTCCTTCAGCCAGAGCGCCGCGTGCGCATGCAGCGAGCAGGACTCGTACTCCGGCTACGTATTGTTCCATTGTGACAGCTTCTACAAAGTAAAAAATATGTCAGTATTGAGAGCGCGCACGACGTAGACCGTGCCATCAATCGTTGCAAATTCACTGACGATTCTGTGCTACACCTATAGTTTTTTTATCTGCAGTAAGGAATCATCTAGATTCTACAAGCTTTCTTTAGAGGAACATGCATGGCGTAGACTGAGTCATCACCCTCCAACCTATAGGTCCTGCATGCTCCCCATAGTCTATTGGCGGAATCAAAAACTAAAATGGTGGCTCCATATAAATTGTCGTCCACATTTAAGTCTCCTTTTAAAATACTTTATTTGTTTTATCTAGCACGATCATTAACCTAATAATGTGTAACATTTAGTGAAAACAAGGGGTTTTTTACTCTTGCACTAATAACCTTGTCGATCACCTACTTTAAGTCACAGAATTATCAATAAAAATATTACCGTATGACGTAGTCTTGATATTTCTTGACGTTTCTTCTAGAAGCCAATCAGCAGCATCTTTCCTAGGTGCTGGCCATCCAAATTCACCCTCTTCAGTTGTTGAAGCATTCCTCAAAATTACTAAAGCTTCTGGTACTATTGGACTCCTGAAACATTTGCAAATGGTTTTTTAGTTCTAAAAAGGTGACAATGTCATGTTAATAATAACAGCTTATTATTAAAACCGGTAAGGTAGAGTATGAATTCTAAGAAAAAGTACAGGACTGATATAAATACCTTGCAAGAACCAATGCTAAGACAGTTGCAGCAAGAGCAGCCGGGGACGTCAAGTTGTGAAGGTTATGTTCCAAATAACTTTGAGATTTCTTTGCCACATCTGCATCAACCTGGTTCTCAACCCCAACTTCAAGTAAAGCCACCAAAGTCTCTGCCGTAACTTCAACTCTTCTTTCCCAATCAATTTCTTCCTGGGTCATATTACCATCTTTATCATAGTAGTAATATTCATTGACATCAACTTCCTTTGCTGTACCATTAGATTTTGTTATATCAACGGGATAGTAATCGACTTCTTTATCTGCAGCAAGAGGTGTGAAGGAACCATCTGGGTTCTGTCGCGTTTGTATCCATTTCTTGATATTTTGTAGCAATTCTGGGTCTACTGGGTAGTAAGATTGGATCTTCGTTAGGATTTCCAGTATTTTTATAGTTGATAGATGACTGCTCATTCCTGGATGATCGCTGAAAGAGTTGTCGCTTTTTCTGAAGGATAGCAGGACTTGTACCTGAAAATAGCAACATAAGATCTTTAATTGTTAAATTCCTTAGAAGTAATAAGACATCTTTAGCCGTTTAAGATTAAAATTTTATTTCTTGAATATGGAGATCAAGACAGTTGGACAGATTGTATGATGACTTATAACAAAAATAGTATCGAAAACGGGATCGATAAACGTTATCGATAATGTGACGACTAACAAGAGACAATATATGGAGAAAACATTAAAGTGCAGTAAAAGCGGAAGATTAAAAAAATAAATGAAAATTCAAGTATGCATGATTTAAGTGACACATTTTAATTACCTGTTCAGGCAGTTTTCTCAGAATCCTTTCTCGCTCAGCATCGTCAACCAAATGCGGTATATGCTCTAATGCTAACAATGGTGCCAAACTGGCCGAAGCAGCTGACAATTGAGAATCCCTCCACACCTCTGCCCATTGATCAGTTGAGTCTGTTTGAAGACTGTATAGAGGAAGATGTAGACCACCAGAAACGAGAAGTGTGCCACTTGCAGATCCAGGCACCACGCCATGTGGTAAACCAAGTTCAAGTACTTGGGAGAAGCCTGCTTCTTCGTTGAAGTTCCAGATTCTGTAATAGTTAATACGAATTCATATTACTGCTGTATGCAGGATAAACAGATAGTTCAAGAAAATTTATCAGGAGTACAAAATTAAAATAATTGTCAAATGAAATCATTATAGCACTGGTATTTTTTTTCTCAGTAATGTTTATGAGTCAAGGAGCCATTCAGGAGGTGGCTTTTCCGATGATCTGCACTAGGCATTGCTTAAATTAAGTAGTCCCATTACCTTTTCAGTCAAAACAATAGAAGCATTAGGTACAAAGAAGACAGGTTTGTTGTACTGAAGTCATACATAACTCACCTAAAATCCGCCTTATTGCCCCAAAGAGCACTGAAACCGACAAACTTGATCCTCATATCAGGAGCTAGCGGCCAGACCAATAATCTCCTCTCCGAGGGTGCGGCGCCTCTGCCGACTGACAGCCGCCCCCCCTCCCACCACACCCACCACGCGCACCACGAGTCTGCGCCGGAGCAGTCCTCGTCGCTCTCTGTTTGTTCTGCACTTGCTAGATGGACGTCGTAACCTGGAAAAGAAGAAAGAAAATATTTGTGAGTGAGCGTTACTTTGAATGTTTCTTTGCATTATGAGTGAGATCATGATTTTATTTTGGAGTAATGAATAGAGAGAGTGCCAATGCTAATAATTTTTACAATGATTCGCAATTTGTCAAAAATGAATAGAAATTAAGGATGTTTTGACATATTGCGAATGAGATGCGAATGCGAACATTGCTTAAAATTTAGTGTAGAATTGGCCCTCTGGTTTTTTTATTGCATGTTAATGAGAAAGCTAAGCATAAAAAATAAAAACTCAAAAAAATCAAAACTGTATAATTAGGTATTTAGTGCTTAACTTAATGAAGAATCTTTAAATCAGACTAGTTTTATGCAAAAAAGACCAAATAGAAGTGAACTGGAATTCCCCAATAGCTCTACATATGAACATATGGATGTACCTATCAATGGACAAGGCGGAAAAACTTTATTCGCGATGAAAAGATTATCCAAAAGCTTCATATTATTGTAACAATATTATGGATAAGTTATGTACACTCACCATGTTTCCCTTTAGCAATCCAAACTCTGGTCCTCTCAAACACAACTCGGTACATATCGTCAGAAGGTTCCCGTATAGCAGACAATGCTACATGAGCTGCTCCTTGTGCTCGTAGTTCTAGGACTAATCCCGCTCGGTTCCTTGGTGCTGCCACCCACTGCCACTCCCAAGAACGTTGGGATGATACAGCCAGGTGTTCTGAAAAAGAAATCAGTTGGTAAATTATAAAATGATGTTAAAATCACAACAAATACTGGTTTTAAGTTTTTAAAAAGAATTTCAGTGACACAGTGTTTTTAAGAGACCTTTAAGTGGAAAATGACAATGTACAAGATTCAATTAATGAAAAAGAATACAGTATTTGGCTTTCTTCTACGCTGTATTATGATTGACACTTTTAATCAGAATCAGAATCGGAATCAGAATTATTTATTTGCCAGCAATGTAGGTACAAGTTTGAGATGGTACAGTATTGGGTGTTAAAAATTTTGACGATAGTCTCTCTTTACAAGTCTAATTTTCAAAGGCTTGTACTGTCGAAAATGAGAAAGGCAAAAAATAGTTTAGTTTTACCGTTAGCACAGAAGTAAGCACTCTGCGTATCAGTCCTATGCAGACCTTCAGGCAGAACCAGTACGCTGGCTGATCTGATTACAGACCCGACCAGAGTCTCGTTGTTGAACGATGTGTAGGACACTGAGCAATTGTCCGCACTGTAGCCTGTTACTTCCACTGTAAAGAAAGAAAATATTATGTTAGATTTTTTTGCAAACGTTAGATACAAACTGTAACCTGCTGCAGCCTGGTTGGTTACACCTAGGCAAGCGTGATCCAACGTCAACTATAATGGTAGTTGACGTTGGATGCAGTACAATTTCAGGTATAAGGACTGTGGTCAAACGCAGGAATATCGATAATAAACAAAAAAGATCAAAGACAAAAAAGGTCGTCATCATCATCTTCCTGCGACGCAACACGTTTTTTTCTTCCATTCTGTCCTATCAGCCATCACACTATCCCTTTACTTTTATATCGCTCTTCACACAATCCATCCGTCTTTTCTTTGGCCTCCCTCTTCCTCTCCATCCATCCACATTTGTATTAATAACCCTTTTAGTTACATGCGTTTCATACCTCCTCTTCACATGACCATATCAGGACAAGCGGTTAACTTTCAACTTTTCCGCCATTGGCACCAGTTTTGAACTACCTCTAATGTTGAGTACATTAGAGGTAGTTTAAAAGTGGCGCCAGTGCACTCAAGACAAAAACGTTCGTATTATTAAAGGATAAATGTGGCATGAAAGAAAAAAGAAAAAGAAAAGAAAGAAAACACGTTTGCACCCTTGTACCGCTCGAAATGACGCACAAAAAGAAATACAAAATTAAAAGAACACAACACATGACAGGCAGATTTAGTTACCGTTCGAATTCCAGGTAGTTCGGACGTACTACATAAATAGCCGCTAAAGTCAATGTTAACAAATTCAAATACTACACCCACCCGTCAGACTGCCCAATGACTGTGCCAACTTGTTGCATTCACTGCACTTACATAATACAAGAACCATTCCGAGATTACGAAGAAAATAACACCCTAAAGTGACATAATATACATGATGTACAAGCACTCAAAGATTACGATCATCATCGTAAGCACTAAGATTTACGTCATCGACGTGTCATCATAAATCAGAGTCATAATAATTTAGGATAACATAAAATAACTTTATATCCTATAGTCCCATTGAACCCCATTCACGACGCAGCATTTTTATATCTATTTTTTATGACTATGACCGTAAGGGAATTGAGATGTTCTAAGGAAAGAGTTAAAGCGGGATTAGAATCGAGTGCTGTACCAAAAAATAATAGATTCTTAAAGCTAGATTCTAGTTCAGCCAAATATTTCTGGAGATCAGAACATTTTCTTAATGTGTTACTCCACCGCTCAGGCACCGGCAACATACCGGTGTGCGCCGAATTAATCGCGAATTTAGTGTTTATTTACCAATTACATAAGATTTATTTTTTATTTGGGAATTTTCACATGTCGTGGCTGGAGTCGTTAAGTTAAATTAACAAAAATGCTTTCGGCAGATAAATTATGGTATTATAAACCTTTTGATAAACAACATTTCAAGTAGATCCAGATCACTAAAGACCTTAAGCAAGTTTAGGTTACCTTCCCAAACAACCAAACGATAGGCCGACCTGCAAATTTCGCTATACATAAAATACGAAATTGCAAGTTTAAAATAATAGCTGCTACAAATCCAAGCAAGGTTACCGAAAATTCAAATCCAAATAAAACATCCACCATTAACTTTCATCTCCTAACTTACGCCATACACCAGGATCACACGTTCCCCGTAGCATACAATCGTATTGCGAAGGTAATAGAATCTGCTACGTTTATTGCTAGCACAGCCATAGAAAACACTCGGAAAGCAATTGAAATACAATAAGTGTCATTTTATTGAGGCAGGATGGAAGCTAAACGCGGCGGGAATGGTGCTTCACGATAGTGAAGTGTGAGGAGTTTTGAATTTAGGAGTGTAAAATGTGTGCTGGAGAGTTAATTGGAATTTGGACCAGTTGTTCGGAAAATTTGTATTCAAACGGGAGCTTATTAAATACGAGACAAGTAATTCACATTACGGTCTACTTTAAATAAAACAGAAGTAGATGTCGACTTGATTGTTCATGACTTCAAAAAAAGCCTTAGCGTTTCTTGAGTAGGTGCATCTATTGCTCCGCAGTTGTCTTTTTAATTGGTATAATTTTAAACTGATTTTAAAATAGAAACATTCACTGTTTTATGTCAATCTGCGCCTTTTCATAACTATGTTTGCGGTCTGGGTCAACTTCTAGGTTTACTGGATACACCTGAGTACCAGTCTATACTAATATTATAAATAGAACCGACTTCAAAAAACTTTTTCACAAAAAAAAGAAACCGACATCTAAAAAGCACTACAAAGTTCAAAATAACTTTAATTTCGGCAGTCGGTGTTTTTGGTTGCTTCTTCGTTATTTGACACCGACTTCCGAAATTAAAGTTATTTTGAACTTTGTAGTGCTTTTTAACCGACTTCTAAAAAAGGAGGAGGTTCTCAATTCGTATGTTTGTATTTTTTTTTTATGTTTAATCGCGCATAACTCTGTCGCTTGCCAACCGATTTGAAAAATTCTTTTTTTGTTAAATTACAATGGGACCATTTGGGAAGTATACCCTTTCCAACAAAAAAAAGAATTTTTCTTTTTTTTTTGTGAAAAAGTTTTGAAAATTCTTTTTGTATCATGAGGAAGGCTAAAGAATATACGGGTACGTGAAATTCTAACTGGAACGGGAAACGACGAAGCTAGTATTTTATATGATCCGAGTGCTTATCTGACTCCACAACCCAATAACTGGGTAACACGTAACCTCTTAGCAAGACTGGTAACACATTTGCTACCTTGAGGTTACCCGTAAAACTGTCACTGTAGCGAATTGAAATCAAAACTTCTCAGTGTACTCTCTCCAATCCCACAGCCACTCATTCGCCCCTCGAGATACAAATGCAACATTACCATAACTTATTACCGCAGCCTAGCTCCTATCTATTGTCTCAATTGCTAATTTGCCTCGACATACACGGCTTTGTTGCTCCGAGTCCAATTTAAATGTTTATTGAAACAGCTCCGTGAATTAGACTAGACAATGAGAATGTCTTACTAATCGTGCAATTTGAATACACAATTCATGTATCATCAGTGGAAAGGGATTTAGATTGTGTTGTATTAGGTAGCCTTTCCACTGATATGCGAGGTTGATTAGCGGTGAAGCTAAGCGTTAAAACAGCTAAAATACCAGAAAGTGGTTACAGTTGGCTGGTTTGGGTGACCGTCTTTATGTAAACGTTGACGTTTAAAAAGTGCTGGCAGATTTATATATTAAGTAAGTAAATTTTCTTTCTTCAGAGACCACTGGTGTGGTGGAACGGTAAAGATGTGCTAAAAAGATGCGTTTACTTGTTGATGATATAGTATGCTAATAACTCAAAACTGGTCAGTACTTTACATAGCTAAACGCCTCATAATAGGGACTATAGGTCGCATTTTCAGCTAACATAATCGTACCTTTGTTTAACGGTTACATGCAAAAAAACGTAGCCTTTTTAAAAAAAAACAGAACCCGTGTAAAATCGCTCGTGTTTATCTGTCACAGCCAATTTGTTTCGAATCTATTGAAACAAATCATTTTATTATTTTTGGATTAATTGATTTTGTTATCTATACACAAAACCTATACACAAAAAGGCAGCTAAGCATACATTTGGTGGAATGGCAGCCTTAGGTTATACCTTAGGACTTATAACTAATTCTTCTAACAGGAGCTCAGCCTGGATTGTGGCTGAATAACTCTGACCTGGGGTAAGTGCTTGAATAAATTATCTGCGTTGTCGAGAGGTGTTTTAATTAGTGAATGAAAGGATTTAGATAACGAATTCAAATCCTTTGATAGTAGTAATGGATGAGTAATTGGACCGCTTGCGTTTGATACAAAAGAAAAAACAAATCATGTAGGTTGCGTAAGAATCATGAGATGAAATCTAAAAGAAAGTGTCAACCTTAGCAGAAAGGGGAAAATCCTACGGTATTATAAATTTATTGACTAAGAAAAAAAAAACAAACATTCACAAATCTAGTCAAAATTGTTACTAAACTAAAACTTATTTCAAATTTTACAAAAAAAAACATGATGTGTTCATAATGTTAATGAAATAATCGCTGTTTAATAGTAAACACTATTAAACAGCGATTATTTCATTAACATTAGCATTTAACAGTTTCTTATGCCTCTAACTACGAGCTTGAAAAGTATTATTTATATAAATGTTATATATTATGTTTGTGTATTATATAGTTTTTAAACACGAAATCTTATTCAAAAACTGCAGCATGTTATTCTAGACGCTGTAGTCACTAAAGCTACATTTTGTTTTCCAAAACTGCTGACAAACTCGAATCTGATAAATCCAAAGAGCGATGGACAGATTCAAACTACGAAGTCGAATTCACTTGAAACAGCATTCTTGCGAAAGAAAAATCCCATAAAGATAAAGTAGTGATCGTCGAAGTTATTTCTTCCAACTATGAAGAAAAATAATTTTACTTTGCTGATCTGGACAGAAGTTTGGTCGAAGAAAGGTTGATTTAAATTAAGGATGGTGAAAAGATCTTACCGGTTTGATATGTATATGAGTACCTAGTGAGGCTTGGCAGGTTCTTGATAAATTTAAAGGCATTCTATTCGGGAATGCATACTACTTAGTAAACAGCTTAAAAAAAAAGGAAACAGTATTGACTGTCCCAGAACTAGCATACTTATCAATTATAAACTTGAATTAAAATGGTACCTTGTTGTACTACGTAAATTATATAAGTAAAGACAAATATAAAGACCAACATTTCGCTTTTGAAAAACAAACAAAAGATATACCAGAAACTAGGCAGAAGCCCGTCGTGCCTGTGGCAACAAGATTCCCACTCAGCTCATTATAGCATTACTATGCCATGGGGCGAACCCACAGTACGGTGCTGATTTTCAGTGGTTGCTTAAACCAACCTATCTAACTAAAACATGTATTCTGTCAGGAAGATCCGATTTAGACGTTTATACCCATCAATTCAACAAATGAATTAATGATGATAGATACGAGTTCTCAATTTTCGTACCCTCAGATTCAATAGACGTTCAGAATCGTAGTTTCAAAACGTCTTTTGAATTCAATCTTCTTTGTGAAATCTCTAAAGTTATTGGATTGGCTGTTGCTATTTGAATTAGGTAATAACTGTAGCTTACGCTAGTAAATTTTACACCGTTTTATAAATTTTTGGGTTAACATGCATAACAGAATAAACGCAATACCTGAAACGGGGTCATAATACTCATCATTATGAAAACTTTTACTATGAAGCCAACATCGAAATCACGAAAAAGATCAGCTTATCGGTACATTCTGTAGAGTTATGCGTACATAAACGTATGGGGCATTGGTTTTTTTCGCGATTACAGTTTTGGTTCCGCAGTAGAATTAGTTCAAAATGATGGATTCATTGACCCCTTTCCAAATGTTGCGTTCGTTCTGTAACACGTATAGTTTTTATTCGAAACTAACGCGTATACATACATAACGACATCATTCTTTAATCATAATAATTTCCAACAAACTGAGAGTTGGCCCAAACTTTGCGATCAGCGCTCACAAATTTCGGGTGTCTTTAATTTCAAAATTACGTAAGATTCCGGTTTAAGAATTCTCCTCCACAACTTCATTAAAATATTTTGCTCAACAGATTTCTTCGGCAAAGGTTCGGAATAAATTTCTGGTAGAATCTTCGCGTTCTTCGTCATTAATTAAGTATTCGTGTAGCTATTAATAAATCTTAAAATTGACAGGACTGACGCTGATGAGGTTTAAGGTTTTAATTTTGGTGGGATGGGTGTTGTGGGGGATTAATCAATTAGTTTTAACGAGGAGAACGTTACAAGTAGGTAATCAGAATTTGGCACATTACAATGTTACGAAATCAATCTTGGTGATAACGAAAAGAGAAATGAGTCTGTTTTGTTTTACAATTTCAAGACTATACTCGGAATTATAATTCGATTCCACATTTGACATTAGCTACTGTCATTTTGTAAAATAATGATACCACATATAATAGTGTAGTGATGAACACAAAAAATCGATAAATAATCGTGATTTATGTTTATGTAATCATAATATTGGTGTGCCAATTAAAGACTAAATTATTGATTTTTATTTCAATAAATACATAATTATTCATAATAATTATTTATTAATTAGTAACCGCTGCTTTATTTAATAAAAAGTTAATATTTTTGTTTTTTATATTAAAAACAAAACTTATAATAAAAGAGAACTCATAACTAAATTATCCGTTCAGAAATATTTAATTTCCTGATATACCTACTTAGTTTCTATTAAAGTAGTAGTTGTTTAAATATACTACTATAAACGAGAGGAATCGATCCGGAAATATTCCATTTCCGTATCGAATAATTTCGCAACGTCACTATTTAGTACTTGTCATAACGTTGCAACACTGAAATTGTCAAATCTGGAATCGAATTAAAATTCCGAGTATAGTTTCATACAGTGACTAAGTAGTTTAGACTTAAAAGTTATCTTGCATACTAATTTTGTTCTTTAATAACAATATGCGTATCGTAGGCAGGTTCTACACTCAAAGTCACAAAACCACAAAAATGAGCGTAAAAGCAAATAGAAAAGAAAAAAAAAGAAACCGACTTCCAAAAAACACTACAAAGTACAAAATAACTTTAATTTAAACGAAGAAGCAACCAAAACCACCGACTACCGAAAGTCGGTGTTTTTGGTTGCTTCTTCGTTATTTGACAACGACTTCCGAAATTAAAGTTATTTTGAACTTTGTAGTATTTTTTGGAAGTCGGTTTCCTTTTTTTTGTGAAAAAGTTTTTTATTTTTCTCTTTTTACTGGTACCCCACACCTAACAACACCACTGGAAAGTCACACGAAAGCAAAAATACGCAATTTCGTATACATGGATGATTTTTCCACATATTTGGATTTAAAAACCAAACTAATATACCCTTTCCAACAATTTTTTTTCAAATCGGTTGGCAAGCGACGGAGTTATGCGCGAGCAAACATAAAAAAAACAATACAGACATCCGAATTGAGAACCTCCTCCTTTTTTAGAAGTCGGTTAAAAATGCTTTAAATTTAGGTTTTCTTTCAAGCCAAGCACTTGTTTCCAGTTCCATACCTACCTGCTCCTAAGCGATTTGAATTCCAAAGGAGATTTACCTATCTATAAAATTACATACACATACCAGTAATATTCTTCCTGCCGGGAGTGTTGACGGCCACTCGGACCACCAACTGCGTTCCACCACGAGGTCCGAGCCGCAGTCTCTCCGTGACGTATAGAGCTCCAGTACTGGCGAATGCTGCACCAGCGCTTAGGGCTAGGAGTGCTGTTACCTAGAAAGAAAGAAAGAGATAGAAATAATCAATGTTTGACTAATTGCACAAGTAGAAATCTAAATATAGATGTTCTAGGCTAAACCCCATCGATAGTAATGACCGTCATTCAGAGAGTGACTTTGTTATCCTCGATTTATAGATTTCTAATTGATACAGTGTAGTTACCTAGATTCTTTTTTGAAGCCAATCTTAAATTGCTAGTTGCTAAAAGGATTTTTTTTATGGATTCGAAATCATCAAAGGGCTCTTTGCGCAGGGTGGAGCGAGAGGGAGTATCAGACTCTTACTGATTTAAACCCATACGTGCTCCTCCTAGTGCCCTTTGCGTTCCAGGAAAACGGAACCAAACTCGGTATGTTACGGGTAAGATGGTCAATGGTGTTGGTGGCGTGGTTGTTGAAGGATGAATGGTTAGTGTGATGATGGTGGTGAGACTAGAAATGCTGATGCATTCTACCAGCTTCTAAGACAAATCTTTTATGGTTCAAGCAATGCGGTTATGGAATACCTCGCCCGTGTCGGTAAAGCGTGATCACTTTTGAAACCACGAATATTGTAAAAAATCACCTCTCTCGTTAATCGTTTTAACTTAGGTTCTCTGCTTTTTGTTTGTTGTTGTTTTGTTTTGTATTTTTTGTATAAAGAAGTACATCTAAGACTACCCTGTGTATTGTTTTCTTCATCTATCTTTTCTGTAACTTTAATGGTGTACATAATAAAGAGTAATCTATTCTATTCTATAGTCACCCATCCACGGACATTCCTTGGCAATCGTTGCTTAACCTCTTTAGACCTAACGGTAAATTATCGATCCGAGCAGCTGTTATTATTTAGTCACAAGCTCCTTATTTATTAATGTACTAGCTGTTGCCCGCGACTTCGTACGCACATATCCCATTTTTTCCCATTCCATATAGCCTATACCCTTCCTCATAAATGTGGCTGTCATATATACAGAATTTTCCAAATCCAACTGGTAGTTCCAGAGAGCACGTTGAAACAAACAAACTCTTCAGCTTTATTATATTAGTTTAGATTGTATAATTATAGTGGACCTTAGATTGAGCCTTGTGGAACTCCAGATGTTATCGGTACAGAATTGCTCTGGTATCCATTCACGACCACCCTCTGACTCATAATCTGATCTGTTATTAAATAATCGAATGGAATTTCGTTTATTTTAATCTTCTTTTCATACAGAATCCTCTTTGTAGATGGCAAGTGACGGAAAAACCAACAACTAGACACAAGCTATTTGAAGAAATAACATTTTGTTACTGTTCAAACTACCTACGCAATAATATGAAGGAAAACATAGCAAAACCAATAACTCCATGTTTTGTTTTCCTCTAGTAGCAGAGGAGTGTTATATTTTCGATATAATCGATATGATATTAGCTGAAATGGAATTTCTCGAGGTGTCGCCTCCCGGAGTTGTCCCGGAGGTGCAAAGTCAATAGCGACTGGAGCGTTGTTATTAAAGCGGTAGCCATGCGTTTGAGACTTAGAGGACTTTCTAGAAATATTTTTGTATTGAAATGGCGGTTTTATGGAGTAGAATATCCAAGAAAAGCATGGCCAAGAAAAATCTAATAAGGTTTTTGTATTTATTATCATAGTATATAAAAAAAACACAAAACAATTGCCATTTCAATTATTGGATCGTTTGATACATAACATCTTTCAACACTGTAACTTTTCGTTTTGTAGCCACTTTTATAATAATACATATTTATTTTAAAGGTATACTGCTAATCGGCGTATTTAAGTAGTACACAATATTTTATAGTGCTTATAATATGTAGCGTTATAGTGTTACACGTATCATAAGTGGATGCCTGGTGGCAGCTTCAGGCAATTAATTTACCTATGTACATATTATGTGTGCGGACTGCCAGAGTTTGTCCTTTACAACAATATAAATAAAATTATGATTAGAACCTTAGCAATACATAAGTATTGCTGAGGTTCAAATCATAATTTTATACTCGTAATGTACCTATGTCAGTTTTAATCATAATTAATCAGCGATTGTAATTTTAAATCTCTCATAGTATTTACTGATCCAATTATTAACATTCAAAAACAGAATTGCAGAGTAAAATTGATTCGCTCATGAAAACTTCCTAGAAACATTAATGAAGGATTGTAAAACGCAATCAGAACTTGATTAAATTAATTGCGGTTTCAGTAATGAAGTTGTAATTCAATTCGTTATGGTTTGAAACTGGGTCATATTTTATTAAAAACCAGATATTAAATGGTGCCAAAGATAATTCTTGGAAACAAAAAACGAAATATCGAGTTGAAAATCCGAAGAAAATTTTCTTCTTTTTTGTGAAAAAGCGAGGCTTTCAGAAAGAATATTCTGAACCTCATTCCAATTAGGTAACCTTGTTAGTACTTAATTGCAAATCTTACTCAGTTACCCACATGGTAAATGTAAGTGAGTATATATGTCAGTACAATGCCTATACGAAGATAACGCAAAACATGAAAAGAAGAAATAGACCAATGGAAACCCTTAACAGACTCGTAGATAATGCCTAGGGTATAAAGTCTACCTTTGCATATGTGAAAGCAGTATAATCAATATTTTGAAATAAAAAGTAATTTAATATAAATTGGAAAATTACGAAACAAAAATGCTGAGACTTATCCGCAATCCAATAAAACCATGGTCACAAAGAATATCAGTCTCAAAGTGTGATTTGTAGTGTTGATTCGTCAGATATTTGGGCCAATAGAGGTGGGATAAAGGGGTGGCAACGGGTCGTAGTGGGGTGCACAATTATCCCCAAACGGATATCCCCCTAGATAGTACCTACAAGGTATTTACCTTATCTGGTACCGTGAATATTTTAATTCAAGAGTTTCGTTCGTGATTTATCGTTCAATTTAAGCTTTTCGAGTGTACTTTTGAATGTTGCTTCATTTGTTATAATTGTATGAATTGTAATTAATTTGTTTACGTTGCGATACGAAGGAAATTTGGATGTTTGTTGTGTAATTACGTGCGCTCTTCTGATTCTTTATTTATTTTTATAGCCGACCATTTTTTGCGTTTATGAACATTGTGACTTTAAATCGAATAGCAGTGAGAACCTTCAAAGTTTTACGTGTCAATATAACAATAAAATACAATAATAACGAAGGACGTATTTCGGCTGAAATGATGATAATGAATGATGGATAAATGCACCAAAGGCCGTCCTTGGGTTTATTTGCGTTGCATACAGGGATAATCGTCGGTTGGTGTCTCATAACTTCAAAAGTGTCTAACGGGGCCTCTGTCAGTTAGCTTCGACCCCTCGTATGCCTTTCAAAGATCCAGGGGTTCCTGCTAATGTCCACGTAATGGATATATTTCGTGGACATTGACAGGGACCCCTAGCTAGACTTGTCTAGAAAGACTTGACTTGACTTGTCTAGAACTAAAGGAGTCATGATATAAGTGTCCGCACCCATTTAGATAACATCGTCCCATAAAACTATAGCTCACTCGATAAGCCTACTGAACCCAAACTTGCGATGGCCACATGTGATACCGATTTGTTTGCGATCGGCGTCGCTCATCGAATCCCGATTAGGGATTCTGGGGATGATCCCGACGATTCAGACGCGAATCCCGGCAAATGGAGCGATTAGGCAATCTACCCGCTTTAAGCGCTTCAAACTCAAATCAGCGTGTGGAAGCGTCAATGTACGGTACATTGAGCGCTGTTTGAAAAGCGCAGATTGTTCGGAGTTCGATGGAGTTCGAATTTTAGTGCCTAGTTAGTGATGGGTCTGTAGATATTTTCGCGTTATGATTGTGTCGGTACGTTTAATTTTTATTCGATAACTTGATGACCAGTGGGCCAATTCTACTCATTTATAATAAGCAACGTTCACATTCGCATGTCAGTTGAAATCTGTCAAAAAAGACTTCATTTCCATACATTTTTGGCAGATTGCTACTGACATTTGGGATGCATGAAGGAGCCTCCTTGTGTAGCGCAATTTATTCCATCTGACACTCAACTGAACCGAGCGCTCGGCGCATCCTGGACAGTCTCACCTAACACCTTATAAGACTGGCCAATCCTTCTTTTGCGGTGGTAGGGCTAACACCCGCCTGGTTCGCGACCACCCTCCCACCGGAGTTCGGCGTCAAGCAGCCTGCTGTGTTTCGTCGACGCATGGGAGTACCAGTGCCTCAAGGCATCTTCTGGGCACGCTCGCTTCATCATGGACCTCATCTATCGCTTTCCATCAGGCGTGATCGAGGTAAAAGTTAATCCAAGATTTAAGATGAGAAACTGATTGTGTTATTTTGTTGAACAGTTATTATTGTTAAATTCAAAATTAAAATGGTGATTTATTTCAATTGGTCGAATATTTACGGTGATTTATAAAATATGAGCGAGTAACCCCGAATAGGGTAGCAAGTTTGCGTCCACGCCGTGACAGCTGGCATTCTTTTGACAGACAGCGTACGAGGTGCACGCGTGCTAACCTATTGGCTCGTAATCTAGTTTCATCTTGTGTTTTACCGTATATTTTGTTTACAAATGTAATTGAATAAAACGAGTGACTGATATGAATCACAAACTTGCTATTATTTAAACGTTTCTTCTATAACACGCCCATGATGGATGACTATCACAAAGACCGCTCCGCTGCCCATTCTGATATTCCGTTATATACATAAACCGTAAGTAACTGAATGAGGGGTGGGGCCGGATCTGGCAGACAACCAGTACGTTTAGAGTTAGTTCCATCGTTTAATAGCTTTACTATTTATTTCAGACCTTCCGGTTATGGAACGTATCTCAGATCTCCTACAGTACAACCAAACTACTTAGTTGAAGTACTTAGTGCCTTTGAAGTTCATAACAACACATTGATTACTATTCTACTAAAGTCTTATTAAGTACCTTAACCACCTTCATTAAAATACTAATGAACCACAAGCTCGTTGACTAAACAGTCCGTATGTACTCGCGTTAGAACGGAATTAATTCCGAAGCCACTTGCGTTGTTTCTATCGATAGGCTAGAAAGCTTACACAGACTTAGCAGAGGTATAATACCGACAATGTTGAATAGAACTAAATGCCAGGTAATTTACTTCGGTTATCTCAATGGATCGGGCTTCCTGGTTTTAGAAGTAGGCTTCAGTTTTGTACCATCTTAAGTATGTTCATCATTACCATTTCAACTGAAGGACGTCCGGACATAGGCCTTTGGGGAACTTGGGGCCTATAAACACTATGGAGAGCCCAATTTCGGTTTATTTATAACTAGCGACCCGCCCTGTCTTCTTAATTATTTATTTATTTGAATCAATAGCACATGGGCGGACTTAATTAATGCAACAAGGAATTCTCTACCAGTCAACCCTTCAAGAATTCACTTTTGATTATTACAGCTAACATCTAAAGTTTTCAGTATAGTATAAAGCTTTTTCACCGAAACCGAGTATACTGTATGCAGCAAACTCGGTTTCGGTGAAAGAGCAGTTTTTTCATCGAAACCGAGTGTGCTGGATACTGTATGCAGCACACTCGGTTACGGTGACAAAGCTCCAAAATAAATGGAAATGGGAAAACCATTTTCTAGTAAAACATGAACTGCCTTTGTGCAAGGTCTTTAGAAAAAATAATTTTGAATCTATTTATTAAAAATCTCAATCTTAAAATTGTACAGTGGCTGATGTAGCACAACACTTGGGCAGGCTTATGTCAAGCAGTGGACGCTTTTCAGTTGAAATAATATTAATGATGTACTTCGAAGGAATACATTTTATGTTTTAGAATTTTTAAAGAATTGGACCAACTTTGTGTAAGACAAAAAAATAAATTTGAAAAAATCTACGTAGGTACATTTATGTTCGCCTATCTCGATAAAATGTAGGTAACCAGTATTTAATGATTATTTTTAGCGATTTGGTCTAGCGCGTTCGGAAAATCACACTGTGAAATATTAATATAGTACTAATCATGTTGTTAATGATTCGGACCTAAACAAACATTTTGTTTCTGTAACGGTTCTCGCTGTTAATTTAAAGGTCTTGTTTGTTTGGAACTCATTTGGAACATTATTGATGATCCATCAGTCAATATTTACAGTTCGTTTTCAAAAGGGAATACCTTTCCATTATTATTTGGAAGCTGATCCAGTTTGGTTTTGTTTTCAAACCTTGTTATTCGTATACAGGGAAGGTAAACAAGAGTTCGATTACTTGAAAACATCCCAATTTGGACCCCAACTTTCCGGGTTCAAAATCGTTGCATATTAGCTGTACAACATCCCATTTGAAGGAATGTACTCAATAGGGTAGATGACTAAAAAATTTAATTAGTTCGTCGGATAGATTTCCAAAAAATACTGGACAATGTATTTTTTCTTTTTTCACGTAAACAAAAAATGAAGTACAGTGCGTTGAACACTCGTGTGACGTCACGGCTTGGTACACTTTAAACATAGAAGTGACTTTAATTTTGTCATTTCTATGTTTAAAGTGTACCAAGCCAAGAAAGCCAAGCCAGTGGGAGCTTGTGACGACAAGCTCCCATTTCTGATCTTGATAAAAATGGGTTTTATCTTCGTCAATTTTTATTGATTTGATAAAGCAAAAATAACGTGTCCAATATTTTTCAATAGTAAAACTGACGGATTAAATATAATCATATTTTTTAAACTCAGGACATCATCCCTATTACCAGTTTCGGAGTACTGCCAATTAAATTTTTATCTCATCTCATTTTTTATCTCGTTTATTTTTCTTAGAACAATGGTGTCCACAGGTAAAATAGTTCTTGAGTATAAAACTCGCCCCTACTTACTTTTCAAGTTTGTCATGTTTTTTTCTGACTACGACAAGAGTCTCACACAAATCATCTTTTGTTTAGTCCCTTCAAGCGAAGTCCCTGTCTTTATTTACAAAGTACCTGGAACTAATTTATCCAAATGAAGTCGTGTGAAAGTGATGAGCCTAATCCAACTGGATACAACCCTAGCTTAGCTGAATAGGCTCGTTCCGTGTGAGTGCCTCCTTACGATCGATTTAGCTAGAACTGCCCATTGCCAATAGAATCAATTGACTATAGCGACTGTATGTTTGCCAGTACAAATGAAATAGTTTTTTTGTATCCATTACCAAGGAGACCAGGAGATTTTTTGTTCTGGTATTATTAGATTCTGAAAATGGAAGTTACCATTTAGGTATTTAGGTGAGGTCATTTTGATAAGCATGTTGAACAATCAAAATGGTTGAAGAAAATAAAGTTTCATTCCTTAAAAGTTAGTAGCAATAAATACTTACATCCATACAATTATTGATGTTGTTGGTAATCTTAACATCAACTTCCACCGTCTCTCCGACCTTCAAGGCTGGTGGCAGTGAGAAGTCCAGTTGTATCGGCCGAAAGACATTGATGGTACGCGGTGCTGAGAACCGAAGTCCATGGTTGGAGAGGGAAAGGGCCCAGAGAGACCAGCGACCAGCTTCCGAAGGAGCTGAGATAGTCACGCCATCGGTTGAGAGTTGGCTCCTGTTAAAAAAAAATATTTATGAGAGTATTTTTATGGCCGCCATTTTAAGTCTTGTTGTTATCAGATTAAAAGGGTTGTCGGAACTGTTCGACAGAGTTACCGCAGTTTTGGAACGTAAAGAGAATCTAAAAGAACACAAAGAAGGTCAGTAAGAGTCCGACAAAACCTCGCACTCCGCCCAGAGCGGGAAAAGTCATTTGATGATTTCCCATTTTAAAAAAAACTTACTTCTATTTCATTAATTCTGCCCACAATAATTGTATCCTGAACCGCACATTAGCACTACTGCTGAACATGAGGTCCCAGGCTTGATAACCGGGTCACTGACATTTTTCAGTAGTAGCCCAGTTCTGGATAATCCCATCATCATCATCATATCAGCCGAAAGACGTCCACTGCTGGACATAGGCCTCCCCCAAGATGGGGGGGTTTGCCCTAATCGCCACGCTTGGCAGGCGAGTTGGCGATCGCAGTATAGCTGTTGCAATGTACCGAAAGAATGCTGCAGCCCATTCTCTGGTGAGTCCCTTAGTCGCCTCATACGACACCCACAGGAAGCGATGGGATGGTGCTATTCTCTTGCGCCCCGGCACCATACGGGCGATAATCCCAGTAGATGGCTATTTCATGAGACTTCATAACTGACGATATGTGAGTTTAGATGCTCTTGGCGTAAGATTATTTTTAAACTAAAAGAACAGCACCACTTTTATTAAGTTAGCTTTAGATATCCTCTCTATATATGCTTGGACTAAACAACACAAACATATTTCAATTAAATGCTAATATGAAAAACACACATCCAAATTATTTGAAATCTTTTCCATGTAGCAAAATCACAATGAATATTATTATTTACAATAAGCTAGCCCATAGCTTCAACATAATTCTCGAATCAACAATACCTCCAATTTCACATACACAGAATGTTAGTCTACAAAAACCGTTAATTATTTCATTCTAGAACCCTGTTTACATGATGCAACACAAAAGCTTTTCAATTTCGTAACACTGAATTTATTACATGCATGTAACCGGCTTGTGTATGTTAATTAAATTGAATAATGAAATGATTTTATCGGGAAACAATGTCGGGAACTAATTTAATATCAAAAGCAAAACTGTGATTAATGACTGAACATACTTTTGGTCAGTGATGGGATCGGGTGTTTGCTTTTACTGTGGTAATATTTGATGGTCTATGGTCAGATAGAATTTGGGTTGTTTGGAATAATGGTTGGATATTATTGAATTTGTTATGAACAACACAGCATAGTTTATTCTACACTAGCTTCTGCCAGCGGGTTTGCCCGCGAGAATGTTAGAAATTATCCCAAGGGAACATACTCCCGGGATAAAAAGTATCCGATGTGTTATTCCAGACTATGATCTACATGTGTGTCAAATTTCATCAAGATTCGTTCAGCCGTTTTGACGTGCAATCTTTCGCATTTGCAATAGTAAGATTAGCTGCCGACCGTGACTCCACCCGCATTTATTTAGGCAAACTGTACAGAATGAATTTTGAAGAAACAGTACTAAATTTATCAAGCAGGGAAGTCAATGCATATAGCTATACAACGTGTTACAGAATAACTCCTTATATCAAAATCATTCTACTAATCATTATGAACATCTTTTACTATGGGACCAAACTCGAAATCACGAAAACAATCGACTGCGCGCATAACGAAATAGATTCATAAAGTAACTGGTTGAGTGAAAACTAATTAGCTGCCGAACCGAAAAAAAATGTTGTTTAGAATATTTTCTTGGACGCCATTTTATGTCTTATTGATAACGAATTTAAGGTGTTATCTGAAATGTTCCTCTATATGTTTCATTCTACCTTTAGTAACTTTATCCTGAATCATAATAAGTGATTTTTTGCGTCGTAGACTTGCAGCCCAAAGTCTAGATGTGCAATGTCTTTAGAAATTAACGATATTTCCAAAAGGAAGATTAGAAGAATAACCGTATAATCTGCATTTTATTCAAACTTCATGTAAAGTAGTGTTACATAGGCGGGCTTAATGCAACAAGGCATTCTCTACCAGTCAACCTTTAGGTTAAAAAGAGTATAGTGTAGTCGGTGTACAACAAGCACCCGGATATACACGTTTCCGAAATATAAGGGTATACCCGGTTCTTACGGGGTATCTGCAGAACCGGTTCTGAAGAAGTATACCCGGTTCCCGCGGTTCTTTAAAAATCTAAAGTTACTTTTATAAATAAAAATCAAAATAGGTACTCATAATTTGTCACGTTGATCCTCAAACAAATGATTTGTCATCGCATGGTCCGAGGGCTACGCAAATCTTGAAGGCATAAAGTTAAAATATTATAGGATACATCGCTTTATATCCGTCAGACGACCGGACAGTGACCGGACAGTGGCCGGACGGTAGCTGGACGCCGGACAAGACGGCCGTTTGTCTTGCTGCCCACTCATGACTAATAATAGTCAGATATGATACATTTGACAGCCTGTAGTAGATGGTTAATGGTCGAGATATTACATATTTTATAGTATGCATAAGTAGGATCCTGTTTATACTGATGTAGATATTTTGTATAGCTCCCGAAAAGTTTTTTACTCAATTAATTTTTGCTAAGATTATAGCTGTCTCAATATTACATTTTTTTATGGATGGGAAATCATCCAGTAACTTCTTCCGCTCTGGTTGGAGCGCAAGGGAGTGTCAGACTTTTACTAACTAGATCCCACCCATCCGTGTTCCTCCGTATGCCCTTTGCGTCCCAGGACCGCGGTGACTCTTTCGAAGTCTTGTAAAAGCTCCATCTCTCTCCGACATAAAAACCATGATGGTTTTAAGATCATAGTAGTGCCTCTACCACAATCTGTGTCTCGTAATTTTACTACGGTAGTTCTAACTGGAACTACCGTAGTAAAATTACGAGACACCAAAAGATCCAAAGTCACAAGTGATAAACTTGTCACTACTTATTAATACATCTTCATGTAAATTTTTGACGTTCAAAAAGTGCTGATTTTCAGTCTAGTTTGAATAAATGACTTATGATTTTGTGTCATCATCATCATCATATGAGCCTCAAGACGTCCACTGCTGGACATAGGCGTACCCCAAGTGTCGCCACAACAACCGGTCCTGTGCGTCTCGCATCCATCGGCTACCCGCGACCCTCACTAGGTCATCGCACGCTTACGCGGTCGCCACTCCAGAACAACAACAACAATCTGTGTATTTAGAATCTATTCAATCGAATATGGCTCTCTTGTACTATATTGATGATGTAAACCTTTACATATCGCACTAAACAAAGTGGTAGCGATGGCGATTGCCAAGTCCAAAATAAATCTAATTGACCGGTGACGTTACGTTAGCGCATGTAATCCCAATACAAGTTCGATTTTTGAATATCACTTTGTTACCATACCACTGGTTTTTCTCTATACCAGAAATCAGCCAGCAATATTCGTTGTCTTAGCAGTTTAACTTCCGCAAATCGTAGCAAAAACATTCCACACCATAAATCCTTACATTTTCTGACCAGCTACATCAGCAATTCGTCATTGGTTGCTCGCATAACTTTTGCTGGCCCACATAAGAATCAGCGAATTCCATTTATGTGAGTTGACTTATTTATTACTACCAAGACTTTGTTCCGGTTTTCGCGCGATTTTTCCTCTTCGAAATTGGGATGAAACTAAGTTTGTGGGCTGTGGCCTTCTTCCCATATTGAACAGGCCGAGAATGGGAATATTGGCTTAGGTGTTTCTTGTTTTCTGTGAATCCCTTGAGGGATGTAGGTAAATTAGTTAGTGGTACACAGTGTGTTTTTGTAGGGAGGTACTGCCTTTTGGTGTTGTGAATGTTTTATGATGTTCGGTATGTCTACGAGACACTTTTTTTTTTGCTTCAGATTTACTTTTTTACTATAACGGTAAAGTATTTATAAATTTTCGAGGACAAAAAGCAGATCCTGGTAACAATGTTATCTATTAATAGTGTATTCTTATGGATGTTTGGAAGTATACCGTAGCTCATTTATGTGGAACTACAGTACGTTCTCTAAATAGTAAAGTTTAAAGTAATGTAGGAAAAAGTTAAAATAGGTAATAAACTAATAGCTAAAGGATTCAACCAAGAAAACATTTGGTGTCCGATTAGCACGCGAAAAACGGCCATAGAAATAAGACCACAAATAAAACTGTGGTTTTATTTCAAATCAGGAACGTCCAACCGTAGCCAAGAAGAAATACAAACATATTGTAATTGTAATTAAGTTTAATGTTGAACGAGCTAAAAGGTTTCTAAAAAATTAAGTTAGTTGATATTTAAACCTGTTTTGTATCATTGTCAATAATAGATGTGCATAAGTCTACAAATGTGGACACTTTCCTGACGTTATTTTGTTCCTGATCCTTTATCTAGTGAATTCTTCGCAGTCTACATTTTAGCAAGAAAACCAGAACACAACACCACTTTAAAAAAAACACGACAAAATGATTACTCCGACTAATTTAATATTTCGTAAAAGTTCAAACCTTTTAGTATTTTCTTAGAAGGATGACCTATTTCAGAGATTTAAGGATTATGTAACAAGCTTATTATAAAATAAAAGTGCGTAATATTTCAGTAGCTAAAGAAAATGTATTTCATGAAAATTCTCAAAAGATTTGGTAAAAGTTGTTTTCAAATGGAATTCTATTGAAGCTTAATTAGTTGTTAAAGTTACTAATTTTAATCAAATAATTTAGAAGTTAATCGAAGTGGAGGTATTTATAATAAAAGTTTTCACAAAGTTGGAATTCAAATCGTTTTCAGCTGAGGTAAAAAAGTATCATGGATCGGATTTTTGTTACTTCTTTATACTTTACAGGGCAATCATAAAATTTTCCAGGCAGGCAAGTTGCTAAATATGGTATTGTAGCTTTTGTATTTTCTATAGATGGGGATTCATCAAATGACTCCTTCTGTTGTAGGTGGAGCGGGAGGGAGGGAGTGTCAGACTCTTAATGACTAAAACCCATCCGTGCTCCTCCTAGTGCCCTTTGCGTTCTAGGGCCGCGGTGACTCTTTCGAACAAAATCCGCAACTCTGGCAGGCTCAGGCCCTAACGGGCTCCGTCTGGTGGTATTGCAGCCACCACCTACAATTCACCTGTAGAAAGAAACGACATAGGTATTCGTAGCCTAGTTGCCGTGAACTAGTCCATCTCTTTAGAAGCTAAAAGAGCCCTACTTGTAAATCAGCTGTTTATTACGCATTAATAATTTCAACATGCAAACATTATTTTGTAACTATTTACTGATTTAGAACAGTGTCTGTAGAGTTTCGTGCACGCTCTTCTCGACAGATATATATCTTAATGTTTTGAGTGGCTGACCTTAATAATTCAACAGTGCCTGTTCAATGGTTTGTTTGAAATAAATGCTTGGAGTTTTGAATTTGAATGAACACTCACGTATAATTGAAGCACTTCCACATCCACAATCTATCATGCGTCGCCGGAGGTACCAGGTGCGCAGGAGCGTGAGGAGCTGGTGCAGTTCTTTGCCGGTACAGCACTCCACCACCGCACGCGCCACCACCGACGAAGAGAGAGACGCCTGCGGAGACAAACTCTGGTCCTGGAGCTTCTTCATGTTCTGGGGTCCTGGTAGATAGAAAAAAAGTGTATTTGTTTTGTGTTTATTTATTTGTCGTTGATTTGCAATAGTCTTTTAAAATTTGATGTACGTCTACAAATACCTAGAATAACAGGATCTGATGGTCAGTCCACTTCAGGTACAACTATTGCAAAAATGTGACACAGATCATTATAATTAGTCATAATAAATCTTGATAGAAAACACAAGTTTGAGTTAAGCTCGCTTTTTTACATGAATTATCGCTGTGTAATCATAATACGAGTATATTATGATTTATTTTGGTTTACACTATGATGGAATATTATAATATTATCTCCACGGATCATTTCCGTGGAAGACACAATAAACAGGTAACAAATCAAACCGACATCACTAAACACGATACTTCTAAATTCCGGGAAAACAACTTAACTGACAAAGCAAAAAAAAAAATACACGAATAACATTTGAAGTGGAAACGAACGTCTATCTCGACGTCTCAATAACAACGGAAACTGCTCGTACGCGTACATTTAGCCAGATGAAAAGGCTGAAGATATTTCCTTCGACAAACCGTCTGAAAGATGAATCGTGTGACGTAATCCTTGGCTCAGCTGTGAGAGCGGGAAGCTAGAAACACGGAGGAAAGTTTGAGACGCACTCGCTGGGGAAACGACTATGAAATTGTGAGGTTTGTGAAGGGAGCAGAATGTCGCAATTTCTAGGCTATTATCATGATAGAATTTTTGAAGACTGGAGGACAGTTTCGCATGGGTCGGACGTAAAAGAATAGCACCATCCCATCACTTCCCGTGGGTGTCGTAAGAGGCGACTGAGGGACTCCCCAGAAAATGGGCAGCAGCATTCTCTGTAGTACATTGCAACAGCTAGACTGCGATCGCCAACCCGCCTGCCAGGCGTGGCGATTATGGCAACCCCCCCCCCCCACCTGGGGGAGGCCCATGTCTAGCAGTGGACGTCTTTCGGCTGATATGATGAGGGCAATATCCGGATTTGGTCTAGCTTTATAATTGAAACGGATTTCGTATTAACACAGAGGATGATATTATGTAACAGACCTTCAAAAGATTCTTACAATAAAAGTCAGAACCGTAACAAGGTCATTGCTAATTTCACCAACAAATTACCAAGTGATAATGTTGCACTATGTCAGAAACACACATTCGATATCTTTCAGTGTGTTTCCACACAGGAAGATGAATCGTGTGACGATAAATGATGTATTTCGCTTTGAGCGCGTTTGGTATTGTCACGATGTTTGATTGACGTCAACAAGTACCGCGAATTGTTTGAACGTTAGCAGCATATTTTGGGTGAAATTCTGCCTCAAATGGGCATGTAAGGCAATGACAAGGGTAATTTATTTCCATGATGTATGCATTCGTATTTGGTTTAGAATTCCGCTGTGTGCAATTTGTGGTGATGTCTGCCAGAATGGAACGACTGACAATGAATGTGTGAAATAGAAAATGATAATACCTACCTAGCTGCATGAGAAATTCAAAATTACATATTTGGTGAGTAGGTACTTACGACGTGAATGAAAAAATGTTTGAAAAACGATGAAAGGGCAGGTAATATAATTTACTGTAGAATCTAGTATTTATCACCATCGTAAAACCAAAATCCTCTAAAATGTATACAGTATAAACTAACCCATAAACTATACCGCTAATACTTGTTGCTCAAACTAATAATAATCGGCACCTTGTTTACTAACAACATTGTGCTACAACTTTGTTTTGAATTGTAGACAGAAGTTTGTATAGTAACAACGACGTTGCTTAATTGCTAAACAATAAGCTCCTGCAAAATGAGTTCCCGCTATCAAAGTCCGGTGCTTCCTTCTTTGTTCGTTATAGGGCGTGGTGTAAGCGAAAGGATTCAAGCTACATATATTTAAAAAAAATAATCTTGAAAGAAAAGTTGAAGACAAGTCTCAAAAAAGCAAAAAAAAAGAAAATAGCAAAAAAAAAGTCATTTAGTAGGAACAAGATGAAACAAACGCAACGATACAGTGGATGATACAATCGAAGAAATTGCCACTAATGAAAGAAAACACAAAAGCAAACAAGTACCTAGTGACTTAAACGAATAGTTAGCCTTGTTTGCGAGGCAATGCATTTTGTTCTGATGAAGTTACTCATCACATTTGCTTATAATTCAGATAAATTGAAAGCACACACAAGGCTAAATTATAATAAAGATACCCGTCCATTTTTCATCCGTTAAACCCTAGAGATTCTACCAAATTAAATTGCAAGACAATTTACTCTCATTCAATTTATAAAATTAAATTGTCGGATTATTTCATTTTCGAAGATTCGTCTGACAGGGGCTGCGTTTACGTCGAGAATGGTATGTCGTATGAAAATGAAGTTACGTAGACGATGTTGCAGTTGAAATTCAATTTCGTTGTCCTATATGCTCTCAGGTTTGAACCCAGATTCTATCGATTTTAAGCTCACGTGGGGTTGTTTTATCTCGAGATGATCTCTTCTAAAAACTTCCTACTTTCTATACGATTATCAACAGCATCATTATTTTCCCTTTTACTGCAATCTTATTCTCAACTGTTGAATGTAATTCCTTCACACAAAGCCTTGCCTAGCAACAGCCCTAGAAATCCACTGAAGAAAATACAGTAACTATTTACAGTAGAAATCCAATTTCAAATACTTCACCTTCCACTCGCTATGACGTCACTCCCTTGGCTCAACACACAATCCGCTGCATCGCTTAACTCGCTTTTCCCTGAACGCAGTTATTATACCGCTGTGGTAGTGTTATTCGATATCTCGACCAATAACGAGTTTCTATTCGCATCACTACAAGCTGTCGGTGGCAAGGACTGAGAAATTATAAGTTTTTCCGCACAACTTCATAAGACTATCAGGGGATGCGGAAATTTAAATTTTCTTCTTCGTAGTTAAAAGCTAATGATGGTGCTGACAGGTGACGGTGAAGTTTATTAAACGATGTTATTGAGGTTTCCTTCCTTTTTTTCCTTTTACCTTAATTATGTATTCATTCCCCACGAGATAAATGCCAGTACCAGTTGGAAAGATCATATTTATGTTGCGTAATTTTCATATTATGTTTTGTTCATCATTATTGTTTCTCTACAAGAGAAAAGTAAAAATATTGTTACGATTATTGCTCTCACAAGGATCATATTATTCAAGTTAGGTTCTCGGCAAACAATTGCGTAATATTAGTAGGTACTTCTGCTTGCATTAATACATTAAGATAAGTACAAGTAATTTCTGCTAATATTATTGCATGTAAAGCTATGAAATATGGAACATGTATTTACGACAAATGATTATTACTGTGTATTTAGTAACTTTTATGGAGTTAGCGGCTGGGCGGCGTTCGGGAAGTTGCGCGGTATCTTCTCGTCTCACATACCACAGTGTCTCAAGACGAAAGTCTATGACCAGTGCGTGTTGCCAGTGATGACCTATGGACTCGAAACGTGGTCGCTCACAATGCGCCTCATCAGAAGGCTTAAAGTCACCCAAAGGGCAATGGAGAGGGCAATGCTCGGAGTTTACTTGCGTGATCGAATCAGGAATGATGATATCCGCAAGAGAACCAAGGTTACCGACATAGCCCGAAGGATCGCCAAATTGAAGTGGCAGTGGGCAGGGCACATTGCTCGTGCTCTTTATTCTCCGCTTGCCAAGTGCAACAGTGGCCGAGGAGGCCCCCGATCCAAGCCGTCCTTTCAGGACTTGATCGGGTTTAGTTTTAGTTCGCTTAACAAAGCGTCGGTCGGACGGAGCGCGGGCAGAGGCTCGCTTGAGCGTCGCGCAGGTGCAGAGTCGGAGTCCGAGTTGGACTCCGACGACCTGGTGACTGTAAGCTCGGCGAGCTCTGGACCCGAGGGGGCAGGGACTGCAGCGGAGGACTCTAGGTCCTTCTGCAAGCGGCCTAGACCGGAGGACGACCGGGGGTCGTCCTGCAGCGAGGAGGTGGCCTCGGCCCGAAAAATCCCCACCAGTAGACGGGGTAAGGGCCGAGAGGGAGGCAAGGGGAGATTGCCCGCCTCCAAGGTGGCTGGCCAGCGAGCCGAGGAGCTCGTCGCTGACGGACGACCCCCCGGAGAGGGCGGTCGCGGGGCTCCTGGTTCGGAGCCCTCCGGCGGTGAGCCGGATGACCGGAGGGCCGGGTTTGCGGAGGTGGTGGAGGCCGCGCTTCGCGATGTGGCCTTGAAGAGGAAGCTTTCCTAAAAGAACAAGGCCATAAGCGAGGCGATGGCCTCCATTCTGGCGGCAGCGGAGGCTAACCGAGGTGGGCCTCCGCGGGACGAGATGTCCAAGCTGCGGGCGGAGGTCGCTCGCTTGGCTGCCGCCACGGAGCGTCTCCAGAAGGAGAACGAGGGGCTCCGCGCAGACCTGGCCAGGCTCCGGGGAGCCGGCCCACAGGGGGCGCAGTGAGGACAGCTGTCCCGTGCCGCAGGAGAGCCAGGTGCTGGACCTGGTGCGGCAGGAGATGGCTGCCTTCCAGGCGCGGTTCTCCGTCCTGGAGGGCATCGTCCTGCGCCCCCCGCTAGCGAGTGCGGCGAGTGGGAAGGCCCCCCCAGGCCGGAAAAAGGCGGGGACATATGCGGCCGCCGTGGCTGCCACACCGGGGTCGTCCGGCCAGGACAAAGGGTCCGGGCCGGCACCCGCGAAGCCGGTGTCGGGAAAACCGGACCCGGCCCCGGGAAGGAAGAGGAAGGGTGGGGTGGCTGCACGGACGGCAAAGGCTCCTGCGCCAGCCGTGCAGCAGCTCCCCCCGGCTTCCTCGCCTTCTGAATCTCCCCCGGCTCAAGCCGAATGGCAAGTGGCCGAGGAGAAGAAGAGGGCGGGAAAGGCAGCCAGGGCGGCAAAGAGGCGGGAGAGAAGGCGGCGGCAGAGAGCGCGGGCATGCGAACCGTAGTGGTGAGCTGCCCCGTGTCGGCGGCCAAGAAAGTTTCGGAGGGCCGAAGGCTCTTGGTGGGCTGGGTCTCCGCGCAGGTGAAACTGCTGGAGCCCAGACCTCTGAGGTGCTTCCGTTGCCAGGTTGGCAACCACGTCGGAGCACTCTGCACCTCGGAGGTGGACCGCAGTGACCACTGCTTCCACTGTGGTCAGCCCGGTCACAGGGCCGGCTCGTGCGACGCCGCGCCGCACTGCTTCGCATGTGCGGCAGCTGGCAAGCCGGCCGATCACTGGGCTGGGGGCAAAGCCTGCGGTCCACCCGCCAGGGCCGGGTCGAGGAGAAAACCCTCCTCCACCGCCGCCGCCGCCGCCGTCGCTTCCGCCGCAGCCGCCGCCACCGTCGCCGCCGCTGCCACTGCTCGGGAGGGGGCCGAAATGGAGTGCCAGTAATGGCCCCATTTCGCCTCCTCCAGACGAACGTTAGTCGCTGCACCTCTCAGGAACTGACGCTCCTGAGCAAGGCGCAGTGACTGACGCCTGCGGACAGCGAGCAATGGGTAGCTCGCTGTCCGATCCGGTCAGGCCAGAGTCGACAGCGCGTTTCACTCCGAACGCGCCGGAAAGAGCAGTCAGCAACGGAGACGGGGCCGGCTAGGGCCAGAGCCTGCCAGGGTTGCGGAATATGTTCGAAAGAGTTACCGCGGCCCTGGGAAGAAAGGCACTAGGAGGACTAAAGGGTGGGTTTTAGTCAGTAAAAGTCTGACACTCCCTGCCGCTCCACCCAGAGCGGGAGGGGTCATTTGATGATTTCCCATCCTATAAAAAAAAAAAAAAAAAAAAAGGGCACATTGCTCGCAGAACAGATGGTCGATGGGGCCGAAAAGTTTTGGAGTGGCGACCGCGTACCAGAAGACGCAGCGTTGGAAGGCCTCCCACAAGGTGGACCGATGACCTGGTGAGGGTCGCGGGTAACCGATGGATGCGAGATGCACAGGACCGGTTGTTGTGGCGGCACTTGGGGGAGGCCTATGTCCAGCAGTGGACGTCTTTTGGCTGATATGATGATGATGATGATGATGATGGAGTTAGTAGGTATCTGTGCAAAGGCAAATTAGTTTGGAGATGCAAATTGGAATATTTATGTTCGTCGGATTGATTAAAGTTTTTTACTTTACTCATCTTCATCATAACATCAGCCGAAAGACGTCCAATGCTGGACATAGATCTCCCCCGAGTGTTGCCACAACAACCGATCCTATGTGTCTCGCATCCATTGGCTACCAGCAACCCTCACCAGGTCATCGGTCCACCTTGTGGGAGGCCTTCTAACGCTACGTCTTCCATTGGAAGTATACTCACGTAATTGAAATTTTCAAGGTCCATACTTTTATTCGAACAGTAGCGAAATTAAGGGATTTAACATTTGTCACTTCTTGTAAGAGACCTCTACTCGAAATGTATCAAAAATTTTGTTTGCTTGAACGTTTTGTCCCGCGAGTATGTATATATTCTACTTACGTCTGGTGAGGATCAAATCTGGCATCAGGTGGAGCTCGAGCGCCTATCAAACACATGGTGGAGTCCGGTGGAGCGAGGACTCTAAGCTGCAACGCCGCTCTGGGGTACCACCATCGTCGCTCTTCTATTGCTACTGCCACCTGGTGACAAATTTAAAAAAATGAGTAATTGAAGTCATTATTGGTCCTCCATCCTCGGTCCATGGGTCCACAAGTAATACGAGTATCTAATAGACAGAGAGGGAGTAGAAGTAGTTGTCATACATACGATGGGTGTGATTCTATGATAAATTAATGACAAGTCACTGAATGATAATGAGGTAGAGACAATGACAGAAAAGAATAAAACTGTCGTACTTTGCATGTTTATGGAATACTAGCACTTCGCCCGCGACTTCGTCCGCGCGGATTTAGTAGGTACTCCACAAACTTCAACGCCCCCTATACCCCCTTATAAAGGTTAGTTTTGGAAAATTAAGCACAACGATTTTCATTAATTTACATTTATTACTTAGCCATTTCTACTTATTCTATGGTCTCAGGTTCAGCGCAACTGTTCACCCCGTTCACCCCGTCAGGAGTTGATTATGCAAAAATTGTTAGGTACATCTGTTTCAATAATCCCATTTTTAGTTTGTTCATAGCATCCCGACGTAAATTAAAGCAAGCAATAATGTCCTCCCCTAAAATCTTAATCACCCCTGCTTCACCCCTTATTATGTAGTTTATTTGCGAAAAATCCAAACATTTGTTATTCTTATTGTTTTATCGAAATCATTTTCAACTTCATCGGACCAAGCATTGATATGATTCTTCCCAGTTCGCTCAAGCCGCGACATTTTTCTTACTCCGAGCATGTTTATTACCGTCGTAACTTTTGAACGAAAGGTCCGATTTGAATAATTTAAAGTGTAATTTACACGGAAGTAATCAACCTTAATTATCAAACCATTTAAATGGATAAGGATTGATATCATGATACCGAAATCACCATTTTTTCAAATCACCAAGGATTTGCTTGAATAATTTGAACAAAAAGCGGTCATGGTGACTTAACCATAATAGTTAGACATATGGTATCGCGGACTTTTTTGTAGACATTGATGACCTCTATAAAACTGTAGTACATCACTTTGCTCTATTGTCAATAGATTCCGCAGCGTACGCGATATAAGGATTTTTTCTCACACCTTGGGTTACATTATCGAAGTTTTCATACGGATCCCTAACTTTTTTGAAAATATTCTATAGCCTATGTCCATCATCGATAACGTACAATTCTACTGGTGAAAGAATTTTTCAAATCGGTCCAGTAGTTTCGGAGCCTATTCATTTCAAACAAACAAACAAACAAACAAATCTTTCCACTTTATAATATTAGTGTAGATGCTGAGTTGACCTCAAATAAATGGGGATAATTAGGGCATGACGATTATGATGAAATAACTTGTAGATAGAAGAAGAGATACAAGCAACCTAGGTTATTATATATAATAAAACTGATGACAGATAAACATTTGAATTTGCAAACGTGTAACAAGAAAACAAATTAAATAAATATTAAAGCTTCTCAACCCTTACAACAAAACAACAAGAGCTTAAAACGGATTCGCGTAAGACCTCACACGCACAAACCTATCGCCGAAACTTACTGTAGCAATAAATTTAATGTCCAAGACCCAGTTAACACTAACCAATAGGTAGGTATATACGAGTATGTACGTACGCATTCGAGCGATATCGGGGTACACTGGAAATTACAGGCGTTCTTGATTGCGTCCTTTAACAGACAACGAATTGCCTTTCATTAGGGGTCGTTGATTAAATGCCGTGTTATTACTGGACGTTATAACTGTGATCGGGGAGAGAGGGGAAATACGGAAAAAGATTATGCTATATTTAGTAGGATATGCGGATATTAATTTTTGGATTACGTTGATAAAATCATGATTTTTGTTTTATCAATATAATTAAATATTAGGTTCTGTTACTAATTTTTCATATTTTCCAGATTTCGAATAGCAATGAAATTTAGAAATAGAAGAATCGGCTATTTATCCTTTGGATCAACAGAATGAGGCTGCTAGCTACCTGTAAGTATCCATGTCGTACGTCTATATCAGTATTTACACGGCTTTTTGTGAGAGATTTAAAAGTTCAATGAGACAACGTCATACAAATTTCTTCAGTTACATGCTATTTTTTTATGCATTGCGTCCCCAATATTTTTCATACCTTAAGTATCCCATAAAAATAATTGGATCCATTAGAGAATTTTGTCACGAGGAAATGTTGAATAAGTGCACCGAAGGGGACTATTAACGTTATTTAAAGTTAAGATGGCTACTTCCTTTAGGACTTTTAATATTGTCTGCCCCATGGTGTAAAATTATATTTAACATCTTTGTTATTTCTTCTTAAGAGCTCGTGACTAAATAATAACAGCCGCACGGATCATCAAAGGTTAAGCAACGCTTGCCAAGGTTGGTCTGTGGAATGGGTGACCATCTTAACATATCGAGACTCCTCTGTGCCTTGGAAAGCACAGTATGCCGTTGGACCCAGCTGTCATTTGTAGATCTATGGCAGTCTTTACGGATTGTCAGAAGCCAGAAAATCTGACACCGCGGTCTTGGCAAGAAGTACCGTGTTACACAGTTAATGAGTTGTGTTTCTGGTAGGCAGCTCCTCCACTTAAAATACTGTTATTCAGCTGAATCTGGTTTGACTGGGAGCCGACCCCAATATAGTTGGAAAAAGGCTGATGATGATTTTATTTCTATGCATGTTTAATTTGTTTAAATCCGTGTTTTATCATCATAATCTTAACCTATTTCTGTGATACTGATGAAGCTTCAAGCACCACTGAACACTTAACTGAATTATCAAATTGTTACCGCTATATGAATGTTAAATTGCCTCTACTTAAATAAAAAGCACATAAGTAACACCAAACAAAGTAATTAAAGTCCAATAACTCCCATTTCCCCACATAATATCGTACATCCGTTAATTCTTTGTATCGCGTTGTTCGAAAAGTTCAATTTAATTAAATTTGCCACCATACAAAGGGTGTTGAGCACAAAAAGGGCTGTCACACGCACAGCGGGATGTGACGTTCACGTCCGTGCAAAGGACGAGCGCCTACGCTTTTACGAATTTAAATATTTTAGTGTTGTGTGTGTTGATGGCGCTGATCCTATATATATATCAGTTACATAGCGATAGTGGTGGCAAAACTGAAGTGTGGAAATATGGAACAATGAATAACTGATGTTCTTTATTTATTGTTCTGAGACAGCGACACGCCGTTTACGCTGAAAACCAGCGCCATGGATTTGGGCCTTCGTGCACGGGCCTCGGCATTATGCTGAGCGTTAGCCGCGGTAGTGACGCATGATTCCGTATAAGCTATTTTTATTTTTACTCAATACTCAATACTTTATTTGCATTCCACAATGTGTACTTAGGTGGTAAGTTCAAAAAAATGTGATCATTATGGACCCTGTCGGGCACAGCAAAAGAATTAAAAATATAGTAGGAGAGAGGAAGCTTTAATCAGCCAAAGGACATCAACCACTTTGTATGGCGTTTAGGCTTGAACATGAACATAAAAATATTGTACGTTTTTTGATTTTATTGAGTGGCTTACAGTATATAGAAAACGTATATATAAAAAGTTTTGTATCAAATTGATTAAATACAATACAAAACAAAAAAAAAACTTCAACACTTTAAAATAAATGATTTATTAGTAAAAACTATTCATTGTCATATGTTAACAAAACATGATCTAAAAACTGAGCAGGTGGAGTTACATTTTCATACCTTGCCCAGCTTAAATACCATACCACAGACATGATATGAGCGCAGCAACCTACAGTCCTTCGGCCGACTATGCAGTTGCAGCAATAATGTTTTATAGCTTGGATGCCTGGAGTGTGATTTTCATATAATATATAAACGAAATATATTTTACGGCTTATATGTCTACTCTGTATTTTTCCTCGCAATAATGTGCAATTCTCGACCGAAGGAAATCCTTGTAAAAGGTCACTGGCTCTATCAATGCACACTTCAATAGTATAGGAACCATCATTTCTTATGTGCTCCCCATAATAAGACTTTGCCTGTTTAATCTGGTATGTTCCACATGCTAATAACACAAGTTCATCAAATGTTAATCTAGGAAATTCAACATTGTCAATAATAGCATTTAGGTTGGAGAATTGTGTCCGTCTTCGATTTAAATTATTTTCAATTACATAATCAGCCAATAAATTGTTTGTGTGCAGTTTTTCATTTACCAGATTTACAATTTGTCCTGCATCTGGTCTATCTGAAACCCTTTGGTGAAACATGTTTATCAATGCAGCAGCTATTTTAAAATCTGTCATAGCATGAGCGGATGCAGTATTAAAAAACTCACTCCTAAATATTTTATAGGACATTTTAAAAATTCCATTTACTGCCTCAACAATCCACCTGCACATTGTCACCGTTCTTGACTTATTAGCTGCTGCTGTTGATAATTGAGTTTCACCTTGTTGCAGGGATAATGGAAAGTGAACAGTATAGTTGCACTGTTGTAATAAAGGGACACAATTCCTGAAACCCCTATCCAGCAAAAAAACATCCCCAGGTTGGAAGTATCTTCGTAAAGTATTATTTTCATTATTAAATTCATTAATCATGATATCAGCATCCGATGTTGTTGCTGGATAGGGACCAAGTACATCTATAATATAACCATCAGAACATACCATCATAAAAGGTTTCATGAGGTTCCTATACTTGTGCAAAGAATAAGTATCTTTCTGGTATAAATAATTTGAACTTTTTTGTACATATAAATAGGTGCCATCCAGAATAATAATTGGATTCCTATTTGCTCCACCGAACAGCTCATTGGGTATCATTAGATTTCTTGTAGCAATTTGAGCTCGTGTTATATGATTTATCCCTAAGTTCTGTGGAACAAAATCATCAAAAAGTATTTGACGGACCTTTTTTAATAATCTTCCTAATGTGGTAGGGGGTGTATTTAATAATGTTGATATCCGCTCGTTGCTGTCGCCAGTTCTGATTTTCATAAGATACGCAGCAAGAGCTAATGTGCCATTTCGCATATTATTTATTTGTTGCACATTAGCTTTTAATTGAAAAAACTGGTGCTTGGTTAAACCAGTCCAATAATGCACTGAGTCATCAGACATTTGTTGTATATTCGAAAAGTCTAATATTACTCTTTCTTTTATGAATGAAGCAAAGTCTTCTATGTGATTAGCAGTAAAATATTGTATTGATTGCAAGTCATTACTCAAAATGTCAAAATTGTCATTTCTTAAATGGAATTCACATATCCTACATTGCTTCGGTACATAGTAATTGTACTCACTAAAAATGTAGACTCTAAGCCACAAAGGAATCCTTAGTCTTTCTTCAGCATTGCAACCAGGTAAGAAACAACGTGCTTGTGTATCTGGAGCTCTTCTCATATGAGGTAGAAATATGGAACCTACTGGTGCTTCAACTCCACTATCACTACCTTGCTGTATTTCTGCGTTATCACCTTGCTGTACATCATCAATAGAATCCCTCCCAACATTGCGTGTACTGTGTCTGTCAGCTCTTTGCCAACAAGGATGGCAGATTCTATCAGATGCTGTCAGCTGAAACAAAAAAGAACATTACTATATGAAGAATTAATAACCTTATCATCATCAGCATCAACTGCCTAAAATCATTAAACCCTGTTTTGCATACAGTTAGGTAAAGGCTCGCTATTGTTGATCATAACATAGGTGAATGTTACTGGCTATTCCCTGACATTTATAGGTATCCTTAAGTCTGCTTACACATCACTCACAAGAAGAAAATAAATTACCTTAAAGATAGTGCACTATATAGAAAGACCATATAAAGTTAAGTTATTTTGGTACCTACATCACATTAAAAAACAATTACCTCACGTGGTTGAATCCATTGCAAAATAACACTTCGGATACGTCTCTCTCGTTCTGTGTTATTGCTTATCCCATGAGATCGAATCCTTAATAGTGAACACCTGCAGTTCACACATAACTGTCTGTGACGGCCTGGATCTGAGCTCGTTGAAGCATCAGATGATGAACCTTGCATGCTGACAGATGCATTCAATGCTATAATCCAACAAGGATGACATATACAGCTGTTCTGTCCAATCTGTAAAAATATATATATATATGGCATTTAACTCATTAAGCCCCGTAATTACAGACACAATAGAAAGACAATGGCCGCGGTCACCGGTGACCGCCACGGGGCTCAATGAGTTAAATAAAATAAACCATCAAATACAACAGATTGTTTTTTTAATTAAAGAAGTAATTGCATTCTAAATAGTATTTCGAATTGAAAATCTAATGGCCAACACCATGTCTAACATTTTGCTGTTGCAGACAGGCAATAAAACATGATACCCCATCTCTTATGATTTAGGCTTTTAGCCGATTTTAACAAAGCCTCATTTAGCTACAGAGTATGGTAAAGAACTGACATATACCTACATACATTTTATATATTTCACAAAGGGTTTGTACACTATCATACACCTACAGGTTGCTTGCAACAGATCTCTGCTAGAGATAAATGTCACTTCGTAAAGCAATCATTCTTGTAAAAATGTATTTTTTATTTATGAGCAATATAAAGAGTTTAATATGATGATAGTCCAGAACCTTTAACTAGTGTGAGCCAACCCAAGTATTCAATTGCTATTATGTACATAATCATCTCAGAAGTTTGAACTTACCACTTGTGGTGCGATCCATTGCAGTATAACTCGCTGCACTTCCACAAGATTAACAATGTGTCTTCTCCTGTGAGTGATTTCAGCACCACAATTTGTACAATGTATAGATTCACTAGGCAAAATCGGAAAGTCCATGTTCACGCGCAGGTCGTCATGTAAAGCGGGTGCATTATCCGAAGAAATGCCAGGGTTAACGTTTGAAGCGGGTACTGAGTCCAAGAACGAGCCGGGGTCGTTAGGTAGAAAATCATCAGAGTCCATTTTGAATAGCACAAGTCGTCAGAAATAGCTAAAGCCGAAATAATATTCACAATACGATACGAACAAGAGCGCAAACGCAGAGCGAATGACATTGACATTGACAATCATCAATAATCGGTTCTGGATTAGGGTTGCCAGTTCTCTGCACTAGATATCAGTCGAATTTAAACGATTTGAAATCGATTCCAAAGTGCTGAGCTGTTCGGCTTTGCGTAATTCTTTTGGTTATGGCCCATGCTGCATTGCAATTAGATCTTCAATAAAAGCACGCGTTAATAATACTCGCTGCCACGGTGAACAAAACCCAAACGAACCAAGACAAAATACCAATTACGAACGATTCTTACTATTTATTCTCGAAAGAAGCTAAACTACTTTCGACGTTTATTCTACGTTGGTCGCGTGGGCACGCTGATGATTAATATCACTTAAAAATAAATGTTGTTCTACGTAAGCTATATTTTTTTAATTGTGTGAGGTTAAACAAATGATGATCATGCTATGATGAATATTCCAACGGTCAGAGCAAAACTCGGTCTTCCAGGAAAACAATGCAATATTTTGAAGATTTCGAATCGAAACATCAAATATCGATATATTTTTTCTGGGTTTTTATTTTGGCAACCCTAACTCAACGCATCCCGCACGCTGTCACCATACACAAACAAAATAATCAATTAAAAATCTTTTTTATTCGTTTTTAATATTATTTATTTTGACACTCCCGAATAAAGGCCAATGTTTACTAAATATTATTACTAAATTATTTATGAATTTCTTTTTACCCAATACGGTTGTTTACCAGTTAGCCCATTACGGTTGATGTCCTTTATATCTGAACTAGATCCACTACTGTCATTTTCAGTATAGATTAATTACCTACATATGATTCTTTATATTTTATCTTCGAAAAATTCGTTTAAACTATAATAGCATCTTTTTATTAAAAAATGTTTTAACTTTTTCATAAATATGTTTATTTTATCTTCTTTTTTTATTAATTCAGGTAGTTTGTTATATATTTTTATTGACATTGCATAGGGACTTGTTGAATGTAATTTTAGTCGAGAATGTGGTATGTTTAGTCTTGATTTGTGTCGGAGTGTGTAACGTGATTGTTTGTCCTCGCGCTTTGTATAAAATTCTTGATACTTACGAACAAATTTGCAGGTTTCTAATATATATATCCTGGGAAGTGTTAAGATATTATAATTTTGGAAGTGAGGTTTGCAGCTGTCAATTCGATCAATGTTTGCCGGGATTCTAACTATTTTTTTTTGAAGTGTAAATAGTGAGGGTGCATCTGTGCTATTACCCCAAATTTTATTTTTACACTTACTATTTATATAACCACTTGTTTTTGTTTGATAAGCTTATATTATACAACAGTTTTATGTATGTGCGTCACTTTCACGTGAATAAACAGATTTTCCATCTTTCTAAATATGGAGAACAAAAATTTATGTTTTTGGGTTAAATCCGCAATATTTTTCTAGAAAGGAGGTCCCCGAAGAGTTAGGTAGCGGTGTTAATAGTACACGCATTTGGCCAGTTGTGTTTGAGCACCATGTGATATTCTCTGGTGTCCGCGTGACAATAGGGGCGTGTAAATTGCTACCTATCAATCGAAAACACTATAATTAAAATTTGATCTTAAAATTAGTTATCTTATCTACGAGTATTAAAGAAGTCAGCTCTCAAAATTAAGTTCTTGAACTGCAGTATATAATAGAATACCTAAATATACAAAGCCATCTAGTGTTAAACATGTCGTGTTTAATTTTCAAGTTCACTCAAACTAGAAAATTAAACACGACAAGGTTTAAGAAGACGAGACTTGAATATATAAACAATTTCTTTCTGTATACACGAGTTATTTCAGTTAAAACTAGCTTTAACTTAAACATAATTATTTAAGGTTTTCTTAACTAAAATAATCAAGATCTACATCGCGTGTACTTCGTCGAAAACTAATTAATTTCTTGCAACTACTTTAACTTAATAAGATACAATATTTTTATCACGAAATAATTTGAGCTTAGCTTTTAATTTAATAAGAGTGCCATCAGAACTTAATCAAGTGGTTGAAATATTAAAATATAAAAGTGCTTTACTTTAAAATTGGGTATAATATCCGAACCATGTTCAAAAGTTTATGATACTTGTTAATTATAAGCATGAAAGACCTTTTAAAAGTATGTTCAAAAATTGGCTAGGGGTGGGACAAGGGTATACAAAATCAACAGTTTACTAATTAAGCTTGGCAAACGATATTTCAATTTCACGCCAATTGACTGATCAAAGGTTCATACACCCTGATTAATCATTATTATGAACCATGCAGGTTTGTTGGGTAGAAATAATTAATCGGCTATACGGCAATGTGGTGTGGATGTGAAAGATTAATAGAATATTGATGTGACTGATTTTATACTGTAACATACTGAAAGTGAGGTTATGATTTTTGTAAACGTATTATATGAATATAATACGCATCATTACGAACCAGTTTTACAATGAGACCCTTTTTTTTCGTTTTTTTTCAGATTTGGTCCAATAGGAAAAATTCTTCAAAATGATGAGTACAAGGACCCCTACACTTTACCCCCTGTACTTATACCCCCTGTACCCTTTTCAGATATTGCGATTATTCTGTTATACGTAGGTATGTATAGTGTAGCTGATGATACATTGGCATTATTTCCTTGATCTGCCCAGCTTTTTACCAACTATATTGGGATCAGCTCAACCAGTCAAACCGGATTCAGCTGAATACTAGACATCCACAACCACTGGGTAACACGGTACTTCTTGTAAAGACTTGTGTCAGAGTTTCTGGCTTCTGACTATTCGTAATGAATGTCAAAGATCTCCAAATGACAGCCGGGACCAATGGCTTAACGTGCTTTCCGAGGCACGGAGGAGTCTCGGTATGTTAAGATGGTCACCCACCCACAGACCAACCTCGGCAAGCGTTGCTTAACCTTGAAGATCGACCCGTGCGGCTGTTATAATTTAGCCACGGGCTCCTTATTTGCTGTAATATATAAAAGCTGGCAATAAGCCCATTCTTAATTCAGATGAGTACTTAGTAGGTAACTGAACTACTAAGAACTATTTGCATCCTTATCTAAGTTTTAACGCTGATGTTTCTCAAACTATTGACTTCTATTATTGCAGAAACCTTGGATGCTGACTACGAACTAGCAAGCCTACTATAGAATGTCCTTCAGACCGATAGACTGAGTGTCTAATGAAATGCCAGTCGGTCTATTCTGTCGACAACCCACCGTGTACACTTAGGTGGAATAAACGACAAGTGAGCTGTCATTTTATCTAGTGAGCTGTCAAACCATAAAAAATGGTTTGACAGCTCACTTATAGTTCACTTCGACACGTTTACAGCCGGTCGATTCTGTCGACATCTCACGGTGTTCACCTAGGCGGAGTGAACGACAATAGAGCTGTCATTTCATCTTATTTGTATGGTTTGACAAGTCACCCGTCGTGTGCCCCACCCGGGTGTTCACTTCGACATGTTTACAGAATCGCACTGCTGAATCGCACTGCAGCTCACGATGCGTTGCCAAGGTGTAAAGTGAAGTGTCTTAGCTGACTCATAAGTGAATTAGGTCCAGTAAAATTGTGAAATGACATTCTACCGCTGAAGCACCGGCAACACACGAGCGCCGAATTAATCGCGAATTTAGTGTTTATTTACCAATTCCATAAGATTTATTTTTTATTTGGGAATTTTCACATGTCGGGGCTGGAGTCGTTAAATAACGTCTTGGCAAGTGGTCATAAATGCGCGCATCGGACGGAAGTGGAAACAAGATTAAAAAATCTAATAGAAACCTGGTGTTTTTTAAGATCATTTTTATAAAAAATAACAACTAACGTAAAGCCTACACAAATACAAGAAACTCACTAGGCATTAAAAAAACTCATCCACATCGCTGTCAAAAGGACAAGTGCTCAAAACACTGGCAGCTTTGCCACGTTGAATGGCAATGCTGATTCTTTGGCCGAAGAACCATTTTAATACGGACATGAGTAAATAATCAATCATACATGACATGAGAGAAAAATAATATTTGATTTAAACTAGCACAGTCAAACAATATGCAGAGTAAACAAACGAATAGCAAAGTTTTTTATCCCCTGTTTTGTATGTACGTTTACTTAACTAAATAAAGCTTAAAGTAGTACAAACAAAGTATGTTAATTCGGCTTAACACGACGTGGATCTGAATCTATTAACTAGACACAGTTGTTTGTTCGGGAAGCAGGAATTGGAATATTTTGATGTATGTGCAAAATATTTTGTTTCCTGTTCGTGCTCAATAGTAGATTTTGGTCGTGACTTTGCATACATACCCTTATGTTCATTCGAGCCAGTCACAGGCTCTTCTTCATTTTCAATATTTTTTTTTCTGTCTGCACCTCTATTGTTAGTAATTGCACACAAATTGAGTATTCAGTGTTAGTATCTGAATCAGGATTTGCTTATACATACTGATTGACCAGATTTTTCTTGAATAAGAATTACTTTCGTCGTGGGTCGTCAATATTCAAATTTATGATGAAAAGTTAGATATTATGAGCATCTTTCCGAAAAGAGATAACAGAACGTAGATAAATATCAACGCACGCAACTCAAAAACGCCCTTTCTATTTCAATTCCGAAACTGCGCGAATCAGCCTCAAAAAAGAACACAAAGCCGGAGTTAAAAGTGACAGTTACCTCTTTATGCAGCAGTCGTACGTGGAAACTGGCGACGTCACTGACAGGCTCCCCGTTCTCCGTGACGTAATAGACGAGTAGAGAGCTGACGGGTGCCATGTCGGCTGTCACCGGGAACCTGGAACAAGTACGGATTTAGAACAAGGTAATGTAGGCAATTTGGTAAAAAGGCCGGTTTCTGGATATAGATAATATTGACAGTTTTCTAAGAGGTGTTTCTTTCTTTCTTTAGCTCCGGTGTTTCGGCTGGGATACTGAAGCAATGGTTGTCTGTGTAAATGTTGTTGTTGATATTGTGTTACTAATATAGTTAAACGTTTATTTATTTATTGTTACTAACACAATGGGTCTCATTGGTACTCGAAATAATAAAGAATTAGATATATATACCGCAGAGCAAAAACTTTGTGCCCCTTTTTACGAAAATTACGCGGACCAAATGACCGGTCCTGTGCATCTCGCTTCCATCGACTACCCGCGGCCATCACCAGGCCATCGGTTCACCTTGTGGGAGGCTTTCCAACGCTTCGTCTTCCGGTATGCGGTCACCACTCCAGAGCTTTTTGGCCCCATCGACCATCTGTTCTGCGAGCAATGTACCCTACTCACTGCCACTTCTGTTGGGCGATTCTTCGGGCTATGTCGTCCTGGAACCAATTGAATCATTTCTGATTCAATTGGTTTCAGAAAACTTTAATTAATTTAAACTTTAATCTTATGTTTAACGTTTTATTTCGTTGGAACCCAGATGAGACCAGTCTCATGAACATTTGAAACATGACAATGAACATGAACAGTTGTTGCTTAGTAAGTGATAAATGAAAATGTGCTTTCTGCAATCATCCTGAACTTTGTTGAAGTGAGAGTGTAAATTCAGGAATTTTCTATTAACTGTAGTTTGATTAAGTATTTCTGATTAAAATGTATTTAATTAGCCATGAAATACATTTTAATCAATCAAATCAAATGCGACATTCTCGTGCTATGAAAACATCATTAATGAAAGTAATAGCCACAAACTAAATGCTACTAAAGCAACTTCTCAAGTTGCCAGTAAAGTAGACACTAAGTCACACCTGCCATAAAGTGTTGAAGTAAAAAACATTCAAAATTTAACATTAAAGCAGTTTCTGGTTCAATAAAGTACACCTGCGTGCAATATATCACTGCTCCTACAGCTACACGGTTTCGAAGAAAAGTCTTATGACTGTTTTTGCACGGGCATTTTTCGGGGAAATGCTGTGTGTGCGATATTTATATGTAAGTAATTCAGTTTCCTCTCTGCTCTACCGTAAAGGTTTTACCTCAATAATAGTTGGTTTTGGTTTCCATGGCAACGGTAGAGTAAGGCCCGGTTTTCACCAAAGCGGAGAGGAGAGGAGATGTGTTGAATAAACCAATCCGATAGGCTAAGCGGAGAAGAGATGTGGAAATAACGAAATCTGATTGGCACATCTCCTTCCCTCTCCGCTTTCGTGGAAACCGGGCCTCATGCTTTATAGTTTGTTAGAATTGTTTTGTTTGGTTTTAGACTCGAGTACCCACATAGTAGTTTTCCTTTTCACAAGATTTTTATTAACTTTCTTCGTTCGTATGTCAAGCACTTCTTGTCATCTAATTATTTCGAAACTTGGAATACATATGTATGTAACTTTGGAGACCATGCAATCATAATTATGGTGCCATGAAGCGGCCGTGATGATGCAGCCGGAAGGTGAACCAAACAATATAGCGCCGTCGTATTTGGGACCATTGGATACGTATTGATAAAGTAAAAGCTTGTGTTAGAATATTTCTGCTTGTGCCTTTGTTGACAAAAGTTTGTTCGTAAAAGGTAATCAAAATCAAAAGTCATTTATTTAAACTAGGCTGTATATCAGAACTTTTTGAACGTCAAAATTTACATGAAGACAGTCCCCCAAATCGTCTAGCCCCCGTCACTACTTCCTAGTGTTTTTAACTGGGAAAAAGGAGTAGTGCAACAAACTCCCCCTCAATTAGTCTGTGTACTGGTCTGATAACGAAAATTATTTCACTGATTGTAAGCTACTAGCTAAACTACAAGCGAGCTACTATCACTTAGTGCCAATAGCTACTTTTTGAAACTGTGGGATTCGCAAAAGTATTATCATAGGCTACTTTTTTTAAGCGATGGTATTAGCATTTGGGATGAAACCGCAGGTACAACCTAGTTGTGCTATTAAATAAAAAAAGTGTCACTATAACTTTGATAAACTATTTTAAAAGGATGTAACATAAATTGCGGTTTAGTGATTAATAAAATATGGTAGTTACTATCGGCGCACATGGGAATTTAAAATATGGCGGAACATGAATAGGTATTTGTGTTAAAATGGCAATATTTTAAAAGAGCTTGCGTTACCCTGTTTTAAAATTTAGCTAGAATTATGGACGTTATGGAATATATTCTTTTACATTCGAGTATCTAACAAATGAAAACTACTTCCACATTATGCTTTTCAATTTAATTATGGAACCCAACCTTATCTTAGACTCAAGACAGATTTACTTGAATGTAAAACATTTAGATGAAAAACACTACAAAGTTCAAAATAACTTTAATTTCGGAAGTCGGTGTTTTTGGTTGCTTCTTCGTTATTTGACATCGACTTCCGAAATTAAAGTTATTTTGAACTTTGTAGTGTTTTTGGAAGTCGGTTTCTTTTTTTTGTGAAAAAGTTTTTTATTTTTCACTTTTTAGTGGTATTTACCTACACCTAACAACACCACTGGAAAGTCACAGGAAAGCAAAAATACACAATTTCGTATACATGGATGATTTTTCCACATATTTTTTCCAGCTATTTGGATTTAATAACCATACTACTGAACCGATTTTGATAAAATTTCAATGGGACCATTCGGGAAGTATACCCTTTCCAACAAAAAAGATTAAAAGAATTTTTCAAATCGGTTGGCAAGCGACGGAGTTATGCCCGAACAAACATGAAAAAAAAAATACAAACATCCGATTTGAGAACCTCCTCCTTTTTTAGAAGTCGTTTAAAAAATGAACTTGATCAAAACTCACGATCAAAAAAAACGAGGTAATGTAAAGGCAACGGAAAGCGAATAGTAGAACTGAAACTTCCCGTGACGTTTTTATCGACTCCAAAGCGGTTATGTAAACAAAACAAATGCCAGCTACGTGTACTCGGGCTGCTATAAACGAGAGGCCTTTGTTTCCCCGATCTTACTTGTCAGACCCAACGCACACAAATCAAAAATTTTCTGCCGACAATACCAATATTTGTCGCGATAAATCTTAGGCTGTTTTTCCCAACACTAGAATGTTCGAGTATTCCAGTATTCGAGTTATTTGGTCCAAGGCATGTTTATTGGACGATGGGTTTTATACGATGTCCATTTATAACATTGGTAGTTGACCTAAAAGCATTTAGTGCTAAGACTAACAAATTTATGGGTTGATGTTGATGTCTAGGCCCGTTGTGGGCTACGTTTATTACCCTTTGTCTGTACTAGGTCCTTGTATTAGATTTAGATTACATTTCTTTTACAGAGACAGTAATAAAATTTATATTTTTATAAAATAAAACAAAAAAACTCTTTTGGGAAGAAGTTCGTGCTATTCAACAAACAATAGGTATGCAAGCTCACTTTAAATATCACAAAAACCCTGCTTTCATAGAAGTTCCAAGAAAAAATGATATTTAATTTCAAATTGGTAAATACCAAATGGTTTTCGTGGAGTATGCATTCATAAAGCTTCTGATGATTTCCAATTTGTAAATATCAAATAACATTCGTGGTAGTTATGGTAGTACTCATTCACTGATTTCCAGAAATTTTACTAAAGAATTTTATTCTCTGCAATATGCAGGCTTCAAAATAATTTCCTACATGAATGATTTATTGTCAGACGTCTTTTTTTTATTTAACAGCAAATTCATTGATTGATTAACATACAGTTTTTGATTGCACACTTTTTATTTTGAATAAAAAAAGATAATAGTTAGGTATTTGAAGTAGTTTCAGGTTTATCTTACGAATAATCAGCAATGACATTCAATGTGGCAACGCTGCCAGTGTTTTGGGCACTTTTGACTTTTACAGCGATGTGGACGAATTTTTGGTGCCTTATGAGTTTTGAATACTATGTGTTATCAGCTTGTATAGTTCCATTTTGTAGTTAAGTACATTCTTTCGTAAATGAAAAGCTAGAATCTATCAGGTATATCATAATAATATTATTTGTACTGGTTTTTGTATATACTAGTATGCAAATGATATTATATTACATTATCGTTGATCTCTTAGTAAACAAAAAGCTCTAAAATATAATTCAAAATTTTTTATTACTTACTATTCCTTTTTATTATTCGCACCAAGAGAATTTTTTCATTAATTTCGTCTCGATCCCGACTGCATAACGGCAGGAATTTATTTCGATATACGAGTACATGCCCAACGGACATTTAAAACCGTTGTTTTTTCAATAAGTGAACAATCGAAAAATTTGCTGTTATAAATTGCTTTTGATCGCATTTATACCCTTTGATCCGAACATTTTCTTTCAATTTATTTGGGAATACGCTACGGTTTTGTCCATGTATTAAATTTTAAATTGGGAGTAAATTGAGTAAATCAATTTTAGACTTGTGAATTTATTTGCAGTTGATTTATGTAATCGTGTGTACTTTTCAGTCATTTATTACCTTTGTGAAAGTTCATTTATTAATGACATTTATAAGGTTATAGGCATGTTATGATTTTAGTACTCACTGGAGTTAAGACTGACTGACACTGACAGTGGAAAGAGAGGATCCTCCGACCGGACGATTGTTGTGTCTGGTGGGCAACTGCCCGATAGTTGATATACGGTCTGTTGTTTAAGTTCAAATCGCACCGTAAACTCTGATACCGCGATGCAGAATTTTGTTAGTAGTTGGCTGCTTGCGGGACAGATGGCGTTGTGGTTATTTTTGTTGCCGTAAAAAAATCGCCTAGTTTTTCTTGTGCCGGCATTGATGCCACTACGAACGCTACAACGTACAGTGATGTATGCGTTTTAAATCATTCTCTACAGTCAGTCCTTCACTTTATAGCAGAACTGAAAATTGGTATGAATGTTGGGAACACCATTATAAATAAATTGTCAAAAGTCCCCATCGGTCGACATTTGAATTTGAAAAACTTTTTTTGGTCGCGTCAGGTGTAAAAAAAGAATATCTTTTTTTACACCTGACGCGACCAAAGTCAAATGTTGCGAAAATCTATGTTTTTCATTTCTCAGCTAAACGGTAAGGTTTTATTATAAAAATAAGAGAGACAAAAATTGTTCATCATGCAATTATCTATAAAAAAAATGTTGTTTGATATTTTCCTAAGAATCACCATTTTGGAGATAAAAGTAGCGATGCAAAAAATTTAAAAATTGCTTTTATATAGTATGCACTACCCGTGAGGTAGTGTACTTGGCGCGTTTTTTTTAACGTGGTTTCCCCAGTAGGCCTATTCCACGATCTATTATGAGTGTAAAGCCTCGTATCCACTAAGCAACATTTGATGCGCAACACGCGACGCTCAACATGATCAGCATCTTATAATAGTGTAATAGTTATATTTAAATCTAGTTTTACCTCCGTTTTATTATGTCAAGTTAGGATGACCAAGTCTAGAGCTCAGCTGAACCCATCAAAGGAGAAAGTCTCTAGTTCTTTTTTTTTTTTTTATGAATGGGCTAGCTCTTGACCTCGATCACGCCTGATGGAAAGCGATAGATGAGGTCCATGATGAAAGCGAGCGTGCCCAGAAGATGCCCTGAGGCACTGGTACTTCCACGCGTCGACGAAACACAGCAGGCTGTTTGACGCCGAACTCCGGTGGGAGGGTGGTCGCGAACCAGGCGGGCGTTAGCCCTACCACCGCAAGGGATGGATTGGTCAGTCTTATAAGGTGTTAGGTGAGACTGTCCAGGATGCGCCGAGCGCTCGGTTCAGTTGAGTGTCTGATGAAACAAATTGCGCTACACAAGGAGGCTCCTTCATGCATCTCAAAATTAAGTCAAGATAAGTTCTGCAATATCCCAGGCTATTGTAAAACCCTTGGCAATGCCTAACATTGTTACAACGTCGAGAACCCGTTTATAGCCGGTACCTCCTATAAATGTCGTAACTTCATCATATCTGAATTACAAAGACAGATAACGTCACAGTGAAGTGACCCTATTAATTTTACTGGGTGATATAAATCATGTAATAAATCTTTCAGGAATTCTTGTTCTTGGATTAGGAAGACTCTTTCTCTTTTTATTTTTTTTGTGCCTTCCAATTCTTTTATACTTCCGAGATTATTTTCTGTCTTTGGGAATAGTCAGAATGGTTGGGGTAAAATAACAACACTTAAATAGGCCGTTATTGTTTTGTTAAAACTGCGTAATTTTTTTTGACAGTAATTCTAAAGAAATATTCTAAATTGTAAAACTAAAAACAATAGCAGTGGATTTAGTAGGCTTGTGAAAAAGATTTAATCTGAAAATTGACCCACACAAAGTAAACCTTTGTTGTACCAACCAGTTTCCTTTATTTTCCATGAATTTCCCTAGAAAACTCATAAGCTTTATGTTTTTCTCATACGAATTATAAATATTATAATGTCTCCGTTATATTTCATGATAGTAGATAAAGAACGCCATTCCTTTTTACACTTTATCGCCCTTCCTGCGTAATGTTCCATACATGTTTATTCATTTGATGCTAATGTTCTTTAATGTGTTCTAAATACTTTTATGTATTTGAAATATTTCAAAGGATTTTATTCTCTATGTACTGATGTATTTTGTGTTCCTCTGCGAGTCGGTTGATATCGTGTACGAAAATGATATTTTTATAATTATAATAACAATTTTGAAGGAAAACCTTTTGTTGTTTTTAAAAGCTTTTATTAATAATATGCATGACAAAGGTACAAAATAGAATGGCTGGCTAAGAGAAGCTTATGTGTATATGGAAGAAAGATTTTTTGAACTTTAAGAAACTACAGTCGTTAATTTTGGGAGTCGGTTTAAAAGAATAAACGAGGCCTCTGCTCTGCAGTGGAGCCCGTGTGGCTTAAAATAAATTTTCTTGCTAAATATGTATTTGTATTTTTCTTTCGTCTCAATAACTGTGATAATGTTAAATATATCAACAATTTTTAAGAAAACTGATACCATCATAATCACACTTAATCAAAAACTAAATTCACTTAGAACAAATACCGATATCAACCAAGTAACCGCTTCTATTTAAAACTTAAACAATCAAGTTTGTCACAGCAAGGTGACATTATTCAATGTACCGAACCCATCGGAACTTATGCTATTACCGCCAGGGTACGGGCCACCGCGTCCGTTTAACTTAAATTAATTTTAAACTTCCAACCCTTAATCAGCTCGTAAACAAGTAGTGATGATTATATATGTATATACTTATGTATCAATTAAAGAAGTTTATTTATATTTAGTTTTAGGAACTTCGGTAACTCTGTGAGATTGTCAGTAACACCGAGGCGTTACAGGCTTTTCTTGAAGAGTTAACTAATTTTATCACCCGTACGCAAAATAATGTGCTTGGACGTTGCAGCCACCAAGCCAAGGTATACGATGTTTATTTTTGTATTTTTCATTTGTATCGTCTACCCAGTAGGTATTTATTACTTTGTGCAACTCGTGAAACGTTGACGCTTGTCAAAGATTTTTCTTCTCAATTGCCTCATTAATCTGGTCAAAAGCTCGTGACTTATCGTCAATAACTTTCTATGGTATGAAAAGAAAACTTTCTAGAAAACGTTTTGCAAAAACTGATGCTTCTAGTCAGACACAGACAAAAAAAATACAAAACACGCACACATAGATAAAAGTACCAGTTTCTCTGCACTTATATCTACAGTTCTTACAAAAGCAACACATTCATCGTCTTTTCAAAAACCAATTCAGTTTTTGCATAAATAATAATAACCAGAAACAGACATAATTCAGAACGTATGTGCTGCTGGGTGCCATACATCACCAAAACTGTCAGCCAGCTTGATTATTACTGCATTTATATCTGATCCACTCTGTGAGATTTGAGTGTTTTGGTCAAACGAATTTATTGGAAAACTGAAGTTTTTATGAGTGTGTTGTAATTTTGAGGTCCGGCAGATCTTTATTGTTATGTCCGTAGGTGATGTGTATGTCCTGCCAGGGTTGCGGATTTTGTTCGCAAGAGTCACCGCGGCCCTGGAACGCAAAGGGCATTAGGAGGAACACGGATGGGTTCTAGTCAGTAAGAGTCCGATACGCCCTTCCGCTCCACCCAGAGCAGATTCGATGATTTCCCATCCATAAAAAAACGTGATGTATAAGTTATATGAACTACTACTATTAGTGACCATCAAAATGATTGATTTTAGTCATAAAGTATAAAATTGAAAAACCTTTATAATGATGGTTCAGAGAAGAACTGTACTCTTTTTGTATACCAACATCATTTCTAATTTTTTAGAAGTACAATCGTGCACGTTAGAAATGGAAAAAGAGGTCAACGATAAGGCCAGCATTTTAGTGCTGCCTATGAATTTCTAGCGGCAGTAAATAAAAGTAGGACGTAGTAAAGAATTCCACACATCTACGTAATAATTTAGACATCAATCTGAACATCGCAGTTTCTGAATCCAGCCCAAGCTTTTAAACTAATTGGTAGTTCCTAAAAGCATCGTAGAGAAAATATCTATTTTCTGCTCGTGTAATTTTACGATGGTTTTCTAGGTCTACGTAGTTATTGCTTCTAAAATATCTCTCTGAAATTATACCTACTATTTCTGGTGGAACCTGGTTTTTTATCATAATCCTAATACCTTTTCTATCATTTTATACGAGTCTTCTTCATTTAAGGAACTACGGTCCATTAAATAAAGAAGGCTATTATCGTAGACCTTTGCTCAGTTTCTGTTAGGATATTGCAGCACAGGAGCAGTGCTGCTGTAAAAAATAGTGCAATTTAACACATCCCAAAACATTCTACCCACCATGCAGAGTATTTTTTGAAATCATCAAATTACTTCTTCCGCTCCACCCAGAGCCCTTGCAATGCCCTTTGCGTTCCAGGGCCGTGGTGACTCTTTCGAACAAATTCCGCAAAACCGTACACAGGCTTTCAATGAATGAAGTTCATAATAATTTCACCACGAAGGATTTTTCGTTTGTTTCTTTATTGCTTGTAAAGAGTAATCACATGTACTGATCATATTACATAAATAATAGGTTACTTTTTATCCCAGAATATTGCTCAGTGTCTGAAGGATGGGCCACAGAAGCAAAACTGTGGTTTATAAAATGCAAGTCCGCTAAAACACATTCCAAAACATTCTCGCCATATCCCAGTACACCACATCGCAACTAAACTAACCTAATACATCACCCACCGTACAGCGTATAGGTTTTCAATTAATAAAGCTCAGTGTTGCGGCGCGACAAGGCAACAATCAATGTCATGTCGCCGGTATTCGGTCGGATACGCAACATGTCGCCTCGAGTTCCGTTACAATTAGCAGTGTTGGCGACAAAATTAAATGAGCCGTTGATGGTGTAAATGTGTGAATAGGTTCAGTTTGATGAGATTTGTGGTGAAAGAATTTGATACACAAGAGGGCCTATTCTACAAATTTTTAAGCAATGTTCGCATTCGTATGTCAGTTGCAATCCGTCAAAAATGCCTGCGAATGCGATTTGCTTAAAAGTTTGTAAAATTGGCACCAAGGTGAAAATATATGTTGTTGGAAAACACTGGCTGACACTTGGTTTAACAATGCCGCTAACATGAGCGACGCCACATTGCGACAACGCGTTTTCTTAAAATGAGAGTAGTTCTATATTAGCTTTACATTATGAGACAGTTTTCATGAAAGCGCGCTGTCGGTCGCATTGTCGCGCCTGACTGTCCTTAGAAACACAAAAAGCTAATGTTTTAGGGTTCCGTACCCGAAGGGTTACCTACGAAACCCTATTACTGAGTCTCCGCTGTCAGTCCGCCCATCCGTCCCGTATAGGTAGACCGTCTGGTATAGGTAGACAGTTGAAAATTTCAGAGTGTGTACTTCTATTAACGCTATAACAAAAAATAATTAAAAATAAATTAAATTAAACATTTTATGGGGCTCGGTTTATGGTACGGAACCCTTCGTGTGACAATCCGTTTGTCGCATCGGTTTTTATGTTCTACATTTTTAGATTAACCTACATGAAGTGAGTTTTACAATCAGAAATTCTCAGTAGCAGTAAACAATCCTATGGGCACAAATCTAAGTTCCCGGGAGCTTAGATTTGTATCCAAGGGCTGGTTACACAAGAAAAAAAAAGAATTAATTTGTTCAGGCTTGATGTCAGTAAGTATAAAATATTTTCGAAACAAGGTTCTTGGAAACGGATAATAATTCCAAACTTTATGTGACCTTGTTTTGACCTTGGTAAACTTTGTAATAAACAAATCCCTGGAAGTTACCTTAACTTTTACCTACGCTAAGTTGAAAACTGCTTACAAAAGTTTCACGAGTACTTTAATTATGTTTATTTTTTCAATTCCACTTTCATTATTTGTATACAATTATTTTCAAAGTACCTAACTGTACCTAATATATTTGTCGCAGCCACCTAATTTAATCAGCCGTTTCATTAAAAACCTATCCTTTTTATTGAACTGCGCCGGTTGATCAGTGACACAAGTGACATGGGCAAGACATTAAAAGACCTAGGTCGCTGCAAAATCGCGCATTTAAATGAAAAGGCTAGGCCACCAATTAAACGGCTGTTTAAGCTAATTGGCTGCGACATATTCATTACATGAAGTAAACGAGAGCTACACTTAACATTTGAAAAGCTGTAGAAGTTTTCATTTTTCTAGGTTCTTATCATCATCTGCCTAGCCTTTTCCCAACTATATTGAGGTCGGCTTCCAGTTAAACTGAATTCAGCTGAATATCACTATTTTACGTGCAGCGGCTGCCTACCAGACCTCCTCAACCCATTAACTGGGTAACACGGTAGTTCTTGGCAAGACTGGTATCAGAGTTTCTTGCTTCTCTGTCTATCCGTAACGACTGCCAAAGATCTACAAATGACAGCCGGGACCAACGGCTTAACGTGCTTTCCGAGGCACGGAGGAGTCTCGGTATGTTAAGATGTTCACCCATCCACAGACCAACCCCGTCAAGCGTTGCTTAACCTCGAAGATCGACCCGTGCGGCTGTTAATATTTAGCCTCGAGCTCCTCTTCTAGGCTCTTATAATGAGATAAAATTAACGTTGATTTGAAGGTATAGACTATTTGACTTTAGTGATCGCTGTATTATCAAAGTGACCTGCAGTGCGATTCTGTAAACATGTCGAAGTGAACACTTGGGTGAAGTTAACGACAAGTGAGCTGTCAAACCATACAAATAAGATGGAATGACAGCTCACTTCGTGATTACTTCACCCAAGCCTTCACTTCGCCATGTTTACAGCCGGTCGATTTTGTCGACATCTCACGGTGTTCACCTAGGCGGAGTGAACGACAATAGAGCTGTCATTCCATCTTATTTGTATGGTTTGACAACTCACCTGTCGTGCGCCCCTCCTGGGTGTTCACTTCGACATGTTTACAGAATCGCACTGCAGAATCGACCAGCTCTGTATCTATCATACTTGACCCTAACTCTTGACACTGCGTGTGATGTTACTACCTAAGTATCTAAAGTTTTCATTGTAACCGTAAAAACTGAGCTCAATACTTTTTTTATAAAACAAATCTACACGAGTTTTTCTGCAAAAAAACGACGATAACATTTAAATAGACAGAAACAAAAAACACATAATTCAGTAGACTGCAATCAGCCTTAATTTTTATGTAAATTTTAATACGACCTAAAAGCGTAGGTAGGTCCGTAGGAAAATTGGTACAATGTCGGTGTGACCCCAGAGGCTCATTCATCAAAACAGTCATAATCTTGTTTCCATCCCAACACGGACACATTGAACGATATTTTTTATTCGTTCATTCGTTCGTTCCCTTTCATTTTATAGATCACCAAAACATTAATTTATTTTCGCGCGCTTTGAGTGAATTGTTCGAAAAGCTTTGGCTGTATATTTACGTTATGATGTATTAAGTTATAAGCAGGCATTGTTACCGGGAAATGTTTTTACTCCATAAAAAATATTAATGCACGTGAATATTTTATGACAGTGGTTCTGTTTGGTGACCTATTGTTATTTGAGCACGTGAGTTGTCAGGTGTTAAGTATTCATATTATAGGGCTTTTGTTTTCGTGGTGATTGCAAAGTTCAGTATTTATCACATAAGATCATATTTTATCTGTGCAAGTATCTACATTTTGAATTATGCGGTAGGTATGTGCACCCTGAGTGGCCAATGCGTTAAGTTTTACTTCTATTATCCTTATCAACAGCTGCCTTATGTTCTTTTCTATGTCACTAAGTTACCAAATTGCCAATTTACAGACAGCCGAGTTTTCATTGCGTTTATTCATACAATTTTAAAAGAACACAGTACATTTAAAAGAAATGCACGAACTGGCACAAAAGACCCGTATTCAAATAAAACCTTATTTCGCCTTTAGCTACCTACTTTAAAAAATGGGGTCAGCATTTAAATATCCTGCCCGGCCGATTCCCAAAATGCATATAAATCACGGAGAATAACCGTCTCCTCTCTCGGACGCTGTTTTTATTGTATTTCTAATTCCATTACACGGAAAACACTGTGTTTCATTCTCAAGATGGTCTGTTTTATAATGTTTAAATCAATTGGACACGGTGTCTGCACAGTGTGATAGATGGAAAATGGGGTTTTATTTCTTGAAGATGTTTAAAGTACTTTAAAAGATAAATGAGCTGGTAATATTTTGTTATTAGATACTGTAACTGATTTGTAATGGTTAGAAAGATACTTAATTAACAATTTTCATCAGTCATCAAACTGATTAATTATTTAAAGGTTTGTCAAGTACCATTTTATAATAGCCTTCCATTATAATTTGAGGAGCTCGCAGCTAAATAATAACAGCAGCACGGGTCGATCTCCAAGGTTAAGCAACGCTTGACAAGGTCGGACTATGGATGGGTAACCTTAACATACCGAAACTCCTCCGCGTCTCGGAAAACACGAAAAGCAGTTGGTCGCGGCTGTCATTTGTAGATCTTTGGCAGTCGTTACGGATTGTCAGAAGCCAGAAAATCTGACTCTAGTCTTGCCAAGAAACCGTGTTACCCAGTTAATGGATTGTGGAGGTCTGGTAGGCAGCCGTTTCACGTTAAATACTGGTATTCAGCTGAATCCGGTTTGACTGGGAGTCGACCCCAATATAGTTGGGAAAAGGCTAGGCAGATTATGATACCTTATGGATTTGAACTGAACAATTTGATTATTTTTTCAGCATCTGGGCAACTCTCGCAAGCTCTAGTGAGACCAGTGTTTTACGATTGATTACGTGACATTTCGACAGCTTCTGTCAGTCGCAAACATTTCTAACGTTTTGACAATCGCTTACTACATACCGCTGACAGTATGTAATTTGTCTAAAACTTCAGAGTGCCAATTCTGCTATTTTTAAGCAACATTCGCATTCGCATGTCATCATGTCAGAAATGTAGGAGGGAATTTAAGGTTAAAATCTGTCAAAAATGTTGGGAATTTAATTAAGGCTTTTTTGACAGATTGCGACTGAAATGTCAATGCAAACGTTGCTTAAAAATTAGTAGAATAGACCCGCTGGACAACTAGCCATGTCATTAATCATACTGGCTGTCTATTCATGATTAACTCCAACTAAGTTCGTGACGATAGAAAATAACTACAAAAGAACTACTAATTCTAGTACGGAAAAGACCATTCAACCATTCAATCGCATTTAAGAGCGTTTACGACATACGGCATTTCGTACAAACTTTCAAGTCTTTATTTTTCGAAATGAATGAACCGATTTTAATGAAACTTCCCACGCATTAGCAGGATACATAGTTCTAAAAAGTTATCAGAGAACATTTTAAAATTCGCCACAAAAACATTGAAGTTCTCGCACTCGAATAGCCAGAATACTGACCATCAGCAAATACTTAACCTAAATACTTTTCCTTGCATAATTAAGCTCATCGAGAAAACACTTCATCTCTTTAATTGCCTGAACTTTATCAGTCCTTTTTAACGATGCCGCCATGAAGGTTTTAATGGATTTTTCTTTGGCTAATTATCGGATGCCACGCAAATTAAATGTTTATAGGTAAGTTATAGCAGTACTCTTTTAATTATGGTTACTGGATTTGATGTTATGGTAATGGGATGTATTTTATACCCGACTGCGTCGGAAGGAGGGTAATGTTTTTCGAGCGAATGTATGTATGTATTATGTTTGTATGTATGTCCATTTCCTTGGCACGCTCTACAGCCCAAAAGGCTGGACGGATTTTGACATATGAGGTGTCGTTGAATTTGTCAGAATTGGAGTAGTGACATAGGCTTTATAAATGAAGGAAATAAAAAAAAATTACTTTGTCAAAAAACCCGACCGCTAAAAACTACAAAAAAGTTCCAAACAAGTTTTGAAGCAGTCTGATGCAGTTCGATCACCGGCCACAAACTGCATCAGACTGCTTAAAAAGTGACTTGTTTGGAACTTTTTAGTCGTTTTTAGCAGTCGGGTTTTTTGACAGCCTTTGTTTTGTGTGAAGATGTTAAACTAATTTTCATTAACTTACAAATCAAATCCCTTTAATTTTCATTTTCATTTTCATGAAGCGTCTAAACGTTTCAATGGCAATTTTGAATTACTCGGCGTTAGAATGAGCTGTAGTGTATGCTTAGCTATGATCGAAACGTCCTGTTATTTATGTTGAGTATATTCTTTTTTTGCATGACAAATCGAGTAGTATCGGGTCATAAAAGAAGCCAATAACGCGTCACTCAAACATCCTGTCAAGTCACCTTATGGATGGGAAATGAGCCTGAAGGCTGAAATAATAAACTCCTTCAGACTTCATCGGACAAACAAAGGTACATAATGCTACATAAGTTATAATAGTGTGTCATAGATGCATACGTTACAAATGTTATGATCGATTATCTATCGACAGATCATGATTATGATTGACAGATCGTAAACAAGAGGAAGAAATAGAGTAGGAATCTTGTTTTTATATTATTCATCACAATTTATATGTTTGGTTTTAATAAACTTGGCGTATTGTATAGTTAGATTGGTGTAATAAACCTCTAGGAGGGAATACGTTTTCGAAGCACTTTTGAAATAGATCTAGACTATTTCAAAAGAGACAGGATCAGTTATATGCAAGACACATCTCGAAGCTCTAAGACCCAATATTCAAAAGATCTTCGATGGTCTAACCAAATGAGTTTTCCGAAGAACAAAGAGGGACCAAGATTGGAAGAGGATTGTGCGTTTAATGAGTACCGGAGGAATAAAACTGAGTTTATAGGTTATTTCTCTTTTACGAGGACGTTGTAAAGCATTTGAAATGCAGTCAAATTAAAAGTTAAAACTCAAAATAATCCGTAATTTAATTTCGTTTAGTAACAAGTAAACGTACGGAGAATAAAAGTGCGGTTTTATTTTATTAGTTTTGTGTTAAATGACTCTTTGGCAGTGAGGATAACCTTTGTGAGTATATTTTTAAAGAGAAGTGTAATTATTTGGTTAGGTGTTTAGCACCGTACCCGCATTGAAACTATTTCGAATGGCAAACAATGCTACAACATTGTAAAAAAAAATATATATAAATATTTATTTTCGACGATTTTCAATAACAGAATACGTTCTGTAATTGAAAATCGTCGAAAATAAATATTTTGATTTGATTTGTGTCGAAATGTCCGTCACTGACAGAAAACCGTCTTTTATTTCGCGCACGTGATAAGTTATTTTTTATTGATTGACAATGTTTTCACTTGACGACTTTACTTCCAAATGTCTCGGCCATTATTGGCACTTTAAGGTACCGTATTGTTGATTGTTGTAGTGTATACCTGTTAACCTGTACCATATTATATACCTGTATCATAAAGCGTTATAATTTTGAAAAAAAGAAATCAAGGTAGCGATGGGTGGCTATGCCAGCTCCCGTAGGAAACTGTTTAATAAACCCCTTTGTAATGTGCATTCGGGTAAGATAATCAATTTTTATTTCTTTTTTTATCATTTCTTGAAAAGTTCTACAAAAAATTCAAACGTTCTATTCTTAATCTCCTTTCAGGAAACAAAAATTACATTGAAGTTGACATTTTAAAATGTCCACCTTGCACTTTCTCTGGTCAGTCTTTCATGTCTGAAGATCGTGGTCATGGTGAGATGTTAGTCTTGAACTGACAAAATAATGGTCTCCAGCTGGTTCTTTAAAGACCAATATAAGTGACTGTATAACATTTAGGTGTTTCTGCGTCTCTGAGCTGCATCGGGGTCCTTTTCCCTCGACGATCAATATTTCAAGACTGTCGTCTCCACTTTTAATTATTTATGATCTTAGCTGAGTACACGTTGATAACAAATTGTTGATAGGCGCTCTGTTATTGTCACTTGAGAATGTATTGATATTATCATCTGCCTAGCCTTTTTCCCAACTATATTGGGGTCGACTGTCAGTCAAAACGGATTCAGCTGAACACCAGTATTTTACGTGGAGCGGCTGCCTACTAGACCTCCACAACCCATTAACTGGGTAACACGGTACTTCTTGGCAAGACTGGTGTCAGATTTTTGGATTTCTGACAATTCGTACCGACTGCCAAAGATCTCCAAATGACAGCCGGGACCAACGGCTTAACGTGCTTTCCGAGGCACGGAGGAGTTTCGGTAAGTTAAGATGGTCACCCATCCACAGACCAACATTGGCCAGCTTTGCTTAACCTTGAAGCGGCCTGTGCGGCTATTATAATTTAGCCACATAAAAAAAGTACATAAATCGGGGGCAAATCGAAACTTTATACATATCAGAATTCATTTATACAATTCAAAATGACTCACGTATAATTAAACCGGCACAGGTCGGAGTCGTTCGCCGGCGGAGCGGGCACGGCGGCCCAGTGCACGGCGCGGCCGCCGCTCGTGACCGCTGCCAGCAACCGCTGACGGCACCCACACGAGGACCACACGCTTGCGCTCGCTATGCCGCCCGCCTGCCGAATTAATGGTCAGTTTGGTGACTAATGAAAAGTTACAATGGGGTTATTTTTAGTTCGTTTCACTGTTCAGGGATTCGTGACTTACGTTTGGAAAACAGAATGTTTTTTTTTTAGCATTTTTTTTGGTTTGACCCGAAAATGTGTTCAGTGCCTTTGAGTATGTGCTAAATAAATGTGCAGTTTCTGTATTTCTTTTAAATTATAGTCGATAGAGAACAAAGTTTGTGAAAGTTAAATAATAATAATATATTTAAGTCCTATCTAATCGAAAGCGAGCTCTAGTTATTAAACATAAGGGCCATTTCAGTCTTGGTTTTTGTTTTCGAATCTACTAAGAAATGAAAAATATAACAATTCTTGTTTATACTGACATCATTCCCTCTTTGTCATTACCATCATGATTTCGATGTGTAAAAGGGATAGTGCTATTCGTCCCGTAATGCTCCGCCTCTCTTTCACAACGGAATCGTGTTGGCATTTGCACGTCATTTTAGGCAGTAACAAACTAACTTCGTACGAAAGCATCAAGTTATCACCTTCTATTTACAGTCTTCAAAACGCAAACGCTAACTCCCAAGTCTAGGCGCAAAACTTGCTCCAGAACCCTTGTACATAAACCATTAAACTAACAACCAAACAAGTTACGTTAGTGCAACTGTTAATACCTGCAGAGGTGTCGGCAAGTTTTCTACAAGGAGGTAGCATTTCGACGTGGAGTTCCATCGGCGAATCCTTTCGCGAGCTAGGACGTAGTGGGTTTCAATCTCTTTACCTTCGACAGCTACCAACTCCGCCTGAAACAATTGAAAGAGCAATGTTATCGTTGTTGGTGTTTCAGTTTTAATGTACATACATGTTGTAGGTACAGTCATCATGTCTATTTTAAAGATATTTGTCATTTATTTTCCAAATTAACTAATAATAACACGTTTGTACGTCAAGTAAATAATATAGACGAGACCGGTGTTTTCAAGCTGACTAACCTGAGAAGAAACAAACTCAGGTCAGGGTCTTATTTAAACTCTATACAATGGTTAACATATTATTATGGTCATCTTAAGAAAACCAAGTAGGCAATATCTGTGGCAATAAAAAATTGAGTGGACATCCACTGACTGGACACCCAAGCAGCACGCAAGCGTTTTCAACATCAATATACCAGCCTATTTGGAACTTAGAGTTCTTTTAGAGACGTACAAGAGTGTCAAAAAATGATTTTGTCTTCGTAAGAGTGATTAATGAGTTATTATACAGCTCAAACTGTATAAAATACTTATTGAGGGATCCGCGTAAGCTTAGAGTGCTTAAACAGAATATTAAAACTCTAATATACAACTTTAAGTATTTCGTGACACTTCAATCTGGTTTTATCGTTAAAGCTGTATACAGACTGTATTTTACATGTAATCACTTACTTATTACAGCTCTAAGTGTTATTATAGTATCACTTGACACTTGTTTCTGTACAATGGTAAATGCAAATTCCGTTCTCAAACTTATTTTTATGGCGTAATTGTACACTATTGTAAATACAGTGGTTTTATGACTTCCGTCTGTGAGGGTGTTTTAAAACTAAAAAAATAAATGACAGCTATACTACAACATTAGTCTGTATTACTATGTGTTAGTAATACAGACTAATGTTCGCTCGATTGCATTAATTAATATTTTCATTGTGCACAAAAACAAATATGTGGAAAAAAATAAAAAGATCTGGTGTAGTCAAGAGGAGGATTGAAAGGGAATATTTGAATATTACAAATTATCAAACAAATAACAGTTACGATAGTGAACTATCATTTATTGAGGTAGATAGAGATCGTCAATGCCATCGACGGCCAACGAAGAGGGTTCCGCAGCAAAAACATCAAAGCCAAAATGGCAAATGTGTAGATTTAGTTCAACTTTCGGAACCTGAAGATGATATATCTTCATGCAGCAGCGCAAGTAGATGATGATGATGACGACGAATTTTCAAGTTGTTTCTATATCTTGTTTCTTCTACATTAGACGCGTACAATGTCTGTGTCACTATTTTGATCCATAATCGCTTTCTTGGCCATCTTAACTAGCCCTTTGATTCCCACAAACTTGGTACAATGCAAAGCCTGTTTTGCCCTTTCTCTATGGTTTCTATAATTTTAAACGGCATATTTTCCTGAAAATAAAGTAAAACAGGTACAATTCAGGAACATAACACAATAATAATAATTAACAATTTTACTTAGGAATAAAATAAAACAACTAAGTAAGTAACTCTTAAGACGAAATGCGTGAGCGCTGATAAAATATTATTGATAAAGTGAGGAACGGATGAGTCATCTTGAGCTCAGGGTTTTTCATTTCTTATAAGTAACCCTAAAGAGAATTATAAGTTATGCATAAAGAACTGGTATACAGCCTAAGTAATAAAATATTCTATTTAAAAGCTGATTAAAAGCCAATAGCTGTTCAATGTAATCTATTACTTACTTAGTACAGCTATTCAGACTACAATACTCTGCAAATACCGTTTAGGCTGTTTAGCAAATTATCGCCATTTTCGAATATACAAAAACAAAATTTACAGCAAAACTAAAGGAATGTTTTACAACAGCTAAAGCCGTATCATGATTATCAGCTTGAATAATGATCAGTGTGCCCTCACATCTATTACTTTAAAATTATTATTTTTATTCTAACCTAAAAAACAAACATTTACTTACCGTATTTAGTATTTTTCTTTATATCAGCTCGATTATTTTGCTGGCGCGTAAATTATTTGCCGGAAACCATACGCAGGTTCACAATAAATTTAATTTGCACTTTCAATTCACCAATATACACCATCAGATAAACAAGTCCACGAATATCTTTTACTTCTAGTAATAAATATTAATAATAATGTCACCATTCAGTACGTTTCCTACGTATGTCATCGAAAATAGTTAGTTTTATTTTGATTCCTTTGTAATTCTCTTCAAAAACCTATTTAGAACACTTTTCTTTACAAAGTTCTTCTATGATAATATCTGTAGTATAATGGTTTCCTTGTACACTGAATAACAGCTGTAATACAGCTATTGTACAGCTTCTCTATTGCTTCCACAGCTACTATACAGCTCTACTAACGCAAAAAGCTGTATAATATGGGCCCTTTTTTTACTTATAAGGATTGTATAAGCGCTTAAACAGCCTTTATACAGCCTGAATATACAGCTTCTAGTGTACAAACGAACCTAAATACAGCTTGTATACAGCTTGTAATGCTACTTGGGCAGGTCCACTCAAATCTGTGTATATCGGCGTAAGCATTCGTCAGTAATCATGTAGCTCAATTTAGGGCTCAATACGCTGTTGGGACTCAGACCTCTTCTTTGATTGTTTGAAGTAATCCACGAAAACGGTTTTGTGAAAATTTAGCTTAAATGGAAAATCCCGGTTTGCTAACGATGTTTTCCTTCTTGGTAATACAATGTTTGTAATTAAAATTAACTAATATTTAATCAATATAGTCACTAAAAAATTCTAAACAAAAAAAAGACGGTTCACTAAAACTGGGACAAACTTCGATTGAAGATACCAAAAAATACAAATTCAGAATAAATTTTATTCAGCTAGTTGTAAAAATACATTTGAAAATAAGGAACCCAGCTGCTAACTTTGCAAATGTTTTTTAACTAGAAGCTGGATAAAATTAATTCAGAATTTGTAGATTTTTGGCGAAGTGGGATTTTTTTAGTCTTTCTTGAAAAAGTTGTTTTCAAATTCTAACTTCCCAGAATAATCAAAATGAATGTAGCATGTAGATAACTAGAGTTGTTTTTCTTATACTTAATATTTTATCTTGCTGTTGCCAACGGGGTAATGTCATTCATGTTAATCCAAAAAGTAAGTACGTATGGTTCGATTACGAATATTTTTTTATTTAGTTTTAGAGAGCACACTATCTCTAAGTGCTAAGGCTTAATTTTATTATTTACTTTTTATAGTAAATGTTTTATACTTATAAACGAGTATGTATGTGTTTTATGGACCTTAGTTGCCTGAAGTAAAGGATAAATTAATAAATAATTCCCGAAGAATTCGTGGTTCCTAAGCCACAGGAACGAAACCGTGGGAAAATCTTGATGAACATTGCGTTATGTTCATCAAGATTTTCCCACGGTTTCATAAATCATCATCATTTGTTACAAACAGTTAGTGGTGTTTATTTTAGTTCAATCACAGATTCAATTTCACCGACAGCTTGAAAATTGTTTTTTTTTACTTTTAGTTGTTTTTCAATATAAAAAATATATATTTTGATATTGTTCCTTTACTCTGTAGCAACTACAGAACACCACCTTTAATTAAAATATGACCACACACTTTTGGAACACTCTGTATGTAATAAAAATTGCCTTAACAAACATTTACGATTTGATTGCATATCTTCTTAAATAGTTGTTCTTTTCATTCAGGACTATGTTTGTATCACAAGTATTAATGTTTAATCAATCGCACCATAGCTGTGTTAATATTTATGTATATTAAATACTTATATTTAAAACCCAAAAGAAATGTATCCGGGCCATATGCACTTTAAAACCAACAGATTCATGTAAACCACATTTTATAAATTTAAAAATAATGACATTCCCATCACTGTATATTTATGAACTAGCATTAGACATTAGAAATAATATAAATAAATATGAAACATTAAAAAGTACCAGGCTGGCAAATACACTTCGTGCAATACGCCATAGAACGGCTATGTTTGACAAGAGTGCATTTTGTATGGGCCCCAGAATCTATAATAAATTACCTAGTAATATAAAGGATGCTGTCAATTTTATATCATTTAAAAATAAATTAAAGATGTATCTAATTAATAAAGCATATTATAATGTAAATGATTATTTAAATGTTAAAATGTAATAAAGATTAAAATTTGTAATTTGTTTGTAATTTGTAATTAATGATGAATAAGTAATATTTGACAATTGCATGTAATAGATATTCCAGTAAAGAAATGATTATTATTATTATTTCATTTTCCATATTCAAATCTGATTTGTCTCTATACGTGAGTATTGCAAAACGCATGATGTCATTTATAAACTACAATACCCAAACACTGTATTGCCATCTCTGTTTATTCGCCCGTTAGAGAGCAGGAGAGTAATTTCAGTAATCAGTTTATCAACCAGTCTATACAAGTATAATACTTCGCTTATTGGGTTTTTGCTGATACGCCGTTCATTGCGATACATTTATTTAGTGCTATTTTTTATCTAATCTTTAGTTTTTAGATAATACATACGGTTTGTTTACCCTTTCTGGTACAATATTGATTATTCATAATCTTAATGGTTTTGATAATATTATTTAGCCATTGATAGGTACGTTTGTTTGTGTTTTAGGCATACCTGTACCTACTTCATTTTAGCGGGTCTTTATAGATATGATGGATATTAAAACATTCGTTTTTGCTTCAACTGCATCCATACTTATAAAAAATTATCGTATTGTTAAGTTAAATCTTTAAATAGTTAAATCCAATGTCGAGTCGACCTTAGTCGACCGACTAAGGTCCACTGGTAGAAAATGCCTAAGGCATTAAGGCCGCCTTTGTGTAGTGTTTTTACTAGTGCATTAAGTTTTAATAAATAAATATGGTGGACTCCCAAAGATGGCCATTTTTATGAATTCCCATGATATAGGCATCAAATAAAAGGGCTTGCTGCAAGGAATACAAAAAATAAGAAAAGTTAAAAGACGTACGGCAATGCGCCACCGGTACATGGTGGACATCCCACCCACACGCACAAAGCGTTTTGGGACTACATTCATTGTGCGTCCAGCTAAGGAGTGGAATTCCCTGCCAGAGTCTGTGTTTCCTGATAGCTACAACCTGGGAGTCTTTAAGTCAAGAGTGAATAGGTTACTTCTAGGCAAGCGTGCTCCATATTTGACCACATCGTCGCTTACCATCAGGTGAGATAGTGGTCAAGCTCGTGTCTATCAATAATAATTTTAAAAAAAGTTTGTTTTAAAGTATTTTTGAATGAATAATTCAATTACTCGTTTACCCTTGCATTGGAACGTCAGCAATTACTCCAAATGAGTTTATCCGCTGCACATACATCCTGCACACAGTCAAGTAGAGTGCCAAGTTATACAACGTTTAACAGAATAAACGCAATACCTCTTAAGGTGTCATTTACTCATCATTATGAACAACTTTCAGAATGGGACCAACACTGAAATCACAAAAAAAATCGACTGCTCCATACATTTATGTGCGCATAACTCGACAAAATGTACTGAACAGTTGATTTTTTTTTGGACGATGGGATTGGTCCCATAGTAAAAGTTGTTCATAATGACGAGAACAATGACCTCTAAAGAGGCATTACGTTTATTCTGTTACAAGTTGCATGTATATGGAATACTACAGGTTTCTATTCCCCAAGGAGACCCCCACTAGTTACACGTTTGTGAGTTTGAGAACTATTTCTAAAATGCATACCTATGTTCTGGGAACCAGGAAACCATGCTCTAGGTAACCATATAAAATGTACCCACCACTTGTGCTAGAATTTTAAACCGAGCTTTTAAACTGGATCCATAATGGTTTTGTATACTTACATTCTATGGCTTGTACGAGACTTACTCTTGGGAAAGTGTGAGCTAAATATAGAGTTTTATGGAAGATACATGTAACACATTCTATAGAATAGTGTTGCGTCACTAAGAAATAAGTGGTGATTCTTCATGTCAAGCTGGCTTCATGCTTAGTTAATATTGAATTGATCCCATCTGTCAATACTGATATAGTAATCTGAAAAGGTTTATCATTTCCTCTTTCTAAAAGACAGACCTAAAAGAATAAAAATTTATACTTTTGTTTAAGGTTCCTGAAAAAGTGTTGGTATGAATGGAATTTGAAATAAAAGTCCATGTTTGAATAAAATACATACATTTATTATGACACTTGACATTTCAAGTACGGGAATACTTGAAATGTCATGTAAGGTACGACATATTTAATGCTAAGTACTTACTTTTTAGTATTTTTTTACTGCTATTTTACTTTATTATTTTTATTGATTATACCATACTACATTTTGTTACCATTGGTCATACATTTGACTCATTTTATGCTTTCTATTGCAATCGTTTTAAAACGATACTTTAAATTCCTTGTTTAGCAAAGCATTTGTCTTTCCTCCTTCAAAAGTATTTATCATTTTGCTATCACCGTCATCATCATACAATGCTATACTTATTAAGTGCGCTAAAAATAAAAAAATAAAAACAGTGGTTAAACAAAATCACACAACTTACGTAAAAAAAGTTTTAAAACCCTCACCAAGAAAAAAATCTAATACCTAATAAGAATAATAAATTGATAACCTTATAAAAGATATAAACATTTAAATATAATCAAATAATAAAATACCATTACAAAGATTAAAAATTTAAATCCCATCCATCAAGAAAATTAAGATAAATTGGGGATTATCTTAAGAGGCGCTCGAAGCATCATTCATCATCTGATTCGACGAATAAAAAAGAAAAAAAATATACCTACACCACAAAATAGCATCATTATCTAAAGGTAAAAACCCTAGCGTCACTGATTTCTCAAGTGGTTCTATTGTCTTAGCGACCTTCAATTGTTTCATTCAGCATTTTCAATGTTGATATTTTCCACCATTTCTGTCAAGTTATCCTGTGGCTCTTCCATTTGGTCATTGGTTTGAGTTTGAGTAGAATTTTCGGCAACTTGGTTTCTTGTATCAATTAACTTTTTACCGAAGCGTCTACCACGGCATCCATATCGGGAGTATGGGCAAAATTCATGTTCTTGTTCCCGATTCGCAGTTGCTGACTCATTAGCAGGAGGTGATGGATTGCGACCAGACTCAAAAGCATTGTCGGAAGTGTCGCTTTCATCGATGGTAAGGTCAAAGACGTATTCTGCCCAATGTTTTCCAGTGTCTGGACCATGTAGACCGTGACTTCCTCTGCGGCAGTGTGGTCCAGGACGGCCGTGTGGCCCATGACGGCCGTGTGGCCCATGACGGCCGTGTGGCCCATGGCGGCCGTGTGGCCCATGACGGCCGTGTGGACCATGATGGCCATGTGGTCCATGATGTCCGTGCCATCCGTGACGCATTCCATGGTGATGTTTCCCATGCCCATGATGATGCTTTCCGAAACCATGTTTTCCAAAATGACGTACACACTTCCCACTATGTCCATGTTTTTCACGTCTAAGATTATCCGATTGCAAATACTCGATAAACTGCCTCACCATCGCGTGTTTTTCACTTTCAGTATAAGTTACTCGCATATTGAAGAAAAAAACTGTATGACTATCAACAAAAGCCGTCGACTAGTTTATGGCACGAACAGTCGTTCTAAGGCTTTATATACCTTTATTCAACGTGAGTCATCGCTAAGCGGCCGAGTTATATCGGTATTGATAGTGAGTACGACGATAAGTGTTATGCGAATTTGAACTCTGTATCTGGAACGTAGAGTTGACAGTCGTAGACCTTTCGAATTGAAATTCTGATTATTTGATTACAAACACTTATAAGACTTCACTGCCAATAAAATTTGTTTGTCTGAGAAATTAATTTAGTTCATTGCTCCTTGAATAAACTTTTTTATATCCAGTAAGAAAATATTTGATCATAAGAATTTTAAAAAAATCAAAGCATCAAGTGCTAAAAACAGATTGTTAGAGCTTGAATTTAATTGCAGGGTAAAGAGTTTGGCTGATATTTTAAAATTAAGATGAATTAGGTTAGGACAAATAAACACAATATTGCGGAACAATTACACAAATAAACACAATATTGCGCAACAATTACACAATTGTCGCAACAATGACACAATATTGTGAAATGTGTGTGAAAAGTATAATATTGCGCAACAATAATAGTTATAATACCCAGTTTTCCTGTTATGTTTTTGTAAAATATGATCTCATATGCAATGCATCCGCCCTGTTTTGCGAAATATGATTAATACAAAAATTGTGCCAAGATCTTGTAGTTTCTCTTACACCAGAATATAAATGTACTTATTTGGAATGATTGCTCCTTTTATTTTTGTGAACGTTGGCCAAAATTTTGTCTAGTCTTAGTTTATTGTGTAGGTAGCTGTTTTCTTATTGAAATACATACTTTTGACTATTTTTACCCGGTATGCTCACGAGTAAAAAAGATAAATCCGGATAGTAAAATGGGCCGAATATTTGCTTGCCTTAGTAATGATCTGATAAAGAAAATCCATTCACTTAGGGAAAGCTATTTTTAACCCCAAATGAATGCACGGTTCAGAAAGAAAGTCTCATTTAGAAAGTCTAAGGCTTACTCAGGATGGTTGCGGATTTTGTTCGAAAGAGTCACCGCGGCCTTGGAACGCAAAAGGCACTAGGAGGAGCATGGGTAGGTTTTAGTCAGTAAGAGTTTGACACTCCCTCCCGCTCCACCCAGAGCGGAAGGGGTCATTTGATTATTTCCAATCTTTAAGAAAAAAGGCATTCTCAGGATTTAGGTTCAGTTTTTTTTTTACAAAAATTGTTATCAAAGATCTAAAAAAAAACGAAGTCACAAATATTAAACGAGCATTGATTGCAGGTAGGATTGTGGAGAGTGTACTTGACTAGTATTGGTGACGCCTTAATCATTTCAATTAGTAGTCGTTGTCTTATAATTTATGTAAGTAACTATGCTTTTGTGTGCTGTGTTTTCTATTCTTGCACTAAATAAATATTTTATCTATATAACTATCTATCTATATATGTATCTAGTCACCGGAGATACGGTTGGAAGCAGTAGTTTTATCGAACATAAGTTAAACTGGCCAGCTATTTGTCAATGCCGGAAATTATCCCAAGGGAACATATTCCCGGGATGACGAGTAGCATAAGTGTTATTCCAGACTATTATCTATCTTTGTGCCAAAAGTCATCTAGATCCGTCTAGCTGTTCATAATAGTAAAAAGAAAATAATAATGTTTCTAAACTTATAATGTAGCGAAATAGCAAGAAAATTGCTTTTATAAACAACGTCTTATAAAAACTTTAGTTCTTTCAACTCATACTAGATGGCTCTGTCATAAACACCCGAAAAAAAATAATTTTACTAAGCTCAAATAAAAATTCATGATATGCTACAGTACATGTGAAATAAGAAACGTTTAAAGGCTCTTGCAGACGAGCGCAATGCGACAATGTGACAAAGCGTAAGGGTTTTGCGATAAATATCTGTGTTTTTTGCACGTTCTTCTTCATAGAAATAAACGCTTTGGAACGTGCATGTAACTTAAATTATTTGAAATAAATGCTTTGATCTTGAATCTTTGAGTCGATTATGAGAAATTTGCCGGAGGAAACACATCGGGATGAGTGGAAGACTGTCGGAGAGATTTTTACCTAGCTGACAATATAGGTTCACAAAAAAAATCTAGAATAATTTATATGAAACGCACGTGACATAATGTTATTTGTCTTATTGTCGCGTCTTGTGTGTCTTCGGGACTCTTAATACGAAAATCTAAAAAGATATAGGCATAGTCCATTCATTGGCATTGAGAACCCTTTTTAGAAGCATTGTCATAAATATTGATCCCCTTGAGTCGCGTGGTGGCCGCCGATACAGAATTTTATTGCGTTCTATTTTATTTTATGTTATAAAAATGAATTTCAGTTATTCTGTGTGAAATTGAGTCGTGTTTAGAAGTTATTAAGGTAATGCTGAAGTCAAATAAACTGTAGTGGACATAATGTTGTTATTGGATAACATTTCTATAAAATAAAATTTTATTTGATTATTGTATTTATTATTTTGATACGGTATTTGAAAAAAAGGTTTGAGTTTATAGATTTTTAAAACTTCTATTTTGAGTGCATGCACTACATGCGGTCTTTGAACCTGGTTTTTTTTTCGAACTCACTTTTCAAGTAACTACAGTACAACCTACACAACTTACAACCTCCTTACAAAATAAATATCATTTATCACAATCTTACTTGAAAAGTGAGTTTGAAAAAAAACGGACAAGTGCGAGTCTGACTCGCGCACCGTGGGATCTGATTGATTCTTGATTTTTTCGAGTATACTTTACTAACTCAGTTCATAAACTATAAAAGCATTCTCGTAACTCTGACAAAAATATAGCAAGTGAGATTGAAGGACAAACTTAACTTTTTTGTTGAAAAAATTATCTCCCATACATCAATGTACGTCACGGTCAATTCTTCAACCGTTTGTAATCGGATTTTTTTTATTAATTATGACATAACTACAAATACACAATTGTCAGACTTTTTTCTTTATTTGTACTGTAAGAACTATCTTTTAACCAAATTTCATGATTAATTTTTGCTCAACGGAAAATCCTTTGTAGGTTTTGATACCCTTGGGAGCGTCAAAACATGCGCCATGAACGGAGCATTAAACAACCATATCTTTAAACTATTCCAAGGAATAGCAGACCTGAGTATATAATATTAATTTCAGCTTGATTCCTCCACGCGTTCTTGAGAAAAAGGGTTGTGACAGACGCACAGACGGACAACAAGGTGATCCATAAGGCCCAATTGCGCTGTTCTGCTTAGCACTGGACTAACGGTCTAGTCGAGGGCTAACTTTGCAAATTTGCACAAAAACGTTAACGTCCTGGCTAATACTATATTTTTAGTTATTTCACTAGCCTCTTAAAAAATACCATTCTGCATATTTTTAAAATAAGCCTTGAACTAGGCCGTTAGCCCAGTGCTAAGCGAAGCAGTGCAAGTGGGCGTAAGGGTTCTGTTTTTGCCGACTGAGGTACGGAACCTAAAAGAATATTCATTTTACCGACGTCTGTTAAGTTACGTTAAATAAAAATATTGGAATCTTACATTTAGGCCCATATTCCAAAACGTAAACTCCAACTCCATCGCAGCTTGTCATTGAAGTTGTAGCGGCATTCATGCCGCCACAAAAATCAACGTAGCAGAATCAACATCACAACAAATGAGACTCGCAGCGCCATCTATCTCGACAGCTGCGAACTAACTTCAAAAATCCTAAATCGCGATATCAAAGTTTACCGTGCGATTAGAACATATGCAAAGCCCGAATATCAACTCTCGGGCAGTTGCCCACCGGACACAAACAACCGTCCGGTCGGAGGATCCTCTCTTTCCAGTGGAGGTATGTGGGACTTTACTCTCTGTTCCACCACCTCCAAAAAGTTTTTGCATTTTTTGCTCATCTCTCGAGTACGAAAACGTCAATTAGACAAGCTTTCATTGGTATTTTCGTGTTCATGTTGGAGTTCGAGTTGAGTTGGAGTTTACGTCTTTATTTTAGAGTCCATTCTCTGAGATAACCTATAAAAAGCCTCTTTCAGTTCCAACACCACGAAAAAACCTATAAATGAAGATCCGCTCCTAACCGCGAAGTTTTATACAACTTTATCAAAACGGAGAACGTACAGAATGTTTCCCCATAATAATTTCCACTAGACTGGCTATAATTATTATTGAATAGAAAAAAGGCTTTCAATTCGTCTGACTTAATGCCTTTGACGCAAGTAATACGCTTCAGCGGTAATAAGCTTAAGATTTTTTTTATGATTGACTTTATTAGTTCAACTAAATTGATTCTTATGTTGATGTGAACTGAAATGGTTTTCATTTGCTTTTCTTTTTTTATTAGCTGAGAATATGATAGGGAACAGATATGTGTAGAAAAAGGAGAGGGAGGCCTTTACCCAGCAGTGGAACAAAACGGGCTAGATTAGATTTAAGAGTATGATGGTATTCATAGTCTTTATAACTTAACAGCCTTATTTATAAAAACCTTATAACCATTACTTAGCTAAAATACCGATAAGCAGACTCTTTATTCAAAATTTTGTATGGAGAACTTGAATTTAGAATCTCTTGCACAGTATTTTAACTAAGTAATGGTTGAAAAGTTTTTATGAATAAGAGTGTAAGACTATAAATACTGGTTCTTAGTAGTATGAGTGGGAGGAGAGTAAAGTAAAAGTAAAAGAGAGTAGAGTAAAGTAAGTGAGATGTTAATTACATAATTACGTCTCACAAGATTGGAATTCAACATCATCAATATTGTAGATTACACAGTAAATATATTTTAGTTAATTAAATACAAATGCAGAACAGATGGTCGATGGGGCCAAAAAGTTTTGGAGTGGCGACCACGTACCGGAAGACGCAGCGTTGGAAGACCTCCCACAAGGTGGACCGATGACCTGGTGAGGGTCGCGGGTAGCCGATGTACGCAAGACGCACAGGACTGGTTGTTGTGACGACACTTGGGGGAGGCCTATGTCCAGCAGTGGACGTCTTTCGGCTGATATGATAATGATGATGATATACAAATGATAAATTATGTCCAAGAGAGTGGTGCATATTATTATGGTAAATGTTATTATATGTCCAGATTTTTCCTGGTACATTATAGAATAGTGATCGCTTTAGACTTGCACCAGAACGCAAGTTAAAAGGGTCGGTGCCAAATTTACTGGAAACCGACTTCAAAAGAAATCTGTTTGGCGCAGGGACGTCTGCGTCACAATGGTCAGTCCACACTAATTGAAAAAACTGGCCAAGTGCGTGTTGGACCACACATATTGAAGGGTTCCGTACTCGGGATTAATATTTACGCATGCACAGTATCAAGTGTAAAGTATTTTTATGTTATAGTATTTCACAAAATATCTATAAAACAAAAATATTTCCAGTTAAAACTTAAGAAGCTTATATCTCACATTATATAACTGAAGTATGAAAGAAAGTCAGGTGTTTTTCTTATCAATATGTAATAAAAAGCCCAAATAATTTCATCGTATTTTTATTTCAATACTCTGCGAATCTTCACCGTTGCGCCATTGATATTTGATTTGATTTACATTTTTATAAAGATAATTATTTTGTTACTACGTTATAAGTTGTCTGCTGCGCCCTAACAGGTTAATGTACACATTTATTTAAGCAGTGTCTATGTATATGTCGCAGCCGACTAGAAGCATCCGCCGTTTCATTAAAAGTCTAGCATTTTCATTCAACTGTGCCGTTTAATCAGCGACATAAGTGGCATGGGCAAGTCATTAAACGATATTGAACAAAACATGTCACTTAAGTCGCTGAAAAATCGGCGTATTTAAATGAAAAGGCTAGACGACCAATTAAACGGCTGATTAAGCTAATTGGCTGCGACATATACATTGTGTGCAATAAATTAATTAATTAATCTCCGAGTAAAACGGTTGCGTGGAGTTTGGGCAGATGGAACGGAAAAAATATAAAGATGCCGTTTTTTTCATTTGGCAATGGAACCCTAAAACTACCCTGCAACCCTGCACTGGTACAAAAAACTTATTGTTGCGCTGGGGAGCCGATGTGCTTTTCTACGATGAAAGAAAAGTAAATGGAGCGAAAATCTCGTAGGATTTTGCGAATAGGACATGGAAAACTCACCGACCGATGGATGGAAATCCCATAGTGTGATGAACTGGAGCCCACGTTATAGCACTGAATGTGTATTATATATTAAAATATATATATAATACACATTCTTATATCCATATTTGAATCATTTTTAGTCAGTTTTCTTAGACTAAAAAATGATGCAAAAATAATAAGCGAGAAAAGCCACATGGATGCGACGTCTAACCTAAGAACTAAAGATAAACATGTTCAACCTTATTTGTAAAAAAATAACCATAATTCTGGTGAGCAGATTTTTGATTCAATTCGAAGATTCAAATTCTCTATGAAAATTTGAAATTAAAAACGGCTGATCAGTATTGATACTAATTTATAGACTTTTTTTTATGAATAAGCCTGAATAACATTTAAGTAACATTAAATGTGTAATCTTTTATGATTATTAACTAGAAAGGGCCAAACAACCCTTAAATGTTAAAATCATAGAATTTTAAATAGAATAAGTAAGTAATTTAAGCCTCAAATACATCACATTTGCTTGACAAAGTATAAAATTGTGAAACTTCTTGTAAATGAAAGATTTAAGAACAATATTATATTCATAAGACTGTTCGCTCCTCAGTTCTAGGTAATATCTACTTAAGTTTAAGAAGCTTAAAAATGCGACGAATACAGAAAACTTAAATTTTTGCTTTATGTTAGTATTTTTATTTAGAATTCTATCACGATTTGATTTATAATCTCCAACTAAAAGCTGTAAGGACGAGCTTTTTATGCATATTTAGTTATTAAGTAATGGTTATATATTTATTTGATCACGATAGCTAGAAAAAACGCATATTTAACGAAGGACACAAAAACTCGCCCTTAGAACCGATTTTTTCATACTATAATTTATACTTATAGAATAAAATAATGTTTTGACTGATTTTGAATAGAAAATAATATTTTCTATTAGAGGCTTGCGATGCCTCCTACTGCCCGACAGTTGATATTCGGTCTGTTGTACAGAGTGTTCTAGAAGTGTGTGGTCATATAAGGATGGTGTTCTATAGTTGCTAGTAAAGAAACAATAAACAGGTGTACGTTCAAATCGCACGGAAAACTCAAAAAAACGTTAGCGTTTCTTGTGGCGGCTGCATTGATGCTTTTACATCACTCCCCTTCGGAGATCGGAAGTTGGTGGACGAGTCGAAGATATATCTTGAAATGCTTGCCAGGCCAGTAGGTTGGTTCCAGTGAGTTGGAACCGGAAGTCGCAGAGTGCACGGTGAGTCCTTTTGCTCTGGGCAACGGAAGAGAGTGTCAGACTTTTACTGACTAAAACTCATCCGTGTTTCTGCTAATGGCCTTTGCGTTCCAGGGCCGCGGTGACTCTTTCGAACAAATTCAGCGACCCTGACATTTGTGCCCTACGCTTTCCATAGTCAATAATAGAAAGAGCGATAAACTAGAAAAGTTTGTGAATAAAAGAATATATCTTTGCAAAGCCAAACGAGTCATTAACTGTGACAGTTAAAAAGCACAAAATCAAGCGCATATATCACTATAACTAGGAAAAAAGTACAAATAAATCGTTTATCTTAAAATATTCTATTGCTACACCTACATACATTACTAAATGAATTATCATCTAAACTTAACATTAACAGAATATCTCATGCAATTCTTAATTCATAATAATAAACGAGCTTCTCTCGCTTCATCGCATGGGTAATCTCCCACCCAAGTTGAAGTAACTCAAACTTTAATTTAAGTTGCGAAATAATCGCGCGAGACAAAACCAAGTACTTGGCGACGACTGCTTTCACTAAGATATGAAATCTCAGTCAGTTCAGATGCTTCTTTCAGTTATTTTCATGTCTTTGTTAAGCTGGCTAGGTAGTTGAGATTCTCGTTAGGTTTGAATTTATTTGGTGGGGTAATAATCCCTACTTCCCTACTAATATTATAAATGCGAAAGTAACTGTCTGTCTGTCTGTTACGCTTTCACGCTAAAACGGTAAAATTTGGCAAGTATAATATGTGCCTGGGATGTGGAAAAGGACAAAGGATACTGTTTTACGCGATAACCGACATTCACGCAGGCGGAGCCGTAGGTAAAAGCTAGTCTAAACTAATATTATGAAGATGCTACATGGTTTGTAGAAGGTTTTTTATTTCTAGCAGTGTTGATCCGATTATGAACACCTACACTATTGCTGCGTGTCCTTTGCTTTGATTTCCGTCCGATTGTAATTTTATTTAATCTTGTTTTGTCAATAACGGTAAAAGCAGTCATATGTTCAGCTTTGTTTTCATCAAAGTAATCCAATCTAAGTTACTACTGTAAGTCATCAAATTCTTAAAAATATCCTGTTTCATTTTATTTCAGGACTAGTCAATTCGGAAAATCTTCATCATCTTATTGTCCTTGTCCATGTTAATTGAAGTTGGCGATACACGTTTCCTTGTTCCATTCACCCATCACGAATTAATAACATTCACTACGTCTTAATTGAGGTAAATGAATTTAAGCTTCGCCTCCACATTATCTTTCCTCTCTACAGCCAATACAATTCTCATAATTTTATTTACGTATTTTCCCTCGGAAAATATAAATTTAGATTAAAAGGCGTGTATCCCTTCCTTTCGCCGATCGGACCCACCCCGGCACATTACGCAGCGAACAGTGAATAACTTACACCTCATTTGTTTTCTATTGTTCCTTTATCGTGTCCCTTGAAACATGCTATATTCTGTAGTAAATGGAACTTTTTTAAATAATAATATCCAAAATTCGGTGGATCAGCGTTTAGTTTGCGCTCCAATGAATTTCGTATTCGGGTATTCTTAGGTTCGGTTATGTCTTGTATATTGTATCTTGGATGTATTTTTGTGTTCTTTTCAGCAATGGGATTATTGGATTTTCTACCTTAATGCCATACGAGTATGAATGATGATATTGGAAATCAGATTTTGGATAGCTAAGGTTGACAAGCCTAAGCTGTGTGTCTTAATTCGTGAACATATTATTATTTAAACTGATTACGCTTCAATTTGGGCCCATATTTATACACGTACGTAAACATAATTACATGACATCAAAAAACCTAATTATAATTACAAACGACCCAAAAACCAGTAGCACTCCTGCGTAAAGCCTCTTTTTGTAACCATGTTTACTGACCTTTAGACCACGCGATCTAAATTGAGGCTAATTTGGTTCACTGTTGAGAGAATTTTTAGCCCTTGCTTGCTTCACTGAACACTTTGATGAAAAATAAGTGCCATATACAATTATGCTAATTAGCCAACTTTATATGCTTTTGTGACATAAAAGGTAGGCCTTTTTGCACCCACAACAACCTCGGTGCTAATTTTGAAGCAATTAGAGCTCACTTACTGACGATCCTAATTAAACAATGAATTTAATCAGGGGCTTACGCTGGTGAAAGTTTTCTGCCAATCCTTTTTTCAAAAGTTAAAAGGGCTAACTTTAAATAAAATACACAGGGAAAGTTTTATAAGAGTTCGTAACTGTCGTCAGCTTTAATGAGATTGATCTAAATTCCCTTAAAAGTATTTACGTGCAATCCCTCTGAGGTGGGGTGGGAGTTTTCATGACTTTTTTTTATTTAGGACCCCCAAAATTATTCTCTGGCTCATCGTTTACGAAGTATAAACCGTTTAGTTGCTTATAATCATGATGGGATTTTATGGTGATTTGAGGGGGAAGAATGAAGTGATTCAGCTGCTAAATCATCCAGAGAGAGTGGTTTGGATAAAATGGGATTATCTTATTAAGATGGAGAGACAACGTACGTTAGCACTACATTACTTCCAGTGGGAAAGATACGGAGCTATACGTCCTGTAAAGCAGTATTACTTCAATATTATTTCCAGTGGGATAGCCCACTGGAAATAATATTGAAGTAATACTGCTTTAAGAGTTGGTGGTTTAGGCCCAGGTGAGACAGTGGTAAAGCGCGTCCCTATCAATAAAAAAAATATGAAAAAAATAAGTAACGATCTTACATCAAGCAAAAAAACACTGACAACTAAAACTAAAAGAAAAAATAACTCTTGGTGTGCTATTATTACCGCACTCGTGTTTAAACCGTGACTCTTAATGCCTTCCCTTCCATTCAGCGTCCATTCTCCATTATTGTAACAAGTCCTGTGAATACTTTTTGGAGTGCCCCGAATGATATTATTCCTTCTTATTACACTTGTTTATGTGCTTCAAGCCACCGTTATATAAATTGTCGCAGTATAAATGGGAAACCGTTCTTTTTGTCGAAATTCCTAGGATATTCTCAAAAAAATACCAAGTCTGAATAGGTCAAGTGGAAAGTTTAATGCTGATTGGCTTATCCAAGAATGAATTCTTCATTCTGGTTGGCTATAATGAAGCTGTTTAGTGATAATATAATGATAGCTGTTGCTATTTTTTTTTCTTTTCTTTTCTTTACTGTTACTCAATCAGCACAATGATCAGCAACGTTCATATCAGCCATAATCGGCGTTCATAGTCATCGTCGTTGTTGTACCACTAATATTTTTTAGATAATTAAGATGAAGAGTTTATTTGTTTTTTGTTTGAACGCGGGAATCTCTAGAACTTCCAGTCAGATTGGGAAAATTCTTTTTGTACATGATAGCCACATTCATGAGGAAGGCTATAGGCTATACGGGAATGGGAACGAGAAAACCCGGGATATGCGCGTACGAAGTCGCGGGCAATAGCTAGTCTAAGTTAATCAAGACGTTATTTTTGCAAACATCGTGATATGAGGTAATAAGTACAATAATCCTGATATAGGTCGAGACTCCTCCGTGCCTCGGAAAGCACGTTAAGCCGTTGGTCCCGGCTGTCATTTGTAGATTGTTGGCAGTCGTTACGGATTGTCAGAAGCCAGAAAATCTGACACCAGTCTTGCCAAGAAGTACCGTGTTACCCAGTTAATGGGTTGTGGAGGTCTGGTTGGCAGCCGCTCCACGTAAAATACTGGTATTCAGCTGAATCCGGTTTGACTGGGAGCCGACCCCAATATAGTTGGGAAAAGGCTAGGCAGATGATGATGAGGTAAGAACAAAGCTCGTATGATTATGAAAATCTATCCAGTTTCGAAACTTTGCAAAAATCCTGGAATTATCGCAAAAAAAAAGTGTTGTATCCAGTTTACCCTGCGACATATTACATCCACATTTATAGTATTTATGTGGTTGTTTACTCAGCTGTGGCTATAAATAGAAAGTCGATGATGTTTATTTTGCTTTCCCACTATTGAATAGCGTAACTCTTATGATTAGGTTTTGCTTATATTTTTTACTATTTGTGCTGAATATTTATTGAATGGTGTTGTTTGTTTAGGCTAGTGTTTTATGGGTTAGAATTGTTTTAGTCATTCAGAATGTTTGTTTTTACATTTATCACCTTACTATAATACACTTTCAAATAAGCAATCAAATAACATGAATAACAAAATGAAAAAGGTCGTGCATAGAAAAAGATTAAGTGTGAATATGTTTTTTTTGTATATGTTTATTAGCGGTACAAGTTGCTCAATAATGCAGGCCTAGACAAAAATCTTTTCTGTAGCGTTAACGTCAGACGCTCACGACAAAATGTATGGGAATGACATTAGGTGATGACGTTTCCTTTCCACACCTAATATCATTCCTATACATTTTGTCATCAGCGTCTGCTGAGACAAAATTTGATATGAGTCAATCGACACGAAAAGAAAAGGAAGAAGCGGTACCTAGGCAGCCTTCATCTAACAAGACATTTTCTGCCAGTCAACCGTCTGAAGTTTTACTACACAAAACAACATTAAAAAATATTCATGACGTAAGATAGCAAACCAGCCTAAAAAGACGATTAAATGACCGATAGACTCTATGAATGATGAAAATAATGAATTGAAAAGGATTTACAAACTGTGGTACAGACTAATAGAGTGGTACCTACGAGCCATGGAAGAAACAGAAATGCTGCGCAGTATCAGGATTAATATTAGACAAAGGGCAAACGAATGATGACGATGATAAAATACTAACAAACCCAAAAAACCTTACTTTTTGAATAACATTATTTGCAGAAACAATATGTAGGTATAATTCTCCAGAAGTATATGTAAACGTTACATGTGGCTGGGTCTATACCCAGAATCGACCGGCTGTACATATGTACAGCCGGTCGATTCTATCGACATCTCACGGTATACACCTAGGCGGAGTGAACGACAACTGAGCTGTCATTCCATCTTATTTGTATGGTTTGACAACTCACCCGTCGTGCACCCCGCCGAAATATTCACTTCGACAAGTTTACGGAATCGCACTGCAGACGTGGATAAGGGGATTTGTGCAACGACACACTAGACACAGCATCGTGGACGCCATTACTTGCTCTCTGTACTTTATCATAATAATGAAAAACCTCCAGTGCTTCAGTTTGACTTTAATTCAGAAAACCCTGCTTTCAAGCATCAATCTATATCTATGCTAATATTATAAAGAGGAAAGATTTGTATTTTTGTGTGTGTATTTGTGTATGTTTGTAATGAATAAACTCAAAATCTACTGTGCCGATTTTAAAAACTCTTTACTACTAATATTATAAATGTGAAATTTTGTATGTTTGTATGTTTGTGTTTCAATCAGGCAAAAACGGCTGAAGGGATTTGGTTGAAATTTGGCACACATGTAGTTCATATCCTGGAATGAGACATATGCTACTTTTTATCCCGGTAAGTGGCATGGATCAATGAAGACTGAGGAGAACTTTAATTCAGAGAACCCTGCTTTCAAGCATCAATCTATATCTATACTAATATTATAAAGAGGAAAGATTTGTATTTTTGTGTGTGTGTGTGTGTGTATGTTTGTAATGAATAAACTCAAAATCTACTGTGCCGATTTTAAAAACTCTTTCACCAATGGAAAGCTACATTATTAGGGAGTAACATCCTACTAATATTATAAATGTTAATGTTTGTATGTTTGTATGTTTGTGTTTCAATCAGGCAAAAACGGCTGAAGGGATTTGGATGAAATTTGGCACACATGTAGTTCATATCCTGGAATGAGACATATGCTACATTTTATCCCGGTAAGTGGCATGGATCAATGAAGACTGAGGAGGAAGTGGAAATTCATAGCCGCTGCTGCCTTAGTACTACAGATTTACAAGTACCAGGAGACCAAAAACATCAAGTACCAGGAAACCAGAAACATGTCATAGTATTTTTTGGGCTGGTTAGAATAAGTAAGGGTAAGTGTAGGGTAGGTGCAGGGTAGGTGTAGGGTAGGTGTAGTGTAGGTAGGTGTAGCGTAGGTGTAGGGTAGGTGTAGGGTAGGTGTAGGGTAAGTGTAGGGTAGGTGTAGAGTAGGTGTAGGTAGGTGTAGGTAGGTGTAGGTAGGTGTAGGTAGGTGTAGGTAGGTGTAGAGTAGGTGTAGTTACAATACAAATCAAGAAACCTCCCTATTTCCGATTTTCACGCGGGCGAAGCCGCTGGTAGAAGCTAGTAGGCTATATTTTATCCACGTATTCCCACGGGCACGGGAACTACGCGGGTACATATATGACAGTATGTAAGCACCGCACCTTCTGCTAAAAACCACAGCGCCAAACTATACCCGTTCTTGCAAAGGAACTTTCCTTCCTCATGCGTTGCGGTTCGAGACGCCACCTGACTTCCAACATGTGAAAGCAATTAATTATCGCATAAAATATTCATTAAAGTCTAGTTAAGCTGTTTTTGTTAGGAACAAAGAACAATGATTGAGATCTTGGCTTGTTCCTTGAAAGGAATTTTATGAAACCTTAAAGCCTTGTATAACAAGGCCATTAGAGTTAATTGCGTTGTCCTTATTAATTTTCCTTTGCCTGAAAAGTAACTAAAATAAAAGGATTTCTGTGAAGAAAGGCATGTATGTAGATGCGGAGTTCATGGATCAACCACTATCTGAGAAGAACTATCTTGAAGATAATAAAGTCATTATCTGCCTAGCCTTTTCTCAACTTTATTAGGGTCCGCTCCCAGTCAAACCGGAGCGGCTGCCTACCAGACCTCCACAACCCATTAAGTAGGTGACACGGTACTTCTTGGCAAGACTGGTGTCAGATTTTCTGGCTTCTGACAATCCGTAACGACTGCCAAAGATCTGCAAATGACAGCCGGGACCAACGGCTTAACGTGCTTTCTGAGGCACGGAGGAGTCTCGATATGTTAATATGGTCACCCATCCACAGACCAACCTCGGCAAGCGTTGCTTAACCTTGAAGATTGGTCCGTGCGGCTGTTATAATTTAGTCACGAGCTCCTCGAAGCTCCTTGATGATAATAAAGTGTTACAGTAAAAACCTCCATCTATTTACCTATCCTGTGCAAAAAAACAAAGATGGAGTCTTTACCAAGAAAGTAAATTATTCTCTATACTCATCTCAATCGAATTCTTTGGAAAACAGAATCCATTCTACATACACACAACACTCCAATTTATTCTTCAAAGACAATGACATCATAAGCATAGTGGTATTTAACGTCAAAAAATACGATCTTCATAACAATAACAAGGCAGAATGGTGAAGCGACGGTAAAAAAACGCAGATTTTACTCATAAAACAACAATAAATGTGTTTTATTACGGAATCTCGGAGAAAAGTTTTCAACTTTACGTACAGAATAGTCTGTTCGGTAGTTGGCAAGCAACTGAATCGTATAAAAACAGAAGTTGATATCAATTCGAGTTTCTGTACGGAGTTGGAGCATATTTAAATTTGATCTGATGCTGAGAGACAAGCTTCATCGTACTTTGAAAGTTTTTAGTCAAAATTATTACAAAAAAATCTCATTTTATACAATCACTGGCAGAATGAAGAAAATACTGTGAAATGTCATCAAAAAATAATTTCGAGTATAAATATTATTTGTCGTTGTACACCTTCTACTGTGTAGTCTTTTTTTAACCCAAAAGTTGACTGCTACAGAATTCCTTCTTACATTAAGTTTACCTACGTTTTGTTCCGTATGGTGTCGGACGTAAAAGAATAGCACCATCCCATCACTTCCCGTGGGTGTCGTAAGAGGCGACTAAGGGACTCACCAGAGAATGGGCAGCAGCGTTCTCTGTAGGTACATTGCTACAGCTACACTGCGATCGTCAACCCGCCTGCTGCGTCATTCGGCTTATATGATGATGATGATGATGAAACATGTTGCGCTATTGTATGTACATACAACACATAAACATAATTCCAAATCTTTGGAAACTCAGTGTAGGTAAGCTAGATTACTTCAGCAGTTGTGAGCATGCACTAATAAAATTATTCTGTGCAATCTAACTCTAAGCAAAGTTGTAATATTCTACATCCTAGAAATGAAGACTCGACTAGACAAGCAAAGTACTCCTACATGAAACGTGCAAGAATTACTGTAGCGAAAATTATGAAGCCCGTAAAAAAGGACCCACCCGAAAAATTGATAAAAAAAAGTTCCGATAAAAGTATACAAAGGGCGAAAGAAGCACATCCTTTTTCACAGAACACAAAAACCGATCAATCTATATTTCAAGATTGATCACGGGAATAAGCCAGAGACAAAAAAGTACTGTACTAAGTGCCTTCTTTTACGGCATAGAGTGATGGATAGAGAGAGCTGTCAAAGTTTCTTTTTTATATTCACTCAATATTCATCTTCCTTTGTTACGAGAATTTTGCGTTGTCCTGCGTTTCTTTTTTCTTCCCTATCCTGATATACGGGTCTTTTTGTAACTGGATTATTCGTCATCATCTCATCCTTTCCACAAGCACCTACTCCTATACTTTGTTCAACCGGATAATATTTATTTCTCTATCTCTTTTTTCTACTGTAAATGTCGAATCTTTATTTCACTTTCTCATAGTAACTAGTGCTAAAATTTTCTTATTATTATTCAGCGAACTTTGATCTGTTTAGGTCAGATTATTAACTTCGTCTGCTCAGTAATAATTTATACTTTCAAAATAGATTTTCATCGAATCCATCAATTGAGAGCTTGTACCAATAATAATAAATTCTGAGAACTACTGACAAGAAAGCCAATACTTAGAAAGTATGTTATAATACGTATTTTCCTCATATCAACAACTGCGTCCTGAGTCAAAAGAAAAAGAACTATAAGGAAAGTCGCACGTTTATAATAAGTTCCGAACGTGTGTTGTGACTTGGGAATGACGATGGGAAGATATCCTTCAGTCACAAATGAATGGATGGGGGAGAAAGGTAAAATATCAGCTATGACAGATCATGTGCATCAAATCGGAATATGGTTTGAGATACTTCGGTATCTTAAACCATATTTCAGTTTACAAAACATATAGTTAAAAGGTTCGCCTTTTAACTATATATTTTATAAACTTAAATGTAGATAAAGATTAATTTTATTCAAAAGAGAGATTGAAGACTATACGAGTAGTCAACAACCCACCACATATTGTTGCAGCTTTTCAAATACTGTGTCCAAAAGAAGAAGCGCTTTAATCGACTGCACAAAATAATTTCAAAAACTATTTAATATCCTCGAGCAACGAAGAATTTCATGCAAAAGGATCTATGTAGATGAAAAAACACAATGAAACTCGAATTTAAGTGCCATCAGCGATAGAAGTCATTACAAACAGCTCTCTGAAGTTCGGGGGATGGTAGGCGAACTTATGTAAACGCTACATAAGTTCCTTAGTAGTTTTACTAAGTGGTAACATCGATTGCTACTAATGTGTTTGGGAATTGTTGCTCAACAATCTTAGAGCCCATTTCAACTTTAAACAGTAGTCACGCCTTCGTTTTCTAATTTAAACTGCCGAAGTTCCGCTTAAGGTGTCTAAGTGGAATACGAATAGGCATTTATATGTGTAGTGTTTGTATCTATATCGCTGTGAACCTTTATTAATATGAGTTTGATTAAAGTAATATTGAAATCAATTAATATAATTATTATCCATACATGTGGCGCAGCTTAATCAGCCGTTTAATTGATGGCCGAGCCTGGCCTTTTCATTTAAATGTGCCGATTTTTCAGCGACCTAAGTGACATCTTTTTAACCGACTTCTAAAAGAGGAGGAGGTTCTCAATTCCGATGTTTGTTTTTTTTTTTTTTTTTTATGTTTGTTCGGGCATAACTCCGTCGCTTGCCAACCGATTTGAAAAATTCTTTTTTTGTTGGAAAGGGTATACTTTCCAAATGGTCCCATTGAAATGTTATCAAAATCGGTTCAGTAGTTTGGTTATTAAATCTAAATAGCTGGAAAAAATATGTGGAAAAATCATCCATGTATACGAAATTGCGTATTTTTGCTTTTCTGTGACTTTGCAGTGGTGTTGTTAGGTGTGAGGTACCACTAAAAAGTGAAAAATAAAAAAACTTTTTCACAAAAAAAAGAAACCGACTTCCAAAAAACACTACAAAGTTCAAAATAACTTTAATTTCGGAAGTCGGTGTCAAATAACGAAGAAGCAACCAAAAACACCGACTTCCGAAATTAAAGTTATTTTGAACTTTGTAGTGTTTTTTGGAAGTCGGTTTCTTTTTTTTGTGAAAAAGTTTTTGTTCAATATCGTTTAATGACTTGCCCATGACACTGCGGCGCAGTTCAATGAAAAGGCTAAGCTTATAGGAAAACGGCGGATCAAGCTAGTTGGCTGCAAAATACATTTCTTGTTAATCTGTGGGATGATGAAAATTGCAAAAAGATGTCGATAGTTTTCATACTTTTGTATTTCAATATAACAGTACAATTTAATTTCAAGATGGATTGGATAAAATAGAGGCAATTACCAAGACTTTATTACAAGCTTACTATTAACTTGTTTTGTAATAATATCTGACTAGAACCGTTATGAAAGTCTTTCAACAATTTAAAGATATTTTTCTTTGAAAGCTACTTCATACTAAAAGCTTTAGTCTAGTGAATAACATTTTAACCTAAGATATTAAATTTAAGAGAAACATGAGAAATATTACATTTTTAAAGTACCTGTGGAAAATACAAAATGAAATTCGTTTTCCCCAGTTTTAAACACTTAAAAGGGTTTTCATTAATATTAATGATAAAGAAAATATTTAAAGAGATTCGTAACAAGACTCGAATTGATAAATCTGTTACTGAAAAGCAAACTGAAATGAAAGCTGAAAATATTTTAATCCATTAAATTTAATAAGCTTTATAGATTCGAGTTTTAAAGTATTTTCTGATGAAACGTGTGTTTGTACCAAAATTTCCATCAGAAAATATATTCTATGTTTATTAAAACTCTTTTAACTTTCAGAGCAGAATAAACTAGTGAAAAGGCTTTTGCTCTAGAATTTCTGTTACCAAGTCACAATAATATTTTTTTCTCGTACAAAATTAGTGAACACAGCTTCACGAGGAGCCCCTCGTGTAGCGCAATTTGTTCCATCTGACAGTCAACTGAACCGAGCGCTCAGCGCATCCTGGACACTCTGAACAACACCGGAGTCAAGCAGGCTGCTGTGTTTCGTCGATGCGTGGGCGTACTAGTGCCTCAAGGCATCTTCAAAGCACGCTCGCTCCATCATATACCTCATTCATCGATTTCCGTCAGGCGTGATCGAGGTCAAGAGCTAGCCCATTCCTCAACAAAAAAAAACTAAATAATATTGTATTGTCTGTGCATGGGAAGCGTGCGGTGACGATGACGCGAGTTTCACGCTTTATTCACCCAAAAAGTACACATTATACACAGTATACATAGCTCATGGAAAGCGTTCGGTGACGATGAAGCGAGTTCCACGATTTTTGTTCACCCAAAAAGTGCTCAACGCGCCTAAAGAAGTTTTCACTTCAAAAAATAAAATAAATAAAATGTTTTGAGCAATACTGTCATGCCCATTGAAAACCAGATGAAAATTCCGAATGAAAATAAAACATGATCTTGTAGTAAACTGGCAAGCAAATACGAACTGATTTCCCTATCTCATTTTTTATAAGACAGCGGACGTCTATCTACTTCCTTGAGCATCCAGCATTAGTTAGTTCGGAAGATCACCGCAGCTAAGTTTAACGGAGTCAGCTTCGGTACCAGACTAATTTCATTAATCTCCTCATTGATTGGATTCGCTTGGCCGGTCCTGTTGACTTACTTTTATGGTTCTACTCAATATTAGTTCTTAAGACCAAAAGTGTAGGGGCAACTTTTGAAGTTTTCTTATTTGGCCTGTAAATTGAGTTAGTGAGATTTTTATCATTTTACATGAAAAGGGGTTTTAAAATTCTAGTTAGAAAAATGTTAAAAGATAATTTAAGGAATTTATGTAAGATTTGTCTAGAATTTTGTAATAAATATTATGTAACAATGTGTAACAGAATAATCGCAATACCTAACCTCTTAAGGGATCATTGTACTCATAATTATGAACAACTTTTATTATGGGACCAACCCCGTAGTCGCGAAAATATAATCAGCTGTTCAGTACATTTTCTCGAGTTATGCGCACATAAAATGTAATGGCAGTCGATTTTTTTTTCGCGATTTCAGTGTTAGTCGCATTGTAAAAGTTGTTGACAATGATGAATACCCCTGTATTGCGTTTATTCTGTTACACGTTGTATGTGACCACTATTATGATCACTACAAAGTTACACATATACGCAAATCGAAATTCAATATTCGTTCCACTCTACGCCCTACCATTCACATACTTCATACTTTTACTCTCAATCAAAACTAACTTTTAAATTGAATCCAAAATTACAACCATCTGCACTGCATGAGTTCTGACTAGAGTTAATTCAATTAATCTTCCTATTGGTGGATTTCGCTGAGTTTGCCAACCACCAAGGATTACATCGCTAGCTCTCGATTTAGTCAGTTAGGTTCAGTTTAGCCCCGGAATATTAATGAGGACTTCCGCTAATCTGGGTCCCTCTGTCTTTATTCGAAAGTTTTCAAATGGACTTTGAGTGAAAATCAACTAAAAGTTCGGGTTCATGTTTCAATGGAATACTACGAATTCTAATGAAAAGAGGTTGGACTTATTTAAATAGGAGAAAATGAGAAAACTTTGGAAATAGAAATAGGTATCATGAGTTCGTTTACATAGAAACTCGTGATACCAAAAACCAGAGGGCCAATTATTATTCTACTAATTTTTAAGAAACATTCGCATTCGTATGTCAGTTGCAATCTGTCAGATAAGCCTTAATTTCCATAATTTTTGACAGATTGCAACTGACATATTAATGCGAACGTTGCTTAAAAATTAGTAGAATTAGTACTCTGGTACCTCGTGGAGGATAATTCCAGGAACATTAAAACTTCACTAATATTGAAGCTATCTTACTGTCACATCATGGACAAAAATACCTTATCAAACAATTATTTCCCTGAATTAACCTTAGAGTAAAAGTTCACCAAGTTCACGAACACAGTATATTTATTCTATAAACGTGTAGTTATCCTTCACGGAAATCTTTGACTCACAAACTAACAATATTATCGTTACACAGCGCAAGACAATTCATCGTCGTCACAGAACTAGATACCTACATAATTCCACAATCTCGAATCTTCCCAAGACTACAAATTAAGCCATCGCGAAACTTGTAACAGCAAAAGGCAATCCCACTTTGCCAGGAATTCATTCAATTACCTGAGTAAGACAGTTCATAGTTACGTCGAATCTGCAATTCCAATCAGTGCGATGGACTAATGAAGTTTCAAATCAAACTATTCCCATGATTGGGAACCGCAAACAGGTTCATCGAGTTCTATCCATACGGGGTCTTCAACTTCAATTAATGATCTTGGGGTTAGACCACAGCCTGCAAATCCGGCAAATGAATTGGTTCCGAACTCAGTTTTCGCTGAACATTCTTTGGGCTTATGCGGTTATGTTTGGGAGATTGTAATTTGTGGAAAGAGGTTTATTACAGGAAATGCTTCTTGGGTTCGCTTTCCTTGTTTTATATTAGCGGTTTAGTAGAAACTTTTTCTGAGTAACTATGACTGTGTAGGTATTTTTTTCTAGAATACTTCAAGAGTGTTAACGTCAAAATTTGCCGTATTAACGAAGATATATAATCTATAGCTGCGTTGATGCGACCCGCACTCAAAAATGACAAAAAAAATGAAGGCCGCCGGACCCGACCCGAGGAGACCCGCGAACCTTATTGCAAACACATAGCTATCTTGCTACCGATTGGTACCGATTGTGCTTTCACTGTTTTCAGAGCTTGTGATGTTGGTACATGATATGTCTACACAATACGTCATTGGTTTTTACAGTTCCCAAAAACTAACAGCCAACCGCATAGTTACCAAATTCTCTAAATAATAATTTTGTACAAAATTTAGTTTATTGGTAATCCCATACCACTCAACATTCCAATTTGAAATAGAATTCCCTAACAATCCATATGTACTCGTATTACTGATTAATATACTGCCAAACAAACTAAGCTATCACATCTATTTCCTGCATAAACAGTGAATGTAATTAGTTTTATGTTAATTGGCGATGTTTGATTGAATAATCCGAATGGCTGTCGTTGACCCATGCTGATTGGTTATGTCAAGTAATGGAATCTGTTAGGGATTAGCACATTTAATCTAATATACCCTATCTACTAGGTGTTTGTTGCAATATCTATACAAAACTTGGTTTTAATGTTGTTTAATAAGAACTTAAAATAGTAATAAAAGTTTACGTGGTTGTGAAAATATTGAAAAAGATAACTAACACAATACATGTCATTGAATAGTTTCTTTAAGTGATTTTTTTTCCAATTTTATAATTTGATTATGCTTATGGCAAAAAGGTTATTATAAATGTATATATAAAAACTTTGATGCAACTTAATAAATAAAAATTGTATTTCATTACTAGAAAATATAAAGAATCACGATAGATGTCGATTCAGGACAGCTTCATGTCTATACTTCTGTTTTCGGAATGTTCACAAATGTAGGTAGGTTCAATGAATGTATTGCAAACTTATCTGGCGTCGACCATAGATAGGGTCTTCAATCCGATAACAACATAGAAGAAGAACAAGATAACGACGACGACGAGACGAAAACGTTATAGAAGTATAACGAGATAATCGGGCAGAATCTCTGAAGTAGATCGTAAAATTATGAAAACACTTAGCCAATTTATTTCTTACAAGTTTTTGAAGCGATTTTACAAATATCTCAGGCACGAAAGCGTCCCACTCAGTAAGTGTCAGCTTACGAGGAACGTACATTACAAGAGCGAAATTAAAAAAGGTCACGCAATTTTTCCAAGATATAATCCCCTTTTAAGTCAGTACCAAGATTAGACGGCTAATTTCTTGAAAGCGTTTGCTTTTTCCAGATTTAATGGAGTGCTGGTTTATTTGTCTCTATCCCAGCATAATTTATCTGGACGAATTAAGCTTAGGCCGGAAAATCTCACTGAAAAAATGTCTGCCGATAAAACGGAACAAAGGGGGAACCCTAAAGAAACAGCTACAAAAAAGAATTGAGATATGAATAATGAGAATCATTGTGAAGATAATATAAAAGAAGCACTGGCATGAAATAGGGGTAATGACGTTGAATAAGTAATTTTGTTCTCAACGCGCCGAGGAATTCGAATAAGCCTCGAATTTCGGATAATGTCACGAGGTGTCTTCGATAATAGTTACGTAAATATTTATGACAGTCTTCGTTCTATTTGCCAATAAGAAAGTCAATTTTTTTCAAAAGGAAAACATAAAACTATTGGTAAGTTGAAAGGTACCTATTTTGAGAAAAGAAAATTACCTCGGTTGTTGGAAAGAAATTGATAAGTACCAATTCTATATAACAGTATTTCAAGAATATCATAATTTATTTTCTCAATAACTAGTTTACATCAAAATGGATCTTCTTCTGAATTCTACTAATAATATCAGCGGTTCTAAGTGACGACAACAGTGGGTTGTTGTCGTCACTTAGAACCGCTGATATTATTATTGTTAACTAAGAAACCAACGAAGTTTTATTTGATCAAAACATTTCTATTCTTATAGAGATATTGTTAACCCTCCCATTCTCGCGTCCTTTTCAAATCTCAAAATACAAGAATGAACTTTTCTTTGTCAATCTAAAATTCTAAACAAAAGTTTTTAATATCGTATAGTTGATTCTCATAATGTACGATCCGGGTGTTATGATGGTGTTATAATTGGATTTCAACTAAAACCTGCCACATGTTAGGCTCGCAATAACCCAACTAATTTGGGATGAGCACAGCCATTAGCTATTGCTAAGCCAAACTACACACAGTCGTAAAAGGTGAGATATAAACATCACAGAGTAACGTCATCAAGAACAAGACAAGTTTGTATTTTTTAAGGAGTACGAATACGGATATGATTATGTTGCGTGCTGTCAGTGCTGTGACATACGATATTTTTTATTCCGAGTACGTTCCATTGGGATGTTTTCAGATTTTCACGCGGGCGAAGCTTCTGGCAGAAGCATATCGTCGGTCTAGATGTTACAGCTCGTATATGCAAAGTGATGAACTTACAGGACAGACAAAAAATTGTTTTACAAAGTAGTTAGAAAACACATATTTCATTAATTATTTAATCTGGTGTTACCTGTTGAAACACAGACCAACCTTGGCAAGCATAAAGAAAATATACTGATGCTCAATAAATATCACTCTGTATGTTTGACTTCAGAATATGTCACATCAAAAACAAAACAATACATAATACAATGCTGCGGTTCCGCTTATAACATAAACGGAACCGCAGCTAGAGGGTATAAAGTCGCCGAATATCCGCATAACGAGTTCATCGGCTCACGCATAAAAGCGTCGAATAAAGTAAAATATGAACGCGGCGCTGTTGACATAAGACAACATAGTATCAAAAACGCTCATTAATTCAAATGGATGTGCCCGCTTTGTATGAATATTCAAGGGCTGTACGATTAACATGTATCAGTCGTCAGAACAATGGCTCCACATAAAAACACAGCGAAATTTATTTCCAATACGTATAATAATGCGATGTTTTGCGTTCGATACAAATATTCGGTAACTAATAAATGTGAAAATCTGCGTGTCTGGGTGGTTATTGGACAATTACGCCATGAACGGATTTGGACGAAAGGCAAATGGGTTGATCTGACCTAAAGAGCTAGGATAAGTGACATTTATGGGTATTTAGTCTGAACGGCCCAAAGCGAATGGACCGCGGGCCATTCGACCGTAACCAAAAATCGTCTACGTTCCAAAGGACCGGTGATAAAATGATTTTAAAATTAATTTAAAGGGACAGTCGCATACATTATATAATAGTCGCTTAGTTTATGAACGTTAACTATTTAAATATTTAATAATTTGAAATCACCTAAATAAACAGAATACATCTTCATAACCGGTTGGCACGACTTCAGGTAGCTAGCTCGACAATGACCCTTTTTACTAAGTCTTATTGTTTAATAACTAACAATTTTTGCATAATCAAACCCTGACGGGTTGAACGGGGTGATTAGTTGAAGTTTGAGGAGTACCTACTAAATCCGCGCGGACGAAGTCCCGGGCGAAGTGCTAGTTCCTTCTATGAAATAAGACTGATTTTTATTCAAAATTATTTAATTACCAAATAACTTTTGTAATATTATTATAATTTTATATTATTTTTGATTGTTTTTCTAAGGAAGATAATACAAATCTTATAACAAAAATGAAACTTTTATTTCAACTTTTTAACTTTTGCACCCGAATGTACTTGATGTAGTCTATGATACTGAATTTGTTTACCAATTTTTATCACCGGTCCTTTGGGACGTAGACGATTTTTGTTTACGGTCGAATGGCCCGCGGGCCATTCGGTTTGGGCCGTTCAGACTAAATACCCACATTTATTACCAATAGCGATTTTCTCAGGTACAAAATATATAAAATTGACGCATGTCAATTTAGTAAGGTATTGAGTAACGGATTTAGTACGTGATAATTCGGTAGTTCATGGGTACTACCGAATGATCACGTACTAAATCCCTTATTTTTTACTTTTTCGACAATAGGGATGATTTCTGGTTAAAATATATAATTGATTCTATTTAGTCTGTCAGTTAGATTATCGAAAAATATTGGACACGTATTTTTTGCTTTATCAAATCAATAAAAAAGACCAAAATAAATCGCATCAAAGATTAGGAGTGAGGGCTTGTGACGTCATGTGTAGGTAAAAAGTGTACTTACAAGACGTCACACGAGTTTTCAACGCACTGTGTCGTTTTAATTTTTTGTTAACGTGAAAAATGAAAAAAACACTTGTCTAATATTTTTTGGAAATCTATCTGACGGACTAATTAGATTTTTTTAGTCATCTACCCTAATCGAGTGGTTTATCTTGTCTTAGTTTGGGCTCTGTGGCCTTTTTTTTTTTTTTAAGGATGTGAAATCATCAAATGACCCTCTTCCGCTCTGGGTGGAGCGGGAGGGAGTGTCAGACTCTTACTGATTAAAACCATCCGTGCTCTTCTAGTGCCTTTTGCGTTCCAGAGTCGCGGTAATTCTTTCGAACAAAATCCGCAACCGCCTCTGCGGCCTTACTATTAGTTTTTTAACATACTCGAATGCGTCAAATTTTAATTGTTCTTTAGCTTTTTTTCATACGATTTGCATAAGCGAACATTATTTTAACACTATTGAGTAAGTATAAAAACTTGCATTAGGTCCTCAGAATAGAGAAACTTTTCCTGTGGTATGTTCCACTTTCTCTCAGGCAAAGCCGCTAGCAGAAAGTAGTTCGATATTATGCGTTGTTTTGCGAACAGTAAAATGTTATAAATCATTTCGCTGACATTGAAGTCAAAATAAAAGGTTAATTAGTGTTCAAGTATGATGACTGGAATTCGAAACAGTCAGAAGTTTTTGATTAATTGAATGTTATTTACGTTTATGATAGCTCTGTTATTAAAGTACAGCGAGTAATGACCATTTTTTGTCACTGTTTCATTAGGCTGATGAAAAATTAATTGAAGTAAGAAGAGTATTATTTCTTTTGTTTAAATATTATGATAGAAAGATACTTTATGAATAGGTACTATTGCGACTTTTTGTGATGAACATAATTGTTACAATTGCGGTCTCTATAATCCAAGTTGAACGATCACGAAACATAATATTAATATAATAGAGCTGTTTATTCAGAACAGCTTAGTATCTATTTAAAAAGTGTTAAGAACTAAAAACTATGAGAATGGAAATATATTTTTGTAGCTAAACGAATCTTAATCTGTTCTATTCTAATACCTAATTATTTTTTGTAGGTCTGTTTGCCAACCGGCAAGGGCCTCCTCCAACCTTTTCCATTCCTGTCTATCTTGGGCCACTTTATTCCACGTTACTCCTGCTACTTGCCTAATGTCATCATCCCACCTTTTCTGTGGTGATCACGAAACATAGCTAAAAAAACATAGTAAAAGAGGGTCATTTGTAATTTTAATGTTTAAGAGCGTGTACGCCGTATGTCATTTCATACAAACTTTCAAGTCCTTATTCTTCAAAATGAATGAACCGATTTTAACGAAACTTGGTATGCATACGCTAGAGATCTAGGTCTAAATAGTTATCAGAAAACATTTTTGAAAAACAGTTGAGGGGGAAGGATATAGTGATTTTTCACTTTCTATAGAAAACTTAAAATCGCTCTCTCTCTCCCTCTGAAATCTTTTTCAAAAATGTTTTCTGATAACTATTTAGACCTGGATATCTAGCGTTTGCATACCAAGTTTCGTTGAAATCGGTTCATTCATTTTGAAGAATTATGATTTGAAAGTTTGTATGAAAAGCCGTACCGCGTAAACGCTCTTAACAGGAAAATATATCCTTATCCTTAAAATTCTGATACTTATACTCTGGTTAGGAATTGGCGAATCCTATATATACTATCAGCAAACAGCCCCGGCTTCGCACGGCTAGCATAGCATTATTATAAGTGGGAACGTAGCCAATCAGTATGATTTTTTCCGACATTTTCAACATTCATCGTCATATTTCAGTCAATTTACACAGAACTTTTTTTTTTTTTTTATTTAATTAGTGATCGGTTTGCTCTTGACTCTAGTCAATGTCAGATATGACAGAGACAAAGTCTACGATGGAGCGAGCTTACCCAGAAGGAGCCTGTTCACTCTAACTTTGAAGAGATTAGGGCTGTAAGCTTTTGGAAACACAGACGCAGGCAGAGAGTTCCACTCCTTTGCTGTGCGCATTATAAAAGACGTTTGGAAACGCTTAGTGCGAATTGGTGGAATAGCTACAAGGTAGGGATGGTAAGATGCAGTGCGTCTGGATGTCCGATGGTAGAAGGGGGTTGGTGGGATGAGGTCGTGGAGTTCTTGGGCACACTCACCGAAGTACAATCTGTCCTATTATCCTATAGAACCTAAATGAATTATACGTCTTAACCTTTCTCATAAATCACTCTATCTATTAGACAGACAGATGTGGTGGGACTTCATTTTTTATTACGATCAATTCTTGTAAATATGTATAAACATAAATAATCTGAATCTCGGAAACGGCTCCAACGATTTTCATGAAATTTAGTATGCAGGAGGTTTCGGGGGCGATAAATCGATCTAGCTAGGTTTCATTTTTAGAAGACGTTGTTTTATTCGTGTTTCCAAAATAAAAAACCAAGCAAAGCTCGGTCATCCAGTTTCTTATTATAAAACAAGCAGTGATAGAAAAGAATAAACGTTTGTTGTCTCCAGTATTACAGCTAGTTGTGTTGGAACTATACACAGAACTATAATAACGGAAGCAAAAGATTTAAGCGTCAGCATTATGCTCAGGTCCCCTAGTGGGTTGCTAAGCACTGGTTTTCAGCTTAAACCGTTGACTCCTATTTATAATAAAAAAATAAGAAAAAAAAAACAGTACATTTACATTGATAAAACTCAAACCTTGAAAACTGTCACAAGATCCTTCAAACTTCCCCGCCGTGTGTCCAGCGATCACATCAAGTTTGCTCATATAATAATTCATAAGATAGTTAACGGGGCCTAAAAGCACTTTAGCTGGATTGCCAATCCTATACGGGACTGATATATTTGCATGATGACAACGTCATAGCCACTCTCCGGACCCGTGTAATTGCTTTTCTCGGTCGCCAAGATAGATTTTTAGAGATCCGCAGTGGATGAGACTGAATGTCTGTGGAGCTCTCCGTCATGACGAATTAAATAAACTTTTGGAAATTGAGAAGTTTCAAATAGGAGATGAGGTAGACCATGATTATTGTTTATTTATTGTTTGTCACAGGTTCAAAGAGAGTTCTTACAATTATATTTTGGTATCACTGTAACATACCCTTGGGGTAAATATTATTATGAAAGTCTCTGATATTTATTGGCTATGTTATAATAGATTATGCACTCTTATTTTACGTTTAATAAGTTAGAAAATAATAAATAATAATAGGTTTTTGCCTGTCAACCTCATCTTACATTCGTGCAATTTTACATTAAATAAGTCAAAAAATAAGTCAGATTAAAGATAAGATCATCAGATAGATTAGAATTATGATTCATAGAAGTATTTTATTATACCTATAATTTGATGAAAACTAAAACCGCATCATGGGATTTTTGAAAAATCGGTATTCTTAGCCAGGGACACGAACCGGTTGATTTTGAAAAAAAAAATACACACCCTGTATTATTACACCATTCAAAAGTGTCGCTAATAAGGATCATATTCTGGGAAGTTAAGCACATGGAAAACTAAAAGAAAGAACAAATTTTTGATGTTCCTTTTAGTTTCGGAGTTGACCTGCATGCACACTTTAAAACTTCACTCTGTATATATGGGACCCTGAATCTATATTAATTCGAGCGAAACCATATGCAAAAACTAGTTTCAAATATGGAACACATAACCCGAATTGGCTGCGCTCTCATCCAGTTTTCTAAATTTAAAATGGACGTTCTACATGGTCGGGAAAAACCGGGAAACCTCGTAAAACATGTAATATCGTTATTTGAGGCACTTAACCGGAAAGGTTATTATCTAGAAAGGTTTTAGTCTAGTCTAGGTTAAATCGTTTCGGGACATTTTTTGGCAACGACCGAGAGATCTCAATTAAGTTGAAAGAACTAATTAAGGATAAGATCGTGGTAGATAATTTAGGTGGACAAGAAAAATATGGTTAATTTTGTCTTAGTAATTATATAAATATTGGAACAGTTGGTAGGAAAGAACAAGAGCCGTTTGATGTTCAGATTTTTCTTGTTACCAAAAATATCTTGGTTTTGTATTTCTGGGGTATCATTCTTGCCAAGAAGTACCGTGTTACCCAGTTAATGGGTTATGGAGGTCAGTTATACAGTTGTTCCACGTAAAATAATGGGACTCAGGACTCAATTTACTGAAAGCCGATCCTAATATACTTGGTAAAAGGCTAGGCAGATGATAATATTACTAGGGCAAAAAAAAAGTAACACAGCATTATTCACCAGACTATTATGCCGATCATGTTTTTGTTACTATGGTAGACACCAGACAAATGTGCCATAACGGTCATTGACCCACAACCAGAGTTAAAGACAGAAATAAAGACATTAAGCTGTCCTGATTCGATCTTCTATCGTGATCCTTTACATTCTCAGTAATGAAAAACCGTTCATAATTCATTGTCAGGGTATTTGCATGTTTATCTGGCGCCTACTATAGTTTGGCATTTGTCATTTTTTTTATTGCAACTGAAACATATTCCACTATTCCCTATCACATTGCACACACACAAACATACCTACATCGACAAACAGGAGCACAGGCTGATAAACACATAAACTTCGATACCAAAATATCTGAATTGCTAATACCAACCTATCACTCCTCCAATTGGGAGGATTAACGCGAAAACAGTTGGAGAATCTGGCCATTTGTATTCCTCGTACCACTGTAATTCCCGAGGGCATCGAAGTTCGAAGTTTCTAGGCCCAATTAATGAGGCGATTAAGCTTAATTTCAGTTTAAGGCGCGAACGGCCATTTTAGACGTAGACAGATCTATGCGGTTCTGAGGTTCAGTCCGCCATGATTTTAAGGATTATGAAGTTTTGAACTAAACTGTTCGCGATTGATTGGAGTGAAACTATGTTTCAGTATGTTTTTCTAGCGGCTTTGTGCTTATTCATAACGGAATGTGTATCATGGGAACGTACTACCTACCGTGATAAAAGTAGTCTATGTTATACAATTGATGCCCAAAGATTGACGGCGCCGCCGAGGCGGGGCCAGAAAGAGATGGTGAGACGACCTGGACGCGTAATGAGGTCTGGTACGTGGTAGCGTGTGAAAAGAATTCTTAAAGAAGGTGGAGGCTTTTGTCCAGCAATGGGACAGGAAAGGAAAAATAAAAAACCGGCCAAGTGCGAGTTGGACTCGCGCACGAAGGGTTCTGTACCATTACAAGTATCTATACAAACGGCAAAAAATCACGTTTGTTGCCCATTTAAATGTTTATTTTATTCTATTATAAGTAGTTGTTGTTATAGCGGCAACAGAAATACATCATCTGTGAAAATTTCAACTGTCTAGCTATCACGGTTTGACATACAGCCTGGTGACAGACAGACAGACAGCGGATTCTTAGTAATAGGGTCCTGTTTTTATGTACCCTTTGGGTACGGTGCCCTAAAAAAATGAAAAATAATAATATTAGTAAGAATGGAAAAGATAGGCAAGCTTACCCTAGTGATAGCTAACTTTGCACAGTCATCAGTGAGTTAATGGTCCAAATAAATGATCTGTCATCTAACATTTGATTTAACAATTAACGGATTAATTACAATCAAATTAGATGACATCGAGTTAGTTTAACTAGTTTACAATTTATACTGGAATCATTCAAATACAGCCTAATTAATCGGTTTCAATCTATGTTGATAATGTTCATTAATAAATAGAATTAGTTTGTACAAATGAGATGATTAAGTTAAATTAGAATGCGAAACTCAACGCTTAAAAGCAAAATGTCGATGAAAATTGCAGTTCGACCAATTTCGTAATGGAGAATATCGATGCACGGTTCGAATTTGAATATTTTTACATTTTAAATGGCTTATTATAATAAATTGAATTTGTTTAGTTTGTATTTGGGTTCCGAAATTCAGCTGGCATATGTAGCCATTATCTCTGATGTCAAAAAAACTGCGGCATAAGGATACCTACCGTCACTTTATTTGGTAACCAACACAATTAATTACCTTATCTTCTTCTTCTGCTTGACGAGGTCGGTCCTCCGTATCTCGGAAAACACGTTAATTACCTTATTCAAAAGACACGGGCCTAATAAGTTGGAAAACTTACCAGTGCCCGCCCATAACTAAAATTTAGAGACCGATAGACTCTTTTGGGATTCGTTTTCAAGCTTCAACTTTTACACTTTTATATTATATAGTTGACTTATCTTTTGATGAGTTCATTAATTGCCAGACAGATGTAGGTGGAAAAATTCTTGTACCAATAATACTTTGGCCCAAGCAATACATAATATGTTTTGATTTGTTTAACCTTTAGATAAATACTGGTATTTATCTAAAGGTTAAACAAATCAAACGCAACCTACTACGTAAAATAATTAGGCATCCATCTATTCGTGAAATACCGGGAAAGCAGATTCAAAAGATCAACACACCCACGTACCGTCTTTTAATATCAATAAAATAATATTTTGTTTATCATACTAATTTGTGAAATGATGAGGCACTATTCACACAGTTGTGAAAAATGATGAAAAGTTACTAATTCTTGCAAAAAAAAAGCTATTAGCAAGTATATATAATAATTAATTTGTAATATTATAATATGTATGTATTTGTAAATAATATAAGTATGTATATCAGTTGTCTGGTTACCATAACACAAGCTCTGCTTAGCTTGGGATCAGATGGCCGTGTGTGAGTTGTCCCAAGATATTATTATTATTATTTTAGTGAGTTCTTTATTTTGCTTCTCTATCGAGAGAGTATACTACCTTTCATACGGGCCAGAGCCAAGTATGTGAGGGGAAATTTAAATTGAGACGGTGGATGAAAGTGTTGAGGAAGTCAGGAACTTTCGAGTGATACGACAGGTGTTAAGAATGGTGGCTTTTTGGAGCATGTAAAGTGTATGAGTTGGCATCTGTAAAGTGTTCAGACTTTGTGATAGAGATTTTGGTATTATGCCAGTAGACGAGAGAACAATGGGGACAATATGAACTGTTTGAGCTTTCCATTGGGTTTTGATTTCTATGGCTAGATCTTGGTACTTACTGAGTTTTTCAGATATTGTGGTTTGAATATTGTGTGAGTTAGGTATTGCTATATCTATCAAATATACAGTTTTATTAATTTTGTCGTGAACGGTGATATCAGGTCTGTTGAAATGAATAGTTTTGTCTGTTATTATTGTTCGGTCCCAATAAATTTTGTTATCCTTACTTTCTAAAACTGTTTCTGGTTTATATTTATAGTACGGTATGATTTCACTGACAAGTTTGTATTTGTACGCTAAATGTTGGTGTATAATTGAAGCGACTTGATCATGTCGGTGTTTATAATCAGTTTGTGCCAGTGATTTACATGCTCCTGTTATATGTTGGATCGTTTCGGAGGCACTGTTGCAATGTCTGCACAAATCAGTTGGCTGATTCTGGTCTTTCATGATGTATTTCTTGTAATTCCGAGTGGCTATTATTTGATCCTGTATGGCCAGCATGAAACCCTCTGTCTCTGGAAACAATTCACCTCGTTTGAGCCATTCGTTCGACTTTGTTTTATCGACGTGTGACTGGCTCAAGGAGGCTCGGTGTCTTCCATGTAGAGCTTTTTCAGACCATGCTGCTATTTTTTGTTGTGTACTTACAATGTGTTCATTTATTTGCGTGTTAATACTTTGGAGGTTTAGTGGCGTGAGTTTTTTATCTATTTCTGATACTTGTTTGTGTAATAATGAATTTTCTGATTTGCTATGGAAGTACGCTCTGAGTGAATGTATCTGTTTGTTGTGTAAGTTGTGTATGTCTATCAGTCCTCTTCCTCCTTCCTGGCGTGGGAGTGTAAGTCGTTGTATACATGATTTTGGATGGTGTTTTCTGTGCTTGGTTAGGAGTGTATTAACAGTTCGCTGTAGTTTTTTGATATCAGTTTTTGACCACCGAATAATTCCGAAAGAGTATGTGAGAATAGGTATTGCAAAAGTATTTATGGCTTTAATCGTATTTCTAGAGTTAAGGTTACTTTTTAAAATTATTATTATTATATATACTTTTCTTTGTATTGACAATGTCAATCTCAAATTCGTTTAGAATTATAATGAAAAATGTACTTTGGGGGATTGAATGCCACCGATGCTGTAATCAACGTAGCAACATTATTATAATTATATTACTATATCTAGCCCGATCTGTCCCGCTGCTGGACAAAGGCCTCCGTTCATTCTTTCCACCGACAGCCACATACTGGGCCCAAATTATTAAGGATTTATCACCATCGACTCGATATGAAGAAGGATGATGAAAAATTAAGATTGTTTTAAATTATATGATAACCGTTACAGCTTACACATTTTAGTAGATTATATCTATAGTAATAGCCAGACGTTATTATCATCATATCATCATATCAGCCGAAAGACGTCCACTGCTGGACATAGGCCTCCCCCAAGTGTCGCCACAACCACCGGTCCTGTGCGTCTCGCATCCATCGGTTACCCGCGACCCTCACCAGGTCATCGGTCCACCTTGTGGGAGGCCTTCCAACACTGCGTCTTCCGGTACGCGGTCGCCACTCCAAAACTTTTCGTCCCCATCGACCATCTGTTCTGCGAGCAATGTGCCCTGCCCACTGCCACTTCAATTTGGCGATCCTTCGGGCTATGTCGGTAACCTTGGTTCTCTTGCGGATATCATCATTCCTGAATCGATCACGCAAGGAAAGTCCGAGCATTGCCCTCTCCATTGCCCTTTGGGTGACTTTAAGGCTTCTGATGAGGCCCATTGTGAGCGACCACGTTTCGAGTCCATAGGTCATCACTGGCAACACGCACTGGTCATAGACTTTCGTCTTGAGACACTGTGGTATGTGAGACGAGAAGATACCGCGCAACTTCCCGAACGCCGCCCATCCGAGTCGGATTCGACGGTTGACTTCCTTCTCGAAGTTAGCCCCACCTAGCTGGATCGTTTGTCCCAGGTAGACGTACTCATCAACAACTTCGAGTGCAGAGCCTCCAATCTTGATAGGAGTGGGTGCTACATGGGTATTTACCATGTCCTTGGTTTTGTCCATGTTCATTTTAAGACCCACTCTTTCGGAAGCTCTACTGAGGTCATCGAGCATTGTACTGAGGTCCTCCGTGGCCATGACGACTATATCGTCGGCAAATCGAAGATGAGTGATGTACTCGCCATTGACATTAATGCCTAGCCTTTTCCAGTCCAAAACCTTGAAGACGTCCTCCATTGCGGCCGTGAACAGTTTCGGAGAAATTACGTCTCCCTGCCTCACACCCCGCTGCAGGAAGATAGGTTCTGATGTCTGATCCTGAAGTCGGACTGACATGGTGGCGTTTTCATACAAACACTTCAGCACCTCGATGTACCGATAGTCGATCTGGCACCGTTGGAGAGACTGCAGCACAGCCCAAGTCTCGATCGAATCGAAGGCTTTCTCGTAGTCCACAAACGCTAAGCAGAGGGGCAGATTATACTCTTCGGTCTTCTGTATAACCTGCCGCAGCGTGTGTATGTGGTCTACGGTGCTGAAGCCTTTTCGGAATCCGGCTTGTTCGGGAGGCTGGAAGTCGTCAAACCTGCGTGCGAGACGGTTTGTGATGACTCTGGAAAACAGCTTGTAGACATGGCTCAGAAGTGAGATGGGCCTGTAATTCTTAAGCAGGGCATTGTCGCCCTTTTTAAAGAAGAGTACCACCACACCTCTGCTCCAAGCTTGTGGCGTTTTCCCCTCGAGTATGACGGAATCGAACAGTTTCTGAAGGGCCTTAAGGACTGGTTTTCCACCCGCCTTCAGGAGTTCGGCCGTGATTCCGTCCTCACCCGACGCCTTGTTGTTTTTAAGCTGCTTCAGAGCCATCCTGATCTCATACAGGCTGACGTCCGGGATGTCTTCGGTATAATGCCGGGTCAATCTAGCTCTTGGGTCGTTCGCTAGATTTGCTGCGGGTTTGGTCATTGACGTGTATAACCGATACTGACGGACGTTATTAACCAGCACTAAATTGACAAATATTTATACGGACAATCTGGATGATGTTATAAATAATAAAAAACAAGTCATGAATAACGTAGCATATTTGATACCAAAACCAGATACAAATCGCACGTACCAAAATTGCAGTCAGAACAGCATTCAAAATCCTGCTTTTATCACCACAGCAAAGTCACATAAAATAAAATAAATCTCTCTCGTATAAAACTCGTTGGTCCATAAAACCGGGTACAGCGATAATAAAGTTAAAGTACTTTGCACTAACCTGCAAATTGACATACGGTGCATCGGCCATGACAGTCGGGACTATGAATCCTCCTTCACCGGTTGACATATCGATGTCTTGACTATAGATGTCGGTTTTGTCGTCGTATAGCTTGACGCGAACTCGGACCCGCTTTTCTGTGCTCATTGCTTCGACCTAGAGGAAAAAAAATGGGATTTTAGATTTTAGATCAGAAGATTTTGATGATTTATAGGTAAGGTAGTAAATTGGGGTATTATTCATCATCATATCAGCTGAAACACGTCCACTGCTGGACATAGGTCTCTCCCAAGTGTCGCCACAACAAGTGGTCCTGTGCGTCTCGCATCCATCGGCTACCTGCCGCAACCCTCACCGGGTCATCGGTCCACCTTGTGGGAGGCCTTCCAACGCTGCGTCTTCTGGAACGCGGTCGCCACTCCAAAACTTTTCGGCCCCATCGACCATCTGTTCTGCGAGCAATGTGCCCTGCCCACTGCCACTTCAATTTGGCGATCCTTCGGGATATGTCGGTAACCTTGGTTCTCTTGCGTACTATTTGGAACGAGATAAAGAGTTCCAAATAGTATGGACATTTAACAGGATAGTGCTGGTCACAAGATTTATCGATTACACTTGAGTTTATCAGCCAGTCTAAGGCATTCTTTGATTGCCAGGGTTGCGGATTTGACGCCGCGCCGCACTGCGCAGTCTGTGCGGCAGCTGGCAAGCCGGCCGACCACTGGGCTGGGGGTAGGGCCTGCGCCCCACCCGCCAAAGCCGGAAATCGGAGAAAGCCCTCCTCCACCGCCGTCTCTGCCGCGACCGCCGCCACCGCCGCCGCTTCCTCCGCCGCCAAAGCCGGTTCCGCTGCGGCTGCCGCTACTGCAACAGCCGCAGTGGAGCCCCTACTACGGGCTCCGGAGGGGGCTGAAATGGAATGCCAGTAATGGCCCCATTTCACCCCCTCCTGTTGAACGTCAGCCACTGCGCCGCCCAGGAACTGATGCTCCTGAGCATGGCGCAGTGACTGATGCCTGTGGACGGCGAGCAATGGGTAGCTCGCCGTCCGATCAGAACAGGCCCGGGTTGACGGCGCGCTGTGTTCTACGCGCGCCAAGCCAGCAGTCGTCAGCATGGGTCGGGGCCCGCTAAGGCCAGAGCTTACCAGGGTTGCGGATTTGTTCGAAAGAGTTACCGCGGCCCTGGGAAGAAAGGCACTAGGAGGACTAAAGGGTGGGTTTTAGTCAGTAAAAGTCTGACACTCCCTGCCGCTCCACCCAGAGCGGGAGGGGCATTTGATGATTTCCCATCCTCGAAAAAAAAAAAAAAAAGGGTTGCGGATTTTATTCGAAAGAGTTTGCACGGCCCTGGAAAGCAAAGGGCACTAAGAGGAGCACGGATGGGTTTTAGTCAGTAGGAGTCTGACACTCCCTCCCGCTCGAGCCAGAGCGGCAGGAGTCATTTGATGATTTCCCATTCAAAAAATAATAATAATTCGTTGATCTAACTAATCTGAAGGTATAGTCAATGTGAAAATCTATTAGTGACAAAGACTGTATAACAGTATGATTAGGATTGACATGTGTCAATCCTAGATAGATCCTTGAGCTTTCTGCTTACGTATTCAACCTTGGGGTTTTAGATTTTATTTTTAAGGCTGTTATACTTAAAACACTTTGTCGAGAATCCCTGAGAATACTCTACTTTAAACCACATTAACTTCGCTTGGTTTTTCTAATAAAAAAAATCATTATAACATCCTAGGAGACACTTCATCTAATACAGGCCACCTTCTTACTACGCACAACTAACACACCATTAACTCTACACCAATTCAAACGTACACCTCGGAACGCAATGAGAACAATATTGTGACGTCAACCTAAGTCTTAATTAAACCATTAAGTTTACCAAGCCAACCTGGCTTTACTCCAAAACCTGTGCCGACAGGGGTACAGATATGAAATACTGAGATAATTAAACGTGATTAATATTTTGTTTCGAAAATTATTTAAAAGCTGTTTGCGACAGAGTTGTGTTGTTTAAGTTGTCATTTGTGTCTTTAAACTAAATGTTATGTATATATCTAGCTACACTATTGCTGATTCTATTACGGAGAAAACACCATATGTATCAGTAGTATAGGCCACGCGAGCAAAAACTTTAGAAAGTTAAGAGTAAGCCTTTAGAAATGCCTTAGAAACAATGGACACTTTGCTCACTTGAAGGAAGACATGAATGGTTATAAAAAGGGCGACAACTGAAACGTTGGCTTGTGGAGAATGGACAAGACATGCTGAATAAGACATACCTCGCCGATAAAATAAATTAGGCTATGGGCAGTTGATCATGACTTTTGAATATATTATTGTATCTGCATACAGAAAAGCGCTAAACAGTATTTGCCTTTTAGTGTCGAATTCTATGACTCTTAGACACTCGTTATAGTTAATCAAAAGGCAGAAAATCTGGAACCAGGGTTGGTGAGGTCAGACAGGCAGTCGCTTCTTGTTAAATACTGGTATTCAGCATCCGTTTAGACTGGAAGCCAACTCCGAACTAGTTGGGAAAAGGCTAGGCCGATTGATACACCCAACACTAATTTTAATAATAATATTTCTTTAGCATTTTCAATAAATTTATTATCTTCATAATCCTCTACCGTAAAAGCCACATCAGACAGACAGAAAGAAAAGCGAGCGTCGATATAAAAGCTGTTCGTTAGCCGCTCTGTAATTTATTATATTGTTCCTTCGCCGACAACGGCGAAAGATGAATATGGATGCGATTGGTATTAACATTATTAAAAATAATTGTAACATAAATTAGTGAAATATTTCTTTGTTATTAATTTTTTCATTGTTGATTTTTTTCTTTCGTGGTTTCTTTCGTAGTAAGATGATTATCACCCAGGTTGAAACGGTATTAAGAGCGTTTACGCCCTACGGCATTTCATACAAACTTTCAAGTCCTTATTTTTCGAAATGAATGAAGCGATTTAAATGACACTTGGTATAGATACGGCATCTAACCAGGTCTAAAAAGTTAGTTGAGAACATTTTCGAAAAAGAGTTTAGAGGGAGAGAGAGAGCGATTTTAAGTTTTCTATAGAAAGTGAAAAAACACTATATCTTTTCTCCTGAACTCTTTTTCGAAAATGTTCTCAACTAACTTTTTAGACCTGGTTAGTTGGCGTATTCATACTAAGTTTCAATAAAATCGGTTCATTCATTTCGAAAAATAAGGACTTCAAAGTTTGTATGAAAAGCCGTACGGCGTAAACGCTCTTAAACGTATTACACTTTTTGCAGTATAATGCTGGCTTCTATTGGCAAAATTCTGCTGTGGATACTGTAAAAACGTACGGAAATGTTGCTGAAGCGTGTGGTCTTGCAATATATTATTAGTATTGCAAAAATATGCCTTAGAGTTGAAAAGGTTGCTAAATTATATTTTTATTTGACAAGTCTGTGTTCCTTTACCATCAGGTGAGATAGTGGTCAAGCGCGTGCCTATCAATAATAAAAAAACTACTCAGGTATTTGACGTGGTGGTTTGAATTCCTCTCAATAAACAGTCTTACAGTTTTCCTCTAACCACACAATTTTAATGCAAAAACTAAAATATTGACCTGTTCAAACGATAGTATGAAATGCAATATTCTCAAAATAATTTAAATTCCATATACAAGCTCCTTCTGGACAGTTTCAAAGAGCCGAATGATTTATGAGTACTAAAGCATTCTTCTCGAATCCCGGATGCTAGCGAATGACGAAGTTATAAATAGTAAATACCTCTGCTGCATACCGGTAGGAAATTACAACATCATGGTTGAAAAGCTCTTTTGTGGGCAAAGTGAGTTCGTTGCTGTGTATAGTGTGTATTGAATGCTTTGATGCAACGGTGGTATTAGTCTCTTAAGCTAGATTGTAGGTTAGAGGTGTATAGATGTTTGCTCTTGATTGATTGCGTTATCAGTTGCTGGGTATTCCTTGCCGATTGTTGCGTTCGTTATGATTTTGAACGCAAAAAACTCGATTTCTATCAATTAGTATTTATACTGTGCCTAATGGTTCTACAGTTTTCTTTTAGAGGAGTGTGCTAGGAAACACAAACCTTATTTAATTTCATTTCAAAAAAAAAAAAAAAAAAAATTAACCAATTCTCAGAGTGAATATCATTTATTTTTTAATCGTAGGCCTTAACAAAACTGAGTTGTAATAGGCTCTAGAAAAAGGTACATGACATTAATAAAATCAAATAATTTTGTGTCAACCCGTAATTTTGCCTTATTTGAACTTAAGATCGACGATATACTCAGACATGTCCACACTAACATCAACCTCCCCATTGTCTAAGCTTAGGTAAAGGGAACTATCGAAAGTTCCAGCGGAATGAGCTAACGAGCAGCTATTTACTACAATTCAGCCATTTCAGGCTATACATATATAAATAGTACGAATTATCGTTAGTTTAGGATGTTGGAAATGGTGAAGGAGAAATAATATTTGGAGAGGCAACTGTTTTTCCATACATTACATAGAGACAGTTTGTAATAACATGTTATGAAATCGGCCCCACAAACAATCAAGCTGTTTCGTGGGTTTTTGTAGTTGATGTTGATACTGACGACACAGAAGAGTGATGGGCTCGAGACAAGTGAGATTCTGTCAACGGTTAATACGTCAAAAATGTATGGGATTGACTGATGATATCGAAATGTCACGTGATTAAATTCCTAAATTTTGGCATTTCAACAGTCGCATTCGCTAATTGAATGGCACATTGTCTATGGCCTCTTATCCTTACTATAAAATCGTTTACATTAGATGGTCTGATTTGTAATGACCTTCTTCAAGGATTATGGATTTATAACCGTTAAGGATGTTATTTTTAGCTAGGAACTTCTTGTCGATTCTAACAATCATTCGAGTTTATAAAAGTAGTAGCAGGACTTCAAAAATTCAAATTTAATTTGAAAATTACATAAAAATTAAAAGATATCAAAAAAGTTATCAAAACTCACCCTTCCAACGAATGGCAATCCAGGCTTGTACCTTCTTCTCATGCTGTCCGCAAACCTCAGCTCCACATAATGCTGCTCAGCGGCCGGGGCAGCTGCAGCAGTGTTCCCCACTCCATTCCCAACCGTGATGTCTACTCGGGCAGAACCACCCCCACAACGGGCTTCGATACGCCAGGTCCCAGATCTAGCTGCAGTTGCAAGGATAGCACTGAGCTTGCGCACTCCTGTGAACCAAAATGGTGTCTTTGAGTTCTATCTGTGGACGTTTTTCAAAATAGGTATGGATGTAATACTTGTATAATATAATGTGTTCAGATTTTAGGAGGGTGGAATAAGGGTATTTTTGTTTCATTATCACGATTATTAACTATTTTAATTTCAGCCTGTATAAACTTTAAAAATATTTCTATGACTGGGTTCATAAAGGTGCAGTAGGCAACTTTAAATTTCAGGAGGCAAATCAAAGTAATAAAGAATACACGACTTCAGAGCGAAGTAAAGTGAACTGAACTTTTGAATTTGTATGCAGCCATCGAGCATGTATGAGCATGGCTCAAAAATAGGGCACCCTTTCCGTGATAAATATTCAGGACACGTAGAACATACTTCCTATATAGTGAACCCAACAATATTGGCACGACAAGCCTACACACAGCATCAGTCAAACATGACTGACATTCGATCACACACCACTCAGCAAGATAAAAGTAACAAAACATAGTCACATCTCACATACTTTGGTACATTAGAAACGGAGAATAATAATAAAATTCATACAGTCAACGCCATCAATAAGTATGATAAGGCTTGTGTAGACGCCTACCAGAAATGCACTTATTTTACTACCAATATATTCTCTTGTCAATATAGTCTCAATATATATCTGCCAGAACGTATAAATGCTCACCAAATTGTGTTTTATGAAACACTGCAGTCAGACCTAAATTATATGATTATAATAATATTAAGACCTAACCTCAAGACATTTTAAAGTTACCTAAAAGGCGTAGTCGGAGCGCCGATTCACGGGGACCAAGGGTTTAAAGATAAAAAACCACGAAAAGGATGGCGGTGTATTTCAGACCCCGCTATCAAATCTGTCCGAGTCGGGGTACCCAAAGCCCCGAGCTCGCTTCGCTCGCTCTTCTACCTAAGTTCTCCTAGTTGCAGTAATAACTTAGAACTGTATTAATGTAACTGTTTCATTAAAACAATATTTGGTGAGCATTTATCCATTTTGGTAAGCAAATAGAATTTATATGAAGCAAATATATTTTACTTGAAACTTTGTTTTTGGGTCTTAAAATTAATTTGGTGAGCATTTAAATTATACCCGTATTATATAATAGTCTCATAATAGTTTTCAAATTTTCTCATAATCATTTACAGTCTACTTTTGGCAAAGGCAATCTGTGTTTTTGGGCCCACGACCATTATCTCTATAATTTAATCAAAGTTAAGCAAAAAGTATGCTTTATAGAGCCGACTAAATGTTAAAACTAAAAGAAAATTCTAATAAATAGAGCGAAGGACGCAGACAGCTAACAAAAACCTCAGTGTCCTCTAAAACTATACGTGTGTCCACTACCGAAGTTTTTGTCATCAGTTATGACATGTGACTTTTAAGAGGGTCCGAATGTAATTAATCAAACTATGTCTCGAGTGGGACCCGGATCACGCCCTGACAAGGTTATGCCTTAACTTCTCTTGACATTGCTGTATATTAGGTTTTTGGGTTCAAAGTTATGTAATGTTTTTTAAGTAACGAAAAAGAATATGCGGATCATTAAAATAGATCAGATAAAAAGAAACCCACTTAATTTGTTCTAATGTACCTATGCGTTTATTTATATGATATAAGTCATTGTACACTAAAAAAAAGATTACATAAAGAAAATCTGAAATTTTAAACATACAACTGGCATTCCGCGATCTCTTCCAAGCAAGCTGAGGTTTTTTTTTATTATTATTGATAGGCACGCACTTGACCACTATCTCACCTGATAGTAAGCGATGATGTGATCGAAGATGGAGCACGCTTGCCTAGAAGTAACCTATTCACTATTCAGGTTTGCGGTTCATGAGTTTGTCATAGTTGAAGCATGATAAAATCACATACCTACACATTTATATTTAAAGCTACAGTAATTTGCTAGCATATTAACCCACGGATTTCTAAAGGCCTCTTTCTAAAACTTTATAATTTATTAATGCAATTTTGAGACGCGTCCTTTAAAAGTGATTTGTCACTCTCCCAAATATCACCCTTACGCCTACAGACGCCTTTGTGTTATCGCATTAAAGTAGGCATGGGGAAGTGAATGCGATTCAGGTAAAGCTAAACTTGATCCCTTTTCTTGGTAAAAGAATTTCCATGTCTTACGGACGAACCCCATGTCCTTATGATAAATCGTTTGCTTTGAGAACATCGACGTTTTTAAATCGATGTAAAAATATTACCCGTATACGTTAATGAAGGATGACATTACTTTTTTTTTCTATTTTTAGGGAACTATCTGTTTGAGATTTCAGTAATGTATAAAATTCGTGTGGTCTGATCCGGGGCTTACACGTGTTTCGTTGGCTTCAACAAACCTTTTTATATAATCTTGTACGAGATTTGAGAACGACACTTACATTACCTGAAATCCACATTCGTCTGAAAAAGTAGACGTGCCAGATTCACAAGTTTTTTTTCGAATGAAACAACGTGAGTTGAACGCAGAAAGGTCGATTCAGAATAGTTTCAATTGGTCAATGTGTGTTGCTAAAATTATTTAGGCACACATAGCAAAAATACTTGAATCATATTTTAAAGATGATAATGATGTTTTAGCACAAAGTTCATCTACAAAATTATACCAAAACGTGTTCTCAATAATATCTGTCAGTTATAAGTCACTCAAGTTTATAAAGGAAATTCAATCTATCAAAATTTGACAGGGGTTGGCATGGGTGATGACATGGAAAGGCTTTCATTACTGACACGCGCAGGACAGTCACGCTTGTTGGGTCTAACGGCTAAGATGAATTTATGATCTTAACATTTTATAAACAACATGAAACCGGCAGTCTCTATTCTGGGTCGATTCAACATTCAGAAAATAAAAAGTACACATTTAATCAGCATAGACATACAACAAAAGCAACCGACAAAAGTAACAGAAGAGTAAATAATAAAAAAGAAGTTTTTTAAAACAGCAGATAAAAAAATATATTAAAACTTTACGCAAGGGATCAGGTGTAAGCGGATTAAAAACGACTCAATCTATTGAGTAAGTAACATTGAAAGCGACGGGACCAAAAAATGAATTAAGTATACGGTATTATCCAAAATCACCGATTAATGAAAACAGACGTGTATAATTTACAGCTGTCATTAAAACCTACACAATGTGTTAACATAGAAAAACATTCCCTTACTTATATCCTGTTACCAACGCGATATTTACCAGAAGTGTTTTCTTAGGACCACGAGGAAACAAAAAAGTTAATTTCTTTTTTGGATGCGGACACGAAAACAAAATGGAGAACTGGTTGCCATCCGCAGTGTTTCTCATAACTTCCATCCAGTCGAAAAGCAGAAACAATAACAAAAGTTACTTCTCAATTAGAGAGAGATTGTTCTAGAGAACCAACAACGGAAGTTGGTCTTTGGCACTCGTACTGGGATTCTACCAGTTGGAAATATCCAGAAAAATAAACACAATGTGAAGACCAAGTAACGTTGGTTCATAAATATGATTGTCGTGCATGTGAATTTTTTATTGATAGAGATGCAAATGACTGAAGAGAAATTAATTTTGCCTTTTCATTTCACTCGGACTATTGTTTATTTAGACGACGTATTCAATTTTGTAATGTTCTGTTATTCAACGGACTTCTCGTGTTCACGATAAAATTGTAAAGTTATGAATTCTGCTGTAGGTATTGAAATTGCTTTTATGAACTCTGTATGTTTTTATTAAGGCGTTTAATAAAATTGGATTTGATTTATTTGCTGCTTCTATTACATTCTATTACTTTCAGCGTCTGTAATGCAGATCGTATGTACTCAGATTTCTTATTTTACTTCTGCAGGGTACTGCTTATCATTTTCACTTAGGGTGGTGTTGACTGTGTTAGATATTTCATGTTTGCTTTTCGATTAAACAGCATGTTCTGTTACATGTCTGTAATATTTTTAACCACACAGAAAGCACCCTTCAAAATTTGATAGTAAAAGATCTAATTTATTCTTTATATTAGAGAAGTTAATACAACTTTCAAGATAAAAGAACGTTTAATCATCAAAACCCGTTCAAAACTTCATATGCTAGTTAAACTATATAACAGTGGCGCTCAAACTATTTTACGTGAAATAATTACACGAACTTAGCTAGCTCATTTGCGGGCCACCGAAGTTAATGAACGTCGACTTTAATTAAGTTTCAGATTTGATAAGAATTCTTGGAGTTTGTCTGCTATCTAGTTAAAATATAAGTTTGGCTGATTATTTGCAGCGTGTAAAGTTAAAATATGTGAATTTTGATGGAGAGTAGAGACATCCTCAATTTTTGATACTGTTGTTAAAGATAATACCAGTTTTGATTCTATTACGAATTTGTTTTCAGTGATAGAACATTTCATTAATACCTGCTTCACCGTAGTAGGATAGGCCAATAGCCAAGTCACGCGATAAAGCTTAGTATTGTAACTGTATTCCTTCTCTGCAAAAAGTCGCACACAATGGCTTTACGATGGATATCTGATAATATTAAGCAATTCTTAGGCATCTTGAACTGCTAGTTGTATTTATGTATTTTCCGATCATGACTCAATTTGTTTGAAGAACTAAAAAAAATGTACCGACCGTTTTTAAAACTACAGCAGACACTGTTTCTTATCGCAAGGCATTAAACACTGAAGCACTTCGTCCAAGGAAATTGAATCTGTCAAATGGCAGGGACTCTCAATCCTAAGGTGCGAACAAGAGAAGGCTTTTAGCGGACGGCACAGATCATCTCTGTTAGTACTATTTACGTAACTCCCTTAGAGATTTGTTAGGACACTATGTATAACTTTGTTCAGGCCCTGTTTTATTCGTTTATTTGCCGTTGTATGGGTGGTGCTTGTCATATAGTACTAGTGTGGCTCGTTCTTGTCTCGCGTGGTCTTGATGTTAATAACATTCATAGAAACACTAGCGGTTTATACATTGTCGTTATCTACATTTCTGTTATAATTACTACTGTTTTAAAGTCTATTTTCGTTTCAAATACGAAAACATTAAAACTCAGAGATTAAAATTATAGTAACCACTACTCATATTCTATTATCGGTTAAGGCTAAGATATTTGGTGAATTCTGTTATAAATAATGTTGGTTTTAGGTCCAATTGCTAGCATCATTTTATTTTTATCAAATGGTGGCAGTCAACAGGGACAGAATGACAATTCAAATTCGATGTGATGCCAGTTAGCCTTAATACAGCATTGAACAAGTAATATAAGTTATAAGTAATCTTACCTTCATCCATAGACAGCTGTTCCCATATAGCGACCTTCGTGCCAGCAGGGTCACTCAGCGCAACATACGCCAGCTCCCCTCGAACCAGTCGCAGATCATGGTCGAGAGCCAGGATCCAGAAAGTTACTGAAACAAAGAAAACATTCCTTGTTAAAACGATCTTAAAATCAAACCAAGTATATTATGCCCCAATAGGCATTGCGCAGAGAAGATCCCGGGTTGATATTTTAAAAGGACACGGTGTCCATGTGCTGACGGTGACCACCTGGTTGGGTTAGTGAGGTGGACCACACATTCCCTGGTCTTATCCCTTTAATCTGAGCCTTTTGAGGTTTTCACCCAAAGAAACCGGCTCGGTGTAGTCCTGATCACCCTGAGGGGTTTTGATCAAATCAATAAATATCGTTAACGAAATCACCCCGCATAGTTTGATTTTTAGCATCGTCCGCGAATTAATTATCTACCTGAGGGATTTTATTAGATCTCCATTTTCATCATTTCAAAGTCAAAGTCAAATTTTTCTCTAACTCTGACTGAAAAAAAATTCCTCTAACAATTACACTAGTAGCAACAATTGCCTGCTCTAACAAATTTATTTTTTAAATAATCTCAACTTTAAAGATGAAAGGAAAAAATATCATAATAGCGCTAAAAAATATTAAAAAAGTTCAGAAGGATGATTATGATGTAATTAAATTGTTGCTAAATACCTCATTATTTTTAATATTTGGGCTAACGGCATTTTAGAGAAAGGAAATTACGTGGGCGACTTCTAGTTCCTATTAAATTTCATATTGCCGAAGGCCTACAAAATACCGACATCGAAAAGTATTAACAAGTTATTTTATGTTTTATGTTAAAGTAGTTAATTAACTTTGTAAGGTATTTAATTAATTAATAACTTTGCCTAACCTAGCTCCCTGAATTAAAAGCCGAAGTTTTCAACGTAAAATCAATATAATTTCGTGATTGAAAATATTTAATGGACGTCGCAGTGTTGAAATAATTTATGAAGTTTTTTGCCATCTGAAAAGTCTAGAGGTATGTAATGAATGATCATCCATTACAGACCGATGTCAAGAGTTGTTAAACTTCGAAAATCAACCCATTTGGCTGTTATTATTCTTAACAATCATATTTTGAGTTCATATCTATATCTTACAAAAAAAGCTTAAAGCAGTAAATGCCCAAAATATTGTTTTCAACGTGTCATTTACAAAACTACGTAGCAGATACACAAAACAATACACAACCAGATACACGTAAATCAAACGGCGTCAATTTCTATCAAGGTTTCACCCACCTCAAACTATTCGCCTGACTAGAAATTCACAATCGTGAATGTTCTGCAGCTGACATTGACAAGTGCTGATTCGGAAATTCTGTTACTTGTCGATCGCTTTTGCGTATAGTTTTGCTTGTAATCGGACACAAAGCATTATTGGATGCCTAGAGCATTGGGATACTGAGTAAATACTAATATTGAGAATGAGAAGGGCTGCCATGCCATTGATAAATATTTCGGGCACGTCATCCGCAACGAAGACTCCATGGAACACCTCATCGTTCAAGGCCATGTAGAGGGAAGACGTTCACGCGGCAGATCATCAACACGGTGTACCAATCTTATTAGAAGCACCACATATTGCTCCATTGTGCAATAGTCTCGCGACGACTACAACAGAAGCCATTGGAAATGCATTGCGAGGGCTGCCGTATTCGCAGAGGATGGCCGTGACAGTCCAACATCATCATATGATACATTATGAGTTGTTGGAATCATTAAAACAGAGCAGTGATACCATGTGCGGAATTATAGTGCCTCAGAGGTCACGACTCCAATTTACGTGGCGTCGTTGGTTGTGGGTTCAAACCTAGACAGGGTTTAATTTGAGTAATTTCTTTATCATAACTGCATTAAAAATTGTGAAGAAAAAGATCCTGAGGAAACGATGTTTAAGAACAAATAATTTGAAAATGTCACGTCCGCCAACAGCAGTGAATGCGCGAGGTAGATTACACGTCATTCCTTCTCATAGAGATTAGGCCAGTATCCCAGCAGTAGGATGCGTCATAAGATAATTATGAAAAATCCAGCATTACAAAAACAATTGCACGATACAATCCTGCGAAATAATGACTCCCGTAAACACTTGCACTTTGTACAACCCGTAACAGCCCAGCAATAAAATATCAAAGAAATTCATTAAGTATTTCGCAGCGAAAGTTTTAATTAATGTTGCAATAGAAAAACCGTTGATTACAGAAACAATATCGTCTAACATTAATTTGGGGTTCGCTTCATAAACATCTAAGGCGAGTTTTAGGGTCACAGGAACATAAAATACGGTCGTAAAAGTAACACAAAGTTGAACAAAAATTAATGACTTAGGCTGTGATGCACGATCAATGTTATTTTACTAGTTGAAATATTTCTTGCAAGATCTTACTTCCAACATTGAAACCACTTTTTCTTACATACTGTAGGGACTGGGCTTCTGCCTAGGCTTTTCCCAACTACACTCGCGAGCAGAGAATTATTGTTACAATTTCTTCGCAAAAAAATAATTTAATTGTCTACCTAATTTAGGGAATTATTGCAATAGTTCGAAGTTGATGACGTCTAAATGAATAGGAAGTAATATTATAAATACGCTAGGTCTGGTCATTCCTTAACCGGACTATCCTGTGTGTGGTGATCTCAAATGAATTTAAGGCCTCCAGCCAGGGTTAAAAACTACATATACACTAAGGGCCGCTCCCTAAGGGCACCCCCTGTGGGGTACGAACCACGGCTTAGCGGCGTCATTTCGGGGGGGCAGCAAGAGACAGTCTGGGTCTTATTATTATTATTTAGGGGATTAAAGCTAATAGCTTAGCGACGCTGGCTGTCTCGTTAGGCAAAGGTCGGGGAGGGGTTTGACGGGGGCGTCGCGATAGACCTCAGTTCTGGTTTCCCTACAGCTTTCTTTGATCTGAGTGATTTGATCGTCAGGTTCGACTGGAATATGCCGTGAACGGCGTTTACTTCAAGCCTCCATTTTCAGAACCATTTACCTAAAGCATTGGGGGTTTTTGGAGGGATTGAGCTATGGCCTTTTTATGTCTGCCAGTGTAGTAGATAGCCGTATCATCGACAAATAGGACTAACTACGTCTTGGTCTAGTGAGGATATCGCTAGTGTATAGCGAGAAAACTAAGTCGGAGAGCATGCTGCCTTAAGGGACGCCGGCCCGAATGCCAAAACCTTCGATGCGGTATGTGACCAATTTTCATAAACGACGCAATTTGCAAGCTAAGGATTCCAAACTAATCATATTTTTAACATGTTACTATAAAACAATTTACTTCTTGTAATTTTCCTGCAATCTATATGACTGTAAGTATATATTAAGCTCAGTAGTTTCTTGAATAATTTCAAAATTGTTTATTTAAAAAAGTTCATTTATTAGTTTAGTCAAAAACCACAGTTGGAAAACCAATTTTTAAGTTTTCTAATTTGTTCTCCAAAACTTACACCATACTCAAAAACTTCGGAGGAAATTGGCTGTGATAGATGGAAAGACAGACAAGAGTGATCCATATAAGGGTTCATATTTTTCATAAGGACGTTCGAAACGCTAAAAAAGGAATTAAATACAATGTATACGATAAAACCACCACGGTAAACCACCTCTTCCTGGCTCGTCTACTGATATTGTAATCCTAAACAAATATCTGTATTAGGTAAACCCAAGCGGTAACCTAAAGCCGGTAGAACATGAACAATGAAACCTTAGATACGCTCCAATCTATTTGTACCCATATATCAATCATCGACTTATTGTTTCACCCGTCCGGTGAGAATAGGTATGTATCAGAAATTGTGGATCAAAGGATACATCCTATTTATTGGTCCATATAGTAAACCTATAAACCCTAGGAATGAATCTATATGCAGATAAAATGCTAAAAGCGATGTAATCTATTGCCTAACATTAGTGGCAGTGGGCCTCCCAAAAGGAAGAAATGTTGAAGACCACAAAAATCCACTAGGTGCAAGACGGACAGAATTGGTCGATGTGGCAAAACTTGGGGGAGGCCTTTGTCTAGCAGTGGACAAATTTCGGCTGAACTGATGATGATCCTTGTATTTTACCAAATTCAAAGTTGCTCTGCGTGCAATGGAGAGAGCAATGCTCTGGGTTTCTCTGGTAAATAGAATTCGCAACGAAGTCATTCGCCAGAGAACTAAAATCATCGACATTGCACGTAGAATCAGCATGCTGAAGTGGAGGTTGGCCGGCCATGTCTGTAGACGTACAGACGGTCGACGGAGCAGACATGTGTTAGAGTAGAGACTGCGTATGGGCAAACGTAGTGTGGGACGCCCTGCGACACGACGGATCGATGATTTGAAGAAGATGGCAGACAGCGGATAGATGCAGACTGGGAGGCCTACGTTTATCAGTGGACGGCAAGTGGCTGATATGATGAACCTTGTATTTAACTAGCTCTACATACAAGATTGTTAGTACCTTTTAAATCGGCTCTGTTGAAAAATAATTCTAGTGATCGGATGATTCTGCCATTAGCAGATATCGGACTGCTACAGCCTATCATTTGCCAGAAAAAAATAATAGCTCTGCAATAAAAACAACAAATATTCGACACAATTCGCGTACGCCATTTTGTTTTATACACGTAAACTTTTACGATAAGTCATTAATAAGGTAAATTGCTCTCTGTAACAATTCTGTGTTACGTTATGAAGCGTCAAACGCTTGCTTTAGTACCGCGAGTGGTGTTGAGTGCTTTTCTCCCATTTTGTAGGTGATTATCATGGTTTAGATGAGTTTTATGTACCTTTGTTAGACGATGGAAAATGACAGGAGATGTGAAATAATATTTTTACAAGGAAACAGAACATATTATTATGAAAGTTTGGGTTTCTATTACACCATAAACAATACATCTGCTATTATAGCTTAATCCGCCGTTTAATAAGCGTCCTAGCCTTTTCATTAAAAGGCTCCGTTTTAATTAGCATCCTAAGTGACATCCCGGCATTTAATTAAACAGCTAGGCAAATAATTGATTCAATATCGTTTTATGACTTGCCAAGTTAAGTAGTAGAACTGACGGGAGCAAGAGTAAGCGAGCGAACTTAGCTCCCATCATCCCATTCATGTTAGGTTTCTGTAAACCCTGCAGACAGCAATGGAACCCCGAGCAGCGGGACTACGTAGTTAAGGTTAGGTTACAATTCTGTGACGCGTTATGAAGCGTTAAACGCTTGCTTTCGTACCGCGAGTGGTGTTGGGTGCTTTTCTCTCGTTTTGAAGGTAATTATCATGGGTGGGTTAGACGAGTTGTATTTGTATATTTTTTAGACGATGGAGAATGATGTTTAACTATTATGAAAGATTGAGTTTGAAAAAAGCCCCATGTTCTCTGCAACAATGAATACTATATTACTGTATTTAAAAATAGAAAGAAAGAAAAACGTTCATTTCTTTCTTTCTATTTTTAAATTTTAATAGAAGGAGCACCGTCCGGTTGAATTGGAAGCCAATCCCAACTTAATAGGATGTAATACATTTTGACTGTTTTTTTTATTACATTTCATAAAATTTTCAGAACAGACAAAACAAACCAAATAAAATGAATATCTCATAAAATTACGGTGCTGTAAGTATTTTTAAATCTATGACAAACAGAGACAGTACTTATTCTGTGTGACGTCATTCGCAAGTCACGCTATAGTGAATTGGGCCGTATATGTCTTGAGTGAGAAGCACAGAACAATTACTCTGGAAGCGAGGAAGTTCTCTATTTTTTCACCCATTTTATTTATTTTTTCACCAAATTCGTAATTAGTATTGTAGGTATAACTTTCAAATAAATTTATATCAGTTGATGTAGATTTTGACAATAGTTAATTGCCATGTTAGAAATAGGCTACGAATAAATTGATGAGAGTTTTAGTGTACAGTTTGAAAGATTGACTAAGCGTGAAACACTAGATTCCATTACGAGACCAGACGAACTTTAATTGAATTTATCAATTCGAATTGAGCAGAACTGTATATGGAAATATGACCTTTAAGCACCCCCTATTTCAAATTAATTTATACCGACATTCCTTAAACCTTAGGATAACAACGGCATGATGTATAATATTATGTCCTATTATAAACGCAAGGATAGATATGAAAAGTCGGGGAAAATTATCAATTCTCATCGTATTCTCAAAGTTTTCATATCTTGAGCTCATAAATATGGATGGCTTTTGCCTTCGCCTATTCGCTTGCGAAGCTTCAAGTGATAGAAATAGTGATATGTTTACATATTGTTTGAATTTGAACCTTACTTTGAGCGGCAATGGGTTCAATCACTGGGTGGGAGGTTATTTATGATTTTGGTATCCTAAGTGATGCTTATTTTAGTCTTATTGAATTTGAATTTAGTGATACTTACACCACAAGAATGAGAGTACGTTACTGCAGCTGGAAAATGACTCCTACAGTTAATATGAGTGGAACGTATAATACGTGAATAATCTGCTGTAAATGTGTGCCAAATAAAAAATTGTGCGTCTTGTCATTTTGGAAAAAAAAACTAAAAAAACGATTCCTGCTGGAGTATCGTTTTTCCAGCAGTAAAATTCTAAAGGAATGATCGGAGAGAGAAATAATATTGTGCATGGGCATATTTGTGCAGCTCCAGTAACGTGTTGAAGAATCGTGTATCTCTAAAACCACTGTATATGCGTACGTAGATAATAAACATAATATATGAGTGGCTCTTAGTTTGTGCTTATTTCTGGCAATCAGATTTAAGAAAATATTTGTAATTTTCAAGTAAGTAATCGCGCTTTTTTGAAAACCCGAACAAAAATCACTGCTTGTGAGAAAACTCGCTCGCTGGAAATTGATTTGTTTTTATTTATTGTTACATGATGTATTCCATCAGCCCTAAAAATTGTCAAAAGTACAAAATGTTTGTGATCACGATATACTTCGGTAGCACTTGGCGATTAACATTTTGGACGTTAGACAATCGCTGATAGAATCTAATTTTGCTTAAACGGGTTATGTTTTAGATGAGTAGAAAAACGTATCTGGCTGGAACTAGATAATAACGTATTTCATTAGAACGGACTTCCCTTTCTCGAGACTATAAAAGTCGTTTTATAATCACACGGTAATCCTTTCACACTATCTTCGTCAGACCTTGGTATTTCCTTCTATTATATCTTGGTTTACAATCTGTCTTCACTCCATTAATTCTAAGCATTTAGGTCAGTAATGACCCAGATAACGCGTTAGTGAGGAAATAAAATTTGTTCTAAGACACCAAATGTGTTTGCGGTGGACGGCGGTTTGACACGCGATTTGTTTGTTGTAGGATTAAGGTAGATGTTGCGGGAACGAAAGAGACACCGCGGCCTTGGGGTCTACGCTCTATGCCCGAAGTCCGTAGTTTCGGCCTTAGTGTCGGGCGTTTCCTACTCCGTATCACCTACGGACTTACGATTAGTCCCGAACCCGAACTAAGAACAACTGTCAAATCGTATTGTCATTCATTCTTAGTTCGGGTTCGGGACTAATCTTAAGTCCGTAGGTGATACGGATCAAAAAACGTTCGTAACTACGGACTTCAGGTTTAGCGAGTAGACCCCCTAGACTGCAAAGTGCATAAGGAGGAACACGGATGGGATTTAATCAGTAAGAGTCTGATACTCCCTTCTGCTCCGCTCAGAGCGTCTTCCGCTCTTTCTCTCAGTCATTTGATGATATCCCATCCATAAAAAAGGATTAAGGTAAGTTGCTTGCTGCTTGTAGTGTTACTCTACACTTATTATATCAAGAGGCAATATTTTTTAGTTACCATGTTTGTAGTTTGAGTAGCTAATGATGAAAACGTGTTGGAGGAGTTAAATACACAATTGCTGAGTATCCAAGACTATATTTATTTAAAAAATACACTTTTACTGTGCCACGGAAGCAAAGCCTCTGGAAAATGCTTGAATTTTATAAACAGACAATTATTGCCTATTTATAAAGCTTTGATTATAAATGAAAAATCTTTTATTAAGAAAGAAACGATGAATGATTTCTGTGAAAGACAATGCAGCTAGAAATCCCTTTTGACTAATAGAGAAGTGCATATATGTATGAAAAAAGAAGACATGATGCGTCGACCCTAAGTTATTATTACCCAATAAATTTTGAAGAAGGACGAGAACATGACAGAGCTCACCAGCGTTTCTCTTAGGGCCGGCGCTCACTGCTGGCACGGCACGGCGTTTCATGGCAAAGGATTTTATAACTAATCAAGTTATTTTGAATCTTATTTCAATGAGTTTGGAATTCATGTTACTTTATTTCGATACCACAAATGCCGCGACGAGCCGCAGCATGCTGCGGCATGACGGGACGCGCCGCGGCATGACGTTTCATGCTGTTTCATTCCACGGAATGCCGCGGCGCGCCATTTCATACCGCGAGACGTAATGGGTCACTTTGTGTCGAGGAATTATGATTGCTAAGTTAGTTGAAATGTGGTTGAAACTTGCGCAGCGGTCATCCGTGCGAAGCAAAACTGATTGATGCCAGAGTGGCTGGCTTTCAGTACGATGTCACGAGATACCACGGAATGCCGCGGGATGCCACGGTATGCCGCGCGATGCCATGGAATGCCGCGGGATGCCGTAGCACAACCTGTCGTGCCATGACGGCAGTGAGTGCCGGCCCTTACTTTGCGTCGAATAAATTCAGAGCACTCAACAAACAAGCCAGTAACATAATTTATATCACACAAAAAAGCTTTCATATTCGGAACAAAAAAAAATCAGCCTGGTGACCTGATCTTTCTTAACCAACACATTTTTTTGTACTTTGTTAAGAAAATTAGTTTAGGAATTATTGTGAGCTAAGTCAACCGCCTAAATAATAACAATTTGCCCAGGAGCGAAAAAGAAATAATTGAATAAGTCTGTGTAGTACTTTTATTAAATCGTTTAGGTATTTTTCAAAGCAAAAGTTAAATTATAATTTTATTGTTCTGGAGTTTCTTTTCTCAAATTCTGAGAAATGTCTGAATAATTGTTATTATTTAATAGTTATTATTTACTAGCTTCTGTCAGCGACTTCGTCCGCACGACAGTCGAAAATTATCTCAAGGTAACATAGTTTTTTTTTTACTCTTGTTCCCAAATTCCATCTGTTTAAATAACTTACTAATATGCTTTAATGTATATACCTATATTAAGATCATGTATAATGCACACCAAATGGAGGTATGTTGTGTAAATAAAACAATAGATAATGTGGAACATAATTTATTAACAGATATTTACATTGTTTTGGTCTGTTTGCAGCGGAACACACTCCCCTCTAACCTAATATTTGACAGCTGTCATCTGGTATTTTATTCTTTGAACTGGAGTCGAACTGATACAGTGAAGATAACGGTTTAAAAGAAAATAATTTCATTTCCTGGCTGAATCTGGTAGCACAAAACATCTTCTAAATCAGGTAGAACTGTGTCTGTGGTTTTTGATATATCACTAGATTTTGATGAGCTCGCATCATATTTTTCCTGATCAGTCTGTATGTCGTTTACTTGAGCAAATGTATGAGTATGGCCCTCACTCTTGATTATAATATAATCAGGGTATTCAAACTCAGACTTCGCCGAATCTTGCATCTTGAGGTTAAATAAATCTTTTTTCTGGCTTGTATCACTTTCCTTGTGTTTCATTGAACTTATATTCGGTATTTTCGGGTCAGTCTGCATATCTTGAGTAAATATAATTTCACCGCTAGCATTCTTACAAATAATTTTACGAATGCCTTCGAAATCAGATTTTAATGAATTAGACATTGTGGTTAAAATTTATTTTTAATAAGATGGAAAAGATAAAGTAAAATTGAACCTTCACAATACAATTTCGCTGATTAAATGTCGTTCAAACCTAATTGCAAGCTATTTATGAGTTACTCGGGCTCTAATGCTAGTAACATTTAATTGTAAATTCTATATAATGTGCTGAGTATGCTGTTTCAGGCGAGCCGACGCCTCTATTTTATATTATATTCCTTATGGTTTAACGAAGATGGTATTAAAAATAAAACTATGATTTATATATTTATTTATTTATTTAAATTAAGTACAGCCACATCACGTACATTACACAATTTACCTTAATATTTATACTGCTTTGCTACTTATTATAAAAAACATTATTTTCAACACACCACTTATTTAAACAAAATACATTTTTTAAGGCACAAATATTAGTATGATTGATACAACTTATAATATCAGGTGAAGTTGAATATTGTTTATACAATGCTACTATACTTGAGCACTGCTTACTTTCTAAATTATATACATCATCAATTTTGAATATATCTTTTAACCATAACACTTTTTCACTTCCTTTTGTAAAAACAGCCTTATTTTTAAAAAAATTTGCAAAGTTATTTTTATAGCTGAAATATGGTACAAAACCTTCATTCCAATGTATACCCCTATTTTTTTCAATCCATGCTACTTGTAGCCGTTCTTTTTTCGTCAATTCATAAAATGGTTGTGGTGGTTTTATCAACAGTACTTGTATGCGTCCTTCATACATCATTGCTATTTCTTTTGGAATAAATTCGTTTTCTTCATTCTTAAACCCTTGGACATCCACAATAACATTCATGATAATTTTCTCACAATATTACTCAAAGTTTTGTATTCGAAAAGTCGATCGTTTATTATTAAACAATAAGCAGATGTATTAGCCGGAATATCTTCTGAACATTCAATTTCTATTCGCACGTCGACCGGTCCAGTTTTGAGCGATTCGTTTTGTCTTGAGCAATCAATTACAAAAAGTGGAGCAATTTCCTTAAATTGATTTAAGCTAAGCAATGGATCTATGCCCAAGTTGTAATACGACTGACGAAAGTTAGCATACATTTCGTATAATATACTGTATTTGTTTTCATCAAATTTCAGATTAAGTGAGTCATATGGATAATATTGCGAATTTAAAAATAATTTAATATTGCTTACATTACAATGATCGAATAAGGAAGAACTTTTAGTTTTATTAGTTTTTCGGTTAGTTTGCAAACCAAATATAACGAACCTTGGCTTCTCTAATTGTGAAGTTGTCTTTACCGACCATGAATGCTTTGTTGTTCTTGGTAACAACGGATATTCATACAAATCCCAGTTTCTAAATGCTAACTGAATAGAACGATCTCTCTCCAAACTCTTAAGCAATGATAATTTGTTACGATCAGAAACTTTTATATGTGGCACACGCCATTGTATTTTTTGTATATCTATTTCTAAGATATCATTTTTCTCCATGAGCACACTGTTTAAAGCGGAGCTGCTTCTTTGTAAAATTAGTTCATGTTTACAATTCATTATTATTTTGTTATAATCTTCTGCAAATCCCAAAATTCTATTCAGCGGTACAATAACGCTAAAATGTTCTTTTTCTATTTTCGTACCATTTAAGTTCCACCCCCAAATTGCTGCAGCTTTACTTTCACCTTCATTCATGGAGACATACGATTTCAAAGTTGTTGTGATGCCAGCATTTTTAATCCGATCAATTTCAACACCATTTATTTCGTACCTGATATCTTGAAATAAATATAAGATTGGGTTGTTTATGAAATCAACATCTTTTTTAATTATTTTTCCTGCTGCATCTTTAGTAGATACACTTGCATACCCTTCTATAAAAATGGAACTGCTACAGGGCAATACATACAAATCTTGATGATGAATGGGTATTCTGATTTCATCGTTTTCTTTGAAACTATTATTATACGGATTGTAGCTATGAATCTCATAACTTTCAATAGAATTGTCATGTTGCGCTAAATCTGTTATTTGAAGCATGTTGTTATTATTTCAATTTTAATCCAATATATCTTAGAAATCTTTTATTCTCTTTAGTAATTTTAATTTGTCTTTTAAAGTTTATAGAGTTGATACGTCTGACTTCTTTGGAAACAGGAAGTGAAATATTACATTGACTCCTCACGGTAGGCGTTTTATTGAAAACAAGCATATTGTTTCTATGTATAAACAAAATAGGTAGTATTACTATTATTAAATTTAATTCAATTATTTTTTACAATGTGAGTAGTGATTATCATCACGCGCAATCTAAGAATGTGCGTAGAGTGTCAGGATATAAACTTTTATAACTTGTTCATATAACATCTATTTGTATTAATGAAAACATTGATATGTTATACTATTTTATTGTCTTTCCAAAATGAGTAAAGAAATTTTAAACACAAGTGTCCACAATTATACAAATGATCACGCTGTACGTTTTCATAATTATATTGAATGTTATTTCCTACATATTTCATAAATTCTTTTGGAGGTTTCAAGTTACCATAACTGTCGAAATATTCAATGTAGTCATTTATTTTGCCATAGGCTACCCAATGAGTACCAGAGTTTTCAGAAGAGTCAAGATTGATTACTCCACATTCTATCGGCAAAACTTTATCTGGTAATTTATCTCTCATAAACACACCTCGAAAGAATGGCACATTATTCGAGTGTTTGATTATGTCAATATTGGTTAAAGCTCTATTGGGTAGCCGAGACTTCAGTTTTTTTTCTGTGATATGTAAATGCCTAAACCATCCTTGTAATGCTTGAGATGTAATCCTCTTCCAATGAATAACGCCTCCATTTCCTTGTTGTGTCTTTCTGCTTCACGCAATTGCTTTTTAGCTGTTTTATATGCGTTAATTGCTTTTGCAATCCCAGCAGCACCTCCTGCTAAACTGCCTGCAGCAGATAATCCAGCAAATATTGGTACTAAAGGAAGAAATCCTCCAGTTTTTGGTACTGGTATAATCCTTGGTAATTTTATTGGTGTGTCTGATACAAATTCTTTTGCTGCTGCGTATGCTAATTCCATCAATGCTTTCTTACATGATGGTTTTAATTTTGTAATATGCTTTTTAGTGTGGTTAACAATCTTTTTAAGAGTTTTCTTTAAACCAGCTCCTGTTTTCACTTTATTAATGTTTTTGTTGAATGCTGATGAAACTGTTTTTTTGCTGTCTGAAATACCTCGTATGGTTTTCATTGCGATTCTTTAATTTTTCTTCAGAGTAATAGAAACGTATTTAATAGATACAAATACAAGTCTTTTTTGTTTTAAGTACAAATACGTAATGAATAGAAAAAACATGTGTATTTGCTTAAATACATTTTAGAGCAAATTTTGTTTGGCTCGCTTAAAATACGTTTGTTTTATCTATCCAGCTGTTTTCGTTAGTAGGAAGTCCGAGCCACTTTACATATACTTGGTTTCCTTTTCTTTTCAATACTTTTTCTACTAAGTACAAATCAGGATGGCTGGTTTTTTGAAGTTCTTGAGCATAAAACGCTCCTAGTATTGGTCGACATCTTGCATCTTCTATCAAGTAAGTTAACGGATAAGTGTCTTGTATTGATTTTATCTTAAATATTTCTGTTGACCAATTAGGATAATAGCCCTTATCAAAACATCCTTTGTATTTACTTATTCTTACAAAATCACCAACACTAAACTTCCTACACTTATTGCTTTTTTTACATTCAGCCATTCGAATATATCTTTGCATTATATTTGTTTTATTGCTATGATTTACTGAAGCAGGAGGTTGCCCCGTGGTTCTATGAGTAGTATTATTGTATTCATTTACAATTTTATTGAGCGTTTCATTCATCCACTTGTAATTCCCATTAAGACTAAACTCTTTGTATAACTTATTTTTTAATGTCCTAATTAATCTTTCTACAATAGAGGCTTTTTTAGTAGAATACGTTGAATAATGATTTATTTTATACTTTGCAACAATATTTTTGAATTTATCGTTATAAAACTCTTTTCCCAGATCAGTTTGCAAATTTCTCGGAACTCGTCCTTTAAGCAATAGACTTTCAAATGCTTTTGACACCTGTTGCTTATTTTTTTTGCTTTAAAGGAACTGTCCAAGCATATTTTGAAAAAGTGTCTATAATTGTCAGTATATATTTGTGACCACCATTCATTTTTGAAATTGCTTGCATGTCCATTAAATCTGCTTGCCAGAGATCATCGATATCTTTAAGTATAACTTGTCTTCTTGGAAAGTTAACTCTGGCACATTTATGAATTTCATTTATGACGTCTACTTTGCTCATAATGCTTATTTAATTTTCCTGCAATTTCTTTCAATGCAATATTTTTTTCAAGATTTCTTACTTTCTCGTTTAAAATTGAAATCAGTTTATTTAGTTGCTCTATTTGCTTGCAAATATTAACTTTAAGTTTTTCGACTTGCTCTTCTGTAATATTTTTACCCAATTCCGTTTCTTTTATTGTATTTTTAATCTCAACACGCTCCACTCTTATGTTACTTTCAGTTATGACTGATGTTTTATTTGTACGAACACAATTAATATTTTTATGTTCATCCATGTTGCAAAATACTTTGATAACTGAGAATATTCCAAAGCTTGTTAGTCTTTTATAATATCAGCTTCTTTTAACTCTTCTATAATTGATAGAATTTCATTGTCATGATTAGTATTACCAGCATTTTTTGAAGCAATCAGAAGTTTCAATCTTTCAATTAGTTCATTAGGGTCATCCCAGTAAACATAATCTGTATTACTTTTATATTTTTTTAATTTAGGCAAAAAACCACCGCTTTTTGATCTCATTATCTGTCCTTCATCTTGAACATAACTATTTTGCGAAAACAAAGGTTTAATAATTTGACGATATTTTAAACTTTTATCACCTTTTATTTGACCGGTAGGATGAAAGTCTCTTTTGTGTGCGTGTGTATTATGGAGCATATCTTTATAAACAATTTTATCTAGTTCAGTAACCAAACTAAGGTCAGGTTTACTGCGAACCAGAAGTTCCTTTAGGCCTGGTGTTAATTCATAGGGCCTTTTATCAATAGTGACCATATTGGTTTTGGGTGAATTAAAGAAAAGAAAGAAAGAAAGAAAAAGAGTTTATTTACGCCAAGCATGACGCACACCATAAAAATAAATGAGTATATATATAAAAGTAAAAAGGGATTTTGAGGAAGATATGCGTCACATCGGCGCAAAACGGCCATCGCTCAGCATAATGCTGGAACTCGTGTGCGAGACAGAGCCACAGCGCTGGTTTTCAGCGACAGCCGGCTCAGACTGAGAGACGTCGGCCGGAGCAGCCTAAAGGTAGTTGAATAAAAAAATAAATAAGAAAAAATAATATATATATATATATATATAGATATGGACAAATAATAAACTGTTGCGCAGACAAGACAATTAGTGCTCTTATTTGCAATAGAAAACGAAACCTTGCTATTCCCCATCATCAGTTTTTTATTTTCACTACGTATCCCAAAAGGGACATTCATATTGTCATAGATTTCCATCATATCTTCTTTATTTAATGAAATTAGTGTATCATTAGAATCTTTAAAATAATTCCTTTTAAGAGCGTCTTTATAACACTCAGAATCTTCATTTGAACCTGTTTTTATACATTCTTTAAAACTTTCATAATCTGGAGCATAATCTGTCGATGAGCTTAATCTTGTAAGCGTGTTACTCTCATCTCTTGAAATATCCAATATTGGTTTAATTTTATCATTTGCTTTAATTAATGTTTCTAGTGGATCTGTTATTGGTTTGAAGACTTTTTGAAATTTTAAATGAGCTGTATCTTCTTCATTTTGTATTGTTTTAATTTTATTCTTTATACTATCGACTGACTTTATCAATTGTTCTTTAATATTGACCTGCATAACGCTTTTTAATTATGACCCATCCGTTATTTGCAGATTACAGATTTCGATTGACATATTTCCTGTAATGAGGTGATATATATGTACTTTTTAAAAGTATATAAATACGTCAAAGCCTTGTCTATATCTACCTTCATTTAGAGGACAATCTTTATTAATTAATAAAAAGTCAAAGCGGTCTTTCCAAATATCGGAGCAAAGTTTTTTAAATTCAAACCATTCGATGTCTGTATTTACGTGCTCATGATATATATGTTTTAAGTTTATCTCGTCTTGTTTGAAAATAATTAAAAGATTTACATTATCTCGTATAAGTTGTTTAGGTATTTTAGAATAGGTTTGTGATAAGTAAAAACAATCTATCTGTTTATGTCTCCCCATTGCAAAGTAATTGCGGATATTGATTTGATTTTCGCATGCTACGTCATCAAAAATCATTACCGCATTAGCTAAAGCATCATTTGGGTGTATGACTTCTTTATTATCATTGAAGACAAAAAAGTTAGCACCTCGTATGTAGCTCATAACTTGTTTTAAAAAACAATATTTTGGCTGGAAAGCCGTTTTCGAGTATAAGTATATATGCTTAAACTTGAGACCATTTTCATGTAATATTAGATTAAGCATTATGTTAGTTTTTCCACAGTTAGATGGACCGCATATTATACATCTAATGGTATTGGGTAAGAGTGCACTATGTTTCACTTTACGTGATTGATTTTCTAATTTTATATTCTGAACTTCTAAAGTCTGTGGTTGCTTGATGAACTTCATTGTGAAATGAGAGATAAATGTAAATGACCTGCATATATATAGGGATCGATAAATAAAAAAAAGTTCGATGCAATTACATATCCGTTTATTAACAAAGAATAATACTTAATGCTAAAAAATAACAGATTTAAGTAAATATAAAGCTATAAACTATAATACAATGTTATAGTGACCCCAAGGTAATGTTTCGATCTGATTAGGGAGTATGTATCTTTTATCGTCATTTCTATTCATCACCAGTTTATTTACTTGTTGCGAATATAAAACATGTTTGATTGACCTAATCATATTCATCTTACATGATCTACTTTCATTATCAAATAATGATTTATTGTAATGCGACATCTCTAACCTGTTAGTGACAGGGTTTGAAATACCTTTTGCTTTCTTTATTTCAGTTTTAGAAGCCGATAAACAGTAAAGTTTTGCTCTTAAACCAGTAAATTCGTTAATCACGTCTCCGCCTAGTTCATCTTTAAAAAGACCGGGTACTTTTGCATTTACCCGAGGTATTAAATATGGGTTATCTAAATCAAAATTACTTGTGTCAAATTCCTTTAAATTATTTTTTATATCACGGTAAATATCTTCGGTGTAAAATAAATAAAGAAGACTATCGGTGTCTGTGTAACATAGCTTGACATTATTCATGTATTTTTTTTAATATTATAATGATATTGATAAAGGTGTACCTTAGCATATTCTAAAACAGTAAAACCTATATAAATCGGTCTGTCTAAAAGAATTCTCTCGGGTTTTAGTTGCACAGCTACAAAGTTTTCCGAAAATATAGAAACACATTTTACATTAGGTTTACATATTAGCTTTTCAGCACAGAGTTTCTTATTTGTCACATTTTCTTCGTCCATCCATTTCGTAGCTAGTTTAATATCTACCTGTTTACGTTTGTTTTCTATCGTTTTACCAAAAATTGAATTATTTAAAAGCTTGAAAAACTCTTTTTCAAACGCAGTAGCAGATGCTTGACGCAGACTAGTATTTAAATCAATATACTTTTTTAAATATTCTTCTTGTCGGAAAGTAAGAATACGGTGTATTTTTCTTAGAACCAGCCCGTATTTTAAACACTGCTTTAAGTGAATATAATGAATTACATAGTTAAATTTATCATATAAATTAGCTATCAGTTTAGCTGTCTTTCCTCCAGGGGGTATGAATTTCTCTGGAGCAAAGGGCAAATCACTATGAAAATCATGTTTTGATTCAGGATATTCGAGATCCACCTCTAAAATAAAGCCATATTCGCTATCATCAGATACACTAATTGCATCGAAACAGTTAATTTCCTCCTGATTTAAAAGTCTAAACTCGGAAATTGGGATTTTTTTCATCATTGCATATCCGTACAAATTGTTGCAATCAAGATAAATCAAATAGCTAGACGGTTCTAGATCGTTATAATTTGATAGATAGGGATTATTTGCTTTAGCATGGCGTAGTGAGCACTGAGCCAGACCACCACGTATGCCCTTTTCTAACATCTGATATATTTCTAAGTCATGAATCAAGTCTAGCTCAACACCTGTATAAAGCAACATAGCATCCCAGCTTAAACTAGGTGCCGTTACATAGTACACAGGGTCTAACTTATAATATTTTAAGCTTATTTTACGAAAATTTTCAAATATATCACACAGTAATAAAACATCGCATTTTAAATATAAATCGGTATACTCGCCAATTGTATTTATACTAAATGCATCCCACACAGTTTTCGCATGTTCATATTCTTTATCGCTAATGTGTTCCATTTTCAAAGAGTTATAAAAGTATTTTTTTCGAGGGAGTGTTTTTTCTTCGTACTTGTCCCATGAGTTAATATAATCATAAGGATAAATACCTTTCTTTTTTAACAAGTATATGTTTTCATCATTAAATTCTGCTGATAAATGAATAAAGTCGTGATCTGATAAGCTTTTACTTAGTGCATCTAAACTCGAGCTTAAGAATTGAAACGAATCTATGAATTTTATTTGAATAGAACGGTCTCCAGTCTCGTTATCTATATATTTGGTAATAGTTAAATACTTTTCTTTAGTTTTAGGTATAATTTTTATATAACCTCCATGTCTCACTAATTCCTGTATAAAGAGATGGGAGTCGTAATTCGATAAATTATGAAAAATTACTGGTATGAATGGACATACTCTAAACATCAAGTTACATTGAACATGTGCAGGTCCTCTATACTTTCCTGTGACATGATCGTGGTCACGTACCTTATCGTGAAATAATAACTGATCACAAATATGACAAATAGTAGCATTGTTATAGCCGATTTGCTCTTTTTTTGTCAAAGGTATCATTGATTTACTCATCGATAATATTTCACTTATTTTCTTCACATCCTCTATTAATCTAGTAACAAATACTTCAACACAGTCAGGACCTCTATATGTAACATATTTATTTTGGGTTGGATCGTGTGAACAACATATATAGTATCCAAAACACGAGGGCTGATGTTTTTTGAAATTGTGTGTATTTTCAGATTTTGTTTCGAAACAACTCTGTAATAGGCTTTCAAAATCTGCATAGATGACATAATAAATTTTTTGTTTTCTTTCAAAATTCTTAAAACAGAGTTTGCTATTCTTTTCAGGCAAAATTGATAAAACTTTTGAACAGACATGAGATCTATACTTATTTTCACTGCTATAGAATTGTAAACATGATTCACACAGTATAAAAATACCTTTATGGCTCGTCACTTGCCGTCTTACTAATCGTACCAGATTTTTAATAAGACAGTAATGACTTACCCCTTTTCTTTCTAAATATAACAAATTAACATGATCAGATTTTCTGTTATTTGTTAAATACAGAGGTCCAGTCACGTTTCCGCTCTTATTATCTACTCCATAAATATTAATACTTATGTTGTTGTTTATTTCAAACAGTTTTATATCTTGATATGAGACAGGAAAAGACAATCCATCAATATTTAATACAGAACTGTAGTGTGGGTACGAATGAGTCCTGCATACGTTCATCTTAGCAGGAAACAAAGCAGCTACCACACTCCATAAAAAGCAATGATTATCATTATTTTGTATATTAATACAACTTTTAGAATTCTTAATTTTTGGTGGCAAATCTAAATAAGTGCCACCTCTCATTGGACAATATTTATTCACATTAATTTCTAGATGACTTACAGCATGGTAAGACCATCCAGAATCTTTATGCTCGAATTCTGACATTTTACATTTTAAAATTTCAGTTACTTTCGAATATAATTCATCAATATCTGTGTTATTACAAATAATTTCATATTTCGTATTGAATGACTTAAGTTGTTGCTCACTTGTTTTTGGTAAGACAAAGTGGGCAAACAACTCGAAATTAATCTTGAGACAAGTATTTTTCAGTAAAGATGTATGTATAAGTTTCAGGATATCATTTTTATTCTGACACAAGAATGCCTCCGGTGTGAGGTATTCAGCATATTGTGCAGGATTTAAACGATATGTTATAATTCTGTTTTTGAAAGCACTAGCAATAATGTAAATATTTTCAAATTCGCTTTGTAATAAACTATTAGACTTGTGAATATTGGTTCTCAAATGATATTTGAATTCATTGATCGGGGATTCAATGTGACATTTTTTACATTCAATATATTCTGGATTATTTGTATATTGCTGTCGGTGAGTAGACGGAGTTTGTACTGTAAATGAAACAAAAATATAATATTACAGTTACATTCCTGCATATATTAGACATGATTTGTCACCCTTATAAATATATGTTTTGTACGCAAATAGGTACTCGATAACTATAATATTAGATACAATAGTTAAAGTAATTAGGTAAATGATTATTGCAATGAATACAAGATACAAGTGAGAAGAAAAGATAACTGAGTACGTATTCTAACAGAATTGTCCCGTAGATTATTTCAGCAGTTATTTTTAGTAGTTATATCTACTACTAAAAATAACTGCTGAAATAATCTACGGGACAGTGCTTGAACTCTTTATGAGTTTCTTTTAAAAAGTCTTTTAAATGATTCCACGCTGGCGTCTCATCATTAGTGCGATTTTTTACAGTTACAATTGCATGCCTCCATCGATTTATAGGCCCTACTCGCTCTATCTCACTGTGATCGTAGATCTTTAATTCTATATAAAATTTACCCTTTTTGTTTTCATTAATTTGTTTACTTATACCACTGGCTACTCTGCGCGTATAATACGAATGCAATGGTGTTATTTTTTTACCCAACTTGCTTCCATGGGCTTCCTCCTCCTGGTCGTCGTCGCTGTCGGTCCCGAACAGGTCATGCGATGTGGCTCGCATGCTGGCGCTGATGGGGTTGATCGTGGTCTTATTCTTTTTCCTCTTCTTGATCTCGGTGTTCGACGATTCTCCCTCCGCCGACCTCTTAGCATTCAGCGATGAAGATGACGTTTTGGCGTCCTTCGGCTTTTTCAACTGCTGCTGATGTTCGGCTTCATCATCGGAAGAGAAAAGTTGGCTAGCTGTTTGTTTCGACCTGCAACAATATACATTTATGTATTAGATAATAAAGAAAACATTGTCTCAGTTCAGTACAGGATTGGATTAATTTGCTTTAATTGAATGAATAGATTGAATGCACAAGAAAAGGTGGATTAATTATTTGACTCAAATAGATTAATCGATTATAATTTGAAAGATAATTGATAAATGACATGAGTAAATTAATAAAATTATTGAATCGAGGAATAAATGAAACGATGGAATAGATAAATGATTGAATCGAGGAATAAATGAAAACGATTGAATAGATAAAATGAGTGAGTAGATGAAATTATTCAACAGAGGATTGATTGAAAAGATAAATAATAAATTACTTACATTTCAAAGCCTGCTGAGTTTTGCTTGATGTACTTATGTTCTGTACTTGATGTAGAAATTCAGGAGCACCGAGTCCTTCCAGTGGTGGGTTGGTACAAACTGCTGCCCTGGACCCGTTTATATAGGCGTAAAAACGCGTCACGCATAGCCAAATTTGTAAAAATGCATACATGCAAAAATAAGTTCATCACAAAGATTGCAAGCACAGCATTTTTACATCGACAAGAATCTATAGACGAGCGTTACAACCGCAGAGTTTTAAACGCTTCATTCATTAAGTATCAACGAGCTCCCACTAAAAAAAGATTATCATTAAAATTGTGTCTCATAATAAATGAAAACGTACTTATGTAATTAATTTAAATTATAATTTAAATAAAGTGTGATTTTTATATTGAACGTGTTAGAGGGACAAACGCTGCGGTAATAACGCTCGTCTGTAGATTTCAATACATCTTAGCGCACGTGGCACAAATTCCGAGCCATATAAAGAACGGTAAGTTTAGGATTACTTTACATACATAACACGAAATTAAATTGAAACTTATTGAAAAAAAAAATTTGGTGAGCGCCTATATAAACCGATGGAAGATACCAAAAAATACATTCAAGTGGTCTGATCTGCTCTACGATGTCGGTAAGTAAATATTTTATCAAAAAAGTATTTTATTTAAATTATTAGTAAAAATGTTTATAATCTATGTTATAAAATAATTTAAAATGTTTTCACAAGGATCTATTCTAGAATAATTTATAGTCTGCGACAACTTCTAATTTTACTTTTATTTTATTAATAATATGTACTTCTTTGTTTCAGATGTCCAGCGATATTTTCCCCACTGACTCTTCATACTCACCAATTACTGCCGAACAAACCCTACGTCAAAAAGTGGTCAACTATTTAGAGAGAGAAAGACCATTCCAACCGTTCGAATTTGAAGACACTCCACCACGCAGCAACAGTGACAACAGCAACAATAATAAAAAGCGAAAAAATGATGTTGTATACTCGTACATACAGAAACCATCAACGGGTCATCGCAGCAAAGTAATAAGAATACAAGTTTTTGACGCTGAAGAATTCACGAATTCGCCATGTGATTGTAATGCCAATGTCTGTGTCCAACATGTCGTGGGCAATGTTTTTAATGACGATATCTATAAATGTGTAAAGGATATTATAAGCAAATTGCATAAAAAGATGTGAATAAACTAGCAATTATATTTCAGTTGTTTTATTTCTATCACTTCTATTAAAAAAACCCCCTACCTACAAATTATACATATTACACAGTTACATTTAGCAAACAGCTCATACTTTGCATAGGTACACCTAGAATCAAATTATATTGTACTTAACAACCTAATTGAAATGACTTGAAACTCTATTATTATAAAGGAACACTCGCATTTTTATACGCACAATGTAAACCTGTACTAAGTTAATAATTAAAACTTTACAGCTGTGAGGAACGCGATGGGTAGAAAAGAATGCGATCTGTTTCCTTTACAGGAATGGAAATGTGTTTGTTATGTAAACAATCAGTCGCGCCTAACAACAGAGTCTGATTAAATCTATTTGTAGGGGGAGTAAATACTTGTAAGTCATAGATACCTAATGGTCAAGTCTCGGTACTATAAACCATCTAGAAATCCTAATGATAGAAGTCTCATTCCGAATGGAATCTTGCATAGAAGTCTCATTTTGAATAGAGTATTTTGAACACAACACTCGTTTCGAATAAATGATTCTGAATAGAGGATTCTGAATAGATGATTCTGAATAGATGATTCTGAATAGATTACTCATTTTGAATAAATGATTCCGAATAGAACACTCATTTTGAATAGAGGATTCTGAATAGATGATTCTGAATAGATTACTCATTTTGAATAGATGATTCTGAATAGAACACTCATTTTGAATAGATGATTCTGAATAGAACACTCATTTTGAATATTGTATTGGGGTGCCTGGATCTCTTGATCCAGGTACCCCAATACACCCCTACTCGTTTCCTACTCCGTATCACCTACGGACTTACGATTAGTCCCGAACCCGAACTAAGAACAACTGTCAAATCGTATTGTCATTCATTCTTAGTTCGGGTTCGGGACTAATCTTAAGTCCGTAGGTGATACGGATCAAAAAACGTTCGTAACTACGGACTTCAGGTTTAGCGAGTAGACCCCCTAGACTGCAAAGTGCATAAGGAGGAACACGGATGGGATTTAATCAGTAAGAGTCTGATACTCCCTTCTGCTCCGCTCAGAGCGTCTTCCGCTCTTTCTCTCAGTCATTTGATGATATCCCATCCATAAAAAAGGATTAAGGTAAGTTGCTTGCTGCTTGTAGTGTTACTCTACACTTATTATATCAAGAGGCAATATTTTTTAGTTACCATGTTTGTAGTTTGAGTAGCTAATGATGAAAACGTGTTGGAGGAGTTAAATACACAATTGCTGAGTATCAAAGACTATATTTATTTAAAAAATACACTTTTACTGTGCCACGGAAGCAAAGCCTCTGGAAAATGCTTGAATTTTATAAACAGACAATTATTGCCTATTTATAAAGCTTTGATTATAAATGAAAAATCTTTTATTAAGAAAGAAACGACGAATGATTTTTTGTGAAAAACAATGCAGCTAGAAATCCCTTTTGACTAATAGAGAAGTGCATATATGTATGAAAAAAGATGACATGATGCGTCGACCCTAAGTTATTATTACCCAATAAATTTTGAAGAAGGACGAGAACATGACAGAGCTCACCAGCGTTTCTCTTAGGGCCGGCGCTCACTGCTGGCACGGCACGGCGTTTCATGGCAAAGGATTTTATAACTAATCAAGTTATTTTGAATCTTATTTCAATGAGTTTAGAATTCATGTTACTTTATTTCGATACCACAAATGCCGCGACGAGCCGCAGCATGCTGCGGCATGACGGGACGCGCCGCGGCATGACGTTTCATGCTGTTTCATTCCACGGAATGCCGCGGCGCGCCATTTCATACCGCGAGACGTAATGGGTCACTTTGTGTCGAGGAATTATGATTGCTATGTTAGTTGAAATGTGGTTGAAACTTGCGCAGCGGTCATCCGCGCGAAGCAAAACTGATTGATGCCAGAGTGGCTGGCTTTCAGTACGATGTCACGAGTTACCACGGAATGCCGCGGGATGCCACGGTATGCCGCGCGATGCCACGGAATGCCGCGGGATGCCGTAGCACAATCTGTCGTGCCATGACGGCAATGAGTGCCGGCCCTTACTCTGCGTCGAATAAATTCAGAGCACTCAACAAACAAGCCAGTAACATAACTTATATCATACAGAAAAGCTTTCATATTCGGTACAAAAAAAAAACAGCCTGGTGACCTGATCTTTCTTAACCAACACATTTTTTGTAGGTACTTTGTTAAGAAAATTAGTTTAGGAATTATTGTGAGCTAAGTCAACCGTCTAAAGAATAACAATTTGCCCAGGAGCGAAAAAGAAATAATTGAATGAGTCTGTGTAGTTGGTACTTTTATTAAATTGTTTGGGTATTTTTCAAAGCAAAAGTTAAATTATAATTGTTCTGGGGTTTCTTTTCTCAAATTCTAAGAAATGTCTGAATAATTGTTATATTTTAATAGTTATTATTTACTAGCTTCTGTCAGCGACTTCGTCCGCGCGACAGTCGAAAATTATTCCAAGGTAACATAGTTTTGGGATAAACAATATCCTATGACCTATCCATGTGTCAACATTCAATCAAATCCGTTCAGCCGTTATAACCAAAAAAATACAAATAGATTGATAGACAGAGTTATTTTCGCATTTATTCTATTACTAGCTATTGCCCGCGACTTCGTACGCGCGTATCCCGCGCGTACGAAGTTTTTCTGTTATCGTAAGAATTTCCCGTTCCCGTATAGCCTTCCTCATAAATGTGGCTATCATATACAAAATGATGGCAGTTTGAGTACTTTTGCGGCCTACCCAAAGATCCTTTCTTTGGCCTTGATCGTCGAGTCGTTGAGCTGCTTATAATGGTTCTAAGTTGAGCTACTCGACTACTGACCAAGGCTTGAACTGACTGGACAGGTCCACTCAAATCTGTGTGGTTCTTTCCTCAATAAACCACTTCAGACACTAATCTGCATGGTCCTCATAAAACTTATTGTGAATGTGGGGACCAACCTACATGGTTCTCGTATGATTTGACCAGTACGGATTGAATGGACTTTAACAGAGACTTTGACCTCTGAGTTTGTTTCGGTGTTTCTAGGAAACACCGGCCTCATCTAGCTTAAAATGACCAAAAAACATTGAAATTGATTTAAAAGTGTTATGTTTTACCTACTTACAAAATAAATATCATTTATTATTTAAAAAAAAAATCCAAATCCAACTGGTAGTTCCTGAGATTAGCGCGTTTAAACAAACAAACAAACTCTTCAGCTTTATAATATTAGTGTAGATTAAGTATGGATTTACCTAAAAAACAATCTTAGTATTAAAATTCAAAAACTTTACCAAACACTTTCCAAGTCTCGCTCCATATTTAACGAAACATTTCAGACATCCAGATTAATAATTTACTAGGGCACCATACGTAACAGTTTTCCAATTAATTATTTCAAGTAACACGACTACTGGGCTAAAGTTTGCAGCCTAAGTTTGGCTACGTTGACACACGAAATTCGGTATCAGTGTTTTGCATGGCTGAATGAACTGTTTTGTGTGCCTCACAAAACAGTGTTGTCAGGAACTGCTGACGTCATTGTAGTGGTGGGAACAAGTTGGGAGGAGTTCCGGGAATTTGGTCAGGGAAAGTGTGAAGCGTAGTTGGTGTTTCGCAAATGAGAGTCAATTTTGTTGCTTTGTGGCGTTGGACTCTGTTTTGGTGTTCTTTCTTCTAAACAAAAGAGCAAATGTTTAGAAAAAGACAATGCTATAACAGATGGAACATACATAACTTTTTATCAATGGCATTTGAGTTTAACTATTCTGCCAGGATCACGTTGTGCGTACACCAATTGGTTTATTAAAAAGCTAGCTTTTGCCCATGACTTTGTTCGCGCATATCACCTATTTTCCCATTCCTGTAGGAATTTCCCGTTCCTACCCTATAGCCTATAACCTTCTTCATGAATGTGGCTTTCATATACAAAAATAAATTTCCAAATACGACTGGTATTTTCAGAGATTAGCGCGTTCAAACCAACAAAGTCTTCAGCTTTTTGTATAAGAAATAATAGATATATACACCTTAATGTAATTAATCTACACTAATATTATAAAGAGGAAAGATTTGTTTGTTTGTTTGTTTGTTTGTTTGTTTGTTTGTTTGAAATGAATAGGCTCCGAAACTACTGGACCGATTTGAAAAATTCTTTCACCAGTAGAATCCTACATTATCGGCGATGGTCATAGGCTATAGAATATTTTCAAAAAGTTAGGGATCCGTATGAAAACTTCGATAATGTGACCCAAGGTGTGAGAAAAAATCCTTATATCGCGTACGCTGCGGAATCTATTGACAATAGAGCAAAGTGATGTACTACAATTTTATAGAAGTTATCAATATCTACAAAAAAGTCCGCGATACCATATGTCTAACTATTATGCATAAGACACCATGACCGCTTTTTGTTAATATTATTCAAGCAAATCCCATGGTGAAGTAAAAAATGGTGATTATAGTACCATGATATTAATCCTTATCCATTTAAATGGTTTGATAATTAAGGTTGATTATGTCCGTGTAAATTACACTTTAAATCATTCAAATCGGACCTTTCGTTCAAAAGTTACGACGGTAATAAACATGCTCGGAGTAAGAAAAATGTCGCGGCTTGAGCGAACTGGGCAGAATCGTATCAATGCTTGGTCCGATGAAGTTGAAACACCACGGCATTTAAATGTTTTCGATAAAACAATAAGAATAACAAATGTTTGGATTTTTCGAAAATCAACTAGGTACATACATAATAAGGGGTGAAGCGGGGGTGAATTAGTTTTTAGGGGAGGAAATTATAGCTTGCTTCAATTTACGTCGGAATTCTATGAACAAACTAAAAGTGGGATAATTGAAACAGATCATGTACCTAACAAATTTTGCATAATCAACCCCTGACGGGCTGAACGGGGGGGTGAACAGTTGCGCTGAACCAATAATGAGAATCGTTGTGCTTAATTTTCCAAAACTAACCTTTATAAGGGGATATGTATAGGGGCGTCGCAGTTTGTGGAGTACCTACTATCCCCACGCGGACGAAGTCGCGGGCGAAATGCTAGTGTAATAATAAACATGTAATGTGTCATACAATTTTATGAAACAGTCATAATATATTTGTCATTCAATTACCAAGGAGCACCCTTTTGTAACCACAAAATTGAAATTCTATCAGTGAGAACGATTGTAAAAAGTCCAAAATGTTTGAATCAAAATGAAACGTCTCCAATACACATAATTATGTTTCAGCTATTCGACATTCGCTTTCGCGTATAGAATGTCACTTCATGTTGATAAGATAACACAATAAATTCATGTTAGAATTGAAAACAAACTACCAACAAACTTCACAACATTGATAATAATAAAATATGTAAAATCTCGTTCCAAAAACACGCATGCAACTCTAGCGAACATTTGTCGATAGTTCATTCGTGCATGCAAAAACATCGATGTCGAATTTCGTGCCAAACTTAGTCGAACTGTAAACTTTCGCCTTATTGTACAACTTTAGGACTTGCTGCCGTGCAAAATAACGTATGGACTATGGATATGAGTTATGTACCAAGCTGAGTAGCTTTCGAAATATCTAAGTAAAGCAGAACTAAAAATAAATAGTGACTATTTTCACCAGACTGCCCCAGAAGAATAATCCCTATTATACAACATGTAACAGAATAAACGCAATACACTAAAAGAGGTCATTGTACTAATTATTATGTTACACGTTATATAATGTTTTTCTAGAGTAGTTGTAGACATAATATTATGTTCCTATATTTGTTTGTATATTTCTTTGGCAAGCCTGAGAGCCTGAGGCCTGAGGCCTGAGGTAACATCCAAAAAAGTTACTTTTCAAGAGGTTTCATGCAGTTCATTACAGATTCATTGTCACTATTTGCATCTTAACGCTAGAAACGATATTTTTATCAAATATTCAGCATAAGTTTACACGACTGCTAAAACTGGTTTATATTCTTCAAAAGTGTACGTTTAAGTTGTTTGTACAGTTACTGCGAGTAAGTGCACAAACAACTCTTTAAGTGTGTAGGTGCCTACTCTGATTCGTATTTTTGCGTATTCGTATTTTTATACGATCATTTTTATTATTAAATCATACAAATAATCACGTATACAAGTCAGTGCACAAATAGGTACCCTTACTTTTACTAAAAATAAAGACAGCATAGGTGCCAACATCACAAAATAACACGTCACTATTCAAAACTTGCTAATGTATGTTGTGACCTAAGATGTTTCGGATGCCATAAGTCAACCTTTGTACTACTTCCGAACATGGTCCTACTTCTATGTGCAGAGGTAATTAAAGGATTAAAACCATTTGTTTTTGCAGCTGCTTCGGCTTTACACCAGCCTAAATTACTACTTACTTATTAAAGAACCTAAAGGTTGTTTGGGTAAATATTGGACTACAGTCTGTTGTTAACAGATGTAGATGTCTTAACAAATAACTCTAATAAATGCGAAACTAACTCTGTCTGTCTACGGATTCACGCTAAAACGGCTCAACGGATCGTCATGAAACTTGACAGATATATAGCCTGGGATATGGAGAAGGACATAGGCTACTTTTTTACGCGATAACCGACATCCACGCGGGTGGAGCCGCGGGCAAAAGCTAGTAAGGAATAAGAGAACTCTCCAGGCTTTAATTTTTTTTTCAATTACTACCTGACTCAAATACTAAAATACCTGCTGATAGCGTTGAGGAAGATTTTTTCGGACGCTATTTTTAGTTTGCTATTAGCTTAATTTTATTTAAATACCTTGTATTATTGTAAAGATAACAGGTACTCATTGACAAAATAACTTCCTTATTATAAGTAAAACAGAGTCTATTTTCATATCCTTATGTTAGTGGTTGTTAGAGAAACATTATAAGGAAAATCATCTGAAAACCTTCACTAGTAATAAGATGATAATTATGGTCGTGTTCAAGCATTTTCGATGTAATGAGCTTTCACTAATTAGGACAGTAACAGACATTCTGTGTCAACGGTCACGCGTTTTATGTCAGCAAAAAAGATAATAATGTTCTGAATTTTGACTCATAAAAACCCGTTTTGAAATATATAACATTTGTTTTCTAATCCCATCCGTATATAAAACACCCTCTTTTCATCTCGTTTCAGAATCTTCAGGTTCTAATATTCAATTACTAGCTTTTGCCTGCGACTTCGTACGCGCATATCCCGTTTTTCCTGTTCGCGTAAGAATTTCTGGAAATCCTCTTTTAGTGCTCCCCTAAACTTCCCAAGGAACCTACATGCCAAATTTCAGCTTTCAACGACTAGTAGTTTTAGCTGTGCGTTACCTGTCACTCAGACACCTAGTCACTCATAAGTAACGGAATATTTTTTTATGATTAAAGAGAGATCATTAACTAACCACGTATGTCTAAAATAGGTATAAAAAAAGCTACTGTAGAACAAAATAGCTATTCGTGTTTGTATTTCAAAATTCTAACACATTACATTCCGAAATAAGAAACAAAATAATATGAACACTACAATTATATTTAACTGAGGTATAGGTCTACTCATAATATTACGAGTAGATTGCACTGATAGTTGATTTATTTCACTCACAACTCTAAAGTATCTATCCTTAACGTTTATTAATTTATTTAAACTTTATGTACAATAGTGGTACATGGGCGGAAACTCCATACGGAAAGTTACTATGATTCCATATTTACCCTACAGATGTCAGTGTTACCTACATCCCACTGCATTACCCGTGTCAATTGTTTGCATACACATAAATAGTCGGATTTACACTCAACGAGTCGAGTGCGAGTATTGAGTCGCGTGTAAACGTCAGAGGCTCTTAGTGGGTGTAAATAGTGCATCGATTTGGGATTGTGTGCACTAAATTGTGGGTGTTTGATGTTTATGATATTTTCGATGCATAATTTTGGGAAGGAAAATAGGTAATTAGGGTTGTCGGATGGGTTTTAGTCAGTACGAGTCTGACACTCCCTTCCCCTCCGCCCGAGTCATTTGATGATTTCCCATGCATAAAATAGGTTAGTATGATTAACTTAAATAAAGTCGTTCTTGATTGAGTTAACTTATTAATAGGCTGCACAAACTCCTTATACAGAAACAGGTGCAACATTATTTAAGAAGTTACCCAGTATAGTTAGATGACCTTTTTTATAGATGGGAAATCATCAAATGGCTCCTTCTGCTCTCGGCGGAGCGGAAGGTATCAGACTCTTACTGATTAAAACCCATCCGTGTTCTTCCAAATGCCCTTTGCGTTCCAAGGCCGTGGTGACTCTTTCGAACAAATTTCGCAACCCTGGCAAGTTAAGACCGACCGTATCACATAGATTAGAAATTATTATCATGAAAAAACATAAATTAGTAAGTAAAGAAACATTTTATTTTACTTTTATCAACCTTATAACGCACTAACAGCTCTTTAAATTGTTGCTCAAAAGAATAGAAGATCTAATTCAAGGTAATTTAACACAGAACTAATATAATTAGGCTCCCGAAAACGGCACGTTCCTTCCCTGTACAACATTTTCAAGTTCTGAGCGTTTATTGGTACAAGCTAAGCGTTAATACCATTAAATTCCGTACGACCGCCCGAGTTCCACCATTTTATGGGCTGTAAACTTTAAAATAAAACAAAACTCATTTGTACTGTCTGTTTTATGAATGGAAAAATGTCCGAAGTACCATAAACGTAGCTGTATTCGGAAAGGAAAACTCCAGAATTGGGGGATTCGAAAAAAGAATTTACGAGTTTTAACGAATTTAATGTTGAAAGACTTTAAACATGAATATGTAATGGAAATATTTTTTTTTGTGTTGAAATGGACGTATAATAAAAGGTAGCAGTAATGTTTATTTATTTTTATGCCGAGTGTAATTTTTGGGCATGAGAAAAATTAGGGTATTTTATGAATGTCGTCAGAATCTTAATGAGGATATTATTATTTCTTTATGCAGTGTGTAAAGACAGACTGATGCTGTTCAATCTCTTTTTGAGAACTTTAATTACTTGATTTTTTTTTTCTGTCATCATTTAAGCATCGCATATTATTTGAAATCAGAATATTAGAAAAAGCATTAAAGTGGCACCGGTGACTAAAAAATCTGTTGTCATGATATAAAAATGTAACCGAGGATCGAGGCAAATGTGGCGAGGAAAGTAAGTTTCGAATATGAATGTGGACAGCAATAAGAGTAAGCGATGACTGATGGAACGATGTATATGTCGCTGCGCCGTTTAATAAGCGACTAATGTGACATGGGCAAGTCATGAAACGAAATTGAACAAAAGATGTCACTTAGGTCGCTGAAAAATCGGCGCATTTAAATGAAAAGGCTAGGCCACTAATTAAACGGCTGATTAAGCTAATTGGCTGCGACATATATACTGCTTGGAAGATGATTTGTCTAGAAAATAGGTGACTACTGAGATAACGACTAAAAGAGAAGTAAGGAGTGGAATTTCCTGCCAAAGTCTGTGTTTCCTAATAGCTACAACCCGGGAGTCTTTAAGTCAAGAGTGAATAGGTTACTTCTAGGCAAGCGTGCTCCATCTTCGGCTACATCATCGCTTACCATCAGGTGAAATAGTATTCAAGCGCGTTCCTATCAAAAATAATAAAAAAAAGAAAAACGTATGAACGGAGAAGATATAGTGTGCTGACTCCAAATACAACGTATAAAATAACAAATGCAAAACCTGAGAAGGAGTCATGTACTCATTATTATGATATTTTTTTTTACTATGGGACCAACACTGAAATCGCGAAAAAAATCGTCTGACCCCATACATTTATGTGCGCATAACTCACAAAATGTACTTATGATAAGTACAATGACTTCTTTTCAGGTAGGTAATGCATTTAATCTGTTACACGTTGTAGATTGATTTAAGGGCAAGAGTATCGCTGATTAGGTAACCAATCGATAGGCCAGCAATTCAAGTCACATTGGCTCTATTTACGAGTTAAATGGAATAAGGTTTTCAACGTGCCAATTCGTATTTTTCCAATGTCTGTTTTAGGTGAGCAAACAACACGAGTTTGTCCCATGTCAATAGACGGACGGACAAAATTAGTCACCGGTGCCGTGGGACATAAAGTCACTCTGTCGACTCTTAATTCATAACCATATTTACGTATGTATGTACGAAGCATTTACCTGTTCCTTGATTAATGTTTCTATCAGATACTTTTCTTGCTGAAATATGTTTCTTTAGAGAGATGCGTTTACTTTATATAAAAAAAGAAAACGAGTTTCACATTATTCAAAATTAAAATTACTCTATGGTTCGGTTCTTGCATCCGATTTTTTTTTATGGGAAATCATCAAATGACTTCTTCCGCTCCTGGTGGAACGGGAGGGCGTGTCAGACTTTTACTGTCTTAAACCCATACGTGTTCCTCCTTATGCCCTTTGCGTTCCAGGGGCGCGGTGACTCTTGTGTGATTTTTTTTTTGGTTTCTGGTTTATGGATTGTTTAGTCATCTGTTTTTTTTTAAATAAACCTTTCGTTACCTAAAACAAAGTGCTGCTTTTTCTTCTTTTCTGCAGTGCCTGTTTGTTTGTTACCTACTCTTTCACGCAAAAACTCAAAAACGGATTTGTATTAAATTTGGCACACAATATACTTACTTTATAATCTAGATTAACACATACATTACTTTTTATGCCGATCTGAAGTAAACGCAGACAAAATAAAGGGCAGAAGTTAGTAGGAAATTAAAAAAATGTACTCACTTGTCTCCCCAGGCCGATAATGATGCCGAGCGGGTCGAACAATGACGTCCCTCACAGGCCCAAGCAGGCGTATGACACTGTGACTCTTAGCAGTACAGTCATCATTGCCAACACAGCCGACAGTCGTGTGCAGGGTGCAATGAGTGGCTGGCGATGACGGGATCTTCAGAGGAATGATGCCGTATCCTGGAACAAAGAGGGAAACGATTTTATTAAAATAATCATGATAATTATATTTAAACGAAAGTTATTTTCATCATAATTGGAGCTCATTGACAACATCATCGCATCCATCAAGACCAGGTGAGTAATGGTAAAACGCGACCCTATCAATAATAATATAACAAATGCCCCAAGAATAGAGAGAGGTGCGCTCACATTTTGGCAGTTACGTTTTGGACCCACATATATAACTAGCTTTTCCCGCGACTTCGTACACGCTTGACGCACGCAGTCCTCACTTACACTCCCCAAGGAAACTACATGGCAAATTTCAACTTTCTACGACCAGTACTTTCGGCTGTGCTTTGTGTGTCAGTTACTCACTCAGTAACGGAAGAATTTTATATTATAATATTAGATTAGAGGACAACTCTTTTGCTATCCATTGAACAAACCCAGACAATGGGCTGCCTATTCCCGACGTCAAACTCTATAATACTTATGTTATGTTACAATATTAATAGTCGCGCAGACTGTACATGGTATTTCTCAAGGATTTATATAAAAAAACATAACACACTATCTAAATTCATCTCACAATAGCGGCAAGATACATAATTTTATTTGAACAACTTAGCTATACTGAAAATTCTATTCTAAAGTTCTTTTATTATACTAACAACCTAACTAGATTAGAGAAATAGATTAAAACTTGACTCCATCCTGACATCTAACGTCTGGCAGATTGCATTGTACAGGACATACGCCTGTGCAGTATACGACTAGAACAATAAAACATCCTGTTATAACAGAAATCCTACATAATTCCCACAAAATCAATTCTGGAACTTGAGCTGTATGACTTTTAAAATCTCAAAAATAAAGAAAGAGAAAAAAAAAGAAACGAGATTATTTTTAGCAATTTGTGATTTATTCCTTTTCAAGTAATAATACAGAAAAACTATATCGACTAGGCCGGTCTCGCAATCCAAAAGACATACGGTCCATCCACAAACAAGCATGAATTAAAAACGTCAAAATAAAAACATAAATTACCAGAACAAAAGGCATAATTCATGGATAATCACTGGTCGTTCACGACACGCGCGTAATGACGCCGTCGACACTTTATAAACTGACACACTTATTTATGCGTGTGGCGAAATACAGAACTAAAATAAAATGTACTGACATTGACAGTTGCTTGACGTTTTCGTTAGAAAGTGGCGCCACCGTGTCGTGAACGGAGAAGTTTGTAGACATTTATAAAAGTTTCCGCCACTGTGCGATGTGTTTGACACAAGTGATCAACTTTTTGTTTTGTTTTGTTGAATTCTGACAGTGTCATTAGTAACAGTCTTGTACAGTGATAAGCTGTGTGGTTTGTTTCTCTTTCTTTGAATTGTTTCAGAGAATTATGTCGTTATATTGTTATCACATGAGATCAGTAGTTATGACGAAGCAGTAGTCATTTCTTTTTAGGGTAAATATTTCATTGTATTGATAAAAAAGTAAAGGTGTGGTAATTATAAAAATATGACGGCGCGCAGCTAAATTAAAAGTAAATCCAAGATTTAAGATGAGAGACTGATTGTGTTATTTGGTTGAATAGAAATTATTATTAAATTCAAAATTAAAATGGTGATTTATTTCAATTGGTCGAATATAAATGGCGATTTATAAAACATGAGCGGGTAACCCCGAATAGGGTAGCAAGTTTGCGTCTACGCCGTGACAGCTGGCATTCTTTTGACAGACAGCGTACGAAGTGCACGCGTGCTAACCTATTGGCTCGTAATCTAGTTTATCTTGTGTTTCACCGTATATTTTGTTTACAAATGTAATCGAATGAAACGAGGGACTGTTATGAATCACAAACGTGCTATTATTTCAACGTTTCTTCTATAACACGCCCATGATGGATGACTATCACAAAGACCGCTCCGCTACCCATTCTGATATTCCGTCAAATATACCATTTTTTTTTTGTTGTTTTAGTCAAACGCTAGTCAAACCAGAGAAAATGTATTTAGCAATTATAAAACAGTTGAACGGCTACAATCTTTTAGCTTCGACTTGGCAATACCTCGATACAGCCAAGATTCGTTCCACCTAGCTAAAAATACGTTTTCCTACAATCTTGAACCCCAGAAACCAGGCAATATCTGTCTTAAAACACAATAATAAATAGCACTTGCACTTCATTTAAGGCTGGTCCGATTTACAAAAGCTTTTGGAGCATCTCCAAATGGAAGGATGTCGAAGAAATTCCCAGTTCTTCCAGCAAGAGAACACTTAAATGAACCAAGCACTATTAAAAGGTAAGAGTTATTATATCGCGCGAGTACTTGACGGAGAAATACTCTCGGTCCCCTTTGAAAAGTTTTGAAAGGAATTTTTCTACTTTCTTTTCAATTGGTTTTTAGTTATGATTTTGTTTTTTAGGTCGCTGGTCGTGTCTGCATAGCGTTCTTTAAGTATTTCTTAGAGCTTGCTGTGAAGATACTGTTTATTTGGAACTATTTTTAGTTCTCTTCGTTATCTGAAATAGGGTGTTACATAGTGGTCTCAGCTTTGGGTAAAAAATCTTGTAAAAGTAGTATAATTTATTTTAGCTGATTGACTAAATATAATCATATTTTAATCTAGGAATCAACCCTAATATCGTACACTAGCTATTGCTCGCGATTTCTTACGCACATATCCTTTTTTTCTCCGGTCCCGTATAGCCTATAGCCTTCGTTATGAATGTGGTAATAATATACCAACAAAAAATATTTTCCAAATCCGACCGGTAGTTCTAGAGATTAGCGCGTTCAAACAAACAAACTCGTCAGCTTTAGTAAATTAGTATATGTAGATATAGATTTTGGGCTTTGCGAAAAAAAACCGGCCCAGTGCGAGTCAGACTCGCGCACGAAGGGTTCCGTACTATAATCTATAAAAACGGCAAAAAAATCACGTTTGTTGTAAGGGTATTCTGTTTTTAGTATTTGCTGTTATAGCGGCAAGAGAAATACATTTTTTGTGAAAATTTCAACTGTCTAGCTATCACGGTTCATGAGATACAGCCTAGTGACAGACGGACGGACGGACAGCGGAGTCTTAGTAATAGGGTCCCGTTTTACCCTTTGGGTATGGAACCCTAAAAAGGACAAAGATATTAAAGTGAATTTTATCATACACCCTACTTGTGGGCAAATCAAATGATTATGTTTCTTTTAATTTACAAAATAGGGCCGGGCCGTAAAGTAAGTGTCATAGAGTCTTACGTCAGCGTTCACTCATATAAAAATAACTGTACCACCTCCAGTTACACAGTCCAGTTTCCACCGTGAACACCAATCATCGTTAGGACACTGCCGCTGTTATAAATCACTATGAGGGAGGAGGCGGAGTATGTACCGGGTTGTTGCACGAGGCTGGAGGCAGGAAATATGTGTCGGTGACGGGGCTTAACGAGTTTAATACTGATGGTGGCTGCAATAGATGGAAAGCCTCAGGGCTCAATAATAACAGCCGCATGGTCGATATTCGAGGTTCTGCAAGACTTGCCGATGTGACCATCTTGATATACTGAGATTCGTTCGTGCCTCAGAAAGCACGTTATGCTGTTGATCCCGGTTGACATTTGTAGATAAAGCGAGGATAAGGTTTATTATTGTAAAATTACTTGAAACGTTAACCTAACCGCAACGAAACACGTTTTAATAACTTCTAGGAAGCAACGCAATTTCGTGCTTATTTTGGAAATATCGTCAACATTATTGTAACAGGAACCGTGTTTTCATCATCATCGTATCAACCGAAAGACGTCCACTGCTGGTCATAGGCCTCCCTCAAGTGTCGTCACAACAACCAGTCCTGTGCGTCTCGCATCCATCGGCTACCCGCGACCCTCACCAGGGCATCGGTCCACCAAGTGGGAGGCTTCCCAACGCTGCGTCTTCTGTACGCGGTCACCACTCCAGAACTTTTCGGCCCCATTGACTATCTTGTTCTGCGAGTAATGTGCTCTGCCCACTGCCACTTCAGTTTGGCGATCCTTCGGGCTATGCCAGGGACCTTGGTTCTCTTGCGGATATCATCATTCCTGATTCGATCACGCAAGGAAACTCCGAGCATTGCCCTCTCCATTGCCTTTTGGGTGACTAAGCTTTCTAATGAGGCCCATTGTGAGCGACCACGTTTCGAGTCCATGAACCGTGTTTTGAAATGTATTAATTGAAATTCAGGAAAGCTCGTCGATATAATAAACGCAATGAATTCAGGTATCATACGGATACAAAAGTACTATGTATACAGTACTGCTATGTACAGTACCATACTGTATACATTTATGAATGTGATGAAACCGGATCGAAGAATTGGGCATTTTATGATTTGGCTAGCCAAACCATCCAATGTTCAACGGTTGTTTATGCCAGCAATAATGGAGTCAGATTCCAGTCTAATCGTCTGCATCTGCAACTAGTTTCTTTAATGAAAGGATAGCTTATTTGACCTCCGAAGCAAGCTATTGGACCCTCACACACAGCACAGCACAGCAGACCCTCCACGCCAACTTGAAAAATTCACCCTGTATAATCTGTACATGCTTGTATGCTTGTTTGATACCGACGATTCAAGTATTCTATGTCCTACGCGAAAAGTGGAGTACTTTCCCAGTATTACGTGCGCAGAATTAATTATTAAAATAAGGGTTGCCTCATTACATTCAGGGCTAGGTGTCGGTAAAATGCCTGGAAATCTTTTTTGTAGAATACTAGGCGGTTGACACTTACGGAAATTTTGAAATGAGAAGGCCAATTCTACTAATTTTAAAACAACGTTAGCATTCGTAACTCAGCCGCGATCTGTCAAAAAGCCTTAATTTTCATAAATTTTTGACTGACATGCAAAAGATGTTTAAAAAAGTAGTAAAATTTTTACTCAGGTCATTGAAAGAGTCGTTACTATTTTTTTTTAAAGAAATTAAAATTTTCCTAAAAATTTGGCTGTATTACAAGGACTGAAAAAGGATTCAACCCTTACAACATAGATGCTAGGTATAGTTTTTAGGGTTCCGTTCCCGAAATGGTAACTAATGGAAACCTATTATTAAGCCTCCGCTGTCCGTCTATCTGTCAGCGGGTTGTATCTCAAGGACCGTAATAGGTAGACAGTTGAAATTTTGACAGAGTGTGTATTTCTATATTAATAAAAAAAAATTGTACTTAATCTTTTCTATTAGTATGCCTGCACTAGTTTCGTTATCTTTTTACTTTGTATCCACAATCTTTTATCTGATCGAGTCAATTGACCAGAACCAAAACCTGATCAACGCTTAACTAAACTCCGAATGCTGAAGGAAACTCAAGTATTCAATTGGGGACGCACGATGTTGCCAATAATAGTTTTCTGAAGCGGACTTAGTAGAAAATGAGACCGTGCAACTTTCTTCGTGTGTCGCGAAGAAATTGTGGTCATTCCCGCTCCAACTTTTCAACCATTGACTCGAAAGCTGTTACTGCGAACTTGAAAGCTATTCAGAAACATGGAGGTTTTATTAAAATTTAGATTGGAAATGCAAGCTGCACAATGCAAAGAATATTATGTGGAAAATACGTTGTACAAAGTTTCTTTTAGTTTTATTTCAGTAATTGCTTCTCAGCCAAGCTTGAAACGAGTACACTAATCTAAATGGACAAGCTTTCTGCTTGTTTTTTATCTCTTTCTATTGCTGTTTTAATTTGTTCTTAAAAAGAACTGAATGAATTTGCTGTTAAGCAATTTGTGGTTTTAATATTTCAAACTCACTTTAACATTAAAATAGAGCATGTTTTTATAAAAACATCTCTTCAAACGCAAAAATATAAAGCGAGAAATAAAACAAAAACAAAAGAATGTATTGACGCACTTTACAGAATAAACCTATTCAGAAAATAGTATTTTACAGTGCTACACCGTAGCCCGTAGTGCCGTAGGTGACCACACGGCCGAGCTACGCCGCTACGAGTGCTACGCGATGGTGGAATATTCCGGTTCCAACTCACTGCACTTATATCCCCTTTGTTGTATTTTATTGTGATAACTGCAAATAAAAAAAATGAATATTTAAATATTCTTTCGTTTGGTATGTCTGCCTCTATTTTAGATACCTACTGTAGCATTATGATGTCAAAAGAAATGAAACACTCATAACACTTCATATACGTATAATTTTGGTTAAAGGAAAAAAATACTAAATTTGATGATAAAAAAAATAATAGGAAAACAAGTATATAAAAGTACAAAAAAGGTATCGTGTGTTGTCGTGACCGTTAATCTTAACAAAACAAAGATCTATCTTACTTTACGATAATCATTACATCTTTTATTAATTTGAGAACGTTAATAAATTTATTAGACCGAATATCGCGGATTTAAAAAATACGGTTGCAACTCGTTTTATTTTAAACCCGATAAGGCCGGTTTCCTAAAGGATTAGAAACTCGTAATGATTTGTTCGCTCACAAGGAAAAAAAGAAACGTTATTACATTAGTTTTAAATGCATACGAAAAATGTCTTTTCACTCCCGAAGTAGAGATAACCGACGTCGACCCAAAAGTGGTATTTGAAAAAAGAAAAAAATATATTCGGATGAATATTTTTAGGTAAACCTCCCCGTCGTCCTCCTGACGACGGCAATGGGGCGCCTCTCCCGCAGTATCCACTGGGGATATAGCCTTCCCTGCTACTGGCTTCTGGGGTGGCAGCCTGGGAACCTCGTCCGCTTAATCAGCAATTTACAATCACCAGACCATAAAACCGGTAATCCGGCTTCAAGAGTTGTTCACAAGTTGTGCATGGACATATGTACCATGGCTTTAAGCTCAACTGGCTAAAACTATCACCACATAATTTTTATTTATTATTCCTCTGAATACAACATGATTTCCTGGTCGCTGACATAACACAAGTCAAGAACAAACGTCGACTTTATCCCATGTCAAAAAAATTCGAATCGCATTCAAAAATATCTACTGAACGTGATTTGAAAAAATAATCAAAGAGTTTCGCGTTTCAAACAGAAAAAATAACAAGACATTTAAAACCTCCACCTATTTCTTGGAGTGATTTGAGGAATTATGTAGTGACCACACTGCAGTACCCCCTTTCTAAGAAAAAAAAAAAAGGACGCACGTACCATTAAGTAAGAAGAAACGAAAATGAGAAGGACAGGAAAGCAAAAATTAATGACCAACATATAAAGAACCTGAAGGAAAAAATAATAAAGTAAGAAGCAAAACCTATAAGAATTACCATAAGATAATCCCAAATGATAAACCGAAAGAAAATCCGAAGAACAACATCGAAGTGCAGCGGATAGAGAATAAAAACGAAGACGGTATCAGTGCGAGCTCGCAATGTGTTGACTATATTTAAAGAAAAGTGGAATCTAGAAATTAATTAACCTAAGTTAAACTAGCCTAAACTAATTGAACCATCTATCCTAACTTGTCAACACGAAAAAACAGAGATCTCAATATTTACAAGGTCAAAACGTTAGGTTTGACCTTAGACAAATTAACAAACTCGGCCTCAGACACGAGTTAAGTCTAGAATACGACATCAGTCTCAAAACTGTGACTTAAGTCAAAAAAAAAAAAATTATAAGTCAAAGACTCAAGTTAAAGGCTCAAGTCAAAAGCTCAAGTCAAAAGCTTAAGTCAAGGGCTTAAGTCAAAGGCCTAAGTAAAATGCTCAAGTAAAATGCTCAAGTTAAAAGCTCAAGTTAAAAGCTTAAGTCAAAGACTCAAGTCAGAAGAAAAAATCTTAAGTCAATAGCTTAAGTGAGAGGAGAGTAGAAATTTATTCTTATTAAAGAATAATTAAAGAAGAACGCGGAGAAGTCCAATAATAGAAAAGAGGGAAGGGAGTAATAATATTCCCGAGAGTGAGTAATTATTTCATATGAAAGTTAAATGATATGAAATCTGAACTGCATCTGTGCCCATCCCATCGGGGAAACGAGGTTTGATACAATTAAATACTGCATTTCACCAAATTACATTGTATAATTAATCTATGTGCATTAACCGATGAGCATTCATCGTAAATAACAATACTCAATTAGATTTTTTTTAACAAGCATTTATCGATAAAATCACATCACTAGATCAATTAATTTTACCGACCTTACATCTATCGACCATGTCCCATCACTATTAGGAACAATGTCATTAACTGACAACAGTAAACAAAAACAAACGTTGTTGCTTGGCAACGAAAAGTTAGCTACTAAATATTGAATAATGATTTACGTAATTACAAAAACTTTTTAGGTTTTTTAATTAAGTGGTTAATTGCATAAAAATGGGATCAAAAGAGAGAGTTAACCATAAAAATAGTTTTCGAAAGGAAATCTTCTAGAGTAATCAAAAGAAAAGAAGAAAAAACGCGTCTCGAAGACTTCAGAAAAATCACTTTAGAATATCCTTAATATGATACTTACCGGAGTGAACTGAATCACAGTCCTCTAGTAAATAAGTAGTTTTTGAAATAACTCTAGCGACGCGACACTTAATAAAGCGTGGAGCAAGTTTACCAGAAAAGTAATCAGCCCCAGACGACTTATAGAAATTACGTCGCCACACAGTGTCACCTGTAGTCAGAGTGATAGCTTTTCGATTCGTATTGTAAGCACGCGAGTTACGAATAAACGCTAACGATAGATTATCTGCAACTTTCGCATAAACTTCACTTAGAGAGGACAGATTTGAAGCGTGCCTATCACGACTGTCAGCTAAATTAGCGCTTTGAGTCTGATTATACGCACGGCTTGCTTCCATACAAACTTCTCTACCAAACATAAGGAAATTGGGAGTAAAACCAGTGGCTAAGTTAATACAAGAATTAAGATAGAGTTTAACTTTAGGCAACATCTTAGACCAATTTCTCTGGTTCTCACCAACTAATATACCTAAACATGTAACCACACTTTGGTTATAACGTTCAACAGTATTTGCTTGAGGGGAATAATAAGGAGTATAGATTGAATCAATATGAAATGATCTGAGGAAATTTACAAAATGATTACTACGAAAAACAGTAGCATTGTCACAAAGTATAGCTCGAGGAACTCCGAAATTGAAAAATATTTCTGATTCTAAAGCTTTAACGATAGAACTGGCGTTTACCTTCTTTAGGGGAATAAGCCAAACATACTTAGAGAAAACGTCCACCATGGATAAAATATATTTATACCCATAGTAAGCAATTGATAACGGACCGATCAAATCGATGGAAATTAATTGTAAAGGTAACGTAACGACTTTAGGATATAACATTTGACCACGAGGTTGGGTGTTAGCGATTTTGTAAGCCTTACAAACTTCGCAATGCCTCAGAGTCTCAGTAACATCCCGGAACATATTTGGCCAGTAAAATACCTCTCTGATTTTGAGATATGATTTAGTGACACCAGGGTGTACCGATGGAAAATTGTTATGTACCTCCCAAATCGCAGCAGAAACCTTCTCGGCTGGTAGCACCACACGCCATGGATCTGAAGCTAAAGGAGATGTGACAGGCATGCGTCTTAAAAGAACACCATTCTGAATGGTGTAAGCAGGAAACATTTGGGGTGTATCACGGGCACCTAAATAAACCTTTTTATACCACCTATCGGTAGTTTGGTCAGGTCCTTGATCAAACGTGACTGGACTAGCATAAATTCTAGACAGAGCATCTGGAACAACGTGTTGTGACCCCTTGCGATGGACAATGTCAAAGGTATATTGTGAAATTACCGTTGCCCAGCGCGCTAAACGACCAGAAGGGTTGTTAAGGGTAAGAAGCCACTTCAAAGCCATATGGTCGGTAATGACTGAAAACTTCATTCCATCCAAGTAGCAACGGAAATGTTTTATAGAATCTAAAACAGATAAAAGCTCACGCTCAGTAGTACTGTAATTACGTTCAGCTTTAGAGAATAGGCGAGAATAATAGGCTATAGGATGTTCGACGTTATTAATCGTCTGTGAAAGTACGGAACCAAGACCTACAGAAGATGCATCACATTGTAAAACGAACGGTTTGGTAAAATCTGGACAGGACATAACAGGAGTATTAATCAATGCCTGCTTCAACTTAACGAAAGCTTTATCAGCTGAATCATCCCAGTTTATCGGATCTCTACCCTTTCTCTTACCAATGAGAGCAGTTAAGGGCGCTATAATCGATGAAAAACCATCAACGAAACGTCTATAGTAGGAACACATTCCGATAAAACCGCGTAGGGATTTCGCAGTAGTAGGAGTTGGAAAATCTCTAATGGCGTCTAATTTACCTGGATCAGTTTGTAAACCTTTCTCGTTTACAATATAACCCAGATATTTCAACTCGCTTTTACAAAATTCACACTTTTTCAAATTAATTGATAAACCTGCTTCTTTGAGACGGTTCAAAACCTTCTTTAGAAGAGCAAGATGACTCTGAAAGTCTTTAGAAATCAAAATTAAATCATCGACATAACCAAAAACACAGTCATCGCTAGTCGCTGTATACTCAAAATTCACAATCAAATCAGTAAGTCGTTGCATTTCGGACGCTGCGTTTGTAAGTCCAAATGGCATTCTAACAAACTCAAATAAACCGCGCTGCGGGACTATAAAAGCAGTTTTCTCACAGCTATCCTTATCAGATAAGGGAATCTGCCAAAATGCACTTCGAAAATCAAGCGAGCTTATATATCTTGCGCCACGAAGATTATCCAAAATATCATGGATACGCGGGAGAGGATAAGAATCCCTGATAGTTACGCTGTTCAACTTCCTGCTATCAACACAGAAACGAACAGAACCATCTTTCTTCGTGACCATAACAACAGGACTCGCCCATGGTGAGCGTGAAGGTCGAATGACCTCCATCTCCAACATCTTATCTATTTCCTCATTCAGTATTTTTAATTTTACTGGAGAAAGTGGATAAAACCTTTGCCTAATTGGCTGACCAGTAGTGTTTATTTTGTGTGAAAGCCAAGTGGTTTTTCCTAAACCGATTTTGTCTGACGAAATGACTTCGAATTCGTCAATGACCAGCTGTAAACTCAGCTCTTGCTCGGGTAATAAAACATTACGGGGATGTATGTAACGGGTTTCACATACACTAGAAACTAGGGGGGAACAATGGCTAACAGTCGGAAGAAACATGTTACCTTTTATATTTTTGTTAAAAGCTTTGCTAAAAACTGAGGTTAGACCAAATTTATTCCAAAATTCAATTCCTAAAATCACAGAAGACGTCATACACCGTGCTACCAAAAACTCATGGACAAAGGTCGTACCATTGAACTGAACTGGGAGATAAACAGTTCCTAAAATATCAATAGGTGAGTTATTAGCTGAGATGGCACGTGGACACGACTCATCAGACCTCAAAGAAATACCTAGCTCGTGGGTTAAACATTCACTAACTAGGGACATTTGAGCGCCTGAATCTAGGAGTGCATTAACAGAACGATTACATAACAAAATCTCAATAAAGGGTCTGTTATCAGACGAATCTGAAGCTATCACCGGTGACACTGTACGAGACAAAACGTGTTGCCGGTGGATTAAACATTCTTTTGGATTGCAATTAGGGCAATCGCGTGTTATAAAGCCAGGCTTACGACACCTAAAACATAGCAAACCAGGAAAGACCGGACATGAACGATATAGATGTCCAGTTTTGTTGCATTTTGAACATTGCAGCGTTTGAATCGTTTCACTGGAAACTGACTTTGAAAACCTAGGCAAAAAACTTTCAAAATGAGATGCTGCATCAATAAGCGCATCAAGATCAGTAAATTTACGGATAGATAAACATGGAGAATATTTATGATGCATGTTGTGAACGATTATTTCTAATAACTTCGTATTTTCAATAGGGTGTTTTAAAGTTTGGTTTAAATAAGAAACCCGTATGACGAAGTCTCTCACAGATTGATCAGGTCTTTGTTTCAAATTTCTGACCTCATGTTCGGTTTTAAATTCAAAATCTATAGGACCAAACATTTTAATAAAATTCTGTTTTAATTTGGAATATGTTAGATCGGGTCGGCGAATTAATCTAAAATATTTTAATGCGACCCCAGATAAAACCTCATGGAAACGTTTTACAACATAATAATCCGGTAAATCATCTGCGTCTTTACAGTCATTGATGCAAGCAAAAAACTCACGAACGCAGGTGATTCCATCAAAACTAATTCTCCATTTTGTAAGAGAAAATTGTTTCCTAAAAAATTGGGGACAGTCTTCGGATCTTATTGGAGAAGGTAAGATCGACTGTGATGAAGCACGAGATGCTCTAGGCGGAATGGGAGGAGGTCTGGAAATAAAAGGACTGCTACGACGTGGTGTCACCTCAATAGGGCACTCTTCTTCAGCCATGTTTGAATATAATAGGAACAAAAAATTAAAAACTAGTTTTCCTAAAAAATATTCTAAACCTTTGAAACCTAAGTACAACGTTTAGTGTTTCGGAGAAAGAAACCATCAGTAGTCTCTGCAACTCTCACCTAAAAATTCGACTTGAGAAGACAAATTCAACGCGTGTTGCGAACGTAAAATGGTTAGAACAAAAAGAAAAAAAACACGACGAGACAAACCAGAAATAGACAAGGGGGAAAAAACATCAGCTGGCCTAGTTACCATAAAAATAAGAAGATAACTAGCAAAACAACCTAGTAAAACCAAGCAAACCTTTGGACTCGACGCCTAACCATTTATACATACAAGCATGCACATCAAGGAATACAGCTACGTCTATCTAAAGTAGTGAAAAGTACAATAATTGAGAGTTGAACACCAACATAAAAGCTACGTGATTGAACACGATAGGATCCTTGCAAAAAAAATCAGGTACCTGGAGAACAACTGGACTTAGTCTCAAAGGGATAGATCTATAATCAGCAACCGATCGCTATAGGAATAGCCAAGCTGTATATAAAAACTAGGCACTCGCAAAAACCTCTTAAAAAAGCTTACCGTAAAACTCGGAGGCCTAAAGATCCACACACCTTACAAACACTACGGGTTCTAAATACATCTAACTATAGGATGGAAATTAAATTCGGGTAAAATATATATTTGATGGGAAGAAATAAAAGAGTTATATGTTTAAAGTTTTACAAGATTATTTTCATAGCACTCAAGTACAACACAAACAAGAAATCAATAAAAGCAAAGACCAATATTGCTTTGTCTTCTATATTGTCACGGATGTTATAATATTATTATAGCTTCTGGAACTTCCTCAAAAGAATCAGGAATCTGAAACATAAAGAACGATTCACTTCCGAAGAACGATCTGTTAATCAAATTTTTAAAATGATTCGCACGATGAGCGCGACCACCTTTTCACGGAAAAAAAAAAAAATAAGTAATTAAATCAAGATATTTATGAGGATAAATAAACCTTTACTTACTTTGCCGGAGAGCCAAATAATGTCGTATAGATAATTCGCCGGAGAGCCAATTTCTGTAGCATTATGATGTCAAAAGAAATGAAACACTCATAACACTTCATATACGTATAATTTTGGTTAAAGGAAAAAAATACTAAATTTGATGATAAAAAAAATAATAGGAAAACAAGTATATAAAAGTACAAAAAAGGTATCGTGTGTTGTCGTGACCGTTAATCTTAACAAAACAAAGATCTATCTTACTTTACGATAATCATTACATCTTTTATTAATTTGAGAACGTTAATAAATTTATTAGACCGAATATCGCGGATTTAAAAAATACGGTTGCAACTCGTTTTATTTTAAACCCGATAAGGCCGGTTTCCTAAAGGATTAGAAACTCGTAATGATTTGTTCGCTCACAAGGAAAAAAAGAAACGTTATTACATTAGTTTTAAATGCATACGAAAAATGTCTTTTCACTCCCGAAGTAGAGATAACCGACGTCGACCCAAAAGTGGTATTTGAAAAAAGAAAAAAATATATTCGGATGAATATTTTTAGGTAAACCTCCCCGTCGTCCTCCTGACGACGGCAATGGGGCGCCTCTCCCGCAGTATCCACTGGGGATATAGCCTTCCCTGCTACTGGCTTCTGGGGTGGCAGCCTGGGAACCTCGTCCGCTTAATCAGCAATTTACAATCACCAGACCATAAAACCGGTAATCCGGCTTCAAGAGTTGTTCACAAGTTGTGCATGGACATATGTACCATGGCTTTAAGCTCAACTGGCTAAAACTATCACCACATAATTTTTATTTATTATTCCTCTGAATACAACATGATTTCCTGGTCGCTGACATAACACAAGTCAAGAACAAACGTCGACTTTATCCCATGTCAAAAAAATTCGAATCGCATTCAAAAATATCTACTGAACGTGATTTGAAAAAATAATCAAAGAGTTTCGCGTTTCAAACAGAAAAAATAACAAGACATTTAAAACCTCCACCTATTTCTTGGAGTGATTTGAGGAATTATGTAGTGACCACACTGCACTACCTTTAACCTAAGAAGTTTATCAATCATGATTGATTGGTATAACTTTTAATATTTCAAAGATAAAATATTTAGGGATTTTCACTTACTCTAATGGTTGCTCGTTGCTCGCTAATAATATTTTAAAAATTTACTTTGATCGTTGACTAACAGCCATATTTAAAGCTTATTTTTATTTCCAACTTCAAAGCGATAACTCAACAGTTACTTATAACTTGAAAAACGTATCGCGGTCCACTGAACTAGTTAATAACTAGTAACTGAACACAGTTACAGCTGCTATAATCAGTTTATACTAAAACTATTCTTCAAGTTACCAAGTACTAACTTCATAACAAGATATCCAATTATTTATAACTAACTTATGGTTGTTGAGTTTAAATTGTGGCGATAGTAATCCTTTGACGATTTAAAACTTAGTTAGTGACAAGAATGTTTCTTTTTGTAAAAGAGAAATAATAAGTCGAGCCACACTTTTATTTATTAGCCACGTGATCAAACTTCTCATTTTATAACTAAGCAACGGGAAAATGTGATAGCCTCTAATAAACTAATTCGTCTTTTTTACAACGCCAACTAAATATTCTAAGGAAAGCGTCAAGTAAAGATCAACAATTATATTAACTTGTCCTTTTTATTTATACATTGCCACCTAATTACTAACTCAGCCACGGAATTTATATCTCATCACCATTTTACAGCGAGTTCGGGATTTGGGGCACCCCGACTCGGACAGGTTAGGTTAGAAGGGGATGGCGGGGTCAAGTGAGCGAGCGAAACGAGCGAACAGACCCCGCCATCCCCTTCGTGGTTATTTTTTTTATGATATTAATGAAATAGAAGCTAATAGAATATCTTTTTGATGTCATTTAATAGTATTTTAGAAGTTTACTGCTTGAATGCATGTTACAAATTTAGATGCTGAAAAATAACCACCATGCTGAGTTGTATTTAGAGTAGCTTGCATAGAAGATAACTAGTGGCTAAGATAGTATCATTCAGACGTTCGTTAATTGTGGCTGACTTAGTAATTTAGAAGGCAATGTAGATTTTTAGAGGCAAATAATGCTATTAAAAAGATGTCTGTTTAATTAGCACCCTTTGTAAAATAGTTCAAGTTTATAATATTGTGATTATTGGAGGTAGACGTTTTCAACTGGTTGCTTTTCTCAGTTCATCTATACTAATATTTTAAGAATTTATAGGGAGTTATCTCTGGATCTATGAACCGATTTTGAAAATTCTTGTTATATCATGATACCCAAATTCATTAGGAAGGCTACAGTCTATACGGGAACGAGAAATTCCAATGGAAATGAGAAACAACAGGATATACGCGTACGAAGTCGCGGGTAAAAGCTAGTATTGTATATAGTTAGTCGTTGATGGTAGCATGAAGGGCGACTTTAAATGCATGTTTTAAGAACGTAATAAAAGAAGGATAAACTGTTTATCCCGCCAGAAAAGATGCGCAAAATGAACAAAATACTTACTTAAAATAATGTAAATTAAAACCTATAAAACGGCCAAGCCATGTCAGGAATGGACGATTTTTATCCCTGACATCTCCGTGGTTACACTTTTTTTTTTTTTTATCAAATACAATTTTTTTTTAACTTTTACATAAAACTATGCAGAGCATATTATTTATTTGTTTTGTAGCGGCATTCATGCCGCCACAAAAATCAACGTAGCAGAATCAACATCACAACAAATGAGACTCGCGGCGCCATCTATCTCGACAGCTGCGAACTAACAACAAAAATCCTAAATCGCGATATCAAAGTTTACCGTGCGATTAGAACACATGCAAAGCCCGAATATCAACTCTCGGGCAGTTGCCCACCAGACACAAACAACCGTCTGGTCGGAGGATCCTCTCTTCCCAGTGGAGGTATGTGGGACTTTACTCTCTGTTCCGCTACCTCCAAACTGGTGACCCTCGACATTGGACGTCAGCGCAGCTTTCGTGCAGCTACCTCATCATGACGTCATCATCATCATCATCACTTCTCCTCATCCTGACCTCAAGCTCTCGAGCAGCGAGTCATACAGCCAGCCAGAACCCTCGGCTTCTACGGGTATCCTGACCACCAGCATGCAGCGGACGCGCATTCCTGGTCAGCATCCTCAGCCTCTATCATCAACCTCTTCAGCGGCCTTGGCAAGCACACTGCACTTTCGGCCAGTCACATGAAGAGCCTTGAAAAACCTCTCCTAGTCGACGCCAGCAGTCACGTCAGCACGTCGCTAAGCTCCGACCCACCATGGCAAGCACACTGCACCTTCGGCCAGTCACATGAAGAGCCTTGAAGAACCTCTCCTGGTCGACGCCAGCAGTCACGCCAGCAGCAGCATCGGGGCACCGCAGACAGTTCCGACTCACCGTGAACTCTGCGACGCAGACAGTTCCGACTCACCGAGAACTCTGCGACTTCCGGTTCCGACTCACTGGAACCAACCTTCCACTGGCCTGGCAAGCATCTCAAGATGTATGGACGACTCATCCACTATCGACCTCCGGTCTCCGGAGGGGAGTGATGTAGCGGAATTCATGCCGCCACAAAAATCAACGTAGCAGAATCAACATCACAACAAATGAGACTCGCGGCGCCATCTATCTCGACAGCTGCGAACTAACTATAAAAATCCTAAATCGTGATATCAAAGTTTACCGTGCGATTAGAACACATGCAAAGCCCGAATATCAACTCTCGGGCAGTTGCCCACCAGACACAAACAACCGTCTGGTCGGAGGATCCTCCCTTTTCAATGGAGGTTTGCGGGACTTTACTCTCTGTTCCGCTAGGTACCTCTAAAGTTTATTTATTTACTAGTTTATCTACTTACATAAAATTCTTCAATGACTTATGCAAGAAAAATATTACGAAACATTACATTTGTACAGTGGTTACAATCAATTTACTGTTTTTTTTTATCAAAGATACATCTCCTTAATTCCACCACAATCATGAACTATGCTTACAACCATTTCTTTTCTACGATAAGAATACAAATAACTTCATTACTGCATAAACATGGAACAGAAACATTTTCTCAGCTACTTTCCCCTTTTATTATTTCGTTAAAACACACTTTAATGATGTCGGTACATTGTGCTCCTTATTTTCCAAACAAGTGAAATAAAATAAAGGAAAGGGGCCCCTCATTAAAACTCATAAAGATACCTTCCTAGAATAAATGTTTTGTATTATAATAAGAGTATGCTTTACTGTGTACTTCGGCTTATAAATCGATGAAAATATTTATGTTTCAGTTAGTTTAAATATTGTATTTATAGCATTGTTTGGGATGCATGAAGGAGCCTCCTCGTGTAGCGCAATTTGTTCCATCTGACACTCAACTGAACCGAGCGCTCGGCTAACGCCCGCCTGGTTCGCGACCACCCTCCCACCGGAGTTCGGCGTCAAGCAGCCTGCTGTGTTTCGTTGACGCGTGGGAGTACCAGTGCCTCAAGGCATCTTTTGGGCACGCTCGCTTCATCATGGACCTCATCTATCGCTTTCCATCAGGCGTGATCGAGGTCAAGAGCTAGCCCATTCATAAATAAAAAAAAATAAAAAAATTGTTGTTATGTAGCTTCAGCTCATTTGTAAAATGGGTTTTCATTTTTGCTAGACTAGACTTTGCTAGATGTATTTTACTGTATAGGTAAAGTAAAGGTAACGATTAACCTTTAGTTTATCAATAGTAAAACACAATTTTTTGTCAGTCTACACATTGTGTTCGACTTGTGGAGAAAATCTTCGTTTTTCTCTTTCAAGTATCTTCCTTTTAACATCCCTGACCATGTTTGCACGTATGGTAAAGTACCAAATAAAATTTTAGAATATGCGGTTATTGATGCTGGCAAGTTCTTCTGCATAGGTACCCTGCAAAATTTTTGTATGTTGGCTAATCTGTGGTCTCAGTTTGATTTTTAATTCGCAGTATTTTTAATATTTTATTAAGGTTATCAATATAACTATTGCATGACAAAAAACTTCAAACAACTCTTTCAAACCAGAAACTAACACCATTTTAGTTCTGAAGTATCAACAAAAACCGTTATCAAAAGTCGCATATCCATATCAGAAGTCCTTGTAAAAGGACGGAAGCGGTAAGATTAATGACTGCCGTCCTCTATCTGACCTTGAACTTTTGTCCCCTTGTTTGAAGATAGACTAGAAATGTGTGTGTAGAGCTGGAAATGTGGGAACTTGTGCCAGAATGTTGGAAAGTCTCTGATTTATATGTAGGTACCATTTTGTATGTATTTAAGATATTATACCAAAAACAATATTTGTTTAATTTAATTTATTAACAACTGCAAATGTATAAATCTATATTTTTGCTACAGGACTTTCTATTCTTAGTAGCGTGTTACCAAATCTATCGTCTACTCGTATACTGATCTATAGGTACTAATATTATAAAGAGGGAAAGTTTGTGAGTTTGTAAGGTTGTAGGGGGTAATCTCTGGATCTACGGAACTGATTTTGAAGGTTCTTTTTGTATATGATAGCCACATTCAAGAGGAAGGCTAAAGGCTATAGGTACGGGAAATTTCAACGGGGACGGAAAAAAACGGGATAAGCGAAGTCGCGGGCAACAGCTAGTAATATAATAAAGCTGAAGAGTTTGTTTGTTTGAACGCGCTAATCTACATGGTGGACATCCCACCCACACGCACAAAGCGTTTTGTGAATACATTCATTGTGCGTACCGCTAAGGAGTGGAATTCCCTGCCGGAGTCTGTGTTTCCTGATAGCTACAACCTGGGAGTCTTTAAGTCAAGAGTGAATAGGTTACTTCTAGGCAAGCGTGCTCCATTTTCGACCACATCGTCGCTTACCATCAGGTGAGATAGTGGTCAAGCGCGTGCCTATCAATAATAATAATAAAAAAAAAAATCTCTGGAACTACCAGTCAGATTTGGATAATTATTTTTGTATATGATAGCCTCATTCATGAGGAAGGCTATAGGATAAAGTAGTAAAATATGACGTCGCTACTCAGTTATTTCTTTAACGTCACAGCCACAGAATATGGAGTAACTGGAATCGAAGCTCTCATAATCCTCTTCTGATGATTTTTAACTTTTATTTCGTTAAGTTACATAGGCATAAAGTTAGCAGTTGCAGTACTGTTTTTTAGGTAGGTTACGAGGTAACCGGTGTTTAGAAGAAACAGTTTCGATACCCAGTTATAACGAGGTAGTTGACTTATCATTATATCAGCCGAAAGACGTCCACTCTTAGACACAGGCCTCCCCCAAGTGTCACCACAACAACCGGTTCTGTGCGTCTCGCATCCATCGGCTACCAGTGACCGTCACTAGGTCATTGGTCGGTTGACTTACACAGGACCTAGCACGTGTTTATTGGGTACACCACTGTCTACTAAATGAATCAAAACGACTGTTGATACACAAAATCCAAACACACATTGCCACTATAATTCTCCCAAAATACACCTTAAATACCTGCAATTAATCACTCCAAGAACAGAATGCCACGTAAACCTGTATTCAGAGCAAGCAACTCTAATTAAGAAACTAAATCCCCCCTTCGAATTAAAACCACGTACTGACAACGGTATTAACCAACCAATTTGTAAAGGTATAAAGCCGGGGTATCCCTAAGGCGTTCGAGGTAAACCGTATTTAGCCGTCTTACACGAAATCACTGGGGCGATACGATACGAAGATTCATGAGTTCTACATATGGACACGGAATAGATTACTACAGAAGTTCCATTCAACGTTTGTGAACAAAATTAAAGCGCCGGGAGGAGACGCCCTAGCAGAACATACATGTAGACCTTATCGGCAAGGTTTTCCAGAAAGGTCAGGTGCGTAGTACTCACAAACGGCGTGCTTGAATCTCCAGGGGCCTAATCATCAACTCTTAAAGCAGTATTACTTCAATATTACTTCCAGTGGGAAAGAGACGTACTGTACAGGACGTATAGCTCCGTCTCTTTCCCACTGGAAGTACTATTAAAGTGCTTTAAGAGTTGGTGGTTTAGGCCCTGAAATGTAGAAACATAATTAATCAAAAGGTGTGTAAGGATCCCAAGTGGCATTCTCTAGTTCGCGCCTACCGCTTTGGGCGTTAGCTTATGTAAGTATAGAACAGCCCAGGAGTAAAAATAAATATATTTCTCCCTCCTCATCAAGCAGAAGATAGAACAAAAATAGATTGTTTTAAATCTCTATGCGTACGCTACTATGAGTGTGTGATTCACGAACTCTGTATGAAGTTGAACTTCTGTAGCGTTCTATTTGTGTTCCTGACTTCTATACAAGGATTTAAAGTATTTATATTGTTTGGTGTTTGTATGTTTCCTTTGTACGTGAAGTTTGGTTTTCTGTGTTTTATTGTTGTTCTGGATCTTTGTAACAGGAATATGCTTTCTGTGATAAAGTTATCGTGTTTAGAATCGCATATGGTAGTCTGAAACTTGTGCAGGCTACAATGGAGTATCTTTGTATCATTGGTGTTAAATCTAAAGAGGAATTTACTATACCAAACATTTTTTTTTTATAATGTGTGTCTTTTACTTGGGTTAAGTTATCCCACTATTGGACAAAGGCCACCTTCATATTTTCCTTAACTCTGCTTAATTAATTAATTGTTTTGAAGCTTGCCAACAAGTACCGTGTTACTCAGTTAATGGGTTGTGGAGGTCTGGTAGGCAGCCGCTCTACGTAAAATACTGGCATTCAGCTGAATCCGGTTTGACTGGGAGCCAACCCCAATATAGTTGGGAAAAGGCTAGGCAGATGATGATTTCATTTATTGTTTTCTTTTGTCTATTCGTTACAAACGAGACTTAATTGGACCTAGTTCATATAGTTATACAGCAGCCATTTAAGGAAAAAGTACAAACAGAGGTATGAGCATTTTTCTGTTGATTTCTGACGATGAGAGTTCTTCAGTTAATTATTGAGTACAGTTTCCGATTATGTAATTTTTATGTTTGAGATCGACAGAAAGAAAGAAAATCCTCAAATCTCTGTTTGTACTTTTCCCGACATGGCTGTTTTAAGCAAAACTAGGTCTAATTTAAGGAATTAAAATGAATCGTTTTATTTGAGGTAGTCACCATCAGATTCAAATATTTTACCTCTACAAATATTTTTGGGTATAGTTTTTTACCTCTGTCTGTCTGTATTGAACTGATTCTAAACGGCTAGATCGATTTTAATGACTTTTTTGGATATGTTTGATTTATTTTAGATTCACAACTGTATTAGGTATTGTAGGTCCCGGTACAGGACAACGGCTATCGGGACCGCTACTTGTTTCTTATTGAGAAATTCTCATATTTGCTATATAATAAAATGATATGTACTCCCTGTTCCCTGTATTCCCCAGGGTTGAAGGACGAAGGACGGTGAAACGCAAATGGACGGACGGTTATATGCAAATAGTTAAGTTTGCACAATATCCACAATAGTACCAACAGTGACTGAATCTTTGCCGACACTTTTTACCAATTCCGTAAAAATCTTATGATCCCCAAACATACATAACATTTTGATTACGTTTATTGCAGTCGTATTACGATGTTGTATTTTTCCTATAGATTGTCTTCATGATATTATGGTTCGTAACTCTTATTCATCAATAATTGTTACAAAAACTGATTCGATTACAAAAAAGATCTATTTTGAGGTGGATAAACCAAACTAAACTATGGTTTAGTTTATCCACTTTAAAATGGATCTCAAAATTTGAGTTCACTTTTTTTTATTTAAGTATGTATAAGCTGTGTACTTTTTTAAGTGACAAATTCACCATAATAACAGATAATATGTGTATTCTTTTATGTAATATGCTTTTAGTGAATAAGTCGGAGTACCTTATTAAATAAATAAATAAATAAAAAATTTTGCTGCCTTCAAATTGTGTTTAATTGTTTTATAAGTACATATACTCATAGGTTTGATGTCGGGGACGTAGATAACTACATATTTATAGAAAAACACAGTGAATCGATAGTTTGTTAATTTTATTTAAGTAAAATTATATTTAAAAAAAGCAGCGTTGGAAGGCCTCCCACAAGGTGGACCGATGACCTGGTGAGGGTCGCGGGTAACCGATGGATGCGAGACGCACAGGACCGGTTGTTGTGGCGACACTTGGGGGAGGCCTATGTCCAGCAGTGGACGTCTTTCGGCTGATATGATGATGATATTTTATAACACCTTTCGAAGCTAATACAGATCTGAAGGCGTAAAATAAACCAATTATTTTTCTATCCAAATGCAAATTCTGTTCACAGGGCCCTTTCAAAAAAGACAGAAGTATTTTCGGCCAGTATGTGTAAAGTCTCGTATCCCGTGCAACCTCCTGCGTCACAGTATGTAGGTACCTTTTGTAATAAACTTTTTGGTCATCCTTGTATCATAAACTTGTGTCACGGTGTTTTGTTCATGGTCACACTCCTGCAAAACGGTTCGACCGATTTTTATGAAATTTTTAAGTACCTATATTTGATAGGTATGAGAATAAGTCGTAAAATATATTTCATACATACGCGTACGAAGTCGCAGGCAACAGCTAGTTAACTATAATATTCTCTTTCATGCCTAATAGGTAAGTATGTTCATAGATATTCGGATCACGTACCTACACGAACAGGAAAAAAATTTGTCCTTGAATTTATCTTCACGAAAAACCGTGGTTATTACCAACCCGAAAAAAAATAATAACTTTCAGATTGGGTATAACATAGGATGTAATTCAATACAAAATAAGTGCGGATGTAGGAAATAAATATAGATTTATTACAAACTAGATTTTTAGGGTTTTGTACCCAAATTGTAACCAACTGAAACCAATTACAAAACCTCCGCTGTCTGTCTGTCAGCGGGATGTTTCAATCTCATAAACCGTAATAGGTAGAAAGTTGAAATTTCCACCCCCATGCCATGGGGTATACAAGCAACGTGATTTTTATTTTATGGTACTCTTGTCATACTTGGTTGGTTTAAATACCCTTATAATATCTTAAATTAATCCCATAGTCTTGAAAAGACACGGTCAATCTTCATTCACTTTCAATTATTTCAAACCATAAACTCTCCAGCAGACTTACTCCTCAACGTTTCAAAAAATGTGACCACAGACGATACAACAAATACACATGTACACATAATGTAACAACCTACATTTAACTGAAAGGTCAACACTTAACATTAAGTGGTCACCGTTGCTTGCAGACAAACGCAATTCACTTAGCGTTGTGCCCCAACTTGCTAATACGGAACCCTGAAATTCAGGAACTCATTTGCTAAGTACATTAGTAGTAGATAACTTGAGGTCATCTGAATAGATTGGTATCATGAATTTGGAATTAATTGGACACACCAAAATGTTACTTGCATCAATGTTTCTTCTTGTGTAGATTACCAGTGGTAAGATAATTTATGGTTTGAAAATTTCGAGAGGAAAGTGTTAAGTTTAAATAATGTGCATCTATTAAGAAGACTGCTGGAAGCAGAATGTGCCGAACGGTCCACACTACAGAAAAGCGCATATATTGGAGACAAGTTGAATGTAGTCGTGATCCGCAGCAGTGAGGGACGAAGAAAAAGAGATGGATATGAGAGGGGGGAGAAAATCAAAGATAATAATATTGTGGATTGACTGTGTGAAAGATGATGGGTAGATCTTTCTAACATCATTTGTCACAAATCACATCCCCTTGTCACAATGTCACATTTTTTTTTTTTTGAGGATGGGAAATCATCAAATGACCCCTCCCGCTCTGGGTGGAGCGGCAGGGAGTGTCAGACTTTTACTGACTAAAACCCACCCATAATCCTCCTAGTGCCTTTCTGTCCAGGGCCGCGGTAACTCTTTCGAACATATTCCGCAACCCTGGCAACACAGTCAACCCCTTGGTTGACTACTAGAATGACCACAAAATAAATAATTATGAAAAAACAGGTGTCGGGGCGCACCTCAATAAACTGAGATAAGGGCAAGAGAGTGATGAAGACTATGTTGTTTTAATCCTATAACATAATAATATAAAAATCAGTTAAAACAGCAGGAATTAGACTAAGGTAAAAATAAATCGTGAACACATTCAAAGCATTAAATATCTAAACAAATCTATCTAAAACAAGATAAACCTCCTACTACACACCTCTGAACATTTCAAAAACAAGCATCAAACAATTCAAGTCAATTCAAAATCTCCATTAAATTATACCGGGGCTGTCACGTCATCCCCTTAAGTGTCGGAACAAAAGAAGCGAAGCTAATCCGGTGTGCCGGGATAATTAAATCACTTTGCTACTGCCACCTTGCCCTTAAACCTCCTTGAATGATGTAAAGCTTCTTGGAAAATGAGAGTGAAATAAAATATTAGACTTAATTTTGCACGGAATTTGGGATGGCTGTGAAAGCAAAATATGTTGTACTGTTTTATCTTTGTTTGATCGTGTGTATTTATTTCATGGCACACTTGTCTTGTAAGTCTCTTTTTCGTCGATTAAGACGATTTGCTTACCTATGTATAACATTTTAAGAATCGTTTTCGACGTTTCCTGACGTTTTGCATCAATTTAAAAGGAGAAAATGGCTTTGAGACTCAATGTTTACCCGTTTGCGATAACAAAACTCCTAACGGGATACTGTGTACTATTTCGGAAAATCCAGGTACATTTTTGTTCATTTAGTTTATTTTTTGTTTCATATTTTTGTAACTAGTTATATTTCCGTTTGGGGTTGAAACCCTCGGGCCGTGGGGTCTTTGTGCTCATAGCCTTTTTAAAGAAATTTCGAAAAGGCTAGTTGACACTTACCGTGACCCAAGAGCTGGCTTTTACTTTGGGCAGAGACTAAGCATTGCCATTCAACGTGGCAATGCCGCCAGTCTCTTGGGCACATTACCAGTTGACAGCGTTGAGGATGAATTTTTTGATGCTATATTTTAGTTTGTTGTAGATTCGTGTATGATTATAAATAACAAACCCTATGTGTCTATAAAAAAAAGTTATATTATGTATTATTTATTAATTATAATTATTTAATTTATTATACTTTATTTATTCCCACTATCACTCATAGAACTCTACTGTCTAAGGTTTGCTGGAGGTAACTTTTGATAGAAGCAGCACCTTTGTGCTCTTGAATCTGTATTAAATCTTTTATATTTAAAGCCCTTTATGTGTAGGTAAATAAAAATCAAGGAAGGAATCACAATGTTTTTTCCTGATCAAGTTAACATGGTTTACCACTTTCCAACGCAGTGACAACCACGCTTTTCGATTTAGGCAAATCTAATTCGTTCTTTGTTGCGGACACAGCAATTTTAATGGAATACACAATTCAATTAACATACAACAGGAACCCACAAACTCGCATAACATGTGGAATATCGGTGGTTAGCTTTCAATATTGTTTACTGTCGAACTAAAAACGGAAACATCATGTATTCTATATCGAATCCAGTCGAAAAAATTTAATCAAAGCAATCCGTTGACTCAAATATCACGATAGAATTTACCAAAAAGAATGAGTTATGCATTTTTGTAACTGACATTCATGTTGACAAAGAGACTGTTTCCATTTGTACCTTGTTTATTTAATAAATATTGGACACGACAATAGAGGTTAAAAAGAACAGGCGTAATAATCATTTGGGATATCTATTTTTGTGTATTTTATGGGAGGAAAACGGACGCACTTTTCACAACGGAAATTAAATATCCGGTCATTATCTCGAGATTGTGATAATAATTAGGACTAGTAATTTTCGTATCAAAATAAAGGTACCTACTTACTTAGAAATTATTTAAAAAAAACAATAATATACATAATACTAATAAAATACATATAATAATATAAGCTAAAATAATAAACTGAAAAATATGATTTAATATTCTAAAATTTCTGATTGAGAGAACTCAAAATAATTATGACAAATACAATGTTGTACTTAATGAAATATCCTACAAAGTTTTTAACTATATTTTTATTTTCGAGACAAGTGAGATTCTGTCAACGGTAGCGTGGCAGAGGCGATTGTCAATACGTCAGACAGACAGATGCTATCGAAATGTCACGTGATCAAATTCCTAAATTCTGGCATTTTGACAGTCGCATTTACTAATTGAATGGCACGTTGTCTAGGGCCGCAGGTGAGTAGTACTCATAACCGGTGCGCATGTATAACCAGATGAACGTAAACGACGCACAAGAAGTATCTAAGATCATATCAGGTGGCGCTCTGTAGATTTTGCCTGACCCTCATGTATTATGTTGATTAACCTATGTGCTCGTAGCAGTTCATTGAAGCACTAAATAACAGCAACGTTCAATTAAAACCAAAACAGGTAACAAATTTCCCTCAAGCAAAGCAAAACACGCAAACAAAATGCGCATATCCCAAAAGCAAAATATGCTTGTATGTATGTTAAACCATTTCACAAAATAACCCCATTCCTACCACGCTAACCTCGTTGCGCTTGCTCTAAGCTGTTTGCTGTTCCAATTTAAGCCACGCTTTGGGCTTAATTTTCAAGCTGCATACAATTTAGCAAATTAGAGGCTTTAACAGCTTCATCAGGCCCCGATGAATAGGTTCGTTTGGTGTTGTGCACATTCGTGTAATCATTTGATTCGTTGCTTATAGTCTGGTTGAAACTCGTATCGGATTAGTTTGGTTGATACGTACTTCTGTTTTCGATCGTACCAATTCTATTAATTTTCAAGCAACATTCGCAACCTAAGTACAAATTCTACTAATTTTCAAGCAACATTCGCATTAGCATATCATTCGCTCGAGGCGATCGGCGGCGGCGACCTTTCGCGTCCGGCCCTGGTTCAATCCATGGTCCGGAGCGAGGAGGCATGGGAAGCCGTCACGTCCTTCTGCGAAGCAGTAACGCTAGTGAAGGAGGAGGTGGGCCGCGTGAGGGAGAGACAACCCTCACGCCCCAGCCGCCGCAACATAGAGAGACGCCCCGGGCGTCAGGAGTCGCAGGGCGATTCCCGGCCACCGTAGGCGCGGGTCTGCGGACGGCGAGTGTTGGGTGGTTTTTTTTGACAGATTGCGACTCAGATGCGAATGCGAACTTGCTTAAAAGTTAGTAGAATTTGCCCTGTCAATCACAATCTGCCAAAAAAGGCTAAACCGTACATTTTTGACAGATTGCGACTGACATGCAAATTCTGATGTTTAAAATTTAGTAGAATTGGCCCACTGATCCCTACCGTTAGTTTATTGTTTTTTTTCTTCTTGTGTTGTCCTTTTACATACATAGCAATGATTTTTAAAACCAGTTTGTTAGTAAGTAAGTTACCTCAATGAAAACTTTGATAATTACTTTTTTTTTAGGTAGTTAAAATAATTTAAGTAAGATAACATTTCGCTTAATTTTAGCTCGTACTAAATGGTTTAAGAGCACCTCTATACATTCGTTAAAAAGTTAATTTAACAGAGAGAAATAAATACAAAGACCGATCCAAGAAAATCGAAATTCAAGTAGAAGACAACCCGACTATTCAAGTGACGAAATATTGGAAAATGTAGCTCCCACCTCCCTCTGATTTATTATACTTCCGCGCGACTTGTAAAAGTCAACAGGATTCGAAGAGTTCTCTGATGCGAAAGACTAATAGTCATTACTCCTTGGCGCCAATATTGCAATACGAATGAAAATAGAAGTCACGATAGAATTATTACGGACGGACAATATTTTTTGATTAGATTTAGGTATGTAGGTAAGGCTGCAGAGAACATGCATAAATATAAAGACGTTCATCATATCATCATATCAGCCGAAAGACGTCCACTGCTGGACATAGGCCCCCCCCCCAGTGTCGCCACAACAACCGGTCCTGTGACGTCACTGTGTTGTAAATATAGTAAAAACATAAAACTAATAATAATATATAATAAGCAAATGCAAGTATCTTGACTTGGCTCGCGAGGTTCCACGAGGTCGATAAGAGGGATGTGGACTCAGCAATCATTGAACCTACGTACGTTCCTCGACCTTAGAAGGCTTTCGTTAGGCAGCTGGATCAAGGGCTTGATTCAGAAAGCCGTACTTCTGGACATTTCTCATATTGTTAGAAAGCTTTAAAACCCTAGATTTGGCCAGCTTGATAGTCCACATCAATCCCACGGGAACATAATTCTGGTGTAAAAAATGTACTAGGTTCTTATCTAGGTCGTCCTTTGTTTCGCTTATAATTAATTTAGCCGTGATTGATAAACAAAAATTTCTAAGGATGTGGAAACTATGTATCTTGAATCGTTTCTCTGGGACTCGTCGAGCTTCATTGACTCAGAATTTTTCTAGTGATCGCCACTGCTGATTCCGGCCCTTCGGAGTTGCAGCGTTTGGGAATAGTGTGGCGAGCTCGTCCCAGAAAAAAAGTAGGTAGTACCTTTCGCCCCAGGGTTGCGGATTTGTTCGAAAGAGTCATCGCGGCCCTGGAACGCAAAGGGCAATAGAAGGAATACAGATGGGTTTTAGTCAGTAAGAGTCTGATACTCCCTTTCGCTCCACTCAGAGCAGAAGAAGTCATTTGATGATTTCCCATCCATAAAAAGCATAGTGCGTGCACGCGTACGTTTGCTTGTATATCTACCGTCTCGGAGACCGCTGATCATTAATTTATGTTTTTAATTTGTATTCCTAATTTATAGTATTTAAATATAACGTACTTTTATACAATTATAGTTACTAATATAATGTTACATAAATCTGTACCTATGATCCTTTAAAAAAAGTATCTTTCGCTATTTCAAAATAGGTACACTTTCATCCACTAGCTAATCGAACTAGGTACGGCAAAATATCAGCACTCACAGGGAGGAGTACCATCTGACCTCAGTAACCCAATTAGGTACTGAGCTGTACTCATTAGCTCAGCGTTTGCGTAATAAACATACATCCTAATACCTAAACTCGCAATTCTAATTTATTAGGAAGACTAATGACGTTCATATCATCATTAAAATATTACCGTAAGCGAGAAAACGGTTCCTACTTTCAGAGAGGGAGTTTTCCGTTTGACATAACATAACGTAGCGTAAGTCTACCTATAGTACGTATACCATTTTTTTTTTAAAGATGTGATGTGAATATTACTTCTAAATTGAAAACTCAATTAGATTATTACTTAAAGCTTACCTTTCGGATCATTTCAAATAATCTTTCAACATTTTTCTTCTAAAATAAATTGTTAAATATTATATTTTCAAGATTAAACGGCGTGGTATCAGATTTCGAGAACATTAAGTTGAAATGGAAAAACCTTTGAGGAAATCGTATCGGTACTTAATCTGATCTCGAAACGTTTTTCTTTTAAATTGATTACTTAACGACGTGCGGCTTTTATACGAGCAAATACTGATACGAGCAAATGTATAGAATTAACGTTATATAAACACTATGGTTTTTCGAGGAAATTTCATTCCATTAAATACATTCTTGTTTTAAGATGACTTTTTCTGTATTTTTTACTAGCTTTTGATAGTGACTTTGCCCGCGTGATAGTCGAACAAAACCCCAAGGAAAAATACTGCCGTGGTGAAAAGTATCCTATGACAAGGTTGGCCCGCGTGCTGAGTTCCATCCAAATCCATTTACGGCCGCTTTCTATAATACATCTCAATCCCAATCTTGATCCCGATCCTTGTCTGTAACCAATCAAAGGTGAGGATTGTGTGGTGAAGGACACAAAGTCGGCCGTTGATTGGTTACAGACAAGGATCGGGATCAAGATTGGGATTGAGATATGTTATAGAAAGCAGCCGTTAGCCGTTACGACGTGAAGAGGTAATACAAAAACTCACTTTCGCATTTTTTAATGATATAGGTACTGGATTGAACACGAAAGAAAAAATAGCAAAACAAAAAAGATGGGATTTTTTTCAAAAAATTCGACTGCTTGGCCACGCACTATTCCAGAAGGGCGTTGTCAAGCAGTTTGGTACAGTTGGTGGAATTTACTTTAGTTAAATCACAGATTCGATGTCACCAACAGCATCGGACTGCACCACTCAAGCACTGCCCGCACACCGGTGTGCCGCGAATTTAATGTTTATTATTTATTACGTAAGATTTCTTTTTTATTTGGGAATTTTCACATGTCAGTGCTCAAAGTCATTTGTCTGGAACTTTGAGTCGTTTTTGTTGTCGATTTTTTATTGCATTCCTTAGGTAATGGATATAAGCTATCAAATAGCCTTTGACCTAAATTGTGTATCTGTGTGTGCCAAATAAACTAGTTTTCCTTCTTTCTTTCTTATCCAACATCTCTTAAATATGACCATGTACTGCGATCGCCAACCCAGTGCCAAGCGTGGCGATTATGGCACCCCCCCCCATTTGAGGGAGGCCTATGTCCAGCAGTGGACGTCTTTCGGCTGGTATGATGATGATGATGACTTCTAGAACATCCTGTATAGTGACAAATAAGTACGCGGTAACTTCCCGATCCTGAGATCTGTAACACCTGGCGGATAGACCTCAAGATACCATCATCGATATATGAACACAAACTAAACCTAGTTTTATGCCGCGAAGTCGTATTGTCCTGAAACTATTGACAGTATCAAATTGGCAAACAGCAACTAATTAGAAAAGTATCCATCGGTTAACTAAATTCAATTAAAACTTTGTACTAGAGTTACATTTTAGCGCCACAAAATAGGGGTAATTTGGGGATCAAGTGTGACTTAGAGACTTTCTGCGGATTTGAGAAGTGAGGGAGACATCATTTCGTCTAATTTAGTTGGGATTAAGCGACTGAAGCATCTTCAATTCGTCTCGTTGGGGGACTTGGTTTAGGAGGGGAAGTTAATACAGAAGTGGAAAAATTTTGGCAGAAGCATGTAATTTTATTTTTTTAAATCAGTTATTAGGCAGAGTTTATACAATTTTATGGTAGGTAACTAACTCAAAACAGTTTGAAAATCAGCTTAAAATTAATCGAAAATTATTTGGCTGATTTACATCCCGTAAGGTTCTTTTGAAAACCAGCGTCAGGCAGCTCCTAGTTGTCTGGCATTTTGCTAAACTGGACCTATTTGGCGCAGCCGCGGGGCACACAATGTTATTGTTTTAAAATTAATTTTCTTTTTATTTGTAAATACATTGTATGTACCAAATAAACTAGTTTACTTTCTTTCTTTATTTATTTAAACTTTATTTATGTTGTATTACACTTAATGCCAATAGGGAATTTTCTCAACAACCTATGGATTTAAAATAATTTCCCTACCTCAAGCACCAGTCTCTCACAAAATTAATTTCATGTTCGTGCTCGACTGTAACCCTAGCATTAAGTAACTTGTGTAGAGAAAATAAATGATTATTATTAAAAATTTGCAAAAAAATCTAGTAAACATCGTTCAAAATGTACAATTTAAAAGAAATGTGTTGCGAACCCTACCAATTTAGAATGGAAAAAATATGTGTGAAGCGAAACCATTTATGATTGTGTCCGTTTCAATCATTTAAATATTTATCTAGTGCGATTAGTTTTGGAGTCCGTTAACCCCGTTAAATATAAATCAAAAGAGATAGAAACTCAGACATAAAATCAATCGAAAATCCAGCCAAAAATCATTCCATCTGCCAATTAAAGTTCATAATACTCCAATACCCTGAAGCGATTTAAAACAAAAATAACCTGACTAACCAGACCACATTCATTTCCCTCAAATCCTCGAAACGTATCTCCCAATCTAAATTCGACGTAATTACGGTTAAGATAGAACTTAATTTCGTTTGATCGAGTTTTCACGGATTAATCGTACGATTTATCAGGGACTGATGTACGGGACTTGATTCAGGAACTTGGTTTGTTTAACAGATAAAACTGCGGGAGTGGTGCTGTAGCCGCAGTGCTGTACGTGCGGCTTATGTGCGACGAATTTAACGTTAGTTATAGATGTGTACGGAGCATCCTTGGCGCCTTTAGAGGAGTCGTATTTTAAAGACGCGAGTTATTTGCTTATACAGAAGAGGTTTGAAATTAAACTTTGCTAAGTGTTAGACATTTCCTTCTCAGTCAAATCCATCTAAAGGTTGTATGTTAAAGATCGCTTTTAGTGATAAGACCGCCCATTGTTACACCCTTTTATTTGTATGCTCATAATGTAAATGTTTTATAGTGAATAATATAGAGATGTTCAGATACGGTTGTATGATGCAGAGATAAATAGTGGTAGGTGTAACAAAGCTTTGTTTTATTTTACCGCATGATGCAACTTATCTAACTAAACCTCAAAATAATTAAGAGCATACAACTTTGTTTTCAAGTTTTCTTTTATGTTTATTAGCTTTTAGAAATTCTTTTATACATCATTTACCAACATATCGATTATAGAATTATCTACATATCAAAACAAATTCTTATTTTCAAGCAAATGAAACACGAACACTCATATAAATAAAAAAAGTTTACGTTCAAAGGCCGCACTTTTTACTAGAAACTGGCAATGAAAAATAAAAGCTAACCGCAGCGAAACTAGCGTAGCTGTCACGCGTAGGGTTGCCATGTTCGAAAATACAATATTGTGTTAGCGATAGATATACGGTGCGTTTTTTTATCTTAAATGCAGTTCAGAGGGGTTCCGTGTGATAAATGTCTTGTTAGATTTGTGAAAGAATTAACTTTTATATTTTTATGTAATAGGTTAATCGCTCGAACACACCGGTGTGCCGCGAATTTATCGTGAATTTAATATTAATTTACTACTACGTAAGATTTATTTTTATTTTGGGAATTTTCACATGTCAGCGCTCTCAGATTATAACCGCTGCACGATCGATCTTCCAGGTCAAGCAACATCTGCTGAGGTTGGTCCATGAATCGGTGACCTAATAATATACAGAGACTCTTCCGTGGCCAAAACAGAGGTGACTATTAGATGACTGCAGATAGAGTTGTATGGAAGAAGACCAGACAAGCTGGGCAGATTTGAAATAAATGGGGAGACGTACAGGAGAACGATTTCATTTACAAACCACTCAAGAAAATTGATCAATATTACCAGAGGTCGGAATTAGGTAGGGTTATTTATGTACTTACACTGATTTCATACAACGAAAGAATAAAGTGGCTATGCCTCAAATCCCAAGATTAATTTTAAAGAGCAGAAAAATCCCGTGATTTATTAAATTAAAAGTTATATAATTTTACACAATTTAAACCACTGCACACGCGACGTTGCCAAATTTACATCAACGACATCAGATGTCCGAAGTTGAAAAATTCCAATGCGCACACGCGCGATGTTGCCATCTTTGTTTTATCCATCTCTAAGGTTTTTATTATTATTTAATTGTAATATTGTTAGCAATCCATATAAATATGAAAGATCCATGTTAATATCAACATTTCAATGCAAGTACATTAATAACTCTACCTAATTGCGACCTCTGAATATTACAGAACTAACAAATCTGAAATTGAAAACACAACTCCACTACAATAGAAAACGATAGCAATACGAGCACGGTCAGATAACCTTTACAAAAAAATCAACAACCTTAACTGAAATACTGGCAGTTCCGAATATTTCTACTTCACAAAAGAAATATCAGCATAGATAAAACCGACCGATAACGAGCCCGTCCGAACATATTCAGTTCTGCTACGTTCAAAAACTTCCAACGAAAATATGTGTTACGAACTCAAATTTAGAACTGAAAAAAGATATGTTATGTGAAACAATATTTTTGTATCCGGTTTCAATATTTTAAAGAGTTTTTCGAGGTTCGATGGATTTTGAATTTCGAAAAGGTTAAGGTTTTTGTAAAAGGGTATTTGAAAACTATCAAAATCGAGATGAATTAATACTTAATTAAAAACTATCACTAAAATTGTACGATTTATTAAAAAATAAATAAAATTGATAGCAAAATAGAGGAGATACAAGTTTTTGAAGTTATTCTTTCATCATTGTCATGTTGCGGAATATGTTCGAAAGAGTTACCGCGGCCCTGAAAAGAAAGGCACTAGGAGGACAATGGGTGGGTTTTAGTCAGTAGAAGTCTGACACTCCCTGCCGCTCCACCCACAGCGGGAGGGGTCATTTGATGATTTCCCATCCTCAAAAAAAAAAAAAAAATAATTTCATAGAAAATGTCGTTTGTACTGGATGGCGCAAATTCACAATGGCGATGCTAAATAGTGAGTGACGTCTAGTGCAATTAGTACTGTCTCAGTTTATCACAGATTTTAAAACACTCACAACTCTGTCATTTTTTGAGTTTTTTAAATTTATTTTTCTACGCCCTATCTTTTCTCTAAGTTTTGAGAAATATACTAAAAAAAAAACCAGACAAATACCCTATTCAGCCAGGTACATTAGAAACAAATAGGTCACAAATATACGTAATGACAAACCATGATGTAATTAGATAATGGTGTCTTTATCTACCCCTTTATCTTTGAAAGGAGCTATTCTAATTAAAGTCTCCCACAGACAAGGTGTTACGCTACAACAACGAAGCATTCCGTGCGTTTTAAGCTACTTTATTATTAAGTTATTATTATTGTTCTACTGGTAAAATATTTCTATGAAAACGCTTGGCAAATGTTGTCGCTTTGTCGCATCGTGCCTGTTTGTGGGAGCCATCCTATCCTATCCTACTAATATTGTAAATGCGAAAGTTTGTGAGGATGGATGGATGTATGTATGTTTGTTACTGTTTCACGCAAAAACCACTGAATGGATCCTGATGAAATTTGGCACAGAGGTAGATTATGGTCTGGAATAATACATAGTAAACTTTTTATCCCGGGAGTATGTTCCCTTGGGATAATTATCGACATTAACATTAAGAGTATTTAAAAGATACAGTAATTTAATTAATTTAAAATACTATGTTTCTCTAAAGTGACCTCAACACTTAAATTAATCTAATTGAATCCTCCTTTTAATTAATGTAAGTAACTCAGGTCCTGTATAATCAGTACTTTAACTATTGACGTTAGTGGTAAGCCATTTCTCGAAGTGAAAAATACCGCTCAGTCTACAACGGCTGCCAAGTTTCTCGTAGCAAGGCAAATCTGTCCATGTGCCGGAAAATTGGAACCTTTCGGGACGTATTTTATTTACAAGGTGCAGTTCAGAAGTCAATTTAGCTTGTTTTTTCTGCTGTCAGTCGAAAAGATTGGTTTAGTTAAACTGTTGAATCACTTTGCTTAAATTGTGTAAGTTTTTAGTGACGAAACTACTGGGTCTGGCTGGGAAGCATGATATTTTAAGGTCCGCTTTTCGTCAGTCCTTCCAATTTATCTTTTAGATAGATTTTAATTAAACTTCCTAAAAGTTACAAAAATAGTGATCATCATCATCATGTCAGTCGAAAGACGTCCACTGCTGGACATAGGCATGGGTTGGGTTTGCCATAATCGCCACGCTTGGCAGGCGGGTTTTCGATCGCGGTGTAGCTTTTGCAATTTATCTACAGAGAATGCTGCTGCCCATTCTCTGGTGAGTCTCTTACGACACCCACGGGAAGTGATGGGGCAAAAAATTGGTTACAGCGAAAATGTTCTTTGATAACTTTTTAGAACTATGTATCCTGCTATGCGTTAAACGCTCTTCTTGTCGGAAGCCATAAAACCTAACACCAGTCTTGCCAGGGTGTACCATGTTACCCAGTTACTGGTTTGTGGAGGCTAGAGGCAGTCGCTCCATGTAAAATACAGCTATTCAGTTGCACCGGATTTGACTGGAAACCAATGCCTTTATAGTTCGTAAAATAAATTAAATTTAATAGCTAGCACAAAAAATAGAACTCTAACTCACTCCCTGTACTCAGTCTCATTTATTTTTAACTTTTTAACCATGATAATAATTCTAAAAATAAATGTAACAGCTGAACTTAGAAAGAGCAAACGTTAAAAAAGATTCATGTTTTAACTTTTAACGCTCCTCAAAAATAAATGTAGGTCGAAAAGTTTACAGAGCTACTTCAAAAGAAACACGGGGGTGTCGGAACAGAAGAAAAATAAAAAAGAATACTTTTAAAAAGGACTGAATTTTTTCAACTGGCTACTCAGCATTCTTTATTTGGCGACGAACGATATAAAATTTCCATGACACAGAGTAATAATATAGTACATAATATTTTGCGAAGAGGAAGTCTTTTGCATAGAAATCTGAGAGATTGGCTTTGTTCGGACGCACAAACAAGCACGGTTTGTGCTCAAAGGAATCCGAGTCTGAGCACAGGAAACGATTCGATTGGACGAATAAAAAACTTCCTTTTTGTGTGTGAAGTAAAAAAACTGAATTAATAACTTGTATATTTTCTGTTTTACTGCTGTTTTTCTTTTTGTTGCTTTGCTCTCTTTATTTGCTGGAAAAAGTATTTTCGAATGGTAGGTTATTAACGTTTCTGAGGTCGGTGGGATTGTAATACTGCTTTTTCTGATGACAACTTGGGAATTGCGAAAAATAACGAAATAAACGTTTATTTTAACTTCCCTGTTAGTAGCTTGTAGGTTATAATGTCTGTCAGCTACAACATCACCCTTAAGTATGACCAAGAACATCTGGAACACACTGTATATTAGCACGTACGAAGTCGCGGGCAAATGCTAGCAGGTAATAATAATTTCACATCTCCTTTTTTACGACACAAAAATTGTTGCTTTTAAATCAAAAGCTTTCCTGTGAGGAATCGGTTTATATGGTAATATGAGCCGACATTTTCCCCTGGCGTTTGAAGTCAATCAGACTAGTGTTATGATTGCGATCGAAATGTTAATACATTGATGGATTTATTCCGAATAGCTGTATAATGTGTACCTGTATGTGTTTTCTACGTACTGTTTATTATCTTAACTTTTTATGTTGATACAAAAGGAATTGTTCAGTTTTGTTTGACGCATTGGCTTATCATTAAAATTAATTTTACCAAACATTTTTACTAATTCCAGCGTAATTATTTTTTCTATACTAGTAAGTCCTGTTTTAATTGGAGACAGACGAATTTAATTAATATTTCAAAGTTCAATTCTGCTGACGAAGTATCACCAATCGTATTCTGTGTTACCAGTGAATTAAAATAGTAATAAAAGTTTTGTAAATAAATTTCTGGCATCGTTTTTTTAGGATTCCGTACCCAAAGGGTAAAAACGGTACCCTATTACTAAGACTATGCTGTCCGTCTGTCTGTCCGTCCGTTTGTCTGTCCATCTGTCTGTCCGTATGTCTGTCACCAGGCTGTACCTCATGAACCGTGATAGCTAAACAGTTGAAATTTTCACAGATGATGTATTTCTGTTGCCGCTTTAACAACAAATACTAAAACAGAACATAATCAATATTTAAGTGGGGCTCCCATACAACAAACGTGATTTTTTGCCGATTTTTATAGATTTAATACGGAACACTTCGCGCGCGAGTCCGACTCGCATTTGCCCGGTTTTTTATCCTTCGAAACCAGTTCTGGTCAAGTATTCTCAAAGAGGATGATAAATAAATAATTGTACCCAATTGTAGCTGAATTCAAGCAGATATTTTTAGCAACGTCAACCTCTAATCACAATCCGAATGAAAATAACTTCTTACTAAAACACTGCTTCCGATATCCTACACGAAAGCAACCAAACTATCTAAGCAAAACCGATTTCCTCTCTAATAAAACTGTGCATATGTAGCACAGCAAATACGTCCCTTGTACAAACAAATTCCCTCGCTCTCGCTTCCATATTTGCTTGTACGTTTACATGTAATACGGCAGAGTATAACGAGTAGCCTAACAAGATCTTCCTTTTTCTATACGTGCAATCTAATTTTTCCGTATGATCTGATGAGACGGTACAGCTGACACCGACGGCTTGCTTCGTTAGCTGCTGCAGAGCAAATCGGATTTCTTTGAGATGAAATTAGCACTCGCTTTGAAGCATTAACACCTGATGTACGAGTTGAATATGAATCGTGAGAGGATTGGAATTGGAGTCTGGATTATAAGGAGGTAAACTTTGTGGAAAGTAGAACTTAGGTAGCGTTGCAGTTAGAAATGATAAATCAAAAACAATAAAATGTATCAATCGGTCCTTTATTCATAAGGCGCTGGACACACAGAAAAGACGTAAGACGAGAACGAGGCGAGGACATGTCTCTTCCGCGTCCCTTTCATACAAAATGTATAGAAGCGTTGCGATGCAAAACATATAGGAAGGACAGGGTGCGGACACGACGCTTACTTGTCTGCGCCCTATTGTAAAACATACAGAAAGGAAGGGGCACGGGCGCAAGCGGACGAGGGACGGGCGAGAACAGGGGTGCGAGGGGGTGGGCACGGGTGCCGGGAGTCGCGCGTCGCTGTCACACACAATTACATCACCACAATAGACCACGTCACGTCCGTGCCTCGTCTTTTCTATGTTTTAAAATGTCGCGACGGCGCCCCGTCTGTGCCTTGTCCGTGCTCCGTCCTCATCTTACGTCTTTTCTACACAGAAAAGACGTAAGATCCAGCGACTCAGGATTCCTTTGTCTGAACTCATAATTATTATAAAGACGTAATATTTTTCATGAGTATTTATGTTTGTTATAGACAATTCCTGGAATTACTTATTTAATAACATAAAATCTTTGACTAATAGTATCTCTGCTGCGCTATTTGCCGAGTGTCATAGGACATGTTTACGTTAACATAGATAGATGAACTCGCGAATGTCTAAGGGTGCGTTTCCACTGAGGCGGAGCAGAGCAGAGCGTGCCGCGATTCACCAATCAACCAAGCGGAGTGGAAAAGAGATGTGAATTTCAAGCCTAGTGATTGGTGAATCGTGGCACGCTCTGCTCCGCTCCGCCTCAGTGGAAACGCACCCTAATAGGTACATTTTTCTCTGTTGGATTTCTGTATTGAAACTCACAATTCTGAAGTGTTGAATTGCTCATTAAAGTATCATCACAAACAACTCCACCACCAAACACATCAATATCTAATACTAGTTATCCCCCACGGGTTCGCATCCGTCTTCTGGCTACCTACCCATTTTTTTTGTTATTTTTAAACCTTCCCTGTATTCTGGCGAACCAAACAAAAAAGAATTAATCAAATCGTTAAGGTTGTTCTCAAGTTATGCGCGTACATACATTTCGGTGATTCATTTTCATATATAGATTAGCTAAAACACACAAAAACAACACCTGTCGGTATCTGTATTTATCGACATCGCTCCCATGCGTTTACAGCACTAACGGCACTGCAATCATGATTCATTAGGCTACGATCCGATATCTTTGGAGGGGATTGGCAATCGCTTTGAGCTATTAACGCACAGATTTACGAAGTTCCTCCGAATGGTAGGTTTAACGTAATGATAGAGAGCCTACCTCATTTTGCCGGGTATTGATTTTGAGCTGGAAAGGGATTCGATTAACGGAGGCAGGTTCGCGTTTTTGTCAGTGTTTGATTGGATTTTGAAGTGAGAGGTAGGGTTTTTTGGTGTCTCTTCGTTATACGAGTAGAACACACACACATAGAACTATACTATAGTCCTTATTAATCAAATCAGAAGGCCTAGGGGGAGTTCGAATTCGCAACGACTGCTAAAGATGTTTTCCGAGGCACGGAGGAATCTCGGTTTAAAATGGTCACCCATCACAAAACCGACCCCGACAAGCATTGCTTAACCTTGAAGATCGACCCTTGCAGCTGTTATTACTTAGCCACAAGCGCCACGTATCAAACTTTTTAGTTTTCATTCATTAATTTTTAAAAAAACTAGGAAGATACCAAAGGCCCAAACAATAAAAAAAAAAAAAAAAAGATTTGACTACCCTATCTCCTAAATTAAACCCATTGCCAAAAGTAATTTGAGGAAAAAAAAGAACTGAGTGGCACAAAAGGTTTAATCTGTAGTCCTTTTTATGACATATCACTGGATCTAATGAGTCCATTTACATTTTCATTAGGATAAGAGCAATATTATTTATTTTTACCCCTCGCTTTATCCAGACTAATATATAAATAGGACAAAAAAATTGTTGTATTTTGTGTTACTCTAGAAGTAATTTTAGTCCTCCAGGTGGCAATTCTCAGACAATAGATGCTATGCTATCAGGAATGATGATATCCGCAAAAGAACCAAGGTTACCGACATAGCCCGAAGGATCGCCAAATTGAAGTGGCAGTGGGCAGGGCACATTGCTCGCAGAACAGATGGGTTGGGGCCGAAAAGTTTTGGAGTGGCGACCGCGTACCGGAAGACGCAGCGTTGGAAGGCCTCCCACAAGGTGGACCGATGACCTGGTGAGGGTCGCGGGTAACCGATGGATGCGAGACGCACAGGACTGGTTGTTGGGGCGACACTTGGGGGAGGCCTATGTCCAGCAGTGGACGTCTTTCGGCTGATATGATGATGAAGATGCTATGATGCTTCGGCTCAAGAGATGCTATAGTGCATATGTGTGCACATACTTCGCTCGACGCCCTTTCTTCACTCTCATAGATCAATGAGACGACCGGATAGATATCAGAGGGGCAATCCTCCTTATTTTAAACATCGTTCACTTTCGCATGTCAGTCGCAAACTGTCAAATTAGCCTCAATTTCCCTACATTTTTGACAGATTGTGAATGAGATGCAAATGCTTACGTTGCTTAAAAAAAAAAGAATCAGCCCTCTGGTATGACAGGCAGCTTAACATGCTTTTCGAGGCACTGGGGTTTCACATCGCCTACTTCAAAACTCCGGGCTCTCACAGAGAAATTCCTAATGGAAAACCCAATAACACTTTTACCTGACTCGGGAATCGAGCCCGGAACCAACGAGGCAAGTACATAGTATAAAAAAAACTACAATATCGCCGATCTATAAGCTACTTTTTTTCCTGAATTTAATACATGGTTTGTGTGGCTACGGGGGCGAAGTCACCGGAAAACATACACAAATATTATCTTTGTCTAGGCGCTTGTACCTACCGACTAGAAAAAAAAAAGACAAGAACGAACGCTCCGTTCTGACAATGGTATTAAAAGAAAGGTCTTACTGACGCGATAAGATCTAGGTACCCTTAGTCTGGCCTTAATTAGGGTTACTAGATAAACTCTATTATCTACATGACTAGCACTTGAAATATCCCTGACTTCGTCCTTGTTATTTCGACCGAAGTTTTTTTGGACCAAAGTTGGAGGTTTATAGGGTAGGTACCTAATCACGAAAAAATGGCCAGCAGACGTCCAAAAAAAGGTGCGTGAAGTTACCAGCCTCATAAATAACACAATTTTGTTTAAAAACAACCGGCCAAGTGCGAATCTGACTTTCACACGAAGGGTTCCTTACCATACATCGAAATAAACACGTTTCTTATATAGGAGCCTCTTTTAACTTTTAAGTTTTATTATTGTTGTTATAGCGGCAATAGAAATAAACACTATGTTAAAATTTCAACTGCCTTCCTATTACTGTTCTTGAGATACAACCCGCTGACAGACAGACGGACAGCGGAGGCTTAATAATATGCTTCCATTGGCATTGGTTACCATTCGGGAACGGAACCCTTAAAACTATACCTAGCAGTTTTAAAACGTTCAGGTACTTTATTTAAGAAGAGCATTTCACAATAATTTACGTTCCATGAACTGGGCCCCGTTTCTGCGCCAAAAATGATCGTAACGTGACAAATTGTCAAACAGGCGTGATTTCTTGAATGAATTCTTAACAGCAAATGACATCCCTTGACTTGCTTCTAGATGGTTCGAAAAAATATTTTTAAATGACCTGGTACTCTATTAATAAAACAAGAGATATTTTGTTTTTTTTTTAAAGAAGCAACATTCAATAATATTTAAAGCATCCTTACAAAAATACCGATGAATTCAATGCACCCATTGCTTTCTAGAAATATTTCTGTCATTATGGCACAGAGGAAATAACTAGCAGCATCTACTATAAATGGCAAGCATAAAAAGTCTGTAAGAGAGACAAACAAAAAACATTTTCATTTTTTTTCTCAACGAGGGACAGACGTAATAAAGAAGGAAGCAAGCTCGAAGCTACGACAAACAAGCTCTAACTAGATTGCACTACAAATTCTTATTCATCCTGCTTATTTCTCAAGTTTTTCTAGGACTTCAAGAGAGAGACTATGGTCGACGACAGATAAATTTGCAATAATGGTCATTGACCCACCTTTTTTTTTTAGGAGGGTTTCAAAGTATTGAAATCATACAAGATCCTCTCTAAGTCCTTTGATGACGGCAGGGCAGTTCAGTTCAAATGTTGTATGCTTATTTGCCAAAAAGACTTGATGGTAAGAATATGTTGCAGGGCAGCCTGCTGAACTGCTGTCACGTAGAGTCCGTCCAACGAAAGAAGCCGCGTGACTTTAGTCACTCACCGGTTCAAGTCACGTGATCGCTGGCTTGCCTGCTACTAAGCGCGCTCATGGTACAAATCAGCACGACAGGTTTTTTTCGTCTAAAATTGACCAGCTATAGAGTTCATGGTAGACTCCCTTATCGTTGTCATAGAAATTGTGATTGACTGGCCAAAATACTAACGACCAATAATAATAGGGAAACGTGAAAATTAACTTTAGGTCTATTATAAAGAAAATTACAATCAAATTGAAGTTTTAAGGAAATATCAGGGGATATTTCCTTATCACATCAATTTGATACTCATCAGAGAGACGACAGAAATAATTAAGTTCGCTTAGTTAGCTGATATACATAAGAGATCGCGCTGATACCTTTTGTAATTGGCTTGCATTCGAAATTTCTAGCGCTGTGACAAGAATGTTTAAAACAAACACACGTATCTATAAATATCACTTTTATTATTATGTTAGGAAAAACTTATATTGTATGTACAGTTTTTATATGTTATTACGTATTTAAATGTGTGTTTAAATAAATAATAAGTAATCGGGTTTTTATACTCCATATTAAGATGATTCCGTGCTTCGGAAGGCACGTATAAGCCGGTGATCCCGGCCGCCAAATGGCGGTCGTCAAACCATGTCAGAGGCCCTTGAGGCGGTTTAGAAACTCTGACACTAGGGTGTGTGGGGTCGGTAGACCTTACTACCCACACGATAAGAAGCCATATTAGCCATATTGTGCCTAAATCTATAAATTTGTCTCTGCATCACCGAAAGGTTGACTGGTAGAGAATGCCATTGGCATAAGTCCGGTTCTGTATAATTGTGTACGTACAGTGTTTAATAAATAAATATTATATCCAATTCACACAGTGCACATAAAATGTCACTACTATTTACTTTACTACGTTAGCACTTCTTAGATCCAATTCAATACAACTGACTTAAAGAACAGAGCAACATAATCTAAAGCAATCCACGACTTATCCGGACGCGCAGTGAAATAGCCAGAACGCTACATCCGACCCAATTGCAACAAAGTCCATACATGTCCCAGACGATACTCGTAAACCCGTGACGTAACGGCCACACTTTGCAACAATATTCCCATTTTATACGATAAGCGGTCTGTTCGCAATCAACTTCACAACGGACAATTCAACGCTTACTGTTAATTACAGCTGTAGGGATAAATAAAGTGTTGTAATTAGCCTCCTGGTTCTCGTAAAATTGAAGTTTAAAGCTGTGTTGTTCTGTTTCAACTGTCGTTACTTTTTGGTATGGCAAATTGCTTTGTAATTCTAATCAATACCCTTGTTCATCTTATTTTTTTGTGTTTGTTCGCTGAATTACGTCAATGCAATTTTAAGTAACTGTAGAGATTTAATCTCGAGCATAATTATTAATAATGTAATAGTAGAGAAACAATATCGAGCATTCGTCTATATTCGAAGATATTGTCGGAAGTGCCGTCCCTTTCTAAAAACAATTATAATTTATGAAATCAACAAAAAATTAGATAACAATAAAGATCACATGGAACATTAAGTCAAATCAAAGAAACACCTGATCAGAATGATGTAACTGATGAAATCGTTGAAAATAGAGCTGGTGTGCAGAGATTAAAAAAACGAAGTTTAATTTGACTCCGTTTGTGTAAGTGCCTTCAAAATATCACCGATAATGAAGTAAAATTAACAAGAAAAAGTTTTAACTGTTGAAATAAAGGTGGCGAAAGATAAGTATGGATATCTGATTCAAATCAAGGAATAAAAAAGAAAAGGTGTAACTGATAAAATGAATGAAAATTAAACTGGTGTGAAGATGACAAAGAAAATAAAAGAAATCAAATATAAAACATATAATTAAAGAGTTGTAAAAGTAAAAAAAGAAGTCAAGGAACACTAAACTTGCATAAAAATTATAAAGTAATCAAAGAGTCAAATCAAAGAAAGTACGAAATTAAAGACAAGATTTTTTAGCAAAAGAAATGACAATCCAAACGCGAGCAGAAATTAAAGTCAAGTGGCAAACGGCTCGATAAGTAATGCAAGTAATAGTAGAGAAACAATCTCGAGCACATTCATCTATGTCTAGATAGTGTCGGAAGTGCCGTCAGGCGCGTCGCTGCAGTATGCCAGCTTTTATTGTCGTTACTTCAACGTGGAATAAAGTTCTGTAGCGTTGTTATATGACCGTAGTTTGTGTTAAAACTGATTTAACGAGTTTTTGTGTGAGTTTTGTGTTCAAATATTGTGGCGTGATTAATGTGGGTTAGGTGCGTGAGGCATTGCTACAAGAAAAGAAAGGCTATGTTTGGCAGCGAGCGATTTCGAGGTGTGGATGATGATAATAAGAAGGGAATTCATTGTATTTTTGCAGTTTGTGCAATGTGTGTTGACAATTATGATGTTATTTCTACGTACTTTTTAATGTCCTTAGTTCTTTATGTTTCTGTGTCAAAAATATCTACCTAATGTAAACAAACAAATACCACCACTTCTCGCCTCACAATAAATACATTTTCAATAGAGAAGAATGTAATATTTTGTATCATTTGCAGACAGGATTGTCTTCAAAACCCGGTAAGATCCACATTAACACCTAATATTATCTGGAACAATATAAAGTCTAACTTATTTATCTAAAGTTTATTATCTTCTTAATAAAACATAAACTCAAATGAAACTGAAGTAAGTTTCTCGTCAAATAAAGTATCGTCTAAGTATCACACTTAAAAGACGATAAACTGGGACGAAAGTGTAGTCACCGAAATGAAACTCAACCCAAGACTTGAGTAACCTTTACTAACATAAATAATATCTATCTTTAGATTAGACGAAAGTTTAGATTAGATAAATGAACAAGATTAGATAAGTAACTAGCCATTAGTAAGTAATGGATTTTCACCCCTTTCTTTTTGTTAGATTGAGTTAATTTGTTGAGTAAAAGAATGAAACGAGACCAGTAAGTTATTAGATTTCTTTGCTTTTGAAATTCGCAGAATTCTGAATGAAAGTAATGTTTTTAGGATTCAAAAAGGAGATTTCATAATTAAACATGGCGTGTTTGTAAAAATCTCACATAGCCGAAACAGCTAAAGATAGAAACATTCATTTTCTACAATAGTTTTATTGATTGAAACTGCGTGCTTTTTGAGAACTTCGCGGTAAAGGGTCCTTATAGGCACTTTTTTTTCTTGTTGATAATATCCAGGAGGAGAGGTCTGCTTTCTGTACAATCAACAGTCCCTCCTAATACTAGTGTGAGACTCCAAACAGCTGACACTCTTTCATTTTCCTCCTATTTCCACATCATTGCAGCAATAAATAAAACAAAGTAAAGAGCACTTAGCTACAAGACTGCAACTACCGAAAAAAAAACAAAAGGAAGGTAACTGCGTAATGAATTTAAAACTCAACAATAGGAATACGAGACACGACACTAAAAGGCAAACTTCAGTAAAAGCACCACCATTTATGATAGTGGAATGGCTGAAGTTTGCGTCGAGTACTCCAAATGTCTTTATGATTCCCTCAGACATCGTAAATTGATATTTATTCTGAATCCTTTACCCACTGTGTACTCACTTACAGTACAAAAATAGTCTTGAAAAATAGCTAGGTAGTGTGTTTTCGTGTATATTTTTAAGATCTATGGTTTTATTCGAGCCTGTAAAGTTTTCGTATGAAAACTTGGAGTTAGTTGATGATATTTTTACAGGGTTTTATTTTGCAGTGGGTACGGTAATATGTGGAAGAAACACTTTATAGAGGTCTTTAAATGAGTGACTTCGGAAACCCGGGCAAATTTTATGACCGTAGAGTGATGTTGCCTATTAAAGACTGTTTTTTAAAACTTCAAATAGAATTTTGGTAGGGATTTTTATGAACACGTGTTTTAAATTCTTCTTTGTTTTTTATTTAGTATTGTTTCATTTTTGTTGCCTTTCGCTAAACCTCCTATATTACTAACGGATTGAATTAGGATCATTCTAATTTCCTACTACTGAATATCTCAAAAATGAAATGAACACAACAGTTTCCTCATTGGTATTGAAAATGCCAAGATTTTGTCTTTTCACGGTAAAACTGCCAGTAAGTAAATAAAATGTAGTGCAAACCTCTTTACGGGCAAATATTTCTCGAGTCCCAAACTACCTTACAATTTGGCGAAATATCAATAACTCGGGGCACTTGTAAGGAAAATATTTCCGGGTACGTGAATTTTGAGCACAGTTTATATCTATTTGGCAATAAGTTGAGTTTTCAATAGCGGCGTCTGCTGAACGAAATGAGATTTTTACTACGGTAGTAATAACTTGATGGAATCTGGAACACAATTCTCAGGATCGAACCATCGAAATCATATTACAAAGCGTTTCCTCCAATTTTTATTATTAGGTTTAACGACAATTTTTATTTCGATCTAACAATAAAAAACATCGTAATAAGTATTTCTGAGTATATGTGTCTATTTTAGCGTGTTCAGAGGAAATCATTGGCTCAGTTATCCGTGTGCTGAATTGAATATAAGCTTCGGTGTTGGTGTTGTTTCACCAGTTTATGGCTGTATTACGTTCTGATTGTATTTGTTCAATAGAATAATTTTGTAAGGCAAAACAATTGAATTTTGTCGAGTTTTATACCGGTCGTATTTTTCAATAAACCATTATCAATGATTGGGTATTTCCGTTTATTGTAGATTGGAAGCATTCTGCTTGAATGCGGCTGCTTTCTATTAATCAATTATTTTATTTTGTGTAGAATATTAATACCAGCTTTTAACAAAATCACAAAAGAATATTTCATTATTCTGCAAGAAAAATAACAGCGAAAGAATCGCAGTTGAGTTTTTTTCAATTTATAACAATCCTTCAACAGCTGAACAATAAGAAAAACCTTAGAGACTCGAAGTTGATAATAAATCTTACCTTTTTAAAGAAAAATGCACCGTTTACTTTGAAAGCTTTTCAGATTTTTTTTTATTGTTGCACTGAGGATACCCATCACGGATAAACTCAGTGTTTCCGTACAGATTCAAGAGGAGAATTAAAACAAAACAGAAGGTTTAATTTTTGATAAAACTTATTTCAAACTAAACTAATTAAGTAGCTAGCTAGCTGGCTATGCACTACTCAAATTAAATAGGTATAACGGAGCATGCACACAAAACAAAACATAAAGAAGATGTAAGACTGTATCAATTACGCTACTTTTATTCTTTAATGAAAAAAGTGTAAAAATGCCTTGCTTATTTTTAAAACGCAATTTATTATGTCTTATTAAGATCATTTTCAATAGATAACAGATTTCAGTTGTTGTGTTTTCCACGGCAGCTTATAATTTATTGCCTATCTGTTTTGGATACGTGACTTTGGTGAAATCTTATTACAAGTCAACCAGTAAAATATTTACTAAAAGACTTACCCATAATCATTTGGCTTGCAGTAGTCAGCAGTTTCACATCGTTGTTTGCGTCTTGAGTTTCAAGTCTAACAGTGACATTGAGAGGATCTAAAGTTTCATCACCAGCTCTTCCATGAAGAGTCACCAGGATGGCAGTTGTTTTCCCTGGTACTGCTACTTCTGGTGCCACGACTGAGAAGCCCCTGGAAAGAAAAAAATGGCTTTGAGAATTCTTGTCACTAGTTAAATTATTTTGTTAACATTCGGGGATGGAGATTACAATCTCTGTGGAGGTGTATTTTATTATGTGGATGACAGTCAGCTTAATAAAGATCGTATTTCCCTAGAAGCCAATTATGTCGATATTTATATTGTTTGACAGTAGGTAACCGTTCTTAACATTTGTATTGTATGTCATAACATATTTTATTTCCTACAATAACATATACACACCAATTCAAAATAAATCTCTCGTATTGAATCGACCGCAATCTGATTTTGACAACTGGCCAAATTCTCATCAACAAAAACGAAATAAAATTCTGCTCGTAACTGTTGTTGGCCAACTAGGAACAGAGGAACAGTAAGTTGCTATCGGCGTAAAAGTCAAACATGGAAGAACATAGGTCAACAAAATTCAATTCTAAGCGTAGGGAAATATTGAAAACTTTCCAAACCAAAGTCTGCATTGCGACAAATCGGTTGGACACGTTCGAATTATTGTATTTTCCTACGTGTGCACAGAATACTGAATTTTGTTTGACGAAACCGTTCGTGCTACATCCTGTTTGAGCGCAAGAACGCGCCTACGTCTGTTTGAGTTCCCTGATACTGTTTAGTTAGTTTTAAACTATGCACTCAGATGTTCATTGTTCATTACTGTTAGTTCAGCATTGTCTGCTTTGGTTTGTTTTGTTCAGAGCTCTAAGCTTCCTAGTTTAATTTTATTTCTCACTCACTTTTAGTGAAATTTATTTTTCAACCAAATATATTTGATTAATGTTCTTCATCTCTTTCCGCTTCCTCTTTGTAACGTTGTCATTTCCTCAATACCACGTGTATAGCATTTTTATTTGCTGCATCATATTTGATAACTCAATGTAATATTATGTTACGTCATAATAAAGGGAAACGAAGCTCAAATAAATATGACAGCAAAAAGAAATGGTGTTGTCTCTCGTGTAATTTTTTTATTTGCTAGACGAATGGCTCCATAATGTCTACTTTTGATAAGGGTTACAGTCGATATGTCGTGCACATTGGATGGGTATTTCCGTTGGAGACAAGATTTTATTTGTTTTTCTTACAAGAATATTGAATAGGACTACAAAGTATTAGATGCTACTTATGACGTGTTAAAGGGACGAAAAGGTAAAGACATAATATTAAAAGAGAGTCATGACAGTTTGTTAGTAAATATGTAGGTTCATTTTAAAATAGAAAATTCGAAATAAACATCCTTATGAAATTAATTGTATTATTTTAACGCAAACTATTTTGTGCATTGATAGAAGAATCAGGCACAACTTTAGTCAAAAATATACTGTGAGTTTAAGGGACAAAAAAATGTTTAAATGTTTCGTATTTAACGGGGGATCAACCAAATGTTTTTTGATTTAGATTCATTTATTTATCAATTCGATTTTTCCATGCACTATTTAGTAAGTCGCAGTAAAAACACCTCGAAAGCCTTATATCTAACGAAATAGTTGCTGAATCATGCAATTTAAACACGTATCAAGCGGACCGCATCAAATGACAACCAAAGTCCAAGAAAACTAAGTTAGAACGAACTCCAGTGCGGGTAGAACTTATTTCAAAACTAGTGTACTGTGGTTTCCGGGACAAGTTGCTTAGTTTATTTGTGCACTCGCTTTGCCGACGTGTGACGTCGGCTTTGAACAAAGCTTTATGATGCACGCCTCTGTTTTACTATCTCGAATAAACGATTCTTGTTCTTCCTTTTCTTGTAATTGCTTCTTTCCTGGTTTTCTTGTCTAGTGATGAGAGATTCTGCTGGTGTGGATTTTTGATTGTGAATGTTAATCGACCGATTCTCGCCCTCAAACTGGTTTTCAAAAACAATTTTAAGACTAATTAAAAAATAATCTTACTTTTGCCAACTTAAGTTTAAATATTATTCTTTCCAATATGATGATCCAGTGCGTTAATGAACGGATCTTGCATGAAAGTATTAAAATTATCTAAGTAAAATTATTCTATCTCTTGATCTCAAAATTATGTCATCTCACTAATCAACTGACACAATTCCGAAGCTTGGCAGAATGGCATAATTAACGAAACCTCGACGAGAATGTCAACAATATCCACAAATTCTTCTTTGGGATTCTAGTCACGTTTTGGTGCGAACGAAATTAATTACTTCCCGAAAGGTGGCCGGCGACGTTGTAATTAGTGAGGCCAACTGACAAACGAATGGAGTCATTATCAAAAAAGTTTATAGGAAAATTGCGTCGGATACCGACGGGAAGTCAAAATTCAAAATAACTGTGGACAGAGCAGAATCTTTATATCTGTTTACAAAAAAAACTCGATCCCGCCGCTCTGGCTTCGCCCACAAAAACACTGTATGTGGCGGCATGTACATACTTTTGGAACGAATTCGAATAACAAAAGGCTCGCAAATGGACACTTGCCAACGCCCGTTCTACTCAATCGATACGAATCGCTCCAGAAAAGATTGCTTCTCTCAGTTTCTCAGCTCCATATAAGCTAGACATTACAAAAGCGATAGCTTTTTAATGACCATTTTTATATTCGTAAATCCTAACTTTACTTGTGAATTTTTATTCTTCTCAAATTCTACTTTGTTCTCAGAGTTGGGTGAACTTTTTGGGCTCAGATTTCAGTACAATTTGTAGGACTTTGTATCAACAAACCTGTGAAATCTCTTTGACGGGTACGTATCCGTGCAAAACAAAGTGATAAATTCTTTGTGGTGACATTTTCCCAGCTCGAGTGACCTTCAGAGATTTTATAAAGGACGCTTAAGTTTTTATTTTATCCAAACATTTTATGGAAGGATTTTAGCAAAATAGTTTTATCATTGTCGCACAGTTTTATAGAGACATTACGGGGACTTAGCATAATATTATTCAGTTTTTAGTAACCTGTCTAACGTAAAATAGGATTGAGATTAGCATTTTTCCTAGCTTAGCTCTATCCTTGAGACAGGGTCAATTGTTATTATCAGTATGGTTTTTGTCAACAACTTCTTTTTCGTTTTTTGCTTCGCTGTGACATTTGGCGACGATATACCTACTTGTTTTTTTTTTACAATACTTTTAAGACGTAAATACAGAATTACGGTTTCAAGAGAGTTGAGTGCGGGCTCTGGTATTCTTACTTCTGGACCCTTGATATTTCCGAACAAAAACAAACCCTTACGATATATTTTAAGTCCGGTAGCAGAAAAGTGGCGTGCGTTCGTGACTACATTGTTGGCAGTCGATACTTGACGCGGGTTGAAACGACCCGCTACAAATAAATAGGAATGGTAATGGTTCATACGTGATACCCGAACCGAAGGAAAAATCCTTCTGTCAAGGATATTTAAAGCCTTCTGGGTGTTTATGAAGAGGGTACGCTTTTCGCCATTTGCGGTTTGTTTAAATGTACTATGTGAGTAGTTTTTGGGGTTGGTGCTTTCGAAATGATATGGCTAAAGTGTTTTTGTTCGACTTCGCATTCGAGGGTTGAATTCGGTTGACGTTTTCTCCGAAATAAATCTGCCTTGAATTATTAATGTAACACGATGTCAAAAAGTTAGGGAACTTCTAATTGTTACTGTGTTTGAGCGCCATCTTTTTAATCAAACCTTTTTATTCAACTTGCATTTTCTTACGAATGGACAGTCCCCATTTTTAATTGGTTTCGTGATGTCCTGACGTTTATTTGGTTCGATCGTTTTTTACGTGAAATATCAAGCCAGGTCACTGTTTTTTTAGTCGCAATTTTTTTATTTATTTCAAGGCTACGTCATCGAATTTTAGAGACGAAAGCTATCCACACCTATTTTTATCTTTTCATACATTTTTTGGAGTCGGCTCATCTTTGGGATAGCGCCAAGTTAAGCTTTTCTTCTTTTTGTTTTCAACACAATGTAGCATTATTTTTATCTTTAAAATAGTTTCATCCAAAAGCACAGGTGACAATGCATTTAATTAATATTTTTAATTAAATAATTTGCTTTGCCAGTAACTGCTGTCTCGCTTAGAAGCACTAAGCATAATCTAATCTCGCATGAATAGCTAGGTACTATAAGCAGACTTACTTCTTCTTTTATGAAGAGGGTATCTACACAAGTCCTAATAAGAAACACCGACCCACAGCTGTCATCCGAATATTATCAAACCTTCCTTACAATATTTGGTAGCATTATTAGAAATATTATATTCTTTATAGAAAGGGAAGTTGAACAAGCACGTGATGGCAACATCTGGTGTTGTACCCTCAATATTCACTGATTGAACGATACTCGACTCCAATACACCTACAGCAATTTGGCGTCGAATACATTAATAACGTTCGATCCGACATAGAATGAGGGAATTAGTATGTTTATTGATGTCGTTTTGGCTTTCTGTACAGCTTTTTGAAGAAAGCATTATGTTGTTTATAAATAGAATTTTTTATACAAAGAGTCGTGTTATCTGAATTTCTATACCAAATGACGCTGGCAGAATTGCCGAATTGCTCAGTTGCCAAACTAAAAAAAAAAAAATCACCCAACGGAAAACATTTGAAACTGTTTGCCATGTTTAGTCATTGATAACTATTTAAGTGGCCTTAATGGTCTCTTTAACGTAGAAATTCATCATTATCATTATCAGTCGAAATACGTCCACTGTTGGGCATACCTAGGCCTACCCCATAATGAACCACCAGGTGGGTTGGCGAACACAGTGTAGCTGTAGCAATGTACCTACAGATATTGCTGCTGCCCATTCTCTGGTGAGTCCCTTAGTCGCCTCTTACGACACCCACGGGAAGTGATGGGATGGTGCTATTCTTTTACGTCCGACACCATACGGAACAACGTAGAAATTAAAAGGTTGCAAATCGAATAAGTAAACTGGGTAATCTTAAATTGAGCTGTATACAGGGTGTTCTAGAAGTGCGAGGTCATATTTAAGGGTGATGTTGAGTAGCTGATAGACATTAAGGAAAGATTAGTTAAACAAAAAAGAACCTGAATACTACTAAAAAATTCGACCTGAAGAAATTACTAAAAAGTTCCGAAGAAATGACTTTGCAAGCAATTTGTTACAGTTGGTGGCATTTATTTTAGTTCAATCACAGATTTGATTTCACCAACTGCATCAGACTGCTTGAAAAGTCATTTCGTCAGAATTTTTTAGCCGTTTCGTGGTTGTTTTTTTTTGTAAAAATTCACATTCGTGGTTGTTTTGATATTTTTCTTTAATCTATCATCATCCTTAAATATGACCACGCGCTTCCGGAACACCCTGTATATAATGAACAACTACATACTACATCCTTTTCATCAATTATTTTTCAACGATTATACTCCACATCATATCCATACACAATCCAACATAAAACTGATGTCCTAAATCCTTGGTTTAAAAACACCTTATTCGTAGTTAATAATCTTCTCTAAAGATACCATCTCAGTTCCTAATCTTTCTCATAAATCTATTTCAACCCTCCACCATCTTAAAGCTCGACTTTCTTTTTTGTAAAATCATTAAGGTCGCTCTAAGTTTCGTCTTCCATAGATTTTCCTTACGATGTACGGTGTGACTGAATACTTGCCCGCGGCTCATTACGGCCTGATGAATTATTCATGGCCAAGCGCCTTCGTGCTTTCTCGTGCCCGAGCCTAGTGACCCGAAGGCTTTACATCGAGAGCCCATTGACATGTCTTTAGGTGTATTGTTTTATTCTTAGAGTGGGTGGAAGGTGAATTGATATTTGGGTTGTGAGATAGTTTTTGGAAATAATATCTATGGAAAGCTAAAACAAGTTTTTACGTTTAGTAACAGGCAATGTTTAAGCAATAGAATAGAACAGGATAGGATACTCTTTATTATGTACATCATATAAGTAACAGAAAAGACAGATGAAGAAAACATTACATAGGGTGACACAATGGGCGGCCTTATCGCTAAAAGCGATCTTTGTATCAATACATAATTATTATTGTTTTTTTTTATTCGTTATATATTTTTTTGTGTTTGATAGACATAAAAAAGGAATATCGAAAAAACACTGAAAGGAGTCTCAAACCCGAATTTGATGAAAACTAAAACTGCATTATTGGATTTTTGAAAAATTGATTTTCCTAGCCAGGAATCGAACCGGTTGACTTTGGAAACACACCCTGCATTATTACACCATCCGATGCATCCGAAAGTGTCACTAATAAGGATCAAATTCTGGGAAGTCATACATGGCAAACTAAAGGAAAGAGCTCATTTTTAACAAAACACTTTTTTAATTAAAAAAAATAATATCAAATGCTAAATTTTTCAAAAATGTATCATGCGGTTTTAATTTTCATCAACATTAGGCCCAAGAATCTACAACTTCATCAATGGATTTTTGAAAAAATGTCACTTAAGGTTTAGATAGGTAATTTTATATTTAAAAGTAATTTGTTAAAAATTAACGGTTTTAATATACCTGAGTATAATCTAAGCTGATTCCCCAAGTAGTAGATAAGTAATAATAATATCCGGGACTACAATTTGTTTACTTCAACTTTGCCGAGCTTGACCCAAGGTCGTGCCCTGCATCTTGACCTCCAGTGTAAATAAAACTTCGCAGAAACCAAAACTACTCCTGTAAATACAATATGAATAAAATATTTGCTGGAATTTTAAATTGAGAGCAATGTGCCTACGATTTAGAAAGGTCAGAAATATAGGTTAGGTGGAGTGTTCGAATATTTTTGTTAGCACGTTTTTTTGCGAAAGTGTTGAATAAACTAGTGTTGTTAGCAACGGTCTGAAGAGAGCAATTATTTTCGAAGGACTTTTAACTTTCATGTGTTTTGCCTACGAAATAATGGTTGTTTTACGTTACCTAATGTATTCAGTATAAAATGCTGTCAGGGTGGCCTGCTTCTGTAGTGCATCAAGAATGCACATTGATTGATAACTGATTTCAAAAATATTATTGATCCTTGGTACAGGTTGAGAGTCAGTTTTTCAACAGCATCCTGGGCATGATTTCTGACAGGTTGGGCTCTTGTGTGGTGAATCGCTGTTCCAGTATTTCAGCTGGAATACTAGAGCGATGATTAATTTATGGGTTCACATTCTTGTTTATTATTTCACTTTCACTATAAAAGACTGCTTGGTACTCGAATTAAAGAATGTATAATTATAAAAGTAAAATTATATCAAAATAAAGAACACGAACATATTAGATACTAGTGTTAACATACAATTACTTTTAATACATCAACATTATTCCTAGTCATAATTAATAACAATCACAAACAATGTCTCAAGGTCCATTTCAGAACAAAAGGCCCCGTCACCCTAGACAAGACAATACCTAGTATCTACTTACTCTAACTAACTTTTGCATCAATGACCATGATCTGTATGCTGACTATAAAACGTTGACTAACAAAGGATTCGGTGTCAAAGCCCGTGCCTATAAGCCTAGCCCTGGTTCTTGGATGTAGATTTGGACTGGATATGTTAAACTTTTCAAAAGAAGATATAAGTTTTTGATTTGATTATATACTTCCCGTGCGTGTCGTAAGAGGTGACTAAGGGACTCAGTAGAGAATGGGCACCAGCATTCACTGTAGGTAAATTGCAACAGCTACACTGTTGTCGCCAACCCGCCTGCCAAGCGTGGTGATTATGGCAACCCCCCCATTTGGGGGAGGCCTGTGTCCAGCAGTGGCCTTTTTTCGGCTGATATGATGATGATGATTATGATCCTGCTAAGTGAAACTTTTTTTTAATAATAGCCTATTGTCTCCCCACTGCTAGGCAAAGACATCCCGCATATCCTTCCAGACAGTCTTTTCCTGCGCCATCTCGAACCAGCATACGCGGTGTGCGTCTAGATCATCTCGCCACCGCTTTCTGGTCCGGCTTCGGCGACGCCGGCACTATGCATGCGGCCATTGTGACCTGCCCAGTCTCACTTATTTATGTCCCAGCCGCAAAACTTAGCACATGGGTTGCACATGACTTGGATTAGAACATAGAACACTTCTTTATCCCGGTAGTAAATTACAACACTTTTAATAGAGGCGAATGAGCCGGTAAAAGCTAGTCTTTCAACATCTTTACCTCCTTCAGATTCCCTGACTTCATGACCTAGATTGCTAACCAATTTAGTTGCAAAACTAGTATCAACATTGGTCAATCTCTACATTTCCATACGATTTGCATCTAGTTGCCCCTTGAGGTGTTTCGATTGGCTTCTGTTTGAAACAAGACAATAATGCTTGAAGCCAGCATCATACAACGCGTAACTGTACTGTGTACACATCATTATGATCAACTTTTACCAAGGCACCAACACTGAAATCGCGGAAAAAAATCGATTGCTCTATACGTTTTAGTGCGCGTAACTCGACAAACTGTTTTTTTTTCGTGATTTCGGGGTTGGTCCCATACTAAAATTGTTCATAATTATGAGTACAGTGACTCCTTATGAGGTATTGCGTTTATTCTGTTACACGTTGTATACAATTTTCAGAGTTGAGTGCTTGAGACGATTTCACGACGACTAAACAGTTTAGTCAACGAAAGTGCGCATAGTCTTACTGAATATACGTAATTTTCTGCAACACTAAGTCGCGTATCGACTGTTTAGTCTAGCGTATACATGTGCGCTCCAATCAATGATATTTTAAGTAAAAGGTGAAGATAGGTTATAAGCGCTCAGCAAGCGGCACGTCAAATTGTGGCTAATTAGCCACATTTTTCTCGTCTTGTCTCTTTTTCGCTCCCGATAATTACAACATGCCGTCCTACTTCTACGTGTCATCTAACAGTGTGACATTGTGCCGTTCTTGAAGATCGAGTGTTGTTTATGTAACCTATCTACACCTTTTTACTTATAATATCATTGGCTCCAATACATTGAGCTGTTGGTTGATAGTTTTTCGTGTGATTAAACAAAAAGCGATCGATGCAATGTAGTGTTTTGATTTTTTAGTCGAGCAACTAACAAGTCGATAGTATCTGGATCTCCATTTTTCTCCATTATACTTTGGATACACAACTAAATAGTTCTTCGATTAAAAATTTTATTGTATGTATGCGGCTGGCCTAAAGTTCGGCCATCTTGTTTTAGGGTTAACTAGCAGCTCTTGTTTCTTGGGATCACTGGATTGATTAGGGGTTATTGTTGGACCGTGTAATCGTGTTACTAAATAGTCAGGCAATGTCTTGGTAGGATTATTGGCAGTCTTTCTGGTATTCTGCTGTTGACTAGGGTTGTGTACTGATTTAGGGACATAGATTTCTTTACCTACTTTTTTGATTTTTGTATCGTTCTTTTAAAAGTTGTGCAGATTTACTGTTAGTTTGATTTAAACTGAGGTGTCGGGAATATGTTGGGTAGTTTTGGAGATAAATAAGTTGCAGTGAAATACCTTGACCTTAAAAAAATATGCTTAACCTGAATCGTATGCTGGTCGTCTTATACCTCCACCTTTATTAGTTAGTGGGTGGAGTAAAACAATGCTCATAATAAATTTTCTACATAACTGATATCGTTAACAATATTATTTACATAGTAAGATGTATTCAATATTAAACTTCGCTTGTTATTTCCAGTAACAATAACTCAATGTTTTGATGTTACGTCAATACCAGGAAGCGGCACCTATCTCGCTGCGTGAACGTTATCGGTCCCCTGTATAATATTCATGGCACTAAGCTAGTCACCATGGCGACAAACATGGCCGAATGGAGACACTAACAAAGGCAGTGAAATTGTTTACAGGAAGGCCGCTCGGCTGTATGACTTACCTACTTCCATATCGATATCACTTTGATAATCATAAATGAAATAAGTAATAAATAAGTAAATGGAATTAAAGCTTGATATTCACATGTGTCGGTTCGATCTACCTAATGAATTAAATAAGATCAAGACTTCTGAAAAAACACAGTTTTTAGCTTTATTTTGTCCACCTCTTAGAACATTTTTTTTGTCTTTAGGCGTATTAATCATGTTAATATAAACAGTTGCACGCATAAATTATTTTTAAGTTATCTTAGGTAGGTACCTAAAACTTCTTTGATCACTTAATATTGAGGAGGAAGTTTATTTCATGTGCTATGCGGTTACACTTTTGTATTATAAAATTACCGTTTTTTTTTCGGGCCATTTTGAACTTCGTATATAAGGTAACTGCTATAGTAATTGGCCACGCTATAGTAACTGGCCACTCATAACAAAAGAGGTAGAAACAAGGTAATGGAAGCAAGCCCATGAATGTTAAGGACAGAAAATATTCCTGTATCAGATACTGGAATATTTTTTGTGAATTACCTTGTTTCTACCTCTTTTGTTATGAGTGGCCAGTTACTATAGCATGACCAATTACTATAGAAGTAACTACCTGAAATGACACGGTACAAAATTAATCCAGCTTCGGCAATGAGTACCAACGTGGCCAACGTATTTTTTTTGCCCATAGAAGTATCTTCACTAAACCTCATTTAGGTTCAAAATAATAATAATTAATTATGTTAATTAAATACATACAAGTGAGTCAAACGCAATTCAATTGTTCAAATACATTATAATTACATAAAATCAAATCCTCAAATATTTTGATTAGGAAATAAGATAATTTTTTGATATCAGTTTTTTTTTTGCACCAATGCCCCGTTTTTGAGGTTTTTATCGATAGTATATCTGTCCGTTAACGCTATTTGTCATAACGACATTGGTTGGTTAGTGATTAACGGACAGATAAACGACCGATAAAAACCTCAGAAGCTGGGCATTACACTTTTGAAAATTGTCTCATCGACCCTTTTATTTTGATACCTCATAAGACCAAATCATAAAAAAATATGAGGACACTTCTTTATCCGCTATTTTTTATATTCACACTCAGGCCCATATTCCAAAACGTAAACACCAACTCAACTCGAACTCCAACTCCATCAGAGCTTGTCATAAATTGCCTGTGGACGGCGAGCAATGGGTAGCTCGCCGTCCGATCAGAACAGGCCCGGGTTGACGGCGCGCTGTGTTCTACGCGCGCCAAGCCAGCAGTCGTCAGCATGGGTCGGGGCCCGTTAGGGCCAGAGCCTGCCAGGGTTGCGGATTTGTTCGAAAGAGTTACCGCGGCCCTGGGAAGAAAGGCACTAGGAGGACTAAAGGGTGGGTTTTAGTCAGTAAAAGTCTGACACTCCCTGCCACTCCACCCAGAGCGGGAGGGGTCATTTGATGATTTCCCATCCTATAAAAAAAAAAAAAAAAAAAAAAAGCTTGTCATAAATTGAAGTTTTTGCATTTGTTTGCTCATCTCTTGAGTACGAAAACGTCAAGTAGACAAGCTTCAATTGACATTTTCTTGCTCATGTTGGAGTTGGAGTTCGAGTTTACGTTTTGGAATATGGGCCTCAGTGTATCACGGCGAATCTAATGATTGCACGTCTGTTAAAATCCAACAAGTCGTTTAGGCTGCAGGGCTTGGCAAAGCAACCCTACCTACAAACTTCTACAAGCAATAAATACATGTAAGTCACTAGACAGAGCGATCACATATTATTTTACTACGCCTTTTCACCTATATTATGAGATATAAAACGTTTGCGCCGGAGGCGGATTTAATTTCTAGGAACGATGAATCGTCTCCAAGCATGGAATCGCATCGTTATCCCATAGTAGCGTCGCGCCTGTCTGCTGAAACCTTTATTTCAATGTTATTTCATGCGAAAAGATTAAATTATCCAATTGAAAATAAGCTACAACTTTAACTATTTAAATAAATAGCTACTAACTTTATTAGGTACACAATAACTGTTAGCATGAACTAAGTCGGCTTAACGTAATATATACCTAAATTAAATATTAGTTCTGCACAGTATTACCATTCATACAAAATACACAGTCTAACAGAAACACGTGTAAAGCCAAAGTTTTGGGGATCTCCATAGAACACTGAAGCGTATTGTTCACTAAAGCTAGAGTTGGCATAGATGTATTTTTTTTTATTTGAGATGGGTTTGCTATTGACTCTAGTCTAGGTCAGAGGTGACAGAGACAAAGTCGACGATGGAGTGAGCTTACCCAGAAGACGCCTGTTTACTGTAACTTTAAAGAGATTATGATTGCATGCGTTCGAAAACACAAATGCAGGTAGTGAATTCCATTGCTGTGCGAATTATAAAAGACGTTTGGAAACGCTTAGTGCGAATTGGTCGAATGGCAACAAGGTACGGATGGTAAATTGCAGTGCGTCTAGATGTCCAATGGTAGAACGGGCTGGTGGGAAGAGGTCGTGGAGTTCTTGGGCACAATCACTGAAGTACAATCTGTAGAAGACCGACCAGGCAACCTTGCAGCGATGAGTCAATCTATAAAGCTTGGCCTCCACCATGGATGAAACTTTCCACGCAACGTAAGCGTATGTCAGTCAAAAATTCTTACTGTTTCAGCCTCCATCTAGATTCGAACCGCGATGACAACTATGCCATCTGATCATTCAGTTCGTTATACTTCTTTCATATTCATACAAATATCACTAAGTGTCACGTCTTTTTCAAGCGTTCAACCATCCTTGTTTATATCTTTCATCTCTTTCTTTCCACACTTCTTTTTATTTTGTGTCTCCAAAACCATCTTCTAATATCCCTCTTAACTTGACAGACTTCCTCTGCCGAAATGTCTATTCCATGCTCTATGAAGGAATCCGAAACTTACCAGACATAAGTTCCATTCTCCCCATATTGTGTTCATACGAATAAATTGACATTCGAGGAACCGTGAAGATGATTATTTCTCAAGTTGAACGTTCATTATAAAAGAGAAATTGCCAGGATAAGGTTGTGATTGTTCGACAATTGTTCTGTTATTCTTTGATATTGTATTTATTCTTACGATCGAGTTGATTTGTTTGGGTTTGCTGAAGAAACCAATGGATTCATTGACGGGGGGGATTCATTCGCTTCATATGATGAAACAGGATTAGGAAATGCTTCAGTGTTAATAGTGACATTATAAATTGGCACTAGGTGGTGATAAATTGCGCATTCCCAGTAGCTTCAAGTGTCATTATTAAGTCAATTTAGAGAGCTAATCACCTGATTCATTGTATGTAAGTACGCTACATTTAAAATACTATAAATTAAGAATAATAAATAGGTACATGCGTTACAAAAATAAATTAAAATCATAAATTTATGTTCAGCGGTCTCCGAGACTGTAGATACACAAGCAAATGTACGCGTGCACGCACTATGCACTTTTTATGGATGGGAAATCATCGAAAAAGTAATTTGATGATTTCCCATCCAAAAAAAGGAGATTTTGATGATCGCCTAAGATTCTCTCAATAAAAACCACAGTCGACCGGGCCATATTGATGAAAAATTCTATTACTTGGCTTCCTACTCTACAATCCGAGATACGAAACATTAGTGCCGGAGCTGGGATAATTATGTACCGTCTCCTTTATGTCAATAAAAATATTTTAAATATTAGTTCACGTAAGGACCATTTACCCAAAATGCCAAAATATATCTTACAGCAATTTACATAAACGTCATTTATCAATAATGCAGAAATGTCCCTACTTCTGGCATCGATAAAGATTCTTTAAACCCATATTCTGAGAACTTTGGGATTAACTGGACGCTGGCTCCAAGCAACCACCTACTTTACCTCGCTGTGACTCTGATGCAGGAGATCGCAATTCACATTAAAGAGGTCAGAAGAGTTTTGTGCAGTCTAGACGTGAATAAGGCCAACGGAACTGACGGCATTCCGGCGAGAGTGTTGAGGCAATGTGCACCTGAACTGTCTCCTGTGTTGACACGCCTGTATCGCCTCTCTCTTGAAAAAAGAACGGTGCCGAAATCATGGAAGCTTGTGAATGTGCAACCGGTGCCCAAAAAGGGAGATAGGGCTGACCCTGCACATTACCGTCCGATCGCCATTACCTCCATCCTATGCAAGGTTATGGAAAGGGTTCTGAACAGTAAGCTGCTGACCTACCTTGAAGACAATGATCTCCTCAGTGACCGTCAATATGGCTTTCGCCGGGGACGGTCAACTGGCGATCTTCTTGTGTATGTCACGCACTGCTGGGGCGAAGCCATCGAGAGACTCGAAGGCTTTTGACAGGGTCTGGCACGCAGGTCTACTCAGCAAGCTTCCTGCTTATGGCATCCCAGCTGGTTTTTGTAGCTGGATATCAGACTTCCTGAGTGAACGGTCGATCCGAGTAGTCGTTGACGGCTGGTCCTCTGACCTCATGGCTATTGATGCCGGAGTTCCTCAGGGGTCTGTTCTCTCTGCAACTCTTTTCCTGCTGCACATCAATGACCTACTTCAGCCTGGTCTTATTGGGTACGCAGATGACAGTACGGACAGTACGACGGGAATGAAGTCCGTTCCTTGAGAGAGGCCATGGTAGATCGGACAAATTTGACCTTAAGCGTGTCTTTTTACCGCAAAAAGGAGTCGTTTTGACCAAGCTCCTACTTTTCGGAGTGCATCTGTTCCTGTGACTGATCGGCTCGAGCTCCTAGGCATGGAGTTGACATCCAGTCTCAACTTCGGCGCCACCATCGAGTATAAAGCCCAAATTGGGGCCAAAAAGCTGGGCATCTTAAATAGGGTGAAGCGATACTTCAGGCCTGGACAGTTTTTAACCCTTTACAAAGCACAAGTCCGATCCTGCATCGAGTATTGTAGCCACCTTTGGGATGGCTCAGCTTGCCACGCTTGACTCGATGGAACGCAGAGCTAAGAGACTTATCGGTGACGTAAAACTGGTGGATGCCAAACTACATAGCTTGGCTCATCGCCGTAAGGTTGCCTGCTTATCGGTCTTCTGCAGATTGTACTTCGGTGAGTGTGCCCAAGAACTCCACGACCTCATCCCACCGGCCCCCTTCTACCATTGGACATCCAGGGGGTCGAGTCTGCTATTGCAATCGTGTCTCAATGACCGGTCAATGATCGATTTTTGACGTATAACGTCAAACTTATGACACATTTCCCATACAAAAACTGTCAAAGTTGTCAAATATTCGATCAATGACCGGTCATTGAGACACGATTGCAATGGCAGACTCGAGCCCCTGACGTACTGCATCTTACCATCCCTACCTTGTAGCGTTTCCAAACGTCTTTTATAATGCGCACAGCAAAAGAGTGAAACTCTCTGCCTGCGTCTGTGTTTCCAAATGCTTACAACCCTAATCTCTTCAAAGTTAAGAGTGAACAGGCTCCTTCTGGGTAAGCTCGCTCCATCGTAGACTTTGTCTCTGTCATCTCTGACATTGACTACAGTCAAGCGCAAACCCATCTCTAATAAAAAAATAACTGATAAATATACAGCGTGTTTTACTTACGTTATAGTTTGCACTCTATGACTATTTTAAAATTAATATATAATATCTCTTAGTTTGTATTACGTGCAGGTAAACTAAAGTTACCCTTAAATACTAATAAATAACAGATACTGAATGATTACCACCCCGAAAAAATATTTAATGGCAACAATGCGGAGACAAAAAAAAACTTCGGATCACCAAAAAATAAAAACTTAGTTTCCGAAAACCTTTAACCATAAAAAGGGGCACACATCCCCTAAAATGGCATCGCTTAACCGTGCGTCCCCGACATCAAAGCTCAAGCCGCATAACCGTAGCGAAAAACTTCCAGAAGGATTGCCGTTAACAATAAAAAACTTATAGGATAACTTTAAGGGGTAACTTTCGGAAATCCCGTCCCCTTTTCACGGAGTTGCAAAGTTGCCTCAATTAAATAGATGACTTTCTAAAATAAATCGAGTTTTCTAAGCCCTTGCTCGGAGTGACGTCAAGTAGTAAATTTTATTAGCGCGAGAGGAAATGATTAATTGATTTTCTGTGTCGAGTAACACCGTGTCACGGGTGACAAACAGAATTTATACAGGGTGATGCGAAAGTGATGTAGTTAATGTTGGTTGTAGTTGTAATAAGTTTTGGATTATTTTGTTTTAATGTTAGTATAAAGGATGTTTACTTCTTTAAATTGCTAAGGAAATGGAATAATTTGGGAGTATTTAGCAAAACTAAATAGGGTTAAGATTTAATTTACCTATTTATCAGATATTGTTGATTTTCGTCAAGCTCGAGGTATTTCGCTCATAGAAAACGAACTGTCAGGGGATCAAGTTAATAAATCATGCAAGAGGACACTGACTACGGAGAAATCCCCAGTTCTATTATGTTTGACTGTCGATAACAGTAGTTTACAAAACTCAACTTTTTGTCTATTTGTGATTTTTTCATTTTTTTTTATTATTATTGTTAGGTACGTGCTTGACCATTTTCATTTCGTTATGACATAATTGACGTAGATATGTATGTATGTAGATATATTTTTGTACGATAAAATACGTAGTATTGTAAAATTTGTGCACTGAATCCTACCCTCTAGCATGATCTCTCCCTATCACTCAAAGGTTTGTTGGTAAAAAACTCAATTTTGAGTTAAGCCCGCCTTTTACCTCAACTTTTTAAAAACATTGTAAATTAATAATATGAGTTGTTATGGTGTACAATAAAGAATTAAGGAAAAACGACCTTTAACAATTTTGAAAGTCTTAAATTTAGGCGAATTACACAAATTAGGTAAACTCTCTTTTTTTTAATCTTAAAAAAAGAGTGTTTTTATCCACATGGATGCGCCAACCCCATTGTACCTTATCACTACTATTACACTACTAAAATTAAAATATAATAACAATATTCTTATGAACCTTATTTAGCAATTCATTGACTAAGCTGTTGTAGGTACTAGACCACACAATTTTTTTGCAACATTTGATTTAGGATTCGCTAAAATAGTGAAAATAAGCCCAAGATCTAAAATATTTAAACCAAACTCCCTAGGTAATCAATGAATCTCTTTCATTTTTGTTCTTAACGCTTATGAAAATTGTAAGTTTTTTGGCAACGGAATAATTTTAACAAGAATTATTTATAATAACTAAGTATATTTATTTAGGGAATCTAGCTTAGTGTTATTTTTTATTTTTATCACCCTGTATGGATGCTAAGGTGTTTACCTTAGCAGGGAAGGATATTGAGACATTCTAAATGAGAAGATTCCAATTAACCTAAGGCTGTAACACTTTGCATAATTAATATTGATCCTGTGCCGTATGCAGTAACGACTTTATTTAGTCCACTAATGAGCATGATGCTCGCATTTACTGTCGTCGTAAAAACGAGGATATTGTTATCTACATTATATTTTTTATTAAATATGTAATATACTTCTTTAAAAAATGTCAAGTCGATGACGACGGAATATTTCGTGTATAGGGTTGTGTAACTAGTTTCTGTGTACAATAAAGAATATTCTATCCAGCTATACATTTTTGTTCTTTCAGTATAATATTCAGAAATACATGCATAAATACAACGTGTAACAGAATAAACGTAATACCTATTAAGGGGTCATTGTACTTATCATTATGGACAACTTTTACTTATGGGACCAACCCCGAAATCTGAAAAAAAAAAACAGCTGTTCAATACATTTTGTCGAGTTACGCGCACAGAAATGTATGGGGAAGTCGATTTTTTCGCGATTTCGGGGTTGGTCCCGTAGTGAAAGTTGTTCATAAAGATGAGTACAATGACCCCTCAAGAGGTATTGCGTTTATTCTGTTACACGTTGTATATTTTATTACAATTAGATTACTCTTGGCTTGCAGCTAGAGGTCCTGGGTTCGATTACCGTGCCAGGCAAAATATTTTTCTATTATTGGGATTTTTCATCTGGAATTTCTTAGTAATAGGTTGGAATCTGAATTTGTATCCCTCGCATCTACTAAGTACATTGAATTTTCACATAACTGATTAAATGTAGGTGTACTATCATTGTAGTCGGAGATAGTCCCTGCACGTTGAGGAATTTGATAGAAAGTCACCGCGGCCCTGGAACGCAAAGGGCATTAAGAGGAACACGGATGGGTATAAGTCAGTAACACTGCCGTTATTGACACACTATCATAAACTAAAAAAAAAATCTCTGCATAACCTTTCGAGGAGTACAGGCGTTGTTTTAATAATACTAACATCTTACAACATTACCAAAACCTTTTAATTACACATTGCAATTCAAAGGACAATTTGCAAAATTCCAACCCCCAATTTGTTCATTCTTCAGTCCCAGATAACTGTCAGATATTTCAGTTCGTAATGAACAGATTTTTGCAAAGGGAGAGCACCCTCGATGTATTCTTTGTGTAATGTAATCATTAACAAAATGTCCATCAGTCAAAAATAATGCTGACTGTGATAAGAAGATAAAAGAAAAAAAATATATAAATGGAAAGGAAGACGTATTGCAATGGTTCTGCTTTGGTGTATTTTATAACCGACTTCCAAAAAAGGAGGAGGTTCTCAATTCGATTGTATTTTTTTTTTTGTGTTTGTTACCTCATATCTCCGTCGTTTCTGAACCGATTTAAAAAAATCTTAATTTATGTGAAAGGATTACTTCTCGATATGATACTTCTCGATTGGTTTATGGATTACACCGACTTCCGAAATTAAAGTTATTTTGTACTTTATAGTGTTTTTTAGGGTTCTGTACCAAAAGGGTAAAAACGGGACCCTATTACTAAGACTCCGCTGTCCGTCTGTCTGTCTGTTACCAGGCTGTATCTCATGAACCGTGATAGCTAGACAGTTGAAATTTTCATAGATGATGTACCTATTTCTGTTGCCGTTATAACAACAAATGCTAAAAACAGAATAAAATAAATATGTAAGTGGGGCTCCCATACAACAAACATGATTTTTTTGCTATTTTTTTTTATAGATAAAGGTACGGAACCCTTCGCGCGCGAGTTCGACTCGCATTTGTCCGGTTTTTCTGTTTTGATTGTTATTGACGACTTGGTGGCTATCCATATGGCTTTTATGACGGATCGGAGCGGGCACTATATCGCAAATAATAGAAGGTTCTGTGGGAAACCTTACCCTAACAGTAGCACATATTTTATCATTACCACCTTGGTAAAATATAAATAAAATAAATAAACAATAATTTCAGAATGACTTCCATATTTTATTTGTAAGTATCAATGTTACTTATAAACCGGCTAAGTAACATTAGCAGTCTTTATAATTATAATTAAGTACAATATTATGAGTAGGAATATATTTTTCTTTTATGAAAAATGGTAAGTAAAATGCAACTGAAATTGATAATTTGATAATCCGTACAACCCAATTCAGTAGCCAAACTCATAAGCTATATGAAATTAAAGTACAAAACAACCTGATTCATTCAACCATATCACGTAATTAATTAAACCCCGTTACAAGTTAACGCTGGTTAAATTAATTAATACGCATTACAACACTGACCGAACGTTTGCATTATTTGCACAAAAACTGGCAACACTGCCGTGTGATAGGATAATGAGTCGTTTTATCATTATATGTTTTTTGTTGAGCCTTAATTTGAACGAATAATTGGATATTCAGCTTACGGGTTTTGCTGTTCATTTCATTTTGGTAATCTGCAGAAACAGTCGATGAATAAAATAATGAGTGATAATAATATAGTAGTAACCTACAACAGGCATCCCTGTTGTAGGTATCTACCATATTATTCCTTATAAAAAATGTATAACGAAGTCAAAGTCAAAGCATTTATTTCAAAATAAACAATTTACAATATTACCACTTTTAAAATTGTCAAAGTCAGTTCCAAAGCGTAAATGTCTATGGAGAAGAACGTGCAAGCGTGATTTTTTTAGTCCGTTAGTTTGATTATCGAAAAATATTGGATACGTATTTTTTGTTTTATCAAATCAATAAATATTGACAAAGATAAACGCATCAAAGATGGTGGGGGAGAGTGGGGGATTGTGACGTCAATTTCCGATAAAAGTGTAATGAAATGTGACGTCACAGGAGTTTTCAACGCACTGTACCGTCTTCAATTTTTATTTACGTGAAGAAAGAAAACATCTGGTCCAATATTTTTTGTAAATCCATCTGACGGACTAATGACGGATTTTTTTAGTCATCTACCCTATTTAATTATTGCTTACACAAAAAAGCTAGGCAAAAATGGAATTTTTATACGAGTGCTATAAGGCAGGTGTGCTTCTATGCGTTCCAATACTTGTATAATAAACATTATGATTTTATTGTAGCTTTTTCCCAGTCATGTGCGTATCGGCTTTCAGCCTCACTGAATGCAACTGAATAAGACTGTCTACCCTGTTTGGAGTTCATTACAACCCCGTAACTGGCAGTAACAGTACCTTTGTCTTTTTTATGAATGGGAAATTACCAAATGACTTCATCCGCTCTGGGTGGACCGGGAGGAAGTGCCAGACTCTTTCTGACTAAAACTAATCCGTGTTCCTTCTTATGCTCTTTGCGTTCCATGGCCGCGGTGACTCTTTCGAACAAATTCTGCAACCCTGGCAGAGTACCTTGGTAGCAATAAAATTCATGACCCCTAAAAGTCACCATCTCTTTACAGAGTAATTCATAATTCCTCAAGCGCAATTCTACCGATCATTAGAAAGTACCTGCTCGCTAACCGACCAAGTTAAAAAGTCATTAACTCGATGACTTCACAAAATAAAATTAGCCCCTCCGGGGAGCTCTTGTTGCAAGTCGTTATACATCCGAGGCCTTTGAAAAATGATTATCTCGAAAGTTTCTTGTCGTTAAGTAGTATTGGAAAGACATTATACATGGAAAGACATTACACAGTGTTGCTGTTTGGTTTTTGGTTACGTACTTTGGTATTAAATCAATGTTTTATTGAATCAAGTAGGTATTTCAGTAAAACAACATTTAAATACAACGCAAACAGACAGTGGTAAGGAGCTAGTGGCTAAATTATAACAGCCGCACGGGTCAATCTTCAAGGTTAAGCAACGCTTGCCGGGGTCGGTCTGTGGATGGATGACCATCCTAATATAGAAAGATTCCTCCGTGCCTCGGAAAGCACGTTAAACCGTTGGTCCCGGCTGTCATTTGCAGATATTTGGCAGTCGTTATGGATTTTCAGAAGCCAGACAATCTGACTCCAGTCTTGCCATCTCTCCAGTACCGTGTTACCCAGTTAATGGGTTATGGAGGTCTGGTAGGCAGCCACTCCACGTTAAATACTGGTATTCAGCTGAATCTGTTTGTATGGGAGCCGATCCCAATATAGTTCGGAAAAGGCTAGGCAGATGTGTGTGTAAAGACAATCAGAGGGCCAATTCTACTAAGAGCGGATTTCACCAATGAAACTGAACGCGATCAGTACATCTAAACTGCGTTCAAGAGCTGTCAGTGTAAATATTTCGTAGAAAAATAATGACACTGACGGCTCATAAACGTGGTTTATTCGCTGATCGCGTTCAGTTTCATTGGTGAAATTGGCCCTAAGTTTTAAACAACGTTCGTATTCGCATGTCATGTCAATCGCAAACTGTCACAAAACCCTTAATTTCCGTAAATTTTTGACAGTTTGCGATTGAGATGTCAATGCGAACGTTACTTGAAAATTTTTAGAATTGGCACTCAGATAGTGGTCATTTAGGAACAAAATAACTCGATCTTACTAAGTTATAAAATATGAACTCAAAGCGTTGTGGATCATTTATTTGCTGCGATAAGCTGACGGTGACATTACCACCCATGACACCATCGCATTTGCCACGTTTTTGTTATATTGCGGGTATGGTGTCTTTTTTACCACTAACCAAGACTGAAGAATTATTTTCTGTATAAAATTCATAACTTATTTCATTCTTCTTCGTGTGGGTAGTAAGGTCTAACGACCCCACACATCCTAGTGTCAGAGCTTCTAAACCGCCTCAAGGGACCCTGGACAAGGACAAGGGATATGGTTTGACGGCCGTCATGAGGCGGCCGTGACCACCTGCTTATACGTGCTTTCCGAAGCACGAAATAATCTTTTTATCAGATAATCAGGTGATTCAAGCCTGCAATGTTCTAGCCAAACTGGAAAGAACTTTACAAAGTATGCTTCCCGTGGGAATCGAACCCACGACCACCGGGTCACAAGGCAAACGCCTAAACCACTCGACCATAGAGGCGGAGCAGACCGCAACTTTTTTAAAAGATTGGCTTGGAGAGAGGTTTAAACAAGGGATGAAAGTTTATATGGATGACCGAAATCTAATCGGCCACTCGCCTTGCTAAGGTAAATAAGTGAATCTCGATTGTAAAGAAGCCATGCCATTTATGAACACCATACAAAAAATACATTGTTAACATTACTACTGAACTAACACAAGAATCTACTAAAAACACAACGCTCTAGTTCTTACACAAAAATCTGCAACTACCCTACAAAAGGGTCATTAAAAAATCCACAAAACCGTCCCCATTATGCCGGTGTCCCACAGCCTAAACACTCGAGCTAACAGGTGCAGTATTTACTACTCATGTGACGCTTGACACGTTTTCACTTTCCCCTTTCTCCTCTTCCGTAGTGCCCGACTTACAACCATGTCGGTTGAGATTTTTTCTATTTAGGGTTCCACAGGACCGGGGTTATTATCTAGCCTAATTATATATATTACTTTTAGCAACGTTCTATTTTAATAAAACTATACTTCATCCGAGTAGGTAGTTAACTAAAGGTAAACAAAAAAACCACGTGACAGGGTTACCCGGCTAAACGTAATACCAGTCACTTCAGTTGCCATGCTACGTCACAGTTGTACTCTTCAATTTAGCAACGTTATTAACGAATAATAACGTTTCTAAATTGAAGAGTACAACAAGTAGAGTTTCTGTAACGTATCATGACAACCGAATAGACTGGTATTACGTTTACTACCTACTCGGATGGAGTATAGCTTTTATCCAGTACTGTCTCCAGGGTCCCATCTGTCACTATACCCGAATGGGTTTAGCGATTTAGGCATGAAAGCTTTTACTAAACAGACTAACATTGTCAAGAGTAAAATTTTTATGTTTATAAGAGGTAATCCTTGCAACTATGTAGTACAATAACCGGTTCCGAAGATTCTTGCACCGATAAAAAGCAATATTATGGCTAAGTGCTCTTTCTCATCTTTTTGTTATTTTTAATATTAGGTAAAGGATTCACGGTTTTTATTGGATTGACACGAAAAAAAAACTAGCAAATAGTATGTGCGCGTGTTAGATATATGTATATATGTAGATATATAACTAGGTATATATATCTAATACATCTAGATTATGTAAATATTTGTTAGATATTATGTATATATGTAGATATATAACTAGGTATATATATCTAATACATCTACACCTATGTAAATATATAATTGTATCAAAGGGAAAATATAAACAATAGGATTCAATTCTTAATAACTTTATATTTATCTTTTAGTATATAACAACTACATAACTATCGTAGTAGTGTATATGACACAAAAGTCAAAGCCAAAGTCAAAGTCAAAACGTTTATTTCAAGGTGACTCTACTGTCCGTTCGCAAGGGTAGATTCTTATGGAGAAGAACGGACAAGAAACTCCATAGTTACTACATACACAACGTTACGTTATAATATACCAACCATAATGAATAAACACGTTATCATTACCCGTATTTAAAATACACCAGTCATCATAATAACATTACATAACACTTACATAACCATAATAACCATAATATTACATAGTATTACATTATTCATAATCATAAGAACTTCATAGTTAGAATTATAATACACAATAATAGCAGCAATAAAGTTACTTAACTTTTACCTCGACGTCTCGAACAAGAATGGGGGCTGAGCCACTCGGAGCTCCCCCTTTTATAGTCGTGAACAAACAACTTGAATATTTCTATCTACCGTCATCAAAAATATCAACAACATAAAAGGTGGGTATCCGTTTGGAATATTTTATATGTTTTCTACATTATTCCTTAATATTTTTACTAATGTAGGTACTTTTACAGACATACTGAAATAATGAAAGCAGAATTGAATAATGTAAATTAGGTATTACATACTTGTTACAAGTTTAAGGTTATGCAAAACATTACCTACTATTTTATCAAGTTTTAACAGTAAAAGGAATACTCATGATAACAATAACAATACCTATAGTTAGGATTATCTATTACGGCCATACTGACAGTACTTCGTCCTCGAAGTATTGCAAGGTTAATTTTACAATGAAAAAAAGTGTATATAATTATATTCTTATATAAAGTATTTACATAGACATGGAGGTCCACATTCAATTCGCTGCCATTGAGATAGACCAACCACAAAACAAATGGGTAAACCAGCGAACATTAGCCAACTACATAGACATGCCAGTCACATTCACCCGCTGTCAGTGAGATAACTCGGCACCAAATAGGAGGCTCCCAGCGTATAATAAATATTAGCCAACTACATAGACATGCCAGTCACATTCACCCGCTGTCAGTGAGATAACTCGGCACCAAATAGGAGGCTCCCAGCGGATAAATAATATTAGCCAACTACATAGACATGCCAGTCACATTCACCCGCTGTCAGTGAGATAACTCGGCACCAAATAGGAGGCTCCCAGCGTATAATAAATATTAGCCAACTACATAGACATGCCAGTCACATTCACCCGCTGTCAGTGAGATAACTCGGCACCAAATAGGAGGCTCCCAGCGGATAAATAATATTAGCCAACTACATAGACATGCCAGTCACATTCACCCGCTGTCAGTGAGATAACTCGGCACCAAATAGGAGGCTCCCAGCGTATAATAAATATTAGCCAACTACATAGACATGCCAGTCACATTCACCCGCTGTCAGTGAGATAACTCGGCACCAAATAGGAGGCTACCAGCGGATAATATAATATAGGTACATGACATTATATTGGTAATAGATATTTTAAAAAATAAATTTTAAACAAATACCCTCAATATTATCTTTACAGCACAATCAACAACTAGAGATCACATAAAACAAAATGCTTAACAGAATGTTATGAACCACATTTCACTGTGATTACGATCAAAGACTATATACAACAAAGAAAGAAAATAAAGAAAAACATGGTATAATCTATAATTATGCTTGATTTTAAATTACACAATATACATCATCATCAACAATAAACCAAAAACAATCAGAATAATCTCATACCTTAGATGTTAACGCCTTGAAAATCGAAGAGAAACTGGGCTGCTCCAATGTAGCTCCACTCTTTTATACCCGTTAACAAACAAGTATGACAGTTGAGTCAAATCAGTTTTTGAAATAAGTTTGTTATAAAATCATAACATATTAAACAGTTAATAATCACATTTGACATTAATACATAAATTCATATCATAATAAAGAGTATTCTATTCTATTCTATTGTATTTTATTTTTGTTTTGCCAATTGCCTAGACGTGTCAAGTCCCCTCCACCCGCTGCTAGTGGGATAGACTTGCACCAAGCAAATGACCGACCAGCGGAAACAATGTATTTTACTTTTGTTTTGCCAATTGCCTAGACGTGTCAAGTCCCCTCCACCCGCTGCTAGTGGGATAGACTTGCACCAAGCAAATGACCGACCAGCGGAAACAAATATATCTTACTTTTTTTTTTGAAATACACGTTATTATGTCAAGTATTTATTTATATCTCTTCAACAGTACAATAATATACATGTAGGAACAATGGATGAGTTTTCCCTGAGCGGTGGGTAAGGTATAGTGCCAGTATATTGGCGTCCCAATTTTATTGGGATAAACAAGACAGTATATCAATAACACAGTCTTATTACACTTTAAAAAAAACACACACACACACACACACAATGAAAACAATAAGTAATAGAAATACAGTCATTCGAACAGACCTTGAAGGTCACAGTTCGTACAGAGGCCTAAGCCACCCAAGTACAAAGTGTATCAGCAAGCCAATACAGCTATGTAGATATACAGCAGTGCTGTACCAGGTAAACTGACAGTAATTGATATTAAAATCACTTAAATTAAATAACACAAACAAAACAATTCAGTTTGCATAATATAACACGTTTTGACAACTACCCACAGTTGTATTTAATAAGATTTGACAACTACCCGTAGTTGTATTTGATAACCGTCTCCGACATATAAATATGTAATTAGGTAAAGTTTCCGTTGTAATATCTTAAGGACCTCCTTAAGATATTACACACTTTACATTACACTTAGACACTTACATTTTCAACAATTAATTCATCTGGCCAGAATCTTAATTTTTCTTGGGCTACATTTCCTACGTTAGAATTTACTTTCTTACGACGAGTGGCGTCGAAACATTTGATATTTTCCGCTATTTGTAATAGGCGTAATCTAGCTATTTCTCGGTCAGCCTCTAAGTTATTTGGATTTTGTCCATCATTTTTGTCAAGTACGTCGTCTAACCGAGCTTGGAAAGACGAAATATTTGCATCTAAGTTAATAGTAATCGCGAAGGGGGCCTGTGGATTTTTGTACAGTTGTATTAATTGATTATTGTACATTCCACGGAACGTTCGGCCAATCTGACTATTTATTGCACATAGTTTTAAGCGTATCAGTTACAGTGGACACGTAACGTTCTACTTGATCATTACTTCTGGAAGTACCCGTGGAAATCAAGTGATGTTCTATATTTAGTTCACCAAAAAATTACCTGATCGGACAACTACTAAAATTAGTTCCTCGATGCTTTTACACCAGTCTTCCGCACCGCTGTCACTAGTTGTTGGGTCGAAGACCGGGAATGCCACGTCGTTATCAGCATGGCGACGACCAGAAAAAGCAACGCTGATTGCTTTGAGAAGACTTTCCAAGACAGTAGAATCCATTCTGAAACTTAGAAATAAAGTCTTAATAGGGGTGCAGTGAATCCCACTTCTGATGTTAGATATATGTATATATGTAGATATATAACTAGGTATATATATCTAATACATCTACACCTATGTAAATATATAATTGTATCAAAGGGAAAATATAAACAATAGGATTCAATTCTTAATAACTTTATATTTATCTTTTAGTATATAACAACTACATAACTATCGTAGTAGTGTATATGACACAAAAGTCAAAGCCAAAGTCAAAGTCAAAACGTTTATTTCAAGGTGACTCTACTGTCCGTTCGCAAGGGTAGATTCTTATGGAGAAGAACGGACAAGAAACTCCATAGTTACTACATACACAACGTTACGTTATAATATACCAACCATAATGAATAAACACGTTATCATTACCCGTATTTAAAATACACCAGTCATCATAATAACATTACATAACACTTACATAACCATAATAACCATAATATTACATAGTATTACATTATTCATAATCATAAGAACTTCATAGTTAGAATTATAATACACAATAATAGCAGCAATAAAGTTACTTAACTTTTACCTCGACGTCTCGAACAAGAATGGGGGCTGAGCCACTCGGAGCTCCCCCTTTTATAGTCGTGAACAAACAACTTGAATATTTCTATCTACCGTCATCAAAAATATCAACAACATAAAAGGTGGGTATCCGTTTGGAATATTTTATATGTTTTCTACATTATTCCTTAATATTTTTACTAATGTAGGTACTTTTACAGACATACTGAAATAATGAAAGCAGAATTGAATAATGTAAATTAGGTATTACATACTTGTTACAAGTTTAAGGTTATGCAAAACATTACCTACTATTTTATCAAGTTTTAACAGTAAAAGGAATACTCATGATAACAATAACAATACCTATAGTTAGGATTATCTATTACGCGCGAATAAGCGATGTCGAATGAAAAAAAAATTAAAAAGTTGGCGTTGGCAATAGGACAGACCAGAGGGCCAATTCTCTTCAACTCATGTCAGTTGCAATCTGTCAAAAATGTATGGAAATGAAGGCTTTTTTGACAGATTGCAACTGACGTATGCGAATGCGAACGTTGATTAAAAAATACTCCCTCTATTAATTAGTAAACTCCCTCTGTCAATTAGTAAAACAATGCACACTTGCTTCTCCAATCTACTTTGGACATTGGCAGAATAGTCGACATCGGCTTTGCCATATATAAAAATAGAATAGAATAGATTAAAAATTAGTAGAATTGGCCCTCGGGAGTGACGATACGATTTTTTTTTTAACTTTTCTCGACTTTCACGTGTTTTCTTTAAATTAGTGCGGAGCACTGGTGCGGAGCGATACTTTCGCAACACATTTTTTTTCTTCTTATTTCAAAATTCAAATGGGTGCGCGGTCTGGCTCCACTTAGTGTAGCTGTCTCGCTCACACGGGGACGAAAAATAATATTCTATTAGCTAATTGTTTTGTCAACTTTAAAAGTAAATTACACTAGTATAACTGTAATCCAATCAGCGCAACCATAGTCAATCTAGTTTTGGTGTGACGGAACCCATACACAAATCCGATTCTCACCGACCAGCAGTTTTTCATTAAAAAGCACGGACTCCTTTCACATAAGGTCAAGTTACCCTTTTATACTTTTTAATTTGAATGTCGTAATGAAAGTGAAAAGTATCAGATGTATTTGTAAAGGTTGTTATTCAAGTTTCAACTGGTAATGTGCGGGTTTCTTTAAGCGAGAAACATGGAGTAATTTTCTTTAAAACTGTTATCGTGTAAAAGGAACTTTGTGGAGCGATTTTATTTTTGTTTTGAGTTTCGAATAAACTTTTTTTTTTGCCATTGAAAGTGTACGAACTCGACTCTTACCGGAAAGACTGGCCCGCAACGGCAGAGGACAGATGTGTGTGGAAAAGGGAGAGGGAGGACTTTGCCCAGCAGTGGGACATAACGGGCTAAATTAGATTAGATTAGATTGAAAGTGTATGCGTTCTTGAGTTGGTAGCTGGTTACATAGACTAATATAAATGGTGGTTGATAAATTGTTAATCAATATTTTGACAAGACTTTTTTATTATGCTTAATTGTTTAAGTTTAAAACAAAATTTTTGTACATCAAACCGTTTATGATGTTTCTATCTTCTTTCTATGTTTAAATATTGACTTAATTGAAACAGCTAAAAATTATATCCGTCTGAAATACGTTAGTCGATTGAAAAATCGAGACGCCAACGCCATCTATTGGCGTTCGACGGAGTCTAGAACGTCGTGCTCGATCGAAGCTGGGTTTGCAGCGGCATTGTACTGGTGGCGATCGAAAAGTGAACAAGTCTAGGAACTGCCGCGCGTTTCTTAAGCTGGTGCTGTGTACCTATTGTGGAAGAATATTGTTGTAGTGAGTTCGAGAGTGAATTATAATTTTATTTAAAAGCAAACGGTTTTTATTGCGCAATAACCAACACTTCCCATAGTACGCCCACTGTAGTTCCAATATCATGGCTGATGTTACTTATGGAGATGTACCATCTCCGTTTTATCAATATGAATCAATTATTTTATTTCTTCACTTCTGTATACCTGCTGATACTAAAAATAAAACTCTTTAACGCTGTACCAACTTAGAGTCCAGTCAGTAGTGTCATCAGATTTTTTGTTGTTTGATATTACTGGCCACTTCAAATTGACAGCTTGAAAAAAAAACACATCCGTTACTAAATTTAAAATACTTACGTGGTACACTTCCCGGCGCTAGCGACTGCAAGTTGCAGCGCGATCAGCGGCACCAGCGCAATAGCCACAGAGCCCGCCATGCTGTAAGTCAGCGCATTTCCTTGCACGCCAGATATTGCTCGCTGCTAAGACCTGCAACAAAAGGTTCAGTTTTGAATAAATATATGGGGCAGTGTTTGAGAAGTTCGCTTGTTAGAAGTGTTGTCAGTAGTAGTGTTTTGTGTAAATTGGGTAACAATGACGTTATTTCATACTGGGTTTTCTTCTAATAAAATAGAATATGAATCATAGAGTCGGTACTGATTCGACATCAATCACACACTTAAAGCAAATAATGGAGGAAAGTACGATAATAATTATAGGGACATTCAGACCTAGTCTTATATAACCTTAGTTTTCACTTATATTAAACCAAACAGCTAGAGATTTTTAAGTACAACGACCACAAAACTAAACGGAGTATTATTTGGGTTCAGCTTTCAGTCAATCAGCATAAACAAAACGCAAAACAAAAACGGATAAACGTGCTGTCATTTGAATCTAACCTACAACTCAAACTGGAAGCCTAACTTGAACAATACGCACCGCCAAGCCTTTGTATCCAAGTTTATAAGTTATATACAAGTGTTCTCAGCATTATGCTCTATGTAGTACAAGGTTTTCGATTACCCCTATAGTCTAGGGTACACTTAAACTAACTAAAACCGTATTTACGATACATAAAACCGTTTTACAACTCCTTGAAACCCGCTGACCTATTACTATCGGAATTGACGTTTAAGGTTCTTCAGACGATTACGGTCTGTCGCAGCGACAGTTTATATTGATTGGGCGACCTCTCGGGAATGGATGAAATGTTTATTGAAGTAGGTATGGAGAAAATTGTGTGAGTTAAAAAGTTCTGCTTAAAAGGGTCGCTGTGGATTGTGGTTAGAGTAGGTTTGGCCATCATTTATTATGGTTATGAGGGCTGTATGGGGAAAAAATGTGATGTTAAGAAGCATCACATAGACTAGGAAATAGATTCAATGTCTTTAAACAAGCGACCATGATCATTCATTACATGAAAAAAAATGTGTGATGAAAACCCTGAAATAATATAAATTCAAAATTATGATTTCATTTACGTAAGTATTAGGTCAGAAATTTACCAAATTCCATACAGTAATAACTGGTTTAACTAACGTTTAAATTGAGATTGATGGAGAGTTTTAGTTTAGAATAAATGTTTTTTTTATTATTTATTTATTACAACGTTTGAATTGCCTCCCATTTTTTGCCCATGACAATCAATAACTCTTTAGTAAATATCCGCAAAAACTTCAAAAGAAACGCAGCTGCACCCCACTCGTGTGGCAACACCCTAACAATTTAGTGACCTTACATTATTTTGCGACGTTGAACAAGACGTGACAGGGGTACCAAACGCGTTGTGAAGGACTAACATACTGTCATAAATATTATATGTAGTTTCAGAGCTATTTCGTACAATGTTCTTAATGATGATGACAGGCGAAGAGTACATGACCTGAATATGAGACGGACTACTAATTGTGGGGGAAGGCTAATGATGTGGGCTAAAAGGTATCTTGAGAGGAAGAAAAAAAATTAAGAATCACTTTCGGTTTTTTTTTAACAGTAGGTACATAGACATATTTTTGGACGCATGGACGGTGCTGCTGAGGCTAGTCTAAAAAGAGGTGTCAAGACGACCTAGACACAGCTACTGTAAGGGTTGGTTTGAGATGGCTCGGGAATATTTAATATCTAGAAGGTTTTGGGAGAGGCTTTTGCCGAGCAATACAATACAATAGGGGCTGAATAAAAATAAACCTTTTTAACATAAAACTGCAACTATGTAAAACTAAAAACTCTTAACAAAGTAAACCTGAAAAATGTCGTCAAAGAATTGCTCCGCATCGCTGTCGACTGGAAGTGTGCCCAAAAGACTGGCGACAATGCCACGTTGAATGGCAATAAAACCTCTGACCAAGTTAAAATCCAGCCTTTGGGTCACGCAAAATATCGACTAGGATCGATCTATAAATAGTGTATGAGCACCTGAACCCCCCAGAGAGTGGACTCCAATGAAACATTTATGTAAAAGTTTAACAATACACCTGAAATTCAGTACCTACCAAGGTAAAGCAAAAACAGGACGAATTAAATTATTAACTTCACGAAAGAATGTTAACCTCTTCGTCAAAGAAGGTCATCAAAAATAGTAAAGTTGAATAAGGTGTAAATTATTACGACTGTTATAATTTGGGGTACGTTTTGGGGGATAATCACAATGGAGGATGGGGGATCGATGAATAATTACCTACCGGGTTGCTGTGATTAACGCGATTCCCTTGCGATGCTCCCATTAGTCTTGGGGTAATTAACGATTTCAATTTATATTTATACGTAGTAATCATTTAATTTGATTATTATGTTGTTCATTAAAATTTTTCGAGTAGATAGTGTAAATAAGAAACTCTTTTAATGAATTGTGTGTAAGAGTAATATTATTCTACGTTAGAAGGTCTCTCATTAGGTGGTCATCCGGTGAAGGTTTTGTGAAGTGTATCGAAATGAGCGGTCATTCCATCTTGATTACATGGATTGGCAGCTCACTTCGCGATCACTTCACCTAAGACTTCACTTCGACATGTTTATAGAATCGCACTGCTGATGACCTGGTGAAATCCACGGACAACCGCTGGATGCGGGACGCATGGGAGTGGTTGATGTGGCGTCATTTGGGGGAGGCTTATGCCCAGCAGTACCTAGACGTCTTTCGGCTGAAATGGTGACGATTGCTCCTGGTTAATTTGCATTATCAACTTCTAATGAATAAAAGTATATGGAAGTTTGTTACCCAAATCATTTCTTAATAATTCCCTCCAGTAAGTAAAGGAAGATGTATCTAATAAATAGAAATGGAATCAAGATTTATAAAAGGATCCCAATTCGAAGTGTGATAGAAGGGGACGGTTAATTACTAGCAAATGACGTATTATCTTGTGATAGTAAATAAATGATGTCCTTCAATTATTTTCTCTCGCCAAATAATAAGGCACTTTCAGAAACCAAAAACAACTTGATGATAACCTCTGAAGTTAAGATTTAATGTTATGCGGGAAAACAAAAGGAAAGGTCAACAAATAATAATCGTGTTGTTTGACCTTTCACCTGTTTTCTTACCCGACTTTTAAGGTCAGAGTATCAGTTCCCCAGCATCGTAAATATTGTAAGAAAGTGTAAAAACTTTACAAACATTATTTTAAACATTCATTACATTTCTTGGTAGTTAATCTTTCTTTGTCTATTCTCTACTTCATGTTTTTGTTATCCGTCTACTAGAGACCACTACATCAATGCAATTGTTATTGGGAAATTGTCAAATAAAGTCACTGCTAATGCGAACAAACGTAGATGTTGAATTAAAACTAAAAATATCAGAAAATTTTTACGTAATTTTCTGATATTATGAAATGCCTATACATTTGTTGAACTTATCAAACAGAAGAATTAAAAATATTATTTGCAAAGTGCAAAGACAAAAATAATCGCAGGGGAACATACTCCCGGGATATAAAGTATTCTGTTGTTATTCCAGACTATAATCTACCTGTGTGCCAAATTTCATCAAGATCCGTTTTGCCGTTCTAACGTGATTGAGTAACAAACATCCAAACTCTCGCAAATATTTGTATTAGTACATAGATTTTTACGAAAGTTGTGAGGATTTTTGCAGTGCGTTGCAAAACGGCCCTCCTAATCTATCATACTCTTAAACGTGACCTACTCCACAGAACCATACACGTGTGCAGGATAAAATAAAAGCTTTTACACACAACAATAATTTAGCTTTTTTATTAGTAAAACAGAATCTGCAATCAAATCAGCCGGCCGATTCTGTAAACATGTCGAAGTGAAGGGATCACGAAGCGGGCTGTCATTCCATCTTGATTATATGAATTGACAGCCCACTTCGTGATCACTTCACCCCAGCCTTAACTTCGACATGTTTACAGAATCAAACTGCTGTACTTCCAGAGCTTACCTTTTATCAATTTTCCCCGTTTTTAATATCTTTCAACGATTGCCTTTCACAAACTAAACACGTATTTATTTGAGAAACTCATCCCCTGACAGAGCCTAGTCAAACTAAGGGTCAAAGTTTCCCCATAAAGGAACCAATGACAACCATTTTCAACAAATCTTCAATAACCAACATATCAAAACTCATCTCGCACGCTTGAACCGCTCATTCAAAATGGAGTCTCCGAAACAATGAATAACAACAAGCATTTCCAATTAGACGTCGATACAGCACCACAATTCAATCACAAACGTGAACCATTGTTCAGCTCAACAGTCTGAAACTAGTTCAGTTGTGTGATTCTGTCAGGAGAATTCTATTTTGAGAATGATCAAAGAGTTTATAGAGTATGTATCGAGAGGAATGAACATGGAAAATTGTGGTGGGGTGGTTTTGTGAAATAGATAGTGAATTATGATGGTTACCTTTTGATAGACAATGGTTTGATACTCAATTAGCTTTTTATTATGGTACGCTCACGGAGTCCAAAGACAATAGGAAGCGTTTATTTTTCTGGGATAAAAAGCCGATGCAGTTCAGCGATAGTATACTGTGTGTCAGTGAATGAATTTTAGTAATACTCATAGCTACAACCTGGGAATATTTAAGTCAAGAGTGAATAGGTTACTTCTAGGCAAGCGTGCTCCATCTTCGACCACATCGTCGCTTACCATCAGGTGAGATAGTGGTCAAGCGCGAGCCTATCTATTATAATAATAAAAAAATAGTATGTATGTGTAACTTAGAAATAAATAAAAAAAATTGTAAGTTTAGAATTGTCACGACTTTTAAGATTCTACTACGGCCAAAAAAGGTCAAAAACACTTAAATGATGATTAAACAAGCTCTTATTTTCCTCAAAACCTCAATTCAATTCACCTAAAAAAGCCTCCCTGAAAAAATCCAGTTTTCAATGAACTACAAAAAGGGCTTTAGACTTCGGATCCTGGCTTAATCCTACTATTAAAACGCGTACTAAACCTGTTGAAAAACATTTATAGAGAAAAGCTTCAAAGCTGGGAGTACATAAAAGAAATTGAACGAAACCCACTCTATACAAAGTTTTCGCGTTTGACATTAACCCTAGTACACAAAGGTGTTAAACAGTTAGGGTCGGGGTTCACATACGGATTTGAATTAGGGTTCGTGCTCAGCTGCAAGAGACGGGAAGAACATAAATTTAGGGACCCTTTGGGGCACGTATTACAAAAGTGCCCTTCTGCCAACCAGCATAAGGCGGCAATGTTAGTGAAGCCATGAAAAGATAATTAGTTATGGTGTTTTTCTTCGGGTCTTGAGGCTAATTTGTTTATTTTGGTTTGGAGATTTTATGAAAATGGGTGGGAAAAGTAATAGTATTAGGTAATAAATTTAATTAAGGTAACGTAAAATACTGGTATTAAGCTGAATCCAGTTTGACTGGGAGCCGACCACAATATAGTTGGGAAAAGGCTAGGCAGATGATGAATCAATTTCAATATTTATAAATTTCTTCCGTTACTGAGTGATTGACAGACAACGCACAGCCAAAACTACCAGTCGTATAAAGCTGAAAGTTGGCATGTAAGTTCCTTAGGGAGTGTAAGATAGTATTAAAACAGGATTTCCCGAAATTCCTACGGGAACGGAAAAAAAACCGGATCTGTGCGTGTGAAGTCGCGGGCAGAAGCTATTATAATGTTATTTATTCTTCATAAAATTTTTGTACCAAACAACTAGCAAACATTAGTTAGTTGCATTATTCTAAGAGGCGGAGGGACTCTTAAAACAATTTTAGTTCAAAGGATTTTTCAAAACAACTTTCTTAATCAAGGACGTTAAAGACCTATACATTATTTACTTGGGCATAACTCACAAAACTCCTAAACTGGGTCCATACAACCATTACCCGAGATTCCCCGAACCCTTCCGAAACATTTAATGAAGCTGTCTTGCTTAAAAAATTATGCGTGTCGTTTAAAAGGTTATAAAACATTTTGTTACGTCACAGTAGCGTCAGTGCCGCAATTTATATGACAACTTTCTGCGACACTTTTATTAATTAGCCAGGACGCTCTAAGGCTGTGATCACACGGAGTTAGTGTTTACTTGCTGTCTCGCTCTCACTTTAAGAATTTGCTGTCTATTTTGTGTTTTGGAATACCTACACTAGGTCACACTAGCAAAAGTTGTAGTCTATTTAAGGCCTATTCAAACCTAAGCGGTATTCGCTGCCGCTGTGGGGAGATGTGCATACCGCACGGGTTTCGCTTAAGTATTTAGTATCAAGTTCTGCGGCTAGATCGGAAAAACTGGTGCCATAGTACCGCATAGGTATTGTTTCGCTTACTGAGCGACACTCGAACTCGGTATTCTACCCACAAGGATAGCGAAATCCGCTTTGGTGTGAACAGTTATATTACCGCATACCCACTCGGTTTGTGTGTGTGCCATAGATTTCGACCGCCATAAGCAATACTGAAGAATAACACATTCGTATTTGATTACAGTTTGCAGTTGTTTTCATCATAGTCATCCACAGCTCAACTTCGCCCTCTGCTGAGCTTCTTTTCCTGTGCCTTCATGAAAGTTCTATTCGCGGTGTAAAAGATGTCGTCTGCCTATCTCGCTGCCAGGCGACTAACATTCCTTCAACTTGTCCTTGTTTGCCAGTCAGCCACCAAGTTCAAATGACAGACGTCCACTGTTGGAAATAGGCTCAGTAGGATATTATTGGTCCTCCAGTAGCTCAGCGACTGCACTTTCGCTACGGACAGTGGTATAGAATGCCCAATATTGAACGATCGACTCGACTCTCGTATTACTGTACTCGATTGATCGAGTACAGTAATACACGAGAGAGTCGTCCTCCAGTAGCTCGGCGAGTGAATAATACCCTACTAGGTGCCTTACATGCATCACCATCATCATCACACGCTGTTCCTTTCGGCTTGCTCCAAAACTCTTCAGTCTCATCGGCTATTTTTTACTCGACGACTTATTTTCGTAGTAAGTGTTAGCTTCGTGTGACCGAAGCTTTAAGGGCTGAGAGCTCTGAAGTTAATGGTGCCCTAACGGGGGCTAAAAACGGAAAGAGTTTGGAGACTGATGGCATCATTTCGTTGTTTTAGTTTAGTTTAAATGGATCTGTTACTGGAGGGGTGGACATAATGTTTAATTTGAGACTCTTTGGGGTGTTTCGAAATGGGGTAAGACGTCTCTTAGACTATTTTTGCAAAGTGTGGGTTCAGAAGTTAGCATTTGTTAATTGCGTATATAAAATCTGTAAAAGTTAGTTATTTACTTTTTTAACATTTTGAGGAAATAGATTTTTTTATCGATTAGTAAATAATTGTAACATAACGATTCCCGCATGGTTAGCGGAGTTATAACTATAGTATACCCTAGAGACATTAGTAGACATTTGTTTGTAAAATGTATGTTTTCATTTATCATTTTTATTGAAAGCAAACAAAAACCGATAAAAGTTGTCTTACACAACAAAGGTCAAGACAAATGACTCAACGCGCTCTCGCTGTGCTTGAGTAAACGACCACGTCGTAGCAAGCGTAGCACCCTCCTAGGCGCTACGACGTAGCAAGCGTAGCGTTAGATCTCATCAACGCGCTACGCCGTAGCAAATTCGTAGATTTATACAAGTGACTAAGATGTGATGTGACTTGATTTCTTTTTAAATGTTAGCCTTATACAGGGTGGCTCTTATTTCTACGGCAATCTTTAAGAGCGTGTTTACTTCAAGAAAGCGGTTTGTATACATTTACTACACGTTCAATTTGTCAAATATGAAAATAAATCCACCGTTCAATTAATTTATGATTGTGCAAGTGCATTATTCAACACACATAAAATCAACTTAAATTAATAATGCTATATCGTGCCATACTCATAGTAACGGCAATATCCAACACTCAATCAATTTACCGAAATGAACTATTTCATTTAAATTTCATATCACGCAATATAGACTTGTTCACGTACTACTTCAAATGGAAACTGAACCAGTTTTATAAGTTATTTTCAACATTCCATCAAAATACCATGGAGTAGATAGTTTACGTGGAGTGTTAAATTCTGCGTCAATGCCTCCAAATATATCGAACACTTACCGCCAAGTTATAGTAAGCAACATTATTGGTTTTTACCATTTTTTTAAGTTTATGCGTCTAATAGATTATTTATTTTTAATATGTATAAATAATAATGTTGAATTGTAGTTTTACTTTATAATATGTACGTAAATCTTTCATCAATTTTTTAAATGTTTACCACAATCGCCACACTTGGCAGGCGGGTTGGCGATCGCAGTGTAGCTGTTGCAATGTAGCTACATAGAATGATGAGTCTACTTCCACATAATTTTTGGATGATACCTCTATGATACCTCGTTCTGTATTGTTAAATATGCGTGGCTATCACTCTATTATTTTACTCCGTGATACGAATGGTATCCGATTTTCCAATATAGATGTTCCGTCAAATCATTTAACTGGAATTTAATTATTAATTTTTATCGAAATATATTGCATTATTTCGCCATAAATATTCATAAATATTATTATGAATATATACATGATACATTTGTTTTGCGTTTCATATTAATGTTATTTCAAATTTTGGCGTGTCCATTTGTTTATTTATTGAATAAACAAATAAAAAGGGATTTTTTTCTAAACGTTTTTTTTCCATGAAAATGGTTTTCATTTCAAGTTTTAAAACAGCATACATACTCGTGCAATAGTTGCAGCTACGAGAAAAATCTCAACTGAAAACTTTCCACCTGTAATTTAATCTCAAATCAGTTTTGGATTACTGACTAACGTATCATCAGCAATGGAAATTAAATCACACATAAATTATTTCAAATACATTGAAATTATCTCATAGAAACAATGCTTTCCGCAACGCAAAAATACCTAACATTGCAATGCACAATGTTGACCCAATTACCAACGCTCCCAAATATTTAGTACGCAGCAAAAAAATCATGGTAAAACAACCCCTTATTTTACACCAAAAAAAAAAACAATTCTAACCACGCGTCCACTAATGTTGTACCAAAAACTGTTTTCAACACTAAAAATTTCAACAACGTGCGAATGTTAGTTCTTACGAAGTTTAATAAAATTAAAAACTACACCGACCTTGTTAACGTGGGGGTGAAAAACTAGGCCACATACTCGTGGGGCTTGTAATACGGCCCAACGCGGTGGTATATTCAAAGTTTAACACTTATGCCCGTAAACATACGGCCCTGTATCACATTTATGGCGGCCGCGGTTCGCAGGTGCGTTCGTTAGCACTGAGATATAGTAGTGAGTAAAGTTTCTGAGCTCTTAAGCTGGTTATTTGTATGATGTAAGGTTTATTGCTAAAGGTTAGGTAGTACTTCAACAGAAATTCGACCAGAGGGAGACATTAATATATTTTTTTTACTGTATAAGATTGTAAATTAATGGTTTGAAATTGGCAAACGTGCGACAGGTGCTGTCATCGGTTGAGTATATTTTGAATAGCCAATCTCATCATTTAACTTGCGTTTAATTTGTGGCTAGTAAGTATTTGTGTTTAGAGTGTGAGTATTAATAGTTATTTTTTCTCACAAACCGGGAGTTGGCGCTGTAAATCATCATCAATTTCAAATATCTTTGCAACAAAGAGAGATCCCCCAAATAAGATTTTATTTGAATTTTTATCTTCTGCCACTTATAACTTATGTAATAACGAATATGAAAATTTCATAAAGCAACCCACAACAAACCACTAAACAAAAATTAGCACCAATCTAAAACGAGCCCCTAAAACCGCAACGGTCACGGCCACAACACTATCCCATACAATCAACAGCTCTATGTATATCTGTCGCATGTTCAGAGATAAGCGCCACTTTAGACTTTGTCTAGTGCGGTGAAACACACTAATTTTCGCACCCTTTTGAGGTATAAAATGCGTTACGAGTACCCTTTTTGCGGTTTTTGATGCACACTTTGCTACGAGTAAGAGATTATGGTGATTTCTGTTGGCAAAAATGGAATTTCTATGTTAGTAGTCACATTATTTTTTGTCGGTGACCCAATGGAGGTGGTTTATTGTTATGTATTTTGGGTTTCCGCAGAAAATGTAGGTCAAGTAAAATTGGATAAAGCTTTTATAAGTTTTATAGAACTTGCCCAGTTACTTAGTATGTTTTGGTCACATCTTGCATGTTTAGTTATCCTTGACTGATTGAGGTGCCTCGCAAACACTTTTGTTTAGCTAAGTGTTGCTCTAAATCCAATATGGCGGACTCCCAAATATGTTTTTCGATACTGCACTGAGAACAAATACCGCGTAGATCTACACATGCCTTAAAATTTGTAAAGGTAAATAGATACCTAAACACTCTGACGAAACCCGATTTGATAATTGTCTTGGAAACATAATACTACTCTGAATCTAGATACTCATTCGACAATTATGTTGTGGAATTCTATGAAGCATGAAGTTGTAGAACATAATTGAACATTATCTCAGTTGATAGAATATCCGATACCGACGAATACCGATGTAACGGTTGAATTTTGAGTTATTTGTAATCCACTTCATGCGATTCGATGAAATATTTTGGTACTAAATACACATACCTATAGGTTTGTTGGTCCTACTACGAAACATCGGGAATATTATTTACCTTTACCAGTTAAAATTTAAGGCTCCCATAGATAGACAGGCGTGAACAAATTGTGACTTAATTCTAGATATTACAACATTCTGTTAGCGATACACGATGTCTATTAGACATTGTTGAAAGGTCAACATGTCATGACTGACCACGGACGTAATGTCCATTTTGGACGTAATGTCAAAATGAAAAATGGAGATTATTTTCTACGGATAATAAATGCGTGGATAATAAATAAAACATTTATTTAACGTTAGTGCCAAGAAATACAGCGAAATTCTGAAAAGAGAATTAGAAACTGACCTACTTATGGTTCACTGATATGGATAAAAATGAATTTCATGCCTAAAAGACTAATGCCCAATTCAAACAAAAGCCAATGAATCAGCAAAGTCTCCGATCATTATCCAAAAGTTTTTTAATAAAAGACCCATCATTAATAGCTTTTATATGGATTTATCCAAGTGATAATGTATTTAAGAGCTCATGGCAAAATTATAACCGCCGCACGGACCGATCTTCAAGGCAATAAGCAACGCTTGCCGAAGTTGGTCTGTGGATGGGTGACCATCGTAACATATCGAGACTCCTCCGTGCCTCGGAAAGCACGTTAAGCCGTTGGTCCCGGCTGTCATTTGGAGATCTTTGGCAGTCGTTACGGATTGTCAGAAGCCAGAAAATCTGACACCAGTCTAGCCTAGAAGTACCGTGTTACCCAGATAAATGGGTTGTGGAGGTCTGGTAGGCAGCCACTCCACGTAAAATACTGGTATTCAGCTGAATTCGGTTTGACTGGGAGCCGACCCCAATATAGTTGGGGAAAGGCTAGGCCAATGATGATCCAAGTGATAATTTTCCGGGAACTATCCAAGAAGTAACGTTTGTGTTAACTAGTGCGGAAATGAATCCTCCACCGATACTTTGTTGAAGATTTTATGATGTCAAATGTACAAGTTGTAACATTTCAAAATAGAAAACTTACAATGTAACTTTAACATTTGACTTGGCATTTGGAGCCATTTCTGAACTCTTGACGTTATTGTCCTTCATTAGTATCCTAATAGACAATAAAAGGGCTATGTTCGGAGATTCCTTGCATGATCAAATCAAAAATTTATTATTAAAAAAAAACTGTAATATAATATATAGGTTAACTAACGGGCCTTCTAGGGCCAAAGCCGTGGCCCTGGAACGCAAAAGGCATTTGGAGGAACACGGATGGGTTTTAGTCAGTAAGAGTCTGACTGTCCCTTACGCACCACCCAGAGCGGAAGAAGTCATTTGATGATTTCACATCCTTAAAGAAAAAGAAAATGTTAACGACATAGTCCGAAAAAACTCCAAACTTAAGTGGCAGTGGGATGAACACAATGCTCGCAGAGCAAATAGTCGATGGAATCGACGACAACGTCTATAGAATATTAAGATAGTATTATATTTTGACGACACGGTTGGCGCAGTGGTAGAGCAGTTGACTGCAGTGTTGCGTGTCGCGGGTTCGATTCCCGCATGGAACAAATATTTGTATGGCCTACAGATAGTTGTTCCGGGTATGGATGTTTGTGTATGTGAGTTTATATGTTTATAAACGCACCCACGATACAGGAGAAATTCCTAGTGTGGAGCGACGTTTTTTAAAAAAAGTAAATATTATTAGTAGTAGGTAGGTTCCGTCATAACTGGAAAGAAAACACGCTTTTACTAAGTGTTTGTATTTAAATATCTAAGTAATATCCTATGTGTTTATATATGAATAAACGTAATATTCCTAGGAATATTAGGGTAATCGAACTCACAATGACACACGGTCATATAAAATGCTTTCATTATTTGTTTGTAATTTAACTATTAACTTTTGTGAATAAATCACAAAGTAACCTGGATCTAAATGAGCTGCTGTGACACTAAGCTTTAACTTTATTGACGCCAACTTTAATCAACATCCACTATGTGAAGAAACTCCCGTGATGCCATTACGTTAAGAAGGTAAGAGTACAAAGTTCCAATCTTATCAAATAATTAAAAACTAATTAAGATACTAAAGGCTCAAGGCACAAGATTTTAATCAAATATAAATCTTTCTCAATGTTGATACATTGTAGGGGGAGTTCGGAAAGTAATCGCTGCTGAATTTATGTGATGGAATCTATTCTTCAGGGATTGTGGATAGATTTTGCCTTTAATATTTTGACTTTTAAAATATTTTGATTTCCCTACGTCCTACCTCCCAACCACAGCCAAACCCACATTGTAAAGTTACTTTTCACCATCATCATCATCATGATATCAGCCGAAAGACGTCCACTGCTGGACATAGGCCTCCCCCAAGTATTACCACAAAACCAGTCCTGTGCGTCTCGCATCCATCGTCTACCAGCGACCATCACCAGGTCATCGGTTCATCTTGTGGGAGGCCTTCCAACACTGCGACTTCCAGTACGCGGTCGCCACTCCAGAACTTATTCCTTATTTACTTGTATAGTTGTATAACTATTATGGTGTACAAAAAAAAGAATATTCTACTCTACCGTATGGTATACACCAGATAAATGTGCAATAACAGTCATTGAACCACATGCATTTATTGACTTTCTTAATATCAAAACCAGAAATTTGACGACACAGTTGGCGCAGTGGTTGAGCGATTGACTGCTGCGCTGCGTGTCGCGGGTTCGATTCCCGCACGGAACAAACACTTGTATGGCCTACAGATAGTTGTTCCGGGTCTGGCTGTTTGTGTATGTGAATTTATATGTTTGTAAACGCTCCCACGATACAGGAGAAAATCCTAGTGTGGGGCAAAGTTCTTTAAAAAAAAATGAAAATAAAATAAAGACCTAAAGCTGTCTTGAATCGACGTCTATCGTGATTCTTTACGTTCTTTAGTAATGAAAACTGGTTTATAATATTGTTCGGGTATCTACGAACAGATATTAATGAAAGGTTTATGTACTTTATTGCAAGTTTATCTGGCGCCTACCATATTAACAAATTGTAGGAGTTCTTTTTAAGTTGGTACGTAAACCAACTTCTTAGACCAACCGCTTATCTTAGAAACTTCGTGCTAAAGTCTGACAAGTTCTCAATTTCAAATTCTCAATTCAGAAACCAGGGTTTAGCGTTGCTTAGAAATATAGTAGGTAAATACGTAGAATTAGGTAAAAATAGGTGCGTAATATAGTGCCACGCCCAGTGCATGCCGCGCACTGCATCATACCTGTTGCATAAACGTGGATTGACGTAAAAAGCGATAAAAATAAATATTTGATTTAGGCGTCGTCCTAACACAACGCGATCATCGCGCGAATACGCGATCGCCACGTTCAGTTGTACGGCAGATCTGATTGCGACGTCCCGCTGATAGAGAGCTTTATCCAGTTCCGCCGAACATTTTAACCCGACAATCGCTTATTCGCGCGATGATCGCTTTGTATTAGGACGACGCTTTACGACATCAACGCGTCATGTTTGTTGAAGAAATAAAAAACATTATTGGTAACATTTTTAGCAGTTATTTTATGAAAGAAAAGGCTACTCCGGTTTTGCTGAGAATCAGAAGACACCCTAGTGTCAGAGTATTTATACCTATCAAAACTTTAAACAAGTTACCTAAAACTAAAAGTCACTAAAAGCAGCTTTGGTAGCTTCTACCTATCACAAAGTCGATATGTCATACTTAGCAGAACCCAAATATTTCGAAGACAACCCATTACACATTGATACGAAGGTACCAACCTACAAGAAAAATAAATTCCAATATTTTTTTCGTCACCGAAAATACAACAAGAAATCGCTTTTTCCACTAAAATTTTGCAAAAGCCGTCGGAAGGTTGACGTCTAGCTAGATACCCGTAGAAATTTACGGCCTGATAAAACATGGCCAGGATATATGGAGCTCTCACAACAAATCGCTTTGCCCGCATGGTGCTGGAGCTCTTGATAACAGCGGGGTTAGGAGGGTCTACTTAAAATGGTCATTGTATAAAACTTGTCTGCCAAATGGATTACCTCGATTAAGTATGAGCGACCCCTGACCCGTATAGGTGGACGCATGATTAGTTCCAATTCTCAGTTTTACGGTGAAGCTGAGGGATTTAGTGCACAGCGTTTTATTTCTGCATTTATTTTGCATACGTTGCTCGTTTTGCAATGTATTTTCTATAATGGGTATCGCAGATTTATGGTTATTAGAGTAGCTCCTAAAGGCATTTGTTGGAACTTTACCACCTGAATTTGTTTTCTCGTTCAGTGAGTATTAAAAATATTTGATATATCTTAGTTTTGCTGCTAGAACTGGAAAAATGGAATTTAATTTTCCGTTCGTAAGGTCAGATTTAGTTTTTCCTGCAACTGTCGCCATTTCTAGTGTAGGTACTTTCATACCGTCACTTCTGAGAAAACCTTTTACGGTGATGGAGGGGTATGTGAATATTCTGTCAGTTCAAACGAAATTCAAAACAGTCCGATGGTTTCTGTGAAGGCAACATTATTACACAATCTCGTTTGAAACTGCTTTCATTTTCAAAGCTTAGCAAAATAATTGTTGAAAGATTGGGTTACTATTTAGGTAGGTACTTAACTACCTAGAGTGAAATATTAACATTTTGAAATTTTTGAAACAAAGCAATGTCGGTTGCAAGAAAGTGACGCAATAAGACTGTTGCTTGAAGGGAATCTAACAAAGTTGCTCATTTTTCTTCCTTGTAGACCGTAATGACCTCCAAAACAGGAAAAAAAGCATTTTGAAGAAAAGTGATTCGCTACAACAGTTTTTCCTGTTACTTTACATTCTCGCAGCGATGAAAAATGGCGCAGAACCTCAAACGAGAGTTCGACACGTTTTCCTCATCCAACTGTAGAAAGTTCACAAGAAATATCGATGTACGAAGGCAGCCATTAATTTGGGTTAAATAAAAAAATGGCCGCCAGGAGGCATGGGCCGCGTCAAACGGGAGGGCATAAATTTTTCAAAAGAGGCCATTTGGAATACAGGCACGGTTTTTTGCATATCTGAATGTGTCCAATTACAGAAAGGGCTTGTTGCCGTAGTGGTGCAAAATTGGCGCAAAGAGATAACGAACTGCTGTTTTTTTGTGGGTGTAAGGTGTAAGGTCAATGTCAAAAATAAAAGGTCTAAAGCGTCAATTATTTCACTTATAAAAACATGCTTTATGTTTTGATCAAAATGTATGTAAACAGGAGCATATGTTTTGAGTTACTTCATTCATGCGTATTATTTAAAATGCATACTAGGGAACAAGTGACAGAAAAGAAAAAAAAGAGTTTATGAATATTTTCAAAATCTATAACGCTCAAATAACATCCACGTTTCCTTCATCTAACAACATTTTACATAATTTTCATTTAATATAACGTTTATAATATACATATTATGGTACTTATAACAAAACTTTCTCTAACGTTCATTTAGTATATTTTTATTTAGTAGTCTAGAGCTCGTAAAATTAACCAAACACTCACCGCGTTCTACCCACTACTGGTACGCGCCCAGTACGCGATGGGAGTAATATGCGCATAAACCCAAAAGCTTCAAGTGATATAACCAGCGATATTATTATTACGGAAGATAGCTGTTAACTTACTTTTGTTGACGTCGCGATTTAATGTGTAACGTGAGAGCACACACGTGGTTATAATGACTTTAATTTGGGTAGTTGGAGTGTAGGTACACTCCAAATTTGGTTGGTTTGTCAGCTGTTATAAAATAGCTTATACGTCATTATGTAACAGTATTTTGTATTGTTTTAGGTGCAATATAAAATGTGGGATTTGTGAACTACTTCGTCGGATCAGCAGAAGAATGTGAATTAATTATATAACACTGTGTTTGGCAGTAAATGCAGCGGGCTAAATAATGGAAACATGAATTTGTGGAACCATTTTAAGTCAAATGCAGAATTAATGTTGAGTAAAGTTCTGATTTCTTTGAGAACATTTAAATCATACGATGATAAAAATAAAGTACAGCACCAAATTGCCAAACAAAAACCGCCCTTATTAATTCATTTCCTTCTGTTGAAACAGTGCTTTTTTGCACTTACGACTGTTGCATAATAAGTAGCAAACTCCTCCTCGGTTTTCCCTCATTGTCAGATATTGAGCTATCAATCTTTGAATGATTTTGCAAGCGCTTCCATAGGGCACGTACAGTGTATAGTATCACCGGCTCACTGGAAATTAAACAGTTTGAAACTAAATAGAAAATAATTGGGAATGAGGGAGATTCTGGGAATGAGTTCCAAAAGCCCGTTCCATCCTCGGACCACAAGACGTACGCCGATGCGCCACCGGTACATGGTGGACACCCCACCCACTCGGTCAACATGTTTTAAGAACACATTCATTGTGTGGACAGCAAAGGAGTGGAATTCCCTACCAGTCTGTGTTTCCTGATAGCTACAACCAGTCTATAAGTCAAGTTTTTGTTCATTCACTGACGTCTGCCTTGTGAATAATTAACACGAGGAAACTAAATTTTAGCTAAAAAGTTACCTTAAAATCCATGTAAAACTTTAAATACCTATTTTGCTTCTAAATTACTAGCTGTCGCCGGCGGCTCTGTCCACGTGAATGTCGAAATAATTTTCGACATTCACGTGGACAGAGCCGCCGGCGATAATTCCCAAGGGAACATAATCAAAAAGTAAATCGTCTGTGTTATTCCAGACTATAATCTACTCTGTGCCAGATCCGTTCAGCAGTTCTGACGTGATTGAGTAACAACATCCGTTCATGCAAACTTTCGCATTTTAAATATTAATATCAGTAAAGATTTGATTTGATTTTTTATTAACATCCGAAAAGGGTTCATGGAATGGGATGAATTTCTTTATGGAATTTCGTCATTTTGCCGATGGGAATGTCTACCAGACGCACGGTGTTTACTTTTATAATGTCCCAAAATGTCAATGTTTGCAATCGACCGGGGATTGAACCTTTATTACTTCTGTAAGTTAGTAAAGGTTTATGACTTTTCCTTTACAATTTACATACTAACAATATCATTATTTACCTAGCCTTTTTATAACTATATTGGGGTCGGCTCCCAGTCAAACCGGAATCAGCTGAATACCAGCATTTTACGTGGAGCGGCTGCCTACCAGACCTCCACAACCCATTAACTCGGTAACACGATACTTTTTGGTAAGACTGGTGGCAGATTTTTTTGACTTCTGACAATACGCAACGACTGCTAAAATCTACAAATGACAGCCGGGACCAACGGCTTAACGTGCTCTCCGAGGCACGGAGGAATTTCGATATGTTAAGATGGTCACCCATCCAGAAACCGACCTCGGAATGCGTTGCTTAACTTCTGAAGATCGACCCCTGCGGCTGCTATTATTCAGTCACAAGCTCTTCTAAAATTTATATACAATAACTCTACGAAATTCATTCTGTTTTATACAATTTTTAATTTAATGAAAGCAAAGAATTTCTATTTATTTTTAAACAAAGGACAACGTCTCTTTTAGAAATTAAATTAAGGTCGCATCTGCATCTAATTGCAGAGTCACCTCGGTTATAAAATGCTACATAAAGAATATTTAATAATTTTTCTTTTCAAGACCAAAAAATTAGTTTTCTTTGAAAGAGCTCTTCTTTTGCATTATTTTGATTAAAAAAATATAATAAGTGTATTTTTTATGATTGCTTTTATTTTAATTTGATATTCTATGTTTCAATCAACAATAATGCTACTCATTTATTTGGCAAATATTTTTTTTCAATTAAAATGTTAAATTAAAAATTAAAATAATATATAAAACATATTAAATACAAGCTAATAACAGTTATTATGAACAAGCGTATGTAAATAAAAAGGAGGAGGGTAAATGGGAAAAGTGCCCATAATACTGATCGTATTGCCACGTTAGCTGGCAATTCTGGTTCTTTTGACAAAAAAGGCTACTACGTATTCGCTACGAAGACATAATAATGTAACATACATGTTGAATTACATACGTACAGTAACATCAGTACCTAATTCAATATGTAACTTGTTAACCATAGCCAAATCCATCAGACCATTACATTTTCCCTAAAATCGCAATTTGTCTGCAGACGTCACTCTAGGGAGCTCTGAGCCGAAAACGTTCGCAGTTTAAACATGCCACGAAATAATATTTATAGCTTAAATGGCTGTTTTGGTTTTCCAGATTGGATCAGTCGTTTATAAAATATGGTTTTATCCTTTTATATATCACTTATTTCTCAAATATTAATATATTATAATTGGTTTATTAATTTAACATATACATAATTTTGCAATTTTAGTCTAGTTTGTAGGTATATAGTTAGGTTTAGTAGATATAAATAGTTAAGTTAGTTATGTACATTTATTGGTTACCTAAAATAAAGACATGGTTGAAATAAAAGCGATTGTGAGTAATTTAACATACCTATTAATGTATTTCATTAGTATTGTTCATATTATTTATATTATTTCGTGATTTCCAAAACAAAATTCTATTTTAAATCTTATTTATTTGTTGTACACCACTGCCTACTGCCACGTCAGTTTGGCGATCCTTCGGGCTATGTCGGTTACCAACAACCCTGCCTCTTTAAAATTACCTTTTTAGTGCAGCCGTGAGACATGCCAAATTTTTGGCATAGGTACCTATATATTTTTTATTTTTTTATTTCTGTGTACTCTGCGTGTTTCATGTATGTGCTAAATAAATGTTATTCTTTCTTTCTTTCTTTTCTTTAAAAAAAAGGACTTTCATATTCCCTTTAACAACGTTGTTCATTGAGATTACTTGTAAAGACTCTGTAACCGCAAGACCAATAAACTGAACAAAGGGCCGGGAAAATTACCTTGTCAATCCCTTGCTGTTTGAGAAAATGTAGGCCCCAAAGCGTCAACAGTATTTCGAGCAACTATTATGTATTAATAATGCAATGTGACATGGCGAGATCACCGTTTTCACTACCATTACAACCCTATTTTAGAATAACTCTATTGGGGCATTATACTGCTGGGCAAAGGTTTCCTTCAAAATTCATTTGACAAAATAAAGTAAATACCAATCTCCAATCTTTTTCCAACTCCATTGTGTCGGCTTCCAGGGATAGCGGAATATTTTCGAAAGAGTCATCGCGGCTCTGGAACGCAAAGGGCATTTGGAGGAACACGGATGGGTTTTAGTCAATAAGAGTCTGATCATCTGATACTCACTTACGCTCCGCGCAGAGCGTAAGGAGTCATTTGATGATTTTCCATCCATAAAAAAAAAGTTCAGTTCGGCTTCCAGTCAAACCGGATCCAGCCAAATACCAGTATTTTACATGGAACGACTGCCTATCTAATCTCCGCAACCCAGTAACTGGGCAAAATGGTGAATCTTGGGAATACTAGCCAGGCATCTTCTGGGCACGCTCGCTCCATCATAGACCTCATCTATCGCTTTTCATCAGGCGTGATCGAGGTCAAGAGCCCATTCCTCAATTTTAAAAAAGAGGTGTCCAATTTAGTAGCTGGCTCCTGACAATCGAAAAGTCGTCGAAGATCTACAAATGACAGCCGGGACCATCGGCTAGCGTGCTTTCTGGAGTAACGAGGAGCCTAAGAATATAATGGATGGTTCCACAACCCGACATTGGCAAGCATTTTGTTTAACCTTGAAGATCAACCCAGCTGTTATTATTTAGCCACCAGCTCATAAAAACGACATGGTTGGCGCAGTGGTTGAGCGATTGGCTACTGCGCTGCGTGTCGCAGGTACGATACAGCAGAAATTGGTTTGGCTGTTTGTGTTTGTGAGTTTATGTTTGTAAACGCACCCACGATACAGGAGAAATTCCTAGTGTGGGGCAACGTTTTTAAAAAAAAAAAAAAAGGAAAAGAAATCCTAGTGTGAGGCAAAGTTTTCAACAAAAAAAAAAGAAAAGAAAAATAAAGAAAAAAAAAATGTATATCTGAGAAAATATTTAACGGTCAGTCTATTTTACGAGTTATTCAGAACAAAAAGCAAAATGATCAAGTCAAAGAATATGAATCGCAGCTAACAAACCTCACAATTTAATTAAATTCCCAGGCTAGCAGAAAATATCAGAGACTATTTACCAAAAATCCAATTCTACAGAATTCTCTGGGCAGAGTCAACATTTGCAATGTAATTTAGAACATAGCTCACACAGCGGACATTACTCGTAGCTGAAGTGAATCCACATAAGAGTTCGGTAAAGTATCAAACTTTAAGTCAATTTGTTGAACAAACACCATTTGTCTTCGTGGAACAGAAGCGGACTAATGCAGTGTTACCGGACGCTCCTATGTACTTCCGTGAAATTAGATTTCAATCTAGATAGTCATTTTTGTTGATAAGATTTCGTTGGATATCAAAATTGGTACGTCTGTTTTTTGCAAGTGAGTTTTCATAACCAAAATGCGTTTGTCTGGAATTGTAAAAGAAAAGTCTGAACATAAGTAATATGTAAAAGTTAATAACAACATTTGAATTACCTACTGCACACGAAGATTTCATTTGATATATGAAACGTGAGCAAACCGAACATTTTTCATATAACGATCATGTTTGTGACATGAAAAAGACAGGAGCTTCTAGTCTTCAAAAGAAAAAGACGCTTAGCTTTCTTTCTTGGAAAACTTTAACGTAATCTTTTAATTTGTTTTCCCTTCACATAATCTTGTCTTAAATTCCTGAGTTTGCTTAAAATTTATAAATTGAAAATTTATTACTATCGTCGACTTCAGACGTCTAAGTCTCAATCTCAACCATATTGGATCGAAGTGCCTTCTCCAATTCACCAAATGTATTTGGGTCTGATTGAACTAAATGTTTGCCAATAGTCTGGCTGCATTCGTCTGCAGGATTTGGCGAACCACTAAAAGCTTTGTTAAAATTTGGTTTGAATTTAACAGTAGCCAAATTTGTGTTTGCAAAAGTAGACAAAGATTAAAAGGAATATTTGAATGAATAAAATAAGATTGAGCTAGAGACGGTGGACTGTGTAATTAAATAATTACCTTAGTGTCCATACTACTAATTTTTGAACAACATTCGCATTCGCCTGTCAGTCGCAAACTGTCAAAAAAGCAATTGCAACTGAGATGCAAATGTTGCTTAAGAATAATAATAGGATTAGCCCTCTTATGACTAGCACAGACATACTATAAATGGGTCGAGATTTATTCAAGTGACTGGTAATTTTATTAACAGAAAAACTTAAAGATTCAAACCTAGTCAGACTTCGGTCAACAAAGAAAATTAATTAACGATAGATCTCGTAAAATTGCAAGCTGCATAGTGTTATTAAGACCAGACTATTTTTGTCTGGAAAGATTTACTGCATGAATAAAATCACATTACCAAACGCAGTGACATGAACGACATTCACATGCATGTAGATAAAAAGGTTGCCATAACATTATGTTGATGACATAACTTCTATTCTTTTAGTGCAAGCTGCATTCCCTAATCATCATCATTTCAGCCAAATTATGTCCACAGCTGGACATAAGCCTCCCCACAGTTGCCACAGTTGCAACATCGACCGATTCATCCAGTAAATGCTCGCGGACGTCAACAGATTATCGGTCCACCTTGCTGGGCCTTCCAAAGCTACGTCACCGAACCAGTTGATTCAGTTCGAACCGGACCCGTGGCCACTACAGACCTTTTCGGCCCATCAACTATCTGTTCTGCGAGCATTCGCTTATAATAATTTTGTTATCAAACACTTCAGTATTGACCGTTACAGTGAATGGAAACTCCAGTTCATAAATTTATTCCACAAAGTTGTTGTTTTCGTTGGGTTTTGGTTCAAAATCAATTTTGCCACAAGCGTATGCAATATTGTTCAGTAGAACTTCAAGTTTTCATACAAAACATCGAGTTTAAATCTATTTAAATTTGCGTACACCACGTTTAGTGTTTCCCTGGGTATTTGCACGAGTAACGAGTTTGACGTCATTTACTTGTTTCTGAAAACTTCTCTGTAACTACGAGAGTTTCCAGGGTACGTATGACCTAATTTCTGACTAACTACTATGACATTTTCCACACCTGCTTTATGTAGTTGTTTTGCTATTGTTTTAGGCCAAAATAATTTATTTAATAGACAAAAGAATACACTTAGGTAACGTATTTTTAAATGCCTAAGAACCTACATTATACGAATAATAAATGATGTACAGTCGCCAGCACATCAAACTACAACAATCTGTCAAATTTCTTTAATAAATTTTCAACTTTATCGCTATAGCATTAGGTTCAAGGTTGATTGGGAAAATTTGACAGTTTCGGGTAGCTTGATGTGCTGGCGTCTCGCGTCTGTACAAGCGTATATTAAAAGGACAGGGAAGGATTGAAAGCCTTTCTTGTTCTTTCAATATACGCTTGTTGTCAATTTTTTTTAATGAATTAAGCATCAAAGAATTCGTCAACATTACTGTTCATGGGAAAAGTGTCCAACTCTATCAGGTAGAATGTCAAAGCCGATTCTTTGACCGAAGAAAAGACCACTCTCAGGTCACTTGAAGAGTCGACTAATCGTTTTCTGATGTCCCGAAAAACTCGATTAGCACTAAATTAAAACAGAAGTTAGAGACCGTACTATTTCTTTAACTATACAATTAAACAAGACCGTACTATTACTACTAACAAAATCTTGTATTAACATTTACATTACATTTTGTTTTCAAAGGTTGGGCCTCCTCAACCTTTGAGTTTCTCGATTGTAACTATGGAAATAATACCTCCTTATACAGGTTGTTCAGTATTGAACAACATGATATTAAAACTACGTCTCCACCCAAATATTAATATTTGATAGCGAGTCAACCCTAAACTTCACCTTCAAAAAACAGCTCTAATGGACGGTGACAAAGATCAAAGTGGCTTGGGGAGTTTCCAAAAATCTGGCATCTATTTCATGGAGTGCCATATAATCGGATGGCAGGAAGGCAATATTACTTATCGGGGCATGTTTAGTACCACTCACCTGTACGGTAAAGTAGGGATGTGCGGATCCGAAATGTTTATCGATAGTGCTATCTATCTTGTCTTTGAGCTCAATTTCTCTTGCAGGTTGTATGCAAGCGGTTCAAGTACTAAATCTGTTAGTGTCAACGGTACCGTTGCTAAATATGTTAGTGTCACAGCTTCGATGCATAAGGAACGCTGTTGTTTCTCTCACGTTCTGTTTTCGAGTTGATACAATTCAGAAACTGTTCCAACTATTATAGCCGAAACAAAGCAGAAATACGTAATTGGATTCGCAACAGTATGGCGTCCAAAGTAGTGGAACAATAAATACATTTTAAATATTAAAATAATATACAATTTAACTTTTTATTAAATCGAAAAGTCTTTTTGGGTGAATTTTGTAAATTCACATTAAACTTTAATTGGTCCGGTAGATTCACATTTTATTCATATTAAATGTGATATGGTTATTTACTGTAACTAGGTAATTATACTTTATTATTTTATTCAAAAACTTGCTTGTTCTAGCCGCGGGTTCGCCTGCGTGATAGTCGGAAATAATTTAAAAAAAACATACGTTAACGTAACCTAAATCCATTTAGCCGTGAAGACGTGAAAAGGTACTCACCTACACGCGGCTTCGCCCGCATTGAGTTCTGAAGTTATACCACGGGAACGCACAACCATTACAGGATAAAAAATATCCTATATTCTAATCCAGGTCATGGTCTACCTATATGATAAATTTCATCCAAATTCGTTCAGCCGTTTTAGCGTGAAAGCGTAACATACAAACAAACTCACTTTCGTATTTTTAATATTAGTTTGGATATTTTAATTATCTACTTTTAGGTACCGTATAGTGTCGGACGTGTTCTGTATGGTGTCGGACGTAAAAGAATAGCACCATCCCATCGCTTCCCGTGGGTGTCGTAAGAGGCGACTAAGGGACTCACCAGAGAATGGGCAGCAGCATTCTCTGTAGGTACATTGCTACAGCTACACTGCGACCGCCAACCCGCCTGCCAAGCGTGGCGATTATGGCAAACCATGACCATTTGGGGGAGGCCTATGTCCAGCAGTGGACGTCTTTTGGCTGATATGATGATGATGACCTACTTTAAGCATGGTATGGAAGAAGAAACAACTCCTATACTAAGCAATATTGTGTTCATAGAGAAGCGTCATGAGTAATGAACTCTGAATCACACCGACACAACAAGCAAACACTGATTGAACAGAACTAACATAATAGACAGACTAATTCGCCAGGTCACATACTAATCAAGCCAATACACCAAGCGATCCATCCATTGTTGCATCGTAAACAATGCCTTTACATAAACCAAAGGTACACGTTTTTATCAAAGAACCTATAAATATTCGCAAAAAGCCAACATGAGAGGTATCCGTGACAATGTTACTTTGTTACCTCAATTTCCGTGTACACCATCAGAAATATACGTTACAAAAAGGCAACAGACTGACCAATTTTTTTTTATTAAATCTGCAACGTGTAACAGAATAAACGCAATACCTCATACGGGGTCATTGTGAACAATTTTTACTGGGGCCAACAAAATCAGCTGTTCAGTACATTTTGTCGAGTAATGCGCACAAAAATGTATGAGGCAGTCGATTTTTACAGTAAAAGTTGCTCACAATGACCCACACTGTTTCTCTTGAAAGCCAGAATCAACATTGACAACCACCAGAAAATCGCCAAGTCTATGAAGTTTGACGAGTCTCGGAGAGGCGATTCAACTGTCTTGGATCCCGCAACAACATTAATAAGAAAGGAACAGCGGAGGAGTAGGAAAAGATTCGGAAAATTCCGATGGTATACAAAATCATCGACATATGTTCGTGCATCACTTTGATCGGAGTAAGCGGATGCGTCCCTAACATGATTAGCTATGTAACTGCGTCCCCCGCTCCGATGCGTACGAACATCGTTGATTTTATACGTATTAGTAACTGTTGATTAGTTTTTCATTGAACTCAGGTTGATTAAAGTGTTACTGAGGTTCCGTATGGTGTCAGACGTAAAAGAATAGTACCATCACATCACTTCTCGTGGGTGTCGTAAGAGGCGACTAAGGGACTCACCAGAGAATGGGCAGCAGCATTCTCTGAAGGTACATTGCAACAGCTCACTGCGATCACCAACCCACCTGCCAAGCGTGGCCATTATGGCAACGCCCCCTCTATACATGGGGGAAGCCCATGTCCAGCGGTGGACGTCTTTCGGCTGATTTGATGATGATGATGTAAATAGCCACGGATAGAAGAAGATCCCGGAGCGGATACGTTACTTCTATTCCACGTAACAAAATGTGTCATACAGTAGTGTTAGTAGGTATGTACTTATTCATTCACCATCCCACAAATGTTACTGAGAAGATAATTACTTCTTGGGACTCTGGGATCTTAAACTAAGAAGGATTTTATCATTTTAAGGTCAAATTATACATTTATTTTTGCTAAATGCTTCTGTCTCGCCTACTCCAATCACTTATACTAAGTACAACGTGAATAGAATTCTTAGTACTGTGTTATAAAGATGGTTGGAAGAAAACATTGATTTTACCCAAAAATAGTAACGTCTAACAAGGTTTTTTATCTATTATGCTTCTTCAGTAAAAATTTCTTCCTTTCATCGTTTATAACAATATCAATTAGTGTTTTCTTTTCCTTTGAATATAATAATATCTTCATTTAAAATTAGAGTCTTCTCTATAAATAACCGTACTTACATTCTTTAGAAAACCGCGGAAGATGTTCTCACAAAATCCTGAACGAGTGTTTGAAACATCTTTAAGAAATATTACGGAAACGAATCCCATTGTTACTTCCCTTTTACTGAAACAGACCTTTTCAATACAATTACCGTCCATCAGGCCATCATAATTGTTTATTACAGGCCCATAATCGATGTTCCAAATTAGCTTCGTCTAAGGAAAAATTCTTTCTTCAAAAATTCCCCTCGTTGTCCCAAAAGGGGCTTGAGCGACCAATCCATTAGATATCTTCCTTATCAAGTCATAAATTCTTCCAGCTATCAATGCTGGTTGTCAGCTCAGTAATATATCGATTCGATCGCTATACATAGATACGGGATTTCGGATGATAATAAATTACCACGCGAAATGGTCACTGCAAGTTTATTCGTCAAATGCTGATGTATTTATTGGTTTCATGTGAATTTGTAGATGCACAGCGAAAATAATTTACTTACACGAGTTGTTATAATCGGATTAGTAACTGGGATTGTTATTGTAAAGTTAATTAATGGGATTGGACTGAATAATCTGTGTTGCTGTGTGATGGTTGACTATAATCTTATATGATCAATTATTATCAATTAGTTAATAGGCATAGTAATCTACGATTATGTTTATTTAAACTCTATGTACAATAGTGGTAGGTACATGGGCGGACTTAATGCAACAAGGCATTCTCTATCAGTCAACCTTTGGGTTAAAAAAGACTACACTGTGCTAAGTGCTATTATGCTCTGAATTTTATCTGGAAATATATTATGTGTTGATTCTTTCATAAAGAAAAATATCTCTTGAAAACAAAGATATTAAGCCCGCCGTTGTAGTAGTAGAAGTTCAAAATATCTAAATTGTTTATTCTACCAAAAACTGCATTAAATAAAAACGAAATTTTTGGGTTGTTTTTTGTTGTTATTCCCCGACCAATGGAGTTGTTACGAGAAAAATCTATACACAAAAAAAATAAAAAATCAGAAGTCAACCCGATGAAAAAGCACATTAATTCCTCTCATCAAGCAATCTACAAAATTTGCTGTAAGTACCTATATAACAAGCCCAATCATAACAAACTTCCCATAGGTCGTAAACTCCAAAGAATAACAAAACATACCCCGGAACCAGCAGAATATTCGACTGCACCAGATCAGACTGGTAACTTTAAGCAAATGTTGGTGGTATTCATGAAGGAAACGACCCCTGACATTAATTCACTAATTAACATTCTGGCTTCCAACACAATAGGATACGGGATTTCCTACCAACTTCCTCGAAATCTCGACGATATTGTTATTAGGAACTGTGTTCCTATTAATTTTCGTGTTACCTACGTAATTAGGAATTGCTATGTTATATCTTTTCCCATTTATTGGGGATACAGATATAAGGATCAGTTTAACGGTTATTTGAAAATTGTGTTGAGAAGGAATTTATTGGATTAATTTTCAGGGATTTTTGAGGGTTAAGAACCCAGTATTATTATAATTTGAAGGAATTTTGACTTTTATGACTTGATAAGGAGCTGTAATGAAGAAAAGCATTCTTTGCATTTTAAAATCTGTTATGGTCGAATAATTTGCAAGCTTAAAGCTTAGTTTTGTCAACTTTTTTCTTTAGCTCAACCAGAATTGGCATAATATTCTCGGTTCATATAACTCAGAACTGCCTGCCTTGAGGTGTAACAGTCGCAAGCGTTATGCTAAGCAAGTGGTTCTGGGTTTGTTTCCCGGGTCAGCCAAAGTGATATTGGGTTTTTTCATCTGGAATTTCGCATTAACAGCTCATAGTGTTTTTGGTTCCGATTGATTGGGGAAAACTGGAGTGATGTTTGGTTACGATACTCATATGGATAGAAACGTATTTTTTCTTTTTTAAGGGTTCGTTTTGTTATTCAGATGTACGGTATCCTAATATGATTCGTTTGGAAACCTTTGCGCGCAAGTCCGGTTGCACTTGGCCGGTTATTTAAGAAAATATTTTCAATGACGTGCGTTAAATTATATGTTACATGGTACTGCTAACATATACTACACTAGCTGTGCCCGCGACTTCGTTCGCGCGTGCACTTCGTATTAAGCAAGATTAAGTATATATGTACATAAGTACACAAACTCAATGTAGGTATGTATGTAGGTACTCATCATGATTATGACATGACTTACAAAATTACGAAGAACGAACGAACGTTAACACTTAAAAAATTTCTTCGTGAACAATATTACTTGTTATGTAATATTCATCAGTAAGTAAAAACAGGCTTTGCACGCTGCTTTCTCGCGATCAAGCGACATACAGCTGACCGTGCGAGAAACAGGACTTCCGCAGATCCACAACAACACGACTCACTAGTTTGTCCCTGAGCTTTATCGTCATGCCAAAACTATCAGAAGAGAAGTCTCCGCAGAGGACACGGTGGAGCATACGGTGGAGGTCTGTCCTGCTTGGGCGGAGCATTACCATGTACTCGTCGAGGCGATCGGCCGCGGCGACCTCTCGCTACCGGGCCTGGTTCACTCCATGGTCCGCAGCGAGGAGGCATGGGAAGCCGCCACCTCCTTCTGCAAAGCAGTAATGCTAGTGGAGCCTCCTTCATTTCAGGCGGTCCGCGTGAGGGAGAAGCAAGCCTCACGCTTCGGGGTCTACTCTCTAAGCTCGCAGTCTGTAGTTTCGTAGTGTTGGGCGTTTCCTACTCCGTATCACCTACGGACTTACGATTAGTCCCGAACCCAAACTAAGAATTAATGACAGCACGATTTCACAGTTATTCCCAGTTCCCTTTAGCCGCCGAAAAAGACGCCCCAGGCGTCGGGAGCCGCAGGCCAATTCCCAGCTACCGTAAGCGCGGGCCTGCATACGGCGAGCGTTGGTTGGCTCGCTGTCCGAACACAACCAGGCCCGGGGACGGAGCGTCCTAGCTAGGGTTGCGGAATTTGTTCGAAAGAGTCACCGCCAGCCTCATCCAGGATGAGGCTGGCATAGGAACGTGGGGATTGCATCACGAATTGAGATGCCTATGCTCAGCAGTGGGCGAAGTCGGACTGTGGATTATAATGATGATACATGATGATGCTAAGGTTGTTAACTCGCGATAGAGCTACATAAATTTGTCCATGGGAAAACCAACCAGAAGAAAAGTCAACCCCCGCAGAAGACACGGTGGAGCATACGGTGAAGGTCTTCCCTGCTTGGGCGAAGCACCGCCGTGTCCTCGTCGAGACGATCGGCGGCGGTGACCTCTCGCTACCGGCTCTGGTTACTATGGCCCAGAGCGAGGAGGCATGGGAAGCCGTCACCTCCTTTTGCGAAACAGTAATGCTAGTCAAGGAAGAGGCGGGCCGCGTGAGGTAGAGGCAAACCTCACGCCTCAGCCGCCGCAACAGAAGAAGACGCCTCGGGCGTCAGGAGTCGCAGGGCGATTCTCGGCCACCGTAGGCGCGCGCCTGCGGACGGCGAGCGTTGGGTGGCTCACTGTCCTTTAACAACCAAGCCCGGGTCGACGGAGCGTTGTATTCTCTGCGCGCCAGAGCGAAAGAAATCATTTGATGATTTCCCATCAATAAAAAAACCCCGCAATGGATAGAGTGGAGTAGAGTAGAGACTCCATTGTGCGTAGGTGTCTTGGCTTAGTTTGCAAGCCTAGCTCCGTCCAAATGTACAGAAGCCACCAGGGTGCACTACAGGTTGAGTGGAGAGACGACTGATAATACTCAACCCGCAAAAGAGTGATAATCTGAGATTAAAGTCAGCTCAATCACTTAGCACTCACAAACCTATATTTACCACCTGTATATGTACAATAAGGATTGCATTAAATGATTTGAATTGATTTAAAACCTGCAGACTTCACCGTTTCGAGGATTTTTTTACGTCGGGAAGCCACGACAATGACCTGTAATAATCCCTAATATTACTGGAGTAATTGTTAAGCTTAGTCGTTTTATTAGTCGCGTGTATAGATAGACATATCATTGCCATTTTTCACTGCAATCTGTAACCCGTGACCATTTGTTGTCATGAAGTTCAGTTGTTCTCTGGTGAATTCATGTGCAAAACTGTGAGAAAGAAATAAAGAAGGAAGGAGGAGTGGGTACGGGTCCAGCACTACCATCTCGGAACCTCTCTTCGCGAGTTCTTCTATGTCGTCATTGCCTAGGGATCCACAGTTCCCCTTGTTGCTCTGGAGTGTGAAACCCGTACCGATAATTTCTGGCCCTGGGCTGGTCACGACGAATCACCGGCTCACTGGGAATGGAACAGTTTTGTTTCAAAATAAACAGAAAATAATTGAAACGAGGGATCCTAGGAAATAAATCCAAGAGGTGAAAGGCTCGTCGAGTCGAAGCTCCAAAGTCTTAAGCATCGATGCCGAGTTGCTAGTATGTCGGTTTTCTATCGGTTGCATTTTGGGGAGTATGCGATGGAATTGCATAGTTTAATTCCGCCATTGACTTTGAGCCAGGGAGTGGAAATCCCTGACTGAGTCCGTGTTTCCTGATAGCTACAGCCTGGGAGACTTGTCAAGAGTGAGTAGGTATCAAAAGAATCATTAACTAAAAAATATTTTTTGGTGTAATTTTCATGCTGTCGATAGTAAGTACAATTTCGCTCAACAGATGGCGTTGCGATTACCATTTAGATACTTACCCGTACTTACTATGCATGTAGATAATAAGTTGATTTCTTCTAGATTGCCACAATTCCTATCAGGTTTATGTGTAAATGTTATCTACATTAGTTTTGTATTTTTAACGTGATGCGAACAAAACAGAATAGGTCCATATAAACAGAAAATAGGTTATTTGATAAAAAATATGCAAAGTACAGCAATAACATATTATTAACATTTGAAAATATTAGGTTTGGTAGGAATAAAAAAATAAGGAAATAAATAAGATAAAAATAATCCAAAAATAATTACAACTTTTGTGGGATTTGATCCCACACCAAGACTTTCGAGAGGCAGGCTTTAAACCAACGGACTATGAGATCTGCTGACAATTGATTAAAATAGCCGATAGCTTAGCTCCCTGAAAGGGTTCCACATCAGGTGCTCCAGAACTTCATTTTTTTTATGTCGTCAGAAAGTACTCATCATGTTGACCAACTATTCCTAAAGCGGTATATTAATATCTCTTATAGATTAGCCGGGCTGCTAAGGTTCCACGTCAGGTATTCAGAACTTCAAAATAAATTATAGCCTATATGTTGGCGAGGACTAATAGCTATACAACAAAAAAAGTTTCATCAAAATCCGTCCAGTGGTTTTTGCGTGAAAGATTAACAACAGACAGACAGACAAAAAAAAAAAAAACATATTTTTGGCTTGTACTGTTTATATGAAGCACCCCTGGAATATTTTTTTTTATTTTCATTCAATGTACAGAATTGACGTCTTCTACAGTTTTATTATATGTATAGATAGTGTTAATATTGAATCTAATCCTTAATTACTCTGCGTTAATTTAATGGTTTGCTGTCCATAGATTAGTGGGACATTCCGTTTACACTTAGCTTAACCGCAAATTGGTTGTACATGTAACATGGGATTATATATTCACATAGGCTTATCTTAGTAAACCACAGAAATGATGTAATGTCCACTTAAACCTTAAGTCCACTGAATTAGATTGAGTATTGCAACAGTGTTAGAGGAGCACGTGGGTAAATAATAACAGCGGCACGGGTCGATCTTCGGAGTTAAGTAACGCTTGCCGAAATCGGTCTGAGGATGGGTGACGACCTTCAACAGAGGCCCTAGACAGTTTACCATGAATGCGACTGTCGAAATGCCAAAATGTAGGAACTTGATCACGTGGCATTTCGATAGCATCTATCAATCCCATACATTTTTGACGTAATGACAATCGCCTACGCCACGCCACCGGCCACCGGGGGGGGGACCTTTGCTCCCCCATAGATACTTTATAGTTCCAGTTTTTAGCTATATCTTATAGTCCGTTGTTTGTTTTTAAACATGGGCAATACAGTTTCAGTGGATCTTTCTTTTATTTAAATCTTTTTCTAGATTTCGGTAACTGATAGCTACAACCTGTGAGTCTTTGAGTCAAGAGTGAATAGATTACTTCTAGGCAAGCGTGCTCCATCTTTGACTACATCATCGCTTACCATCAGGTGAGAAAGTGGTCAAACGCGTGCCCACAATTATTAAAAAAATACACTGAAATTGTCAGTACAGACAACTAACATACCAAACTACAGATTGAAATTTTCACAGAAGCGCTTAATTTCAAGGTACGAACTTGTATCCTCATATTTGAGAAAAGGGTTTAACTTCAAGATCATATCAATGCAGTGTAAAGTAAATTGTTTACTTACTATTAAACTCTCTAAACAAAATAAAGCTACCTGTTCAACGTACATGCACACTGAATAAATAAATAGATGTACCTAACAACTATTTTCCGACCGGGAAGTTTACCCCATGATACCGACCCAAGAAGTGAAAGTCAACCTTGCATTTAAAGAGACAAAGTTCAAAATATAGTGGCCGTATGAACTGTTACTATTAACCGTGGAAACTGTGACTAACATATCTCTATAAACCCTTACGATGTTTGATTAGCTCAATACTCTATGTTTGTGTTTGTTCTGTCCACATAGTGTGAGGGAGACAGCTGATATTAGTTGTAAACACCACCTACTGTAATTAAACAACAATTTCAACCCTCTACTCATGAATTTAAGGTTGTGTTTCAAATGTGTGAGCGCGACGGTTAAAAGCTAGACAGAAAATTGCCTGACTGACGTGATTGTTGATTTTAAACAAAAACATTATTATTCGTGAATTTGAAATGTTTAAATACAGAATAGTTTTATTTTATTGTTTCATTTATTGCATTTTCATAGATTTATGTTCAGATAGTTAATTAATAAATAAATACTTAATCTATGACCAACTTAAACTTAACAACTTAATCTTACTGATTTATGGTTTTATATTGAGACTAGCGAACCCGCGCGAATTCGTCTGCGTCACATTTTTCATTAATGCCTCCATCCTATTGGTCGTAGCATGATGTTATATATCCTTATAACCTTCCTCTATAAATGGGCTATCCAAAACTAAAATAGTTTTTCAATACGAACCAGTAGTTCCTGAGGTTCATGAGAGCGCGTTGAACCAAACAAACAAACAAACTCTTCAGATTTATAATATTATGTATTATCTTTTGCCCGCAACTTTGTACGCGTATATCCCGTTTTTTCACATTGGCTAGTAAGATTTTTTTTTATTCCCGTATAGCCTATAACCTTCCTCATGAACGTGGCTATTATATGCAAAAAGAATTTTCGATATCCGACTGGGAGTTCCAGGGATTAGCGCGTTCAAACAAACAAACTCTACAGCTTTATAAGATAAGATATAAGATAGATATATATAAAAGATAGTATTGTTGAAATATAGTTATTATTGTTCTATTCATTTGTAATAATTAATATAAACATACTGAAAATTCTTGAGAAGGCAGTATTAAAATTCTCTGAACAATATTATAATACAATGTTGCCACTATGGGGTCCTAATCAGCTGGATAAGCGCTTTAATCACCATTGGGGTCCAGTAAAGTTTTGTGAATATCACATGGCTTTGCATTTTTAAGTCTAAGACATTACTTACGGTTGCATTAAGAGAATGTATACCTACCTTTGTTGCAATGGCTGTTGACTGTTATTTTTACTTATTTCATTTGGCCAAAAATACGGTATAAAAATTCCGAAAAAACGCCTTAGCTACACACAAACAAACCGACCAATCTTAAACACTTTTGACCTCAGTTAACTAAATAACCCTATTACTTCCTCCAGGCTATTACTACGCGCAGAAAACTTCGACCACTCCTAAGAAACTGTACTAGAACAAACAAGAGTTTATAACTTCATACGCACGGCCATATACGGATCGGGCAAAGGCTAATTGGGGTTCGTTAGGCACCGATTGTTTGTTCCATCGTCTATGGACATAGAGTAGATAAAAACAGTAGGTTGACTTCAGGCAACGTTCCAATCAAACCCGATCGCGTCGCCGCACTGACAGAGGGCGCTGTTCGATTTTGTCGAACATGACATTTTGTTGGAAAGAGTCACCGTGGCCCTGAAACGCAAAGGCCATAAGGAGGAACACGGATGAGATTTAGTCAGTTAGAGACTGACACTCTCTTCCGCTCCACCCAGAGCGTAAAAAGTCATTTGATGATTTCCCATCCGTCCAAAAATCGATGATCGCTTGGTCAACGTTTCCTACAATAAGCTAAACCATACAGGCGCATACACACATAGACAAGTACTTACGATAATCTCCCACAAATGCCAGTCACAAGTGCAATTGCCCTCTTCGTAGTACGGCGTGTGTAAGTGTGCTTGCGTTTCTGTTAGTGGTTGCCAACCTTATCATCATCCATCTAGCCTTTTTCCTAACTTCAACAAGTATGTTGCGATTGGCTGCCAGGCTAACCGAATGCATCAGAAACAGTATTATACATTGAGCTGACATGGAACTGCGTTGCAAACTATTTACTGTTTACCTATTTTCCTACCCTCTGTTTCCAAAATCCTGTATTCAAAGCGACCCGTCACAGACAATGCCGTGCAAATAATGAAAAAATAGGAACAACACAATTTCAATGTACCATCGACATGAAGAAGAACAAGGAGAGAATACCTACCTGCTGACCTTCAGATCCCACCTTACTACTGGGTAAAACCGACCTTCTGTGCCTACCTATACTGTGGCTATGGACTTTGGATATCGGGAGAGAGGTGAATGTAAACATGAGGAATAGATTTATACGGTAATTGATGTAACAAGGCTTCTTAGGGTTGCGTTATTTATTGATGTCGTTACTGACTACAAGAATTGGGGGTTCGATAGGATTTAGTGATTACTGCAGACCAGCAATGACCCAAGCATTTTTGTCCTCAATGTATTTCTCCTATTTATAATATGCTCCTGCATAGTGTCCGTTTTATTCATGTTTTGAATTATATTTTATATATTAAAATATGTTATACTGTATCCATGAAAGATTAGGCTATTTAAGCTAGTTTGAAACCTGTTTGAACTAATTGTTCCCTATTTCTAGTGACAATTACTACACAAAATGGTCAGTATTTAAAATCTATTCCATAGTACTTACAGAAAAGATCTAATTACCAAATTCATAAACTACATAAACCCATCAAATATTGACACAGCCCATTCAAGTTATCAGGTAGACAGAATACCCAAGGAGATGCATGAGTTTGCAGTCTAGCAAACTCCGTTCCGGACGTTTGATTGGTCCCCACGAGATACAGACATTTTAGTCTCTGTGGACCATCGTATAGGGTTAGTCTTAAGACCAGTTCCCAGACTTGTTAGACGAAGTAATTAATTAGATTATGCCAGGAATATGGTGAAAACTTAATGCAGTAGCTATAGAAGTTGAAGTTGTGTATTTTGAGGATGTTTAATTTGGCATTAAATAAATAGTTTTGGTTGAAACTTGGTAGTTTTAGTAGGTTGGGTTGTACCGAAAATATGCTTTGAAGGAAAAAGTTTGGAACTGTGAGGAGAGTTTTGCATGGAATTAGTTAAGAACACAAGGTTATTCAAAAATCTCCTCACTTGAACTTAAGACTCCACAAATTCCGAAAACGAAAGCACTGCAGGGCCTAAACCATCAACTCTTAAAGCAGTATTACTTTAATATTACTTCCAGTGGGAAAGAGACGGTGCTATACGTCCTGTATAGCTCCGTCTCTTTCCAACTGGAAGTAATATTGAAGTAATACTGCTTTAAGAGTTGGTGGTTAGGCCCCAGAACTGTGCTCAGTGCTGTCAGTGAAATATGAATATCCAGAAGGTCGTTGCATTTTATGGGTCTTCAAAAACTTATCTGGTGTGACTTTCAACGGCACTGAACTATGTAACCCACCTACGTCACCATCCATAATAATGCGTCCTTGCCACATAGAAGGTTGCAGTAGAAAATTAAAATGTGTAAGACATAGACAAGGCACATTCCACTATTTGATCAGTTTCCATATTACTTTGTTAATATAACACTAAGAGATAAAATAAATAGGATTTACAGAATTTAGTTTTATATTAAATAACCATCCTCATTTATTATTTCAATTACTTACACATGAAAACCACTCGACTTAATTAAAATTGATAACAAAACATATCTTATAATCACATCTCAGAGCAATCTTTCTCTAGATTCACTAAGTTAGGTACTAACATGTAACAGAGCCTAAAATGTTCACGAAATTCGGTAATGTAATCTTTTTCAAATAGAGTTACGTATTATGCATTTCACTGAGAATCACTAGAGGTGCCCGTCTGCGTCCTACGTCTGACTTTCTTTATACCGATAGTTTCTTAAAATTTCTTAGGTAAATGCCTTAATGCCATTTTACTTTAACATTTGTAGCTTTCTAAAGCTTATCATAGGGCATTTATTTTTGTGCTCACATAATGTTGCCAAAAAAATTGATCACAAATATTAAACCAATCAAAGTTCATCTCAGAAATTTCAAAATAACTGAGTTTAATTTTATTCAATTATTAACAAATCATTCTCGATCTTGTAAATCAACGACAAAAACGATTTTGTGATCTGATTCAATATTCTAAATATAATTTTCCAGATACTGCCAATTATTTTCATATTCAGTAATCATTTCAATTCAGCTGTTCATTACTTCATCAATATCGTAGACAAAATAATAATCTTCAACTGACTTTGAGATATTTCCAGTTCAATAGAGACCGAACTTGATAAACAATCGCGTTTCTTAAAAGTTTTGTTATTTCCATGAGTATACCAATATTTTCCAATATTCGTTGAAATTATCCAACTCAAAAATCATCATGAATAAATGAAATTATCATGAATTTTAATCTGTCTACAAAAACAATATTTTGTAATAATACCTAACTCCATAATTTTTGTTATTTCACAAAACATCACATACATCGTTCGATAACTACGGTTAACCAGATATAGGTGAATGTCAGTATTTTACACGTAACGACTGCCTATTTGGCCTCCACAACCCAGTAACTGGGTAACACGTTAAGACTGGTGTCTAATTTTCTGACTTCTGGCAATCCGTAACGAGTGTCTGCCTACGAATGGTGGCGGGGACCATCACCGGACACTGCTCGCTCAACAAACATTTCCACATGATAGGTATAACGGACAGTCCTCTGGGCAGAGCCTGCATGGAGGAGGACGAAACGGTATCGCACGTTCTCCTTGAGTGCACAGGCGTTACCGAAATATGGAGGCAAACAATAGGGACACCAAATTCACTCACAGACATCCTGAATACACTGAGTGGGCTGATCTGCTTCTGTAGAGAGGTTGGCTGGTTTGAATGACGGCCGACATGGCTCACACAGAATGGTCCACAGCAGGACTAAGTGCGGAAACCAAATTCCATAGATAGATAGATAGTGTCAAAAATCTACAATGACAGCCGGGACCGACGGCTTAACGTATTTTCCTAAAACGATAACTGCGCAGTATATTTTCAAAATCTGCCACGTCCGAAACAAACTGTTCGTCTGTAACATCTTTACCATCTTCCTGTACTTAGTCTAGGTGCAATGGACCATCATCACCATCTGTTTATCGTGCTAATGCCTCCTACGTGTGAAAAGCTTCACGTTTCGCCGTCTTTCCATCTCTTTGAAGTGCGATAGGCTGCCATAATTGCCAATAGCTGCAGGCAAGTCTTTGGTACAGCGTGACGTAATGTACAAGCGATAACGTGTTTAAATAGAAATGGTCATAATTTTAAATTTACTACCGCTTTTAACGATAGCAGATAAATGATAGAAGAGGCGCATTTTGTAATAAATTTAGACGTTGACTATAAAGATTGTCTTTTAAAATTTAAAATGAAACTCCTAGCGTACAAAATTCAAAAGAACTAGTCAGATGTTATAGCGAAACCAGCTTTATAAGCATAGACAGCTGTTTCCAATACAACCCTGAGCATTTTCAAAATAAAGCAAAGCAAAACACTAATAGTCAATTCACGAGGTAACGTGAAGTGACCTAGACAGAACAGCTTAACGAATGCAGCAGAGAGAGAACAATGAATATTTACGTACAGTCCGAAAAGGGCCAACAATATTTTTGTACCAGACAACTGTCTGAATAAACCAAAAGATACGGACAACAAACAACTATGTCGAAACTCATGTAACCATAAAAAACTTCTCACGTATCCTTGAGGTGTACAAAATATCAAGCTTTTCTCATTTGTAAGTTTCTGTTGTAAGTTCACAACTTGGACCGTGGTTCAAGATTTCTCGACCCACAAAGGCCCAGTTTATGCTCGCTGCTATCTTACGGGAGCTATTTTTAACAGCAGTGCCTCTTATCTTAATAACTCTGTTTAGTTGGTGACTTTTAATCGAGTCCTTTGTTTCCTTTAAAGACAAAGGCGTTGGTTGTTTACAGGAAATGCTTCTGTTATTGTTCATAATAACTGTTTTTATAGCAGTTGCTTCATAAAATATAAATCTGTTTACTGATTTTGAGCATGTTGTCATCTGAGTGAGCATCTTCTTCTTGAATTTTCTTAAGAATATTCTTATCATTGTAATGCAGTCCATTCTACCTTTTATCCTTACTGAGATGTTTTATTCGATTTAAAACAAGGTCTATAGTTGGAGCGCTGTGGCACTAATTAAATAATTCAGGTTGATTTCACCATTTGATTTCAGGTGACTCTGAATAAAACTGATTTTATGCCTGTAAAATATTGAATTTAATTAATTCGCTAAAAAGTTCTGGAGTGGCGAACGCATACCGGAAGACGCAGCGTTTGAAGGCCTCCTACAAGGTGGACCGATGATGAGGACTGGTTGTTGTAGCGACACTTGGAGGAGGCCTATGTTCAGCAGTGAACGTCTTTCGGCTGATAATGATGATGATGATGCTTATAAGTTTAAATTCATACTTGGATGGGTGCATTCGATTAAGAATAAAAAAAAAGTGTTATTTAAACAAACCTCAAACTTAATCAAACATCAAAAGTACACTCACGTCCAGTAATTCGTTGGACATTGAGTTCGTTAATTCTGCACTGGTTTACGATCGGACATACACTCAGCGTTTCCACCGAACGGGTCGGAGGGCCAATAAATATGACAGACCGGGAAATTGGACAGAATTTCTGCTTATTCGGCATCCGTTCGGAGAACGAGAGAGTGTAGTTATTGGGTACCCGACTGTACCTATTACTGGCGTATGGACGGACTAGTTATGATGAAAGGATTCGTGTCTGCGAATTTTAGTTTCGGATATTGGTAAGAGTAAAATAAATGTCGTGGTTTGAGTGGGTTTTTGTTCTGTGTGTGTGTTCTGTTCGGAGAGATTACCAATTAGTTTCGTTTGCTTGAGCAAAATATATAGGTAGATATTATTTATTCGATTCGACTATGTCCAGACACGAAAAATCTTCTAATAATGCTAGAACGTCTAGACTACAATCTTACGGAGTTTGCAATTATCCGGTTACCTAAATATGTCGTGACCATTATCAAAAACCTGGCCATTTTATGATGTGGCTGAAAATTTCGTGAAGTGGTAGTCAGCGCCAGCGAAAACTGACAAAATCGTTTAAACATCAACGTTTGATGATAAATCCACGTTTGGTACTATCACGAAATGCCTGGTCACACCATGAAATGACAACTTCAAACCTAATTACGGATTGATCTTCAAGGTTAAGCAACGCTTGCCGAGGTTGGTCTGTGGATGGGTGACCATCTTGACATATCGAGATTCCTTCGTACCTCGCAAAGCACGTTAAGCCGTTGGTCCCGGCTGTCATTTGTAGATCTTTGGCAGTCGTTACGGATTGTCAGAAGCCAGATAATCTGACTCCAGTCTAGCCAAGAAGTATCTTTACCAAGTTAATGGGTTGTGGAGGTCTGGTAGGCAGCCGCTCCGCTTTAAATACTGGTATACAGATGAATCCGGTTCGACTGGGAGCCGACCAATACAGTTGGGAAAAAGCCTAGGAAGATGATGATTATTTACATTTTAGGTATCAAAAAATACAAAAAAAAACATATCGAAATACTATCGTTTTCCAAAATATCTCAGAAATAACCTTACATTCTAAAAATAAACCCATTAGCTCAAAACACACTACTTAATGGCACTGCAATAATTCCGTATCATAAAACACGAGCAGTAACAATTCACCGACAAATTATATCAGCGGAGATAAAAGCGCTATAATTCATACATGTCACATTAAAATAATAATCCCTCGTAAGCACAGGCTTTACATACCTGATTACAATACCCGTACATTCATGTTTCACGATGGAAATTAATTTTGTAGATGGGTAGTAAATTCGTGAATAATACATAAAGTTGGTAGGTACTTGAATGTATTGCGGAATTTGTTCGAAAGAGTCACCGCGGCCCTGGAACGCTAAGGGCATTTGGAGGAACACGGATGGGTTTTAATCAGTAAGAGAGACACACCCTTCCGCTCCACCCAGAGCGGAAAAAGTCATTTGATGATATCTCATTTACAAAAAAGGTACTTGAATGTAATTATAGAAAGGTTTGATATGCCCGTTTCCATTAACACCTAGCGACAGCTAATTGAAAGTATAGTAAGGTTTTGATGCCAATGGGCAAACTTTATCATCGAGGCGAAATAAACGCTCGAGCTAAAGCGAAACCGTTTTGAACACGAGAAACTGGCAATTGTGTTGCAATCACATTTGCTCACGTATATCAATTGGGAACACATTCATTGTGCGTACCGCTAAGGAGTGGAATTCCCTGCCAGAGTCTGTGTTTCCTGATAGCTACAACCTGGGAGTCTTTAAGTCAAGAGTGAATAGGTTACATCTAGGCAAGCGTTCTCCATCTTCGACCACATCATCGCTTACCATCAGGTGAGATAGTGGTCAAGCGCGTGCCTATCAATAATAAAAAAAATCAATAAAGTAACAACCGATCACAAGAAAGTATTGACATACATATACAAAAATCCTGATAGAATAAAACGCAAACCATTTTAACATCTTTATTAAGAAAAGTAAGTAAAGTAATACTAGAACTTAAATATGAATCCCTACAGTTGAATACGATCCCTCACGAATTTATCAATATACCTCCATCATAAAGAAGAAATTTTCTCTTTTACTTTACTTTAGTCTTGTCCCCTTTCGGCTTATCCAAGCTTTGAGCATTTTGTATTTTTAGAAAAACATCCATTTACTGAGGAGAAATGCGACCTAATAGATGAAAATCAGACTTTTCAGAAATGTCTTTTAGTTATTAGTATCTAAAAATAGTTACTTTTTTGAACCGATGTCTTCTATGTGTACTCTTTTTAAGCTCCATTAGCAGGTTGGGAGTGCAGCCATAAACAAAATTATTATGTTGAAGTGTTTTTGTTAAAAATGAATCATTGTTATTAATTGCATAAACTGACGTCTATTTATCGTAATATGAAGTCATCATCATCATCATCATATCAGCCGAAAGACGTCCACTGCTGGACATAGGCCTCCCCCAAGTGTCGCCACAACAACCGGTCCTGTGCGTCTCGCATCCATCGGTTACCCGCGACCCTCACCAGGTCATCGGTCTACCTTGTGGGAGGCCTTCCAACGCTGCGTCTTCCGGTACGCGGTCGCCACTCCAAAACTTTTCGGCCCCATCGACCATCTGTTCTGCGAGCAATGTGCCCTGCCCACTGCCACTTCAATTTGGCGATCCTTCGGGCTATGTCGGTAACCTTGGTTCTGTTGCGGATAACATCATTTCTGATTCGATCACGCAAGGAAACTCCGAGCATTGCCCTCTCCATTGCCCTTTGGGTGACTTTAAGCCTTCTGATGAGGCCCATTGTGAGCGACCACGTTTCGAGTCCATAGGTCATCACTGGCAACACGCACTGGTCATAGACTTTCGTCTATGATGTAGGTACTCTTAAATCAAGAGAGAAACCAAGTCCCAGGTGCTGCTCAATAAAATTACACGAACGAGCCTAGATTTATTTTAATAGTGACGTCATATTTTGTACCTAATGAGAGATATAAATAACTCATGAGAGTTACAAAATCCAGATAAAGCTCCAAAGGTTCATTATTGCAAAGTTATTAATCCCTTGTGAAACAAACAAATGTATCAAAATTCTGTCACTCACTTTCAAATACGTATTTGTTTCATCCGCGCGAAAACGAAATTAAAATTTGACTTGTCATGTAGGTATCGTATTCAAACAAAGCGAACAGATTCTATCAAAAATAAATATGTATAATTTGGGACAGAAACGCAATTACGGCAACCCCAGGTGGCGAGCCGTCTATCCCAATACATACATATTTATCAACACTCCCACAGGGCGGCCACTAGTATTTTATACGCATACCGATACGCATAGTGAATTCGTGAACAAAGCCTTTGGTTGCTCCAACTGAATATTGACACGAGGTTGAAAAACGACCAAAATTTTTGATGGAATTTGGATTTTCATGTTTTCCGTTGAGGCTATGAATCAATAGGACCAGGATGGCGGTGTCATGAATGATCATTTCGGATTACATACACACATAGGTGTAGTATTGTTTGAAACTTTGAAGGGTGAAAAAGTTTATTGTATAACCTTCGGCATGATGCCTGGTGGCAAAATGCTACGCGGAATGCTTGGGGTCCGTCAGACCTGAATTTAAAATTACTATTTCTCGTACTAGTTGTGGCAATTGATGTATCTGTACTTATAGCTATACTAGGGATACATTGTAGAGGTAAAAATGAAAAAAAATTAAGAGTGCACCATATTAACTGAATAAAATAAAAAAATGGGTATTTTGATGAAAACAAAATATTTAATAACTAAACTTTAGGAAATAGAAGGCCTAAGAACTACAGACTATGAATGTACTATGAATAATAATAATAATAAAATAATCAGTCCTTGAAATGGATTAACTGACTCAGACACCACAAAAGTAAAAGATTCATCAATCAAAACATAACTATATTCATAAAAATCATAATAACGCTGTCACAGCTATTGAAAAATTGGTTTCCTTAACGTTATTATTATTCAAAAGAAACTTTTAATGATTCTACTACAAAGACTTTATACACATTATATGTAAAATAAAAACACAGAATCGATCACAAGGGAGATTGTGGGAGCGACAAATGGTTTTAATGAAAGTAACGGAGGGTTCTCAAAACAACCCCATGTCTTTATGCATTTCAATTATATTTCTGAGGTCGCGCCCTGAATATTACTATTTTCTCGTCCCTTTTCAATTATTATTCATTGTTTTTCCACGGTTTTTCTTTTGGTAATTTTGTTTTGATGTTTTTTTTAACACCATGTTGTCACAGACAAAATTGTGATGTCAATTTTGTCTTTTGCCTTGACAGTTTTAGGACTTTGGTTAAACTCTGTCCAAAAACCAAAGAAAGTAGTTTTTTTACTTTTACTTTTAAAACTTGATAGACCATACAATAAAACTGAATTCATTTTTTTATTCGTTTCAAAAACCAAGTTAAACAAGAGTTCTAAGCTACAACAAACGCAATTCCTGCTTTTATTCCCAAGGGAATAAAATCCAAAAGTTAACGAACCTTTTGTATTCTTTGAAGTTTCAACGGTAGGGAGTCCAAGGCAAATGGCTCTTAATGTAACCAATTAAATGTTCCAAAAACCTTTGCTTACTTTCTATTATAATTCTATTATGTGTTCCGTAAACTCGAGAAACAGCAAATGGTTTTCTTCGATATAAATTGTATTTATTAGCAGGTTTAGCTCTACTAGCCTTAAGGACTTTGCTAAAAATGTTTACGTAAAATTTTTTTACGAAGTTGCATTTTCTGGAATTACATTATTATACAGTTGAATTTGTTTACTTGCAAACTCGTTAAAAGTTCATCCATGGAAAATAACAAGCTTATTATTTTACTAAAGAGCAGTGGCACAGATTTCGCCTGGTTGCTTCGGCTTCTGGTAAATTCCATGTGTTTTGTTTAGCGTTGTTCATTTTTTTTTTCAATGTCGTCCACATCCCATGGGGTACACAGCGTTAGAATTCGCAAGCAAACAAGTTTTTTTAGCTTGATAAACACACAGTGGGATGTTGGGTACCACACTTTAAATGGTGTGGACTTCCCAAAATTAACTCCAAATTTGAATTTGCTGCCATTTTGCAGTAAAGGGTTGGCAATTCCAAAAATATTACAGTTTGATAGCTGATAGTTTAGAGATAGTAAAAATGAAGTATCATTCGAGTGAGATGCGGTTTTGTTGAACAATATTTTAAAAACCTTATTTTTAATGGTTTTAACCACCAAAAATAAGGTATCTAACTTAAGTTCAGAAAAACCACAACCACCAGTGCAATGAAGGAGGAGATTCAACGCTGAATCAACGATTCAGCCACATTTATACAAAATGGTAATGAAAAATTTCGATTAAATAGTGAGTATAATGTATGCAAAGCCTTGGAGACTACTTGCCCTTTGTGCTATTCTATACATCACCTTATCCTGTGTACTTTATAATTTATTAAAAGAAAAACTGTGTTTTCTAGTTTAATCAAATCTTGCGTTAATTTTGGGACACCCTATAGATGCATGACGCATAAATACAACACCTCTAAAAACAGCGCAAGCACTATTGGCCGCCATTTCAGAGTGCAGGAAACGACTTCATAGTGTAAATTGATCATAATTTATAGTTTATATCGCTCACAATGGGCCTGATTAGAGGAGATGAGAGGGAAATGCTCGGAGTTTCCTTGCGTGAAAGAATCAGAAATGATGATATCCGTAAGAAAACCAAGGTTACCGACATAGCCCAAAGGATCGTCAAACTGAAGTGGCAGTGGGCAGGGTACATTGCTCGTAAAACAATGTACCCTGATGGTCGATGGGGCCGAAAAGTTCCGGAGCGGTGACCGGGTAGCGACAGACGCAACGTTGGAAAGCCTCTCACAAGGTGGACCGATGACCAGAGGGCTTAGAACGAGTTTTTTAACGCACTCGATCGCGTTAACGTAAACATTCGCTATGTCAAATTGTATAGAAAAAAAAAGGTTTTCCGTGAGTGTCACCAGACGGCGCTTATTCAGTTTTAATACAAGTTGATGTTTACGCTGACGCGATCGAGACAAGGCCACTGGTGAGGTGCCGATGGATGCGCGACGGCCAGAACCGGTTGTTGTGGCGACACTCTTGGGGGAAGGCTAATGTCCAACAGCGGACGTCTTTCAGCTGATATGTTAATGATGATGATGATTGATTATAATTATGTAACCAAGTTAATAAACAAAGACAAAATCATGATTCGTCATGACAAATGCATACCGCAATTAAGGTCTCCTTGTGCCAACTCATTAATACAATTTTCACGTACAATACTTAGACCACCGAACTCTTTGGTGGTTATACTGCTTAGTCACATGTATTAAAGGATGGGGCCCAGACGATCGATTCCATAAGCTTCACGGTGGAGTATACGGACGCATAATTGGTGAGGGCGGGCCTACATAAAGCCTATTCCCCTTCCCCTTGGATCGCGAAAGCGTTTAGACGTGGCTTCCGTATTAAATTTTATTTTATTTTAATTCATTTAACAAATAATTCAAAATAAACATCGTAATATTCAGTCGAAGTACCAGGAGTTCATAAAGTACAAAGCGGCCATCAGTTCGAGTCAAGCGACAGCAACACCAGCGCGGCGGACTGAATGAAGCACACCTACATCAAGGACTACGCAGTGTGACGCAGTTCTACGCACACACCCGCTGTAGAGATCTACAACTTGGACAGATCCCATTCACCCCGACGCTTGCGCATGGTTAGTAGTTACACACATAAACATCGCAAGCATTGTCTACGCGCTTGGGATCACCTTATACTGGACGGAACGAGAGATTGTTGAGATTCATCGATAACCGACCAGCTGAGTTGACCTGCCAAGTTGTCAGCGCTTGCCCACACCATCTAATCTATTCTGCTGCCCTGGTATCTTGCCTTACACTACAAACTTTTGAATAATGTCAGTACGACGTACGCCTCCTCCCCCCTCCCCCGCCCCGCCGTTAAAAGCGGTTACGCCGGCACCGGAGTTAGCGGGTGTTACGTCAGTTGAAGTCATCGCAGACAAAATGAAGTCACCATTACAGCATTACGAATCTGAGCCTGATCTTCACACTCTAGCTAACATTACTGAGAGGAAAAAAAGAAAATATAATGACGAAGGTACGGACTTATTAATAACCATAAAAGAAATGTTTTTCTCCTTCTCCGCCGAGCAGGATAAGAGATTTAATGAGTTAAAGGCGAGTATTGACTTCATGTCTGATAAATATGATGAGTTTATATTAAAAATATCGTCTTTAGAAAAAGAAAGCAAGGCCGACAAGTCAAAAATAAAAGAGTTGGAAGAAAAGCTGGAAAACTTGGAGAGAAAAACGCGTGGTGTGGGTATAGAAATTCGAAATCTACCCAAACATTCCGGCGAGACGAAAGAATCCCTCCAAACCGAAGTTATAAAATTAGGTAAAACTCTTAACGTGGTAATGGATGCTAACTCAATTAAAGAGATCTATAGAACCAAGTCTCAGGACCCCTCAAACCCTGTCGTGGTAGACTTTACCACCGTATTAATGAAGGAGAAGGTTCTTAAGGCGGTTAAAAACTTTAATAAAACTAAGCAAAAAGGAAACAAACTGAATACTACCCATCTTAACCAGGAATATCAACTAAAACCGCTATATGTATCTGAGACATTAACCAGCAAAACCCGGAAACTATTTTATATGGCGAGGCAATTTCAAACAAGTCATGGCTTTAATTTCTGCTGGACATCAAATGGAATTGTGTACCTTAAGCAGCATGAAGGAGCTTCCTATTCTCGAATAAACGACCTCAATGACCTAGAGAACCTAAAGAAAACCATAACAGTATGACTATGTTATGTTGTCTCTATTGGAAAATGTAAACAGCTCACTTTAAGTACGTCTCAACTAATGCTTTGTTTAAACTTAAATATGTCTGACTATAACTCAAAAAATGAACATTATGTAAACATTTATCCCACACTCTTTCACTTTATAATTAAAAGACATTTACTAATACCTTCATATAACTACTTTTCATTATGTTATTACCATACAAATCACATACTACAGTACATTACACATTCACTCTCTACAAATATACACTCTGGGTTCTTTTTTGAATTAACAACTGACTCAAATATACATCTTCTTACTATACACAATCCTGACATAAATATATTTACAAACCATACATATCACATGTACACAATTTATATTATTATTTGCACTGATAAAGTAATATTAATCTTTGTAAGTCTTCTACATCCACTTTATTTAAATATTTCATGGTTATTACACTTTATATCAACCCTAAAATGGCAGTTAAATAAGCTCAGGCCCGATGCTTATAATTTTTTAGATAATCCTTGTCACATATCACTTGTATTACATATACCTAAACGTATACCTATTTTAAATGGACTGACAAATACCGGATCAACTCGTTTGAAAACTTTTTACTTTCTAATTAAACGTGGTGAAATACTTTTCTTAACTTTTATAATTCGATAACTTAAATCATATAACAAATGATATAGACGAAGTCTCTGTATCAAAATCCCTCACATGTGACTTAGAAGAATGTCAGCAACACATTACTCAGGTACCATCCAGTGGTCTTATAATATTAACACAAAACATACGCAGTATCAATTGCAATATAGCTGGCTTTGAAACTTTGTTAAGGAGATTGAACATAGAATGTGATGTTCTGGTACTTACCGAGTGTTGGCTTTTGGGTGCTTCTGTCATTCCACAGCTCGACGGCTATCGCTCTTATACCACTAAAACCCACCTCAGACAAAATGATGGCGTGGTATTATATATAAGTAACTCGCTGAATGTAAATGTTGAGGAACCAGAATTCACAGACGGCAACTGCTTAGTTACAACACTCGACAAACATACCGCAATCATATCTATATACCGGTCTCCTTCTATAAGAAACATTGACAACTTTCTATACTCCCTAGACAATATAATATCCAAACTAAATTCCTTCAAAAACTTAGTGTTAATTGGAGATATTAATATTCCCATTAACTCCTCCAGGCTGGATCTATCGGGTGAAAGATATTTAACCATTGCCGCTTCTCATGGTCTCTTACCTGCACACAATGAAATAACCCGTGCAATCAGCTCCTCATGCCTGGACCACGTGTTCCTTAAGACCCAGTTTACTGCTATGACTATTGTGCCACAATCAACCTTAACAGATCATTTCCCTGTCTTGACCCAATTAAGTCCACAGCGCATCTCTAAACACCCTAGGCAAACGACTAAATCAACTATAACTAGAATAGACACAGAAAACTTGAACAAAGACATTAACAACATAGACATGACCCCCATATACGAATCAAAAGACCCCAATTTTTCCACAAATTACCTTATCACTAATATCCAATCAGCCATAAATAACAACACAAAAACTTTCACTGTGTCGAAGCGCAAAAAAATACTCAAACCATGGATTACGCCTGGCCTTCTCAGATGTATGAAAAACAGGGACTTTCTTCACAAAAAACATAGGACGGCTCCGGATAATATCATTTTAAAAACAACGTATATTAGATACCGCAATTTCTGTACCAAAATCTTAAAGAAAGTAAAAAGAGCATATGAGAAAACTCAATTAGATACTGCAAAGAATAATCCCAAAAAACTCTGGAAGACTATAAAATCAATTACGAGTTGTGTCAAAAACACTGACTATCCAGAGGAATTGTTAAAACTGAGTGACTCCAATAACGCCGCACTTGATATTATTAATGAGCACTTTGTAAAAGTAGGTCAATCGTTGGCAGAAAAGTATCCTCTTAACCCTTCTCCGTCAGCATCTAATAATCGGTCCTCAAGGTTTTCATGCGACTCCCATTCGCGATCATTTGGATGTGAAGAAACGACGGAAGAAGAAGTGACCCGTACAATCCTTACATTAAAATCAAACTGCGCCACAGGTTGTGACAATATCTCATCGAACCTAATAAAAAGTAATATCGAGCTTTTAGTTCCTCCTCTCACGTTTATTTTCAACAGGTGCTTAGAATATGGTGTATTCCCGAAAAATCTCAAACTGTCTGAGGTTCACCCTATTCATAAGGGAGGTGACCGTGATCGTGTTAATAACTACAGGCCGATATCGATCCTACCCTCCTTGTCAAAGGTTTTTGAAAAACTACTAAACAAGAGACTTGTTAGCTACTTGGAGGGCGAGGGCCTACTCTCTTGTACACAGTTTGGCTTTCGGAGGCATAGAAGCACAGATGATGCCATCTTTAAATTAAACAATTGTATAGCTACAAATTTAGATTCTGGAAAGAAATGCCTTGCCATCTTTTTGGATCTGGCCAAAGCATTTGACACGATCTCGGTCCCCATCCTTTTGCGAAAACTCGAGAATTTCGGTATAAGAGGCAATCAACTTAAACTGTTTGAGAGCTATCTGTCGGAAAGATACCAGTGTGTAAAAATAGGAAATTGCACTAGCTCTTATCTTCCTATTACATACGGAGTTCCCCAGGGCAGCATTTTGGGACCTACCCTCTTTCTCGTTTATATAAACGACCTCACGAACCTATCTATACCCCAAGGCGAAATAATCTCTTACGCAGATGACACTGCTCTTATATTCAACGCCGACAATTGGGATGAGGTATTTAACGTTGCACAAAGTGGACTTGATCTCGTAAAGGAATGGCTACAAGATAATTTACTTACACTGAACAGTGATAAAACTAAATACTTGACTTTCAGCATACGAAATTCACCTAACCTGCTTATTACAAAACATTGCCTTATTCCTCACAACTGTCCTGGAATAGATAACTGTAATTGTGTACCTCTAGAACGTGTCAACAATGTGAAATATTTAGGATTAATTATAGACCATAATTTATCCTATAAGGCACATATTAAAGCTTTGTCGGGACGAGTAAGAAAACTAATTTATATCTTCAAAACTTTGCGACAGGTTGCTGATCTCAAATTATTAAAACAAGTTTATTTCTCTCTTTGTCAATCCATTATTAATTACGGCATAATTGTATGGGGAGGAGCTACTAAAACTACTCTAAAAGGCCTTGAGATAGCTCAGCGTGCAATTCTAAAAGTTTACACTTTCCGTCCAATTCGCTTTCCCACAAACATTTTGTACAACTCATGCGAAGTCCTTACAGTGAGACAATTGTTCTTACTCAACATTGTACTAAAACAACATGGTGAACTTATATATGATACTGATCTCACAAAGAAACGCAGAAAACATGACGTTGTGGTCCGCATACATAAACCTAAAACCTCTTTCATAAAGAGATTCTTCGTCTTTCTAGGACCACATGTGTATAATAAAATTAACAAATCCATAAATATCTTTTCCCTTAACAAATTCCATTGTAAAAAGAAGGCATATGAATTTTTAATGAAACTATCATACGAAGACACTGAAAAATTTATTCAAACAATCAGTTAATATTTTTGTTTGTAAATCTATAATATATAAATGTATATTACTCTACTCCTGTCCATTTATCATGTAGACATATGTATACACTTACACTTACACACACAGACACAGACACCCCCACACAGTACACACACACTCACCCTCTCATTCTCACACACAAATCCTCACACACACACAAAAAATTGTTAGTAATTTAAGTTAAGCTTACCTTAATTTCTTAATTCTATTTAATTGTAATGGTCCTAAACTTTTGCTTCTTGCTAATTTAGGTTACCTAGTATATTGTTTCTGAGGGGAAACGGCGCTGTTTAGCTGAGATACAGGCTCACGCCTAGTTCAGCTGCGGATGCTCATTCTCTTATTTATTTAAACTGTAAGCCTAATATTTGTAAGAATGTACTGTACCTACCTACTGTTTTTGAGTAAATAAATATTATTATTATTTATTATTTATTATTTATTATTATTTTATTATTAAATCGAATATTCGGGCCGAGTGCTTCACAATAGACTGGCCGTCTGATTCTGTTGCTAAAGGGCATAATAGGCATATGTTACATACATATGCCTAGTTCGTGGCTGGAATTAAACATCAGATTGTGTAGTATTTTAATATGTACATAGTATAATTTTGCTTCCTCTTCTCTTCTCTTTCTTAGTCCAAAGGAAATTGCACCCTGTGAAAGAAACTGATAAAGCCGTAATTTTTTTTCTTCAGGAATCTGTCTAACATGTGCAGTGTTCAAAATCGATAAACTGATCTCAGTTGATTAATAAACTAGCCCGCGTGTTACGTCGGAAAATATCCCAAGGGATACTTAAAAAGTGGGAAATTATCACAGGATAAAAGAACATTAAACACGTTAAGCAAATTCTCTGTTAATTCAGCAACAAATAACGAGAAAATATTGACATTCGCTTTTAACGAAACTATAAGTCATGTCGACGCTTTTGCTCACGAAAAACTTAAAACTTTTTAGCACAGGATAATGTAGGTCAGCTACATACAACCAGCGAGAATGCACGCACACACAAACACGGATGAGTTTTAGTCAGTAAGAGTCTGACACTCCTTTCCGCTCCACCTTGAGTGGAAGGATTCATTTGTTGATTTCGCATCTTTAATAAAAAAAACCCTCCTCCAAGAGAGCCGTAAAGAGACAAGCACACTTCGCAAACTACGACCACTGTATCCGCCCTTGCTGCCGAGGCCCGTCGCGACGTCCCAACCCTTGCTCGTGTCAGCCCGCGGCACTGAGCCTGTAGTCTTATACCCCACAGAAGGTGCCCTTAGCATGTAGCTGCTTAGTTTGTAAGTTTTTATAAGCCCTTACTGGAGGTTTTAATATAGCGGGTGGAACCAATTGGTTCTAGTATGTTGAAAATTGATTTTTACTTTAAAACCACGGCGTTACGGTTTATTTTCATTTGTTTTTACTTTCTTATATTTTTTTCCCACGGACGATAGAGGGCCGCCACAGGCAAGTCGGGCAACCTCCTAGGTTGACCTACGAGAAGCCACTTTGGAGACTATAGCGATCACTTCACTTGAGTATAGGTATATAGATAACAAGTACAGTGCGCTTTCTGATAGTACATAGGACAGTAAGGTGGTATAGAAGAACAGTTCAGTACAGTCACAAGAATAAACATCTTCACAGCAGAAAATTGCAGTCTTTCAGTACACCTTCTCCACCAATCCCAGCAACAGAAGTGTACCAACCCGGTTCATTAACTCTTTTGATCTTCTACGTGTTAAATCAAACTTCAAAGAAATCTATCGGGAATTTGCTTAAGCGTTCAATCACGTACTGATAACAAATTTAAAATGCCAACGATTTGCTTTTCCTTCACATTTTGAACAACGAAAATTCGGATCGTACCCGTGAGATTGCAGAAGAAGAAGAATGTTTGAAATAAGAAATATTCTCACGTACGTTTTGAGTAAGGAAATACAAAGTTAAATAAGGACGAAAGTTTGGGATTCGTATTTGGAGAAAGGTTTACGTATTTATGACTGAGTTCTTTTTTGCCACATATATGTTTTGTGTTTAGGTGAATATGGTTTTGTGAAGTGAATTGAGTTATGAAAAATTATTGTGACTGAGTTTTGATACTAGGAAATCATTTACATGGTAAGATGGCCATGATTTTTATTTTTGAACATGAATGCTTATTACGACTCTACTTTTAGATATTTATTTAATTGATTTTTAGGCCCATATTCCAAAACGTAGACTCCAACTCAACTCGAACTCCAACTCCATCGGAGCTTGTCATAAATTGAAGTTTTTGCATTTGTTTTCTCATCTCTCGAGTACGAAAACGTCAATTAGACAAACTTTCATTGACATGTTCGTGCTCATGTTGGAGTTGGAGTTCCAGTTGAGTTGGAGTTCACGTTTTGGAATATGGGCATTAGTGTCATCATCATTTATCCTTCAATAATTAAATTATGTATCACATAACATAAAAACGAGGTCAATTATAGAGCTGTACAGGTTGCTAAATACTGATCGAACAAAATGTAAATTGGGTCAATCGACATTATCCATAAAATTTTCGACATTTGACACATAACTGAGAAAACAAACATTATTTTTGAAAATTTAAAACATTTAATCACGATAAATGACTATAATAATATACCCTTTAGATCTTCAAAATTTACCTTAAAAAAGCTTAACAAATAACGTCAAACAATAATCACATTACAGCAGATGAGATTTTAATCTTTTCAAGAACATTACCATTCAAGATTAATTCCCTAACATCACAGACACGTCCCTAAAATATGTAAACACACATCATTCATACAACATGCCTAAAAGCTCTCACGTTTAAAGTATCAATATTTAATAAGAGCAATATACTTAAGTACGCCAAAGGTTATACGGCGCTGAAAAGTTTATTCTTCTTCACACGGTTGAATCTTTTTAGACTTCGTTGTGAGTGTAGAAGCGGTAGCGGGAGCGGTAGCGGGAGCGTGAATTGTGAGTTTTTGTAGTAAGCAGATAGAGGGCGAGAGTAATAGGCGATCGAGCGCTGTCTAGGCCGGTAGCGAGTGGATTGGAAAATTTTACCCTGTTGGCTTTATTTATTTATTTAAACTTTATGTACAATAGTGGTACAAAAAAAGGCCGGCTGCCAGGCTCGCTTTTGGTGGGCTTTCAACAAAGTAACTTTTTATAAGCGATAATAATGTGAGTTGAAAGTTCTTGCTAGTCGAAAGTTACGACTTTCTGTCATTTGCTTTTAGTCTAGACCATCTCAAAAACCATCGTCATATCCTGCAGTCACACTTTTATTCCGGTTTTTCAAAGAGCGTTTATTTTCTTTATCTCATTGAATGATTATAATACGATGTATCTGTTAAGGTTTAAGTTATAACATCGCCTTGAATGTCCAAGACGATGTTATAACTTACATACATATATCATTATATGTCTAGGTCATGATGTCATGTCAGTTATTAGTGACAAATAACGCGTATCCATGCATTCACTATACGTGATTGAAAGGATCGTAAGACACGGCTTGAAAAGTCTTTCTCCGATGCTGCAAAAATTCTTCTGCTTTATAAATATTTAATATTCCTCGCCCGCCTCAGCATCCGCGCAAGTTTTTTACCCTGCTCGCAGCCCGAAGTGCCACGTTTGTACGTATCTTTGCAATAAAGTTTGTGATATCTTTAAAAGAATGTAGATTTCTTGATATCGGTTTATTCGAGTGGTTTAGAGTGATACAAAATTGCATATTCAATATTGCTTTTGAAAGCCTCTCAGGGATTATCGAGACGGCGGCATATTTCTGACGTTATGAAATTTCTGACGTTATTGGTTTCCGAATATTTAACAAAGTAAACCTAATATTTTAGTGTGCATATCTCATAGATGACATTCACTGAAGAGTAGGTTCAATAATTGTGATTTACAATAAAACTTGCAATAAAGTACATTGACCTTTCCCTGATATCCCTTCGTAAATACCCGGAAAATAAATAATGAACCATTTTTCATTACTAGAGAACGTAAAGGATCACAATCGAAGTAGATTCAGGACAGCTTTGTCTTTATTTCTGTTTTTGATCTGAAAATCAATAAACGTATGTGAGTCAATGACCATTATTGCACATTAATCTGAGTCTACCATAGTGAGTCCTTAAAATTTAATCAAATAACTAGATTAACATCCGATTTCTGAATTGAGAGTTTGAAGTAAAAAATGTGTCAAACTTTACTTTACAACTAAAATTGACGGATTTTCATGCAAAAAATAGAGCATGACCAACTTTCAACTTCAAATTCTTAAACCAGAAACCAAGAAATAAAGGATACCTACTCTTAAAAGTAAAAAAATATAAAATTATGGTGGGTAGGTCTAATAATTACAAATTAAGTAAGTTTGCTGAATTCAAACTAAAACATTACGAATTCATATTTCCAGACGCCTAATTATATCTAAACGCATTAACTAATAAGACACAATTATTTAATTTAAAGTAAACAATTCTAGAACCTACCGTTTTCATAGTAAGTAACATTTAACCTCTCACAGAACTCAATTTCAGTCCAATATCATTATTTGTCTTGAAAATTGCCTTTCTCTCAATTATTTTTAGGTCAGCAAACTACAAATACAATAAACTCGATTCGTGGAGATCTCATCATTTGTTATTGACATTAAAATCTATTTAGGCTTCAGTTTGATTTGTTGTGTTATGTATGTTAGCAGAAATTGCTTCTTTCCTCTGGATTCTGGAGAGAAATTATCGACTCACAAATTAAAAGCATGTCACGTGAATCGATTGGCTGATGAAAATTTATTCAACCAATCACAGCACAGCGGCTATACCACAATAGAAAAGTGACTTTGATTTTATTATAATTTTAAATATACCAGAAACTAGATCTAATGGCGGCTTTCCACCCCAAGCAGGTTTAATTACATTGCGGGGCAGAATAGAGTAGATGATTAAATGTAATTAGTTCGTCAGATAGATTTTCAAAAAATATCAGACACGTATTTTTTCTTTTTTCACGTAAAGAAAAAATCAAAACGATACAGTGCGTTAAAAACTCGTGTGACGTTAAGTGTAAGTACACTTTTTACATACACGTGACATCACAAGCCCCCCACTCCTGATCGTTTTATCTTCGTCTTTTTTATTGATTTGATAAAGCGAAAAATACGTGTCCAATATTTTTCGATAATCTAACTGACGGACTAAATAGAATCATATACAGGGTTATTTGTAAAACACCAACAACCTTTCAGGGGGTGAAAGTACTCATCATTATAAACAACTTTTGCTATGAGACCAACCCTGAAAAATCGAAAAAAAAATCTGATATTTCATACATTTTCATCGGGTGACTATTGCATTTTGTATGAAACAGCTGATTTATTTTTTAATATTTCAGAGTTGGTCCCATAGTAAAAGTTGTTTATAATGATGAGTACTTTCACCCCCTGAAAGGTTGCTGGTGTTTTACAAATAACCCTGTATTTTTATCCAGGAATCATCCCTATTGGCAGGCGTTATGCCTGTCATATTCTAGCCCCAGTTGAAACAAAGTTCTGACGCTGATAATGATGTTACTACAGTACCTACGCGTGTACATAACTGTCTACGTTTTTTGCAAATGTATACGTGTTATAGTAGGTAAGTTTATACAGAATTGAAAAGGGTGTTTGTCCTGGCGTAGTGAAATTTTAAATTAGACTTCTCGCGGTTTCTGATTCGAAGTTAAGAATTCTCTACGTTAGCATAAAAACTATAAATAACTACTACTTCGCCCGCGACTTCGTACGCGCATATCCCGTTTCGTTCCCGTATAGCCTTTCTCATGAATGTGGCTATCATATACAAAAATAATTTTCAAAATCGATTCAGTAGATCACAAACTACCTCTTTATAATATTATTAGTATAGAAATTTCTAACGTCACCTTAAACTCCGTGGAGTACATTTTTTTCTTTTTTTATTCATCTGATGGGAAGCGATGATTTGGTCGAAGATGGAGCACGCTTGCCTAGAAGAACCTATTCACTCTTACTTAAAGACACCCAGGTTGTAACTCGCAGACTCTGGCAGGGAATTCCGCTACTTAGCAGTATGCACAATGAATGTGTTCCCAAAACGTTTTGTGCGTGTGGGTGGGATGTCTATAATGTACCGGTGGCGCATCGCCGTACGCCGTATATAACTGCCGCCATACATTGATGACGTTCAACAAAAGGTACTTCAAGTGCTCAAACATGTCTGAAACATGCCAAGAAACTGACCCAGTCCTCCATTATAATTTTATTACTCTAGATATACCATAAAAATTGTTTACTATAATACTCCAACATAATTTTGTATGAGCTTTCCCGTGAATGGTTTGCTAAGCAATTACTAACTTAATATCTATTTTGGCTTACTGCCCGCTGCGTATGTAATATTACTATGGAGGCCGAGAAAATGTATGCATTTTGACTCCACTTGGCCATTAATATTTGTGAGAGAATGGACTAATAAAGTTAGCCGAAACGAGTTTATTAGTTAATTATATTTTGTATAGAGGGAAATTTAGTTTTGGATTTTGTATTTACATAAAATAACTTTACGATATATAGTGGAGTTATTTTACAAGGACATTATCTGTAACCTTATAAATAAGATTGGCTTAAATCAGGAAAGCTCGCAATGGGCCTCATCAGAAGGCTTAAATTCACCCAAAGGGCAATGGAGAGGGCAACGCTCGGAGTTTCCTTGCGTGATAGATTCAGGAATGAATATATCCGCAAGATCCCGAAGGATCGCCAAATAGAAGTGGCCAGGGCACATTGCTCGTAGAATAGATGGTCGATGGGGCCGAAAGTTCTAGAATGGCGACAAGGTGGACCGATGACCTGGTGAGGGTCGCAGGTAGCCAATGAATGCGAGACGCACAGGACCGGTTGTTGTGGCGACACTTTGGGGAGCCCTTTGTCCAGCAGTGGACGTCTTTCGGCTGATATGATGATGATGATTGATTATAATTATGTAATCAAGTTAATAAACAAAGACAAAATCATGATTCGTCATGCCAAATGTATACCGCAATTAAGGTCTATTTTTCCAACTCATTAATACAATTTTTTCGTACAATACTTAGACCACCGAACTCTTTGGTGGTTATACTGCTTAGTCACATCTATTTAGGGATTGATTCCATAAGGACGTCTTTCGGCTGATATGATGATGATGATGATTAAATCAGGAAAGTACGCCTTAGAAGGAAGGTCACGACAGACGAAAAATATATCTAAGATTTTTCAAAATTCAAAAGTTTAATCTATGACAGTACCGACCTAAAGTAAGGACAAGTTTTATTATTTCAAAACTGTCAAACATCTACGAAAGAATATTTTTAGAATTTTAGAATATTGAACACGAAAACTTTCAAATACAACACCGCATCAGTTTCAGCGAGATTGTTTTAAAATAAAAACGTTTTCTCGAAGCGTAATACCTAACCTCCATCTGCTGACATGACACGCGAAAACATTTGAAATGGAATGAAATATTCAAACGTATATTTTTCAATGGCCCGCAGTATTTTCAAATAACGCGAAGTAATATGCTAAAGTAGAGTAATATCTGTAAGTAGTTTGGACTGTGTATGACTGGGAATGCATGCAATTTAATAATGTTATGAGAGTAAAATCGAACTCACAGAGTTTGAAATAGTCTGGGACGAACTTTCTGGAAACTCTCTGGATCTTACCTGAAATATGAATTAACAGAAATGAGTAAGTTGTAAAATAGTTTTCTTTATTTATATTTAACGAACTAAAGTAAGTATGTACCTACAAGTAACCTAAAGTAATTAAGTACTAAATGACAACTAAACTAATAATCGCAAAATTATGTACAAACGAGTATAAAAACAAAATAAATCATTCATCATTATCACATCAGCCGAAAGACGTCCACTGCTGGACATAGGCCTCCCCAAAGTGTCGCCACAACAACCGGTCCTATGCGTCTCGCATCCATCGGGTACCAGCGACCTCTACCAGGTCATCAATACGAATAAATTATTGGGCATCAAAAAATTCATCCACATCACTGTCAAAGACAAAAGTTCCCAGAACTCTGGCAGCATTGCCGCGTTGAATGGCAATGCTGATTCTTTGGCCGAAGAAAAGCCCAGCCCAGGTCACGTGATTAATGGATAGCAAACAGTGAACAGTAAGTTGAGAACTTTACAGAGATATTTATTAAGCGCTCCTTATGGAAATGTTTTGCAATTCCTTTGCTTTTGCGAGTAATTTAATCGAGATAAAAGTTAAAGCAATAAAGCCTTTAGATAGCCTTTGTAATCCGAAATTCTCTTATAATTGGTATGTATTTGATTATGAGTATTAAAAAAATTGCACTTTCCTCTACCTATGATAAAAAAACAGCATTCACATAAATTTACTAACGATGCTCTTGTTTATTCAATATATTTTTCAGAACAAAGTCTCTTTATTAATTTTATTGAAAGATTGGTGATTTATATGTTAATTTTGTTCTTAACTTCCAATAAATAAGTTAATACCACCTTTAGAACTAATCAATCCAAATTAAATATCGTTTTGTAGATACTTGTAGGTACATTATGCACTCACAAATGCTTAATTTGTTTGGTTGAAAGTTATGTACAGAGGGAATTCAACTTAAAAACTAGAAGCTTAAAGTTTGTAATCAAACAATCAAGTATAATTTGAGTGATGGGCTTATTACAAGCCCTCGAGGCCCTTTGGCTCAACGAACATAAAATGTTTGGGCTGACTTTGATATTGATATTAAAATTGAATTAGTTAAATTATGCTTATTCTGTTTCTTAAGGCTCCGTCCATTATTAATATAATAGGTTTCAAATTATGATGATTTATTTTTAATAGCTGAGAAACCATTGATATTAATTTTGTAAGTAGGTTAAACATAAAACTTTTACACGTCAATGTTTTTGGTCATTTTAAGCTAGATGAAGCCGGTGTTTCCTAGCTGACTACCCTGAGAAGAAACAGCGAAACAAACTCAGAGGTCAAAGTCTCTTTTTGTAGTCCATACAATCCGTACTAGTCAAATCATATGAGAACCATGTAGGTTAATGTCTGAGGTGGCCTTTTGAAGAAAGAGCCACACAGATTTGAGTGGACAGCCAGTGCAAGCATTTGCCAAAAAGGTAAAGTTCTAGTTTTGCACCGAACATAGCCTGGGGCGATATCAGCTTAGTCGTGTCAATAAAGATTTGTTCATCGAGTGAAAAATTTAAATTCAGCCCCGATATTGCTCCAGCTTTGAAGAGAATACAAAAAAAAAAAGAATATCCGGATTTCATTGAACGCTAGCAAACTTCTGTTTTGCGGTTCCAGACGTCCCATTTTCACTCTAATTGTCAGTCTCGTGTGTCTTTTCAAAGTGCAGAGCAACTTTGTCGAACTAACCCAAATTACGCTTTGTCTTTTGGTAATAAGGTTGAAGAAATTCGAAACACGTTGTTTTCGTCGAATGTAAGTTTATAAATCTGCATTGTAATGTTTTTTGGATTTGCATTCGGTTTCTCTTGAGTTGGAGTTGGATGAATGAAATCGATTGAAAGTTAATTTTAGAACTATATTATATTAAGCACTTTGAATTCATTAGGCGGGTTGTTTTCCGAATTATTTAGAAACAGTGTGGTATGGCTTTGTATTTTTTTTGTGGTGTAATATGATACCTCCCTTCCCTTTACCACACACGTCTGTCATCAGCCATTGCGGTCCTGGGGCCTAACCACCAACTCTTAAAGCAGTATTACTTCAATATTACTTCCAGTGGGAAAGACACGGAGCTATACAGGACGTATAGCTGCGTCTCTTTTCAACTGGAAGTAATATTAAAGTAATACTGCTTTAAGAGTTGGTGGTTTAGGCCCAGTCCTTCCGGTAAGAGTCGAGTTCATCTCTCCACCTTCGCCCAGCAGTGGCCCATAACGGGCTAGATTAGATTAGATAAATTAGTTACCATGATTTTTTGATAAGATAATGACTTTCGTCAACATCACGGCTCCAATGACGTCACTAAGGTGGAAAGATGCTACGTATACGTAGTCACCTTTCTTTTATTTTGCCTTCTTTTTTTAGAATTGAATAGAAAAATTTTACTTGACACAAACACAACACACAAGAGCAATAAACACAATCATGGAAACTGAGAAAAATAATATTTCATAACCAACTTTCTGAGTACGGGTAACATTTCTATAGTTCATGTATAATTGGTATTACGTACCTAGACATCTTCAAAATGTACTAACTACCATCACTGCGTGCTACCATCTTTTATAACTCCTTATAATTAAGACAATAATAAATCTGACACTTTTTATCACGTTTTAAGGCCGTGTAATTACAATTTTTGGTGCTAGGGAAATTAGCCAATAAATTTCAACGTTATAGTTAACAGCGGGGTTGTAAGCCCGGGGTTACTGGCGGTTTAATAAGGCTTGCCGTCTTCGCGCGGATGCATAATTCATAAATACAACGACGAACGAACTATATATTATCGCCATTCATCGTTGAAGTGATAATCTTGGCACAGTTTCTAGAGATGAGAGTTCCTAGAAGCATGGGATTTCATGGAGCTATGATACAGGATCTGAGGGCCAATTCTACTAATTTTGAAGCAACGTTCGTACACGCATCTCAGTAGCAATCAGTCAAAATAGCCTCAAGAACGGTGTCTAAAATTAGTAGGATTGGGCCGCTGATTTTAAGAAAGAAGAAAAGTTCGTTTCCGCAGGCAAAGTTTACCAGCAACTTGTAAGGAGCAAAGAACTTAGATTCTACTAGACAAGTGACATTCCGTTAGTGGTAGTATGGGGCGTGAACGCGTCTATCAAAACGTCAAAAATGTATGGAATTTGACAAACGCTATCGTTTTGTAACTCAATACAATCACTATGGTAGACACCAGATAAATGTGAAATAACGGTCATTGATGCACATACATTTATTAACTTTCTTAATATCAAAACAGAAATAAAGACATTTAAAGCTGTCCTGAATCGATTTCAATCGTGATCCTTAACGTTCTCTAGTAATGAAAAACGGTTCATTATTTATTGTTTGGGTAGCTCCGAAAGGTCATAAGGGAAAGGTCATACTTTATTGCATGTTTATCTAGCGATTACCATAGAAGAGTTTACAGACTATTGAAGCAGAATGATAAGTAAAGCAGCCATATTATCTTCATAGGAGGATTGAACGCGATTGTTTCTATATCATGATCGCTGGACCGAAGAATATTGGTTTGTCATTCCCAAGAGATAGGCAGATACACAAATTCATATTTGATACTTCAATTTCATAGTTCTTTTCCCAAATATTACGCACTTGTTATTTCACACGCTACTTATACCAAAGCACCTTTTGGTAAAAAAGCAATTTCATGGTTACAAAGTTTGCAAGATTTTTTACCTAAAATTTTTACTAGGAAAGATAAAACAAAGCAATTATTTTTATAGTCGAGTTTGCTCCGACTTAGATAAATTGTCAGCGATATAAGTTGATCTAGAATTTACAGATGTTGTAAAATCAGTGACTGTTTTTTACTTTAAAAATGCATGTTATTAGAGCAATCATCTTAAGCGTGAGCGAGTGCCGACAGCTAGGACTGGGGCCTAACCACCAGTGGGAAAGAGACGGAGCTATACATCACGGATAGCTTCGTCTCTTTCCCACTGGAAGTAATATTAAAGTTATACTGCTTTAAGAGTTGGTGGTTTAGGCCCTGGTCATCTCTCAGCTACCACGGTTTATTTTAACTATTTGTCTTTGAATTGTTGCTTTTTTACGCCGGACGCTTGATTGCGCCAGTCTTTCTACATCGTTCTAAAATTATATGTTTGTATAATTTTCACACAAATGATGTAACCATATCATTGTCTAAAATATTGATTTAAAAGAGTGTACGTGGAGTACACTCGTGGAGTGCACGTTCTTCTACATAGAGATCTACGCTCTGGAACGTGCAAATAGCTTCATCTCTTTTGACTGACCGACCTTGACAATACAAAAGTGCCTTTATAGGATTTAATTGAAATAAATCCTTTAAGTTTGAAAAGTTTTCCACGAAACCTACTTACCTACTTTTCTGGCGATAAAATCAAACTGCAATATAAAACAAACCTTCCTTTCAAATAAGATTGAAACGGTCGTCAAAATAAATGATTGAAGTTTCATAGTACCCAATATTTGCGAGAGACTGAGAACTCCATAACATTAGGTAGGTATCCATAAAACCTTATCAACCCTTGAAGGTCTGTAAGTCGATCCTGATTACATTTTGTTCCCACCATTCCCTCATCTAAGTTTGGTGCCGCAAAAACTTTTATAATACTTTATTATATTTACAACTTTCATATCGTACTGATTGCTCTATAGAAGTGCTGAGTTAAATAAACTTGAGTATGAAATTATGTAGGAATATTTTTGATATAGACAGTGAACACAATAGCAAAGCAAGATGAAGAAAAATAGTTGATTAGTGTTAAAAACTGTGAAGCAGATCAGAATAATGTACGTTCCATGATTAAACTACAACTACTACACGTGGAAGCAAAACCTTCCAGTGGATTACTCTAAAGACAAAGTACGTAATAGTTACGGACAAGGTAATAACCCGTAACTTCATACTCTGACACAAGATGTAACATCAGAAATTCAGAGCGCCTCATCACCGACAAATCCTCAGTAGAACCTACATTGTATACTCGAATGAAATTAGAACTATTTGAAACTACAACGATTGTTTTTATTACTGCAAAAGCTTTATTATGTGAAGAAAACGGAGCAATAAACACAAGAGAAACAGTTTCTAAATTAGCACTACTTGAGCTCAAAGAAACTTGAGAAACAAAAGCAGTTGAGGTTTATTTGGCTGACGAAGATTTTCTTGCAGCGTTTCCAAGTAAAAAAAGGTGTTCAGCTACAAAAACATTTGCAGTTTACGATTCTAGTCCGACAGGCGGAAAACGATAAAAACGGTGGAAAAAAATGGCTACTACGGGAAGGAACTTCGCACATTTTGGATGGTATAAAATATTATATTGTTATTATATTTTTGTTTTTTTTATGGAAAGGTAGGGTTACCTATAAATAGTTAAGAATATTTTTGTAGATGCCTTCTAACTAAAACCATCACCTGAGTATCACCAACGCATTAGACGATCTCAACCGACATTTCTCCACTGTGCCTACCATGAATCTTCTCACCAAACAACAAACTCTATTGCTGATCTCTGGTCTAACGCGTTCTAATATTGATCATTTTCGTTTCGTTCCAGTCGAGCCGGGAGAGATCAGAAAGATCATACTTTCCATCAAATCCAATGCGGTAGGATGTGATAATATCACTCGTGGTATGATCATAACCATTCTGGACCACCTCCTACTTGCTATCACCCATATTGTAAATTTTTCCTTATACTCAGGAGAATTCCCCACCTTGTGGCCTTGTGGCCTTGTGGCCCAAAGTCCCCAATCCCACTCTTCCAACCCACTTTCGCCCAATTTCTATTCTTCCCTTCCTATCCAAGGTGCTTGAGGCCTGTGTCCACAAACAGTTCTCTAACTTTGTGCAGAGTAACTCACTGATAAGCCCCCTACAATCTGGGTTCAGGCCTGGGCATAGCACTGTTTCCACCCTCCTTAAAGTGACTGGCGATATAAGGGCAGGACTGGAAGACACCAAAGTCACTGGTCTAGTGTTGGTCGATTTCTCGAATGCCTTCAATACCGTCAGTCACGAAATCCTCTTAGCCATTCTGTCCTATGTGATGGTCTCTCCCGAAGCACTGGAATGGTTTTCTTCCTACCTTCAGGAACGTCAGCAGTCGGTTCATGTTGGGGATTCATCCTCTAACTGGTGTGATTTGGTAACTGGCGTTCCTCAAGGCGGCATACTTTCTCCTCTTTTGTTTTCCATTTTTATTAATCTCATTACTACCGAGCTTCAGTGTGCGTATCATCTGTATGCAGATGACCTGCAGTTGTACTGTCAAGGGAGGATCGATGAAATAGCTGACATTGTTGGCAAGTTAAATAGGGACTTAATAGCCATTCAAACCTGGTCTAATAAATTTGGTGTTACAGTTAACCCTAACAAATGTCAGGCGATTATTATTGGGAGTCCTCGAAACAACGCCAAACTGGACGGTGCAACTTTGCCTCCTGTACTGTTCGACGGTACGGTCGTCCCATTTAGTTCTGACGTAAAGGACCTAGGCTTGCGTGTCGATAGTACCCTGAACTGGCGTACTCAAGTCGCTAGCGTCAGTCAGAAAGTTACGGGAACGCTGCGGGCACTGTATCGCTTGAAAAATTTGTTACCAGTGAATACGAAGACAATGCTTGTGCAAACCCTAATTTTACCCATCATCGACTATGGCGACGTGTGCTACTTTGACCTGAATGCAGATCTCCTCAACAAACTTGACCGCCTTCTAAATTACTGCATTCGATTTGTTTTCAATCTACGCAAATACGATCATGTCTCTACGCATCGGTCGATCCTAAAGTGGTTGCCCATACGCCAGCGCAGAGAGCTGAGGGCGCTGACTACCTTGTTTTCATTTCTTAACTCACCCAATTCGCCTAGTTATCTAGCCCCGCACTTTCAATACATTTGCGCCAACCACAATAGAAATCTACGCTCATTGCATAACCGTCTTCTTCATTGTCCCTCTCACCGTTCTGACTTCATTCACTCTTCTTTCTTTATTCAATCTATTTCTCTGTGGAATGCGCTACCCCAGGAAATCAGGATGGCAACCAACCGGTTGACCTTTAAAGTTAAGGTTCGCGAGCACATTCGTAAGAAGTTGGCAGTAGTATCGTCACAGCGCTAATTTATTATTATTTTTTTTCACTCATTATTTGTTTGCATAATTGTTTATGTATATTTGTACATTAGTTTATTCATTTAGTATATATTATAGTATAGTATTGTATGGTATGTATAGTTTATATAATTATATATAATATAATATATCTTTACAGTAAGTATAATTATATAAGTATTAATAGTGTTTCTGTTTTTTTTTTTCTTTTCCACATTGCACCTACCACTATTTGTCTCTGCATCACCCAAAGGTTGACTGGTAGAAAATGCCTAAGGCATTAAGTCCGCCTCTGTACATTTGTGTGCATGAAGTTTAAATAAATAAATAAATAAATAAAACGCACTAATATTAATTTTTCTCATTCTATCTAGTAAGCAAAAAGCAAATGAAAAATTAATTCACAAAATACAATGTCTTACTTTGTCCTGACATTTACTTACAAAAATTCTCGATTCAGAGATTACAAAGAAATCAGAATAAGCTTTAACGATTCTTACTACTTTTTTGCCTAACATTCAAATTATGGGCGTTGGATCAGCTGGGAATACGATTCTTCTAAAATAATTTACATACGTAAGCCTGAAAAAACCTTGTGACGAAAATAATAATTTTGATACTGGAATAGCTAGGGAGTTTTCTGCAATGATTTGTATGATATGACTGATCAGTATTTTTGTATCAGCTATCAATTATTATTAGTACTACAAATAAACCTGTCAGTGTCTTCTTTTGTGTCATTTATTATTGCATTGTTAGGTTTATTAGGTCAGCGAGTATTTAACTTTGTTTTAAAGGTTCTGTACCCAAAGGGTAAAAACGGGACCCTGTCCGTCTGTCTGCTGCCAGTTGCCACCAGGCTGTATCTCATGAACTGTGATAGCTAGACAGTTGAAATTTTCACAGATGATGTATTTCTGTGGCCACTATAACAACAAATACTAAAAACAACATAAAATAAATATTTAAGTGGAGCTTCCATACAACAAACGTGTTTTTTTGCCGTTTTTTATAAATGATGGTACGGAACCCTGCGGGCGCAAGTCCGACTCGCACTTGGCCGTTTTTTTTATTCTTAAGTCAGTTCAGTTGTTTTTAGATGATCTTAACAATGGGAGTTATTAGGGCTGCGTTTATATTAAAATTACCATTGCACTTCATAGAACTTGTGTATTTCTAGTTAAAACGCAACTTTGGCATCCATCATATTATTAATGCTTACCAATTCACTTCTGGCACTAATACAAACTCCCAAATTGAATTCTGAATTATTATCTGACGAAACACAAACTTAACCAGCCATACCACCAAATCAGCACCCAGAGAATATTCTAAACAAAACAATTGACGGCGCAAATCCATGCAAGTTCCACGTTAGATATTTCGAAGGCGTTCCGTCGATCCCGGTGTAACTTCATTAAGCAGTTCGAATTGAGGGGACCGCTCATAGCCTGAAGTTGACGCTTTGTAGAACACGTGACCGGAATGTTTTGATTGCGAGGCACCCTGATGGTGCGAGAAGATTTTCTCTATCAGCATTCTCGAAATGGTAAGCAAACGCTTGAAGGTGCTTTGAAATTGTGATTGCTTGGCGTCTTAGATTTACTTTAGGATTTTCTTGAAATTTCCCCTAGTATAGACTGGGTGTTTTTGAAATGCGTGAAAGGTGATGGTCTGTATCTGAAATACTGTATAAAAACAATTGCAAAAAAATACTTCTACCAAAAAAACCGGACCGCAATAAAGATCAAAATGTTGGTAACGACAAATGCAGTCGATGGCATAAAATTTTTGATTGAACTAAAATAAATGCTTAAAAATGCATGAGATGGCTTGAAAAGTTTATATCCTACTGCTATTGCCCGCGGCTCCACCTGCGATGTGGTCAGTTATCGCTTAAAAAAGTATCCTATGTCCTTCTTCGTATGGCTCTGCCAAATTTCATGACAATCCGTTCAGCCGTTTTAGCATAACAGACAGACAGACAGACAGAGTTACTTTCGCATTTATAATATTAGTAGGGACATTCCTACAAATATTATAAATGCGAAAGTAACTATGTCAGATACAGAATATCCTCCTTAGATGTGACCACGCATTTCTGAAATATTACATATAATGCACTGCTATACATTTAATTTACAAAGATTTTCTATGAACTACAAAAAAGCAAAATCAATGAAGAAGAAACTTGAAAAATAAAATCCATAAAGATCGAGAAAATGTTCAAGCTCGATAGATTGCGGAGCAAAACAAAGGAGTCGAACCAAGCTTTAAAAGCGACCACGAAGAGAGGAACCATTTCATAGAAGATTTTTATAAATTGGCTTGTAGAGAAATAATAACTATAGTAACATTGATCTTAGCACAAATGGAGCTCCAGTATTTTAAATTAAATAACAATATAATTATGTGAAAAGCAACTTAAATCTATATCTGTTTATGTCTACCTAATTACGTTCATATATACAAAAACAACCACACTTTTTCGTTGAAGTGTTCTACATCTCTGTCATCTGGAAACGCGCCCACAAGACTGGAAGCATTGTCTCGTTGAATGGCAATGCTAATTCTTTGAGCAAAGAACGAGTCAGTCCTCTGGTTACGCAAAGTGTCGATCAGTCGGCAAGATATGTCCGTGGAAAGAAAATGCGCACTCGGACCTCATGACCCAAGGGTTTAACCTCCAAAATTGTAAGATGCAAAGTTTCTATTCCACGAAATATTGAAGATACTTAATACTTCTCCGTTAAAGTACCTGTCTTTAATGAAGATTAAAAGTAATCTAATATTCATTCCATTAAGACTACCTGCTAATTTATTTATGTTAACTTAATTAGGAGGAGCTTTAATTAATGCAAAGTCAGTTTTATAATTTATAATCTTTTTAAATGTATTATTCTGCTCTTCTTCCTCTTCCTCATTTACTCCATATCATGTTTTATGTACTTTTGTATATGTGTACTTTGTATTCTTAGTATAAATTATGTTTTTTGTCGGAGAGTAACCTTGCGAACTGATCCCTTTTAGAACATTTTGAATTATTCATGAAGACGTATTGATTGTTTTATACCTTTAGCTACGTGGGTAGGTAGATACTGTATTTTTGTTATTCAAAATCGTGAAGATGCACTAATTTACTGAATAAGAGTAGGTTAATGAAAGATGGACCGATGACCTGGTGAGGGTCGCTGGTGCCGATGAATGCGAGACGCACAGGACCGGTTGTTGTGGCGACACTTGAGGGAGGCCTATGTCCAGCAGTGGACGTTTTTCGGCTGATATGATTATTATGATGAGTAAAATAAGTTTTTTACTTTACACTAGCTTTGGAATATTTTAGGCTGACTGAGCAATAAGTTAAATGAACAAAATTTCTTATTAAATTGAGATACCAACCGATCTGACATCATTCTTGAAGAACGTCTTATTTCTGTCTTAAACTGAATTGAGCGAAACCTAATTCTATTACAAAAGAAGCAAGTATTTTTCTGCCAACATTTTCATTGAATAGGTAATTTATATTTCCATCCACTAAACAATTCAAAATGGGCTTACAGTAGATGCCACCGTCCAGGGAATAAATAAATGAACTAATAGCCTATTACATTTCTCTTTCTGAATAAACACCATTATAATTGAAATTGTTATTTGCACAATGAGATATAATATTGGGAGGAATGCCTTAAGGTTTAATGATCAGAAAAAAAGTCGTTTCCGATTCGGCAAAGGCAATTTTCTTTTTGTTGAACGATTCGATTGGAATTCAACGGATCCTTGTGAAATCAGATTTCGTTACGAGTTTTAAATTTTTATGCCAGCTTCTTTTTTTGGGTTCCGTACCCAAACGGTAAAACCGGACCTTATTACTAAGACCTAGCGGTGCGATTCTGTAAACATGTCGAAGTGAACACTTGGGCAAGGTGCACGACGGGTGAGTTGTCAAACCATACAAATAAGATGGAATGACAGCTCTATTTCGTTCACTCCGCCTAGGTGAATACCGTGATGACGACAGAATCAACCGGCTGCTGTCCGTCCGTCCGTTTGTCACCAGGCTGTATCTCATGAACCGTGATAGTTATACAGTTGAAATTTTCACAGATGATGTATTTCTGTTGCCGTTAAAACAACAAATACTAAAAACAGGATAAAATAAACATTTAAGTGGGACTCCCATACAACAAACGTGTTTTTTTTGCTGTTTTCTATTGATAATGGTACGGAACCCTTCGTGCGCGAGTCCGACTCGCACTTGGCCGGTTTTTTTTTTGCGATGGGCTGTAATCAGTAATGACGAAATATTTATTATTTTGTAATCTGCGATCGATAGTCGACATACTTTTTGTTTTGCACTGTTAATATACCAGACCGGACGATACTGCGGATTATTGTTAAGATGAAAAACAATCTTCATCTTTATTCATTATCATCAAATCAGCCGAAAGACGTCGTTTATAAAAACGCAGCGTTGGAAGACCTCCTAAAAGATGGACCAATGACCTGAGGCCCTAGACAATGTGCTATTCGATTAGCGAATGCGACTGTCGAAATGCCAAAATGTAGGAATTTGATCACGTGACATTTCGATAGCATCTGTCAATCCCATACATTTTTGACGTATTGACAATCGCCTTCGCCACGCTACCGCTGACAGAATGTCACTTGTCTAGAGCCCCTGGTGAGGGTCGCTGCTGGCTGAATGTATGCGAGACACGCACAGTACCGGTGGTTGTGATAACACTTGGGGGAGGCCTATGTCCATCTTTAATGATAGCCAAAAATTAAGAGAAGTAACTAAAAGACTCAGTCAATAAAACGTATGTGCTGCCAGCAAAGATGCGGTGGACGTAGTGCTATGTTTTGGAACAATCAAATCTACAAAGATTCTATTTCTACTAACTACGAGTCAACCCCAATATCATTCTACCTACTCGTTTCATGAAACACCAACAGACTGTTTGATTTTATACTGAAACTCAATCAAGCCGACGAGCTTGTTAATTAGGACACTAACGTTTCGTCTAAAGCGAAACCCTATATTGAAATGAAGACACAAAGATGAACAAGACAATAGCTTGCGGCACAGTATCTCTACTATCTCGTAGGTAAATAGTTGGCAACATTACTATGGTAGGCGACAGATAAACTTGCAATAAAGTACATTGACCTTTTCTTAATATCCCTTCTTAGATTCCCGAACAATAAATTATGAACCGTGTTTCATTACTAGAGAACGTAAAGGATCACGATAGAAGTCGATTCAGGACAGCTTTAAATGTCTTTACTTCTGTTTTTGTTAAGAAAGGCAATAAATGTATGTGGGTCAATGGGTCAATGACCGTTATTTTTTTAATATTCTTCAAAATGTACCTACTAAAACATTTCAAGAAACAAAACATCTACATTTATTTAACTATAGCGCAGTCATTAAAAACTTGACGTACTATTTATTCTTCATCTTTATGTTAATACTAGTTACTGCCGATGGCTTCGCCCACATGAATATCGGAAATTATCTCAAGGAAACATAGTTAATTTTCACAATCACAATCAGTAGTTGGGTATTAAAAAAAAGAACGAATGTTACCGACGTAGCCCGAAAGATCGCCAAACTGAACTGCCAGTGAGCAGGGCACATTACTTGCACAACAGATGGTCGATGGGGACGAAAAGTTCTGGAGTGGCGACCGCGTACCGGAAGACGTAGCGTTGGAAGGCCTAACAAGGTGGACCGAATGATGACCTGGTGAGGGTCGCGGGTAGCCGATGGATGCGAGACGCACAGGACTGGTAGTTGTGGCGGCACTTGGGCGAGGCCTGTGTCCAGCAGTGGACGTATTTCGGCTAAAATGATGATGATGAGGAAGAAAAAAATATGATACTAAAAATTCAGTATCTACCCGCCTACACAGCTTCATGCAGTCTTCATGAATAATTCACAATGTCTTATTCCGGGACACGTTCTACTTGTTTGCCAAGTTTCATCCAAATTCGTGAAGAAGTGACAAACAGACAGAGTTATTTGTAATATTAGTAGGTATGTGTTTCAAGTTTTTCTTTTTTTCAAACATTTCCCAACACGTCATGTTCTTTTTTTTAGGGCCATAAAAGATATCCGTCTACAGCATGGTGTTTTTATTTAAGTTGGGCCCAACACTACACATAGTGTTTTATCAACGCGATTTATGCGGACTAACACTCACAAACGCCACGTCGTTGTTCTTTTACAACCCCTTGTTTAAAGGGTTCACATTCGACCCCAGTAAATCTTCTCTATCGGTACTTCTTATGTTAACAAACGTTATAACCCCTCATACGTTATTTCCACTTCCACCCTATACTAAAGCTGTAAGGTCGAATTTCGCTTGTCTGAAGAGAAATAAATTATGAGAAATTAGTTGTTTGGAAACGGTATGAAATTATCGTACCGGGAAATTATTGTTTCAGTAATTGTAATAAAAACTGATATGGAGGAATGGAATGAAAATGTAGGGGTTATTGCGTAAATAGATTTATTGCCAAAGGCGTTGAAAGTATTTTTTATTACAACTGTAATATGTAGAAAGCTACTAGCATGTTCTTGGGCCATCCAAGACTGTGTGGCAGTGACAGCTAGAAACATTTTGTCACACCAAACACTATTTTTTTTTGTTATTATTGATGGCACGCACTATACCCTGGTGGTAAGCGAATGGAGCACGCTTACCTAGAAGTAACCTATTCACTCTTGTCTTATGGACTCCTGGGTTGTAGCTATCAGGATACACAGACTCTGGTAAAGAATTCCACTCCTTAGCTGCACGCACAATGAATGTGTTCCCAAAACGTATGCGTGTGGGACGGATATCCACCATGAACCGTTGGCGCATCGCCATACGTCTTGTTTATTTTTCCTTTTTTAAGGATGGGAAATCATCAAACGACTCCTTCCGCTCTCGGCGGAGCGGGAGGGAGTGTCAGACTCTTACTGACTAAAACCCATGTATGTTCCTCCTTATGCCCTTTGCGTTCCAGGGCCGCGGTGACTCTTTCGAACAAATTCCGCAACCCTGGCAGGCTCTGGCGCTAGCGGGCCTAGACTACTGGATGAAGCCCCATGACATAAGCTAATTAGTACATTAAATATATTTCTATTTCTTTGAGTCCTTGATCCAAAGATATGCCTCAAAGTTTTACATGACCGACTTCGTAACAATTTTCAATTCGATCTTCTATATCCCTTGTTATGCTTCAGTTTACGACGGTTCGAGTTTCCTCAGTGGCCCTAATTTTGTTCGTCCAATATTCAAAGGCTAATATAAAAATATGGGAAAGGGCCCTTCCTCACGCGTCGTGTCCCTTTAACCGTATTAGCTTCTAATTTCACATTGAATTTATTTTCTTTGTGCTTTAATGGGTAGAATTAAATTGAAGATTAGGATTCATGCTTTTATTGTTGAGCCTCTTTTTAGGGTTCCGTACCCAAAAGGTAAAACGGGACCCGGAGGCTAGAGGTTCCAAAGTCTTGAGCATCGATTTCTAATTGCTAGCCTGTCGGTTTTCTATCGGTTGCAATTTGGGGAGTGTGCAACGGAATTTCATAGTTTAATTCAGCCAAGCCCGTTGCATCATCGGACCACAAGACGTACGGCGATAAGCCACAGGTACATGATGCATCCCACCCACACGCACAAAACGTTTTGGGAACACTTTCATTGTGCGTACAGCTATGGAGTGGAATTCCCTGCCAGAGTCTGTGTTTTCTGTTAGCTACAACCCGGGAGTTTTAAGTCCAGTGAAGAATAAGTTACTTCTAGGTACGCGTGTTCCATCTTCGACCACATCATCGCTTACCATCAGGTGAGATAGTGGTCTAGCGCGTGCCTATCAATAAAAACACAAAAAAAAATGTGTTTGGGTTTCAAAATGCTATGGTTGTTAAAGGCATGTATTTAACGCGGTGACAAACTAACCTGTTATAGGGTTTTAAAAATAATTAATATGGGTAGCAAAAATAATAGGTTGGCAGCTACAGTGAAGTAGCATTTTAAGTATAAAGTAGCAGCTTTATATAGCGTTGTGAGCTCTGTTTAAATTTAAATTGGCAGTGATTCTATTATAAATAAATAAATATTTTTGGTTGGTTTAAAAAAAATAACCACGAAGGGGATGGCGGGGTCTGTTCGCTCGCTTCGCCTGCTCACTTGACCCCGCCATTCCCTTCTAACCTAACCTGTCCGAGTCGGGGTGCCCCAAGTCCCGAGCTCGCTTCGCTCGCTCTTACACCAATTAAAACACATATACGTATGACATCCCACTGTTAATATTAGCCGCCAAGTCATTATTTTTTGTAACCAATTAGTTAGTCGCCTAATACTCGTAAGTTGTTATTCGCCTCAAAAATAATTAGCCGTTGTTAAAGGGTACGTACCTAAAAGCTGTTAAACAGCTGATAGTAAAAATAAATGTATAAGCTGACATGTATTTTATATTCAAATGCCATCAATCTGCCAGTACCTATTATTCGAAGATAAAAGTTTTCTGACGATAGAAAAAAAATACGAAGAAACAGATCGACCTCTGGTAAAATGAAGACCAGCAATATGTCAAAAAGAAAAGTTGTTTCATTAAGGTACCTAGAGCAAACAAGACCACCTCCAGGAAATTTTGTCCAAAACTTTATTTATTTCAGTATTTTTCGTTTCATTTTAGACAGAGAAAAGAGATTCACATAAAAAAGTTATATAGAAAATGTTTCGAACTTGTATAGTAATCACAAGTTCATAATGAACTCAGACTGAAGCTATTCGACAGATCTAATAAGTTTTCTTTCTTTTTCATATTTTCCTTTTCAGTATTAGTTTCTTCAACGATAGATCTGACCTTGTCTATAATTAATTTACACTTTTACTGCCTTTGACAGAACTGACTACGAAACAAACCAGCCTGTAAAAAAATATCACTGCCATCATATTTTAAGTATGTACTACTAATAATGTTGTTTATTTTTTGGATAAGATTAAATACATGTCAGTTCTGTGAAAAAATCAATCAATCATTTATTTTGTAAAACATAAGTATGGTTACAGATACTATATTGCTAAAAATATGTGCACTATTTTTGCAAAATATTGGAAACAACTGCAGTGCGATTCTGTAAACATGTCGAAGTGAACACTTGGGCGGGGTGCACGACGTGTGAGTTGTTAAACCATACAAATAAGATGGAGTGACAGCTCAGTTGTCGTTCACTCCGCCTAGGTGAAGACCGTTCAAGAAACAATTAAAAATATTCAAACAAAAATGAACTATTTTTTTTTAAATGCACACATAAATGTATCTATGGGACAGTCGAATCGTGAACACCTTTTCAGATGTTCTGTTTATTCTGTTTTACATTGTATATTTCTAGAATAATAACATCAAAACAAAAGAGAACCCATCAAAACCAACATATCTCACACCTATTTTATTCACCCCGAGCTTGTATCTCATTCAGTTCCGATAGATTTGCTCGCACACTCAGTCAGACATTTCAAATAGTGCACAATGCACTGCCTGTGAGACTAGTCCCTATAGGGATTTGTATCGTACCAAACAATACACGCGTTAAGCTGCTTCTAAGGTGTGAGAGAACGGCGGAAAGCAAAAAAAACAAGGTGAAAACGATATCTGAATAAGCGTGTTCAGCTGCGAGACTGGTCGTGGGATACAGTCACTTCACCAGCGGTTAACCCGCTAATAGAAAAGCTAAGTGGGTCTCAAGAGATAATGAATAAATAAGGCTATATTAAAGTAAAGCGAATTGTCATGTCATAGGAAGATATGGTTCCTAGAAATATTGTAGAATAAACTTTTCATCTAAACTCGGTGGGTCACAACACACGCACAGAAGCTCGATAACAGCTGAAGTCTATAACTTAGACCACCGAAAAAGCCTTAGCAAAAGGAGAATTTGGGTCAGTCCATGTATGTGAAGGCTTCTTCCGATAGATTTGCTTGTTACGCCTCAATTGCCAATAAAATTATTGTCCGGAATTGGAAGAGGAAGATCTTTGAGAGATTAACATTAATAAAACTAATCTCGATATTGATGGATGAAGTTACTTTCACTGTTTTCTATTCAAGAATTTGTGCTTAATTTTGTCGCACATAAAGATCAATTTCCTCCAGTTGCTTGTATGATTTCTGTTTCAATCGAAATTAAAGCTTTTATTCAAAAACAAGAATCGATTTCTGACGACATTTCAACGATGGAAAAGGTCTTCGTGAGAGTCAGAGAATGAGGCGCTCGTGTTTAAATGATAAAAGTTGCACTGGTTGAACGCCAAGGTGAAGGTGTTGTTCCCGGCGGTAAATTGTAGATCTTTGACAACTATGGGTGGTATGGCAGCGAAGAAATCCGCCACCAGTCTTGCAAGGGGTTTTTGCGTTACCCAGTTACTGGGTTGTGGGGGTATGTTAGGCAGTCGCTGCATGCACAATATTGGTACTCAGTAGCATTCTGTTAGACTGGAAGTCGTCCTCAACAAACTTATAAAAAAAAATGACTTTGTAAAAAAACCCGACCGATAAAAAGGACTAAAAAGTTCCAAAAAGTCGCTTTTCAAGCAATCTGATGCAGTTTGTGGCCTCAGACCTGAGATTGAACTTCATCAGACTCCTCGAAAAGCGTCGAAGTATATTTTAGTGAATTTTGAAAATTTATATAGCCTGTGTCACAATTCTGACAAATTCAAGGACATCTCATATGTCAAAATTCGTCCAGCCGTTTGGGCTGTAGGGCGTGACAAAGAAATGAACATACATAATATATATACATACATACGCTCGAAAAACATTACCCTCCTGATGCAGTCGGATAAAAAGGTAAGGCAGATTAATTGAAGTTATAACGGCTAGAATTAAAATCAAAAGAAACATATAAGTAGTAACAAAACAGACTCATAACATCCCACTATAAATCTCTCTACAAAAGCCCCAAAGATGAATCTCGTTACCATAAACAAGCTAACGACGAATCTACTTACAGCTAAGTACATAAGCTCATATAGTGCAAACGCCACGACTACACACCCTAGTTAGTAGGCTTTGCATTTGGGAAGACAGCCAGACTGCCTGTAGTTTCAGCCAATTTTCAGTTGCAACCCTAAATTAGACAAACTACAACTTCAGGCGCACAAACTGTTTAGAAGGTAAATTATTTAGTTATATATTAAATTCAGCTTTGAGTTTAAGTTTCTAAATTATTGTCGTAGAAAGTTTTGTAATTAGGACTTCAATGTTTATCAACGTTATTAGTTGTGATGTATTTACAAAATGCATGGTTAATAAGTTTTGTAAAGTCTGTGGCCTAATCGATAACTCAGCTCTTTATTCATGAGAAAATAATGGAAAGCGAACACTGATTCTACGTTCATCAATGAAAGGATAAATAACTGAAGTAAAAATATCCATATTAGCGAGTATCCGATTGTGACGGAACGGATTTGGTGCAGACAGGATGCAGATAAATCACGCAGTATTTCGTAATACATAGATTATTGTTGTACTTAAAGTTGCAAACAAACAAATTATTTCTTTAGCTTTTCGAAAGATTTAACGATTCAGAGAAAAGTTAATAAAGAAAGGTCATGAACTGTAGTTCTAAGAATGTTTCTAATGTTAAAGATGAAACATACGTAAAATAAACCAGACTACCTACTCAGTAAACATCTCACGTACTAAAAGAAAATGTTGACAAAGAAACTGTAGACGTAGACAGCCTAGAATAAAATCCATGTAAATCTTATATAGTACCCGCACCTACGAAATTCAATAAACATCTTCTAGTATAATCAGAAGCGTACATTGCGTAGTCTTTGAGTAACATTGGAAATTTTATGGATGATGTTACACACGAAATAAATAATAAAAGTGGTAGCAGTGTCACGGCTCTGGAGAATGTTTTCGTCCGCTCTCTGAATATAAATAGCTCTAATTTAAAAGCATATGAAATAGTAGACCGTAGCGGTGGCATATCATACGCATTTCGGAAAGTTTTGCCTATAATATTCAAAAGTGTTTTATTTAGTGGAAGGCCTGGAAGTCTTTTGTGTTTCTTTTTAGAATGAGAATACACTTCAACTTCGTTTAAAAGATCTTTAAAAAGCTGCAATGTTTTGAGATCTTTAGAAATAGTTATTTCGTTGATATCTCTGTTAACTCCTAAATCCTAACCAATATTTTAGAAACGAAAGTGAGTTTGTTACTTCGGTACGCTTTCACGCCTTACATTTTTCAACTTCAAACATCAACAATACTGACAATATAATATAGTCTATCTCAACATCTCTCATCCACAATAATCAGTGAATGAATTTATAATGTGTTTATCGGTTGAATCTGCCTTGAATATTTTATATGATCTCACACTAGACCCCTCGATGTATGTTATGATAGCCTTGACCCTGACCAGTGACCACTATACTGTCGTAGATGATACTATAATACATAACAGGGATAACTTCTATTTTGAGGATTTATCAAAGTTTAGGCAGTTCAAAAGCTCAGGCTTTTAAAGTAACATCCGATCAAATCCAAAAGTAAAAAGGGGAAATAATACCCTCAAACTGTATAAGAAGAAAATTCTAACATGGATTCAGAATCGATTTCAAACGAAACAACATCATTTACTGCTGTCTCATTCACTCACTTCCCAAAATGGAAGCGGGAGAAGGATAACAAGACATTCATTTGCAATCATCGAACGTTCTCCGTGAATGTCTCTTTATAAAAGGTCGCGGTGAAGATATAAAGGAATTATGAATATGTCGTATTCTCGAAACAAAGTTATGCCGAGATTGTGAAGAATATTTCAGCGCCTAAAATGTTAGAAATGTGAGCTTGGCTATAAACTTATTCTAAATATGGAATCGCTCCAGAAAATTATTGTTTGGAATTTTTGTGCGATTATGTTTAAGAGAAATTGTCTGCTGTTTGTTTTACTGTATTGTTATAATGAGTTATTCGAGCCAGCATTATAATATCTCTAGCTATATCTTACTAAAAAATTCAAATAGGTATCGACTCTTTGGGCATATATATAAGCATCATTTGTTTTTATTTCGCAACTTTCCTTTTTGCGTTAGTTTTGGACTCTTAAAAACTTTGTGCTATCAAGAACTTTCATCAGTTATCACTTTTCTGCATACGTTCCTAACTTCTGTTATTTTTCAAAGTGCAAAAATTCAACGAATAACTGAACAACTGGTCCCCCTTTTCAAAATACCACACACCTCTGTTCCCGGGATAACCTAACATGTCCAATAATAAGGCCTGGGACATCACACGCAAATCTAACACCACCGACACCCAATACCGCACTATTTTATCAAGATTGAGATATTGAATTCCTGCGCACGTCATGAGCTGTAAGAGGTATTTTATTACCCCGAATAAATAGAAAGAGACAGGGAGAAAAGAAAAAAAAGATAGGTAATGAAAAGGTTGGATGCAAGAACGACGTGTTGTGAAAACGTTGTTATGGAAAAGTCATTATATGGTAGATTTTTATGGACTTATGGAGTGTATTTTATTGCAACGACCAGGTTGGCAAAGACGGATTGGGAGAGAAGGCTATCGCCAGCAGCGGGTGAATTTGGGATGTAGATGATGATAATGTGGCAATATAATGTTTTTTCGTTTGTCTGGGTGTATTATTCATTAAAGGTTTTGAGTCATTGCAAGCCATTTAGCAAAAAATCGGGTTGCTAGTAATAAAACAGTTACTTTAATCACCAAAGTTCACCAAACTGCCCACTATAGCTATTGATTGCGATAATAATATCATCATTACATTATTAATAACGATGCACGATCTAATACATTATCAGGCTGTAAATAGGAAGATGTTGTTGATATTGATCAAGAACGGTCCTTTGTAACCCAAGAACTATTCGTACAATATCAATGTAACTCAATAAACAATCATCAAATAACATCATCACTAACTTCAATATACCCAAAATGAAGCCAAAACTCCAAGAACTAATACAATATTCATTACTAATGTTACTATCTTGTATCAGAACCTATCAAAGGCCTTTGTTATATCGAAAATCAACGTCTGAACTTGTGGTCCCTTTAAATATGTATGAATGTTTCATCGTAGCCCCAGCATAGCCACAAATCCTTTATCTTTTACTTTAGCGTTCATTTTTGTGAGTCTTTCTTTATTTAAAAGTCTGTCTGTCATGTTTCTTGGTAATGTCTGAACGTTTTAGTCGACCTTTTCGAGAATAATGTCAGGTTTAAGTGACAGTTATCTCTGAGATATGGAAATATGATGTGACAGCTACGGCTATAATGTTCCTTCTTTGGAGATTATCTACTTGGAATATTACTGCCTGTCTGCCTGTTTGATGGGCTCCATTTTTTGATCCAGCCGTGGTTTAGGCTTTTCTGATAGATATTTCTCAGAAGGAGCACAAATAGTCTAGAAGTGTGGCACTTGATGAATGGCAACGATTGTCGAAAAAACAAAATTTTAGGTACTGATCACGTGACATTTCGGTACAAAACCTTTTAACTATTTCACTATCGCTGATTGAATTTACTTGGATAGATAGCCTCTGGTTGAATGTGTCTATTTATTACAAAAGCATTTGCTTGAAAAAAAATTGATGACATTAAATTATTAGTAACTTAAAACGCATTTGCAATCATACCAAATTTATCATCACATTACTTTAATTCCACACATTCTACATGCACCGACAAAGAAAACAAAACATGATTCATAATTCATTTTTAAGCATTTCTTTTTACTCACCTTCCGTTGTAATAAATTTAAGGGTGGACCACACCCGTATGTACGTACTAGGGATGTTACGGAGGTGGTTTTAACGGAACCGAAGTTGGAATCGGAGTTTTTAAATTTGGTTCGTCGGAGAGCGCGTCGATGGCAGAAGTGAGATGTGCTAAAGTTGCTAAAGATAATGAAAGAGTAATTAACGTCAGAAGGCACGTGGGGAGGGTTTTTTCCACGCAACACGCATAAATCTATACCTACAAGTTATTCGCTATGTTTCGTCTTTCGATATAAAAGTGTCGGAGCCGTATCTGAAGCGAAGGCATAATATCAATCGGAAGTTCTGACTCGGACTCCGTCCGAGTCAAAGCTCCGAAACATCCCTAGTACGTACCCTTATCACATGAAAATAGCTCTGCTGCCGAGTTACCGCGCATCTGCACCTTGCCTAATGTACCATTATATCGCGCCTAATGTGTTTCTGCTAGAGAGAATGGTACATTATGGCACTTGTATGTGCTAGTGGGAATTTAAAAAACATTTGGTAAACAGGGATATTCGTGGTTTTTGACATTAATGTGCGAGATAGCTGTTTGAGGTTTTACTCCCAGACTTAGCATAATTATGTAGTATATTTTCAACGTTTGAATTTGGATCATGGATTGGATTTGATGAGGTTTGGTACTGATGAATTTTGATGAGGACAATCCTATCTTTATCTGTGCTAAAATTCATTGTACTTCGAAAATCTATATTGACGCGAGCGATAAGCTAATTTTCTACTTTGGATTGGATTGGATGACAAACATCTGCCCTAGAATTTTTGCAAATTTTTCACTCCCTGTGCTAAATTTACCAGATTCATTTCATTTGCAAACATCTTTCTAATAAATGTTTTCATTTATCTCAATGCGTACGTGCACCCTTTTGAATGTGCCTCTTTCCCTTTAATATGTTTTGAAATCCATTTGCTTCAGGCATTGATAACACCCACACACTCCCCTATTTTATTATGTTCAATACTTCTAGCGAGACATTCAAGTTCTACATATTAAAAATGCATACACATTATTTACATAATTATTGGAGTTTACTCTTTAAGAAAAGATTTTTATATTTAGCCCGCGGTATGAAAAATTTATAAGGAGTAAAACCGAGCGTTAACTAAAAGTGAGGCGTTACGTTCCTTTGCGCAACGTACTTTGCGCACTTTTCATTTTGAGATTATGTATGTGTGACCAGTGTGACGTTTATTCTGTTATAGTGAAAACATGTTAAAATCCCGCTTCTATCCAAGCTTAACCAACTATAAATCTTCTAAGCCTTTTAAGCTTTAATTCCTATTACATTCTCTAGCCATCTAGGCATCCGCAGCCTAATGTACCGTGCCCCTCGTAATGTATTTCTGCAAAGCGCTTCCCTCTAAACCCGGATGATACCAGCAACTCCCGCCAAATGCATGCGAACAAGAATTTTTAGTGGCACAGCCTTTTGAAAGAAGCCGCCGAGTTTGAAAGAATATTTTATTTCCAACACCCGCACCCCCGTGCTGCTTTTTCTTAGTAATCTGTCAAAGATGAAAATTGTCAGATGTTTTTGTAACTCGTTGTAAGAACTTGGTGAGATTTTTTTTTAAAGGATTGTGAAAAATAGAAGAAAATTTATAGGAGAAGAGAGATATAGAGGAGAAGAAAATATAAATAGAATATAGGTTGTCTCCTCACGGTATTGCATACAAAATGCAGGTTATTAATATTGGCAATGAATTTACAAATTTAATAAAAACGTGCAATTCTGTTTACACATAACATAAGTTCCTTGATATTTACTATTTTAATATTATAATAACGTTATATTCATTGAAATGTTATCGATTCTTATTTAGTGAGTAATATTTTTACTCTCATGTGGCCACACCATATGGAAGTTTGTTGTCGTGCAGCACACGCGCAGTTCAAAGATTACATGAATACAGTTTATCACTCAAACTTGAACTTAACTGCAACTGCACTACAACTTCATCGGCGTGTCATAAAATTACGTGAATTATTTAGCAGGTCCTGAAAGATAGTTGACAACTTTTTTGGAAAAAGAATTTAAAGGGATAGACCGAACAATTTTAAATATTCTAAAGAACGACCAAAAATGCATCTACGGATTGTTGATTAACATCTACAGGCTGATCAATTCCATGACAAGTAATAATACTAAGTGCAGTAAAATTGTTCTGCGATTATGGTACGCCAATCATGAGTTATGAAAAATCACGTTGAGTTTTCGACATCTATTTCATACAAATTAATGCTTGTATTTGATTCAAAACTATAACCAAACGTTCTGTAAGACCCATATTCCAAAACGTAAACACCAACTCAACTCGAACTCCAACTCCATCGGAACTTGTCATAAATTGAAGTTTTTGCATTTGTTTGCTCATCTCTTGAGTACGAAAACGTCAATTAGACAAACTTTCATTGACATTTGCTTGCTCATGTTGGAGTTGGAGTTCGAGTTGAGTTCGAGTTTACGTTTTGGAATATGGACCTTATTTTACGTGTAAACTGTGTTTGGTAAATAAATTATTATTATTATTATAAATTATTATTATTATTATTACTCCATTTACAGCTAACACCCCCAATCTGTTTCGCCAATCTCCGACACAAACTTTGCGACAAACACAGAAAATAAAATCTTCTACCTAAAAATATCGCAGTGCGGTAAAAAGGAGAAGTTTAAGCTTTCATACAATGCTGTTGAAGAGACTCTTGGGCTTGCGAACGGGCAGCTGAGGAAAAAACAAACATAAGATATGTTAGACAGGTAATCTTGTTACTGTAGTGGCTACTATAGTGCTGTATTCGAGAGGGTGCTTCAGTTATAACATGTTGTGATGTGGAGAGGAGCCTTTATGTCAGGAAAAATACAGGGTTATTTTTTAATGACCGGCCAAATTTTCACAGGGTGTTCTACCCATGAATATGAACAACTTTCACTATGGGACCGACTCTGAAATCACGAAAAAAAAAATCAGCTGTTTCATACATTTTAGTCGAGTAGGTATTGAACTTTTGTATGAAACAGCAGATTTTTTAGGGTCATTAAAAAATAACCCCGTACCTATGTGTAAGTTTAAAGATTTATTAAGAACTAATCCTTTTCTTAACGTAATAATTGAATTTCGAAAACGAGTTTGTTTGTTATTTACAATTTCACGCTTTGATTTCACGCAAAAACCGAGCTTGATGATATTGGTACGTAACAACGAGCGTGAAGCCGCGGGAAAAGCTTTACAGTGATACTAGCTTTTGCCCGCGGCTCCGCCCGCGCGGATGTCGGTTATAGCGAAAAAAAATAGCCTATGTCCTTCTCCATATCCCCAGCTATGTATCTGCCAAAATTCATGACGATCCGTTCAGCCTTTTTAGAGTGAAAGCGTAACAGACAGTCAGACAGACAGTTACTTTCGCATTTGTAATATTAGTAGGGATAAAGATAGTCGATGGATTCGAAAGGTTCAGAACTGGGAACTGCGTACCAGAAGACGACACGTTGGAAGGTCTTCCCACAAGGTGGACTGATGACTTGGTGAAGTTCTTGGATAAGAGATGCACAGGACCAGTCGATGTCCCGACACTTCGGGGGCACTTGTCCAGCAGTGGACGTCTTTCGGTTGATATGATGATATAGAATTTCTCATTACGTTGTGAGTGTGTAGCTTTCTTAATCACTTATTCATTGCAATATGAACTAATTTAACCCAAAAACATGTGGTTTTTGGGTTAAATTAGTTCTTCAGGCTTCAGTTCAAGGTACTGCCGGGGTTAGGTTAGGGCCCCTGGGAGAACTTTCGAACAATGGGAACGTGTCACGTCCAAGTGTTCCACTTCTACGTTACTTCCATATTTTGAATATTTTAAATATTTCATCTAGCGGTTTTGAATATTGTCACAGTTAATTTTACTAGAGATAATGATGGTCAAAATAACCAACATATTGTTAAGCCTGTCACACACTATGCAGTTAAGATAAGAACGTATTTCACCAATGAAACTGCAGTGCGATTCTGCAGTGCGATTCTGTAAACATGTCGAAGTGAACACCCGGGCAGGGCGCACGACGGGTGAGTTGTCAAACCATACAAATAAGATGGAATGACAGCTCTATTGTCGTTCACTACGCCTAGTTGAACACCGTGAGATGTTGACAGAATCGACCGGCTGTAAACATGTCGAAGTGAACACTTGGGCGGGGCGCACGACGGGTGAGTTGTCAAACCATACAAATAAGATGGAATGACAGCACTCTTGTCGTTCACTCCGCCTAGATGAACACCGTGACATGTCGACAGAATCGACCAGCTGAACGCGATCAGTACATCTAAACTGCGTTCAAGAGCTGTCAGTGTCAATATTCCATAGAAAAATAATGACACTTACAGCTCATAAACGTGGTTTATACTATGCTGATCGAGTTCAGTTTCATTGGTGAAATTCGCCCTAAGAGTGCCAAGCAACGATCGCTTTGGCATCTCAATCGCGAACTATCAAAAATGTTTTAAAATTAAGGCCTTTTTATAGTTTGCGACTGACATGACACTATTTTATAAACAACGTTCGCATTCGCAATGCGAACGTTGTTTAAAAGTAGTAAAATTGGCCTTAAGTTATCTATTAGGTAGTATCCGAGCGTATATCTTTCAATATCGCTCTCTATATAATTCAATTAAATGCAGTTCGGGGCCTAAACCTGGGCCTAAATTGGGAAAGAGACGGAGCTATACGTCCTATATAGCTCCGTCTCTTTCCTACTGGAAGTAATATTAAAGTAATACTGCTTTAAGAGTTGGTGGTTAGGCCCCAGAAGGTTTAAGATTGACTGCGCTACTGAAATGTCACGTAGCGTCGGGACCATAGATAATTATAATGTTGGGACGGACGTTTGACGTTCATATTTATTTGCATTTTACTTATTCGTTTAAATCGATTTATTGTACTTTTAAGTAAGTCTCTTCTTCTCGTTTCAATCCATCCAAAGGTTGTCTTTCAAAGATTACTTTTAACAATAAGGCCGCCCATATTGTGTCACCCTTTGTTAAATTCTTCTATATTTACTGTTACTTACATGCTAATACAGACTATTCTTTTCTATTCAAAAATAACATCTTAGTCCAAAACAATAAAGTGACAGTTGGTATTTTTTAGGGTTCCGTACTCAAAGGGTAAAAACGGGACCCTATTGCTAAGCCTCCGCTGTCCGTCTGTCTGTCTGTCTGTCCGTCTGTTTGTTTTCACCAGGCTGTATCTCATGAACCTTGATAGCTAGACAGTTAAAATTTTCACAGATGATGTCTTTCTGTTGTCGCTCTAATAATAAAAACTAAAAACCGAATAAAATCAATATTTAAGTGGGGCTTTCATACAAAAAACGTGATTTTTGGCCGTTTCTATAGATAATTATGGTACGGAACCCTTCGTGCGCGAGTCCGACTCGCACTTGGCCGGTTTTTTAAATAAAACCTGCTTGAAAATCTTAACAAAATGGTTGACAGAGTACCGTCTCGTTTATCTAAACAACGTACCATTTTGCTTAGATTCCACAATCGTTATACACCCGTCTTATGTTTGCCAAGACCTAGTCTTGTTTCCCTTATGTTTAGATACTCGGATGAGTGCGTGTGTATCTGCAAGAGGGTGAATAACGTACTTATATCGAAGCAGGACGTATGTAAATAATGTTTAGTACCGGGGTGAAGATAGTGGGCAAATATAGTTGAGCTTGCACGTGAAGAAATAAAAGAAGTTGGTGTAAAGTGCAGATAAGTAGTAATAGGTACTACTTTTTAAAGTAACAATATGTAACATGAAATCACGACTAGGTTCCTATATCCCCAGATATATAAGTTGGACACAGATGACAATTATTATTTCATCATCATCATCATAATCATAGCAGCCGATAGACGTCCACTGTTGGACATAAGCCTCCCCCAAATGAGGGGGTTTGCCATAATCGCCACGCTTGGCAGGCGGGTAGGCGATCGCGGTGCAGCTGTAGCAATATACCTACAGAGAATGCTGCTGCCCATTCTCTGGTGAGTCCCTTAGTCGCCTCTTACGATACCCACGGGAAGTGATGGGATGGTGCTATTCTTTTACGTCCGAATCCATACGGAACATTACAACGGAACGGAACAATTTTCATTTATACTCACAATATTTATTTGAATTTCTAATGGTGAATTGGATGGAATTAAAGGCTTATTTAGGCAGGCACTTACTTATTATTATTTTTATTATCATTTTTGAGCAAAAGTGGATATTAATGCTCATACTATTTCTTCTCCATATGAGAAGGGGCCATTGCCAATCAATAGGGCAGTTAGCAAAGTAATCTTTAACATTCTTCTATATTAGTTAGAACTACCTAAAAACCTCAATAATCGCGTAGAAAAGCATCACAATACGATCAGTGAATAACATACTAATATCTAGTCCCATAAACATAACACAAATAATATCTACCTATTACAGAACCCTGTATTTACAAGAGCAGGAACATAAATGTGGAGCCCTCGGGAAACGAACAGAATATTACAAAACCAATAATTACTCAGAATATAACATAGATATGTATCAAAATGTTCCGTAATTACTGAATGTTTTGATAACGACTTTCTGGAAAGAGGAAAGATTTTTTTGTAGGTTTTTTTTTTGATTTTATTAATTGTTATAAAAAAAATAGAGAACTTGATGTCTTACTAGCGGCCGCCTGCGACTGCACCCGTGTTTAATAAGTACTTCCCCCTTAGAAAAAGAAAGCCCTATGTGTTATTCGAGCTGAGCTTTATTAAAAGTTTGATTTAAAATCCATTGAATTGTTTTTGAGTGAAAGAGTAGCAAACATATTGATGTTTGCTACTCTTTCACTCAAAAACAATTCATACGCATCACAAACTTTTACATTTATAACATCAATAGGATAGGATCGAATTGATTCAATATTTTAAGTGGTAGACATGCTAATTACGTGCTCTTTGGCATAATGGCCATCGATTCAATATTTTTAGTAGTAGACATGCTAATTATTATGGATGTCTCATTGGTATACTGGTTGCAAGTTAGACTGGTGCTGTGTTGCAAGATTCCCAGGTCGAGCAGTATGTTGTTGGGTTTATCTGGAAAAAGTAACAAGCACACATGTGCCTAAACCTTCGGGGATTAAAAAAAAAATAGAAAAAAAACAAACAAATCATTCAAAAACGGCAAGGTACCTATTAAAATAGCGTCTTAATAATAATGCCAATCCACGCCAGGTACAAACGTATTGGTATTACAAAAAATACGTAAGTACTCCACCATCGAAAACATTCATAACACCTTCATTCATTCAATAGACACATAATTTATATCAATACATTGAAAACACGCCTAAATGAAGTACAACGCCCTTTCATTAATGTAAATAGAACTTAATAGACTTCTGAATTCAGCAGTGTTATGCGTATGAATATTTAGAATTTAACCCTTAATGAGGTGAGGTCCTATTAAACAGACCTTTGTGTCGAAATTTACACTGTTATAATATTAATTTTCGTTTACTTTTAGGTGTTAGAGTACGTAGATGTAATCTCAATTAAAATAAATGTAAGATTTTGATAGCAATTTTAGCAGATGGAATTTAAAATGGAATTACGTTGATGAAGTCTGTAAATTGAATTATTCAGTTCATCATAAATGTGGGATGAGATGTTTGCATGAAACTTTATCATGTTACAAGCCAATTTAATTTGAGAGTTAATTATTTCTCGAAAAACTGAGTGTACTAAAGTTATTATCATGAACAGCTAGTATAATAAGCTTGTGTTAAGATAAAAATAAACAACAAACAATATTTTTTTTTTACTTTGGGATGTATGAAGGAGCCTCCTCGTGTAGCGCAATTTGTTCGATCAGGCACTCAACTGAACCGAGCGCTTGGCGCATCCTGGACAATCTCACCTAACACCTTATAAGACTGGCCACTTATTCCCTTTTTTTTTTAAGGATGGGAAATCATCAAATCACCTTCCACTCTGGGTGGAGCGGCAGGGAGTGTCGGACTTTTACTGACTAAAACCCACCCATGCTCCTCCTAGTGCCTTTTGCGTTCCAGAGCCGCGGTAACTCTTTCGAACAAAATCCGCGACGGCCAATTATTCCCTTGCGGTGGTAGGGTTAATACCCGCCTGGTTCGCAACCACCCTCCCACCGGAGTTCGACGTCAAGCAGCCTGCTGTGTTTCGTCGACGCGTGGGAGTTCCAGTGCCTCGAGGCATCTTCTGGGCATGCTCGTTTCATCATGGACCTCATCTTTCGCTTCCCATCAGGCGTGATTGAGGTCAAGAGCTAGCCCATTCATCATAAAAAATAAAAAATTAAATTGTTCAAGACTAAACCTATTTACAATTTTATTATTGTATCAAGTTAGACCAAGTTAGGGGCAATATACAAAACCTGTGCAACTGGGCTTAAACTCTTAAACTCTTAAACTCTTCTATCACCACCGTGATCGAGCTGTCATAGTATTAAAATTAAATCTATTAAAATTACTATCGTGCGTGAGTGTTGTGTGTTATATTATACATATATTATTATCAATTTCACACTTCAGAGAATTTCTGAGCTCATTTACATAGTGTGCAATCTAAGGTTCTTAGAGCCACTTGCACTAACCAGAGATAACAAATATATATTTCATATTTAAAAGCCCCGGATTTATTACCTAACTGAAAATGTAGGGAAAAAATTAAGACTTTTTTGACAGATTGCGACATGCGACGTTGTTAAAATAATAGTAGAAGTGGCCCGTTGGTAATAATATCATAAAGCGAATTCTCGTAGGTAAAAGTGTTCAAATTCAGTCACGATGTCAACTCAGCGACAATCATGTTAAAAACTAGTCAAAATGTAGGGAAATAAGAGCTAATTTTGATAGTTTGCGGCTGTGATGCGAAAGCGAACGCTCCATAAAAATACGATTTATTTTTCTTTGAGAAATCGCATTCCGTGACTGTTTTCTGCGGCTTTGCTCCCATGGCCATACCCGAAGGAAACGTGCTTTTTCGGTTAAAAAATTAACAGTTAGCCCATTACACCCAGTGTAGCTTTCTATCACAACCGCATTCCGTGACTGTTTCTCGCGGCTTTGATCCCGTGGCCCAGTCCGAAGGAAATTTGATTTTTCGGTTTCAAAATTAACAGTTAGCCTATTACACCCAGTGTACATAGCTATCTATCACTAAATTAACTCTCGTTAATGGAACAGTACTTCCAAAAACCACGTTTCACAAAAATAACATATAATTTTGATAAATAAATACATCTAAAATCACCCACAAAAGCCTGGACACTACAACTATTTTTGTAACCTACTGTTCCACTTCCACGTTCGACTGACAGCCGTAACTTTGAAAGCAACGTAGCATTTAACTATTCCATTACTAGAGTCAACTCCAGTACCTGCGTCAGAATAATTCATATTTCCATTAGGCACCCGATGAATATTACCTAGACCTAGCTAGTCTAGATGAGGCTTTACAAACTTTTGTACAAATATAAGGCACTTGAGGGGCCAAAGTCACTTCTCTCTTGGATGTCCCCTACCTGGAGAATAAAAATAGGTCTGTGTTTTTTGTAGCTCGAGTTTTTAAGTGGGAATAGAAATGCTGGGAAAATGAAATGGATAAATTGTCAGTGTTTATACGAGGCTCGATCTTTTAGGTACTTTTTTTTATTAGTGATGGGTTTGCTCTTGACTCCAGTCTGTGTCAGAGATGACAGAGACAAAGTCTACGATGGAGCTTACCCAGAAAGAGCCTGTTTACTCTAACTTTGAAGAGACTAACCTGAATATACCTGAATATATAAAAATCCATCAGCGATAACTTGGTGGTGCGAGGTAACGGTTTAGGTGATTCGTTCTCACATATGAATCAATGTAAAACTTTGAATTGAAAAGAGTATGTACCTATGGAGTTTCTCATCCGTTCTTTTCCATAAGAACCTACCATTGCGAATGGATTTCAAGACTCAATTTTTTATCAATTTAACTGTAAATGTTTACTGTCAAAGGTGCATTATAATAGTCTAATTGAAATAATTGATTTCACTTAGGTTTTAAACAAACTGTTTAACTACGTAATATTTTATCAGCACTAGCGCATGTCAATCCCGTACATGACACTATAGTTGTCCAAAAATAAAAGGCCCGTTTTGACAGCAGGATACAACATTACTTTACTAGTAAGTATGAAAGAGACATGAAATAAATCACTTTGTTGTATCCTGCTGTCAAAACGGGCCTTTTATTTTTTGACAACTATAACAACCATAATCGCTGGTATAATGTCACTCGAGCCCATAACTGAAATTGACACAATAGTCAACGAGGATCTTTACTGCCATTTTTTCACGATAGGTGGCGCGTCGTCGGCATGGCCATTGAAAGCTATCAATGCAATACATTTTGTAACCTATCAATAAGTAAATTTTAATTTTCTCGAAATAGGCCTGGAAGTGATGTACCTGGATGTACAAACCCCAGTGTACATTTCATTCCAAAAGATACTACGCTAAAAAAGAAGTGGGAAAACGTCGCAAAAATGTTTTTAGTTCATCTTTCAATTCTTAAACCTTCTAAATACAATTTATGTTATCAATAACGATAGTGGACCGGTTTCAAGACAAAAATAGCAAAATACCAAAGCGTAAACAAAGCAAAAACGATTTACCACATTACTGTGATAGGCGCCAAATAAGGATGCGGATTTTGTTAAAAGGCACTAGGAGGAGCACGGATGGGTTTTAGTCAGTAAGAGTCTGACACTCCCTCCCGCTCCACCCAGAGCAGCGGGAGTCATTTTATGATTTCCAATCCACAAAAAAAAGAGGCGCCAAATTAACTTGCAATAAAGTACATTCCCCTTTCCCTAATATCCCATCATATATACCCGAACAATAAATGATGAGTTTTTCATTACTAGAGAATGTAAACAATCACGACGGAAGTCAATTCAGCACAGCTTTATGTCTTTATTTCTGTTTTTGATATTAATTATGAAAGTCAATAAACGTATGTGGGTCAAAGACCGTTATAGCACATGTGTCTACCATTGCTAAAACAAAAAAAAAGCGCCATTATAGATTAACGTAGAACAAAATAAAATCTTAATCGAGAGTCTTGACTCCGATCTGAAACCTCATTAATGGAGATCAAGGTCACGGTTGAAAGCCTCTTTATATCTTTGATGCAGCAAGGGTTGCCAATTTTATAAAATTTTTGAGGCCTGTTAAACAGTTTTAAACACAAAAAAAATGTACATATAGACGTCAATCTCTGATGAAGGTTCTACTAATAAATGAAGATCGTTAAATGATCGTTCTACATTATTACTGCAATCATCACAATTGGTGGAAGCTTTTTGAAGATATCTTTTACTGCTTTTTTCAGATACCAGATTATCAATAATAATTGTACTTTTACTTTTTTAAGCAACGTCCGCATTCGAATGTCAGTTTCAATCTGTCAAAAAAGCCTTAATTTCCATACATTTTTGACAGGTTGCAACTGACAATGACATTACTTAAAAAATAGTAGAATAAAAAGAATTTACTCCGGAAAATTATGGGAAAATCATTCCGTTCATCATACTCGTATAAAGCTTAAGAAATTAAGTTCGCTTTTAACAGTGTGTTTTACTGGAGCATAAAGTGTTAATAATAGGATATTGCTTACCTCATTAGCTTCTCATAAATCATCTCATGAATCCTTTTTTTAATATTATACTTCCATTAACACCCCTCACACAATATATTTACTAACGCCATCGTATATAAACAAATCAATACCAACCATGTTTAGTCCGGGGCACATACATACTTTGTGATCCCGGCTTTGTGTAAAGAGTGGATGTCGACCTCCATAAATCTTTCATTCGATAGGTACTGGAAGAGGTCAGTGAAGCCACAAATCTTTGTACAAGTGAGAGGCATAAGCGTGTACGTACTTTTCTCTAATGTGGTATCAGCAGAAATCGAAACGTTTATAGCTTTTATATTTGATGGGCTAACAGCAGTTATGTGCTTTCGATGTTAAGGAAATGAGGTATGTGTATGAGTTGATTAGTAGAACTTTTAACTTTGTATTAATAATAATAATAATTAATAATAAATTTATTTATTGTTTACAAGGACCAGATTATAGAATGGATACATTGGCACATGAGAGTAATACAAAATCTAGTAAGCGGGTGAAGCACTGTACTCCTATATAGGCTACTGAGTAGCCTGTGCTTAGGAGAGACAGGACCGATCCCGATTATACAATATACATATAGGGGTCTTATATGGCACATGACGTAGTACATTTTATAATTAGGCATATTATCCTAGTAACAATAACATGCATGCGGAAAAATAAAGAGAAATGAAAGACATTACAAATAGGTAAATTTCGTGTGTGTGAGTATGTGAGTGTGTATGCGTGTGTTGTGTTGTGTGAGTTATGTGTTTTGCGTTGTGTGTGATGGTGTGTGTGTGTATATGTTAGGGAGTTATGTGTGTGTCTAATGTGTGTTAGTGTTATGAATGTCACCAATATGTTAGTGTGAGAGGTTACCTCAGAAAGTCTTCGGTTTCTTCATAATTGAGAGTAGATAGGAACAAGCGGACGGTCTTCTTACAGTCAAATATAGTAGATCCGTAAATTGGTTGTTTTTCATTGATTTTATTATATAGTGACGGACCTAGATAGGGGAAGAATTTTTTTATAAACTTTTTTCGGTATTATAGTATTGTATGTGCACTTCAACATGAGTCCCTAAAACTCTCACTTTTTTTTTTGTGAAATTTGTCATTTACATAGGCTAGGCCTAGTTTTTAAATATGACTGCTCCTTTCTACATTTTACTCAATAAGCATTCATTCTAAATTGTCCCCATATAGATCTGGCAGTCAAGCGTCGATATTTCACACTTCAATGTCAACTGACAGATCACTAACTACTTCGAAAGGCCTCTTGTCTGCATGTGGAGTGGAGTCGAGTAGGTTGAAGTGTAGCCAATATTGAACATTACACTTTGAGCTTAACCTTAGTGACAGAAATCTTTATGGGCTTAGATTCAGACAGTAACTGACAAATATCGGAAGCCGGTCTAAAAAGCTATTAAATTACTGTTTTTTATAATTTCTCAAAAAGTAGAGAAAGAACAAGATTAAGTAAAAAAAAATACGGAGTGTTGACCGTTTTAAAATCTTTGATAAACAGAGACAGAAATAATTAATAATCTAATAATCTTTATTTTTCTAGAACTTTGAGTACAGGTTAACTTAAACACTACATCATGAGTGACGGATAGAAATATCACAGCGGATAACAAAGCAGCACCCAGTTCCGTGCTAGGAATTAACCTGTGTTACGGACACTAGGGCCGCTTCATCACCTCACTAGAAACATTACCTCAAACATCTGCAGTAAATAAATTATTGAGTTACTGGATTCCCAAGATAGGCATGCCTGTATTTAGGGAATTGCGTGTGAAGTCACTAGCTAGTAACCCCCATAGGGAATTTGCAACATCCAGTACAAACGACGTTTTGGGTAACAAGGATGACAATAATATTTCAAAAGTGTTGAACTTCTCCGTCTATTTTATTATTTTTTTGACAACTTATTTGATAAAATGTTACTAAAATAGCATTTTATCAAATAAGTATTCATTTCTGACAGTAGTCAAATACCCTGATTAATAATATCCGCCAAAATCGGTTAGTTATCTCAGAAATAACAAATGAAATTGAGAAATATGCACCCTTTTTACCTTATTCTGAAACCTCCAAGCAACATCACAATGTCGCATATTATTCGAAAAATATTTAAAAAGGGGCATACAATTTGAATAAAGTTAAGTCCATCAAATTCAATGGACCTTCACACGTTGTTAACCTCAAAATAGACTTAGGTTCAGAAAGAATTTCTGTGCAAATTCAATTTTGTGGAAAGTCACGATACGTAGATGTAAAATAACTTTTATAGCTAAAAGGACTTGGGTCTCGCCGGCTTCTGTAAAACGGACCCGAAATCGAATAGGAAAATTTTCTGTTTTGCCCTTTCGTTATGATAATGCGGTCGGATTCCGTTGAATGAGCAAATAAATTGTGGAGTTACTGTAACTATGAATACATTTCTTCGTACGAGGTCGAGTCTGTATTGAACTGTGACCAATAGATTTCGATGGAATCGTAGTGCTTAGGGAAAATTGTGGGTCTGAAAAAGGTGGGGGTAAAAATGTCTGTAGGTTTTTGGATATTGGCAATACCTACATGTTTATGTCAGTTTCAATATTAAACTACAAATAGCCTGCTATATTTTTATACCTTGATACCAAAAGTCTTTTGCCTTTCAAGAAAACTAGTCCATATTTCTCTGTTGTAGACAGCAAAAGCATTCATTCTCATCATCATCACCTTTTCAGCCAAGAGACGTCCTCTGCTGGACATTAGCCTTCCCCCAATATATTGCAACACCAATTGCTTTTGTGCTTCTTGTATCCAGCGGCCTCTCGCGGATCTTAAAAGGTCCACCAAATGGGTGGCCCTATTTATACACCACAAAAAACTAACGAGTAGAATTAACCGCCGGGTTCTGTGTTTCCTGGGGCTCGAGACAAGTGAGATTTTGTCGACGTTAGCGTGGCGAAGGCGATTGTCAATACGTCAAAAATGTATGGGATTGACAGACGCTATCAAAATGTCACGTGATCAAATTCCTATATTTTGGCATTTCGACAGTCGCATTCGCTAATTGAATGGCACATTGTCTAGGGCCTTTGGTAGCTACAACCTGGCGAAGTTTTTAAGTCAAGAGTGAATAAAGAAAAATTTAGTTACTTCTACGCAAACGTGCTTCATCGCTGGCCACAACATCGCTTTCCACGCGAGACTATATAAAAAATATGATATATTGTAAATACGAAAGTAAACAGGAATAAAACTCGCCGTCTACTCAATATCTTCAACCATTTACAATTTCCTCGTCAAAAAGCTATTTAGTTGCCAGTAATAATCGATATAAAAGGCTTAATCTTCCCATTCAACCAGTACATTTGTGGTGACAGTCCCCCACTTGACGGCCGGAGGTCGAAATTTCAATTTCCGCAAGGAAAAGATAAATTTTCTTGTCGTTTATTGACATTTCTTTTGCGTTGTACAGACGTCTGCCTTACCAACGATTGATTGCTCTACTGTTGGTAAAAAAAGAAAATATTTTTTTGGTAAGTTACTTTGATATTTTTTGGAACTGATATTGTTCAAAGTGAAGTTGTTTGAAAACTTCGTATTCAAATTAGGGTTCTTTTTCTTGTTTCTTTGTGGCTTGAGCTGATTGTTGAATAGTATCGATCTGGTTTTTGCTTAGTCTTATTACTTCGCTATTTTTAGTCTGGAGTTATTTGGGCTTATCGTATACGAAGTCAGTATAGGGTCTAAACCTGTAATACCTACCAAACCCTCGTAATACTGAAGTGTCACGAATTTATCCTCTTCAAAGCGTACTTCAACACGATAAATAAATGATTAATATGCCACCAAATCCATTCTAGTGGGACATCATAATCTTGCTCTCGCAAGCAGGTAGGTGCGTCACGATAATTCGCTAAGGATGCCACGAGTAAAAATGGGACCCTATTACTAAAGACTCCGCTGTCCGTCTGTCTGTTACCAGGCCGTATCTCATGAACCGCGATAGCTAGACAGCTGTAGACATTTACATAGATGATGTGTTTCTGTTGCCGCTATAACAAAAAAAACAAACGTGATTATTTTGCCGTTTTCTATAGAAAATGGTACGGAACCCTTCGTGCGCGAATCGGACTCGCACTTGGCCAGTTTTTCATAGATATTGTCGCCACATCGCCGCGTCGCTTCCATCTGCTGGAGCCTTTATTAATTCCTGTTGATGAAAGTTAAGGCTCCAGTATACATACAGTCAACTACAATTAAATCAAAACATTTTTTAAAGCCACTGTACGTGTAAACATAACGAACCAACGAAAACACGATATAAAAACTTCTGAGTTCAACGCATTCTGACAAAAAGTTAATCTGTAGGCTGAAACGATTAAGTACGCCAACTCGCGTACGATTGAAAAATGGCGCCCGGCTCCGCGTTTCTCTGGTGATCGTTTGCATATTCAGACGACATTTGCGTTTATATCCGATTGTCTTCAATATATCGCATCGTCTTATCTGTTTTATATTAGAATGAGATTGTGGGAACGGCTATACGCTTTTTGAATTCTTGATTGCGTTAGTTCGGTTTTTGGGTGGTGTATTTGTGATATCTTAGGCTTATGAATGTTCTATTGGTATGGATGAAGATAACTCTATCGCATAACTTGATGAGAAGTTATTTTACATACCTACATACAGTGCAATTATTTTCTTAATGTCCCTCGGCAATCATCGCATTTCCGAATACAAACGAATGCTAATTTCCATGTCCATCCATTATTAGATTTTTCGTGTATAATAATTTGAATTCAGAACTAAGTACTTTATTGTTTTAAATTACACGCGGAAATCAAAACAAAACAACAATAAAATACTTAGTTCTGAATTCAAATTTTTATACACGATAACTCTAATAATTGATGGACTTGGAAATTAGCATTCGTTTGTATTCCGAAATGCAATGATTGCCGAAGGACATTAAGAAAATATTTGTACTGTACATACTGTAAGATAAGAGGGCCGATTCTAGAAATGTATGAAATTTTAGGCTTTTTTGACAGTTTGCGATTGAGATGCTAATGCGAACGTTGCTTGAAAATTAGTAGAATTTATTGGCACTCTGAATCTTATGCGGTAGGTGGAAAGTACAGAACATCACCTACATTGATCCTTACATATTCCTTTTGCTTCGGTTGCGAGTAGGTAGGCTTTTTGAAGAACTTCACCAATAAGTTAAATCTTAGGTTTAATGTGGGTTGTGTGGTGTGAGGTTTGTGTGTTTTCAGTTAAGGTTCTTGTAATAGATCAAAATAACACTGTCCTATTTATTTACTATGCTTCTAATTTTTATTCAATAACAATAATCTTGGTATTAATTCATAGATCAAAACAATTTTAAAGCATTGAATTTAGAGGCAGTATTTCTAATAGCACAAACAAATATATCCACATACTGACATTTATGTCGATTTGAAGAATGATTTATGTGTCATTTTCGCCCGTTATTACAGAATTGAAACACACATTTTTTTACAAAATGTGGACTCAATAAACAAAACACATTTAGCAAACACGGTGAACAAGCGAACGTACTCGGGTGGCCATTTATAATTCAATTGTACACTCCCCGGATTATTTGGTATAACAGAAACAAATCAATTATTCACGGCCCACCTGCATCTATTTACTGAATTTCGTTTTATAAAAACGGCCATTTTCAAATTACATTTGTTTCATCTGGCTTTGTGGGATTTAAAATTAAAATATGCAGTTGACTGGTGTAGCTGCTAATAATGGGTCCACAGTCCATTGATGTAACAACTAATTCGAGAGCAAATCAAACTAGATTTAAACGTCTTTTGCACACGGCTGCAAATTGACTGCACCAACCTTTTATTATAACTTCTTGTCATTCCTTTTCTTCATCCAATTACTAAAGTCTACAGTCCTCTTAGCGCATTCTTCTTGCCTTTTCTCGCTTCAATAGGATTTTTTTTTTTCCTCTCTCCAATTACTGGTGGTAGACACTCGCCAGTTGCCAAAAACCCTCAACCAGGGTCCAAAAAAACAAATGAAGGCTCTCTAATCACGTTCCACGAAAAACCTATAAATAATAGCTGCCCTTTCCGATTAAACCCTACCTGCACCCTTTTTTTTTTTTGAGGATGGGAAATCATCAAATGACCCCTCCCACTCTGGGTGGAGCGGCAGGGAGTGTCAGACTTTTACTTTCAAAACCCACCCGTAGTCCTCCTAGTGCCTTTCTTTCCAGGGCCGCGGTAACTCTTTCGGACATATTCCGCAACCCTTGCAGGACCCTACCTGCACCCTTCTAACCAGTTTAAAATCACGGTAAGTGGATTTTTTCCAAGAATAAAAAGATGGTTCCAACGTTGACTGAATGTTAGCATCCAGTCAGCGTTGGAACCAAAATGGCTCGAGTAATGCATTCGGCTAAACAAATTTGCTTTCCCATTTAGCGCAGTGAACGTTAGACGTTGCCATCAAAAGGATGTACGTAAATTAGTTCGCAGAGGAAAAACGGAATGGAAATATGAAAATGTCAGATGCTATTAGGATTATCCCCCATCTCGGTTTAGTGATGTTAGTTTAAAATCCTGAAAGAATCTTTTTTTCTGCGGAGTGAAAAATAATTGAATTTCTGATGTACGGGAATAGACAGTGGCTTTTTGTGGTTTTGTTTTTATTATTGAGGTGGGCTTTTTAATGGGTACCTAAATGGGATGGCTACTGGGATTTAATAATTCATTTTTTTTAGTAAAGAGCGTAGAAGCTTTTACTTAAGTAGGTAGTAAAAATAATGCATCATACGTTAGTACTTAAGTGCTATTACATTTTATAATTACGTTTATATTTCATACTTTTAATGCTGCCCATTTAGTTTCAACTCGTAGGGTAAGTTGATTAATTTTTGTTATGAAAACGTTCATTAAAACCAGCCTCTTTGCATCCAAAAGGTTCTTGCAATATTTCTAGATCAACATCGCCACCTTAAACATTTCGATTATGTCTTTTCCCATAATTTCAAAAAGCTTGATGAAGTTGCTGACTATGTAAAAATATTTATCTACATCACTGTGCAAACATTGTCTCACAACTTTTTGTGAAACAAAAGTAGGTCGTGCAAGGCGCCTCTACTTTCGGCGCTTCGCATAAATTACTGTATTCAAAATGTTATTTATTATTCCACTATGCGAATGGTTTTGTTCTATAGCTGTTTTATGCCGCATGAAGTGAGAAAAAAAAGAGTTCCGTCGACATTGTGATGTTTTTTTTAGGACAGCTGTGTCAGTTTAGTGTTCTTTGTATATTATATTACCCTTCAGCATTATTGTTACAATTTTATTGTACGGGTCAATGGGTCAATGTTTGATATTGTTTTTGACTTTAACTGATGATCTTTAAGTACTACAATATCCTGTCATTTTCGGAAGTGTCACTTTTTCTAATTGATCAAGCAGAAAAATACCAATCAACAATAACTGATGGATCATCACATTTACCGAATAATGTAAAAGACGCAGAGGTCATTAAACAAATCGACCTCACCTGAATTCTAAACCTTAAACAAGTTATAGGTACCTCTAAATAATATTTGCCAAATTCACCCAAAAGGATTCGACCGCAATCCATTTGTCAATAATTTAAAAAAAATGCAAATGGTATCATTAATAAGACATTAGCAAAAAAAACTGTTTCAAATTTCACCAGACATAATTCTGTCGCAGAGTGTGCTCGAATAATAAATATGGACAGGCGTGGAATGGATTTGATTAAAAATAAAGCCACAGGGATCCCTGTCCATTAGTAGCCACGTGAGGCCGTGTATGTATTTGCGTACAGCTAGGTTTTGACGTGTGAAGGTTTTATTAGGAAAAAAAAAATAGGAATGAAAACGAAGATGAAAATATAATAAAGCCCTAGATCAAGAGTCGAATGCCATTAACGTTTAAAAAAAGAACTCACCAAAAACAAATGACAACGAAAATAATTCCGTAGTCGTAAACAACGAAACAAACAATAAATACATCAAAACGAATCTTCCAAATGAAAAAGATAAATGAGACACACATAAGAAGGATCACTTAGCAAAAAGACGAAGGAGTACGACTCACATATCTCCTCATCCGTCTCAATCGATTCTTACAACTTCCGCTAACAAACAAGGAACCCCACCGTTTCTAATCGCCTTGTACGAGACCAGTTTTAAACGTCAATTTAGTGTCAACTTAAAAAATAAATACTGTTGCAGCTGAGGAATTACAGCCATTCGAGACTTGTCTGCTGATGCTGATGGTAAAATGCAAATAATATTGGGGATAATAGGTACCTATCGGTAATTGTAGATTTGCAACCAGAGTGTTAATTCTACTAATTTTCAAGCAACGACCACATTCGCATCACAAACGCAAACTGTCAAAAAATTGTGAAAATTAAGGCTTTTTTGACAGTTTGCGACTGACATGCGCATGCGAATGTTGTTTAAAAATTAGTAGAATTGGCCTTTAGAGGTTCTAAGTACTAGGCTAGTGACATTCTGTCAATGGTAGCGTAACGAAGGCGATTGTCAAACTTAAAAAATATATGGGATTAACAAACGCTGTCAAAATATCACGTGACCAATTCCTTATATGTGATTTCGACAATCACTAATAACTAATAGAATGGAACTTGGTCTTTATCTCTGGTTGTTTTCCACATGGAATGAAATACAAAATTGTTACCAAAAACAGATGCTATTCAAAAACACAAAGGGTAGATCGTATCGATACCAGTTACACACTTTATTATTCAATTATTGTACCCAAACTTCTTCACGATACCGTGCTAAGCCAAAACAAAAACGCGCCAAAAACACTCTCATTTTCTGAGTAAACACATGAACGATCAGAATTTTATATCGGAACGCAAAAACGAAAAAAACACCGCGAATTGTTGGCACTGAGTTTTCCAAAAACAACGATATCGCTTGGAAGGCCAATGGAAATTACTTTTCGAACCTGTGCGTTCAAACCAAGAATGGTGGCTAAAGACAAACGGAAAATAATAAATGGAAAGAGAAAACACTCGGTCGAAGTATTGAAGAAACGTCATTGGCAAATTCGTGGCGGGAATTCGGATAGGCTGAATAAGAAATTCGTCTTTTAAGGAACATAAAGACAAGGCTGGCCTTTGAGTAATTATTTTTTTTCTAAGGATTGACGGGGAAAATTGTTGACTCATAGCTTGTTAAGTACAAATCGATTATATTATATCTATTCATGTAAAATCACCAATTCTTGTTACGCGTATATTTTTACCCTAACTTTCTACATAAATATCTTCCGAATTGGTCACATGTTATTACCAGATAGAAGAAAATTCTACAGAATACCCTTAAAATGCACTCAAATAAAAGAGAAAACAAATTACACGGTTCAGATAAAATACCCGTATGACTGCACTTCTCTGCATGGAACGAATAGAAAATCTTATTAATTCATATTAACTGGTACGTTACACACAAAAGCAAGGAAACGTTAATCAAGGCAAGCGGAAGGGTCACTGGCCAGCATAACAAGACCCCTGATCCCCACAGATTCTGTTGTGGGTGTTCAGAATTTAGGAAGCTGGAGAGGTCAAGTTTAATTGGGTATTGTAGGGTCTGAAGGGACAAATATTTTCGCATAAAGATTCCAATTAACCCGCAGCAGGTGGACGCACAATTTGTGATTAACACAAGAACATGTGCATTGGACTGGAGAGCGAAAAGTTTTTATGTTATACAGAACGATAATCGTTTGGGTACCATCTTTCGTCGGAACCACGGGAAAATGGTTATGAGTGTTTTCTGTCTGATGAGAGGTGAGCCGACGACAATTTATTAAAATCCTCTTTTAATTGAAGGCTTCTGATGGTAGGGTTTATAAAGAATGTGGTAATGAACTGAAATCCAGAATTACTTTCGCAATGCTATACAACATTCAAGTCAAATGCTACAGGAACTCTTTGACAAAGGCTGCCTCACAAAAATTCCCGAACACAAAAAGGACGACAACTTACGCCATTTTTAAATCCAAATGAACTGAAGAAAAAACTTTCTCACAAAAGACGTACAAAGAAAATCACGAGGCTAATCAAGAATCTTTTCCAAAACATTTCGCTGAGGCAAGGCAATTTAGTGAGAGAAAAGAAAATATTAATAATGGAACAATAAGCAGGAGTATGCCAATTGGCCATTAAATGAGCTATTGGTCTTTTTCTTATGAAAATGCAGTCGTTAGAGCCGTAGGGAGGCTAAATATTTGTCTGCTCAGTCAATTTATTCTGTTTGTAAGCTCGAAAATTACCCGAAGTATTTGAAAATCTGGATATTTTTTCTACTAATTGACTGTTTTTATAAGACCGGGAAAGTTGGAAGCGGTATCTTCATTAGGTGCATTGAGAGCAATTGAGGCTACGTGATAGTATTTAGAAAATGCTAGCTTGCCACTTAGAGGCGTCGTAATCCCTTGTTTATTTTCTTCAATTTCTTCTAAAATCACGTTAACTGTAGCTTTAAGTAGTTCCTAGTTTTCTACTCTTTCAGTTCTGTTTCCATGTCCAGCAGTTGGATCTTGCAGGTACTGTAATATAAAGTATACCATAACTTATGTTAAAATAACAGGCGAAACAGTTAGCGATTTAACTTTACCTTTATCTCTATCTAGGTTGTTAACTTCAAAGACAGAAGTTCTTAGTCTTTACCTAGTTCAGCTTCCTTTGTCTTTACCTAAAACTCTCTCCAGAATTCTTTTAACTAGTTTCCTTTTGTATTGGCATTCAAACTATAAAATTATTTATCTCGTTATTCGTACCTACATCTATATCTATTTCACCATTTATCTGCTCTGTAACCTCTCATTCAATAGATGTACATACTAGACAATTAGTCGGTCTTTAGTCTCCAAAAACAATGGAAGCTCCCGAAACCTCTGATCCTCCCAAATTCGAGGGTTATGTTACAGAGTAGAATAATGCCGTACAAACGAACGCTCAGATTAGGGGTGCGCGCATGAAAACGTTCTAATTGTTTGTTATCTAGTGCTTTTGTTCGGAGTTGTGTTGGAATTTGTTACGAGTTTGTAAGTATGGGAACTTTCAAAGACGCGTGGTGTGGTGTTTGTTGTACTATTTGCTTCGCGTTTTCTTAATATTTCACTGAATTGTCGAATTAAATTACGTCACATACTTAAAATAGTAATTGAATTAGTTTAGTAAAAGAATCTTGCATTATGTACATATATTATTTCTATATTATTTGTTAATGCAACGCCATTTTTTATGTTAGCATTTTCTTATAATTTGATCGTCTCACGTTTGTCAACAATCTCCACTGATGGTAAATGGCAATGATTCGAAATGTAGACGACATAACACACTTGCCCGGGAAATAGGTTTATTCACTTTGAATTAAATACCACCAAATGATAGCTATCAGAAAACAAAAATTGTTCTACAATTTTTGCAGTCCTTTGCTGTACGCAAATAACGTACCGTTACAATAAATGAACTAATTAATAGTGAAATAACTAATATTTTAAATTTTAAGAATCATCTTACAAAAAAACCTTATCTCAATTTATTGCCTCTCATAACTTAAACCACACGTAACACGATTCGATATAGCTTTCTTACACAAAGTCCGTGGAAAATCGGTTTTTGTGCCAAAGTGGTCGGCCATCGCGCCATCGTTGACGTCTGAACGATTTATAGGAAGCTACAGTAACCAATTTGTCAAGTTTCTTGCTAAACGAGGCTATCTATACAAAATGCTCGTGTTTTATACAGTAAGAAACGGTGAGGTAGATTTTCTGATGTCCGGGAACAATGTTTTAGAAAACCCTGATTTGAAAAGAACGGGTCCGAAGATGTGCCTTGAGGCAGTCTTTTGAAAATAGAAAGGAGAGCCTTTCATTCCATACTTTTAATCTGATATTTCCTACATTACTGATAAGCCGCATTCTGACAGACTGGAATGCGACCTGAACACAGCCAGGATAAGACTTTACGGATAGATATCTATTATTTTATTGTGTGACGTAGAAGCTTTGAAAACGAAAGCCTTAGACTTATCTGGAGTATACCTTTGTGAATTTTAATCTTAAATATTTTAAACAAAACGCCTTCGCATTTCTCTTTACTATAAATAGGTTTTACTTCTTCCGATTATCCCTTCGACACCAAGTTATCTTTTAATGCCAGCATAATTGATTTCATTTCAGACAGTCTATCAGTCAGTAATTTATTTGTTAATAGAATTATAAAATACCTTGATCAAATTTAAATTAACAATCAACTACAATTAAATATCAATGCTGAATATCTGCTGTTAATAATGCTAATTATGCTGTTTTGAAGTATGTACTCACCCGTATGTTATCTGAAGTTAAAACATTTGATATTATTGTAATTTAAAATATATTTGGCACATTTGAAATGTGATTTAATAATGCTGATGTAAATTAATTTCAATGTTTGAATGCCACCTACTGTGGCAGGATACAGATACCCATTACCCTGTAATTGTTCCACATTTTTTACCTGTGTACACAAAAAACATATTTAATTTGATTTGAATATCTAATTCTGTAAAACTAACTGAATTTAAGAAGTAAAATGGCAGTCACTGGTAAAGCCTATATTATCTTGGCTTGTACCCCGAAAATTTTAATATACCGATCTACGCTGTAACAATTCCAGAATAGGGCAAGAACACACATACCTAACCTTTTCAGTTTAAAGAGATCCTTGACCAAAAATAAAATAAACATCACCTCGATAAAATTTCCAACTAGGATATCCCTATACACCACTAAAGCGAAACAAAGCCAGTTCTCCACTACTATGTGACACTTCACTAAAGTTTCCAGAGAAACAGCTTTAAAATCTGTTCAAAAATGTATAATAATTTACAGCGTCTAACTTCGTTTTTCGGAGGCCTTGGCTCTATAAAACTACATGGTAGCTTGTTCAACTATGAAACAGTGATTTATCAAGCTCTTTTTTAGTCGAAGTGAGAGAAAATAGAACCTGAGGAACCTAGGTTCTTTTTTTATGTTGTACACTGTGTGGAAGAAAACATTCACTACTTTCCACCATAGCACCTGAACATTTGACAGATATAATCTATCCCAGATAATAATAATAATAATAATAATAATAATAATTTATTCAGCCAATAAATAGAATGTTATCATAAAAATCATAAAATCTTAGTTCGTAGATTACATTTTAAAATAACAAAACCAGGTAGGTGTTGCAACCAGCACCCTTGCTAAGTTATTAAAATAACTTGTATTAAGGGTAGTGGTACAAGCCCATACATAATAAATTTTTACATAATAATAAATTGCAGGTAGAGCAAGTGTTTATTAAAATAAAGTTAAGATAAGCCTTGCCTGCAAAATACCTCATCAAAATTACAATTCATTTTTTTTTTTTTTTTTTTTTTTAATTTTATTAATGTAATTATATATTTATTATTTGTGTGTGTATTGATGATACTGTGTGTATTGATGATAGTATGTGATATGTGCTGTGTTAAGTTTGAGTGAAAATTTTATTAGGGGTTATTATCACAAAAAAGTAGACGTTCTGTATCGAAATAATTCTGGGTAAGCAGAAAATTTGTCAAAGCATTTTTAAGAGACGAGGTTGAAAGCGAGTAAAATTTCAATTTCCTATTTAGTTTATTGTACAATAGAGGACCTTGGAAGCAAATAAACCTTTTGGTAAAAGAAAACCCACATCTATAGTGCTGACAGATTTGATCCTTCCGTCTTTTGGTAATTTCAGTGTAGGGGGTAACTTTGTGTTGTAATACGACTGTACTAAGAATAAAAAGTTGTCTGACAGAAAGTACCTTACAGCATTGATATAGTTCCTCCGTTGGGAAGAGTATCGGACGAAAAAGTGCTCACCTTTAACACGGCTCTTTGAGCTCTTTCCAATTTTAACAAAATGGTCTTAAGGGCACCACCCCAACCCGAAACACAATATGACAAGAGTGATTGGCAAAGAGCGAGGTAGACCCTTTTGACAATCTGTGCTTCCGCCACGTGTCGGAGAGTCTTAAATACGAATATTAGTTTTCTTATCCTTGCTGTTAGAAGATCTATGTGGGCTGAGAAGCTCAGATTGTCATCAAGAGTTACCCCGAGGTATTTGATTATGGGGGTACGTGTGAGTTTGGGGCAAGAGCAAGTGGCGTTGTTATGACAGTCAATTGAGTGAGCGATTAGGGAATATGAGTTCGGAGGCTGTGTAGATTGGCGTAAGGTAAAGCAGATAAACTTTGTTTTATCCGTGTTAAGGGTAAGATGGTTATCATTAAGCCATTTTAGAACCTGATCTAGACCCCTTTGCGCCGCGTCAAAGGCTTCGCGCCAGGTAACGCCAGTAAAAGTGAGTGCAGTGTCGTCAGCAAACGCTGTGATTTTTCCATTTTGCAGAAGAATGTTACACAGTTGGTTAACATAAACCAAGAAGAGTGTGGGACCAATTACACTTCCTTGAGGAACGCCAAAAGTGACAGGGAGTTCGCTACTCAGGTAATTATTAATTTTTATGCACTGAGTTCGCTCGTTGAGGTAGTCCGTAAATATTTTTAGAGGGAGACCCCGGATTCCCAGTTCTTCCAGCTTCAAAACTAGGTTGGGAATAGAAACTGTGTCGAAAGCTTTTTTCAGGTCTAAGAAAACTGTCACTACCTTCTTTTTTGCATCAATTTGCTTGACAATGTCAGTCGTCAGCTCCAGAACAGCATCATTCGTCGACTTGTTTCGTCGGAAGCCAAATTGGTTGGGAGATAAAAGCATTTTTTCCTCAAGGTAACTAATGAGCCTCTTGTTTATGATGCGTTCTAAGAGTTTAGATATTGAGGGTAGGACAGCAATGGGTCTGTAGTTGTTGACACAGTTTCTATCCCCTGCCTTGTGTATAGGATGTACTATGGCTTTTTTCAAGTAGACGGGGAATACACCGGTGCTGAGACAAAGGTTAAACAAGTATGTCAGTGGAGGGACAAGCACACTCTTATAGCGCTTAAGAAACTTGGTAGATATGTTATCCCATCCAATGGCAGCTTCAGTTTTTAGTGACATCATAATGTATAATGAATGGTAACTTTGAACTTTTTTAGGGTGTTACCACACCAATCGATCGATCGTCGATCGATACCATAGATCAATAGTAGAATGAATAATTAGTCAACATCGATCGAAAGTCAGTATCTCCACTACTCTGTGACACTTCACTAAAGTTTCCAAAGAAACAATTTTAAAATCTTTACAAAAATATTGTTTATAGTTTACAGCGTTTCTTCGTTTTTTGGAGGCCTTTTTTTTAAGGATGGGAAATCATCAAATGGCCCCTTCCGCTCTGGGTGAATCGGCCGAGAATGTCAGACTTTTACTGACTAAAACCCATCCATGCTCCTCCTAGTGCCTTTTACGTTCCAGGGCCGCGGTAACTCTTTCGAACAAAATCCGCAACCTTTTTTGGAGGCCTTGGCTCTATAAAAGTACATGGTAGCTTGTTCAAATATGAGACCTAGGTTTTTTAATGTTGTCTACTGTGTGTAAAAGAAAACATTCACTACTTTCCGCCATAGCACGTGAACATTTGACAGAAAATAATAAAATCTGTCCGAGATAATGTATAATGGTAAATTCGGACTTGCTTAGAGCGGATTTCACCAATGAAACTGAACGCGATCAGTACATCTAAACTGCGTTCAAGAGCTGTCAGTGTAAATATTCCATAGAAAAATAATGACACTGACAGCTCATAAACTTGGTTTATTCGCTGATCGCATTCAGTTTAATTGGTAAAATTGGCCCTTAGGGTGTTACCGTACCAATCGATCGATCGTCGATCGATGCCATCAATCGATGGTAGAATCAACTAGTCTATTCATAGTTTTTACTTCTTTCTTCTATTAGCCAAAGATACCATATTAATCGATCAACGTCAATCGATGATCGATAGCCGGGCGATCAATTGTTTATCGCCCGGTATCCGTCGATCAGCCAAAGCTACCACACCAATCGATCAACGTCAATCGACGATTGGTGTAGTAACACCCTTATAGAGACCTGTTTCTTTTTTTGATGGGAAATCATCAAATGACTCCTCCCGCTCTGGGCGGAGCGGAAGGGAGTGTCAGACTCTTACTGACTAAAACCCATCCGTGCTCCTCGTAGTGCCTTTTACTTTCCAGGGCCGCGGTAACTCTTTCGAACAAAATCCGCAACCCTGACAGACCCATATTTGAGACCTAGAAAGAATTTACTGTCACAGAAGTACCCCGCATATGTACATACGAACTTAAACTACAACTCCTAACTTAATAGTAGTAGTACCTACATACTTCGAGATTGTTTATTGTTTTCTCTCAGAATAGCTTATTGAAAACATTGACGTCATTTAGTTTTAGAACATATTTTTGTTCGACTTGCAAAAGTGCTCGTTTTGAAAAACATCTCTTTTAACGTGAAAATTCAAACTGATTTATGGATTATGACAAGAAAATTAACAGAAGTGACCCTTTCTGGTAAAGAAAAAAGAAACTCTTCACTAAACACACAATTCAATTCTTAAATGGTAATTATGGAATTTCGTGGGTACTTATTCCATTGTAGGCATTCAAGTATCCACACAAAATCTGTTTTCAAAGGATATATCTCTCATTTCGTAATCACGCCAATAAGAACTCTATACAACATCTTATTGTGAACAGTTTAGCAGATCAATGATTATGTTGAAATTTAGTTTCAGAAACATGAATTTGCTTCTAACCTAAATGTTAAGCGTTATGGAAATATATAGTAATACTTGCATCTCATGTTACTACAATGTTGGTCGTAGGATTTAGAAACGATCATAGTGAAAATTTACAAGTAAAGCTTATGCCCTACAGGTTTGTAGCCCTGGATATACGGATTGTACATACTGAAGTAACGGTTAAAGGTTTTCTAATGACACTCATGATGCGTGAACAATCATTAAACTTAAAGAAAACACTAACCTTTTAGTAAAAATTTTAACTTTAAAAAATCACAGACATTTTTGCTCGAAGTCTATCCAGTACTAAGCCATACCCAGATTACTAAAACATAAAAAAACACAGTTCTTACAAGCGAAGCGAAAACAACAAGACAGTCCTGAGTACAGACTTTAAATTACTATTCCTGTTAATTCCACTCGAAGTTCTGATCCGTTGAAAAAACCAGAACAAACACAGTTTTCCGCAGTGCTGCAAAAATATTTTAAAAAGTTTATGTAGGCAGTTATTTATTTAACGTTTATTAACAAACACCTACACTGGAATTAAAATGTAAAATTTATGTCGTACTCGTATTTTGAGAGTAACACGTAAAAATGTAGCGAGACTCCAGTTTGCAATCCAAACTTGTGCATTTTGAACATAAATTCCTGATCCCGAGGCTCGTTTAGTATGATTTGCCCACTATCTTTGCAATACTTGTGCTTGAACAAAGAAATCCTTCACTGAGTAAGGTGAATTATATCTGTACTGAAATACTGATAAAGATCAGAACAAACCAGGTGTTAGGAGCTCCTTCAGAGTGGCGTATGTCTTAAGTGTAAGCTTTAAACAACATTCGGCTAAAACGATAATGCGTTTCATTCATCCTCGCCTCAAGTAATTTTTCAGCTCATTCTCAACTTAGCTTAGCCCCTTTTTTTTGGATGGGATTTCATTAAATGACACCTTCCGCTCCGGGTGGTGCGGAAGGGAGTGTCAGACTCTTACTGACTAACAGTAAGAGTCTGACACTGAGGACCCACCCGTATCCCTCCAAATGCCTTTTTAGGGCCGTGGTAGCTCTTTAGGACTGCAGACCTACTTTTGAAATTAAACATGTACTTAACCAAAACGACCTAAACAAACTCACAAGCCCAAAGGGACACAGAAGGACATTTGAAGGACGAAAAGAACCCGCACAGTAAACAAGCAAGTAGGTCACAAAACTACTAGTACAAGTTCAAACGTAGCACAGACTGAGCCACACTTGAAATGAAACGGTGTCGCCGTCGTCGCTGGCTAACTTCTAACGTTTGTTACATCCTGCCTCAAAATAGCTGCCGAGATTTTAAACTTTGATTTGTTTTCTATACGTGTGAAGAAAACATGTAGAATTGTCCTGGTTTCCTCGAGAGTTTCATGAGAATGCTTTGTTGCAAAATTATTGTTGTTTGTAGGAAATGATACTCTTAGACTGAAACATGAATTTCAGGCAAACGATACCTATTTTGCTTTCCTTAATGAAATATAGTAGAGTTATGTATAATATAGTGGGTGGACATCCAACACACATGCAAAAAACGTTTTGGGAACACATTCATTGTGCGTACAGCTAAGGAGTGGAATTCCCTGCCAGAGTATGTGTTTCCTGATAGCTATAACCCGGGAGTCTTAGTCGCTTACCATCAGATGACATAGTGGTCAAGCGCGTACCTATCAATACTAAAAAATATGTAAATAGTAGACTGTACTCGTAAAACAAGCTAAGCTATAAAAGCCGGTCAATGAGATTCACGACAAATGGTTATATACTACGAATTCAATGCCATAATGATTCTGTTATGAGAGTGAGAAACTTCACAGGACGAACAACACTATCCCTTTTCCCAATAGAATTAGAATGGCAAAGACACGAAATAGTAGGAGAGCGTTCCAATCAGTTTAACGGAAAAAAATGGCTTTTATGCGGGCCATACACGTTCAAGTAATTTGATCAAACAGGCTGGTTCAAACAGTTTTATCAAATTGGCATGAATGTGCGTTAGATTTTTCAACACATTTGCTCAAAAAATGCATTGACGAAGACTGTAGGTATATTATATTGTTCGAAAGTTTAAAATTACGCACCACACAATGGAACGTGAGGTAAAATAGGTACTCTCACTTAGTACATATTTTACCGCATACTCTGTTGTATAGCGCCGGTTTTTTTTAATTTCCATAAAAAATTCAACCAAGGAGTATCACATTACGAGAATAACTAAGCTGAATGATCGAAACTCCTTGAAAGCGAAAAAGCACAATACGTTTGTCTCACTTTGATACTAAAGAGAAAATGAGACGAAAGATGTTGTTCCATTTGCCGATTCGCGCCATTTTCATATTAGAAACGATTATTGCGACTTTCTGACTGATATCTAAAAACAAAAAGATTTTTCATTACATGTTGTACCTACTGTTTTCTCGTAAATGTGTAGAAAAACCTTGTATAACATACATGAAAAACTCGTGACTTGGTAAGCCAGACTAGGTTTATTAGGACCTATAACTTATTTCTGTAGTATACACGTGTGCGAGAAAGTTCAAGTTGCGTTTAGTTTCTCCTTCAAGTTACATACTTGTATCAGAACAGGAGGCTTATAACAATCTGAGCGAGGAAGTTTTCAATATAGGTAAAGTTTTTCAATTGTATACAAATATTCTTAGTTTCTTTTATGATAACTTTAGAAGGTTGTTAGACAGATTTAGAATGATAAGAGTGGTTGTTTTTGAGTTAGAGTTTTAAAGAGTCATTTTATGTTCTCCTTGACATACTGCCAGTTATCAATAATAGACAACGCACAGCTGAAACTAGTCTTAGATAGCTGAATTTGGCATGTAGGTTCCTTGGGGAGTCGAGAAGAAGACTAAGAGCAAATAAAGTCTTTTTCTTTCTTTCTTTTCGTTCTTTCTATAACCCAAAACGAAACTCCCCAGTAACACATCTGTCCGTTAAGTTTTAAAAACGTGAATTTATACAGCAGTATGCAAATTAGTTTACAATACATGACACACTAGCTTTTACCCGCGACTTAGTCCGCTTATATTCCGTTGTTTCCCGTTTCCGTTGGAATTTTCCGTTCCCGTATAGCCTATAGCCTTCCTCATGAATGTGGCTATCATATACAAAAATAATTTTCAAAATAGGTTCACTAGATCCAGAGATTACCCTCTAAAACCTCACAGACTCACAAACTTTACCTCTTTATAATGTTGCCATAGATAAAAGTAATAATATATCAAATTAAATTAAACGAATTGACACTTGTTACCAAGCAGAGTTAAACTAGAACAGTTAAGAACAAAGAGAACTCGTATATCAATCTTGACCATTAAACAAACACTTAACACCAAATGACATCGCCCTTCTAGACCGTTTATACTCCCAAAAGCCATCAAAGTACCAAAACATCTCGTGTTATCGTCACCTAACTAACTCAGTGGGCTCAAAACTATTTAAAGACTGCGCTATTACCAAGCATCAACAAGGAAAATATGCGCCTTCGTACTTCATGCCTACCCATAATTACGGACAACATATCCTGCACACATTCCTTACATTCGTTCGCTGTGTAATAGTGGTCTCCTTCCTAATACTTACAAAAACACCTTAAGATTATAGCAATACGGTTTCCTTTCCTCCGTTTCTTTGTCCAGATAATTTTGCAACGCTTTAAATCCGCTTTTCTCCAAATGTCTGTGTTCAGACCGCTATCCTATTCTTTTCCATCCTCTTTTATGTTATCCTAAAAGAAAATTAATTAAGTGCTATTGTTCTCTTTGAGTGCCGTTTTGTAGGCATCCCGCGATTCTTATTGTTACAGTTTTTGGTGTGTAATATGTTTTTTCTTTCGCTAATTCATAACTGTATAGCGAGATAATTAATTGACGAAAATAGCGTTCTTAAGTACATCCTCGACAGTTAACCCTGCTTTCGTTGACGTCAGCCAGCAACATCCACTTTTACTAAAAAGGTGGTAGGGCGACATTTTATTTTACGTTGCATTATGATAGCCTAAAAAGAATATGTTGCTGTTTGTGCTACCCACCTAAATTTAAAATGTTTATTTTCTATAAGATGAAGTTATTTTAATATTCGGTCAAGAAATGTTGACGTAGCACATAAAAAGTTTCCAAAATTAATAAATCGGATGTTGCTGCCTTTGGTTCTATAATAATTATGACTCTGTACAGTGTAGATCATACAAAAATCACATTAAGATCTAATTTATTTATTTAACAGTTCTTGTACACACATTTAACATAATAGATAGGTAAGAATAAGGAGACTGAAAGGGTGTAACAATGGGTTGTCAACTTATCTTTACACCAAAAACAAAACACAAAGTTAATACGACCCCACAGTACCATTAAAACCTACTTAAATAAAAGGAAACATAAAATTATACGACGCTGATCCAAAAAAAAACTCAAAAAACACAACTCCCTCTATTTACAAAACCCTTACTTAATCTAGTAACGACATCGGCTTACTAACCCTCGGCTACCCGGGCGGTTTCTAAAACCTCACGATACGGGTCTTTTGGGCCCCACGCTGTTTTCGACGCAAGCTGCAATCATCAGCAGTAAATATCCTTGCTTGACTTATTTTTGTTTAAGGAGACGAGAAATAAGGGTTACGAGTAAAGTGGCTACCTATTTGTCTAATGTACTTGTATTTTTCTTGAAGAATAAATGCCCCACTCTCATCTTCATTTACTAGGGACCAGTAAGTAAATAGGTTAGCCAAAGCTTGTGATTAACTTCACCATTTCTCAAAACAAACATTTCACCCAAAACCGAAAACAGAGCACAGCAAAAAAATCTCACATTGAAAGAGGAATCAATGTACCCATGTCATTCGCTGTCGCCTTTGACGAGGGCTACCATATTAATAAAGGCCCTCGGCTCGACCACTACCAGTTTTATAGTTGAGCCACAAGTTTATATTCATGTTGGGATGTTTTTTTACGTGTCTGTTAAGTAAACCCCTACTTTCATGGCGTCGTTCAGTTGTTTTGACGACGTGAACATTTGAAGGTTAAAAAAGTTGTTACTTTTTATTTGTCTGTTTACTTTTTGAATTTAAAACTTGTTGATGAGCTTACACGCGGCACGAACTTCCAGGCTGCCACTGCAGGTTAGTACTATAGACACACATCTGCCGAACAATTCGGGGAATTTAGGCATGATGTAATGTTACTTTATGTTATGTTCAAACTTTTCTATTTTTAACCGACTTCCAAAAAAGGAGGAGGTTCTCAATTCGATTGTATTTTTTTTTTGTGTTTGTTACCTCATATCTCCGTCATTTATAAACCGATTTATCAAAATCGGTTAAGCAATTTGGTTTTTAAATCCAAATAGCTGGAAAAAATATGTGGAAAAATCATCCATGTATACGAAGTTGCGTATTTTTGCTTTCCTGTGACTTTCCAGTGGTGTTGTTAGGTGTGGGGTACCACTGAAAAAGTTTTTTATCTCTTATAAAGTCATTTTAATCACAACAGCTTTTTGAATGTTTTCAATTACCTACCATATTTTTCGTATTCCCCTTAAAAAACTATTTCATTCGATTTTATGAGGGTGCATAAAAATAAGTACTCCATCATCCTAAGGAGTCCGCCATATATGATTTAGAATGATGTCAGTTTCAGTCAGAGTGTCAGCTTTATGTGCATTGTCATCCAAACCAAACGTGTTTACAAAATCAAGCTCAATCGGTTGACGATATTACTGTTTTAAAATTCAGTTGCAAGATTTGAAACCTACTAATTTACAAGGCAAATTAGAAAAAACCACAAAAAAATTATTCGAAAGAGTCACCGCGACCCTAGAACGCAAACGATATTAGGAGGAAAAGGAGCACGAATGGGTTTTAGTCAGTAAGAGTCTGACACTCCCTTCCACTCCGCCCAGACTGGCAGGAGTCGTTTGATGATTTACCGTCATCAATTCGATACCTAGCTTTGTAAATGGGAACTATATTTTTTGTCACCAAAATTTATATTTGTCATCAAGTTGTATCACCTAATAAATAGATCTATCGCCACGAAATATTTTCGTTCTCAGATAAACAAAGAGTGTTCCCAGGTATGAATTACCAAATTATTGTTAATATAATGTGTAAAATATGAGATGGATTACCAATAAAATTGTAGTGCATTGCATGAATATAAACTTCGTTCTTATAATAATAGTTTTATTACTTAAATAATAGCTTGGTGCTCAGAATGGTAGATCTGTCACCAAATATTAATATTCGAACATAGGGCACAGGGAGCTTAGGGCACCCCGACTCGGACAGGTTAGGTTAGAAGGGGATGGCGGGGTCAAGTGAGCGAGCGTAGCGAGCGAACAGACCCCGCCATCACCTTCGTGGTTATTTTTTTTAATCCACCCAGTAATATGGTTTACTTCCCGTTTTATAATAAATCCCAACCTATTTATTTGATACTTGATAATATATCCCGAGGATTACATGTGATTTATTATGGAATTGCTTTTTACAATTATTTGGCAACTACATTTTGGTGACAGATCCACTATTTTGAGGACAAACCCTATTATTAAAGAAATTCAAAACGAATAAAATTGGCGATAGCTTAAATCATACCCTTTATAAATCCATTGCACAATAACATAATCTTTGAAAGCTTTTAACATTCTTCCATATAGACTCGTAAAGTTCTTCCGTTACTGAGTGACTGAGTGACTGACATACAACGCACAGATGAAACTACTGGTTGTAGAAAGCTTAAATTTGGCAAATAGCTTGCATACACTCCGTAAGGGAGTACTAAGGGAGGAATTTCCTGAAATTCCCACGAAAACGGGAAAAAATATGCGCGTACGAAGCCGCGGACTAAAGCTACTTTCCTATAAATTGGAAAGATAAATGAAAAGCACTAAAATAAGATGTAACGAATGTAATGTCAATACTTTGGTCCTATTTCTATTTCGTTATAGATTTCGGCCATTTCTGTTTGATATCTCTCAAACGCACTTAAATTGAGGGCAGTCTGGAGGGGATTGTTCCCAAAAATTCACAATAAGCCGTGCCAAGGTAAAAGCACTTACACAAAAGTTTCTTCTTACCGAAAAATCAACCTTAACACGGTTGAATAGAAATTGTTTTAGACTGGCAACGTAGTAAAGGCTACTTTGAGTTCTATAAACAAGCTTTTTCTTTTCAGGAAAATTTTAATTAGCCCTTGTTTACTAAAATAACAATGTTTCTGTATGAATTTTACCGTTAGAATACCAAAAAGTACCGGTAGCCATTATATTTATGTTGCTACGTTGCTACCAAGGGGTGGCATACTTCATTAGGCTTTGGGGACCAAATATGTCATTTATTTTGTCTCTTTAGGGTCATCAAGGTAGTAGGTAGACTGAAGTTTAAATTCAAGAGTGTTTTATCACGTGTATTTCAAACCAAATTAATTTTATTTAGATAGTTATGGCTGTCACCCGCGTGGATTAAGTACTTGCACAACATATTATTTACAAATTATAGCCCATAAAAGAAAGAAACAAAAACTGTTATTCACGCGAAAATGACGCACGTACATATTGTTATTCAGCATAAACCTGGAAAACAAAATGTATTTATTCTAAAAAAAATTTTACTTACTTAAAATATCATGCATCACTACCGCGCGAAACGGCTAACGCTCAGCATAATGCCGAGGCCCGTGCACGAGCATAATGCATTATGATGCAAATATTCCTATTATATTACTGCAAATTTCATCATAATTCATTGGGTAGTTTTTGAAAGAGTCACAAAAAACCCATTAATGCTTCCTTACAACGGAAGCTAACGAGACTAGAAGGATACTTTCGACTCCAGCACCACGCCACGTCGCAAGCGAGAAGGAGGGATGGAGCTATATATAGTGTATAGCTCCATCCCTCCTTCTTGCTCGAACGACTCACGCTTTAACACGTCATGGTAGGGCCTTAGTACAGTTTGCACGTAGGCGGAGGGACCTTGCTATAAATAAAATCTAATAAGCCGCTTACTTTGACCCATAAACACTTTCGAGATTAAAATTAACAGATGATTAAAACTCCGTGCTAATTTTGTCTGATATTGGTAGTCTATTTTTCTTTAGTCTGAATTCTAACTTTTAACTAATGTTTTGTTAACAATCCAGATTAACACGCCTACTTCACTTTTATACATATGGTCGTCTAGCAAATCTGTAGTGATTGACTACAATTAATCTAAATTTCTTAACTTTTCTTTACATACTGTAATCATTCTTCGTCACTGAATACCTCCTGCCTTCCTTTTTTTAAGGATGGGAAATCATCAATAGACCCCTTTCGCTCTGGGTAAAGCGGGAAGGAGTGTCAGACTCTTACTGACTTAAACCCATCCGTGCTCCTCCTAGTGCCCTTTGCTTTCCAGGGCCGCGGTAACTCTTTCGAACAAAATCCGCAAACATGGCAAGAAACTTCTCCTGCCTGCGGCCCTACCATGACGTGTTAAAGCGTGAGTAGTTCGAGCGAGAAGGAGGGATGGAGCTATACACCCTATATAGCTCCATCCCTCCTCGCTCGAACTACTCACGCTTTAACACGTCATGGTAGGGCCGCAGAACTGATTTTGGTGATATTTTTGTGTTTGAGTGGATCTCTGGATACATAGTTTAGATATATCACCGGATAATTGCAAACTCCGTGAGATTATAAAATATCTTGAGTCATTGTAAACTCTACACACTGATTGGTCGCCAACATGTCAAATCATGTCGGTTCACAATTTCTCGGAACGACTTCGAGAGTTTATACACTATCAAATTTTAATGCGTAAAAAAGTATTCCAAACGTTTTCTTGACAATATTTATCGAGTGTTTACAATCTCTCAAGATATTTTATCATCTTACGAAGTTTGCCATTTTCCGATGAACACAGTTGAACTCGAAATGTGGTGCAGTCAACATTTTTTTTTTTTACAAAATCCAACATTCAGGACGTCTGTCGAGATTACTAGTACTTGTATCAGATGCAAAATTTTTAGCTTGTTTCTTATATGTTTATCTCTGGAAGTCCGTTTCAAATAACTATTTTTTTTTATACCGATAAAAAATCTGACTATTACTGAGTGTCTTAGACGTTCACTATTTGCCACTAAAGCGAATACGCGAAAATCTAGTTACCAATAATCACCAATATATATTATGTCAGCGGAAAATTACAAACGTCGTAAAATTGTAAAATATAGCGTGAAATTATAAAATATTGTTTAAATAAGATACGGGTATTATGTTGGAAACTATTGAATTTGAATGGGATTTATTGTATACAAAACGAATTATTTTATAATTTATCAAGAAAATATTATCCAATAAAGTTTTATTACAATTTTACGGAGTCTGCAATTTGACTTAGTGGCTTAGCTACTGACAGACAACGCACAGCCGTAACTACTGGTCGTAGAAGCTGAAATTTAGCATGTAGGGTCCTTAGTGAGTGTAGGGGAGTAATAAGATAGGATTTCCCGAAATTCTTACGAGAACGGGAAAAAAGGTATATGCGTGTACGAAGTCGCGGGCAAAAGCTAGTATTCGATATTTGAAAAGCGGCTTGAATAGACGTTCGGACACCGATATTAAATCTTAGTATTTGGTCATTCAAAACGATTTCAGCCCAACTTGAGAATTTACAACATAGGGACCAATAAATACAAGTAGAACCTAATATAGGACATAGGACTCCACAAATAGAACGAGACTAGATACTCTTTAGGGACTGCTTGTTCGAATCTGTTGCAGTACCCACGACAAAGTAACGAAGTCGATATCCGCATTCCACATACATCCGTTTTGAAGTTCAGCTGGCTGTTAGATAACCAAGTATGTACTATATTCTAGTGGACGATACTGCAGTCGGCTTGACTTGATTGTTCGCTTTAAGGACGCCTTTACAAATGGGTAGTCAAATCCTGGCAAATCATTACTTTTTTACACAAAAGTATGTTTATTAAAGAAAATTCTTTGCATTCTTAAAATGTTTTCCTAAGAATTGCTACGGCCGCCAATCATATTACGATTACGGTACGATTCTGAATTATAAATATAATTTTAGATTGGTACATTTTTTCAATAAATGTACCGAAGTAAAAAAATCACTTCGGTACATTTATTGAGAAACTGTTTAATAAACATACTTTTGTGTAAAAAAGTAATGATTTGACTACCCATTTGTAAACGCGTCCTTAAGGTGGAAGCGCCAGCGTAGCCCGCGAAATTCAAATTTCCTTACGTTTTTTGCAATTTGCAGGTCAGTGTCAGGTTGTATTTTGGTCAAAATATGATTCGCGGCCGTAGCAAGTACGTATCATTAAAATCATCAACACACAACTACATACAACTCCTTCAGTTTGAATTGATCCCAAATGTTATGATTTCATGAAATACTACATTTGGCATCAATTCTAACTGAGAGAGTTGTTTCCATTCTTCGGGTTTTGAACGAAGGTATGTCAAATACTGTTTTCTTCTTCCTCCATGGGTGTAGTTCAATAATGGAAAAATGCCTGGTAAAGTCCTTCTGGTTTGTGTTACCCAGTTAATGGGCTGTGGAGGTCTGGTAGGCAGCCGCTCCACGTAAAATACTGGTTTTCAGCTGAATCCGGTTTGACTGGGAGCCGAACCCAATATAGTTGGGAAAAGGCTAGGCAGATGATGATGATGAAAGTCCATCTGGTATGAGAATATCCATTAAATAGAAGCTCCGTTTACTCGGTTTATTTGCTCTCAAATTTAATATTCTAAACTAAATTGGAATATTCATCGATTTCAAACATTTACTACTTTATCTACTACTATCTCTGTACTTACTACTTCTACTTAATTTTATTACACATTTACTAATACTCATACTGCTTCCTTATCCTCTTGGGGAATGTTATGTTAAACAGCAATTAACATATTTGATGAATTGATTCATATTAGATATCTATGTCGCAGTCAACTAGCTTAATCAGCCATTTCATTAAAAGCCTAGCCTTTTTATTGAACTGCGCTGTTTAATCAACGACATAAGTGACAAGGGTAAGTCATCAAACGATACTGAACAAAAGTTGCCACTTAGCTGAAAAAACGGCGCATTTAAATGAAAAGGCTAGGCCACCAATCAAAGGACTGATTAAGCTAATTGGCTGTTATATCTATACTAAGATACCCTTTTAATTAAAACAATTATTTTAACATACAATCGAATTACAAAATAGTCAACAAACTTCAGAAAATCGTAAAAAACATATCTCCGTGCAACCAGAGACTTCCAATCCCATCTCCTTTGTCCCCAAAAGAAACCATTTACAAGGCCAAGAGACACACGGCATTCAAACGGCTTGAATTTTTAATCGTCTTCAGTTTACTTTACCTCAAAAGGGAGCAAACCAAACAGTGAATGCACATTTTGTAACGACGATGATATTTGTGAGGAAAATATTATTACTTGGTCGAGATTTTTCCTTTGAAGGTTGCTTGTTAGTGTATAGATTGGGTAGAAAGTGGTTCGCGTTTGGTGTTATTAAGATAAGTGCTATGTTATTACATTTGAGGAGGTTAATCGGATTTTTGGATCTCCATGATCCAAAAATCTGATGATGTCTGAATGTAAACCTAAACTTGAAAAATGAATCTGAACCTCCTCAAATGTAATAACATAGCACTTATCTGTGTAACTACATACTAAATTTTAAAAGTGTGCTTTCTGAGTCATCATTTGCCTAGCCTTTTCCCAACTATATTGGAGTCGACTCCCAGTCAAAACGGATTCAGCTGAATATCAGTATTTTACGTGGAGCGGCTGCCTACCAGACCTCCACAACCCATTAACTGGGTAACACGGTACTTCTTTGCAAGACTGATGTCAGATTTCCTGGCATCTGACAATCCGTAACGACTGCCAAAGACCTCCTAATTTCAGCCAGGACCAACGGCTTAACGTGCTTTTTGAGGCACGGAGGAGTCTCGGTATGTTAAGATCCACAGACCAATCTCGGCAAGCGTTGCTTAACCTTGAACATTGGCCCGTGCGGCTGTTGTAATTTAGCCACAAGCTCCTCTGTGAGCTTTCTAAGTAATTAACAATATTTTGACTAGGTTATTCTGTATTCTCTTGTCGTTGTGTGATCTCCTCTATCCACGGTACTAATCAATCCTTCTTACAAATATGTTGGGGCCATCTTCCAGTCTAACCGGACGTACCTGAGTACCAGTATCATACCCGGAGCGACTGTCCATCCGACCTCCCAGAAACGGGTAACACGATATTCCTCGGTAAGGCTGGCGTCAGAAGCCAATAATCTGTATTGGCTTCTGACATCCCGTTTCATCTATCATCGAAACTATACAAATGACGGATGGGACCATAAGCTTGACGTGATTTAAGATATACGGAGAAATCTCGGTATTTTCAGAGGGTCACCCATCCACAGACCGACATTTTTCTAGGGGCAGTATATCCGAAAATGCAGCGACATCAGCAAATGGGATCACAATCACAATTCAATTATAAATAATTACGCTTACAAATCTGAACAATATTTTATAGCAAAAACACTTGAATAAGCAATATCATCAATTATTTTCATAACGACATAATAAATGGTGTAGCTCAGAACGGAAGGAATCAATTAATCCCCTCATTGTTGGAAATCACTTCGTCTTAAACTTTCGTAGAGAGATGTGATGGAAGATTTGATTGATAACGTTTCCTCTTCCGTCATTTGCCAAGCTCCTTTACATATATGTACATGTGTTATACCCCCATATGAATGCGTGATGTAATAAGAGTGAGAAACCGAATGGAATGTTGGTAAAAATGGTTCTGTATTGCCATTAAAATAAAGTGAGAGCAAGGGTATATGCAACCTTTTGGAACGTGTCGGGGTGACTTTTGCCACTGCAATCTTTTGAATCAAATATTACCTAATCAGTAAAACCAATAACTCTATTACCTGGCGTAATTTGGTCAAACTGGCATGAATGTCTGTGAAAATTTGATAAAAAATGAGTCGTTAAATGGCATGAAGAAATACGAAATTTCGTATTTTTAACCGACTTCTAAACAAGGAGGAGGTCCTCTCGATGTTTGTATTTTTTTTTTTTTATGTTTGTTCGGGCATAACTCCGTCACTTGCCAACCGATTTGAAAAATTCTTTTTTTGTTGGAAAGGGTACTTCCCAAATGGTCCCATTGAAATTTTATCAAAATCGATTCAGTAGTATGGTTATTAAATCCAAATAGCTGGATAAAATATGTGGAAAAATCATCCATGTATACGAAATTGCGTATTTTTTTGGGTGTCAAATAACGAAGAAGCAACCAAAAACACCGACTTCCGAAATTAAAGTTATTTTGAACTTTGTAGTGTTTTTTGGAAGTCGGTTTCTTTTTTTTGTGAAAAAGTTTTTTAATTTGATCAGACAGTTTGAACCAGTCTGTTTGATCAAATTACTTGAACGTGTATGGCCCGCATTACATTCATGCATCGCTGCGGATGTATCTCGCAAGAATAAACTGCTAAGGCACTAAAATAACTATAGTGCCGTTCATAAAGCTCCACTACTACCATTATTTTCAATTACCTTTCTTGCTAATTACAAAGTATGCGTTTAGTCGTTGTTAATTTACTAGAAATTGCTTTTAGTCGGCAGAATGTCCGTTGTCCACTGACCTATTTAACCGATTAAAGTAACCATTATTATATAGGTACATGATCTTTATACCGTTTTATTTAGGACGACTTTTTATGTTTGGCATTTTATGTTTAATAAAAATAAATCCTAGATTCCTACAAAATATAAAAAATTTCCAGAGTCATCATCTGCCTAGCCTTTTCCCAACCAAATTGAGGTCAGCTCCCAGTCAAACCGGATTCAGCTGAATACCAGTATTTTACGTGGAGCGGCTGCCTACCAGACCTCCACAACCCATTAAATGGGTAACACGGTACTTCTTGGCAAGACTGGTGTCTGATTTACTGGCTTCTGACAATCCGTAACGACTGCCAAAGATCTACAAATGACAGCCGGGACCAACGGCTTAACGTGCTTTCCGAGGCACGGAAGAGTCGCGGTATGTTAAGATGGTCACCCATCCACAGACCAACCTCGGCAAGCGTTGCTTAACCTTGAAGATTGGTCCGTGCGGCTGTTATAATTTACTCACAAGCTCCTAAAATTTCCAAAGCCAGTTCATTATTCGCTAAATTGTTTCAAATTATTCCCACAAATTGACATCCACAATACCTACTGATTAGTAGTTAGTCTATAACAGGAATTACCTTCGTTAACATTCATACATGAAAACCTCTTATTCCAAGGAAATAAATCAAATAATTATTCTGAACATATATTTGTTGGATCCATCGGACCCCTTGATTCGTCGACTGTTATTCCAGCAACATTTGTGCCACAAAAACAAATTCCCCTTTGACCTTATTTGACCTCTTTTCATATATTTTCGGTTTCTTAATACGTTGGTATTTAGGTATGGATGTCATTTATCCTATGATATTTACTTAGGCTGGTTGTGCGAAGCTGTGATAATATTCTTAGGGTCATTTGTGAAGGAAAGAAAAAATATTGGGCTACCGTTTTTCTTTTGGGTTATGGATGAAGGCTAAATATTTATGCGATTAATAAAATCTTTACCGCTTAGATATTGTTGTTGATCACGACTCTCATATTCAAGATTTTCTTGCACTTAGAGCACACTTTTTTCAAGATATTTTAAGCAACGACGGTATCTTTGTGAACGGTATTTTGGGTTTGAATACTACACTACCTATCATTTTCTGAGTGCGTAATATTTACCTAATACTAACAATATAGTTCTTAAATAGTCATGTTATTACTTACAACAATACAATCTCGACCATTTGATTGTAGATAATTTAAAAAGTCAACCCTTCAAAGACATTTGTACACCATATTAAATAATGTTCTGGTAGAATGAAAATTATATAAAACTACATCATGATTCTACGATTTTGGTCCTGGATTCGTTTTAAAGTCTTGGTTTTTCTGTACCTATATATTTTATTTCAAAAGGCACGTTTTCTAATAACATGCATAAATAAGAAACTATTGGATGTACAACGGTGATATAGTACACCACCGGTTTTAAATTTTAACTCAGCTTAGCCACACACCATTCTGCCTAACAAGCGACGAGTATGTTTGTGCTAACTTATTAATAAGCACACGGCTACCAAGTTACCCTTAGTCTGACCTTCAGAACAACACAATATGTATGGAAACTTAGACTCTACAACTACCAAGATTGATAGACGCACAGCTATTTGTCCTTAGTACACCCAAGGGCTTAAGTGGCTATAAATTGGTTAGGACGTCGGGCTGGCGAGGGAGAGGTCGTAAGTTTGAGCCCCGGGCATTGCACTATTGGCTTGAAACCACTAATACGAGTATGACTTGGCTCAAGTGATTTATTTCGCTAAAAGGAGACGTTTATCGAACAAAATTAATGTGAGCGTTTTTACGAATATTGACCTCATCGGCTTCTATCAAAGCAGCCATTGTGGCATTCTTTACAGAGAGAATATTATGCGAAGATTATTTTGCCACAGGTAATTTCTAATAATCACATCTCACACGGTTCCGTATGGTGTCGGACGTAAAAGAATAGCACCATCCCATCACTTCCCGTGGGTGTTGTAAGAGGCGACTAAGGGACTTACCAGAAAACAAGCAGCAGCATTCTCTGTAAGTACATTATACTACAGATATACTGCGATCGCCAACCCGCCTGCCAAGCGTGGCGATTATGGCAACCCCCATTTGGGGGAGTCCTATGTCGAACAGTGGACGTCATTCGGCTGATATGATGATGATGATGATGAAATCTCACACGTACCTCTAAAATGTCATCTGTACACTCGTGTGTATCTACATACATGCAGAGATCATTGCGTTGGACGGATTAAACAGAAAAAAGGTATTGATTGAAATATTTTCTGAGAGAAAATAATAGTCCAGCGATACCTAGGCAGTTATCCCCGGTACTGACAATGCTGACTCATCAAAATACATATTTTAACCAACCCGACTCGAGAAAAGAACAAAAACAGACACTGCTCACTTAAAAAGAGCGAAAAAACCTTGAAAAGTGTTTACCTAGCCAAAAATACGCGTTGGTACTTAGGCTTAATTTACTTGTAGGTCAAAACCTAAAAGGGTAAAGATAAATGACGTAACGATGGCAATAAGCCCATTAAGATGTCTAGACCACCTTTAAGCCAAAAGATGATGCCTACACGTAAAAGGATCAGATCGTCTATTCCTTTTAACTTCAACTATATTTAGGTCGAATCTTTAAGGTTTTCTATTCGTATTGGTCGCGATATTTTCTTTAAATTGTAAATCAGAGGTCGACTAGGAATGCTACATACGAAGTCAAACGAGAAATGGGTTTCTAGAGTCTTTACAAGCTCGAAAAACACCATTGTAACGATTGTCAATATTCATGGCTTCATGATTGGTTAATATATATTCATGTTTTTTATTGACGTTCAAAAATTAATGTTCAAGTAGGACGACATTTTTTTTTACTTCAAAAGTCTGGGTTCGGGTTCGGGACCAATCGTAAGTCTGTATGTGCTGAAACATAAAATGTACTCTTTTACGATACAGACGTAGATGATGTTCCCTTTAAAAAGTAATACATTTGTCATGCCTTGATCACCATACTCTTCTAAGTACTCTTGTTCAGAAATGAAGACGACTTCGACAGTAATGGCCGACTTCAGAAGGCCAATTCTACAAATTTTTAAACAACGTTTGCATTAGCATGTCAGTCGCAAACTGACAAAAAAATCTCAATTTTCTACATTTTTGACAGATTGCGGCTGAGGTGCGAAAGCTAACGTTGCTAACATAGAAGAATTGGCATTTAAAAAAAAAAATTGAAGTTTTTGTCAAACTAGACTTTGGCCTGAAAACCTATCAAAATTTGACATTAAAGTGAGTTTGGCACGATCCTTAATCGAAATACTCAATTTAGGACCCTCGTATCAAACCAGCCAGAATTAAACTTAAAGAAGAGATTGAGAAATACTCAACATTTCTGAAATAAGCACTTGCTTATTTCAGAAATCGGAGTTCAGCCATCTACCACAAGTAAGCTAGTAACTAGATACCTATCATAGGACCTATCATATATGAAAATTGATATAGAACCTGTGATATCCATTTTCACCCAGTTGAATCTAGATCTAGGTATAAATGAAGATAATTTCGTATTGCAGTCCTCCTGTTTATTTCTAGAACATTTCCACAATTTTTAAGTTATCAATATATAACAGGCTTATTTCCTTGAAAGGAAAAGTATCGTCTCATATATACATTCCCGCGTAAATTCCATGAGACTATCCTTCGAACTTACGTAACAAACACATATATCATCTTTAAAACTCGATATGTTTTCGACGAAACATGTCTCCAACTGACATTCTGTAGTCTTGTAATCGTTTCAGTACAAAAATGTTACCCGAAAAAAAAATTGTAGGTTAAAACGAGTTCTGAAAATCTAAAAATAATCCTGATTTGGGACAACGTAAAATCATCAATGTCACTTTCAAGTCCGAATCGTTACCAATAAAATTTATTCTGAATACAAAATTAAATGATACTATTACTTAGTCTACTTATTTTATTACTACCTTAGTCAATAAATTATAAGGAGTTTTCTATATGAATCTGAACCCGACTACCCCAGACAATGATTTTACTCTAATTAAGCTTATATTTAACCACTTAGCATCAAGTGACGATACAATGTACGATGTAACGCAAAAAACAGTAGTATGTCTTTGCTTTTCAATAAGTTTAAAGCTTCTATTAGTATTTTCGTCTTAAATGTATAATTAAGAAATTAATTTTAGTGTATTAAAATGACAACACTGAAAAAAAATACATTTGCGTCCAATAATTCAAAGAAAATGATCTACACATTTTGAAAAACACGTATGACGATTTTAGGGTCCTCATTTTGTATTCATTCATTCAGTACACACGAATAATATAGGATCTCTTTTGGTGTGATATTAAAAACCATGCCATGATAGATACAAAGGTCCCTTTGTAAGATTTCCTGTTGAATAATATTTATATCACGAAATTTCTTCATAAAACTGTGTACAAAAATATTTTGACAAGTTTTTCCAAGATTTAGGCAATTTTTCAGAAAAATCTGGCTGTTGGAAAGAAATACCAATTTTACGCAACACAAAAATCATGAATGGAAAACCAGTACTCACCTTACGTACAACTAACTCCACGTGCAAACACCTCGAATAGTCAATGTCCACACACACTAAACAAACACTCGAAAGTGAAAGGTATCATTCAATTTGGCCGAAAGTGTACCGATACATTGTACACTGTACTCCACGAAAAATAGCACACAATTTATAATTTAAATCGAATTATTCGAGAAGATAAACGAAATTCGGGGTGTGACAATCGTGTCAAGGTCCCCTTTCGGTTGCTACGCCGTAGCTACGTCCGCTCCGTAGCGGGTCTCCCGTACGACAGCCTCACGTTGCTACGAGCTACGAGGGATCCGTAGCCAATCGAAGTGAAGCTGCGCGAAATGGGAGTGTGCTCGACTTGGATTTTTGAGATTATTTTACAACGCACAGGATTAAGGAATTTCGGGGGACTTATTATTTTATTTATTTTTATTAGCATTTTATATCGGGTATACGGAGTATTCTCGCACAACGTAATCCCCTCTTGAATTATTTATACAACAGATACAGATACGCGACATTTTTTATATTTTAACGGATTAGCATTACATTATACTTTTGTAAAGTTCATTCTTTTTAGTGTCATCACATTAGGTTCATATTTAGTTAGTGCAAAATAAAAGCTTATTATCTTTATTAATAAAATAATTATTTGTTATTAAAACATACTTTTAAAAACAATAGCCCAAAATATATTTTCCACGCAAAAAAACAGTTCATTATTATTCTAGTGAATGCATAGAAAGAAGATAACCATTAAAGTTGGCAATATTTCAAACGTATTGGAGCGAGACAAAACCATTTACCCACCATAATGCGTTAGAAAGAGAAACAAATATCAAGGAGAGAGACATCTAAAAGGGCAAAGTTTCTTCGGTGAATTATTGAAATGAATTATGTTTTATTTTGCTCATTGACGGTGCTGCAATAGCTACTTTATGTTCCCAGGTAATAGGGTATTTTACTGATAAAATCTAAGTTGTCCGTCAGATAGATTTCCATAAAATATTGGACTGGACACGTAGTTATTTTTTTTCACAATTCGTTGAAGTCTCGCGTGACGTCACACAGTACTATATTTAATATTATTAAAATATATATTAATATATTTAATATTTTTTACTAAAACGTGACGTCACCAGATCCCACTATTAAACTTTGATACGCTTTATCTATAGCAATTTTTATCAATTTGTAAAAAAATACGGGTCTATTATTTTTTGAAAATGTAACTGATTCTGGGCTCACCAGAATTATTATTTTTCTTTCTCAACCATTCATTCGTTTTTGAATTTTCGGACGCATTAATTAAATTAAGTCCTTACGACAACACTTTGGTGAAGGTAAACAGATGTTCAGGTGATGACGTCATCTCCCGGGTTTGTTTATGCGGAAAAGCTTTGAATGTGTATTTACTCCAATATTTTCTTTGGTGTGCAAAGCTTACTTAAGTTATATGTATGTGATGTGGTAGTACTCTCCTAAATAAATAAATAAATAAAAGCTTTGCGTTGAATTTGTCTTGATTTCTTTAAATACGACAGAAATGTATTTAATGACTAGAAAAATTAAAAATATTAATTTATATGAGAAGAACTGCCTCGTTTGTCCAGTGGTACTCATAAGTGGACCTGAGTTCAATTCCTGGGACAGTCAAAGTAGTACTATTATGGTTTTTTCCATCTGGATTTTCAGTTGTAGCCCAAACTCTAGACATATGCCCGGTGTGCTTAACCGTTGGAAAAAAATGGCACAATATTATGTTATAAAAATAAAATGAATCTGGACATGACAAGGAAATCTCAATTTACTACATAAATTACTATTTTTTTTTTTACATTTAATTTTATAATAACTATTTTATTTGGATTTATATATTTTCATTATAAAATGTGTTCCGTATAGTGTATCCGTGGCATCACAGGCCCTATCGGAATACCAGCGCTGTGATGTTTTCTTTTTTTTTAAATATCGCAGCTTATGCTGAGATAGGGACCTTTTTGGCCTCGCACAGAATATATGATGCTTTTGTTCTATCGTTAATTTTATTTTATTGTTTTACTTTTTGTTTGTCTTATGCGAGTCCCAAATAAATATTTTTCTTTCTTTCTTTCTTTCTTAAATCTGGACATGATCTACCCGAGTGCCAAGTTTTATCAAGATCCGTTCAGCCGTTAAGACGTAAAAAGGTAGGAAACATAGGGTCAATTCTACTTACTTTTGAGCAACGTTCACAATCACATGTCAATACTCAATACTCAATATTTTATTTGCATTCCACAATGTAAACTTAGGTGGTAGGTACATTATAACATATACATAATTTTAGATCATTGTGGACCCTGTCGGGCACAGCAAGATAGGATAGAGGAAGAGGGCTGTTATTATAATTAATATTTGAAAAGAGTAAAATATAAATTGTTTTTCTACTACTCACTTCGACTTTGTTTTTTTTTTTGCCAGTCGCAATCTGTCAAAAAAGCCTCAGCTTCCACACATTTTTGAAAATGTTAATTAAGGATGGTAAGAAATGATGAATTTGACGCCGGAACACGCTTATCTAGAAGTAATCTATTCATTATTTACTCAAAATATTTTTTTTACAAAAAAATACACCGCCCATTGTACACTTATTTTTGTCCTGTTTTAATGAGGTGTACAATAAAGTATAAAATAAATAAATAATAAATACAACCTACTTTTTTAACAAAAAAGTACAAAATAACTTTAATTTCGGAAGTCGGTGTCGCGGGTAAAAAACTTTGACTTTGGAAGTCGGTGTTTTTGATTGTTTTCAAAAACACCGACTTCCAAAGTCAAAGTTTTTTTTTATTTCAAATCGGTTCATAAATGACAGAATTATGAAGTAACAAACATAAGAAAATACAACCGAATTGAGAACCTTCTCCTTTTTTGAAGTCGGTTATTAAAACCCTAGGTTGTTGCTACCAGGACACACAGAATCCGGCATTGAATTTTACTCCTTAGCTGATTGATTGAAAAGGTTATAGTCAGAGAGAAAAGTACTCACACTACACATCGGAACGCACAACTTAATACGACGTACCCTTTTACCTCAACGCACGTTGATAACATTATTATATCCATATCCAACAAACACATTGAAACACAGACACCGTCATATTGACAGAGGTCCCCCTGTTCATAACTAGAAAGTGGCCAGTATATCTTGACACTCCACAGAAACGCCACTCGCGTATACGCCTACAAATACGTACGTAATTTTAATTGTATTTGTGTTCATTAAAATTAAAATGTATCTTAGCGAATTAGAGATGAGGTTATTTAAGATCATGTTGCTATCCGGAACTGACACTACAGAAATATTTAGCCATCACAATGTAGGTAGCTGTCGAAATAGTGTTACTGAAAAAGGGGATGATTCATGTTTATTTTAAAGTTAAGCCATAACAAGAACGAAAACCGGCCAAGCGCGAGTCGAACTCGCGCACGAAGGGTTCCGTACCATTATCTATAAAAAAATCACGTTTGTTGTATGGGAGCCCCACCTAAATATTTATTTTATTCTGTTTCTACTATTTGTTGTTATAGCGGTCAGCTGTGAAAATTTCAACTGCCTAGCTATCACGGTTCATGAGATACAGCCTGGTGAACGACAGACAGACGGACAGACAGACAGTCTCGAAGTCTAAGTAATAGGGTCCCGTTTTTACCCTTTTGGTACGGAAACCTAAAAAATTCTGATTTATTGTGGTCGACATATTTTTTGTACCAACACCAAAAGAAAAAATTGTAAACCAGACCTGACAAACAACTAAAACTTCCAAGCAAGTCACTTTTCAAGCAGTTGATGGCCTGAAATCTGTGACTGAACTAAATCATCATCTCATCATATACCTAGCCAACTGAACTAAATAAATGCCACAACATGTTTTGTTTTTACATTTTTTGCGTTATATTTTTGGAATCATATCCTCGAGCCCTCTATTTTGATGCCTCATATGAATGATTATGTTACGAAAAAATATATTTCACTACCTTACGACAATTACCATTTTTTAATTTTTAACCTAGTGTCACTTCTTCATTTAAGAAATCTATGTAGCCACTGTAACATCTCACACTCTGTGTAACTCTACTAATAAATATTCTGATTTTGCTCCTTATAGGCTAGAGGAGATTGATCCGTGTGGTGTCGGACGTAAAAGAATAGCACCATCCCATCACTTCCCGTGGGTGTCGTAAGAGGCGACTAAGGGACTTACCAGATAATGGGCAGCAGCATTCTCTGTACATTGCTACAGCTACACTGCGATCGCCAACCCGCTTGCAAAGCGTGGCGATTATGGCAAAACTCCCTTTTTAGGGAGGCATATGTCCAGCAGTGGACGTCTTTCGGCTGATATAGTGATGATGATGATGAGGCTAGAGGGCGTGCCAAAAAAATCGAATACAAAAATAAAAACAAAACCTGAAAAAAAATTTGAAAGGCGAGTTGAAAAAAAATGAGTTTCCAGAAATTCACAGAAAGTCATCATCATCATCATATCAGCCGAAAGACGTCCACTGCTGGACATAGGCCTCCCCCAAGTGTCGCCACAACAACCGGTCCTGTGCGTCTCGCATCCATCACACACACACAAAGTATTAAGAAAATATTGTCACCATTTATTTCCCGCTTTATCTACTAGTAAACATACAACTTTAAATTAATTCTATAAGTCCATCCTTAATATTTTAAATCACCCCCTTTTCATCACAGGTCAATTTATACTGGGAAAATTGTGTGAGCTTATTAATGTTCGTGACAACTCGACCAAACGGACCCCTGCAGCTTCGGGTAGAATTAGAGGGGTCTGTCAGCGATGTCAGACATTATTCTTACGTTTCTTTCAAGATGTATGGATCTGTCAGGTATTAAATTGCATTCGGAATTTTGTTTCTGAAGTGGGAATTATGCAATCAAGTCGGAGTACGGTGTTATTGTTATATGGTGGTAAATTGATATTATAAAGTTGTTTGGTTATTATTATGTTTGTAAAAGGTAATCTTTGGAATGATCTTATTGTGGCCTTGAGACGAGTTTTGTTATTCGTGCTCGATCGCGTTAACGAAAGCGTATTTTTTTTAAACCAGATGAGTGGTGTCGGGTGATAATAATGGAAAGTTTTCTTTTTTCAATATGGATTGACATAGGTAAAAGTTTATGGTACCGCGATCGAAAACGTTCAGGTAGAAAATCATTTTTCACTAATAGAAAGTTTCACCATCTTTCAGAGCTAAATATAACGTGTTTTTCAATAACTCCAATGATGATGTCTTCAAGACATCACTATAATGTTCGCATGGTCGGAAAAAATAGGGAAATGATTAAGGCCCGGCGCCCACTTGCGACGCGGCACGGCAAGGGATTTTTGCAATACAGATGATTTTGAATCTTATTTAATACTGTTTAACACTCACATTTCATTGATACGTCACAGCCTGCTTCGGCATCCTTCGGCACGTTCTGGCATACCGTCGCATCCCGAAATTTGAATGCTAAGCATGATAAAATAAGATCTCAAGTCATTTGCGCTTTCTAAAATCCCTTGCCGTGCCGCGTCGCAAGTGGGCGCCGGGCCTAAGGTAAGGTATGAAATTTTTTATAGTGAAAAGTTGTTTTCAACTTAATAATTTCCCAAAAAAAAAAATGCTGTTCAGTACTTAATTTGTTGATAGCTGAAATATGCCTAACCTTTTAATAAATTTATTTTTTAATATGTTTAACCTTAATATTTAGTTGGTGATGTATGTATGAAGAAATACCTATATACACTTTTTTCAAATCATCTATCAATTTTTGAAGTAGCCTGAATCAATTTTAAGAGAAAATTCGTGGCAACAGATTATCCAACACTTGTACAAGCACCATGCATGCAACCAAACAATAACTGGACGGATCGAACGGATTTTGTCCATTGTACAAGCAAGCGTTGGTTTCCTGATATTGGATACATGCATTGAAATATTTCTTGTATAGACCAATGTTACATGGTGTAGGAAAATAGAGGCAGTGTTTGAAAATACAAACACAATTTTCGGATTCAGAAATTTTTATATGGTATACGTTGGTCATCATCTTCGTCGTTCTTCTTCGTGGGTAGTAAGGTCTAACGACCCCACACACCCTAGTGTTAGGGTGTTACCACACCAATCGATCGATAGCCGATAGATGCCATCGATCGATGGTAGAATGGATTGGTTGACGTCAATCGATTGTCGATCGACAATGTAAGCGATCTTTGGCTTTAAAAAACGGTCGCATCCAGAGTGTTCTGCGTTTGCGGCTCCGTAATAATAGTACGAGCAACATCGTACTGGCCAACAACAACGCGTCCTCTTGTGAATACATTTCGAAAGAAACTGATGGAATATAGCCGAGGTTAATCGATCTACGTCGACCGATGCCATCGACCGGCAATCGATCGATTGGTTAGTCGACCGGTATCCGTCGACCGATGCCATCGACCGGTAATCGATCGATTGGTTAGTCAACCGGTATCCGTCGACCGATGCTATCGACCGGCAATCGATCGATTGGTTAGTCGACCGGTATCCGTCGACCGATGCCATCGACCGGCAATCGATCGATTGGTTAGTCGACACGTATCCGTCGATCGATTAAAGCTACCACACCAATCGATCAACATCGACCGATGTCGATCGATGGCATCGATCGACTATCGATCGATTGGTGTGGTAACACCCTTAGAGTTTCTAAACTGCCTCAAGGGCCTCTGACATGGTTTGGCGGCCAGGACCACCGGCTTATACGTGTCTTCCGAAGCACGGAGGCATAGATGGTAAAGATGCAGTGTTGACTTAAAGGTCAATTTATTCTACTAGTTTGTAAGCAACGTTCGTATTTGCATCTCAGTCTCAATCGGTCAAAAAAACCTCAAATTGGCTCACTGATTGGCAGTATAACTAGGTAGGTGTATCAAGAGGATTGGTGGGATAATTTGAGTATTTTTTTTGAGTCCAGTTTCAACTGTATCCCCTCGATGGGCAGTCCTGCTGCGGCTAAAATAATTTCTTTTCAATTTATACCCAGTGTTATGCTGATAGTATATTATTCTTAGGCCGCATGCACACGGGATGTTGATTGACGATTCGGATTTCGGATCCCAGGCGGACGGCGCGGGTTCCGTCACAAAATCTTCAAGATTCATGTTTTTTGACGAACCTGTTTTTTAAAAGACTATACGTGATTTAAGACGTATCCGTCATTTTCATGATTCGTGATGCGTTTCAACACGGGTATTTAAAAAGTATACGTCTTTTTACATCGTTCTCACATGTCTATGAATAATTTCAACAAGAACAATGTAACCACAACTTTGTAATAATTAATTGATTTAAAAGAGTGTCCATGGAGTTTCTTGTACGTTCTTCTCCATAGAGATCTACGCTTTGGAACGTGCAAATAGCTTCACCTCTTTGACTGACCGACCTTGACAATTCAAAAGTGCCTGTAAATGGTTTAATTGAAATAAATGCTTTGACTTTGACTTTGACTTTATAGCCGCCGTAAAAAAAAACGAATTGTGAAAAAGTCGACTTGTCAAAAAATGTGAATGAGCCATAAGCTAGCTCAAAACACGTTAAGTAGATTTTGTGTGCAAGAGACAAACATTCATCCGGTCATCCTAACAAACGCATTTATAAAATATAATAAAAGAACTAGGATACAGGGCTCTGTCTTTCTTTCTTAGTCTTTGGATATTTAAGTACCTATCATACATAAGGTTTCGAGATAAAAACTTACTATCATACCTAAATAAGTGGGACCAGACCACTCATCATAGGCAAAATACACATCGGTACACCATACAAAAGAAAAAGAACAATAGATTTCAGCGTGGAAACCGAATGTATAATCAAATCAACTTGCTTTAGCAGCATGTCTCTCAATACCAACTTATCAGCAGCAGTCCACAACGCAAAATGAACCCCATCTCCTCGAGATAAGGGAGGTTCGAACTGTAAAAAATGTTGGTTTGTTGGTAGCGTGGAACAATAGGCCACTCGAGTTGCTTGCACACAATGTTAATGCTAATATGAAGGATGTGGGGTTTTGTTAGTACATTTAGAGGATTTATTTACTATTTTGTTTGTATTCTTATAGATAGGGTTCAATTTTTGCAAAAGAAAGGGAACATTTCGAGGAAATTGCATCAATGTAACTTCTTCTTTCTTTAAGTGAATTAGATAATATCACGTACGTTACACATACAATACAGCTAGTCGATTCTGTAAACATGTCGTAGTGAAGTGATCACGAAGTGATGAGTGTGTCCATCTTGATAACATGGATTGACAGCTCACTTCGTGTTCACTTCACTCAAGACTTCACTTCGACTCATACTTTTAAGGGACTTTTTCTTCAAATATCATCATCATCATCATCATATCAGCCGAAAGACGTCCACTGCTGGACATAGGCCTCCCCCAAGTGTCGCCACAACAACCGGTCCTGTGCGTCTCGCATCCATCGGTTACCCGCGACCCTCACCAAGTCATCGGTCCACCTTGTGGGAGGCCTTCCAACGCTGCGTCTTCCGGTACGCGGTCGCCACTCCAAAACTTTTCGGCCCCATCGACCATCTGTTCTGCGAGCAATGTGCCCTGCCCACTGCCACTTCAATTTGGCGATCCTTCGGGCTATGTCGGTAACCTTGGTTCTCTTGCGGATATCATCATTCAAATATCAACTTAAAATTAAACATAAAATACACAATACTAAATTCGATACTTGAGTTATATATTCACGGATAGGTATATCGTCACCATTATTTAAGCCACGTCCAGTTGTTCTTTTTTCATGGGAAAAAAAATGAGAAATCTTCAAATGAGAAGTTCCGCTCTGGGTGGAGTGGAAGGGAATGTCAGACTGACTAAAACCCATCCGTGTTCCATCTAATGCCCTTTGCGTTCCGCGGTGATTCTTTCGAACAAATTCCGCAGATGTCCACTTCTACATACACAAATGGGCCTCCTCTAAGCGTCGCCACTATCTACGGTTGCCTGCGTTTCTTGCATCCAGCAGACTTAGGCCGAATTTCTAACTCCAAGCTACTCGCACGCATGATTAACTATTGATGTAGCATAAAATGGATTGGTAACCCGTACGTGTATAACTCCTGAAAAATGTTACCTAGTTTTTTTTTTAAACTGGAAATTCTAATAAGTGGAATAAACCGAATTATAATAAATAGGCTTTTTAGAAAAATGTAAAACAATTTTTCCAATTGGAGTGTTGGACTCCGACACAAAAATAATAATTAAAACTATCAAAGCTTCATAAACAAATCACACGTTTTTTTTCCTACCAACAATAAGACATGCAAAAAAAATACTTTGTCTGAGAATTTACTAAAGGCAAACATATTTTGAATTATAATTTAAATGCCAGTTCAAAAGATTAGGACTTATAAAAGTAGAACTATTAAAAAACGTTAATTTATTTTATGAATTCAATTTTTTTTGTGGCACATTAATATACTCTACAAAAATTTATATTAGACGTCAATGGCATTGGTAAAGAAAAACATTGTGAGGACACGCAGACTTATAATCAACTAGCCTAATTAGCGAATGCGACTGTCGTATTGCCAAAATGTAGGAATTTGATCACGTGACATTTCGATAGCATCTGTCAATCCCATACATTTTTGACGTATTGACAATCGCCTTCGCCACGCTACCGTTGACAGAATCTCACTTGTCTTGAGCCCCACGTCGTCTTCGTATCTCTTCCCAGGAGCCTCGCGGTGACCTCCAATGGTATTATTATAAAATACACTACATTGTGTTTCAAAACGCAAACAGAGTAAGATCCAGAGCCTACAGACCTTACTTATTTTATACCTAACTTTCTTTAGCATAAATGCCAAACTTATAAAAAAATGTACTAGATGACTGACTTCCTAATTAAAACCACTACAAAGTACAAAATAACTTTAATTTTGGAAGTTGGTGTTTCTGGTGTGGTTTCTTCGTTTTTTATTTTTCACTTTTTAGTGCTACCCCTCAAAAATTACAACCAGTACATATCAATTTAGAGGTCTATCTCTGAAGTTCTTCATCAGATCTTTACAAAATTAAAATAGGACTATTTCAGAACAAACCTCTTTCCAATAAAAAAAAATTTGCAAATCCGTCTAAATATGACGGAGATATTATGTCAACAACCGTATTGATTATGTCCTCATTTTTGAAGTCGATTAAAATATATGTGGGATAGTGTTAGTATGTACGTTGAACATACGCATGCCTGCTAGGTTGGGGCAATATGAGATGGCGGGACGACCTGAATATCTTCTTTTAGAATTAGATGGAAATAGAAAGAGGCAGAATTCCGTGACCATTGTAAAGAATGGAGGGAGACATTTTCCCAGCAGTGGAACAGTCATGGCTGGTTATAATAAGGTGTTTACAAAACTACATAAAAGTGAACCTAAAAGCTGTAGTTTCCAACTAGCTATATTCTATCGCACTGTAGAAGTGTCGGAAGTTTTGCTTGTTATGTAACGTGTTAGTATTCTCCACGGGGTTGAGTTTATATAGTTCAGCGTATGTAGTTCAAGTGAATTATAAACATGGTTACGAATTCCTGAAACTATTGTCTTATGAACTGCATGCTAAGCGTACCGGGAATTTTGTTGTTATAGTGAAAAAAGCCACACAGCACAGCTGTCAAACTTATACAGGTACATCATCCCTTATTTCCAAACATTTATATACCTCCCGTTAGTACAGCATGTTCAATTTTGATATTTTGGAACTGTTGAAGAAAGAATACTGAATCAGGTTTCATGTATTGTCAATTTTACATCTCTGACAACAATGTCGTCTTTGCCTTATATTATTTAACACGCATAATAACAATTTAAATCTTTATTTAACATTATCCATATATTAACGTTAACGATAATTATGCTCTACTAATTCGTCTTAGACACAGAATCTCTTGGGTACTGGTACGGAAACTAATAAATTCGCTACACATCATGTTTCTAAGCTAAGCCAACCTGACCTTACTATCTACATAGTATTCACTATAACATTATTACAAAGCCAAAGCAACAAACAGATTGTACGGCACATTTGACTGTGTCAGCTGTGAAGACCAGAGAGCAATGCGAAGTCCCCTCTGACGTAACAGACAACAACGTCTTTAGTACCAACATTAGGGACCATTACAGACCTTGAATTACCATTGGTTTAGACTCGCTCAACCTGACATCGATGTGGCCAAATGTTTAATTGCCCATGTCTTGCTTGGTTGAATGATAGTTCTTTCAAACAACGTTTGGCCGAACGATTGGTCGCCCGAAGAAAGATTACTCGAAAGAACCACAGACAAAACATTTGCCCGAATGATCATTTACCTATAAGGAGCTAGATATTCTATGTATGACGGCGTGGAGTAAGTGTCCTTCCTAGAATTTATTAGTTGACCTTAGGTTTATCTAGTGACAAATACTTAAAACTAGTTTATAGCCACAAGCGCAACATCGTAAATAATACTAATCAACCAACTAAAAAAAGACGTAGACATGACGTTTTAACTTTTAAAATACGTTTCGCTGCTTCCATCCAAATACTCACAAAACACAACAGCCGTTTACATCTCACGTATCCTCGCTTAGCTCCCGTATCCTCGCTTCCACTGGCGCATCATTCTATACTTGATGGCCCCAAATTATTCATCAGCTCGTATAAATTAAAGTCGTGCCGTCATTACTCACGTCTAACCGCATCTGCTGCCCGCACTACGAAAGCTCTGAATTTAAAAAAAATGTTATATAGAACGTTATCACAGCTGCACGGGTTGGTATTCTAGGTTAAGCAATGCTTACCGAGGTAGGCTTGTGGATGGGTGACCATCCATTATGAGACTCCTTCATGCCTAGGGCATGTAGGAGTCGTAAAGCACGTTAAGCTGGTCTCGGCAGTCATTTGTACATCTTTAACTTTGGTATCAGAAGCCAGAAAATCTGACACCAGTTTAAAACAGTACAAATTACAAAATAACTTTAATTTCGGAAGAAACAACAAAAAACACCGACTTCCGAAATTAAATTTAAAAAGTCGGTTAGAATAGGAAACTTTAAAAAAAATTAGGATCAATAAACAAAACGGAACCTAAATTGTTTTTTATTGAAAAATATATCACATTAAAGTTTTATGCACATAACATAATAAATTCAAATATCTGATATTGTGTTCTAAGACGTTGCTAACACTACACTGTAACGACCATTTTTCTAGTTGCACAACCGGTAGCAATTTTGGTCGCAAAAGATCTGACCAAGGTGCGGCCAAGATTGCAGCCGGTCATCGCCATGCTACTGATCGTGATTGCAATAGTGTAGTGTGTGCCTACTTAATTCTATTGCTGGTTGTTGATAGTGTATACCAATCAACCTTTCTTTCCAAAATACTTTTCATACAAATCTCTAAACTGGTTGCGTACCATTTTTGGATCAACATTCGGCTTATTTTTTGAAGATGGGTACTTATGGCCGCAGTTGCAAACGTGGTCTTTTCCGCAGAACGCTGGCAAGCCAAGTTTCATACATTTTCTGATGCAAGCTCGCGCTTTATCTAAGTTGGGGCAAAAGTGAGCGATGTGGTGCCTTAATGCTTCTGGTTGTTCTACAAATTCTTCGTCGAAGTTTTTCAATTCGTAGTCGTATACTGGTTGTAAAACTGTACCCACAAAAATAAATATTATTATGATGATATGTAAAAAAAAGAAAGATTATCTAGTAAATAACGGCGACCAATTACGGCGGTCTTCTGATTCAATAGTTTATAATTTTTTTGTGAAATCATACATTCACACATATAAAATAGGATGCTAATTAAGCTATTAATTATTAGTTTTGATTAATTAAGTTATTTTCTTCCCATCCAAAAAACGAAAGGTAAACATTTCTCTCTTTGCCCTTTCAAATATTATTTGTTTACGTCATTCGATGGAACCAAAATGCGAAGTAACACAAAATAAGTCACGATCCCCTGTATTGTGTTACTTCGTTAATTGACGTGTTAATTGATTGAAATTGATAGTTTTCATTCAATCAAGTCTCGACGTTGCAATCGATTTATTAGAAATTTGAGTATTCCGGAACAAAGGAAAACAGGAAACAATGAAAAACAAGCTTTCAGGGTAATTGGCAGTCTTTTTGTATGGACGACAGTGAAACATTTTAAGTCAGTGTCTTCTTAAAAGCAGTAGTTATTATTTTATGCCAGATGCAATTATGATGTTCGAGCAATTTTAAAACGATTACCTACTTATAAAAGGTTGCTACTTCGGTAAGATTCTCGCATACCACAATGGGTAGCAAATACCACGTAGGTTTCAATAGACCTGTATATGGACAGTTTTGACAATGTTTACCAAACTAACAAAGAAAAATAACAAATATGGTAGGAGCCAGATAAACTTGCAATAAAGTACACTGACCTTTCCCTAATATCCCTTCGTACCCGGACAAAAAAATATTAACCGTTTTTCATTACTAGAGAACGTAAAGGATCACGATAGACGAGGATTCAGGACAGCTTTATGTCTTTAGTTCTGTTTTTGATATTAAGAAAGCCAATAAATGTATGTGGGTCAATGACCGTTATTGTTCATTTATCTGGCGCCTTCCATAGAGGATAAATCAATGCCTTACTAGGTTCTTCTACGTCCTCCCCATCCTCGTAAATAACTTTGGTCCCTGCATGCTCTTCTACGCTTGATGCTTCTTCTGTTAAATCTTCATGTGTAACTGAAAGCATAAACAGGTTCATTTATTCTCTTAAGACTGGATTTGAGATTGAGGAAACAGCCGGTCTATTTTGGCAACATCTCATCGTATAAACTCAACATGAAATGAGCCGCAGTCAATCCAGCTTTAGGAATGACAGTTCACTACCTCACATGGTACGAGGTTTAGAATCGCACTACTGGATTGATACTCAATTCTTTACTACGCCTGGCGATGGGCAAGTCCAAAAATCATCATCATCATCATATCAGCCGAAAGACGTCCACTGCTGGACATAGACCACCCTCAAGTGTCGTCACAAGAACCGGTCCCATGCGTCTCGCATCCATCGGCTACCCGCGACCCTCACCAGGTCATCAGTCTACCTTGTGGGAGGCCTTCCTAAAATACTTGATCGTAATCCGGTCAACTTCCTAATACAACGCCATTAAACTTATTTACTTATGCTTTGCTACTATCTATCAAGAATATTTTGTCCCGCAGCTGGGCAAAGGTCTCCCTCTCCCATTTCTACACAACTACAGAGTTTTCGGCGGGACGAATTCGACTAGGTACTGCCGTACATATTGACTAGCAAAGACTGTACTTTGCTAGTACGGGCCAACATTTACGGTAGTCGAATTCGTCCCACCCGCCGTCTTCGCCTTGGTCTGCCGCTGGTTGTTTTCCACGCAAATACAGAGTTCTTGTGAGAAAGGGAGAGTGAGGCCTTTGCCCAGCACTTTTGCCGTAAAGATTGGCACGTAATAGCAAAGGCTGTCCTTTGCTAATACGGGCCAATATTTACGGTAGTAGTCGAATTCGTCCTGCGTCTTCACCATGGTCTGCCGCAATGACGCCTGAGTTTGCTACTGCGCCGCGACTCGTGGAATGTTCCAAGACGCCATTTGCTTTGATTCTTCCTATATTTCAGGATGTTCTGAGTATTTACCTTCTTCTGATTCAGACGCCCTGACTTTGACACAAAAGCATTGTCCTAATAAGCAGGCATGGTTTATCCCGCACTTTTGATAGCAATGATATCTCATAGCTGCTGTCCCACAGTCTTCTATAAGTATGTGGCCCGCTGATCGTAAGGGCTCCTCGTTGCCAAAGTAATAGTCCATGGAAATATCGGCAGCTGAAATTGGTGAAAATTTTCCATTAAATAGACAATTTAATCATCATCACTGTTTAAATGGTCATCCTGTGACTGGACAAAATGTCATTACATTGCAAGATATTGATGACGATGTTAACTAGAACAAAGTATAGAATAAACCTGATATATCTAGAGGATAGTATATTGTCTAAGCCTGGTAGATTCTTACTTCACATATTGCCTACCCTTTTTAATAATACACAGTTAAGGGATTAATATACCTATGGTAAATATTTTTTTTCACTTTAATATAACAGACCTTATTGAAAAAATAATATACTTTGGGAATTCTTATAATGTTAAAATGTTTGATGTAAACATTTATTTTCGCGAATCAGACAATTTTTTTATGCAGTGCATTTGGTTGAATTCCTAATCAATTCATTACTATTTCCGAACGTAACCGATAAAACCACTTTCCACCAATTTTTCAATTGTGGATTCGTGAATAAATAAAATACTTGCCTGCACTTAAAACTAAAAATAAAACTAAATAGCACACAGTGTAAAACCTATTCACATATCTCAGAGCCATCGTCGAAGTGACAGACAAACTAACATATTGATGATGTATCGCGTGAAATAAGAACACTGATTGATTTCACACTTATTGGAGGCTAACAAAAGAATTAGTTATGCAATTCCCCTTATCTTAACTAGATTTTGGTTCTAGAATAACTGTGAATATGTGGATACAATGTTTTAGTCATGTTTATTATCTGTCTAACCCCTCATAGCTCTTTTGGGTTTGGATTCCAGTCTAACTAGATCCAGCAGAAAAACAGTACCGTAAAGTCGAGTTTCTTCGCCCCAACTTTTAAACAATGGGATTACAGTAAACTGTCTGTGTTCCCTTCCACATATAACCCGTCTGCCTTCAAAGCAAGAGTGAACAGGCATCTTCTGGGCACGCTCGCTCCATCACAGACCTCATCTATCGCTTTCTATCAGGCGGGATCGAGGTCAAGAGCTAGCCCATTCCTCAATAAAAAAAAATAAAAAAAGTGTGCTGCGTTCCTATTGGTTAACGAGTAAGGGCCAAAGTTATCCTCAAGGGCCAAAGTAACCCGACTTTACCCGGTACTTCATATGGAGCGACTGTCTATCTGGCCTTTACAGCTTAGTACCTGGGTAAGACGAGACCCTGTTACTGTTGTAAGATTTTCTAAGTTCTGGCTACCAGTAACGGGCTTAACGTGGTTGTCGAGGAACGGATTAGACCCGGTTTGTAACAGCCAAGAACCGAGCTCTTTGAAGACAGACCCTTTTTAATTTGGATGGGAAATCATCAAATGTCTCCTGCCACTCTGAGTGGAGCAAAATGTCAGACTCGTACTGACTAAAACCCATCCGTGTTCCTCCTAATACCCTTTGCGTTCGGCCGCGGTAACTCTTTCGAACAATCTCTCAGCCCTGGCATGGAAGATGGACCCTTACAGCTATTATTAAATACTCTAGCTAGGCCAGCCAGCCAGCCACTCGAGTTTAAGTAGGTACTGTTTACTATAAAAATCGTTAATAAAGACAAGATAACCGAAAATTAAACTAACAATTACTATTCCCCGCAGCTGCTCCTTCCAATATAGGTAAAGTATAATATAAACAGCCTTTCCTCAAATATTACTTCCTAGTATTAAATTAATTTTAATTTATTTATTCACTTTAGACAACAATTCAGTTTATTTTGTTACTAAAAAAACTTTTTCACAAAAAAAGAAACCGACTCCCAAAAAACACTACAAAGTTCAAAATAACTTTAATTTCGGAAGTCGGTGGTTTTGGTTGCTTCTTCGTTATTTGACACCGACTTATTTTGAACTTAGTAGTGTTTTTTGGAAGTCAGTTTCTTTTTTTTTGTGAAAAAGTTTTTATTTTTCACTTTTTAGTGGTACCCAACACCTAACAACACCACTTCAAAGTCACAGGAAAGCAAAAATACGCAATTTCGTATACAAGCGACGGAGTTATGCGCAAACAAACATAAAAAAAAATACAAACATCCGAATTGAGAACCTCCACCTTTTTTTAGAAGTCGGTTGAAAATACCTTATAACTAGCATTAGCAGTCCAAGAACAGGGATAAAACAAACAATGAAGTGAAGCAGGATGTGCAGAGAACGATAAAACAAGGAATAAGCTACGACCTAGAAGTTACAAATTATATGTAATCGTAATCACCATAGTAAGTACGTGTATTGCAGAACATGGTCTACTCGCGTGCAAAGATAGCGAGCCTAATAGTATGAAACTTTGCACGCGAGTAGACCATGTTTAGCTTCGTTTAGCTGTTAAGACTTGAAGAAGTAAAACAGACACACATGATTACTTTCGCATGTATAATATTAGTTACATAAGGCACAACCTTATCATCAAAAAATGCCGATAGACTCACAAATAAGTAGGTATATCAACTGGTCAAACTCCTTATCCCTGGCGATATTCAAGAGATTCAGGTCACGTAACGTAACCAACGGGTCGAGGTCGAAGCATCTTCAACATACGATAGGTGGAAGGTCATATTGTGTGTGACCAGGTCAAAACAAAAGACGATCCTTGAAACTTGATTAGGTTAAGAATATTGGGATCACCCCAATAATATTTTCTATATAATATTATTGAGATGAGTATATACCCAATCAAAATATTGGGTATATAGGTAAGTACATACGTTGTTGCCATAGTGGGATGAAGTTTGTTGGGTTGGAAGTCTTTAAGTCTAGAGTGAAAAGGTTATTTCTAGGCTAGCATGCTCCATCGTCGACAACATCACCGCTTACCACACTCATGATATTGATGAATGTACCAATAATAAAGAAAGACAAGTGCCGGAGGGGTTTCACCAGGGTTGCGGAATTTGTTCGATAAAGTCACTGCGGCTCTGGAATGCAAAGCGCATCTGGAGGAACACGGGTGGGGTTTAGTCAGTAAGAGTCTGACACTCCACGAGCGGAAGGAGTAAATTTATGACTTCCCTTCCAAAAAAAAGGAGGGGTTCTAAGACAAACGGCTCGCCCACAGATCGATTCACAATTTTTTTTTGTCAATTTTCACCAGCGAACGATTTACCGATACAACCGTTTCACTGTGACAAATTCTTTGATATAACTTTACAAAGGTGCACGTTTCAGTTGTGGATAATGATGATGATAACAAGAAAGACAGTTACGCAGGTAGGTGATTTAATCTCACAGTGAAGTTTTTGGTTGTTCAAAACCTTGCAGGCTTATCTTCTCTTCTCTTAATAGTATAAAACAAAATCGCTGTCTGCCTCTGTATTTTATCGTACTCGCTGGGCCTCTCTCAGGTTACTGGGGGTCTCACCTGGCGGGCACTGTCGGCCGAGGTGTCGTGAAGAAGCGGCACTGAGTAACAGTGCCACGCTGCGCCTGCAGTCCATACGCATTTATACATACGGGCGAGCGTTGCTATCACTTTTCGTGCAGGCGCTCGCCCGACGATTTCATGGCCTATTTGAGCTGCAACCCAATAACGGGCCCGTATTTACGGGTCCAGGGATGCACCCGCGGGCAGAGGGCTTAGTCTCGTGACCGCTCGCCACGTCCTCTTGATGTCGACGTAGCGACATCCAGGACTTTGTGTATTTAAATTGCACCAGAGCGCAAAGCTGAGGAGGGTCACTAGCTTCGATCAGTAAAAGGTAAGCAACTTCGCTAGTTATAAATAAGGCATCGTCAGAATTATCTGCCTAGCCTTTTCCGAACTCTATTGGGGTCAGCTTCCAGTCCAAAATCCAGTATTTTACGTGGAGTGACTAGATAGGCATCTAACCTAGGTATATAAGTTAAAACAGTCGTCAATAAATAAATACATTTAGTGGCAGACGGAAATATACAACGTGTAACAGAATAAAAGCAATACATGTTAAGGGGTCATTGTACTCATCATTCAGTGTTGGTTGCATAGTGAAAGTTGTTCATAATGGTGAGTACAATGACCCCTTATGAGGTATTGCGTTTATTCTGTTACACGTTGTATACCTAGATGTTTAAAAGGATGCCTTCCTTTTACGGTCGTTACCCCAAAAATCACGAAAACCTCTCTAAAACCATTAAAGTAATTCCTCTGCATCTTGCCAAAATCAATCGCGGTCTAAACCAATTAGAAAGTCATATAAATCAGCGACAAACTGTCCGAAGTCTAAACAGGAGTGCTTCAAAACTGGCATCAAACAATGCCAAGTTAAGTCCAATTACAGCGAAGTCTAAACGAGTCCCGAGTGGGTGGAACTTCATTTCCTTACTTATAGAAAGTGAAGTATTTCTTCTTTGATATCGGTGGTACTGACAAAAGCGACAAGCGATGCTAAAACCTTTAGCAAACCTGCCGACAAGTCCACGTTTTCGATTATCCATTAAATTCTTAATTCAAATTCTCTAACCCAAAAGTTGACTGGTAGAGAATGCCTAGCATAGGGTCCGCTTATGAACACCCCTGTACTTTACAACTATTTCCCCCGGCAGGCATTGCCGAATACAATCTAAAGCTAGTTTCCATGTTCATTAATTTTTAGATTTATCGTGTATTGTATTTTGAATTCAGAACTAAGTACTTTGTTGTTATATTGTTCTCACGGAAATCAAAACAGACAAAGTAAATAAATAAAAGAATGACTTGTAAGCCAGACCAATTTGCTGACCAACTTCTTGCTTCAATTTCTCTGAATTACTTCGATAAATTATAGACTATCAAATTTTTATGCGTAAGTATTCCGAATGTTCAGTTGACAATTTATCGAGAGTTTACAATCTCTCAAGATATTTTATAATCTTACGGAGTTTGGCCATTTTGGACAGTCTTGACTAATTATATTAGGCATGTATTTAACGCGGCGACAAACTAACCTGTTATAGGGTTTTAAAAATAATTTTAGATGGGTAGCAAAAATAATAGGTTGACAGCTACAGTGAAGTAGCATTTTAAGTATAAAGTAGCAGCTTTATATAGAGTTGTGAGCTCTGTTTAAATTTAAATTGGCAGTGATTCTAGTATAAATAAATAAATATTTTTGGGTGGTTTAAAAAAAATAACCACGAAGGGAATGGCGGGGTACTGTTTGTACCCCGCCATTCCCTTCTAACCTAACCTGTCCGAGTCGGGGTGCCCCAAGTCCCGAGCTCTTACACCAATTAAAACACATATACGTATGACATCCCACTGTTAATATTAGCCGCCAAGTCATTATTTTTTATAACCAATTAGTTAGTCGCCTAATACGTTGTTATTCGCCTCAAAAATAATTAGCCATTATATTAATTAAAACTAATAAAATATGTCTACTTAGTGTTGTTATACAAGCAGTTTTCCTAACCTTTGTCGTTAAAACAGGCATGTCTTGTCGTTAATACCGAAAAGTAAACTTTAACTCCAACTCTAATTAGTTCCAACCGCTTTCGCTTGTAAATCGCGCCACACAACAAAGTAACGACGTTCTTAATGAACTCTCCCTGTAAACTGTTCCATAAGTTCTGAACTAGTCCGCTGGAGGCAAGCGTTAACATTCCTCCAACATTTTTATATGATCAAGAGATGCGGTATGGATTCAGCGTTTATGTATATTTGTCATGGTATTCTACGAGTAGTGAATGCAGTTCTAGGTCGTTCACATCTCTCTTCTTCGTCGTTCCCTTTTAGTTTTTTTTTTGAAGTATCGAATGATTTCTTCTGCTCTGGGCGGAGCGGAAGGGAGTGTCAGACTCTTACTGACTTTGCGTTCCAATGCTGCGGTGATTCTTTCGAACAAATTCCGCAACCCTGGCAGGTTGTTCCCTTACTGCTGAGGTGTTTTGATTGTGTCTGAACTTATTGTCCGTGCTATGCTTTGAGCTCGTTTAACACTTACATGAAATCACGCCGATTTTATGGGAGTAGGCAGAAACTATAGTATGTTACCTGCTCAACCAACACCTGCTAGATCTTCTAATTACATACTAGTACATGACCTTTCTAAAGAACGTCACCAATAAGGGTCAGGTATTTCTATATACATATATCTGTATATGCAGACATATGTAGATTTTAGTTATGTACACACCCATCACTTTAGTGGCTTTTCTGGCCTAGCATTGACTATCAAAGAGGTTAGAAAGCGACTGACTGAGACTGTAGAGCACCAATGTTTCCGTCACCAGAAAATTGCGGACGCCGTAAGATTAAATATAAATATCGCGTGAAATTGTAAACATCTTATTCAGGATATTTTGGAAACTATTGAATTTGGATGGGCTTTGTTTTATTGAAAATGAAATGCTTATATTATATCGAAAAATATAATCTTAAAAAGATTTATAACAATATTACAGAGTTTGCAATTATTCGGTGACATTTCCATTGATGTGTAACCTGCTGATGATAACCATGATCAACAATGTTGGTATGGTTACTGTTTTCGGGAGTCGATTGCACTAAAGAGGAATATATACGTACAGGTACCCATGCAGATACAAATATACTATCTGCATTGTTAAACAAATTATTTGCTACGTCCAGGACGTCTGACTAGCAAGCAAGTGGTCCAAAATTAGAATCCTTTGCATTGTCAACCACTTATGGCGAAGTTTCCTAAGAGACACGACAAGTCATATATTAGCAGTAGAGTAATATACTGCCCACTTGTCAAGGAATTCTTGTTATGAAAAAAACTTTGAGTCGCCACCCACGATATGACGCAGTTATTACCTACTTACCTGGGAACTGTAGGGTTGTCAACAGGGGGTCGATTCTGCTATTGCAATCGTGTCTCAATGACCGGTCAATGATCGATTTTTGACGTATAACGTCAAACTTTTGACACATTTCCCATACAAAAACTGTCAAAGTTGTCAAATATGCGATCACTGACCGGTCATTGAGACACGATTGCAATAGCAGAATCGAGCCCCTGGTCTTTTGACGTCATTTTATATATTATCGTCAACACACGAAACACTACGTGCACTCAATTGTTTCAATGTCTGTAAGATTTTCGTTATTTAGATTTCATTTAAGAGCAAGCATCGTCATTATCCTGAGTATATTTTTATAAACATCATCATCTTCGGCTCCTTGTCGAACCGGTTTCATCTGAATACCAGTGTTTTACGTGGAGCGGCTGCCTACCAGACCTCCACAACCCATTGATTGGGTAACACGATACTTCTTGGCGGGACTTAGTGTCAGATTTTCTGGTTTCTAACAATGCGTGACGACTGCCAAAGATCTACAAATTACAACCTGGACCAATGGCTTAACGTGCTTTCCGAGGCACAGAGGAATCTCAATATATTAAGATGGTCACTCATCCACCGACCAACTTCAGCAAGAGTTGCTTAACTTTGAAGATTGACCCGTGCTGCTGGGATTATTTAGCCACGAGCTCCATTTTTGTCAATATGACATCATCATAATCATTTCAACCAAAAGAATTCACTGTTAGGCACAAGTCTTCTTCAAGCGTCGCGTCGTCACATAGACCGGTGCTACCACAGATATAGATAGACATAAATAACGCAAGTATCACGATCTGTATGAAAACTAAGCGTGCCATTTTTTGACTACCTGCTATGACGTCACACACAAGCAATATTAAGGTAATGGGAAAATCAAAACGATTCAAAGACGCCGCCGGTCAAGCGCCACTGGCACACCGGTGGTGTGCCACCCGATTCACGCGTTTTGAAACTCTAATATTACTATAGCAAGGTATTTTAAAGGATGTTGACGTTTGACAGTTCGGTCCCGCAGCGGATAACCACGTGTGGCACCTTATTGACCTGAGGGCTTAGTGTGAGTTTTTTAACGTACTTGATCGCGTTAACGTAAACGTTCACTTATGTCAAATTGTATAGAAACAAAACAGGTTGTCCGTGAGTGTCACCAGACGGCGCTTAATCAGCTTCAATACTAATTGACGTTTACGCTAACGCGATCGAGAACGTTAAAAAACTCGCAGGAAGGCCACTGACTACCTAACTGACTTCCGACTAGCGTACACCGATGCAGACTGAGCGCGAAAATGGCGACTTAAGATTTTTGTACTTAAGAGCGTTTACGCGGTACGGCTTTTCATACAAACTTTCAAACCCTTGTTCTTCAAAATGAATGAACCGATTTTAACGAAACTTGGTAAGCATACGCTAGATATCAAGATCTAAATAGTTATCAGAAAACATTTTTGAAAAAGATTTCAGAGGGAGAGAGAGAACGATTTTAAGTTTTGTATAGAAAGTGAAAAATCACTATATCCTTCCCCCTGAACTCTTTTTTAAAAATGTTTTCTGATAACTATTTAGACCTGGATATCTAGCGTATGCATACCAAGTTTCGTTGAAATCGGTTCATTCATTTTGAAGAAAAAGGACTTGAAAGTTTGTATGAAATGACATACGGCGTACACGCTCTTAAGCTTTAACTATATCTATGGGTGCTACGCTTTTCGCATCCAGTGGACGTCTGTAGCTATTTATATTCTTTGGGAGCCCTACCAACTCTGCGTCTTCTTAGGTACGCGGTCATCTTGGACTAACATCTTCCAATACATGCTTCCTTCAACCAATCTCATCCATCCATTATCAGCCTTGCCAAGGCAAGCAAGGTACAGTGTAGTCGAATTAGCAAAAATATTGGACTTAATTCGTGTAGTTGTAATTTTTTATGGAATCATTAGAAAACATGAATATAAGTCTCCTCTGAGTTTGCACCATTTCTGTTATGTACGGAACATCGTTTAATGTTAGGTACTAACATTAAAGTCTCATTATTTTGAATTTTAATTAATAACTAACTGTTTTATGTTTATATATATGTAGATACCCCTTTGTTGTATAATTACTTTTCACCAAAAAAGGTGTGAGGTGTATAAAACACTAATAAATTTAAAAAAATCATTTGCGGCTCAAGGGAAATTCAGTCTGTTGGTGCAAACTCAAAATAAGCTTTTTAGAGCATCATTAACACCCAGTTATTTTAGCACCCTTTTGCACCCCTTGGAAACCAGCATTTTACAATATTTACAAATTGTACTTCGGGGGAAATTAGTGTAGTCATGATTTTTTTAATATATAATGTATTCTACATATACTACATTTGCACCTAATAAAAATAAGAAATATACCTCGGGAAGTTTATACAGAGAGCGTGGTTATATCGTAGCGTTCGCAAGGCGAACGAGGGGTTGAAGCAGGACGCGGGGCGGGCGCGGGAGCAAAGCGTAGAGTTTGAACTATCATAGTTGTGGCAAGAAGCGATCCGTGCGTTACGCAAATTTATTATTTGTCATTTCCTTTTATATTATTTCACTAACTGTGTTTGTTCAATAAATGTGATTGATTGAGTGGATGAGAAAGTGGATATTTTTAATAGGTGTGTTCTTCACCTTATTGAAACACATGCACCTCTGAGGGCCGTCCGTGTTAAGCGCCCACCCGCTCCATGGATTAACCCTGGAGTTCGTATGGCGATGAGACGGCGTGACAAGGCCTTTCGAAGATATAGAAGAGATCGCAGTGAGGAGAACTGGAACCTGTACAAGGTGGCTAGAAACCGCTGTAACCAGATGGTAAAATCTTATAAACGCTGATACATTTGTGAAAATGTCCTTAACTCTTCACCGGCTGATATATGGAAGTTTCTCAAATCTCTCGGCATAACAAAGTCCTTCCCCAAATGTCATTTCTTCTAACGTGTCCTTGAGTGATTAGAATAAGCATTTTTCATCGTCGGATATTCTTGTAGATGCCGTTAAAAACAAAACTCTTCTTGAGATTACTTCCACGCCAATCTTACTTCCCGATTCTTTCTCTTTTTCCCCAGTGACTGACCCTGAAGTCCTCAAAACCTTCAATGCAATTAAGTCCAAGGCTGTTGGCTGTGATGGTGTCAGCAGAACTATGATATCCCTCATAATTAAAAGTATTCTCCCTATTATTACACACATTATCAATGCCTCCCTACAAACTGGAGTATTTCCCACAATCTGGCGTAAGGCCATCATAATCCCTCTTCCTAAAATATCCAACCCCAGTTTATTTAATCACTACAGACCAATCTCCCTTCTCCCTTTCCTATCTAAGATCCTGGAAGCAGTTGCTCTTAAACAAATATCTACTTTTGTGTTTAGGTATAATCTGTTATCCCCTTTCCAATCAGGTTTTCGGCCTGGCCACAGCACAGCCACAGCTTTGCTTAAGGTTACAGAAGACGTTAGGAATGGCCAGGGGGCCTACCACAACCTCTTAAAACAATATTATTTTAATATTACTTTGTAATTTCTGTTGTTGCATTTTCAACTCTCGGATCAGCGCCGAGAGTTGAAAATGCAACAACAGAAATTACAAAGTAATATTAAAATAATATTGTTTTAAGAGGTTGTGGTAGGCCCCCTGGAGAACTCAAGATTAACGGTGTTAGTTTTAATAGATTTTTCCAATGCTTTTAACACCGTTGATCACGACATCCTCCTGGCTATTCTGTCTCAAATTGGGGTTTCTTCGTCGGCACGGGATTGGTTTTCATCATATCTTCGTGGTCGCCAGCAAGCGGTCCGTGCTGATCAGAAATTTTCTGAGTGATGCGCCCTGAAAACTGGCGTTCCACAAGGCGGTATACTCTCTCTACTTTTATTTTCTCTTTTCATAAACTCTATTACCACTATTCTCAAATGCTCCTACAATCTGTACGCTGATGATCTACATGTCTACGCGCAAACTGACACTGACAACCTGGACAACTGCATCTCATTGCTGAATGCTGACCTTCTAGCTTCTAGCTATCAGTGATTGGTCAAGCAGATTTGGGGTTACAGTCAATGTCAGTTAAAGCCAGGCTATCCTGAACTTATTTTTTACGTAACTTGGACACCAGTCAACTACTGCCGCTTACTTTCAACAATGCCGTCATCCCTCTCTAGCCACACGTTAAAGACTTAGGCCTAAACATTGATGACAGGTTAAGTTGAAATAAGCTTTCTCAGGTTAGCCAGAATGTAACTTACTCACTGCGATCTCTCTATAGATTCAAGCATTTTCTTCCTTCTAGCACTAAAAGAACCACTTTGGTTCAATCACTTGTGCTTCCTATAATTGATTATGCTGATGTTTGCTACTCTGATCTATCCCAAAAACTTCTTAACAAACTGGATCGACTACTTAACCACTGTATTCGTTTCATTTTTGCCCTTCGTAAATATGATCACATTTCTTCATTTCGTTCTCAGCTTAAAGGGCTGCCTATCCGTCAAAGGATCTCCTTTCTTTTGAGGGATCTCCCTCAGATCCCTCTGCATGCTCTTCACTATTATGAATGATCCTTGTGCTCCTGATTATTTAAAACAATATTTTAAAGTGTTGGCTAGTTCTCACAGTCTTAACCTTCGAGCATCCAAAAACTTACTCCTTCATATTCCTTCTCACCGCACCGGGTTTATGTCTAATTCCTACGCTATTTCAACCATTAAACTCTGGAATCTCCTTGACATCAAGAAGGCTGAGTCCAAATTTTCCTTTAAGCGTAAAATCCGAAGACACTACTTAAAAGCCTGTCATTCTTAGTTTGTCTTCGTCATAATAATTATGAGTTCAGCAGTGCGATTCTGTAAACATGTCGAAGTGAACACTTGGGCGGGGCGCACGACGGGTGAGTTGTCAAACCATACATATAAGATAGAATGATAGTCAGTTGTCGTTCACTCCGCCTAGGTGAACACCGTGAGATGTCGACAGAATCGACCGGCAGATCAGAAATTTTAGTATATTAAATCATATTTATTACTTTATTATTTTAGCTTGTATATGTATTTTATTAGTACCTATTATGTTACCAGCTGCGGTTTCGCCCGCGTGAATATCGGAAATAGCAAGGTTTCCTGATTTTTATTGTATTTTTTTTAATCAGGAAACACCCACCCTACACCTACCTTACACCTACCCTACACCTACCCTACACCTTCCCTACACCTACCCTACCTACATAATTATACCAGCCCAAAAATACAATGACATGTTCCTGGTCTCCTGGTACTTGATGTTTCTGGTCTCCTGGTACTTGTGAATCTGAAGTACTAAGGCAGCAGCGCGTAACAGCTCGTTTTTTAAGTGTGTTCATGGCGGTCTGGAAATCAACTAAACAATCTGATCGTAAGTAACCGCCCGTCTTGTGATACTCGCCCGCCAAGTTTGCGGGCGAAAATCCAACGGCAGCTGCTGTGGAACCGCACAAAACTGCGGTCTCGTGAGTTCTTAGCCTTATTCCTACGTTACTTGATGACGTAGGATAATCAGCGCTGTCACAAGGTCTATAACTCGAAAGACAAATAATTAATTTAAAAGAAATAAAGGACATGCTTGCCTGCTGTTTTATTTTTCGATTAAAAACAAGCTGCCTTTGCATTAAAAAAATCTTTAGATTTGTATACTATTACTTACAAACAGAGCATTCACAATCAGAAAGTACTCCTTCCTCGTAAAACACATCCCGCAACACAACTACGCGCTTATGCACGTGGCGACGGCGCTTCTTGTCAGTTTATTATTCCGTGTCGCACGCTTGTCTCTTCCATAGCGTAGTTGCTCAATGGCAATGACTACAATACACGAAAAATGTATGTTCCATATAAAAATGCTAATTTTTTATTTGGTGCAAATATAAAGGAAACCAAATTATATGATTGTGATGATTTTCAAAACAACCAAAATTTCCCCCGAAGTACAGCGGCAGAAAAACGTGAAAAACTAATTTCCGTATGTCGCACCAGGGTGCAAAATCAATCATGTATTTAGGCCAAAATGACAAACCCTTTTCTGAGTTTACAGAACTACACGATTTTCCCCTAAGCCGCAATGACCAAAAATCATGTTTATAGATTTTTTTTTTTTCTAACGCTACGTTGGTCTGATTAAAATAAATAAAATGTAATAATGTAGATTGAGGTGTAATAAAGCGTATAAAAAATTACGATGAGTACAACTGTATGCTCTGCTTAGTTATGAACAATAAACAGATTTCATAGTTTTTCACCCCCTTCCGTAGGGGTGCTAAATGCAATTTGTTTTTTATACTCAATTTTTCACTCATACAAAACCATCAGAAACGTTTTTGCCTCTCCGGAGAATTTATTCCAATCTTTATTAAAAAATGGCCTAATTTGACTATACTAGTAGTCAATAAACCAAATTCATTTTTCTAAGTAACGACCAACTTGATGACCAGCCCACCCCACGAGGTTAACACACCTGTTGATAATCTCAACGGGGGGTGAAATATTACATCCCTTATGTAGAATGCTGTTATTTTAATAAGGGACTTACTTAAGGAGAAGTTTGGGAGACTTTTATTATTTGGCGTTGAAAAAATGCAAATATTTTGCGTAACGAAGTCAGAGGTTTCGATGACGAGCCTATTGATCTCCTGATCTATGATCCAGGACCTAAGTGAATACGTGAGCTGTAAAAATGAATCATTTCGCCCATTGGTGAAAACCTTATGAAAATCAGTTCAGTGGTTTTTGAGTTTATCGCATACGTACATACACCAACCGACTTTTAGGACAGGGTCTTGTTTTATAATAAGGAGTAATAGTGAAGTAATTATCATGATTCCAGTCAAAAACTACTGGTCCTCCCCCAAGCGTACGCTTTCAGCAGTCTCAATGAACCCCTTTCTAATAATAATTTGACTTCAATTTCATTGTTATATTTATTGCTTTCTTTTTTTAATATTTCTTGTTGCTGTTGTGCGTGTTGCGATGCGTTTCTTTTATAAACGAAATGCCCAATAGCAAAAATATTCAACCAACTTGACCACATAAAACCAATTCTCATACCTGCTACCCCTTAACAAAGGAGCTTATTAAAACAGTCATCTCACCAAGAAATTGTTTCCATAAACCTGCGGAAAGCTTTTTTAAGCCCGAGGGAGCTACTAAATTGAGTTCGGGCTGCGTTAAAAGTAAAATATATGGATTGTAATCCACATAGTTGCTGTTACTATGCACGTATTTTGTTCTTTTCTTCTTCTTTAGAAAGTGCTTAGGTAACGTTTTTGTTCTGGATAATGTTATTTAATCTCTGAAAATACTTGTACCTCCATAGATGTAGCAATGTAGGTACTGGCTATTTATCCAGGCAGCCCATTTTACTCGTATGTATCAACAATTTAATTTAATTTATCATTTTAAAAACATTAAGCATACTTTTTTAAATAATTATTGTTGTACATCGCGTTGGGTGGCTCGCAGTCCGATCAAAACCAGGCCTGGGTCAACGGCGCGTTGTATTCCATGCGCGCTTCAAAGAGAGCCTACCAGGGTTGCGGATTTTGTTCGAAAGAGTCACCGTGGTCCTGGGAAGCAAAGGGTACCAGGACAAGCACGGATGGGTTTTAGTCAGTAAGAGTTTGACACTTCCTCCCGCTCCACCCAGAATGAAGGGGTCATTTGATGATTAACCATTCATAAAAATGGGTGAGGTTGCCACATGTCTTCCAATTTCTGTTCTGGGAAACACCAATTTCCTCACGTTGATTCCTTTCGCCGCCAAATGAATGAGAGAACTAGTGAATTTCTGATTAGCTACTACAGTTGAAAATTGATATGTTTGTGACATACTTCAGCAAACAACGCAGTTTGAATTTCATCATTGTTTTCCCGTCTATTTCTGGCAAAATCTTAACGAATCGAAAAGCAAAGGAATGGAACTTTCCAGAAGTAATTAGAACAAAACTAATTTTGGAGTCTTGAACGGTTGGAGCTGACAAAGAGTTGTAATGTTTGTTCAGTAAACTTTATCCCGAAATAATTGAGAACGCTGTCTGCTTAGTACTTGCCTCTTTATTACTTCTGATCTTTGGTCAGGACTTTTGTTGGGTTAATATGAAGAGTCGTCATCAGATCCTTATAAATACTATCACAGGCAGAATCATACCTAATGGCGCCTAGGACCAGACTCATGTGTCAGCGGGGTGAGGGATGTGGTACAGCCGACCAATACCAATTTAGTTGCTTTCTGTTAGGCTGGAAGTCGGAACTTATTTCAGGACTCTTAATGTTCCAGTTCTTCTACCAATTGCTTCTTTCCGATAACTCGATACGGTAGGACTTTGAAAGCCCGGCTCTCGGACTAAACTAGCATTGTGATTATAACACAAAGGCTTTCGAGAAAGTAATAATCACTGTGGATTATAAAATCTTTGTGATTTGTTTGTGGGTTTGAAAAAAAAGGTAAGTTATTATGTTGACGAAAACTTTAATATTTGCACAAAAGTACTAAAAATACACATTATTTATTTTAAAAACAATGTTTTACTATGGTTTTTCTGATTAATTTTCCTGAATTAATTGGTATAGAACCAAATTCAATAGGTACTTCAAATATTTAAGAAGAAAATTAATTTATTTTAGGCAACACATAAGTTCCTCTAGAAGCAATATATTCCTTAACACCAGGCAGATGCCTTATATTCTCAATAACTTCTTCAACTGCAGGATACTTCTTCTCCAATTCAGTGTCCAAGATGAGATTACTTGCCTCTACTATGCCGCATAGCACGAACTCGACCCAAGATAGCTGAAAATATAAACGAGTTTATTATAAGTAGACGGATTCGTTTTGGCAACTAGAATATTGGGTCTTATATTATAATATAACACAGGCAAGGTCAGTGGATTACTCAAATTGACGGCACGGTTGGCGCAATGGTTGAAACATTGACTGCTGCGCTGCGTGTCGCCAGTTCGATTTCTGCACGGAACAAACATTTGTATGGCCTACAGATAGTTGTTCTGGTTCTGGCTGTTTGTGTATGTGGGTTTATATGTTTGTAAACGCACCCACGATACAGGAGAAATTACTAGTGTGGGGCAACGTTTAATAAAAAAAAAATCCTAAGTAGCAGCTAAAACCTGGTGTCCAGTTATTGTCAGTGAGCTTACTATGGTAGAAAACTCTAAAAATATGCAATAACGGTCTCTATATCTACTAATTTTAAGCAACATTCACATTCGCATGTCGGTCAGTCGCACGCTGCCAAAAATGTATGGTAATTGATTTGTTTTTGACAGAATGCGACTGGGATGCAAATGCGTACGTTGCTTGAAAATAAGTAGAACTGAAAGTCTACTAATTAACAACGTTCGTATTCACCTGTCAGTTGCAAACTGTCAAAAAAGCCTTCATTTCCATACATTTTTGACAGATTACGACTGAGATCCGAATGGTTAGTAGAATTGGCCCTCTGGTCAAACTTAGCGGGTAAAATAGATGATTGAAATTGAAGATGCTAACAGTAAACAGCGTAATCAGTAACCTGTTTACTGTTTACTGGTATCATGAGATAATTCAAAACGTCATACATCCAAAAGACCCCCAATAATCACCTAATGCAAAATGTCAAGGGGCTAAACGTGGTGAATAAAATTTATTTAAATTCCCATTGAAACACCAGCTGCCTAGCCTCTTCCCAACTTTATTGGGGTCGGCTTCTAGTCAAACCGGATTCAGCTGAAGTTTTTTTTTACGAGAAGCGGCTGCCTACCAGACCTCCACAACCCATTAACTGGGTAACACGGGACTTCTTGCCAAGACTGGAGTCAGATTTTCTGGCTTCTGACAATCCGTAACGACTGCCAAATGATAGCCGGGACCAACAGCTTAACGTGCTTTCCGAGGCACGGAGAAGTCTCGGTATGTTTAGATGGTCACCCATCCACAGACCGACCCCAGCAAGCATTGCTTAACCTTGAAGATCAACCCGTGCGTTATTATTTAACACGCCCCAACATTATAATCAGTTGTTTGCACACAGCAACCAAATCCAACAGCAGATAAAAAGTACATAGTTGAATGACATAAATTATAATTTCTACAATAACATCATTGATTCGTCATTTCAGAAGAGCATGATAATATGAATTTCTGCAAAAGGTCAAGTTCATGACCTTTAGATTAAGACTCAATTGCTCATATCATTACACTTGCAATCTCAATAACATAAATAACTCTAAATTATTGGACATTAATCAGCTGAAAATGTCATTGGTCACAGTCATCCTATTTTGAATGAATAATGTTAGGTCGTGGGGTTGCGTGTTCCTAAAACCAACGATTATGTTAAATGGATGAATCAGCTGTATAGTCGGAGGGAATCATCAGGGTTAAGTTTTCATTTTGGATATTCGAAGTGGAGTTATACAGGACCACATCACCATTTTTCACTTTTTCAATGCACCATCATTCTTTTGCCTTTATCTAGCAACGTGTCTTTTTCATTCATACTCCTTTGTTAGCTTCATCAGAGTAGTCAACCCTTTCTAGGCACATCATCCTTCAGACTATATTGATCTAGCCTTTTTTGTTCTTCTCCTACTGTTATAACCATTCACATTTATACTAAAATCGTTTCTCTTTACCTCAACAACATGATCACTATTATACACTTTGTAATCCTTAGGATCCCCTTGGGGACTTAGCAGTGTTAAAAGCATGCCATGGTCAGGTCTTATATGATGACTTTACCGCGTATCCTCTATCAGAATCCAAGAAATCCTATCACACAGCAACTACTGGCAATATTTAGTCTAATTTCAAAACATCGCATTAATTACACGTGTTGGAGCATCCACCGTAATTTATTAACCTAATTTACAGAGCTGTCGAAACAATAAACTGCTTGACGGGAATATCCTGATTAACTGCCACTTTCAATTTTCGAACTCTAGTATTTTGGAAGGTAAAAGTAGAGGAGGATCGAAGGTTTTTGAGTTAAAACCTGGCATTGGCCAGCTTACGTATACTTTAAGCGTATATCTGTCACCAGGTTTGCCAGCCTGAAATCGAAAGTATGCTTTGGAATTGCGCTACAGGGATACAAGTATTTTATGTCCTTCTTTTTGTCTACCTGTGTTCCGAATTTTATATAAATAGTTTAAGGCGATCAAACATATAAACAAACTTCCTAAAAACTATTAATCAGCGGTTTAGGAAAACATTATTTTCGGAAGTTATAATATTCTGTATTTCTAATTAACAGATAGAAGTGTTGCTGGTGAGTTTGTTGGACCACTTCTTTAGAGAGAAGAAGTCGTCCAACAAACTCCCCAGCAACAAAACACTCGAAAGTGGTGACGGGTAGCGTTTAGGGGACTGGCTTTATTTAAACTGATTGAAAAAAAATGCTGGCTTGCAATCTACTTTTGATTTTGATGATCTCAGCAAACATTGTAAGGGTATGGATTAGCTAATCAATTGTACAAGGTGTCACCGGTTTCACAAATTACAAGTGTAGTTGATCACAATCAAATCACAACTGTGACTAGCATGGTCACGGTTTTCCTGCCAGCTTCTTTTCATGCGGTATCATACTTTGTTGAAGTATAGCTGGCAGGCTTTCCATTACGATTTACGAACTCTTCTTTTTTTTTAAGCTGGGTGAATGGAAGGAAGAAACGAATACCTCCTTTTCTTCCTACGTTGGAACAGATAGGCTAAAGATAAATAAATAGGTACTGTCACATGGCTGGGCAAAGATCTTCCACATAACCTTCCACTATTTCCAGTGTTTTTCCTTCTCGAACTTATCTACCAATTTAGAGATTCAAATGTAATTGTGTATGTGTGTTGTGTGTGTTTGTGTGTTGTATGTTTACCATTCCTGGCCCGACATAGCAAATGACAGAGTTGTGTGAAAAGGGAGAGGGAGGCCTTTTCCCAGCAGTGGAAGAAAATAGGCTAGATATAAATAGATTACTTTTCCAGTGAAATATCCGCCGTTCTCATTCAGATGCTTTTCCAATCTTGAGAAGAAAAAGTCAATTGTTTCTTCAAACAGTTCCTCCTTTAATTGCTTTTGCTTTTCAGGGTCTTTTTCTTTCCTGTAAGCCATAACCTCTGAAAAAGTAAAAACTTCTGTTATAATTTTATAGTAATTAATTAGTTTAGTTTCAGATGGTAGAATGCTGTTACTGATGCCTAGTGCGTATTATGGGCAGTTGGGTAGTTTTGTTATGGACTTGATATATACTGTAGATATGTTGTGATGGACTTGAGGTCCTTCATATTGACTAATGCTTTCGTTATATTTCGCCACAATTACAGTAGCAAAGATATTTTATGATGATGATAATTTCATTTTTTTTTTTGCGTTCCCATAAATTAGGCCAGCACAAAAATAAACTTGACAATAATGAGAACCCATCGTCCTCTCTACTTTTTAATACAAATAATAAAATAATTACTTTGTTGTTCTGAGAACCCGACTTAACAGTAATTGTTTAAAGATCTGTAAAGACGTTTAGTTGACACTTCGCGTGACCCAAGGGCTGGCTTTTATCTCGGACACAGGATATTATAGAATAGAATATCATTAATTTTAACGCTTTTTAATTACTGTTACTATTTATACCTACACCTATATAAAAACTCTTAACTAACTAAAACTAAAAATAATCTAAAAAATGGCGTCGAAAAATTCCTCCGCATCGCTGGCCACTACTAATATGCTCAAAAGGCTGGCAGCAATGCCACGGTGCGGTGTAAGGCAATGCTTATCCTCTGTCCGAGGTAAAAGCCCAGCCCTTGGGTCACGCAAAGTGTCAACTAAGCGTCTTGATATTGACAGATCTTTAAACAAATACTGTTAAGTCGGGTTTCTTTGGCTCTGGGGTAACTATGGCCTAAACTTTCAACCAATAGAAGCAAAGTACAGAAGCACGGTATATTATGAGAAGTGGCCTTCTGAAATCAACTTACTTTGCCAGAAATCGTAGATAGTGTACGCAGTACTCTCCACAATAGCTTGCAGCCATGGATCCAGTGGTATCAGGTCTGTGTTCCTTGCCACATACTTGGCAATGGCCAGAGATTGAGTCAGGACCTTCTCACCTTCTTGATACAGAGGGAGCTGGCCGAATGGAAGTTCTGTAAGTTGAAATAAAACATAACATAATTATATAATCATGCAGTATTCTCAAACGTTGAGGAATCGGGAATTAATGTATGAATTTATTTTGTATTATTATTGATAGGCACGCGCTTGACCACTATCTCACCTGATGGTAAGCGATGATGTGGTCGAAGATTTTTTTTTTTTTAAACTTTGCCCCACACTAGGAATTTCTCCTGTGTCGTGGGTGCGTTCACAAACATAAACTCACATACACAAACAGCCAGACCCGGAACAACTATCTGTAGGCCATACAAATATTTGTTCCGTGCGGGAATCGAACCCGTGACACGCAGCGCAGCAGTCGACCGCTCAACCACTGCGCCAACCGTGTCGACGCGGAAGATGGAGCACGCTTGCCTAGAAGATTGACCAAACGCCACTTCCGTTCATTTATTTTTTCTACTTTTGACATGTTCACGAATCGGGAATGTGACATGTCGGGAAGTACCACAATTGATTACCTTTGATTTGATATGTCACACAATATGTATAGTTGGAAAAACTTTTAGTTGAATTTTCCAATGTTTTCTCCAAAAAGTGACCGCATTTTCAAAATTTATTTATTTTCGTTTCACGTCTGTGTTTGGGTCATGTGTATAAAATTCGATTGAACTGAATCAGTCTAGAAGATTCGGAGAAAATCGGCTGTGACAAACGGACAGACAGACAATACAACCGAGTGTTCCTATTTATAGGCACCCTTATATAAGGGTTCCGTTTATTCATACAGAGGTTCGGAACTCTAATGATGATAATATTTAGTTTTAGGCACATGACTTTGGACCTCATGATGGATTCACTACTAAAAATTGTATGTTTGCAAAAACTAAAAAAAAAATAAACACATTTCTAATAATAATAATAATAATAAGTTTATTTCCAAAAATAACTTCACAATATTTTAACATAGATAAATGGGCTAGAATTTTAAGGCAATTATTTGAAAACCGCAACAATTGCCGAACTAGGTTCGAAACCTGTATTTCAACATTTGGCGCCATTCCCCGCAGGAAATTTAGTTCAAACTAGCCGTCATAATACAATTAAGGCAAGTAACTATACATAAAAATTAAAATTTCTATCTTGCACATAGCTTCAATTCCAACACTCCATAACAACACGAAGAAACAATACACAATCAGGAAAATAGAAAAATACGCAGCAGTGGAAACAAAACGAACAAAAACGGAATGAACTTTCGTAAAATTTGGCACCATTAGAAGTACGGGCACGTTTTGGGTTGTTTCAAACATTTCTGTGCGGTTGTATTTTGATAAGTTTCACACAGCTCATTCTAATGACGTCCAGGGGTAGAAAACGAAATAGAAATCGTGTTTTGGCTTTTTTTAAGCAATGAAAAACGGAGGAGTTTCGTTCGTCAATCTGCTGTGTTTTTGGCCGACTAAGAGCGGATTTCACCAAAAAAACTGAACGCGATCAGTACATCTATACTGCGTTTAAGAGCTGTCAGTGTAAATATCCATAGAAAAATAATGACACTGACAGCTCATAAACGTGGTTTATTCGCTGATCGCGTTCTGTTTCATTGGTGAAATTGGCCCTTTGATTAGAATTAGATAGGAATGTGATAATACAATAACAATGAAATGTGTAAACGTTTAGTATACTAACGTTAGTATTTGTAGGCTAAATTAAACAAATAAAGGATTGGGCAACAAGGCTGCCGGTTAGTAATATAGGTAAGCAGACTAAGTTAAACAAATAAATGATAGGGCAACAAGGCTAAAGTGGAATTGGGCAAGTCATATACTTTATGTAGAATGCATCAAGACAGATGGGCCAGAATCCATACACAGTGGGCACCAGGGCACATGTGTCGTCGCCGAAGATGGCTTAGGAAATGCTGGCGTAACAACTGAGAGTCGGACGAATTGATCGGAGAAGGCAACACACCGGGAAGAATGGAAGACTATAGGAGAGACCTTTTCCCAGCACTAGGAGAATATAGTAACACAATTATAAAAACAACATAGCCCAAAATTCGATTTTTAAGTCATAACCAAGGTACTCGGGAAATTCCTTCTCTATATTGACATAGAGAATCCAAAAATTGAAAATGGTGGTAATCAATCGAGTGATGGAACAGTTCTCCAGGTGACTCTCTACCCGACCAAAACCAGCTGAAAATGTGTTACCAGACAAGAGTGCTGCATTGTCGACCAAATCATTACTTAAATAAAATAATTTTAAAAAACTTACTCTCTTTAATTTCAGGTTTAGGCCACTTCTCGCGATCATGTCTTATATCTTCAAATTCTTGCTTAGTATAATGAAGAATGTATCTTATTGGCTCAGCAAGAGCGTTCAAATGAAAATAATGTAGTTTCTTTGCCATGTTTAACGACACTGTGTAGGTATGCAAGCAGCGGCTGCGACTATCAGCGACTGTGTAAATGTTTTATAATTCACACGAGTACCTATCAGTAGGTACAGTTTCTGTTTGGTTGACTCATGAAAGTGATAAAAAAATATCAATGTCAACAAGACTTTTTCTCGGGTTTTCTTGTGAGAAAACGAAATTACCCTTCTGTGCAGTGCTGTTCGATGATATCAAAAGACAAAATGAAGTAAATTGGCAAATTTAACCGACTTCTTTTTATACAAGGTTTAACAGAATTAACGCATTACCTCTTAAGGGGTCATCATACTCATCATTATGAACAACTTTTACTATAGGACCAAAACCGAAATCGCGACAAAAAAATCAGCTGTACAGTACATTTGGTCGAGCACATAATGTATGTGGCAGTCGATTTTTTTCCCGATTTCAGTGTTGGTCCCTTAATGAAAGTTGTTCATAATGATGAGTACAATGACCCTTTAAAAGGTGAATTTGATTGACTATTGGGGTGTATAGGTACGTAGACGCCTAGCCTTTCACCAACTATGGGTCGGTTTCCAGTCAAACTGGATTCAGCTGAATACCATTGGTTTAGGTACGTAAAGCGCTGCCTGAGTTGCGGATTATGTTCGAAAGAGTTACCGCGGCCCTGAAAAGCTAAGGGCACCAGGAGGAACACGGATGGGTTTTAGTCAGTAAAAGTCTGACAGGAGAAGTCATTTGATGATTTCCCATCCATAAAAAAAAACGTAGGTATACGTACGTAAAGCGACTGCCTGTTTGACCTTCACAACTTAATAACTGGGCTGGGATACACGGTAGGTAGGTACCTCTTGGTCAGAATGGTGTTAGATTTTCTAGCTTCTGGCAATCCATAACGTATGCCAAAGACCTACAAATGACAGCCGGACCAACGACTTGACAACCAAGGCACTAAGGAATCTCGGTATGTTAAAATGGTCAGCCATCTACAGGCCGACCTCGGCAAGCATTGCTTAACCTTAATATCAACTCTTGCGGCTGTTATTATTAAGTCATGAGCAACCAGTCTCCTCATTCCTCGGTAAGTACAATTTTTTCCGACATCCATGCGAACGAAGTCGCGGGCACTGCTAGTTATTAATAATTGGGTCACTTTTGACCACCGCTATCACCTAATTGGCAAGCGATTATGTGGTCGCCGATGGCGCAAGCATGCCTCAATTTGGATGGTAGTGAAGTGTTGTTAGATTTGTATGAGTGCTTCGCTTCGTAGAAGCGATGGCGCAAGCATGCCTCAATCAGATTTGGACGGTAGTGAAGTGTTGTTAGATTTGTATGAGTGCTTCGCTTCGTAAAGGCTAAATAACGTACTTGTTTAAACTAATATCGAATTTTGGCTAAGATTTACAAAACTCTCAACGCTAAAAAGGAAAAATATTTACTAATGAATCGCATGGTACCGCATTAAATACTTGTTTAATTTTATAGTAGTTACTTGTTTAGTTTAGTAGTAGTTTAATTAAATACTACCTACATGTTAAAAATAATATTTTGGACATGTGAGTCATAGGTACCTATATTATAGGTAGGTATATAAATGTAACTACTATTTACTAAAAAAACTCATTTTCCCGTAAACAACGAAAGACTCTGCTGAATAAAACCTGATAAATAATATATACGGTAGGTACTTATTTTATGTAATGTACTTATTATAGTTTATTTATGTTTGTTTACTAATAAATAAACAAACATGAGGCTACTTTACAAGCCAGAAACTAAACTTGTTGTCAATATTTTTCATTTTTTTTATGTTATTGCGTACCCAGAAGATGCCTGTTCACTCTTGCTTTGAAGGCAGACGGGTTATGTGTGGAAGGGAACACAGACGCTGGTAGAGAGTTCCACACTTTGGCTGTGCCCATAATAAATAAATGAGGAGAAGCGGTAAGTACGACTGGTTGGGATATCGATCAAGTGCGGATGGTACCCAGCAGTACGTCTGGTATTCCGGTGGTGAAAGGGCGATGGTGGGAACAGGTATTAGTAAGTACGTACTCAACAAACAAACAAACAACTTGTTACAAGTATTTTGAGTGTAGATAAATATAATCTGTTCGTCGGTCTTCAACCTCATATCATTGTACTGAATGTACTGTGTTATCACAGTGTTATCACGAGTTATTATGGAACATAACAATCTGTTACTATGTTATCCGTTACTATGTTATCTGTTTTGTTTTTATCTGTACCCGACCTATCCTCACACGCACAATTTAAACAACTAGACCTACAATGTCTAAGCGGGACTCGAACTCGTGAATACACAATGCAAATAGGAAAAAACCTGCCAAGTGCGAGTCGGACTCGCGCACGAAGGGTTCCGTACCATTGTCTATAAAAAAACGGCAAAAAATCACGTTTGTTGTGTGGGAGCCCCAAATTCTGTTTATTTTATTTCTGTTTTTTACCCTTTGGGTACGGAACCCTAAAAATGACGATTTATGCAAACATATTATATATGCATGGGGCATTTGTTTTTCTTTTTCACGATTTCTGGGTTGGTCCCATTGTAAAAATTGTTCGTATTGAAGAGTGCAGGTATAGCCTGTGAGCTGTGGCATTTGTTCAAAAGAGTCACCGCGGTGAGACGCAAAGGGCATTGGGAGGAACACGGATCATAGGTTTTAGTCAGTAAGAGTCTGACACTCCTTTCCGCTCCACCCAGAGCAGAAGGAGTCAAATGATGATTTCCATCCTTAAAAAAGGTATGCCTGTAGAGCGCCTCATTCAATAAATCATCTACATCTCAGCCTAACAATTCTGGACAGAGGCTACTTATGGTAGACAACAGATAAATGTGCAATTACAGTCATTGACCCACACACATTTATTGAATTTATTTATATCAAAAACAGAAATAAAGGCATAAAGCTGTCCTGAATCGACTTCTATCGTGATCCTTACATTCTCTAGTAATGAAAAACGGTTCTTATTTTATTGTTCGGGTATCTACGAATGGATATTAGGGAAAGGTCAATGTACTTTTTTGCAAGTTTATTTGGTGCCTACTGTAAACATAGCCAACCCACTTCACAATAATTTTATAGGTTTTGTAGGAACCGTGATAATTTCCTACTTAAAAAAAGGGTTTTGTGCTCTGCAGTGACGGTGGTCACGGCACTGCATACTGCATGTGTGTTCCTAAACTATGTTTGTTACTTACTTACTGTTACTAAGCAGATCAAATTTTAAATTATCCTAAATTTAGTGTAGGATCGGTTCAGTTTTTTTAGAGTACCTACAAGTAAGTGCAGTGGGGTAGTGGGTGGGGCGTTCTGTATGGTGTCGGACGTAAAGAATACCACGATCCCATGACTTCACGTGGGTGTCGTAAGAGGCGACTAAGGGACTCACCAGAGAATGGGCAGCAGCATTCTCTGTACATTGCAACAGCTACACTGCGATCGCCAACCCGCACACTGGGCACCCCCTCCCCCCTTGAGGAGGACTATGTCCAGCAGTGGACGTCTTACGGCTGGTATGATGATGATGAAGTGGGTTTATTTTATAGAACCAAATAAATTTCGATGTTTTGTCAAGAATCTCGTGTGATTATAGCATAAATGTATGTACATACGAAGGCATTTATGTATTATCATTATTGTATCCAACCGATGCGGTGGCTGTGTCCTCGACTCTGACCGTAGCAACTTTATCGTTAAACATACATTAAACAAAAAATGTGAACAAGGTCATACAGTAAAGTCAACTACTACAGACATGCACCACGAAAATCGCTCTTATTGGTACGACATAAAGGCGCTGTCGGTAAAAAATGTATACAACTGTTGGGCCGTTGATTGTGCATATGTAATTTTATCCTCTTTTACATTACCGCTGAGTTAGAATGACTTGCAGAAACTAACAGACTCCCATGGAATTAAATAATTTAGAATTTTAGACACAACTAGTGAGTCATGTGCAGAGATCGGAATAGGTAGACTATGTTTACCTAAAGTTCGAAGAATTAAGTAACATAGAGTTGATAATACCTCCTCTAAAATCCCGGAATCATAAACAAGACCATTGAATCCTGGGATTTAAGAAATTTGAACTAAAGTATTACATTGAAGAATCTTAATATGTTTTTAGCGTTCCGTACTCAAACTGTTAAAATAAAGATCTTTGTTTTAACCTATAGATACAATTGTAATATGATTCTTCAAATATTTATTTTTATTTTTTGTAACTGTACTCAAAAAATCATGAACTGGACGTTCATGTTTTCTTAATCTCGGATTTAAATCGTCATGTTTATGATTCCGGGATTTTTGAGGAGGTATGACCAACTCTATGGTACTTACTTCTTCAAACTTTAGGTAAATATAGTCTACCTTTTCAGATCTGTGGGTATGTGTCACCGAGCCAATGGATCGAGGTCAAACTGCGACGGTCACGGTCAATCAGCGGATGGGAGGCTATTTTTACGTTTAGATACATAGGGTCTGCTTACACCGAGAAACGAAGCGAAGCGATTTTCACATGTTTAATTTATTTACTATACAAAAGTGAGAAAATTCAAAATCCCTCATCGTTTCTATTTTCAAGTTTTCTCTCTGAAACGTGTAGGACCCCTATTATAGTGATCTGCTGCATTGTATCGTTATTTTTAAAGCGCACGCAGCTTCACGTTGCATTGTCTCAGTGTCAACTGAACATAGCAATTCATTCTTTACATAGATTAGCGTTGAGATTATATTCGTCAAACATTGATTGGGAAATGCCAAATAAAGAACTCATTTATAAAAGTTAAACTATTTATTTTTTGTCATCGAACTTAGCAGGCAGTTTGTACACTCCCCTAGCCTTAATGTATTCTTTGACTCCGGGTAGGTTCCTGATCTTGTCAACGGTGGCTCCAACTACGGGGTATTTCTTCTCCAGTTCTATTTTCAGGAACAGATTGCTTGCCTCAACGATACCGGTCAAGATGAACTCTCCCCAGGATAGCTGGAAAAATTAAATGAAAGAAAAACATTAAGCCTGCACTGATTGGATTCCAAACAACAGGAACCGGCGACGCGGTAGATGGGAATGGCGTGGCAAGTACGACTTCTACCAAAAGGATTGCCAGATGTAGCAAAGAACAGAATTTTGGAGTGGAAGGGCTAACGCCGCCTGGTTCGCACTGGTTCCTACTGGAGTCCGGCGTCAAGCAGCCTGCTGTGTTTCGTCGACACATGGTAGTACCAGTGCCTTAAGGCATCTTCTGGGCACGCTCGCTCCATCATAGACCTCATCCAGCGCTTTTCAATAAGCCAATTAGCCAATTTCTCAATGGGACAGAATAAAAAAGTTCCTTCCAGAAGGAAAGCCTTTGCCCTGCATGGAAATGCCACAGGCTCAATAATTAACCACCATATATCATAGCTGACCCTAAAAACAATGGGACAGTAGCCAGCAGAAAGAGAATTTATGCTAGTCTGGAAGGTGACCCCAACATCTGTTTTGTATGTAGTGAGGAAAAGGCTAAGCACATGTAGGTAGATGCACACCTGTATATATTATTAAATTGGCTGGGTATGTTAGAAGTCGCACATGGAGGCGAACCTACTACTACTGGCTTCAACTTGGCACAAAAAATCTAGAATGTACTCTGTCTTTGTACATAATAGAGGTAGACGCGCTGAACGAACAGCTGATCTACGAAGCTGGTCGTGTTGCAAGATCTTGCAACAGCTACACTGCGATCGCCAACCCACCTGCCAAGCGTAGCGATTATGGCAAACCCCTCCCCCCCATCTGTGGAAGGTGCATGTCCAGCAGTGGACGTCTGTCGGCCATTTACGAATAAACTTGCAAATAAAAAAATTGTGATGTAATAATTACCTTTCCGATAAAATATCCATTGTTTTCGCTTAATTGTTTGCTGATTCTTGAAAAGTAGTAGTCAATGGTTTCGTCAAACAATTTCTTTTTCAGCTCTTCCTTCTTAACAGGGTCTGCTTCAATGAAGTATGGAGTCACATCTGATAACAAAATAATCACGTTATAGATCTATGGTACCAGAATGTTCTAAAATATAATTTGGGGGATTCCTACATAATCTATATATCTATATCTATACATATAATAAAACTGTAGAAGACGTCAATTCTGTACATTGAATGAAAATAAAAAAAAATATTCCAGGGGTGCTTCTTATAACCAGTAGAAGCCAAAAATATGTTTTTTTTTTTTTTTGTCTGTCTGTCTGTTGTTAATCTTTCACGCAAAAACCACTGGACGGATTTTGATGAAACTTTTTTTCTTGTATAGCTATTAGTCCTCGCCAACGTATAGGCTATAATTTATTTTGAAGATCTGAATACAAGACGTGGAACCTTAGCAGCCCGGCTAATCTATAAGAGATATTAATATACCGCTTTAGGAATAGTTGGTCAACATGATGAGTACTGTCTGTCGACATAAAAAAAATGAAGGTCTAGAGCACCTGATGTGGAACCCTTTCAGGGAGCTAAGCTATCGGCTATTTTAATCAATTGTCAACAGATCTCATAGTCCGTTGGTTTAAAGCCTGCCTCTCGAAAGACTGGGCGCGGGTTCGAATCTCACATAAGTTTTGATTATTTTTGAATTATTTTTATCTTAATTATTTCGTTAGTATTTTATTCCTACCAAACCTAATATTTTCAAATATTAATAAAACGTTATTGCTGTATTTTGCATATTTTTTAGCAAAGAACTTATTTTCTGTTTATATATACCTATTCTGTTTTGTTCGTATCACGTTAAAAATACAAAAGTAATGTAGATAACATAAACACATAAACCTGATAGGAATTGTGGCAATCTAGAAGAAATCAACTTATTATCTACATGCATAGTAAGTACGGGTAAGTATCTGAATGGTACTCGCAATGCCATCTGTTGAGCGAAACTGTACTTACTATCAACAGCATGAGAATTACAACAAAAAATATTTTTTTGTTAAAGATTCTTTTGATACTTACCAAAAGTTTTATTTGAAAATAATTTAATTGACTTTAACCTACTCACTCTTGACAAGTCTCCCAGGCTGTAGCTATCAGGAAACACGGACACAGACAGGGAATTCCACTCTTTAGCTGTACGCACAATGAATGTGTTTCCAAAACGTTTTGTTCATGTGGGTGTGATGTCCACCGTGTACCGGTGGCGCACCAGCGTACGCCTTGTGGTCCGATGATGGACCTTGGCTTGGCGGAATTAAACTATGCAATTCCGTCGCACACTCCCCAAAATGCAACCGATAGAAAACCGACAGACTAGCAACTCGGCATCGATGCTCAAGACTTTGGAGCTTCGACTCGGTGAGCCTTTCATTATCGATGATCGTCTTGGACTTCTTTCCCAGGATCAATCTCATTCCCAATTATTTTTTGTTTAAAACTGTCCAATTCCCGGTGAGCCGGTGATACGTCATGACCAGCCCAGGTCCAGCAATTATCAGTAGCGGGTCTCACACCTCCGAGGATCAAGGGGAACTGTAGATCCCTAGGCAATGACGCCACAGAAGAACTCCCGTACCCACCGTTTCGTACATGAATTCGCCAGAGAACTTCATGACAACAAAAGGTCACGGGTTACCGATTGCAGTCAAAAATGGCAATGACAAGTCTATACACGCGACTAACTAAACGACTTATCAGCTTAAGTAGAAATTACCTCTGAATAATAATAGAGATTATTACGGTTCATTGCCCCTAAAAATACACCTATTTAATATAGACGCCACAGACAGCCCAATTTGCAGAGGTTGCTTCGACGCCTAGGAATCAGTCTGCTACGTTATCCTGGAAGTGAGGCCGGGGTTTTCCGTCGTGAAAAAATCCTCGGAACGGTGAGGGCCTGGTTGTTATCGGACAGCGAGCAACCCAACGCTCGCCATCCACAGGCCCGCGCCTACGCTGCCGGGAACGCCCGCCCTGGACCATGGATTGAACCAGGGCCGATAGCGAGAGGTCGCCGCCGCCGATCGCCTCGAGGAAGACACGGCGGTGCTCCGCCCAAGCAGGGCAGACCTCCATCGTGTCCTCTGCGGGAGTAGACTTCTTTTCTGGTTGGTTTTGCCATGGACAACTTTATGTAGCTCTATCGCGTGTTAATTACAACCTTAGCACATTTCTTCAACATCGTGTATCATCATCATCATCCACAGCCTGACTTCACCCACTGCTGAGCACTGAGCGCTGAGCATAAAAGAGATTGCTATAGTGCCTCTCTTTTTATGTGACAATTCCCAGGGTCCTGTGCCAGCCTCATCCAGGTTTTAACCCACAATGACAACAATATCGTCCGCCCATCTCGCCACCGGCCGATCAATACTTCTTCTTCCAGTCCTCGGACACCACTTAGTCCCTGCCTCACTCCACCTATTATCACCGCGCCTTGCCAAGTGTCCTACTCAGCTCCACTTTAGTTCAACAATTCGTTTTCCTATGTTGAAAACCTTCGTACCTTCGTCTTCGGATCTCGACGACGTACCTATGCCAAGCATGGAACGCTACATGGCTCTCTGTGCAACTCGAGCGATCGTGAGCGTTCGTGTAAAACGCAGTGGTTATAGAGGCGGGAATTCAGACATTGCGGAATTTTGGCAGGCTTCAGAATGTCGTCCAATTAGCTAAAAGTGGCCCATACAAGCTATATTCCTCTCGATACCTCTGTTTGATATGGCAAAAAAAACGTAACAGTCAAAAAACATTTCTGTCAGTAAACATATCAGTTTATCATCTCCAACAATTTATTACCAACTTTAACAGTAGGATTTGAATCGCTGAAGGAATTTGTCATAAACTTCGTCTTGGCCATATTCATCCTATTACGATCCAACTTAAAAGAAGCTTCTTAAAGATTTTGAAGCATTTTCTGGGGGTCATCGAAGTTCTCAGTGAAAACCACAAGGTCATCTGCAAATGTTAAGTGAGACAAGTAGTCATAATGGGCGTTAATTAATACCGCTATTGTCTCAATCTACACCTACTTTTCACAATATCTTCTAGGGCTGCTGTGAATAGTTTCGATGAAATGAGAGATGCGATATCAATAAAACGTTTCTCACGAAAAAGGTGATACAGCCAGTGCCTTGCGTAATACTCTTCGAAATTCCTAATTCTAAGAGGGGTCAAGCAACGCGGGCTTGCGGACGGCGACCGTTGGGTTGCTCGCCGTGCGATAAGAACCAGGCCCGAGTCAAACGGCGCATTGTGTTCCACGTGCGCCTCAAAAAGATGTCAGCATAAATATGAGGCCCACTAGGGTCAGTGCCTGCCAGGGTTGCGGAATTTATTCGAAAGATTCACCGCGGCCCTGGAACGCAAAGAGCATTAAGAGGAACACGGATGGGTTTTAGTCAGTAAGAGTCTGACACTTCTTTCCGCTCCGCCTAGAGCGGAAGGAGTCATTTGATGATTTCCCATCTATAAAAAAGGGGTCAAGCAATGCTAGATATTGACTGTTCGTATATATCTTAACGATTTTACCTAGCGACATCATTTTACTTTCCGACATACACGCGAACGAAGTCGCGGGCAACAGCTATAATTATCTTCCTAAATACGAAAAGCACGCGCGGACGAAGTCGTGGGCACAGCTAGTTATTTATAATTATGTAGAATAATGATCGAGTCACAAAACATGTCTAATGCAGTTTTTTTGGTATGACAGATTTTAAAATTCAACAAAAAACAACATTTTTATTTGCATTGATTTCTCTTCCGCATCTTGTGTGATTCATTTTGTGACATATTTGACTTCAATAAACTACAAATCTAAAGAAAAATTAAAACCTAATCAACATAGTGTGAACTTGGTATATGTATGTATAGATCCGTTAGTTTTGTATGAAATAGGTTTTAGCTAGGCACAAAAACCAGAAACAGTCACTGCGAGACATACTTTGGATTTGTTATTATTTTTTATTTTCAGCCTGTTCTGATCTGCAAACAAATGGCCGGGGTTATCCTCAACCTAAAATACTTCCCTGGATGATTTCACAAATAGTTCTACTATTAAAACCCAATTTACTCACTCTTCCAGTAATCGAAGACGGTGTATACTGCAGCCTCCACAACAGCTTGCTGCCAAGGATCAGCGGGGATCAGCACAGTGCCCCTTGCCACGTACTTCGCAATAGCCAGTGTCTGGGTCAGCACCTTACCATCTTCTTCGTACAGGGGGAACTGGCCGTATGGGAGACCTAGGAAAAAATAAATTTTCATTGAATATTTGTATGAGATTGACAAGATGTGCAGTCAAACGATGTGGGATTCAGCTGTCGCTGGTTTGACTTGAAAAAAAGTTACATATATAATCAATCGATTGTGTAACTTTTTCCTACATAGTCGCTTCATAGTTTTCTCAACTATAGGTACAATTGAGAAAAGGCTATTATTATTTATTTATTATTATTTATTTTTAGCGTATTCCGTCCCACTGCAGGGCAAAGGCCTCCCTTTCTTCCTTCCATTCTTCCCGGCTCTGGGCTATACTAATTAATTAAATTGCATGAACAATAAGTACAAGGCCACGGATGGTAGGTATGTTTGATTTATATGAAGACTTCTTCATCTGATGCCTATCATTTTCCCTACTATATTAGTGTTGCTCCCAGTCAAACCGGATTCGGCTGAATACCAGTATTTTACGTGGAGCGGCTGCCTTACCAGACCTCCGCAACTCATTAACTGCGTAATACGGTACTTCTTGGCAAGATTGTTGCCAGATTTATTGGCTTCTGACAATCCGTAACGACTGCCAAAGATATACAAATGACAGCCGGGACCAACGCCTTAAGAGCTTTTACGCCCGACGGCATTTCATACAAACTTTCAAGTCCTTATTTTTCGAAATGAGTGAACCGAATTTAATGAAACTTAGTATGCATACGTTACATTTCCAGGTCTAAATAGTTAGTAGAGTACATTTTCGAAAAAGAGTTTAGAGGGAGAGAGAGAGCGATTTTAAGTTTTCCATAGAAAGTGCAAAATCACTCTATCTTTCCTCCGAACTCTTTTTCGAAAGTTTTATTAAAATCGGTTTAATCATTTCGAAAAATAAAATCTTGAAAATTTGTATGAAATGCCGTAAGGCGTAAACGCTCTTAACGTGCTTTCCGAGGCACGGAGGAGTCACGATATGTTGAGATGGTCACCCATCACAGACCGACCTCGACAAGCGTTACTTAACCTTGAAGATCAACCCGTGCAGCACACACAAACAAACACAAAAATACACGCAACAAACAAAACAAATTTTGTTAAAAAGCAATTACATTGGTGAGACTACCATCCGACTCCTATTTCATGGTCACCATCATTAGCTATATGACACCATTGCTCCTGCGTCGATCAAGACTCAATTACTTAATTCAATCATTAGGACACACCCAGCGCCTGCGTTGGTATACAATACTACAATAGGTATATAGTTTTATAATTGAAACTACACTGGTACCTATACAACAAACGCAATTTCAACTCAATCAGATTTATACCAAAAACTCGATAGCAACAACCAACACACGTTCTAAAAACGACCGACGAAAAAACTGTTTAAAAAAACACTTTGTGTACTCACTCTCTTTTATTTTTAGGTCAGGCCAAGTATCAATGTTATGTCTGTAATCCTCAAAATCTTGTTTGGTATAGTGTAAAATGTATCTGATGGGCTCAGCTAGGCCCCCGATGTTAAAATATTGCAGTTTCTTCGGCATTGTTGCTCACTGTTAGAATACACGACAATCTACCGCGGATCCGACCAACGAACTGAATTCCTGCTTCTAACTCCACCGTTATATATTATTACATAACAAGCATGACACAGCGTTTACGGACCGGCTTTTTGTCTGTTTATTGTTTATGTTCCGTCATGTTCAATAATTGTGTTTAAGTAGGAACATCTCGACAGTGATATCTTTGTTTATAATTATGGGCATCATTCATGTCACTATCTCATCCGGTGATAGAAATGAAAAGTGGTTCGATTCGATAGTGTAAAAGATTTTTATTGGATATGAAATTAACAAATTGAATACAGAATACATAAACTTTGTACTAGTCATAATCATCATCATTATTTTGTTAAAAGGCTGTTAAAGTCAATTAATGAACTTGTGTTTCTCAATGACCTTGAGTTTTTTTGTTCTTTGGTGAACTTCTATCAACTTGATCAAAGATGATGAAATAAAAATAAAACTAGGCAGACAAATGACTCATCTCAGACGGTTGTTTTTATCATAATAGGACTTATTTAAAGAATCACCACACGTGAAGACTATTTTAACCATTGGCTCCGCTTCTTTTTTCCTATTTTTGAGTTAATACTACTTGTCTAGTGATGATAATGAAATAAGAAAGCTAAATTATTCAACTGAGTCACCCAAAGAGCAATGGAGAGGGCCATGCTCGGAGTTTCCTTGCGTGATCTGTAGTGGCGACCGCGTACCGGAAGACGCAGCATTGGAAGGTCTCCCACAAGATGGACCGATGACCTGGTGAGGGACGCTGGTAGCCGATGTATGCGAGACGCACAGGACCGGTTGTTGTGGCGACACTTGGGGGAGGCCTATGTCCAGCAGTGGACGTCTTTCAGCTGATATGATGATTCTGATAATGATGAAATTATTCAAGTGACTTATTTCTTCTTTAAAAAAAAAAACCTTTAGTAAGATATGGACAGTGTTATGACGATGAATCCGATGTGAGAAAGGTATACTTAGAACCGTTACGCACTGCATCCGATCCTAATCCGCCAAAATACGGATATATAAACTCGGACCGGATTTGGATATTGCTTATGCACAGCATCCGATTCAATTTTTTTTTTTTTTTTTAATTATTGATAGGCAAGCGCTTGACCACTATCTCACTTGATGGTAAGCGACGATGTGGTCGAAGATGGAGCACGCTTGCCTAGAAGTAACCTATTCACTCTTGACTTAAAGACTCCCAGGTTGTAGCTATCAGGAAACACAGACCCCGGCAGGGAATTCCACTCCTTAGCTGTACGCACAATGAATGTATTCCCAAAACGCTTTGTGCGTGTGGGTGGGATGTCCACCTTGTACCGGTGGCGCATCGCCGTACGTCTTGTGGTCCGATGATGGAACGGGCTAGGCGGAATCAAACTATGCAATTCCGTTCAAATTCGTGAACATGCGGATCTAGAGTCTAAAAAACTCGGACCAAATTCTCTGATTCAAATCTAAGCTATTCTGGGCCATCTTTGGATATGTCCGATTTGCATCCGAGGTAATGCGGAAGCGTTTATAAAAACAGTAGACTCCGCTTAGACTACTTTGGTCCATCAATATTTCTTCCGCATTGGAGACTCACGGATGACGGATGAGCTTGGTAGCCTGTGCCCAGGAGTTTACCTACTGTGATAGGCTGGGTTTGATTGAGAACATTTTTTTTTAACGATGGAAAATCATTAAATGACTCTTACTGACTTAAACCCATACGTGTTCCGTGTTCCGGCCCTGTGCGTTCCAAGGCCGCGGTGAATCTCGAACAAATTCCGCAACCCTGGCAGGTTCTGAACCTAGCAGGTCCCGACTAGTAAGGCAATGAGTAAATAATAATTGCTGTATGGGTCGATCTTCAAGCAAAGATCGTTAAGCAACGCTTGCCGAGGCTGATCTGCGGATGGGTGGCCATCCGTAACATGCCCAGATTCCGTCGTGCCACGGGAAAGCAAGCACCGGCTGTCATTTGTGAATCTTTGACTGTCGTAATGGATGTTCAGAAGCCATCAAAAGTGACACCAAAAGTCTTGCCAAGAAGCTGACCCTAACATAGTGTGGAAAAATCTATGTAGATTGAACTACTTATACGGTAGGTATGTTCACCACACCTGAACAATATTGTTTAAAATGTATGTACTCGTATAACTAATGTTGATAAAACTAATTACACACTTTGTGGTAAGTGTTTGTTTTCGTTATCAGGTAACACACCCATAATGCATGGTAAACTAGGTGCAATTAACAGCTCTTATCTATATTGCTAATTAAGACAATAAAATTATGTTTATATCTATATATTTAGGTGTTTGAATTACGAACATTATGTAACAGGAAAATCGTTTGTTAGAGAATAATCTTTCACGATATTCATGCACTAGTATCAAATCGGTATGAGTTTAAATACATGAATGTACCGATACAACTAATTTAGACTTAATAATGTGCCTATTTGCATACCTTCCACTAACATACATTACATTTATTTTTGGGACTAAAACTCCCACAAGGTGGACCGATGACCTCGCGGGTAGCCGATGGATGCGAGACGCACAGGACCGGTTGTTATGGCGACGCTTGGAGGAGGCCCATGTCCAGCAGTGGACATCTTTCCAGAATGATATGATGATGAAAATTGATTCGTCCGTAAAACCGATAGATATAATAAATATTTCTATGGCCTCATACAATCTTAGGTTTAGTTGAAAACAAGCGTCAGGTACTAGTCATCTGACTGAAGTGGACCTATTAGTTTCAGCCACGAGGCACACTCTTTTAAACATTTTAAAAATAGAATGGTTTTTTTTAATCATGTTGTGTGCCTTTAATTTTGTGCTAAATAAATGTATTTGCTTATCTTGTCTTTTTCTCTCATTCAATTACTTAGATTACGACGTGTGAACGAAATATCGTTGACGATTACGTTGATCCTTACTAATATTGTAAACACGAAAGTTTGTATGTATGGATGTTTTTACTCATTCACGCAAAAACTACTGAATGGATCTTGATGAAATTTGCCACAGAGATAGATTATAGTCTGGAATAACACATAGGATACTTTTATCCCGGGAGTATGTTCCTTTGGGATAATTTTCGTCATACAAGCGGGCGGAACCGCAGGCGTCAGCTAGTAGGTACTAAAAATAAACACTTTTACTTACTTGCTTTAACCTTTTCATCGGGCCAAGTAGCAATACTGTGTCTGTAATCCTCAAAATCTTGTTTGGTGTAATGAAGAATGTATCTGATTGGCTCAGCAAGGCCGTTAAAGTCGAAATATTGTAGTTTTTTCGGCATTTTTCGTGTCTGTTACACAGCTTGTACGGATACAACTTATGAACTGAATTCCGGTTCCTACTTTCGGCGTTATATATGTAAAAAGATATAGCAAACAATGACTTAACGTTTTTTTATACGTTCATGATGTTAATTGTCGCACTAATGAGATGAGAATAGGTATAAAATCTTATCTGAACCAACTTGCAGATTTACAGTCTGTGTTTCGATTTCTGTATCATGTGATGTTTTTGATACAACTTCAGCCAGACCCTTATCACTAAGAGTATTTCAGCCAAAAGTCGGCTGAGAATCGTAATATCGACCAGCCTTATGTTTCTCACGACGAGCATGAGGTGAACTGTCATTCCATCTTGTTTGTATGGATTGACAGCTCACTTCACGGTCACTACACCTAAGTGTACACGGTGCAACGTTGACAGAATAGAACGGCAGGTCATTACCGTGGCTCTGGAACGCAAAGGGTAATAGATGGAACACGGATGGGTCAGTAAGAGTCTGACACTCCCTTCTTCTCCACCACAAGAAGACATTTGATGATTTCTCATCCTTAAAAAACAAAAGGTTATTTGGTCTACCTCAGCTTAGGTACCCATGGGCGCTGGCAGGATTCTTTTCAAGGGGTTGTATCTTCAGCATCTCGTATAAAATAGGTCTGGTTTTACCATTCATACAGAAATAGAATTAACTTTGCAAACAACTGTAATAGAAAATCAAAGTCAAAGTCGATCAAAGCCTTGTTTTATGGATGGGAAATCATCAAATGACTCCTTTCGCTCTGGGCGGAATGGAAGGGAGTGTCAAACCCATCCATGCTCCTCGTAGTGTCCTTTGCTTGCCAGGGTCGCGGTAGCTCTTTCATAGAAAATCCGCAACCCTGGCAGGCTCTGGCCCTAACGGGCCCAAGTCGAACAAAGCCTGCTGTCAAATTTCAGCACCTCGTCTTAAATATGCTTGATTCTCTAATATTATATGTTTATACATATACTACTAAAAGCTTATAGGCCTGGTAAATACCTATTGTATTAAGTGAATAATTTCCACCATTTCCAAAGCATTTGGAAACGTAAATATTATGAAGTGTTACAATAATATTATTATTACTTACAGTCAACCAACGACTCGTATCTACTGATGCTGGCACTTTACTTGGCGTATTTGTCAAAATTATTCGCGTCAGTTGTGCAAAACAAAATGTACCTTAGAATTTTCGAAATAAAGTTAGTTTTGTACTGCACAAGTTACGTGAATATTTACAAATACGCCAAGTGTAGTTCTAGCATAACAGATCATGTTAGCAGAAAACATCTGTTTTATGGACAATTGAAATGGCCTTGATCACCAGACATGCCTATGGATACGTTCTAATACGTAGGAGTTTTTCATTTGTAGTTAACTCGCTTGCATTTACAATGGCAGAAGATAATAATAACAATAATGAAGGATCCCATACTTAAAAGTATGATAAGTTTCGCCGTATGTAGTTTGCATGCTAATGATAAAATTAATGTTGGTGCCTCTCTGTACCTACCTATGTAAAGACTGTAGTTATATCAAAATCAGTTTTTTTTAATAACTGTGTGAGAATATAAGAACTTGAATTAGAATATTTATTATTTGTATAAAATCAATCTAAAGTTTAACGCCTTGAATTTTAAAAGGTAAAAGGATAGGTCGAAATTTGCATTTATTCTATCGAATTTCTTCATGTCGTGTATTTCTTTAGAATTTAGCTAGATCATTATTCAAAAAGCATTAAACTGGAATGTCAAATCTCTATTACAGGTACATAACAAGAAAAAATAATTCAGAAAACGCCCTTTTAATATTCATATCGCCTTAATTAAGTAACCTGTTTGAACAGTCTAATAAGTACCTATTGCCAAAAAAAAAGGTGTTCGAAAGACTCACCGCGACCCGGGAACGCAAAAGGCATTTGGAGGAACACAGATGGGTTTTAGTCAGTAAGAGGAAGGAGTCATTTGATGATTCCCCATACTTAAAATATTATAGTGGAAAAGTGTATGCGCAGGGTGTTCCAGAAGTCCGTGTGATGTTGGGTAGCTGATACACATTATGGAAAAAATAGACAAATAAAAATGACTTATTTTTTTAAATTCGTCCAAAAAAACGACCAAAAAGTTTCCATGCAGCCTACACAGTACAGTTGGTTAGATTTGATGTCACCAGCTGCATCATACTGCTTGAAAAGTGATATTTTTGGAGGTTTATGAATATAGTCGTAGTTTGTGGTGGTGTGTATATCAGTTACCCAACATCACCCTTAAAAATGACCATGTACTTCTGGAACACCCTGTACAATTGCATTCTCATTCAGTTCTCTGTTTTCATAGTCAGATGGCAAGATGGCAAAGGCAATTCAACAGGACCGGGGCGAGATCAAGCGCAGGACCAACGGCTTTACGTGCTTTCCGAGGCACGGGGGTATCTCACCACACCCCTCCGAGCTGCTACTGAGAAATAGTGACACTTTTCCCCCTATGACATTTTGCCCCAACCCAACCAACCTAGTACCTCACACTTAGCAATCGAGATTTGGAACCGATGAAAGTTTCTATATTTCGTCATTTTTGTCAATTGCTAATCATTAACCTGCATTATTCTATTTAGTAGAAGTAAACTTCAAGATTTTCATATTTGATAATGTGAGTTGACACTCCGTATGACCCAAGGGCTGGCTTATTATATTATTATTATTCAGCAGAAGCAGTGGGGCTCGTGCAACGCCGCGCCCCACTGCTTCGCATGTGCGGCAGCTGGCAAGCCGGCCGATCACTGGGCTGGGGGCAAAGCCTGCGGTCCACCCGCCAGGGCCGGGACGAGGAGAAAACCCTCCTCCACCGCCGCCGCCGCCGCCGTCGCTTCCGCCGCAGCCGCTGCCACTGCTCGGGAGGGGGCTGAAATGGAATCGTGGAGGAGGTGAAATGGGGCCATTACTGGCAAGTAATGGCCCCATTTCACCTCCTCCAGACGAACGTTAGTCACTGCGCCTCTCAGGAACTGACGCTCCTGAGCAAGACGCAGTGACCGACGCCTGCGGACAGCGAGCAATGGGTAGCTCGCTGTCCGATCAGGTCAGGCCCGAGTCGACGACGCATTTCTCTCCAAACGCGCCGGAAAGAGCAGTCAGCAACGGAGACGGGGCCCGCCAGGGCCAGAGCCTGCCAGGGTTGCGGAATATGTTGGGTTTTAGTCAGTAAAAGTCTGACACTCCCTGCCGCTCCACCCAGAGCGGGAGGGGTCATTTGAGGATTTCCCATCCTCAAAAAAAAAGGGCTGGCTTTTACCATGGACAAAGATTAAGCATTGCCATAAAACGTGGCAATGCTGCCAGCCTTTTGGGCACATTACCAGTGGCCAGCGATGAGGTCGAATTTTTCGACGCCATATTTTAGATTATTTTTAGTTAGTTAAGAGTTTTTATTTAAGTGTATATATACAATTATAATGTAAGTTTAAGATAAACTATAGAAAGACCTTTCATAAAATGATACAAACTTTTAATTAACTGAAAAATGATAACGCCTATTGCATTTTTAATTGCAACTATCATAACAAGTTATAAATAATAAACATTCCTGATATCAGAGGTACAGTTAAATAAAAGCATTAGTCGGTATGTGACACGAAACATGGTGCTAACTCGCAACCAAATGTGTCTCTTTACCAACATAAAAGGCAACATCGCAGCAGGCATAGAAAGAGATGGCGAGGTTTGCTAGAGTCCTTCGATAAGAACTGGTTCTTCAGGAGAGTTATCCTTTGACCTATTGTGACTGGTTTGTAGCTGACAATACAGGCAGCATAAGTTAGCTCCCTGTATTGCCAGCTACAAGCCTGTCACAATAGGTGTGTAAATGCCTTAGAAGTCAACCAATCTGCCTGCCTCGTTCCAACTATATAAGGGCCGGCTCGGTTGGGGTTTTAAAAAGATTTTGCTTTTGGGTCACTTCTACCGGTGACTATGACATAAGTCGAAACAAAATAAAAAAAACGAATAGGTAGTGTGAAGGAAATACGAATATTCTTGCCTATATACCAATCTCTTTTTCTGACAGTACTAACTGTAAATGACCTGCTAAGATCACCCTTAAATCCACGAAAAGGTGACAGCAAAGTGCAAATAACAAAGTAATAGTTATCTATAAAATTTCACATTTACTAAGGTTAATCCAATGTTTAAAACTTTAAAGGTTAAATTGATAAAACAAGAGTATATAAACGGTCCAAATCTCTTTCTCAATATTAGTATTTGTGGTCCTACGAAGCTAACAACAAAATGGCACCGGTCTACCAATTGAAGTTCTTTGATTTTATGGGAGTTGCTGAGCCCATTAGGTACTTGTTTGCCTATGGTGGTATTAGCTACAAGAATGTGGTGATCAACAAGGATACTGAATGGCCTAATGTACAAAAAAGTAAGTTTGTGTTTCCTTAAATGTGTCGTTCATTGTAAAAGTGGTGTAACTCCATAATACATAAGTACATTATTTTTGGTTAGTGGTATCACATTTAGTCATATCTTTCATTATAAAAGTGAAACAACTTTATGGACTTACACCTCTTTTACAATGAACGACACAAATATTAAGTTTGTTTATTGTTTGTACATGTCGCAGTCAACTAACTTAATCAGCAGTTTAATTGGTGGCTTAGCCTTTTCATTGAACGGCATTTAATTGAATAGCTGGCTAGACTTGGTTCAATATCGTTTAATGACTTGCCTAGCCAAGTAGCGGAACATAGGGCACAAGGAGCTTAGGGCACCCCGACACGGATTGGTTAGGTTGAGGTTGAATTTGATTGTTGTTTGAATTTAGAATTCCCAAACATTTATATCCAAGTGAGTAAGAGAAAAATAGTTTCCTTGCTTGTTTATGTATTTATGTCGCAGGATAATTGCTTATATCCTTGTTTTTGTCATAAATCGTTTTGTTTTCATTCTTTGACGAAAAGGTTTTGTAATGGATGAATTTTGTAAACTAAGAATGTTCTACGTGATTCCTTAGAATTTTTGTTACGGTGACATGACCAAGATAATTTTGCAGTCTTACATAACATATAAAAAACTGATTTACTGAAGTGGGCAGAATTATTTGATGATTGACCTAATTGCTCTTGCACCGTGATACGAATCCAAATTAAGACACCTTATCTCGGTTCGTTTTGTATCATCATTCATCATTGTTTTCATTTTAAGGTCATGGCTTTTGATTATGGTCACGCTAATAGCCAATAAATCTTTTGTTTAAATTATCATCACTACAGCGTGATTTTTTATTCTTTGAATTATCTCTAGGTTTATGTGGGTCTGAGTTCTGACTCATCTCAAGAACGATTTCAGTGGTCAATAATCATATCCTCGCCCTTAATCAATTTTATTTGGGCTCAGAGCAACACGTTTTCTTATTTCATTCTCCCTTGTCAACCGTCACTCTTTCATGCACTCCCTTTTCTATCATGTAGATCCTCATACATACAATCAGGATAAACAGTATTTGCTGATGCATAGGCTAAAAAATCTCCATTCTTTTTCCAGCTGTACCATTCGGCAAGCTGCCAGTTTTGGAAGTAGACAAGAAGGTGCTCTACCAGTCTGTGGCTATCAGCCGCTATCTTGGAAAGTTGGTGGGTTTAGTTCCTGCTGATGATTTGGTAGCAGCTGAGCTTGATGCTATTGCGTTGTCTGTCTTCGATTTTGGATCAAGTAAGTATAGACATGCTTATTTATAGACTTTTTCAGGGTTACGTGGTCACTGGCAAAAAGGGAAACCATTTGCCCTGTCAGTCTGTTTGCCCAGATGATAATATTATGGATAGTTAGAATATGAGCAGCAATTTTGGTATTCACAGTTGCAAATGCTGCTGGTGAATAACAATTTAGCTTAAATTCACCTGTTTGCCCTTAATAACTAAAACAGAATCAAAGGTTAAAATATAGAACAGTGTACATTTAAATCTATTCAAGGAATCGTTTATTCCAATTAGATTCGAGTCGTCGCATTCTGCGACGTCTTCGTCTTCTACTTCCGTACTTCCCTTCAGGAAAACCGGGTTTGATTTATAAATTATTTTATTCTATTTACAGGGGTCCATGAATGGTACCACGAGGTGAACAAGGAGAGGAAGGCATTCTTGCGGAAGGAGCTGGAGGAGCTGTGGTTCCCCAGGTACCTTCGTGACTTCGAGGAGATCGTCCAGAAGAGGGGAAGCTACTTCGGTGGCCAGGTTAGTACAATTTGAAATAAGGTTAGGTTTTTCGATATTAAAACCAAAAACACTAAAAAGAAGAATAACGAAATCAATATTTCCGTTGAGTCGTCGTTCCCGTCTAACTTTTAAAAATTTAACTGATTTACTTCAGAATCAACTGTCAATGAAGTCATTACCAAATCCTTTAATTTTCTTCTTCTATCAAAGTGCAATAATCAAACTGAGGCATTGTTTTCTGGAAAATAAAGTCCCAAGTTTGGATGAACCCATTTAAACTTTCAATACTCTATAATAAACTGTATGACTAAAAGCAATCCCTACTCTTCCTTCTAGAAAATAACCTGGGCCGACCTCTACTTCGTGGGCATCATCGAGTCGGTTGAAGGCATGTGGGGCTCCAAGATCTTGGAGAAGCAGTACCCCTTACTGCAGAGGATCTACACACACGTTCACGAGATCCCCGCTATCGACACCTATGTCAGCAACCGCCCCCACTACAAATATTAATGAAAATGCAATAAATATTTGAAGTCTTGAAACGTTTTGTTTGAATTTTACTTCGAAATTTTTGCCTCTGTATGCCTAACTTGGTTAACAACCTTATCAATGTTTACTGTTTGTAAAAGATCAACATTAAAACTGATATTGGTCAGATGACGTAAGTCTCCGATAAATAACTGTAAAATAAGTGACGAAAACCCTCATCCAATAAAAAATAATGCCATTGGTCCACGAATATCAAGACAATGATCATTCACATTTTGTTAGCAGTCTATGTCTTAGTTCAACGTCACAGGATGACAAGGTAAGCATATGCTCAAAGTAAGACCTCTTTTTGGAGACAGTCAATATTGTCAATGTAAAATTTTCACTGACTGCAGAAACCTGCCGGTCGATTCTGTCGACATCTCACGGTGTTCACCTAGACGGAGTGAACGACAATAGAGCTGTCATTCCATCTTATTTGTATGGTTTGACAACTCACCCGTCGTGCGCCCCGCCCAAGTGTTCACTTCGACATGTTTACAGAATCGCACTGCTGGAGGTCTATACGTCAAGCGTAAATAGATTACTTCTAGGCAAGCGTGCTTCATTGTCGACGACACCATAGTCGAGCTTTCTATCAGATGAGATTGTGGTCTATCAATAATTTAAAAAAACTCGGTTGCCCTATGGGTGCCCTCTCTTATCCCATTCAATCAACACCTAAAGACCACATCATCAATTCGTCAACCCATCCACGATTCAAGTCATAAAGTCTCACACACGATCAACCTTACACCATAAAACATGGCGTCACAATTCATTCATTATTCGCGAGGTCCAGGTGTTAGGGTCAGTGTATCGCCGACAATTACTTAGAAACGGTATTAGGAGCAACCACTGAAACAGCCGGCAAGTAAACAGGATCCTTTTACTGCCATACCACTTAAGGGTTGTGAAGGAAAAGGCTGTTATTGGGGTCTGAGTTCACGCGATTTGCCATACAACATTCTCCAGTGGGATTATGTAATCCACTCGACATAATGCAGTAAGCTTGTATGAGCTGTCAATCCATATCATCATCATCATCATCAACAGCCGAAAGACGTACACTGCTGGACATAGGCCTCCCCCAAGTGTCGCCACAACAACTGGTCCTGTGCGTTTCGCATCCATCGGCTACCAGCGACCCTCACCAGGTCATCGGTCCATCTTGTGGGAGGCCTTCCAACGCCGCGTTCTTCCGGTACGCGGTCGCCACTCCAGAACTTTTCGGCCCCATCGACCATCTGTTTTGCGAGCATTGTGCCCTGCCCAGTGCCACTTCAGTTTGGCGATCCTTCAGTCTATGTCGGTTACCTTGGTTCTTTTGCGAATATCATCATTCCTGATTTGATCACGCAAGGAAACAAGACTAACTAAGTAGATTTTTTTTGCCATCTACCCTATTGTCATTCCATCTTGTTCTTGGATTGACAGCTCACTTCATTTTCACTTCACCTAAACGTTGAGATGTTTACTGAGTCGCTCTGCAGTTTACTGCACGCTGAATTAACCTAAGTTTCTACGGTGATATTTTACAGCATAGACTGGCTAGTATATTTGAAGTAAACCACGTGCAGGTAGTGGAAGTCCACTGGATGCGAAAATCACAGCACTGCCAGTCGATTCTGTCGACATCTCACGGTGTACACCTAGGCGAAGTGAACGACATTGAGCTGTCATTCCATCTTATTTGTATGGTTTGACAACTCACCCGTCGTGCACCCTACCCAAGTGTTCACTTCGACATGTTTACAGAATCGCATTGCTGGTCAATGTGTCGATGCTCGTGGGTGGCCTATGTCCAGCAGTGGACATCAGCTGAAATGAGTATTGAGTGGGTTACCTGAAAATAACAGTCTTAGTAACATTTTGAACATAAGATTAAGGTATATTGTTGTAGCGATTTGTGAGTACCAAGACAAACCAATCATGGTTTGATGATACAATAATAAACTTAAAACTGTACACAAACTGTATTACAGAATAAATAAATAAAAAAAATGAAAAAATAGTTTGTAGTATAATGTCCATGAGCAAGCACTCAAATCCTGTATATTAAATCCTTTTGGCACATAAATAGCGCAATCATTCTATAAGCTCAGATTGAATGATTGCTGTATATGTCTCGCATCCTGGGTGACACAGATAATAGCAGTTAGGACCTAAATTTGATCTATCTAGCACACTGTGATCTAGTATCACTTGCCGTATTATTCGGAGACGTTTGTTCTCTATTTTTATACATTGATGCAAATTGCTCATGAAGAAGAAGAAAAAATTTAAGCACGTCGACTTGAAATCCTCCTCCTCTTCCTTTTTTGTCGGTTAGAAACGTGTTGCGCCGTACCTAAGCAACGTGGGACAATGGTAGGAAGATGACGATCATGTTGTCCATTCTCCTTTATTTTAGATAGGCAATCATATCTCTTTTCATCACCTTTTTAGTTTGTTTAAACAGCAGGGCATAATAAAGTCAAAAAAACATAAAACATTGACGACGAAAAGACGAAATTTTCTTTGAATTATGTACTAGAAGTCTAGCAAAAATTTTCCAATGTAAGGATGACTCAATAATATCTAAGAGCAGATTTTTTTTTTCAACTTTGCCCCCACACTTGGAATTTCTCCTGTATCGTGGGTGCGTTTACAAACATACAAGCGACACGGCGCTAACGTTTTCATTCTCCCAAGCATATCCCCGCTGTCAGGGGTGCCCCGCCCGAGGGTTGCGGCGACAACACAGAAAACCCTAGTAATTTACGGCACAGTAGTTGGTAGCGCCTAAGGAAACGGTTTATTATCGCCGAGAGACAGAGAGTCCGCAGAATACCTCTCCATCAGACGTTTTATTTCCAGTCAACTTGTTTATTTATTGAAATGCTTATTGCACTGCTGCTTCATGATGGTTTTTCCCGTGTCTCTTTACTTGCAAACATCGTCAAAACTTTGATGTTTTCTTGGTATCACCTCTTATTTACCCTATTAATAGAAATACCTGGAATATGCTTTAACCTGTGTTGTGAAAGCTGTTTCTCGAATGTTTTGCAATTTATTTATATTGCACTTATCTGGTAAGAGGAAACTCGGGTGGTATTTTCTCCATAGAAACGCTCTCGCCTGTTTTCTTTATAGAGCAATGATTTTTTGCAGAATAATAAATACTACTTGTATGTCCCTATGTTTTCCTTTTTTACCCGACTACCGCAAAGCCAAATGGAAGGGTTTTGATTTTTATTGATACATTATTTTTTTAAGCACTAGAACCCTCAAAATTGCCTATTAAGACCGCTGTCAAAAGAGGCCTAGTGTACAAATTTAACAACTATTAAAGAAAAAAAAACATAGGGACACAGTAGGTACTGTATATATCCTTCTTATTCAGTTTATAAAATATTTTTTAAATTAGTTTAATATTGGAGGAGCAAATAGGCGAGAGCCAAACCTCGAAAAATGACTTTTTACTGAGGCTATTCAGTCGGATCTGCAGTTGTCCTTATCGCACGAACCGGACGCCGAGCGCTCACAGAGCGACAGCTGCAATAGTTTCTTCAAATTCCTAATTTTCAAAAGTCTCTCCGCCCAGATTTGCTCTTAATTAAGTTAGTTAGGTATGTTTGCCGTTGCTGTCATTTGGAGATCTTTGGCAGTCGTTACGGATTTTCAGAAGCCAGAAAATCTGACACCAGTTTTGTAAGAGAAAGAAGTACCGTGTTGGTGTTACCCAGTTAATGGGTTGTGGAGGTCTGGTAGGCAGCCGCTCCACGTGAAATACTGGTATTCAGCTGAATCCGGTTTGACTGGTAGCCGACCCCAATATAGTTGGGAAAAAGGCTAGGCAGATGAAATAGGTATGTTTGCCCTCAGTGGATTCACGTTAATTTTGCAACAAGTTTACAGTAACATCCTTTTCACATGGTTTCCGATAAACACAAGAAACTTATTCAAGGGATGTTTAAAAAAATGTCCATAGGTCTTCATCAGTATGGTCCTATAGCTGCCGATATTCACATGTATTTATTCTTACAATTTAAAATGCTTTTAGTTTTTAACTATTTACTCGGGGTCTTAAAGACAAGAGTCAACAGGCTACTTCTGGACAAACGTGCTCCATCGTCGACCATATCTTCTATACAATGTGTAACAGAATAAACGCAATACCTCTTAAGGGGTCATTGTACCCATCATTATGAACAACTTTTATTACGGGAGCAACCCCGAAATCGCGAAAAAAAATCAGCTGTTCAGTACATTTTGTCAAGATATGCGCACATAAATGTATGAACATTGTATAGGTACTCGATTTTTTTTCGCGATTTCAGTATTGCTCACATAGTGAAAGTTGTTCATAATCTTGAGTACAGACGTACAGACGATAAACGCAATACTTTTTAAGGGGTCATTCCCCTTAAAAAGTATTGCGTTTATCGTCTGTTACACGTTGTATTATATTATTGTGGTCAATCGCGGGACTTTCCATAACAAAAAAATCTACTTTCAAATTTAGAACTAAAATTAACAGAATTAAAAAAAAAACTAAATTCAAATTATTCATTTCAATTAAACTATTTACAGGCACGTTTGAATTGTCAAGGTCGGTCAGTCAAAGAGATGAAGCGAATCAATAACAACATGTCAACTCATGAAAAATTACTTTTATCACTCCAAAATGACGGCAGAATAACCTACCACTAGTTAGGCAATATAATCAAAAGTTATAATAACATTTAACTTGTGTGGACAAGGTATGGTGAACAAGCAAATTATACGTCAATTATGTTATCGGTATGCTATAAAAGTATTAAATAAAGTTCAATGTAAATATCGTAGATAAGAAGCACTCCATTATTAACATGTTTATACATAAAATATTATTGACTTGAGCAAGTGGCACTCGTGGTCAGCAGCTGGAAGTTAGCGTCGCGTGGCAGAATCTAATTTCTTTTGGGATAAGACCTGCAGTGCGATGTCAAAATGAAAACTTAGACGAAGTAAACGACAAGTGAGTTGCCAAACCCTACAAACAAGATGGAATGATAGCTCACTTGTCGTTCACTCCACCTAAGTGTACACGGTGAGACAGCTAGGAACAATTTTTATGGGAATGTAGTTTTACATTTGTCTATGCTATTTTTCAAATATTTTTCTTCATACCTTCCTCGAACTTAAAAAAAATACATGAAAGAAAAAAAATAGGTCAATTATTGGTCCAGCCATTCTCGAGTTTAGCGCTTATAGCAACACAATTAGCCATTCATTTTATATACGAGAGATAGATGTGAAATTAAGTCTGTCTGTCTGTCGGCTGAAGGGATTTGGATAATACTTGGCACGCGGGCGAAGCCTCTGGCAGGTGCTAGTTTAGTTATATAAATGTGAAAGATGGTTTGTTTTTACGCTTTCATGCCTAAAACGATAAACAGTTTTTGATGAGTTTTGGTACAGAGATAGATGAAAACCTAGAGATGGTTACGGGCTACTTTTTTACGACAATCTACATTACGATTACGATTTTCGTTTCGTTTCTTTTTGTTACCAACCTATATCACTTCATCCACACCATTCTTCAGGCCCGTACAATTAAAGATACATAAATAGTGTTCGATAGGGCCCAATAAATTTGTGGCCTGTCCTATTTCGGGCAGACTAATCACCATCGTGGCCGATAATAGGAAGGTCGTTAAAACAAATAACCTTGTTTATTAGGATCATTACCGTAAGTAATTGGATAAGAAAACTGGGACTGGGACTTATGAAAATATATTATTGTTTTTTTTTTTAAGGTAACGATGGGCGTACCGTCCTGACTTCGCGCGGGTGTAATTTAATTTCTGGTAGATTTTTTTTATTTGAAAAATATTTTCGTACACACCATGTTCTGGCACTTACGAACACAATAAAAAACCAGCCAAGTGCGTGTCGGGGCACGCGCAGTATAAGGTTCCGTGGTTGCACGCCACAATTGCCGACTAAGGCCCGGTTTCCACTTAAGCGGAGAGGAGAGGAGATGTGTTTGAATAAACCAATCCGATAAACTAAGCGGAGAAGAGATGTGGAAATAACGAATTCGGATTGGTTTGTCTCTCTGCTTTGGTGGAAACCGGGCCTTAGAATGGTGTTTTTTGTTTGATCTAACTATTTTCAATGGAATTTGTGCGCTAGTTTCCTTCTACAAGTACATTTTATATGTTGGTCGACTATTACTCGTTAACTTATAAAGCTTACTTAGCTGTGCTAGTTTTCTTTTTAAATTCGTTATGTATGCTGCTACCATGATTTTTTTCACGTCTCCGAAAAGAAGAAGGGTGCCCTTGACTCTAACAAAAAATATCGCTTTAAAGCTTAATATTTCGCAAACAGATCCTTAGATAGAAAAATGGTTTTGGCGCTTCACACCGGATAGACCTAAGCATCTCTCTCTGAGCTAAACTGTGGACAGACGAACAGACAAACATGGCGAAACTATAAGGGTTCCTTGTTGACTACGGAACCCTAAAAACAGCCAAACTGGTCGAGCCGTTCTCATTAGTGATGACCTGCTATCAATGCGGCAGTTGATTTTGTTTTCTAGGAATTCCACAGACAAAGTTATAACTGGCTTTTTTAGCTTAGCTTCTGGGAAGACGAGGTACTTGAAATACCTACCAGAGAAATTGCTCCTCTGGTATTGCAGCCTTCGGCAACGATGCCCACTTATAGGCTCATTGCTTGATGCCTCTCATGACATGTCATTTATTTATTAAAAACATTTGTAGACTTAACAGGTCAACCCAAGACGTCTACAAACTAGTTATCTATATACTAAATATACGCGTGCCTAAAGTTACAATTTTTTGTTAGTTAAGTGTTAACTATTTATTATTGCTATTGGATACTGTAATTACCTACTAACTTTCATTGAGTTTGGATTAGTTTTAATCTTAATTTATTTTAATCTTAATCTTACCTTAATCGTAGTCTTAACCTTAATCATAATCTTAACTCCATTTGTTCCGGTCTCAGGTTCGGCTTCATTCTCATCATTATCATATCATGAGAATGAAGCCGAAGCATGAAAAGAAGCCACGCCACATCAAGGACTCATGTAGCGACCACGTACCGGAAGTCGCAGCGTTCAAATTTCTCCCACAAAGTTGACCTATGACCTGATGATGAACCCGCTCGATGCGGAAAATACAGGATTGGTTAACGTGATACCTACCACAAAATGATGTAAAAATAGAAGGCTTTCGCAAAACACTGGAAGAAAAACATAAGAAGAAAACGAATAAATTATTCAAAATGCTGCAGTGTAACACACCTCCTCAGTATATCAAAAATATCATCTCTGACGTCACACCTATTTCTCCGTCTCGGAAATACCGAGCATTCTTCCGTCATAGTAACACCTCAATACAGACTTTATATCTCCAACAAAAATGATCAAATATGCACCCTAAGCTTTCCCTATCTATTTCTCCCATACCAACAAACCCTACTATAATTTCAATCAATAAGAAGTTTCCACTCCATTGCTTGTTTTATAAGGCGCAGTTAATTATCGGTCGTTTGAAACCGTCAATGGATACCAAACAATGTGATTCAGTTGTGTCAGTACCAGGGTATCGGTGTATAAAGTGACGTGACATGATGTTATCGATAATATGTTCTTTCAACCAAGCAACACGGGGTTGACAGAGACATGTTCAATGAAAAGCGTCAAGGACAATGTATTGTGGCACACGGTATTGTTTATAGTGTCTGGACGTGCCATGAAAGGGTTACCTTGATGGCTGCCGTGATTGGCTCGCTTTGAAATCGCCATGCTTTTAATGACGTACCTACTGTGTCGAATATACTGTTACTGAAACAAGAAACATGACATACCTACAATTATTGTTTTTTTTTACATAAAGGTAACTAGCATTTCGCGGCTTCGTACCCATGACCTGAGCCACAGGAACCTTCACTATCATTGGTGGCTTTAGCACACAACAAAAATGCAGCTCCATCAGTGAAAAATAATTCAACATCGTATCATTACCAGGTACCATATAAATAAAATAAAATAAAATAAAAATAGCCTTTATTCTACCACAATTAACAATTATTAAAGCAAAATTTTTCACAATAATCGCAATTAATAAATATATTTAGTAATAATCAGTTTTAAATTAATATTGAATAAAAACTATAAATAACGTATAATCAGTAACCACATAGTATAAATCGCATTAATAAATATATGTATTAGAATTGAATTTGAATTTGTTTCATATTTATATTGAATAAAAATTATAGATTAAGTACAATCACTAATCACATAACATAAATCACAATTAATAAATATACTAATTAAAATTGAAATTGTTTTAAATTAATATTGAATAAAAAATTTTAGTTAAAATTTAAAATAGATTTTCATTTTCATGCATTCATAAAATTATTATAAATCATTATTTTATTTGATTTGCGGAAGTCGCCTCTTTGGCGTAGGCCTCCCCCAACTTCCTCCAGTTACCATATATATTACATCTTAAAAACAAAAAACTAACCATTTTTTTTCTAAACATGCGATTGAAACTGTAATCAAATCTCAATTAAAAATAGTTATGATTACCAAATAATAAAATACGTATTAAATTCCAATCCTTACAAAAACCACATCTACAATACTTGAAAAATAGTTAAAAAACTACTCAACAAATAAAACTTTACGTCCAAAAAATGCCCAAGAAATATGCGTGTTACGGCATTACCCAGCTTTCCGGGTGTCGCATTTAAGCCGTAAACTCTGCTTAAAACTTGCTACTGTTACTGGGGGAATACGGGGACTAAAGGGGAAAATGGGGACTAGAGGGGCACATGGGGAACTCAGGGGACATCGTTTGGACCAAACCACAGTACACGAAATCGCAGTGCCGGCAGCGGAGACGTTCCCCGGCTCTGTTTGGATAAGGTATTTTTCTTTCTTCTCCACTGTTCATTCCCGATTAATTTCAATTCAGGCCCTCAGGCAGTTGAATCTACTTCTTCTTCTTCTTATAGATTCGATGTTGCAAGGTGCGAGTGGGCTCGGCCTTAAATATTTTCTGTGGTTGTGGGTGTGGGTGTCGATTCTGGAACCACGTCTGCATTTTATTGCGCCTTCATCCACGTGTCACGTTCACGCCACGTTCATAGCCATATCTGTGGCATTCATTAAATCCACAATGGTGTAGGTGGAGCACTTCAACAAATGGGTTATGATTTGATCAGGGACACCTCAGTGAAATTTGGTATCAAACGATACGGTCTATAATACCGAGCATTGTGTTTCATTGACTCGTCACTTCTGGTAGTCACCCCTGTTGATTCTGGCTTTCAGGAGTTGCAGTGGTTGATTATCGTGTGGTGGCGTTTGTAGTAAAAAAACCGGTCAAGTGCGAGTCGGACTGGCACACGAAGGGTTCCTTACCATTATCTATAAAAAAACGGCAAAAATCACGTTTGTTGTATGGTAGATATTTATTTTATTATGTTTTTAGTATTTGTTGATAACAAAAAACACTAAAAACAGAATATAATATAGCGGCAACAGAAATATATCATGTGTAAAAATTTCAACTGTCTAGCTATCACGGTTCATGAGATACAGCCTGGTGACAGACAGACGGACAGCGGAGTCTTAGTAATAGGGTCCCGTTTTTATCCTTTGGGTACGGAACCCTAAAAAACTGGCCAAGTGCGAGTCGGACTCACGTGCAAAGGGTTCTAATTTTGTCCTCTTATAGATTTTCCTGTAATCTATAGGTAAATATCTATTACCTGCGTTTTTTCAAAAATGTATGCTCTGTAGTTTCGGAGTTAAGGAGGGGGGCGGAGTTAGGGAGGGGTCATTTTTCGTCTAATTTCTTGAATAACTTCAAAACTATTTATTTTAAAATTATGAAAAATATTTTTTTTTTATTTATTACAATCTTACGGAGTCTGCAATTTTCTTGTTTTGTTTGGCAAGTTTTGACAATGCCGTGTCTAGCAGTGTCCATTGAGGTGTTTCTATGCTCTGTGGACCAACCCTTTTATGTCACACGTTTAGCTGCGCTTTAAGCCCAGTGTTTGTGGGCCGTTGCTTACGCGTTATGCGAATGGGTTATAAAGTAACGTTCAATTTGTCTGGTTTACTGAATCTGCCCTCGCGATCAAAGGAGGTATTAGAGTTGAAAATTGCATGATTATTGGTTTGATCAAATGAGCGGTGATGATTGTATGATAAAAACATGATAGATGATTTTGGTTTACCTACTCATCTTTTGCGAAGAGGTTTTGAAGTAGCATGAAATTCTCCACTATGTATGATATCCCGTAAATATTTTGATAGTGTCTTAAGGTGCTTGCTATCTATAACATGGGGTGTCATCAAGTAAGCCCTAGCTGTTGGCTAACCTAAAGATAACATTACTTTTTTGCTGTTGCAGCTTTGCTATATTTCCAATAGCCTGTTGGTTGTTTTCCCTTCGTATGCCTTAAAACATTACTCTCCACCTGGAGCAGTCGTCTATCTGGTAAAAAAACCTTACTATTCATCAACTTAAAGACCAGTAAAGGGTAACTCTACACTAAAAAATAACCCCTATGACAACAAACAAGAACAATCCATTACTAAACTAATGAGTGCCAGAGTAGGTACAGTCGCCTCGCATCACTGGTAACATAACCAGTCTAAGCCAATCTCTTATACGTACGTAGTTCTATAGAAAATACGTACTACGCTAGATCAGTTCAAGGTGAAAGTGTTACTACAGACGTGAGGTCTACTATACCAACACTGAAATGAAAAACTCGGGTACACATCTTTATTTATGGCGCAAAAGGATGCTATCATTCTTCTGAATATTCTCGCAAAAACAAAGGATATTCCTTTGTTTTTGGGCTTGTTGTAGTAGAAAAGATGTTTTGTCGAGTTATTACGACAACCGACGCAGGTGTTAGGCTGTGTTATTTTTGGATCTAGTCAAACGTTCAGACTGTTCGCAATTGGCATGATTTAATATTTAACCTGCCCTTTGCGTTCCAGGGCCACGGCGACTCTTTCGAACTTTTTTTCTAAATTCCACAACCCTGGCAGGTACTGGCACTAGCGGGCCTCGTCTATTTTGTTGAAATCTCTATGAGGCGCGCGTGGGACCCACGTGCCGTCGTCTCGGGCCTGGTTCTTATCGAACGGCGAACCACACAACGCTTGCCGTCCGCAGGTCCGCACCTACGGTGGCCGGGAATCGCTCTGCGACTCCCGACGCCTAGGGCGTCTCCTTCTGTTACGGCGGTTGGTGCGTGAGGTTTGACTCTACCTCACGCGGCCCGCCTCCTCCTTTGCTTGCATTACTGTTTCGCAAAAGGAGCCTAGGTGACTTCCCATGCCCCCTTGATCGGGACCACGGATTGAAGCAGGGCCGGACGCGATAGGTTGCCGCCGCCGATCACCTCGACAAGGACATGGGGGTGCTCCGCCCAAGCAGGGCAGACCTCCACCGCGATAGTGGCGTGTCCAAAGATAAACCCTGACACTAGAAATCTCGAGAGAAGATAAGACTTTCTTGGGGTAAAACCGAATTTACTGTTTTATTTTAAAATGTGCAGTGTTATCAGCATTCGGCTTATTGACAAGAGAAATTGTCGTGATAAGTAGTAATTTTCCACACCAATAAAAATAACCTGCATTTATGATAATTTGTCCGTTATAGTGACCACAGGGACTCAGGAGGTTATAACAGGCAGTAATCCTATTTCTTGGTTTAAAAAATAGGTATTAAGGTTCTACATAGTCGTTCAAACGCAGCAGACAATCTATTTACTACCACACACAGATTTATAGCTTAACCACAGCATGCACAGCTGTTCTTAGTCTACCTATAAATTAATAGGGAAGGGGCAAACTGCACCACTTACCCTGCAATTATATATCGACTATAAACACCCCCCCGATACTTCCACCTACGTAGATCGTCATTGTCATAACGGTTACAGCATAAAGGTCGTACGAGCCACCTAACTCATATTTAATCAAGATTTATAACATTAAAACATGGGGAGTTATTGTTACCCCAAAATATACGGTCGGGTCGACCCCGTGGTTTCGGCGACCCCGGCAGATGTTCCCGGTAAACTTGTCGCTTGCCAAATTGTAGGGTTAATTATTTTAATGTAAAATGTTAAACAGGCTTTAGTATATTTTGTGTGGGGTATTTTTTAATATCTTGTGTGCGTAAAAACTCTGATGTTGTTCTAGTTGAATTTGCAAATCAAAATAATTTTATCGAATGGCTGCATGCCATCATTATCATTTCAGCAGTCCGCTGGTGGACAAAACCTTCTCCACTGGCATACCACACTTATACACTGCTCAGCCATCCTGCAAAGGTCGTCGCTCCGCCAAGCCTAAAGGCACCCTTTACCTAAGGTCCCTTAGCCATTTAATGCTTGTATGATCTAACCTTTTATCGTTGTTACCAAACATATCTAAATTAGTAACAAACCATAATCAAATCTTGTGCAATACAGTGAAACTGCAGTGTCGGCTTCCCTTTCTGACTAGTTATAAGTATACTATATTCTTATATACATTTATGTGGTAGTACACTACTATTGTTAAAAATGCGTCATTGGTTTAAACATTATGTTCGTCTACACCTCTAGAAATCTACCGCTTCCAAAACAAAGTGAAGACAAATTAGATTCTCACAAAACTCCTCCGCCTTGACCTTCACTTACAAAGGCTCATTTTTCTTCGTCTTAAAACCCTTTCTCAGAAAGGTAGAAGAGGGCTTATCTCAGATACTATCCAAAGATTTGCTTGAATACTAAAACGTGTTGCTCTGTGACCCTTCCACTTTTTAAGACGAAAACAAAGGAGACCTGAAAACGCCTAAAACGATTTCCATCCGCGGTAGATTTATAGCAAATTGCTCTCATCCTACCTCCAGGCGCTGTTTTATTTCGAATGAAGGGGATTTTTTCCCGTATAATATCAGGAGCGCCATATTCGTGGTGTTTCGGTACCATTTTACGGTGGCTTTCATATTTCGGAGATAATGGGGTTTATGATATATATTCCGTTTCGGTTAGGTAAACCGGTTTAATTTGTTTGTAAGGCTTGCATTTTCTTTTCTTTTTTACTAGCTTTAAATTGCATTTTACACATATTATTTTTTAGTTTCAAGACTTTTATCAGTTACAACTGTCTCCAAAAGTACCTTCTCATTTACCAAACTACTTGCAAATAGGTACAATTCAGAACACATAAGAAACAAAATGAACACATAATAATATTCCCACCGTTTTATTACGAAGACCGCCGGTGGTGGTGGAAATGATAATAATAAAAAAAGTTTACGAGATCCTCTTGAAGAATTTCCCTTAAATTTCGCCAATAAAAACCTAGGGTGTAGATATTACATAAATCATCGTCCTTCGTAACAATAAATGAAAAAGTGGAATTGGCTTGTTTGCACTATTTTAAATTGTAAGCGGGCAGAGGATCAGTTAAAATTTATTTATAAGATGGGAAAAAGAAACAAAGATGCATTAAAATATTAACAGACTCGTTTTATGAGACTACGTCAAATCTCATGTTTTTAACGCCTGTTGAATTACAGACAGCAACAAGATTGCTTTGTGCGTAATGCGTGATAATGTGTACAGGATTTTAATAGAGGCTCGGAGTATGACGTGCTTTCTTTGATTTACGTTTGAAACACTAAAAATTCTTATTCCACCAGCATTCATCATTATATTTTTATTCAATAGACTCGATGATTTCTATCCGGCCATGCTTGTGAGCCAACCTACTAACACATTGACCAAAAGCAGGAGGGGGAAGCTTTACTACAGTTCTCGTCAAATAACTTTGCCCCTCTGAAGTTGGCTACGAGTGGCTGCGTAGTAGTAAAAATTACGAACAAACTGCAACTGCGCATACGCAAGAGACATGGGGGCGGGGATTATGGCGGCGCGATTTTATGTCTTAGTCGCTCGTTTACGTTCGATGCATGCTTGCGTCCCGCTTGCTCCCGTCTACGTGACTGCACCTGCGCGATCTTTGCAAATGACTAACTTCAGAGTGGCAAAGTTATTTGACGAGAACTGTACTCTAGGCGTACTAAGGAATAATTTGTACAATTAGAATGTCTGCTATCTGCCTCTGTTTCTTCGCCTACTTCTTCTAAACTACACAACAGATTTGGATACGGTTTACACTTAAAGAAAGAACGATAAACGAGGAAGGTCTGTGTGTATAATTTGTACCCGTGCAAGTTGGGGCAGGTCGCTACTGATTTTATAAACCCAGAAGTTCATAACTTACGCCACGACCAATACAAACGAGGTCAATGGGCTATGGCGCTGCTATGGGATAGGTAATTTGACATAAATCCATGGAGAACCATCGACACGCCTTCCTCTTCGAAATGTATTGCCACTACTGGCAGGTATTACTTCACAATATTTATCACCTTTTTGGGCAACTAAATATTTGTGGAGTGGGGTCTTTGTTGACTTCGTCTTCGATTTGTTGACACTTTCACTGTATTAGTTTGTAGTGAGTATATAAGATGTAGCCATTACAGAAGGCTGTTATTGATGTGTTTTTTTTTTACATCGACTGGTTTCATTTTGAATACTTGACCAGGGCTGCTTAGTAGGTTCCTGAGTTCGACACCTGGGGCCTAACCACAAACGGACGGAGCTATACAGTGTATAGCTCCGTCTCTTTCCCACTGGAAATAATACTAAAGTAATACTGCTTTAAGAGTTGGTGGTCTAGGCCCTGGTTGAATAAGAATTTATTGAGTTTTTTGGTTACAATTTCACAGAAAGTAAGTAGCAATTCGAAACTTAGGCAACGTATCCACCTGCAAGCAACGGACATGCAAGTAAAGTACAAACATTTGGTAGGTTTACCTGGAATGTTTTCCGAGAGTTTTGAAAATTGGTTATTTTATAGATTTCAACGTGCTCTTTCCGAAATTTAACTTGGCCACCTCGTATCTTTGCCGCTAGCGCCGCCATATTGGAAAAATGGTTTCAAATTCAGTCTTTCTTTTTAAATTAGGTTTCTCCTTTCCAACTATTAAATATATTTAACAGTTTTAGCGTACGAGTGTACTTACTTCAAAATCACCCACGATCTGTGTATCACGATGGATTCTACACATAGCCATATCATCTTTTAAACAACCCTGCCTGCCTATATGTTTGCCACAAATATGACCCTATCAGTTAAGCGTATTGTTCTCACTACGTAAGTGGATATAGTTCTAAAATACGGACATCACACATAATAATGTCCACAACTTTATTCCAGTGTAAAACTACATAAAATCGTCGAACAACATCAGGTGCCAAGCCTCATTATACTACACTAACCCGCGGTCCCAAGCTAAAAGTTCACCGGCTAAAGTTATGCAAAATATGACCCACCCACCGAAATTAACTGACAAAACTTTAAGCTTAGTTGATAATGTTATATAATAATGCGACGGTTTCAATATGGAGTGCTATAGTTTTAGGATTGTGCATGGTGCAGACTCAGCTTTGATGGAATTATAAAAAGGTGGATCGCGGTACCGTAGTACCCATGGGATTTAAAGATTCCTATTCTATGTCTATTATATTGAAACTAGCTTTTCTGCCGTGAGAAAAAAAACGAACATTTACCGGGAAAAAGTAGCTTATATGTCCCTTAGCTGGCTTTTGATTACAAAATCAATTCACTCCTTTATATTACTTAATTAGTTTTGAAGTCTAGATTATAGGTCTAAAATAAGTGTGTAAAATAAGTCAGTTTAGAAGTGTAAGTTCACAAAGTCTGGATCCAAATATCAGGATACAGTTGTTTTAGCTCCGGATTGTTTACATGAGTATATTGACGATAGCGCCGCCCGCGTGACGGAATAATGGCTTAATAAAAAATGACATGGTCAACACGATAGATAAGATTTACGGGTTAGTTATGACAAGAAGGCGTCGACAATGTTTTGCATGCTTGCATACAACTTAGTTGCTCAAACATGCAATCATAGGTAGCAAGCATTCTCGCGTTAGGCTCTAAACAGAGAATGCGTTTGAGCTGCACGACAAATGTAAAATTTCCGTTTAGATGCAGTTTTTGTGTAGTTGTCATAACTGCTTTAAAACTGCCAGCCGACTGGCTTTTGTCAGTCGTTAGGCTCTTAAGAGACGAGCTACATTGGAGCTGCGAACTCATTAGAACTGCAGCAAGACTGCAAGCTGACTGCGCAATCGGTGAGCAGTTTCGAAAAACTGTATTTGTCGAAACCATATCGTAGAATTGGCCACTTTATGATGTGGTCAACGTTAGGTTCGGTTGGATTTGGGGTCTTCCATGAAAATTGCTTAAGTACTCCCGTAGCCTCCGGTGCAAGTGTTTCCGAACACGAGGTGGTTAAATCAATAGAAGTCTGACAAACCCTTCCGTCCGCTCCAGGGCGGAGGACGTTCATGAGGACCTCCACCCCGAAAACAGCTATTTCATGAAATGGCTAATTCTACGATATATATACGATATGTCCAAAATAGAACTAGTGTCTGATTTAACTATATCGTCCGGGGAAACAAATTATTTAAAATTAAAATAAATGAAAACCGTATATAACAAAAAATCAATTAGTGGCTTACTGGAACCACGAGACCCAGCCTTGCTTGCGTGCATTTACCCATTTTCAAAACTACTCATGTCGTCTTCGAACATCCTGTATTCGTGCTTCGCGTGTCCTGCAGTGCGATTCTGTAAACATGTCGTAGTGAACACTTCGACAAACAAAAGGTGCAGTGAGCTTGGACTGACGTAAGCTGTCAATAACGCTAGTGATGGACAAATCTATTAGAGAATCCTGTCGATAAATCGAGTTTACTGAATTTTAATGCTAAAGCCAAATATTTATAAATACCTACCTAAAAGACTGATTATCCAAATTTCTACCTAAATATTACTAAGTAGGAACGACACAAAGAACAATTCCAACCTGAGTACCTGAGTTACTAATTTAACTGTTGCCAATAATAAATTTACCTACAAAGAGTAGGTATTCATCCTCACCTTATCACATTTTTCTGTTGGGACAAATCAATCAATGAACCCATTTACAAAGCACACCGCGCATGCGAAAAGTGAAAATGACAATTCAAACTAGCGTAGTGGTCACTCCACCGTATTCAGCCGACTCTAAGAAGAGGGTGAACACGCGAACGTAGGTAACGTTCAGTCGTTCACCCGTTGACCGCGCTTGCGTGAGAAGTGCCAGGACAACGAAGTGTTCCCTTCACCCTATTCCGGTGACTATTAGGCAAGGGGAAGTGAATGTTCCCTTCGACCGCGTTATTTTTTAATCTTTGATTCTTCCATAAACATTCAGAGAATATTTTATATTCAAAACTTAAAAATATCTAAAATATTTTTTGGGATGTAAGCAAATTAGATTTTTTTAAATGGTATTCTTTAGGCGTTTTTGTACCTACTTTTTTCCATAAGTAGGCAATCAATTATATAAGCCTGATTTCAATAAAAAAAACGGCTACTGTTCAAAGCTTTATTTATTAATAAAACAAATCCGGACGCCTAATGAAACCCTGTTATGTCGGAATAAATATTCTAATTCTGTCTTGAAACGCGTGGCTAGCTTCCGAAGTGTGAGCCATTGTGACCATTGTCGACCCTGAAAACGGGTGAACACTGACAGTATAACTACCTACTTTTTGACGATCGTATGACCACCGAGCGAGCAGCGATGCTCGAAGACCCAATATTAAGACTCAAATGTGGCAAGTGGTGTTAATGATGACGAAGCTTTTGTTGCTTCTGCTGCCAAAATGGCAAGAGTAGAATCAAAACCGAATCAACCCGATCCATGATGAACCGAGCACAACCTTCCAGATTTTACCACCAACACAAAATGTGCATTCCAATCTGGTTGACAAAAATAGCAGTCACGATGGAGAGGACACCTTATGATATTTAATCACTCATTATTGAGTTTTGTGGTGGAGAAATAACAATGTCAAGTTCAGTGCCAAGTGAACTATTGTTTAGTGTAGCTGGCTTAATTTTTGGAAGGAGACAAAGCCACAAAACTATTGTTTGTGAAACATAATTTGCCTATCCTTAGTTTTGATTAGGTACCTACTAGCAGGTAATGTTTGTATTTTTAAGAAAGTGTACCCATTGAAATAAATATTTACGACTTTCTATTACTACAATCAATCATGAGTTATTATTTTTCCACTTCCACGAACACCTCTGCCTAATTGGAACAATGTAATTTTGGACTCTTACTGAACCCAGCTAAATCTCAAGCATTCATTGTTGGTGGCAGATACATGCTCAGCCTATTGGATCACCAGTCTCTGCCGCCTGTAGTGTATGACTCAGTGCTCATTTTATACTCCAAAAGCGCTAAAGTTGGTAAGAGGATATTCTACTCTTTCCAGTCTCATAAACGTCTCCAAAAATTCTTACCATTTCACACTAAGGTCAGTCTTGCTCAATCTCTTCTTCTACCACTTATAGACTATGCCGATATCTATTTTCTAGATGCTTCTGAGGTACCTACTCCTAAACAAACTCGAGCACTGACACTTCTCTTCTCCTTCGTACTCTGCATCACACTTCCTGTCGCTGTGGTGGCTCCTTCTCTGTTACTGCAGTGCATCTCTGGAACTTGCTCCCACACTCCCTATGCAACAGCCCTTCTCTTGATGTCATCAAGAGAAAAGTTAAAGAGCATTTCCTTTTGAATTTGACATAATTCTCTTATATATTATTATGTATGTGTATTTATTTACAGTTATGTATGTAAGTACTTATATTTATTTATTATAAAATTATAATGTGCACTGGATCCTACCCTCTATTGTGATCTTTCTCTATCACTCAGTTTGCTGGGAGAAAATTCAGAGTTAAGCTCACCTTTGTACAGCTGTTATGGTGTACGATAAAGAATTAAAAACTAATCTTGTGGTTCAAAATACCACTGAAATTGCCACCATTTGAGAAGAAGAATAAATGATAAATATGGCTCACTGACTTGAATCTTTTCTATTCTAGCAACTTGCTTTTCTATACTAATCAGGTATTATTAATAATAATAATAAATTGTCCTATGCATTGATGCTTACTTCTGCATAGCTACATAAAATTAAAACCATGTTACCAACAAATTAAGGTGCAGCATCATCAACTTTATTCAGATCTAAGCAATATTTCCTATCTTTTGTACTTGGAGAGGATATAAATAAATCAATATAAGGCGAAATTACAATTTTACTCATTTTTATCCACATAAAAAAATACTAATACATCTTTTGAACTGAGCCAGTGGCAGGCAGAAGCCTGCGGAGTTCCCATATTCTGGATCTTCTGCTGAGGTGCTAATGGCAAAGTTAGAAAACTTGTCTGGATGGAAGCTGGCCGGCTGCCTATAGCTGAAAACAATGGGTAAACATAATTCATCATTATGCTAACTATTTTCTACATTATTTCCCATGTTATGCTGATTGGTAATTCTATTTTTCAATAAAACATTAATCTATGTTTTAATTTATACAGCACATCAGTTGCATATTGTGAGCGTCTGAAACAATTCCATCCATCACATGGAACAATGTTACTCCTAGCTATTTTTAGAATAATCAGAGTTACAACTCTTATTAAGTGCCCCCATCAATCACTAATAAAGAACGGTGCCCCATTCATGGCTTTCGTGGTCTACATTGTTATAATGTGTAAGTATTCCTATTTAATTTCGTAGTAAAGCAATACCTACTCAATTCATTGCGGTATACCCTTTGATTTGTGATCAAATCAAGATCAATCAATCAATTATAAAATTAAGATAACGTTTCAGCATAGTAGGTAAACAATATATTATCACATCTTGGTAGGTCGGCCGTACTGTCGTGTCGGCCCGACTCGGTTTAAACACATTTACGATCATCACATATTTAATAATTATCACTACGTAGCGCGTAGGTACCTATAAAATTCGAAACTCGGAGAACTTCAAAACTTTCTTTTGTTTGGTTAAAAATAGGTAGGTAAGCATTCATTACCCATACCGACGCGACGTTTGAAAATTTTTCGAACTTCATTGGCGAGTGGCGACATTGCTTTTTTTGAGATTTTGCTGTGTTGGCTACTGAGGCTTTTAAGCCAATCATATTTTTTTAGGATACGTCAATGGATGATGGACAGAATGTTTCGATAATACCGAGCAAGTACACAAAATTCTTGCAGTTAATTTTATAACACCTTAGAAATATAGATAGAATGAAAGCTTGTAACTACATTTATTATCATTACACATTTAGTAATTGCAACATTCTAAACCCGGACTTCAAAACTTTATTTTATTTAGCATTGCCGACATTGTTCTTCTTTTTTTATTGGGATAAGTGATGGGCACTTCATATTTCACTTCAAAGACAAATAATAAACGTTCGTTTTTTTTTAACAAGTGTTAATTATTATTTTTGTGAATGTATTTATAACACATCTTGGTTAACCAAAAAACTATTATTGCAATAAAAACGAACGTTTATTATTTGTCTTTGTTAATGAAGTATTAACAAAGACAAATAATAAACGTTCGTTTTTTTTAACAAGTGTTAATAATATTATTTTTGTGAATGTATTTATAACACATCCTGGTTTAATAACCAAAAAACTATTATTGCAATAAAAACGAACGTTTATTATTTGTCTTTGTTAATGAAGTATTAACAAAGACAAATAATAAACGTTCGTTTTTTTTAACAAGTGTTAATTATTATTTTTGTGAATGTATTTAACACATATAACCAAAAAACTATTATTGCAATAATTGAATCTACCGTGGCCATAGATTCCGGAAGCCCGAAAAATTAATCTTTAAAGACTAGTACACATATTGAAAACAAAAATGCGGTAGAGTGGTACAATAGACTTGGTGTAGACATGCGATTTCGCGCCCTTTTGATAAATAATTCAAAACGCCGCGCTGTTTCCTACGATACGTGTTCTTTTATTTTTTATTACCAATTCGATAAGAATGACGTAAGTATGCACTACGGACAGATTTTTAAATAATAGTTTCTTATAAAGTATTTGAGAATATTGAAAAACGAAATCTTACAGGTAATTTTTGATGATTTGACCTAATTTATGGATATATTTTCTAGCCCATTTCGCTCTTGTGCTGCAAATGAGGCGCAGTTTGTTGCCCTGGTTCAAATGATGGAACTCCATCCGGAGATGGCCAGGGGGCACAGTAACACCGCAAATGCCCGCCTCAAAACCCAAAGGTTCTGGGAGGAAGTGACATCGAAAATTAACGCTTTAGGCGGGGCTACCAAGACTAAAAAGAAGTAGATGAAGGTACCTACCTACCTAAGTATTTTTACTCTTGGAATTTGTTTAGATTTTTTTTAGCGACAAAGGCCATCGGCTTACCTACTAAACAAACTAATCCTTCTTTCTTATCTAGTATTGGACGGACCGAAAATCTAACATAAAAAAAAAGCTGCTGAGCGCGCCGCAACTAGGCGACGCGACGGGTGGGGGGTTCGAGGAAGTAAGATAACTTACTAACACCGAGGAGCGTGTGCTTCAAATTTTAGGCGGCTAAGGGTACGCTGTTCGTGACAGGTTATTCCGGCGAACAATGTTTGAATTTGAACAAAACTTTATCCGCTGCGGCCCCGACATGTGAAAATTCCCAAAAAAAAGTAAATCTTATGTAATAGGTAAATAAACATTAAATTCGCGATTAATTCGCGACACACCGGTGTGTCGCCGGGGCCGGAGTGTATATTAATGTTAGTAGTAGTGTTGATACCTATGTGTTTTTTGGGATAAAGAATTCAAAAAAATTGTGTCAAAAACATTAATCGCCTTCATAATAATCACTTTTTACCAGACTGCCAAGGAAGGGCTATGTTTTTATAAGAAGTTTTCTTTAGGTACCTATCTCTGCAACCGATTGAAATAAAAATCTATATCAGACTATATCTATATCAGTGACATTGTTCGGGCAAGTTATCATTTGGACAAATGATGACAAAAAAAAATATGGCACTTACGGATAAAAAAGAAAAGGAACACAATAGAGAACCAAATCGGTTTGCCATGTTAGTTAGTATTTAAACCACATTATATTTTATATAATGCTGTGATATAAAAATACCTCCATAGATAAATCTTTAGCCGTTAAGTAATTATTTCATTGTATTCTATAACCGAAGACCCGAATTCAATAGAATTGAACAAAAAATATGATTGGCTTAAAAGCCTCAGTAGCCAACACAGCAAAATCTCAAAAAAAGCAATGTCGCCACTCGCCAATGAAGTTCGAAAAATTTTCAAACGTCGCGTCGGTATGGGTAATGAATGTTTACCTACCTATTTTTAACCAAACAAAAGAAAGTTTTGAAGTTCTCCGAGTTTCGAATTTTATAGGTACCTACGTAGTGATAATTATTAAATATGTGATGATCGTAAATGTGTTTAAACCGAGTCGGGCCGACAGTACGGCCGACCTACCAAGATGTGATAATATATTGTTTACCTACTAAGCTGAAACGTTATGGATGGAATTGTTTCAGACGCTCACAATATGCAACTGATGTGCTGCATAAATTAAAACATAGATGAATGTTTTATTGAAAAATAGAATTACCAATCAGCATAACATGGGAAATAATGTATAAAATAGTTAGCATAATGATGAATTATGTTTACACATTGTTTTCAGCTATAGGCAGCCGGCCAGCTTCCATCCAGACAAGTTTTCTAACTTTGCCATTAGCACCTCAGCAGAAGATCCAGAATATGGGAACTCTGCAGGCTTCTGCCTGCCGCTGGCTCAGTGCAAAAGATGTATTAGTATTTTTTGATGTGGATAAAAATGAGTAAAATTGTAATTTCGCCTGATATTGATTTATTTATATCCTCTCCAAGTACAAAAGATAGGAAATATTGCTTAGATCTGAATAAAGTTGATGATGCTGCACCTAAATTTGTTGGTAACATGGTTTTAATTTTATGTAGCTATGCAGAAGTAAGCATCATTGCATAGCACAATAATAATTATTATTAATACTATATATGGCTGATTAGTATAGAAAAGTAAGTTGGTAGAATAGAAAAGATACAAGTCAGTGAGCCATATATTATCATTTATTCTTCTTCTCAAATGGTGGTAATTTCAGTGGCATTTTGAATCACAAGATTAGTTCTTATTTCTTTATTGTACACCATAACAGCTGTACAAAGGCTAGCTTAACTCCAAGTTGAATTTTCTCCCAGCAAACCTTTCAGTGATAAAGATGACAATAGAGGGCAGGGCAATCATCATCATGACAATCCAGGGCACATTATATATTTTATAATAAATAAATATAAGTACTTACTTACATACATAACTAAATATAATTATACACATACATAATAATATATAAGAATATTATGTCAAAATCAAAAGGAAATGCTCTTTAACTTTCCTCTTGATGACAATCAACAGAAGGGCTGTTGCATAGGGAGTGTGGGAGCAAGTTCCAGAGATGCACTGCAGTAAGAGAGAAGGAGCCACCACAGCGACAGGAAGTGTGATGCAGAGTACGAAGGAGAAGAGAAGTGTCAGTGCTCGAGTTTGTTTAGGAGTAGGTACCTCAGAAGCATCTAGAAAATAGATATTGGCATAGTCTATAAGTGGTAGAAGAAGAGATTGAGCAAGACTGACCTTAGTGTGAAATGGTAAGAATTTTTGGAGACGTTTATGAGACTGGAAAGAGTAGAATATCCTCTTACCAACTTTAGCGCTTTTGGAGTATAAAATGAGCACTGAGTCATACACTACAGGCGGCAGAGACTGGTGATCCAATAGGCTGAGCATGTATCTGCCACCAACAATGAGTGCTTGAGATTTAGCTGGGTTCAGTAAGTGTCCAAAAATTACATTGTTCCAATTAGGCAGAGGTGTTCGTGGAAGTGGAAAAATAATAAGTCATGATTGATTGAAGTAATAGAAAGTCGTTAATATTTATTTCAATAGGTACACTTTCTTAAAAATACAAAAATTACCTGCTAGTACCTAATCAAAACTAAGGATAGTCAAATTAATTATGTTTCACAAACAATAGTTTTGTGGCTTTGTCTCCTTTCAAGCAATTTCTTAGGGGTTAAGAAATTAAGCCAGCTGCACTAAACAATAGTTCACTTGGCACTGAACTTGACAATGTTATTTCTCCACCACAAAATTCAATAATGAGTGATTTCCATATCATGAGGTTACTATCGCTGCTGTCATTAAAGGTGTCCTCTCCATCGTGACTGCTTTTTTTGTCAACCAGATTGGAATGCACATTTTGTGTTGGTGGTAAAATCTGGAAGGTTGTGCTCGGTTCATCATGGATCGGGTTGATTCGGTTTTGATTCTACTCTTGCCATTTTGGTAGCAGAAGCAACAAAAGCTTCGTCATCATTAACACCACTGTCTTGCCACATTTTAGTCGTAATTATTCGGTCTTCAACCTTCGCTGCTCGCTCGGTGGTCATGCGAATTGTAAATTTTATTATTTTTTCCCTCTCCCGCCGTATGTTTTGATAGTTTATGTACTCGATGCGAGGCGCGAAGGTTAGATTAGGTGATCAACACTGTAAAAAAGGTAGGTATACTGTCAGTGTTCACCCGTTTTCATGGTTGACAATGGTCACAATGGCTCACACTTCGGAAGCTAGCCACGCGTTTCAAGACAGAATTAGAATTTTTATTCCGACATAACAGGGTTTCATTAGGCGTCCGGATTTGTTTTATTAATACATAAAGCTTTGAACAGTAGCCGTTTTTTTTATTGAAATCAGACTTTTTTATTAATCTGGTAACACATTAATAACGCGTGAAGGTGAGGTGACCAAAACTGTCAAACTTTAGGTAATTACCGTCAAAGAGTAGGTATTTACTGTCAGTGTTCACCCGTTTTCATGGTCGACAATGGTCTCACATGGTCCACACTACTCCAGCCAGTCGTTTTTTTTTTATTGAAATCAGGCTTTTCTTGAAAGTGAGATCTCTAATTATTACTTACCCCTCAAATAATTGATTGCCTACTTATGAAAAAAAGTAGGTACCTACCAAAACGCCTAAAGAATTAAAAAAAAAAAAATCTGTTTTACATAAAAAAATATCTAAAAGATTTGAATTTAAAATACTCTCTGAATGTTTATGGAAGAATCAAAGATTTAAAAAAAAACGCGGTCGAAGGGAGCGGTCACTTCACCTTGCCTTATAGTCCGCTGAATACGGTGCAGTGACCACTTCGCTTGTTTTCAAATTGTTGTTGATTTAATTAAATTTCCACTTTTCGCACGCGCAGTTTGCTTTGTGTAGGCGTACCAAGTTTCATTAAAATGGGTTCATTGATTACCCAATATAAGGACTTAGCTAGTATAAAAAACTTTGAGGAGTAAACGATCTTATGCATTGATGTTTTGACTCATTAATACCACTTTTGTACCAATATGAAATTTATAATTATGTAAAATTTGTAAAATTTTATTATTGAAAAAACTCGTTTGACGATGTCGATATGATTGGAAATGTAACGTTTCGTCCATCCCTAGTATCATTGACAGCTGACTTCGTGATCACTACGCCCGAGTCTTTCACTTCGACATGTTTACAGAATCGACCGGCAGCGTGTAGTACTAACGTTTACACTAAATGCTTGCACGCTTGTCGTACATTGTTGATACCACTTACATTTCTGGTCACACGAGCTAGAACACGAATTACATGCTTCATGAAATTGGTATGGTTTGCTAAGTGGCTAGTGTGAGTACGGAGGTTATTAATTATGTTTTTGATTGTTTTATTTATTTGAGAACTTTTGGAGCTTCTGGAGGACGTTGTATTATTTGACGAGAAGTTTTTGACTGTCAAGAATTTGGAGTGATACCAAGATAGTCCATGTTGCACTGAATGCTTATAAAATACTAGCTGTCCGCCGCAGCTTCGCTCTCGTCAACTGGCTACCTACCTACCTACCCTACACCTACCCTACACCTACCCTACACCTACCCTACACCTACCCTACACCTACCCTACACCTACCCTACACCTACCCTACACCTACCCTACACCTACCCTACACCTACCCTACACCTACCCTACACCTACATGCATGCAAATAATTCTATTTTATTGAGGTATTTCTTTCCGACTTTCTAGACAAAAGTTGTGATAGCTCGGTTAATTTACATGTTATAAAAATAATTTATAGCCTATAGCACTCAGGAATAATGTTCAGGAATGTTGTTCTACCAGTGATAAAATTTTTAGAATTGGATCATTAGTTCCAGAGATTACCCCCTACATACAAACTTACAAATTTTACCTCTTTATAATATTAGTATAGATTACCTAGTGAGAGAATTCGGAATACACATTAAGCTTTCGGTCCTTTTTGTCATTCATAGACATTATCTTTGACAGTCAGAAACCCGGAAATCTGAAAACCAGTTGTACCAAGGAGTAGGTATCGTGTTACCCAGACTGGATTCCCACATAGTAGAATGAAGACCCAACATAGTATGGTTAAAGCTTGGCTATGATGATGCATCCGTGAATATCATATAGCACTTGCAGCACTGTGAAAATATCGAGAGATAAAACACAGATCGCATTTTGAGTACCTACTTACAAAAGTACAAATGACATCATCACTCGAACTCCAACTCCAACATGAGCACGAAAATGTCAATGAAAGCTTGTCTAATTGACGTTTTCGTACTCGAGAGATGAGAAAACAAATGAAAAAACATCAATTTATGACAAGCTCCGATGGAGTTGGAGGTCGAGTTGAGTTGGAGTTTACGTTTTGGAATATGGGCCCATATTAGCTCATTTAAATTGTGATTCATAAATTAGATTTCGGTTCACAGAGGTATTAAATTAATAAACGATCCAACAAATCGTTCAAATAACATTCACAAAAGTATACGAAATCCTTTATAACAACAATATCTCATATAACTGAAGGTGTCAGCCATCCAGCAGGTGTCTGCGGTTTGAAGTAAGCCCGACGCGAATTTCCTAAACTTATTGTTCTAGATTTATCATCACCAACCACCTTAACTTCACCACAATAAGATCTACAATCGATTGTACAAAACGCTTGGTAAGTTTGTGAAATAGCTATTGAAATTCTGCTATTTTCACATCCGCTATTCCAGTCTATATAAAGTTGGATTTCGTATGGCAGAAAAGATAAGTGGTTTGCAAAATTATGACTATTACAACTTTTGTCTGTCGACTTGGGACAGCTGTAACGATTTGGTACCTATATGGAAGAAGATTCGTTATGATGCATCTGGTTATTTTAATATGATTTATAAACTGGTATGACTTAAACTTAGTAAATAAACTTACTGCTATTAGGGTCTGCTTCTTCTGCTATTATAGTTAAGTTAATAAAGGAAGTTCGTTCTTTAAGGTGTCGGACGTAAAAGAATAGCACCATCCCATCACTTCCCGTGGGTGTCGTAAGAAGCGACTAAGGGACTCACCAGAGAATGGGCAGCAGCATTCTCTGTAGATACATTGCTACAATTACACTGCGATCGCCAACCCACCTGCCAAGCGTGGCGATTATGGCAACCCCCTCCCCCCATTTGGGGGAGGGCTATGTCCAGCAGTGGACATCTTTCGGCTGATATGATGATGATGAATAGAGGAAGAGTAATTCTTTTCTTAGGCCATTTGAAAACAACTCGCAATGTTATTAAACTTGCATGCAAGTTGTTTGCAGGTGGAAACACGGCCTTATTGAGACAAACCCGCCGAATATGGTCGTACCTCCCTGTCTCAGTCTGCCTTCCTAAACACTGCAACGCCTAAAAGTCAAAAAGCGAAACTGAAAAGCGCTGAGAACGATTTAACTGTATTGGATACTGCAACGAATTTAGTAATTAATTAAAAGCGGAGGATTTTTTTAAAATTATAATTATGAGCGTGATGTCTCCCACTGCAAGGCAAAAGCCTGCCTTTCTTTCTTCCACTTTCTTTTCTTTTTCTTTTTTTTTCTCTTTTGCCACATCAGGCTAATCCTTTAGGTAGGAGTCCAACTCGTCACACCATCTTCTCTTGGTCCTACCGCGTGGCTGGTTTCTGTTGCACAGAATCCAATCCGTTGCTACTTTTGCCCAGTTTGAAGAACGTTTTATAACATAAAAACAGAAGTAGTCGACATGTTCACATTTCTGCTGAACATGCGTCTCCAATTAATTGTTATGGCGAGAGATTTAAAATAATTATTTACTTCTGCTAAAGACGAGAATCACAGGAAAATTCAACATCTTTCATCGTCGAAATAACCATAATCTATGGTAATAACAACAGTGACATGAAACGATCATGAAAAGTCTTGTGTTCAGCAGTTACTTTTACAGGCTCATAAATACTACAGATCGTGTCTTTATCACTACCAACAATATCCCATACGTGACTCTAGAATATCGTACATGGTTCATAAACGTTATCTGTTAATTTTTATGGCTAAGTTTCCAACACGCCACATCTTTCCAGCTATCGTTGTGACCATAGGGCAACGAGAGGCCGGATTGGGCACTGCTAAATACGGCATTGACGGGCATTGGCAATACAAACCAAGCTTGTCAGTTAGTCCGTCGGTTAGATTATCAAAAAATATTGTTCACTTGTCAATAAAAATTGACAAAGATTGCAGCAAAGTTTAGAAGTGACAGCTTTTGTCGTCAATTCTGGGTAAAAAGTGTACAAAGGTCACTTCAAATTTCAACGGACTGTATCCTCATCAGTTTTAGTTGCCTTGACAAAAGAAAAATACAACAAAAACTGATCTCTATTTGGTTCGTCCGCTAGATAGCCGACGAATTAAATAGATTTATTTTAGGAATATACCCTATACACTTGTACAGGATAGCTCCGTATAGTCGCGTGTTAGTTGTAACATGGGATGGTTGTGACACCAAGACGGCTGCATCTCTTGCTCAGTCTACATTTTGGCGTCACTAGGTGCAGCCTTAGCAGCGGTTCCGTGTTCTATGGTGGTAACCATGACACGCTTTCAAATTTTTCCATTGCGTTACCGCTTCAAAGAAAGAGCTATTACTAGGATTGAAGGTCGCTTTAGTCGTTGTATGATCTATGGTGATCACGCATTTGAAGACAATGAGATTTGGTCCACCTTGAATTTTCCATAAAGATTGGTAGAAACAAGCAGCTTTATATGAATTACATAAAGTTTATTGAAGGGGACAATAAACTGGGGCTAAATGAAGAATAAATTAGGGGGTTAGGGGGTTTAATTTATATGTAGATCTCTTCTGCTATTTTTTCCTTTTATGGGTGTAGCAATATAGTATTGGTATCGTTAAATATGAAAGAAACTGGACCATCATCGTTGTCGCTGTTTTGTCTGGATATGGCGTATTTTTCCTCAATCTGCACATACAATTATTTTTTAGCGGTATGACTTGCTGACTTGCTAGATGATGCTGATTGGTGTTCTTACAGTTTTCTTGTTTTAAGGATAGTAAATCATCAAATGACTCCTTCCGTTCTTGACGGAGCGGAAGGGAGTGTCAGACTCTTACTGACTAAAACCCATCCGTGTTTCTCCTAAATGCTCTTTAAGTTCCAGGGCTGCGATAACTCTTTCAAACAAATTCCGAAACTCTGGCAGGCTCTAGCCCTAACGGGCCCCGTCTTGGCTTTCAATCTTACCTTGTGCATCTGAATTCATTTAATATGTAGTAAAAGCGTTTCAGTAAAGCAATACCTACTTAGTTTTTAGGTTGTAGTTTTTTAGGTTCAAAAATACTATAACGAGGTTCCTTTTCTGCTAACTCCTGCCAGCGGCTTCGCCCGTGTGAAAGTGACCGTATTTCTGGGATAGAAAGTATTTCGATACTTCCAAATCCAAGGTCCAAACTATTCGAATACCAAAATTCCTCAAACAGATATCGATTTTAAACAAGCAATAAGAAATGATGAAAAGTGGTAACAATTAGACGTAGAGAATAAGCATGGAATGAAAGAAACGCCAATTACCCACAGATAATTATAACATGTACGATTCTAAGATAAAATCATTGTGTTATATCGTTGATTGCTCATCACCGGCATGCATTTACATTGTTTTTTAAACGGCAATTAATTTTATTGGCATGTTAGATATTTAACTATGTGTCGAATCAATACGTTGTCGCCATATCGTTAAATTTGTCATTTCATGAAGTGGTCACTTAATGAAATGGCAAAAAACTCAAACCTTATCTCGAAGAACGGAGCCTAGCTATCCGGGATTTCTTTTCCTCTCTGCAGGGATTAAAGGAACCTACCAGGAATAGGTTGACGAAAGCTTAGTTCGCCCGCTTTGCTCGATTACTGTAACTCCCGTCATGAGGTGCCCACCTCGCGGGAATGGGATGACGGGCGTGAGTTCCCTCCCAAATTCCCTCAAACCCAAACTTAACTAACCTCGGCCACATCATAAAATAGTCAATTCTACCATATAGCTACGACGGATACAAAACTAATTTGTGATGTTTTGCGTCATGGAAATTCCACATTGGCCTATGATAAATTGATAACTGGTTTTTTATGTTGCTGCTATCAGTGATTTGAAGCTATTGGTAGTCAGAAGCCGGAAAAGCAGTCACATATCTTGCCAAGGGGTTTCATTTTGCAACCCTGCATTCTGGAGGCTACTGTATTCTGGAGACATTGGGCAGTATTTGTAAGTAAAATACTAGTACGCAGCTGCATCCTATTAGACTGGAAGCCAATGTAATTGGGGAAAGGCTAGACTTGGTAAGCGCCAGATAAATATGCGAAAACGCTAATTGACAAAACAAAACAGAAATAAAGACATAAAGCTGTCCTGAATCGACTTCAATCGTGATCCTTCACGTTCTCTAGTAATGAAAAACGATCCATAATTTATTGTTTGGGTATCTAGGTACGAAGGGATATTAGGGCGAGGTCAATGCACTTAATTGCAAGTTTATTTGGCGCCTCCCTTAGATTGATCTAGTGATTTCAAGCTCTGCCTCTGAGTTTAATTGATAAAATGATCGAAATAATTAAATCAATTACAGCAGCAAACGGACTTTTAACAATTATATTACATTCACTATAATTTTCGTTCGTTTTCAGCCAATGTAAGCCAATATTTTTATTTCTTTTTCAATTTTATTAGGTCATTTTATTAAGTAGGAATAGCTAGATTATAACGTAAATAAACAAAAACTTTGTTACAATAAAATTGGGTAAAATCGATTATTACCTATACCTGGTTTTACTACTACCAAAATTGATAAGTACAAATAGCACGTCGAGCAATTGACGTCAAAGCGAGTCCCGCAATGAGTAAATTTCACATGTAAAGTCTTTAAAAAAAATATTCCGGTAAAATAAAAATAAATACACATATTATATACACACCCCTGTTTACTCCAGAGTAATTCCCAAGGAAACCCCACTATCTCTTCTCCCACAAGCCCGCCAATTATTGCTACTATACCATTCAAAGATAAGACTAAAATAATTCCCAGCAGATTATTCGAGTTATTCGTACAACGCGGGGTTAAAATCCTTCGGTCGGACAATTATGCGAAATTAGACAGAATTAATTCTAGCGTATCGCGTGTGTATTTTACGTGGCCTTATTTGCATTTCAAGTGTTAATCCGGACGCGTGATAGCAAACACTGGCGGCCTGATTAAGGGGTACAGTGAATTTTTTTAGGAAAATTTTGTAGCGGTTTGCTTTTGTTTTTTTTTTAATAATTAGAGTTTTTAGTTGTTGTTACTTTTGTCGTAATTAAATTTGATTTTTTTTTTCTTAAAAAAAAAGATGTACATAACTCGAGAAAATGCAGCTGTTTTTTTTCCTTTTTGGGAATTGATTTTTACATCAATCGATTGATTTAAAAATGCTAATGCCTGTAAAAATTGGAAGGTGATAATAAACCACGTTGCATATAATAGTAGTTTATGCAACGACCATATAAAAAGGGTTATTAAAACACGAGTGTGGGTTTATCACACGAGTGTTTTAATACCTAATTATATGCCGTTGCATACACTATTTTATCTTCACTCATACAGTTGTAATAAAATAAGTGGAAAAATAGTTGATTCCAATATGGCGGATAATTCTCATTGCGTATTCGAATGACTGCGCAGCGCGCTTATCCATAGACAAAAATAAAAGCTGGCTCATTGACTTAAGTCAATGAGCCCGCGCCAAAAATTAAAAAGAAAAAGTGTGCTATAATAAGTAAAAAGTTATTTTATGATGCAGTTGTTTAAAAATCGAAGGAAAATGTTGAACTGTAATGGTTTTTTTTTTAATTTTACCTATCCACGAAAAAAAAGTACGTGTTTATGCATTCGTTTTCGAACTCATATTTGGAACATTACGTTGTGAGTGTAGATAAAATAATATTCTAGCTTTATTTTTTGTTTAGGAGATATACTCTAGAAGTAGATACTAATCCAGTCACGAAAATTCTTGCGCTTATAAAAAGCTATAGGTGAAAATAATGCATAGCTCTTATAGAATAACATTAAAGCTTCTGCTATAAAAATCAATGTACCATAAACGCTAAAAATAATACAGGGTAGTCTCATTTACAATTCCGTCGGACACTAGAAATAAACTAAGTGCGTTTTAGCTGCAGTGTGGATCTGTCTAGGGAAATATATTTGTTGAAATTAAACGTTGGTAACATGCGTGTAATGGGCAGGAACATTTGAATAGAAATTTTGGACCGCAACAGTGGGATTTATGTAATAAATATAGAGCTGCCCGAACGTTTCCCTACACGCATACACCATAATTATTATAAGAAACACAAGATTTTTTTTATGTCCCGCGAACCTACACGACCGTTACCGAAAATTGCCGACCGCGTGGTGGGTTCGCTTCGGTCTAGACAGGCCAATCACGGGCAAATTGGTGGCGTCAGAAAAATGAGTGCCACTCTGTTCTTACTAGGTAAGTCTGTGAGAAAAATCCTATTTTGTGCGTCTGGGTACGGGAATTTCTGTAGGATGAATAGCCATTAACAATGGTTTTTCTTAGCCGCTCGCTTGCTTCTGGCAATGATCGTTTCCAAAAACCAAAACCTCGAACTTTGCTTCTGGCAATAATCGTTGCCAAAAAATATTTTTTATTAAACGAATCTAAACTCTATTTTAAAGACTCTAAAGTCCCTTTATAACGCCTTTAAACCATAGTCTATCTATATCTCATCATACGCAAGTTTGCAACATTATAACATGAATTTTATAGTTTTTGTTGTGAAAAGTTTCTAGTTTCAGTGGTGAATTGTGCAATGGCGTCTGGATTCTTTTAATTGTTTAGGCCAAGCAACAAAATATACCAGCTGCAGTGTGAATCTGTCTAGGTAAATTATATTTGTTGGAATTAAACGTTAGTAACATGGCGTGTAATGGACAAGAAGATTTGAAAAGGAATCTTGGACCACAACCGTGGGCTTTAGGCAGTGTTAGTTCTAGTGTTATGGGCTATTTGTCTAGTGTTAAAGAAATATGTTATTTTGTCCGTCTGGATAACATCAGCATTCCTCTACGCTAGGATTATTGATAGTTTGGAGGTAGCGGAACAGAGAGTAAAGTCCCGCAAACCTCCATTGAAAAGGGAGGATCCTCCGACCAGACGGTTGTTTGTGTCTGGTGGGCAACTGCCCGAGAGTTGATATTCGGGCTTTGCATGTGTTCTAATCGCACGGTAAACTTTGATATCGCGATTTAGGATTTTGCAGAGTCTCATTTGTTGTGATGTTGATTCTGCTACGTTGATTTTTGTGGCGGCATGAATGCCGCTACAATAATACATATTATAATAATTACTAACTTTAACCAAAAGCTAACTAAAGGCTAATTTATAACAGCCGCACGGGTCGATCCTCAAGCTTAAGTAACGCTTCCCAAGTTCAGTATGTGGATGGGTGAACATCTCAACATACCGAGACTCCTCCGTGCCTCGGAAAGCACGTTAATTCCGGCTGTCATTTGAAGATCTTTGGCATTCGATACGGATTGTCAGAAGCCAGAAAATCTGACTCTAGTCTTGCCAAAGAAGTACCGTGTTACCTAGTTATTGGGTTGTAGAGGTCTGGTAGGCAGCCGCTTCACGTAAAATATTGGTAATCAGCAGAATCCGGTTTGACTGGAAGTCGACCCCAATATAGTTGGGAAAAGGCTAGGCAGATGATGACTAGCTTTAGCCACAAAATCGAAAGCATCCCACAGAAACGTTTGAACGACATAAAATATACGAGTATAATCCGGCTTGGAGTAGGGCATTGCATATCTTTTATCTCCGGTCCATGTGCTAAATTTCTAAACAAGTAAGTAAATTTTGATGACACGGTTGGCGCAGTGGTTGAGCAATCGGCTGCTGCGCTGCGTGTCGCGGGTTCGATTCCCGCACGGAACAAATATTTGTAGGTATGGCCTACAGACAGTTGTTCCGGGTCTGGCTATTGTGTGTGACTTTGTATGTTTGTAAACGCACCCATGATACAGGAAAAAATCCTAGTGTCGGGACATCGTTATTTAAAAAAGAAAAAAAAAGTAAATACCCAAACAAACCTTTATTGTGGTCATCATCATCATCATCATATCAGCCGAAAGACTTCCACTGCTGGACATAGGCCTCCCCCAAGCGTCGCCACAACAACCGGTCCTGTGCGTCTCGCATCCATCGGCTACGAGAGACCGTCATTAGCCCATATTTTACACTGTCCACACAAAAGGTCAGTTAGGTAGGGCTAACTTCGAGAAAGAGGTCAACCGTCGAATCCGACTCGGCTGGGCGGCGTTCGGGAAGTTGCGCGGTATCTTCTCGTCTCACATACCACAGTGTCTCAAGACGAAAGTCTATGACCAGTGCGTGTTGCCAGTGATGACCTATGGAGTCGAAACGTGGTCGCTCACAATGGGCCTCATCAGAAGGCTTAAAGTCACCCAAAGGGCAATGGAGAGGGCAATGCTCGGAGTTTCCTTGCGTGATCGAATCAGGAATGATGATATCCGCAAGAAAATCAAGGTTACCGACATAGCCCGAAGGATCGCCAAATTGAAGTGGCAGTGGGCACATTGCTCGCAGAACAGATGGTCGATGGGGCCGAAAAGTTTTGGAGTGGCGACCGCGTACCGGAAGACGCAGCGTTGGAAGGCCTCCCACAAGGTGGACCGATGACCTGGTGAGGGTCGCGGTTAACCGATGGATACGAGACGCACAGGACCGGTTGTTGTGGCGACACTTGGGGGAGGCCTATGTCCAGCAGTGGACGTCTTGAGGCTCATATGATGATGATGATGATGACACAAAAAGGCCAGATGCATTGGTTTCTTTTTTCTTTCAAAGCATACAACAATGAACCCACATATTACTACCTACAAAATAATCCTATTAGAAAGTACGTATTTCTATAAATAGACAGAATACAACAAACTAATTGCGGATTACATACGAGTAGGTATATACATATAAGTAATAATCAATGAGTGTCGGTTTCACTGAGGATCATTTTCTATAGTATTTCGTCACACCCATCACCTCGCGTGAATTGTTCGATTGACCCAATCAAATTGAATGATCGGCTTTGAAATGAATTGCGTTTTCTGAACTCATGCTTTGTAAGTGTAAGGCTCTCATGAGCGGTTTCTAAACTTTAAGTTCAGCACTAAGACTACCTTTTTGAACGCAAGCTCCGCTCCTGAGAATGTGATCCTGGATCCGGGTTCTCTGATCAGCAAAGTACTGCTGGATTATTTCTTTTTTTTGTGCCAGGTTGATAAGAATGGGACTTAAACATAACTGGCAAAACAAGGGTATAGGTCCGCAAATATCTGGCTCGCTGTCCGATCACAACCAGGCCCGGGTCGACGTCGCATGTTCCACGCGCACCTCAAAGAGATGTGTGCAAAGTAAACGGGGCCCGTTAGCCATAGCCTGCCTTGGGGCCCTTTATGGAATTACAAACATGGTGCTTTATAATCAATGAGTGGCGGTTTCACTAAGGAACATTTTCTATACTATTTCCTCACACTCATCATCATCACTCATAATATCTCGTATGGATCGTTTGAGATGCCCAATCTTTAAAACGAGTTGTGATTTTGGAATTAATGTTTTTTATCTGCTCTTCCTGAGCAATTAAAAAACTTAAATTCAAGTTTCTTGACTAAATAATTATATATTTTTAAATATTACGTCACATTCGTTTGACTCAAAAAAAAAATTAAAGTTGAAGTGAAGTTATGATTAACCTCTAACCCGGGTGGTAACTGACTGAAAAATCCCTGTAATAAAAAATACGTAAACTGAGCAGCATGTCTATGAAAATTACATAAATAAGAAGCAGGTACTAAGAACCTCTTTATATAAAATCGTGAACTAATTGACAGTTAAACACAGTCATTTTCCACATCATCTGCCTAGCCTTTTCCCAACTATATTGGGGTCGGCTCCCACTCCAACCGGATTTTGCTGAATACCAGTATTTTACGTAGAGCGGCTGCCTACCAGACCTCTACAACTATTATTATGTATTTATTTATTTATTTATGAATGGGCTAGATCTTGACCTCGATCACACCTGATGGAAAGCGATAGATGAGGTCCATGATGAAGCGAGCGTGCCCAGAAGATGCCTTGAGGCACTGGTACTCCCACGCGTCGACGAAACACAGCAGGCTGCTTGACGCCGAACTCCGGTGGGAGGGTGGACGCGAACCACAACCCATTAATTGAGTGTAACACGGTACGTCTTGGCAAGACTGGAGTCAGATTTCCTGGCTTCTGACAATCCGTAACGACTGCCAAAGATCTAGATTTACCGTGGCCCTAGAACGCATAGGGAATTTCGAGGAACACGGGGGGGTTTTAGTCAATAAGGGTCTGACACTCTCTTCCGCTCCACCCAGAGCGGCAAGAGTCATTTGATGATTTCCCATCCTAAAGATACCATCATCCACTGTGTTTTGAAACCTACCCAGTCCCACTAATCGATCCAAACTTTGCGGAAAACAATCAAAGCACGGGATAAGGGATCCGAACTCCGTCACTTTGGAAACTGTTGCCGTAAATTGCGAGGTTTAATAAAAAACTGTGTTTTTGGATTAGTCTCCCCATCTATAGGTGCTGAAGTAAATCAAAGTATATTGTTCAGTTTCAGTAATTTAAAATTTTGGCCAGCTTGTGTGTTGCCACCTGGATAGCTCTGTCAGTGACAATAATTTTCCTGAAAATATTACTTTAAATAAATGAAAATCTGCATTTATAAAAGTCAATGCCACTTTTCGTTGTAATTTTATAACTCAAGAACGGCAGAACCGATTTGGCTGAAAATTGGTCGGGAGTTAGCTTAGAACCAGGGGACGGACATAGGATCCTTTTTTTTGTAGGTTAAGTGTAGGGTAGGTGTAGGGTAGGGTAGGTGTAGGGTAGGTGTAGGTTAGGTGTAAGGTAGGTAGGTAGGTAGCCAGTTGACGGGAGCGAAGCCACGGGGGACAGCTAGTAAGTTATAATTTTCTGTGTAAGATTAAATTGCAAAGGAAGAGACAATGTCATTCATAAAACACAGAACACACACAAACATAATAATTTCATATAGGTTTAGTAGACATGGCAGGGTACAAAGGTGTTCTTTACTTTATCTTTCATAGAATAATCAAAGGTAACATGGTTACAGCCAGCGCTCGAGGCTACGTCAGTATATTGCCAGTATCTGCTAGGATTACAGCTATAACAGAACAAAGCAAAAACAAATTTTAATTCAACGACTGAAAGTTGACCCAATCCTTTATTCTTACTTCAAAAACTGCCAAATGCCAATAACGTTAGCTGTAGAAATATATAGTTATAATAAAATACTAATAGTACTCGACAATCCTACGCTAATCTCACAATATTCCAAACTGACAAGATCTTCCTTTGTCCGCAAACACATCACAATCAGAAAAAGCATCCACGAGAGATCGTTTGGTTTTTACCATTAAAATTTGGTTGTGTTCGCCTTGCGAAGGGAAGCAGCATGATGAGTACATAGGACTGTATCACCAGCTACTACTCATCAAAAGGTTTAAAGTCACCCGAAGGGCAATGGAGAGGGCAATGCTCGGAGTTTCCTTGTGTGATCGAATCAGGAATGATGCTATCGAGAGAACGAAGCTTACCGACATAGCCCGAAGGATCGCCAAACTGAAGTGACAGTAGGCAGGGCACATTGCTTGCAGAACAGATGGTCGATGGGGCCGAAAAGTTCTGGAGTGGCGACCGCGTACCGGAAGATGCAGCATTGAAAGACTTCCCATAAGGTGGACCGATGACCTGGTGACGGTTGCAGATAGCCGATAGATGCGAGACGCACAGAACCGGTTGTTCACAAAATTTGCCAGATTCAGAACACCTCACACAGACATTATCCTTCTTAGGTTAATATCTGAGGTAGTCTTCGACTATCCCAAACATTAACAATGTAGGTTAAGGTTTGGGGAAAGAACCAAACAGAATCGAGCGGGCCTGTTCTACTAGGGGGTGTTTAGCACTGCCAGGGTTGCGGAATTTTTCGAAAGAGTTACCTCTAAAAGGGAATTTTGAAAATGGGTGGGGGAACAATGGTGGATTTTGGTCCGAAAGAGTCTGACCCTCTCACTCCGCCCAGAGCGGGAAAATCATTTGATTATTCCCATAGAGAACATATTTAAAAATAGGGAACATAATTTACCTAAATATCATAGGTACGTACGCGCTTCTTTGCATACTTTTAAAAATAGCGTTGGACTTTTTAACAATTTTTAAATAAATAACATTATCAAAGACCTCAAGTTATTCATAGTTGAGCCTTATAAACAACAAAATATGTAGCAATTTCTAAGTCCCCCTCACAACACAAGGCATGAAATTCGCAGCGGATTTTGCCAGCATTTTGTGGAATACCCCAGGGTTAGTGTTTTAATTTTCTGCCTTTTTGAAGCGATTGCAGCGGGACGCTGGTTAGCCACGATAAAAAAAAGTTTAAGCGTAACATGTGCTGCAGGGAAATAGAATCTACGGTGTGAAAGTACTCCACTAGAAATGTAGTTGACAGTTATGCCACGTCTCGTGTAGTAATCTTTTTATGGTGATTCTGTGACTGGTGTTTGGTGATCCGTGAAATTTATCTTTCATGTTGATTATTTTATTCATGTCTATTTTTTTTTTTTTTTCTAAAATAATCTTCCTCTTATACAAAAATCTTGAAAACGAGATAAATTCAGATAAGTTGACCAAAATAAAAACGGCAATAATAATAATGGTTTGAATCACCACGGTAGTGATATAATACTAGCGTAAACACATTATCCACGATAACAAAAAATCGGGGCACTCAAAAAAATACATATGACTTCGGAACAAAAACGATATCAAAAATCTGTCCCCGAGGCGTCCAACCGTAATCCTAGCGGTCAAAAACACAATTTTATGCAAGTATTTAAAATTACCAGACCGACTTTATCAGGCAAAGGGAATTAACTCCATTCTGCCAGTTCAAAAAAAAAGAAACACTTTTTTGTTTTATTCTTTCAGTACGGTTGCCAGTGGGCAGTGAAATTTTAATTAGGAAAGTTATTTTGCTTATTCTCTTTTTTCTCAGTCCTTTGCTCCTGTTTTTCTTAGGTCTCATTTTGAACCTTATTGGACCCCTGTAAAGTTGAATTTGGAATGCAAAATGAGCATCGTCCCACTATAAAATTTTATCTGTTGTATTTTTAAAGGCAAACGTCAGTCCGGCACGGTTTATTTCGCGATGTCAATGCTTTGAAGTTTGTAAGCAAGTTCTAAAGGGTGCTTTTTACGTATTAAGTGTAGGTACTTACTTGAATGGCCGCCAAAACAAAGACTTGAGATTTTTTGTGGAAAATGCAATAAGTCAAGCTTTCAAGATGTATCTGGGAAAGGTAAATACGTTGAACGTTGATATTGTCTACGTTCCGGAAAAAGTACTGAGACAACAAGTCTCAGTACTTTGAGATGAAAAACAACGTTTCTTTCCACATTTTCTTGCTATTGAATTCTTAGAATATAATTGCCTCTAGGTGTATCAAGAATTTAATTAGAACATGAATGGTATCAAATTCTTAGTTCAGAATGAAATAGTTTCAATAAAACTCAAGCTAAATTGTAAAGGTCACTTAGACGTTTCCACTAATTAGTCAGTTCTACTTAATACAAATATACAAGTTAATTGGAAATTAGAAGCTATTCATTTAGATTTTACAATTATCTCCCAAAACCTTTTTTTCAAGGCACGAAGACACTGCTTTGAAAACATAAACACAGAATTTGTTTCATAGTCCACCGATCAGCAATATCTCTAAAACTAATCAAAAAGAGGAAAATCTACTAAGGGCAGATTGTTCAGTGGTCAAACAACTTTTATTGGAAGAATAAATATGACAGACTTATATATTTCCTATACAAAAGATGTCGAAAAAGTCACCCTGGCCCTGGAACGCAAAGGGCATTAGGAGGAACACGGATGGGTTTTAGTCAGTAAAAGTCTGACATTCCCTCCCGCTGCACCCAGAGCGGAAGGAGTCATTTGATGATTTTCCATCCATAAAAAAGTAAAAGTTATAAAATTATTGAAAATTACGACTTTAATAAAAAAAACCGTCGTCAGATTGTTATAATAGTGTAATCTCACTCAGCATAGGACCACATGTGGCAACGCTTGACGGAAGTCTATGTCCTCCAATCCAAATCCAAGACTTAGATAACATTATAAACCTACAATTTAGATCCATTTAAACTCTAAACGAAGACATACAACAAGCAGAACACAATCCTTCCTAAGGTTTCTAAGTGCATGCAACTGAAGAGATTCTACAGTAATTGCATTATGTTCACGTGGTATATGCATGCAAGCCTTAGAAGTTATTTGCTACTTGCATTTGTTATTATGGGACTCTGTCTTTAATGTTTGTTATCTTCGTACTGTAAGCCGCTGGACACTCAGAAAAGACATAAGACGAGGACGGGGCATATAGAAAGGACAGGGCGCGGACACGACGTTTACTCGTCTGCGCCCTATTAGATTGTAAAAACATAGGTGACGAGACTCAAACGTCACTGCCACAGACAATTACACCACCACAATTAACCACATCTTCATCTTCGGAAGAAGACAAATATTATCCTGTCAAAATCGGATGGTTGAATGAAGTGGGTTGAAAACCGTCATCTCTTGCGGCACCCAGGCGTCACGTCCGTGCCTCGTCTTTTCTATGTTTTAAAAAGTCGCGACGGTGGCGCCCCATCTCTGCCCTGTCCGCGCCCCGTACTCGTCTTACGTCTTTTTATGTGTGTCCAGCGCTTTAGGTAATTTCCTTGTCTTGTCGACGTTTATACACAACGCTTGAGAGATCTAGAGCTCGTGTAAAAAGTGTTTTATTATCACGAAATGTGAGACTCAGATACAATGTGAAGGAAAGTGAGGTGTCTTTAAGGCAGGCACTAAAACCTACCCGACTGATCCACAATTAAAACTTTGCAGAAGTCCTTTAAAGCAAGTCACATCCTTCAAGTATTTGGGCCACTCGGTTTCCGAAGACCCTTAAGACATCTTGGGTTGACTGTCCGCTGCAATATGTTGACTCGCAGATTTGCCAAATGGTCGACTGACGTAAATGTTACGTTGTTAAGAGCGTATTGCCACTTTAGCGTATACGGGGATTGTACTTCCCACTAATATTCTTGCCTTACACGTCTTTGTTGACTAAAATCCCCAAAAAAACACTGAAATTTATAGCGTAGACGTGTTGCACGAGCATCGCTTGCGCGGCTGGGACGCGTAAGCGGTTAGTCGTTTTATATTATACATGCCGTCTGTTGGTCAACTATACTCAGAGAGGCATATATCGTTCTGCTTGCCCAATATAATAAAGCATTGAGGGTGTTGATGGTGCCGCCGCGCTACTGTAGTGCTTCGAGCATGTTCGCTGCAGCGGAAATTGCACCTCCGTCACGCGCCGGGTGCGCAGCCCCAACAGCATCCTGCCGGTCTATTCTGTCGACATCTAGCCGTGCACACTTAGGTGGAGTGAACGACAAGTGAGCTGTCAATCCATCTGGTTGTATGGTTTGACAGCTCACTTGTCATTCACTTCGCCTAAGTTTTCACTTCGACAAGTTTACAAAATCGCACTGCTGGCAAATATAGCGGATCGGTGGGGCATCCCCACACTTTTGCTTTTAATTTTATAATATTAAGTTGCGATAGTAACGATTAGGTACACACCATACAGTTGTATTACCCCATTATGTGAGATCATAATATTCAAAAATTGACACGAACAGTCACTGGAAACTTTACCTTCTTAAATTTTTCTTCTATCAGAAGGATCCATTAATTCAATTGTAGAATTTGCAGCTGGATAGTACGTATGTGTATCTGACCAAATAATACATTTACCAAATCTAACGAATGACAATATGGATCCACATTTTATTGTTCCATGCTAGTATGAAAACTAGCAGCATTATCTATATTAAATCGCGATCCACTGTCCGTATATCATGCGCTAACAAATTACCCAATTAATGTAGCAGAAAGTGTAATTAATGCACGTTAATGATATATATCAACAACTAACTACTACTGTATTATTTATTAGGTAGAGATAATATTATTCATAGGTCGTATATTCTATTGGGTCATTGTGATTAAAAATACCACTAGAAATTTCGAAATCTTTAAGTTTGTTATTCAATCACGCTTCACCGACTTGATAGATTTGGATGCAACTTGGTATTCGGGTAGAACATGATCAGGATTATTTTGGGATAATACTAACCTGCGAAGTTGTTACTATTGTGAAAGGATGTTTATTACTAAATCATACACAAACGACTAAACGAATTTGGTGGAAATTTGGTTCACAGATAGATTATAACCTGGATTAACACGTCATGGATTACTTTTATCTCTTCTGCAGTTCAAGCAGACGAAGAAACACATCACACACAGAAGTTAGTATAAACAATGTCTGACGAGCTAATCAAACAAGCCTCTCGGATACATCGAAAGCAAGATAATCTTCAATCGTAAGTAGATAATTATAACAATTACTAAACGAAGAAAAACCATACTACATAAATGACATCTAATAAGGCGGGCATGTATATAATTGCGAAAAAAGAAAATGATATAGTGAAAAGAAGAAAAGTGAAAAATTACGCTCCGCTTTTATTTTCTTTACTGTTGTAAATAACAAATTATGGTTTCTACAATCAAATTGCGGATTACGTTTATGTGGCATGATTTGATATTAATTTCTTAGATAGAAGACTACACTGGAATTTCATCATCAGAATGATGATACCTGCGGCCCTACCTTGACGTGTTAAAGAGTGAGTTGTTCGAGCGAGAAGGAGGGATGGAGCTATATAGGCTGTCCCCGCCCAAGTGTTCACTTCGACATGCTTACAGAAACACACTGCTGTAAACATGTCGAAGTGAACACCCGGGCGGGGCGCACGACGGGTGAATTGTCAAACCATACAAATAAGATGGAATGACAGCTCTATTGTCGTTCACTCCGCCTAGGTGAATAACGTGAGATGTCGACAGAATCGACCGGCTGGTTTTTAATACTGGTTGTTAATCCACACGTACCAGGGGCTGCGCCCGGGACGTGGACGGCCCGTATCCACCTATAAGATGATCTAGACAAGCTGTGCTTAAGTTTTAAATTCGAGCCGCGGATGTTAGTATTGCTTACCAACATAACCAGTTAAATTGCTGTTATTTTTTTGATCAAAATGTTTTATAGTCGTTCTAAATGTTACACTTCGTATATGCAAACTAATGAACATTTCAGGACAGACAAAAATCTGTTTAATAAAGTAGATATTATAATACACATCTTTTATTGATTTATTATGTGTGCCAATTCTACTTTTTTTAAGCAACGTTTGCAATCGCATGTCAGTTGCAAACTGTTAAAAATGTATGGAAATTGAGACTTTTTTCATTATTTCAAACAATAATGAAAAAGGGCTCAATTTCCATACATTTTATATTAAATCTAATTTTATCAAGAAATGGTAGTTAGGTACGACGTGTGACATCTGGACCGACGATATCCATTGTTGTTATTACAGAATTAAACTAAGCGTTGTCTATCAGACACTCACGGAACGGAGTTTTTATTTGTGGGTAGTTAAAAAAATTGGGAAATATTGCATGTCAGATTATATTCAAAAACATGGTTCGTTAATAAACTGCATTGTAATTCTTTACATAACAGTAGACATGGTATTAAATCTCTTCGTCCACATACACAGTTAAAAAACCACACATCAGGAGAAAATATGAAAGTTCGTCATAATCAACAATCGTTACTAAATAACGTTTTGAAGTTATAAAAGTCTAATCATTGTGAAACGAATGACGAAATGAAGACATATGTGTACAGTCAACGAAAAAGTTTAGTACGCAGTCAAGGAGTATTACATCAGAAGCGCTTTTTGTGATTTCTGAGTAGGTACATCTTCATCGTCACCGACACCACGCCACCAGTATCTATTTATATCAAATAACTGATAGACAAAAGCTTTGCAACTCTTAGCTATGCTGACACCGTCCTCGCTCTATGCTCTATAAAATTTGATAACACATCTATTTCGGCTACGCACGCAGCGCTCAGCGGTTCTCTGGTTAATATTGCCAGTCTTTTGCCACTTCAGCTATCGACTTCAGCTTACATAATTGCTTAAGACAATTTACTTTTCAATTTAAAAACATAACTTCCATTCACACTATATGCCAAAGATTAGTAAACCTTTAGTTGTTGTAGCTTACGTTGATTGATTGGATTGCACACTAATTATTTTCGTTGACTGTACGTTACTTGAGTTTTTTACTTTACCATCATGACTGTTGGAATATTATGGATTGGTTCGTACCTATAACATACGCACTGGTGAAACTGTACTGTAACCACATGATTGGTAATTTTAAAGCTTACTTATATTATCAAAAAAAAGATTTTAACATGAAACTCATTATTTTTTGTTAATTTTGGATTGGCGCTTACCAGGTCCTTTCTTTTTATGTTATGTGTGTACCAACTCGGACTCATCATCATCATCATCATATCAGCCAAAAGACGTCCACTGCTGGACATAGGCCTCCCCCAAGTGTCGCCACAACCACCGGTCCTGTGCGTCTCCCATCCATCGGTTACCCGCGACCCTCACCAGGTCATCGGTCCACCTTGTGGGAGGCCTTCCAACACTGCGTCTTCCGGTACGCGGTCGCCACTCCAAAACTTTTCGGCCCCATCGACCATCTGTTCTGCGAGCAATGTGCCCACTGCCACTTCAATTTGGCGATCCTTCGGGCTATGTCGGTAACCTTGGTTCTCTTGCGGATATCATCATTCCTGATTCGATCACGCAAGGAAAGTCCGAGCATTGCCCTCTCCATTGCCCTTTGGGTGACTTTAAGCCTTCTGATGAGGCCCATTGTGAGCGACCACGTTTCGAGTCCATAGGTCATCACTGGCAACACGCACTGGACATAGACTTTCGTCTTGAGACACTGTGGTATGTGAGACGAGAAGATACCGCGCAACTTCCCGAACGCCGCCCATCCGAGTCGGATTAGACGGTTGACTTCCTTCTCGAAGTTAGCCCTACCTAGCTGGATCGTTTGTCCCAGGTAGACGTACTCATCAACAACTTCGAGTGCAACTCAACTCGGACTGTTGTCGAATAATTTTGTTCTTTCTTTCTTTTTTAACCGACTTCCCAAAAAGGAGGAGGTTCTCCATTCGACTGTTTTTTTTTGTGTTTGTTGCCTCATATCTCCGTCATTTATGAACCGATTTGAAAAATTCTTGTTTTATGTGAAAGGATATACTTCTCGATTGGTCCCATTTAAATAAAAAATATGTGGAAAAATCATATGAAATTGCATATTTTTCTTTCCTGTGACTTTCCAGTGGTGTTTTAAGGTGTGGGGTACCACTAAAACGTGAAAAATACAAAATAACTTTAATTTCGGAAGTCGGTGTTTTTGGTTGCTTCTTCGTTATTTGACACCGACTTCCGAAAATTAAGTTATTTTGTAGTGTTTTTTTTGGAAGTCGGTTTTTTCTTGTGAAAAAGTTTTTTTTATTTTACTAACTCCAACAATTTTCGAACATTTTTGTTCCATTTCTGTATTGGTCATTTCATTTTCAATACGCACCAGCAAATCTGTGTCAAACATTACATTTCACGACCAACAATAATTCAAAACAACACTTTGTACATCTTCTGAACACGAGCGGAACAGTGAAATTAATGACTATGTAACTGTGATTGCTCTCGTTCTAACGAATTTATCTCGATAGTGAATCGCGTTTTACATACATCATTGCGTGTCCGGGCAAGGTACAGAATGTAGATAAGTAATAACAGAAGGTCAATTTGGGATTAGTTCCATAGAGAAAGATATAGTAGCAGGTAAGTATAATAATAGCGTATTAATAAAAAGTTTATAAGCAGAAAAACAGACAAGCAGATTCTTTATTCAAAATTTTCTATGGAGAATTTGAATTAAGAATGCCTTAAACTAACCCAATGAGGTTTGGTTTAACTGTTTCTCTCGCTGCATTCAAGGCTCTTGGATCCCAGGACTTGAATCTTTTCTTCTGGTCTCGTCGAGATTCATTACTTCGGCGCCTTTCTGGGGCCGCCACTGTTGGTTCCAGCTTTGAAGAGTTTCAATGGCTGGGAACAGTGTCAAGAAAGTAACAGGACTACATGGTCAATCAAAATAAATTGTCCCAGTTTGATATTTCAGATTAAAAAAAATAGTTCTGGACATCAGTTCAAGAGATCTTTATATACCACCAGAAAACCATATAGCTCCCCACAACTTCCCAATGCCCGTGTGGCGGCATATTTTTTTTGTGGCGGCAATGCCGCTACACCCGCACAAAATGAAGATGCTACTTTCTTCATCTGGCACCACATTGGAAGCTTCTTAGACTGTTTTTCCACTGGAGATATGCGAGGATGCGTAGCGAGAGATGTGTTTGTTGAGAACCAATAAGAAGCTAAGTAAATGAAGCGATTCTATTGGTCTATAACAAACACATCTCTCGCTACGCATCCTCGCACATCTCCGGTGGAAACGAACCCTTATTGTACCAAACAGACCTTTTGTTTCCTTTACGTAGCGCTAGTTGTTCCGTTACAAACGATTAGTTACAATTATCGAGTCTAATTGGCAGCTTGGCGGGAAAAGTGGAGAATAAAACAATGCAAGTTTTTTTTATGGCTTCGAGAATGATAGTCTTGTTACTACCGATTAACTGCCTATTGAGAAGAAAAATAACGCTATTGAGATTTTTATATTATATAAGGTGTTAAAAAATCAACTGCAAGAATTTCGTGTAGGTTCTCGTTATCATCTATACAACGTATCACAAACAAAAAAAAAAATTTTACACACTTAAAAATAATTTTGCAAAATATTTTTATGTGCACTGTACTTCGGGGCTGCGGCAGCGGCGCGCGTCGGCCTACGCGAAGTACAGTGCGCATATTCAATACATTTGTGCGAAGTGAAAGTATTGCATATTTTTGAAACGGATTGTTTTATTAAAAAGTAAAAATTCGTGATTAATTTTTATTTTAAACCACTCCTTATTTTTTAACGCCTTATAAATTGATATATGAAAATATGACCGTCATCATTTCAGCAGAAAGACGTCCATTGCTCGACATACTAGTAGCCCTCTCTCAAGAGTCGCTTATCGACGAGCTTCCGTGCTTCTCGCAATCAGGGGACTCCAGCAATCCTTTTAAGGTCATAAATCCATCTTCCAATGCTGAGTCTTCCGGTACATGGTCGCTATTCCAGAACCTTTTACTCCATTGGCTATTTGTTCTGTGAGCAACGTCACAACTGTAACTTAAGTTTGTCAATTCTTTGGGCTATGTCATTTACATTTCGTTCTGTTGCGGATCTTTTCATTTCATATACAGTAGTTTGCGCTGGGGCTGCTTACTAACTGCTGCAGGTGCAGAAAATCTCAAACGGCACAAATATAACAACCTTATTGGGAGTTACATATATTTGAGCCGTGGGATTGAAACATTGGGCCCATGGGGTTGAGTGCTCACTGAGTCTTTCTGGACATCAGCAAACAACTTGTCGACTGTTCAGACCAGGGGGCCTACCACAACCTCTTAAAACAATATTACTTTAATATTACTTTGCGTTCCGCTCTGTTGGATTTTCAACGCTCGGATCAGCGCCGAGAGTTGAAAATGCAACAACAGAAATTACAAAGTAATATTAAAATAATATTGTTTTAAGAGGTTGTGGTAGGCCTCCAGAGGGCTGGGCTTTTCTTTGGCCAAAGAATCAGCATTGCCATTCAACGCGGCAATGCTGCCAGTGTTCTGGGCACTATTGTTATTGACACCGATGTGGATGAATTTTTGATGCCCAATGATTTATTTTGTTTTTAAACACGTTTGTACATAATGTCGCGATTATAAGTCTAGTTATTATTTAGTAATTACTTCAGGGTAATTTGAATAATATTTATTGTAGTGTTAAAAATAAAAGATTTCTTATGGGTATCCCATGTAGTTTGATCACCAAGCATATTGCTCTCCTGCCACGGTTGAGGAATATGTTCGAAAGAGTTACCGCGGCCCTGGAACGCAAAGGGTATTTGGAGGAACACGGGTGGGTTTTAGTCAGTAAGAGTCTGAAACTTCCTTGTGCTCCGCTAATTGTGTGCTAAAGCCAACGATTTAACGTCTATGGGTAAAGAAAATGCAAACCCGTATGACCACCTACCTAGTACTTAAAAGGGTTTCCATGTCCAAGTTCCATATCTTTCAAAACCATTATTTTAGTAGTCTTAGGGCGAATTTCACCAATAAAACTGAACGCGATCAGCGAATAAACCACGTTTATGAGCTGTCAGTGTCATTATTTTTCTATGGAATATTTACACTGACAGCTCTTGAACGCAGTTTAGATGTACAGATCGCGTTCAGTTTCATTGGTGAAATCCGCTCTTAGAAAATCATAGCTGATTATTTTCCATTAAAAGAACCAGTTACTAAATACAGAAATTTGCAAACTGCGTGATTGGTCTTGAGACTGAGAAAACGAGTCTCACTAAGCCTTTTCGAAATTGCAAGTGGTGGTATGTTATCTACGACCTAATTATTATCTTGGAGGTGAAAATTGCATAGCATACCAAAGCTTCTCAAGAGACACACGAACTACAAATTACTATAGACATTTCGCAGCCAATTAGCTTTGTCAGCTTTTTCATTTAAATGCACCGATTTTACAGCGACCAAAATGACATCTTTTGTTCAATATCGTTTGGCCATGGGGTCCGAGTGCTCATCAAGTTTTTCGTGAAATCAGCAAGCAGTTAGTCGACTCTTCACGTGACCAGAGGGCTAGCCTTTTCTTTGGCCAACGAATCAGAATTGACATTCAACGTGGCAATGCGGCCAGTGTTCTGGGCACTTTTCCTGTTGACAGCGATGTGGACGAATTTTTCGATGCCCTATGAGTTCTTCCCCTCCCCTTTTTGCTCCGCTTTCATATTTTCTACTAGTTTGTATTCAGTATCTATAAGTTTTATACTAGCTATTATAGATATCTGGTAACACTATTGCACTATAGTCAAGCGCATGATGATGTCAGACCGAAGCGAAATTAAAAGACTCAGGATTTCTAATGCAAATAAACTTAGCCTCATAAAAAGAGGCGATCAATGTTTACTTTTAATCTGTTAAAGAACTGATTGTTTGAACAATGCGGAATCGCATGTTTGGAAATCGCTGTCTCTTTTTGACCATTTATAGGAAATCAGATTGGTGTTGGGCCAGTCACTGTAAACAGATTAAGGTGTAAGGTCGCAATGAATTACACTGTCCTGATTTTTTGGGATTTTGTTGGGATAGATGCCAGTACTGTACACCCAATTTTTCAACTTCGAAAGACCTGTGTTAACTTCGTGGTGTGTGGTCATTTTTATTGAGATTTAGGTTTCATTCTCAGCGGTGCATTCCACAGAAGTCAATCAGTACCTTTTAAAGTAGACATCTACAATTTGAGCGCAACCGTAGCTCTTTAGGTTTAATTGGATTGAGGTACAGCACTTCAAACTTCAATAATTTTTCTAAAAATAAATCGAAATTATAGGGATTGACTTTTTACATAGAATTCACCGTTCGGAAGTTATAAGCCAAAATCTGATAAATGACCGAAAATTTTGAAGTTTTCCGAGCACCACGAAGTTAACACAAGTCTTTTGAAGTTAAAAAATTGGGTGTACACAACTAGCATATATTCCAACAACCCAAAAATCAGGTCACTCAGGTCAGAGCAATTTATTGCGATCTAGGATGTTTTATTATGTATAAATTTAATTAAACTTTAAGCACTAGTTATAGAAAATACTATTGACGTGGCCAAATATCCTAAACATGCATTTTGAAAATTCGCAAACCATCAATCTTTTTCCACGATTATTAATAGTAAGTGATTGACTCATATTAGATGATATTGATTAAAATTAGTATGCTTGTTTATCTTAACAAGAACATACCTAATTACGTGTGATATCAATTATATCCTAGTACTAATCAAGAGCGTATATATTACACATTCGGTATATTCCGAGTATACAATATGTGTCATATTCAAAGGTCATACAAGTGATTCCCAATATCCGCATAAAGGACAAAGCAAGTTTGGTAGGGAGGACCAACCCTCCAAAATAGTAACAACTGGATTATATGCTGTTTCGAAGCATACAATTAAAGTGATAGTATCGCTCCTATTACTACCCGTGGGTGTCGTAAGAGGCAACTAAGGGACTCACCAGAGAATGGGCATATAATATTGATATCTACACTAATATTATAAAGAGGAAAGATTTGTTTGTTTGTTTGTTTGTTTGTTTGTTTGTTTGAAATGAATAGGCTCCGAAACTACTGGACCGATTTGAAAAATTCTTTCACCAGTAGAATCCTACATTATCGGTGATGGTCATAGGCTATAGAATATTTTCAAAAAAGTTAGGGATCCGTATGAAAACTTCGATAATGTGACCCAAGGTGTGAGAAAAAATCCTTATATCGCGTACGCTGCGGAATCTATTGACAATAGAGCAAAGTGATGTACTACAGTTTTATAGAAGTCATCAATAGCTACAAAAAAGTCCGCGACACCATATGTCTAACTATTATGGATAAGTCACCATGACCGCTTTTTGTTAATATTAGTCAAGCAAATCCCATGGTGAAATAAAAAATGGTGATTACAGTACCATGATATTAATCCTTATCCATTTAAATGGTTTGATAATTAAGGTTGATTATGTCCGTGTAAATTACACTTTAAATCATTCAAATCGGACCTTTCGTTCAAAAGTTACGACGGTAATAAACATGCTCGGAGTAAGAAAAATGTCGCGGCTTGAGCGAACTGGGGAGAATCGTATCAATGCTTGGTCCGATGAAGTTGAAACACCACGGCATTTAAATGTTTTCGATAAAACAATAAGAATAACAAATATTTGGATTTTTCGAAAATCAACTAGGTACATACATAATAAGGGGTGAAGCAGGGGTGAATAAGTTTTTAGGGGAGGAAATTATAGCTTGCTTCAATTTACGTCGGAATTCTATGAACAAACTAAAAGTGGGATAATTGAAACAGATCATGTACCTAACAATTTTTGCATAATCAACTCCTGACGGGGTGAACGGGGTGAACAGTTGCGCTGAACCTGAGACCATAAAATAAGTAGAAATGGCTAAGTAATAAATGTAATTAATGAAAATCGTTGTGCTTAATTTCCCAAAACTAACGTTTATAAGGGGGTATAGGGGGAGTTGAAGTTTGTGGAGTACCTACTAAATCCACGCGGACGAAGTCGCGGGCGAAGTGCTAGTCAATAATAATAATAAAAAAAAAGCTAAACTGCGATCACCAACCCGCCTTCCAAAAGTGGCGATCATGGCAAACCCATTCGGGGGAGGCCTACGTCCAGCCGTGGACGTCTTTCGTCTCTGATATGATGATGATGATCGCTTCCTACTTATTATTTCTTTTTTATGCATGGGAAATCATCAAATGACTCCTCCCGCTCTGGGCGGAGCGGAAGGGAGTGTCAGACTCTTACTGACTAAAACCCATCCATGCTCCCCCTAGTGCCCTTTGCTTTCCAGGGCCGCGGTAACTCTTTCGAACAAATTCCGCAATCCTGGCAGGCTCTGGCTTAGGATACACACGCACGCACGTGTGTGTTACATTTTCATCGGGTAAATAATGCATTTTGTATGAAACAGCTGATTTATTTTTTGATATTTCAGAGTTGGTCCCATAGTAAAAGTTGTTTATAATCATGAGTACTTTCACCCACTGAAAGGTTGTTGGTGTATTAAAAATAACCCTGTATACACTAAAAATAAAAATCAAAAATCTCAAAAAGCCGAGCTTTTGGAAATAAATACATGTATTTGTTTTTTTTTTTACTTTAAAACGCGTTTGATCACTATCTCACCTGTTTACCTCAGTCAGATTACATGCTGGCACTTTAGTAGGTACCTAACTGTGCTAAGTTTTACCGGATTTACTTTCTTTTTATATCATTACAGTCATGTTTATTGTTATTTCACATTCATTTATATAATATTTATTATTACAACTTAAGAGGTTAAATTGAAAACATTTTCTTTTGCTTTTTATTGTACGAACATTATGTTTTACTCCATCGTAATTGTAAAAGCAATCTCGTATTGATATTGGAATTCCTTCGTATTAACATGGGTTTCGTTATCGGCAATAACAACTGAGGTTTAATAATGAAGTCTTATCTAATAAATTATCTGGACGAAGGTCGGTGAAAACACGGCTTGATTAATGCCAGCCTTTGTACAAGTTAATAATTCGTAGGGCGTGTTCTAATTTGTGGATCACGTGCTGTTGAACTACTGATATACCATTTTATTGTTTTCTGTTGTTATTAAGAGCGCTGTTATAATAAATGGGTAGTCAAATCATTACTTTTTAACACAAAAACATGTTTAATAATAGTAGTTTATGCAACGACCATATAAAAAGGGTTATTAAAACACGAGTGTGGGTTTATCACACGAGGCGTAGCCGAGTGTGATAATAGCATCACACGAGTGTTTTAATACCTAATTATATGCCGTTGCATACACTATTTTATCTTCACTCATACAGTTGAAATAAAATAAGTGGAAAAATAGTTAATTCCAATATGGCGGATATTCTCATTGCGTATTCGAATGACTGCGCAGCGCGCTCAAACATAGACAAAGATAAAAGCTGGCTCATTGACTTAAGTCAATCAGGCCGCGCCAAAAATTAAAAAGAAAAAGTGTGCTTTAAAAATTAAAAAGTTATTTTATGATGCAGTTGTTTAAAAATCGAAGGAAAATGTTGAACTGTAATGGTTTTTTTTTTAAATTTTACCTATCCACGAAAAAAAAGTATGTATTTATGCATTCGTTTTTAAACTCATATTTGGAACATTACGTTGTGAGTGTAGATAAATAAAATTATTTGCATTCTTAAAATGTTTTTTGAGCGTTTTGTTGATGGTACGATTCTGAACTATAAATATAATTCTAGATAGGTCCATTTTATCAATAAAGGTACCGAAGTGAATTTTTTTACTCACAAAACGCTCAAAAAAAAATTCAAGAATGCAAAGCATTTTATTTAATAAACTTACTTTTGTATTAAAAAGTAATGATTTGACTACCCATTTGTAACAGCGCTCTTAAGTAGTTTTAAAGTTTGTCTCGAGGTTGCAAGCGCAACTGGCGAGCGTGGAGTCCTGAGTTTTACTCCCAGGTTGGGCAAAAGTGTAAATGGGTTTTTCCATTAGGAATTTCTCTGTGACAGAGACTCCCGGAGTTTTGAAGTTGGTGGTGCGACACCCCCGTGCCTCGGAAAGTACGTTAAGCCGTTGGTCCAGCGCCAGATCTCTCTCCGGTCGTGTCGGGTTGCCGTCCCATCGGAATATGAGAGTGATGGGAGAGGGAGTGCACCTGTGTTTGCACACACACTTGTGCACTGTAATATGTCCCGCGCTAATGACTAGTCTCCGTTGAGATTGGCCGCCATTGCCGGAATCGGTCAGGAGGACTATACAGGGTCATTTTCAAAACCCCAACAACCTTTCAATGGGTGAAAGTACTCATGATTAGAAACAACTTTTACTATGGGACCAACTCTGAAACATTAAATCAGCTGTTTCATACAAAATGCAATAGAAAAAAATATCTGCTGTTTCATACATTTTCATAGGGTGACGATGAAAATGTATGAAATAGCAGATATTTTATTCGATTTTTCAGGGTTGGTCTCATAGCAAAAGTTGTTTATAATGATGAGTACTTTCACCCCTGAAAGGTTGTTGGTGTTTTACAAATAACCCTGTATATTTCGTTTTAAATATGAAAAAAATAGATTATATACATAAAGTAAAATATAGTAGCCCACAGGTACCAGCAACAGGGTACAGGCGACCGGCTGTTAGGGTCAGGGGGCGGGAGAGAGAAACCTCCTTGCAATACGAGCCGTGTCCAGGAGTACCGCTTTCTGAATCTAGCCTTAGATTCAGCTGCCTAATGAGAGCCTCTTTTGTTTCTGCTGCTGTAATGACTGTAGTTTCTCATCTGTTTCTAGGCTTAGAGTGGATCGCTGACCGCTACGCTGTACCATGCAATGTCTTAAGTTCCTGATCCTTGAATAGGCATCATTGGTCATCATCTGTGCAGGTGAGTTCCTAGTTCACTTAGCCGTTGCGTCCCTCTTCCTTTTGAAATATTTTCTGGCCTCTCTTTCTAGATTTTGCATGATTAAATGACTTAATGATCCACTCATAACTTTCACTTGATTCCTTATCAAATAACGACAAACAGGAAGTAACACTATTATTTTCCTTATTAAATAAATACTTTGATTGAATTTTATGAAAACGTATAATTTCCGGAATTGCATTAAAAATACTATCCACTAGGCTGTAGGTACTATTATATTGACTATGCCTGAGTTATTATGTCAGACCACAGTTGATATTATTTATAAATATTACACCTATAAATAATATAAACTGTGGTCTAACGTGACGAAATTATACGAATAAAACTATTATTAAACTACCCATCACAGTTTTAATAACAGTTAAAAACATTATACAGATAATAAGAAACACTATAAAGACTCACTACCGTTGCACAGGTGGCATTTTTAGCACATCACTAAAGCCGTAACAATTGTCTATATTTATAGCTACAACACTAATTACACACAATACGGCAATAAATGGGCTTCTTTGTTACACTTACGTAATCAGAATCACGTAAACATTGTCAAAATGGGAGCAAACAGTAAAACTATACCGTTTACGCTAAACTTAATTATGCAAGAATGTATTACGGAACATAACAAAAGAAATGTGGGAGCCAGTTACGCAAAAAATCGGAAGTCGCATACTGGAACTGTGTAGACAGACTCGGCTAGTGTTGCTTTCATGAGAATACATTTTCTTTGCTTGTTTACAAGCGTTTATTATGCTCAAACCGAATGGTACTTGCACTTTCGAATCGACGCGAATGACTAAGTAAGTCTGTAAGACTTTCTCTCCAACTTGGACATGTTACCAATAACGCTGTATAGATTCAGTCCACCGGAGCTTCTTCTGACTTTTTTTCTTCCATTTTTAATTTCATTTGAAATGACGTCAGAGCGATTGTACTGCTTCGATGCCGCCAGTCATTTGCGTTCTAACATGAGACCAATGCGGCCGCATTCGCCGTTCACCGCTAAACCATAACATACAAGTGCGCGTTCGCTGCGTTACGTGATAAACTCGAGGGTATTCAGGCGAACGTTGTAACGTTAACGCGCACGTTCGTAGTTTCGTTATCGTTTCGACCGGTGTGGTTGATAAGGGATTTGTTTTACCGTTTTTCTGTTGTGACTGATGGCGGATTGTGAGAGGAATTTGTGGCGTTTGCAGAAAATGGAGTGTCATTAGCGTAAAAGGTAAGTTAACGCCTTTTTTTCTTATTAATTGTTGTTTTTGTTTCGTTGGAAAAAGATCTTTGATCGTCTTCTGCTTTTGTTGAAGTTCTTTCGTTTCAAGTGCGAGCGATGAATTTTCTTTTAAAGTTTTCTTCGTGTGTTGAATAACAATTTGTTGTTAGTTATTGAGCAACATAAACTATAAACAAAACTTTACAGCTCTACCAATTCAACTGCTAACAGTTTCTTTCAAAGAAAAACTTTAAGAAGTATTTCTTTAGTTTAAAAATTATTTCGATCGTAAATATTATCTTTTGTAGGTCTTGTTTATATATCAGTATTTCTGAACGATCTATTAGAAGGCAAATAAAATAGATTTTTATGTTTGATTAAAGTTAGTCTAGCTTTTTTTACTTGTTTTAACACGATTGATTTATTTTTCAATGTATCTGTTTGTTACGAGGAGCTCATGGCTAAATTTTAACAGCCGCACAGGCCGCTTCGAGGTTAAGCAGCGCTTGTCGAGGTTGGTCTGTGGATGGGTGACCATCTTAACATATCGAGACTCCTCCATGCCTCGGAAAGAGCATTAGTCCCGGCTGTCATTTGGCGATCTTTGGCAGTCGTTACGGATTGTTAGAAGCCAGAAAATCTGACACCAGTCATGCCAAGAAGTACCGTGTTACCCATTTAATGGATTGTGAAGGTCTGGTAGGCAGCCGCTCCACGTAAAATACTGGTATTCAGCTGAATCCGGTTTGACTGGGAGCCGACCCCAATAAAGTTGGGAAAAGGTTAGGCAGATGATGATGTAGGTATCTGTTTGTTACCAATTCACAACTTATCGACGGAACGTATTGGGATGAAACTAGGCATACTGGAGACCATGTACTGAAATAGGGCAGAGGATAGGTACCTCTCATTCCAGGGATCATTCTCGACTGTCACCAAATATCAAAGGGTCAATTCTACAAATTTTTAAGCAACATTCGCATTATGCGAATGAGAATGTCGCTTAAAAATTTGTAGAATTGTCAGTCGCAATCTTTTTCTTTTTTTTTTCTTTTTTTTATAAACGTTGCCCCACACTAGGAATTTCTCCTGTATCGTGGGTGCGTTCACAAACATATAAACTCACATACACAAACAGCCAGACCCGGAACAACTATCTGTAGGCCATATAAATATTTGTTCCGTGGGTTTAAATTAAATATCAATGATCCTTATGAGAGTTTACGCCTACGGCATTTCATACAAACTTTCAAGTCCTTATGTTTCGAAATGAATGAACCGATTTTAATTATACTGTCTTGGAATACCTTACAACAGGAGGAGATGTGGAGGGTTTGTTGTTGTGGTTACTTTATTTAAGATGAATATTTTATTTGTATTTATTTTGTTTACCTATGTATATTATGTTGAAGCAAATGAGCCGTCACTCGTCCTATAAAAGGTTCATTAGAAAACCAGCGTCAGACAGCATCAGTCTGTCTGACACAACGCTGAAATGGACCTTTTTAGTGCAGCCGTGAGACACGCCAGGTTTTTGGCATACCTATGTATATATTTTTATTTTTTTATTTCTGTGTACTGTGCGTGTTTCATGTATGTGCTAAATAAATGTTATTCTTTCTTTCTTTCTTTTCTTTGTATACATACGCTAGATATCCGGGTCTAAAGAGTTAGTAAAGAACATTTTCGAAAATGAGTTCAGGGGGAAAGATAGAGTGATTTTTCACTTTCTATAGAAAACTTAAAATCGCTCCCTCTCTTTCTCTAAACTCTTTTTCGAAAATGTTTGTGCTTAAACTCTTAATTCAAATATTTTATTCTAACTAGGTCAACACAACTGAATTGGTCTTAATCTAAAAATAACGTTTTGGGTCCCGTATAAAACCTTTTCAACCGAAGGGTACACCACAACGGTAAGACTTGGGTACCCACAGTAGGTACCCAAGTCTTACCGTTGTACCAACCTACCACATTCCTTCCTACTCAGTAGGTCCGTATCTAAGGAATTTAGCCGACATCATTAGTAGTAAAGGGGTATGGTTAAGTAATTTTTTAAGGAAGTGTATTACACGAAGCACTGGCTTTATCAATATTTTTGTATGGAACAGAAACATGGTGCATCAAAAGTCGCGAAAGCAGAATGATTGACGCTTTCGAGTTGTGGGTTTGGCGAAGACTTCTTCGTATACCATGGACTGACATTGAGAACGAATGAGTCCATAATGTTAGAACTCAACATCACCAAACGGCTTTCTGTAAAATGCCAGAAGCGTGCCCTCAGCCTTTCCGGACATATTATGCGTTCATCCAAGCATAGTCTGAAAAGAAGCAACATTGGAAGGCCACCTACAAGACGGACCGATGACCTGGTAAAGGCCGCAGGAACCGGCTGGCCGTGAACCGTGTTAAGGCGCTGTGATCAGCAAAAATCGCAGCTTATGCTGAGATAGGGACCTTTTTGACCTCGCACAGAATATATGATGCTTTTGCTATTTTTATTTTTAATTTATTTTTATTACCCCATTAATTTTTGAGTCCCAAATAAATATTTTTCTTTCTTTCTTTCAAAAACTGAAAAACTGTTGGTTTTCTAACGTAATTTTAGCCAAATCTGTTTAGTTTCAAGCTACAGAAAAAATATATGTTAATTTTAACTGTATTACAAAGAACTCTGCTGTTTCCGAAACATGTCTAAAAATAAAATCTTCGATAGAAATGATCGTCAAAGTTACTTCTAAATTTGTTTGATTACTAGCCTACTTATTAATATAAAATAAAAATTAAATTAAATCGAATTTCGCAAAACTTTGTTGTTTTAGATTCTTATTAGCTCAAATTAGTTTTGAGTAAATCGATAAAATGCTTCATATTTGGCAATAAATTGCAAGCATTGTGTCCTCGCGCTTCTCTTTCGTTTCTAAACAGCCCGAGAGTGACCGAGTTTTTACTGATCACAGCGCCTTAAACAGTGAACATATTTCGGTTGAAATTAATGATGAACGATGAACGAATTAATGAATGGTTCGATGCAACACTAACTATCCCAAAGGATAACAGACTAATATAACCATTATCTTTTTGTTTGCGAAGCGCAAATACATTTTGTTTAAACATGTTTTAGCAATTTACTTATCAGCGGTAACTCATTGAACCTGTTTGTAAAATCTAAACTGCTTTAATTAAGTGGAAATTTATTCTGCAAGGGCTAGTCCAATGTTCAGGAAGTTATTACTTACTTACTTTCTTTCCTTATTATTCCTGCTTGACGTATGCTGAACAATCTGCCTAGCCTTTTCTCAATAATTTAGCAAAGGAAACCTAACATTAGGTTCGGCTTTTAGTCTGATTGAAGCAGCTCTCTCCATGTCATGTCACACGGTACCACTTGTCAGATGTTCAGGCTTCTGACTACTCATAACTACTGGCAAAGATCTTCAAATGACAGCCGGGACCAACAGCTTAAAGTACTTTCCGAGGCACAGAATGTGTGCTGGCTGTACAAGCACGTCAGTTACTCATCTCTGGCTGTCTATTGGGGCATTGCATCAGGGATTTATTTATCATCAAAGCCTTACATATACAGCCTTATTTATACAAACTCAAGAAGGCAAAATTACAGGGGAAATTCTACCCAGCAGTGGGACAATATTAAATAATTAAAAAAAACAGTTGAAAAGCAGATTCTAAGTCCCCATTGATTTCTGGATGAAGAATGGCCCTTGGCCATACTGTCCATCGCTGTCCTAATGTCCCATTCTAACAAATACGTAGTATGAGCACATTAATGGTAGGTTATAACATAATTTAATTTCACACATACATAGGTGTAGCGCAAAGTGCAATTCAGTGTGTGATATTTTAGCCAAATGTTCGGGAAATATCAAAATAATGTTAGTTTTATTGTTGAAAATGCTCGGTTCGTGTTGCTGGAAAATGCGTTTTGTTATTATTTTCATACAAAATCTCACCCGTGTAACGTGTTACAGCAAAATAAAATAAAATTGCCCGTTTCCAACAATTTTGTTATGTTGAAAATTTTATTTTGAGTTTAAAAGGTTTTGTTTTGGAAACAAAAAGTGTAGGTACGTATATTAGGCAACTCTATGGTTTAATCGGGTAATAGGTGATTGGCACAAACAAAATATACAAGAAATTCAGTCACTCACTCACTCCAGAGGGCCAAGGTCTAGAGATAGCCTATGGTGGACACAGTTCCTATTCTTACTGGTGGTAGTAAATTTGATGCAAGTTGGCAAACTTTGTCATTGCAGCAGAGGCGGAATAAATGCTGTTCTATAGGAATTGGAAATTGACAGAAGCCAGAATATCCGACACCAGTCTTGCCAAGAAGTACCGTGTTATAAATAGTGAAGTAGGTGCTGTGTTATATAGTGTATACCATTAATGGGTTGTGGAGGTCTGGTAGGCAGATGCTCCACGTAAAATACTGGTATTCAGCTGAATCTGGTTTGACTGGGAGCCGACCCCAATATAGTTGGGAAAAGGCTAGGCAGATGATGATATAGGAATTGGAAAAATAAAAGCACTTGGAGAGAAATGGAAAGAAACCACCTGTATAAAATTAACAGGACTCTGTTTCTAACCTCTACTCCAAAACGCTTCTACCAAAATATGTAGTTTTCTCATATCAGCTGAAATAACCTTAAATAATATTTGAAATATCTTATAATAAATGCATTATACAACATTAGATCGTGAACATCGATTAGTATAATCGTGCCACTGTGACATCACAGCGTTAAGTAAATACACATCATTGTACCGCGAGCGAATTACGAACGATCCGCATGGAAAGCAACGTGATCCGATGATTTTCAACAATTCAACTGTTTTATTTTTTTCTTACGGAAACTATGTGCGTGGAGAATGTTATTACCGGATAGTCTGATTATTTTATAGATCGATTGATATGACACATACACATGCAGTCACATATCTACATTTCGTGGTGACCTTTCCATGCTCGGTATGTCTTAGTTGTCCAAGTGGTTATCCATACGTATTAAGTGAGACCTACATACGACCAATATAACGCTCTGATCATAGGTCTACCGCAAGTTGAACCTGTCTTTCTCAGTCACTTCTGTCCATCCTCCTTTTTTTAAAGGCTTACGGTATAAAAAACTGGAAAACAACCGCACATAAACGATTTCCTTCTTGAACAGAAATCTATACTATAATATAATAAAGCTGAAGAGTTTTTTTGTTTGAACGCGCTTATCACTGGAACTACCAGACAGATTTGTAAAACTCTTTTTGTATATGATAGCCACATTCATGGATAGAAAGGCTATCCATGGGCTACATAGATTACATGAAAACGGGAAATTCCTACGGGAACCAGTATAAACGGAATAGCCCGTACGAAGTCGCGGGCAAAAGCTACTCTTTAACATTACGAAAAAATCTTAAATGTTTCTTGATGATATTTCTTCTGAAAAAATTGATCTCACAGAAATTGGTCGCAATGCCACAATGTGGTATGGTATGGTCAACATGGAAAGAAACGTGATCAAACGATATTTAACCATTCAACAAATTTATAATGTTTATGCTGTAACTCCAAGCGTGAAGAATGATAATATAAATGTTTGCAGGCAACAGTAATATCCAGTAATGTTGCCGTGTAATGTGATATAATGGCCTGAAAATAACAGCTTACTACCATCACTGACTAATACAACGTATGGCCAAGCTGTTATGAAAATTGTTGCTGCTGACAATAATGGAAACCCCACGGAGGTTTAATGACTTGGCAAGACATGGGGCTATTTTTGTTTACGTACCTACTTAAAAACTGTTCCTTTACAACACCTCAAAGGAGCAACTCCCGTACTTGTAATGGAACGTTTGCGTTCGATCCTCTGTCGCAAAGTATAAAAAAAAACCCTCTAATTTGTCTACATTTTGACGGATGCGAATGTTAACGTTCTAATACAACATGTACGAGTGTTGCTCCTTTGCGAATTCGAGCGTAATTAAAAAAAATATGAGAGTAGGGTCTCAGAAAACACCTTAAAATATGAAAAGTGTGTTCTTTTGTTACCATCATAGTGGTATTCAAAATCTTTCTACCAAAGCAACGCAATCTACAAACTTTATTGAACAAACATAGTCCACTGACTATGTTTGTTCAATAAAGTTTGTCGGTCGTAAAAAAGTTGGGGTATTGCACTCAATACCCCAACTTTTTTACGACCGTTTAGCTATTCATAGCAAGCAACAACATCATCTCAATTTAGTACCAAACTATCTGTATATTAATTACCTACCTAGTATACATATGCATACATACATTTGTCTATAAAAAACACGAAGGTCTCAAAGTACAACTTCCCGAATCTATTCATACTTCATATTACCATAGTCGCCATCTTGTTTTTAACACATTGCAAATAATGGCTGTCATTACAATAGACTCCATGTCAGGTATAGTCACGATTTTTAAAGTAACACGTTTTTTTTCGCTAGTCGTGGACTATATTTGAGAAACAGGTGTCATTGAACTTACAATGGCGTTGGTAAATATTGATAGAGCTGTATGATTATTTGGGAATTCGTTAGATTACCAAGCAATTATTGTTTCCATGATTTTTTTGAAAATATAGGTTCAGGTTATAGGTTTATCAGCGAGTAAAAAAGTATGTGAAAATTATATAAAGTAACCATGCAGAGAACCTTCAAGGTGCATTATTTACGTGCTCGTAAAATAATGCACTAAATTTCATCATCATTTCAGCCGAAAGACGTTCACTGCTGTACATAGACCTCCCCACACAGCAAATGCATCTCCAATCCAGTGGATTCGGATTGGGAGTCTACCTAACTGGACCGTCTGTTCCGGATAAACATGTAACCGTCAAAAATTTCGAGAGTAGAGTCTCTGTTTTTGAAAGGAGTGGGTGTTACATTGGTAGTAAGTGTAATGCAGTCTACTAAGTAGATAATCCGCTGTTGATTTAATTTATTATGTGACCAAACTGAATCAGATGTTCATCTATCATACAACAATACATGTTTGTTGTTTTTTTATTAATTTATTAATACAATTGCACACAATACACAGACCAAAATGGTCTGTGACCCCTAAACTAGACATTTCATTCTGCCCTGTTCTTATTATGAGGTGTACAATAAATTTATTGATAATTATGATCAATGAAAAGTAATGTAAAATTTCGAAGTGACTTAGTTGCTTAGTCATTCACTCACGCTTTCATTCAATAGTCCGCTCATTCATGCTTTAATTACTTAATCATTCATTAACTCATAGTTTCATTCATCTGATTTTCATTAAGTATTTCTTTACCAAGTCACAACGTCTGGCAGTCATTTTATTTCATCATAGTACCCTATAATTGCCTACCATATCAAACTGTTCATAGTTAATAAGCACGATTTGTCAAGGCCAGTATTTTTTAGAAACGCTATTGCTAAGGTATTATGCGAAATATAGATCGCATACTTTATACCACTAGGCAGTGCTGTACCACCTTGTTGCGTTTTTTAAGAAAAAAAAACTTTAATAGCAGCTCATTTTTTGTGCGTGCCAGTTACAATAGATGACTTGGATTGGTACATTCTTTATCGTACGATATAGTTACTATTTTGATTAATGTTTTTTTCTACGAATTTGACAGCAAACAAAACTGTAGGTTTTAAATTAAGATACCCGAAAATTTTACAGACTTTTGTTAACTAATCATAAATTAGTGGTTTTTGAACCAAGATTTAACATAGCATTGAAACTTCAACTCACGTTATATAACTGAAACTACGCTTAAAATGTTAAAAAATAGAGATTACTAAAGAGGATAAAACTGCATTATTCAGGATATTACATCAAGATCTTATCATTATAACAATTATTTCCAGGTCAGCCTAGATCAATCGGTTAGTGTTACAGTGTCATTCACCTCAGTCGACATTGCCAAAACGTTTTGTAACCGAAACGATAATAATAAATGATAAAATATTTGAATCTGTAAATGTAATCTGTAACGTAACTACTGCAGTTAACCAAGAAATATTTATAATAGATAAGTTTTATTTCCGACTTCATTTAATTTAATAACTGTTACGTGGGTATACAAGTATTAAATGCATCGTAATCTGATTAGAAAGTATTTTGGAAATATAAAAGCTTGATTAATTTCATTTGAAACTAAGTTCCCTAATTAATATTCCATAGAAAAATAATGACACTGACAGCTCATAAACATGGTTTATTCGCTGATCGCGTTCAGTTTCATTGGTGAAATTGACCCTTAGAGTATTAATTCAGTGTTCTTTGATAGGCTCACGTTTGACCACAATCCCACCTGTTGGTAAGCGATGATGTATTCCAGGGGGCATATTTGCCTAGATGTAACCTATTCACTCTTGACTTAAAGATCCTAAACCGAAGCTATCAGGAAACCCAGGCGTCGGCAATATTCTCTAGTTGTTAATTTAAAAACATTTTTTTTTATTTCATTGTAATTTTATTTCCGACTAACTTTTGCCCCCGACGACGAGTAATTACATATTTTTCCGGAAAAAAACTATTTAACAAAAAAATACAATCGACTTTGAAACAAAAAACAGGTTTGCTATCATTTATTGAAGAGATCCGTTAACTATCTGCGAAGTTCTTCGATCTTCACCAAATTAAAATGGGACCTGTCCAGAAAGATACTCTTTCAAACAACAAAAAAGAATCATGCTAATCGGTTGACAATTGGCGAAAATATCGCTGAACAAATATACAAAAAAAAACAGTCGAATTGAAAACCTCCTTTTTTAGAAGTCGGTTAAAAAGAAGCCTATAACCGGCCTGGGGGCCTACCACAACCTCTTAAAACAATATTACTTTAATATTACTTTGCGTTCCGCTCTGTTGGATTTTCAACGCTCGGATCAGCGCCAAGAGTTGAAAATGCAACAACAGAAATTACAAAGTAATATTAAAATAATATTGTTTTAAGAGGTTGTGGTAGGCCTCCTGTAAGGACCATCTATCTCTGTACCAAGATTCATTAAAATCGGTTTAATGACTTTAGGCGTGATAGTGTAACAAAGTATAGAATATTAGTTAGGATTCACGGCTACAGTAACCGTTTCAAAATCTTATCAGTATTTTATACACAAATGTTGTAAAAGTAAAGGTTTTCTAATCTCAAAGTGCTTACCTACTTAGATACATACGTTGAATTATGCATGATAATTAAGTTTTGCTTTCTACCTATGGTGTTAGGTATTATATGGTTTTATTTTTGTTTTACACACAATTAATTTACACATATCTACCTTTTCATCTCGTCAGAATCGCTATTAAGAAAAGAGGTTTTTATCGGTCAAACTAAGTTTCAGTCATAACAAAAGAGACTGGGCAAAAATGTACGGAGAAAATACTGTCAGTAAGTTGCATATAAATGAAAAGAAAATTATCACAATTGCTCGAAAACTGGCACACAATGATGCATATTGCGCACTTTCAATTGAGTATCTTACTACGATTTATTATAAACACGAAAGTTTTGGATCTACGTTTGTTTCTCATCTGGATGAAATTTGGCCCAGGTGTATATATTCCCTTGGCATAATTTCCGAAATAATATGGCTGGCTTTAAACCAAGCCGAAACTAGAAAATGGAAAGACATTTACGAGGCAGAATAAAACCACTATAAGGATAGAAGAGAACTACTCGTAACTTTCGGTTCATAAACCTCCGACTATTGTTGATGAATAAGTCTTGAAATCAGAATCGGTATCAGAAACTGTATGAACTGTCCATATCGTGGCGTCGTAAATCCCAAGACCTTTTTACTTTCGCAGAATCCGTAGAATTCTTTTTTGAGAGCTTGATATAAGTTTAATTTAAAATACCAACAGTTACTGTTGGTGTTGTTTTGATAAATAAGAACTGTGTTAAAAGTGTATAATACATACCTGTTGTGTTTTACTGTAACGTCACTAAAACAATTTAATATTTGCATACCCTCACTAAATGGCGGACTGTGTATTTGCATTAAATATGCAAATAAATGATAATTATTATTAATATTATTAAAAATTTAACAGGTCGTAACACGCACAGCCAATAAAGAAGTATTTGTTGTCACAGAAGTGACATGCTTACCAATTATAAATTTTAACTAAAATTCATTAACGATAGTGTATTAGGTACTTAGTTGGTAAATTTAATTAGGTATGTTAATAAAGTCATGTATTCAAAGATTATCTTTTTTTAACTGGAAAGAAAAACCAATAAAAAAATCACCTAGAATCTGACTTTCATGACAATAACAATAAAAATCCGATACGACACTAAAAATTAGCAAACCAGTAACAGAAATCAATAATAAATATTACCCGTACACATTTGTAATTTCGAAACTCCATAACAATTTACAGTTGGTTGCATTAACATACTTTGTATCGAGTTGAGGTTACTTACCGATGAAGTATTTGTACCGTTCGTTAGTTGCGTTAAGGCAAGTGCATTCGCACCTGTGCTAATGCGGCGAAAGATTTGCAGGATGCATTATGCAAGTATTATTATTTTTATGGCGTTCGAAGTTGATTTAGGAAATGAAAAGGTGTTTGATGGTAGGTAATGTAAATAGTATAATATTACGCATGTACCCTGAATTGTGTGGTCTACATACATCTTCATTTCGCCAAAAATGTTAACGTCCTAAGTAAAAAAACGGACCATCAACTGAGCTCAAGAGCAGGCTCAGACTGCCATTAAAAATGTTTTTTAAAAACCAGGAAAACCACATTAACACTAGGCTCGACTTAAAAGAGCTAACCCAGATCACCATGCATCAACAAAAATCGATCAAAGATGCAAACAATAATATTTAAGTCATTGTTTGTAGTAACTCCAGTATCCTATCAACAGCAACTAAGGACCAAATCATTGTATTTATAAATATAAAAAATTATTGACTTACATGTCATAACTGTAATTTAAAGTAAAATTATGAAAACGATTAACAGGACCCGAATTCTCGATTCAAATAAATCGATATCGGAATCGGAACTGACTTTATGTAACGATAAATATCGTTTATATGCGTTCAACACGCGAATAACGTTAATAACGATTCGATGTGAAATAAACGTTTATTTATTAAAATGTTCGGTGTCCGTGAAAATGTTGTGCGAAAGTGGGTTAAATGTTGAAAACTTGAAACCATAACTAGAGAGAAAAGATATTATGTGGTATAGTAAGTGTAATAATAATAATTTACACTATTATTTACTTGCCTTAAAGCCTACTTTAGTTGTAGTTTCCCATATTTTTTTGCAAATAGATTTTATTGAGAATTAATTAAGTTTGATCTTGTCAAAATCTAATTGACAAAGCGCGTGAGAACTTATCAAAATTATGCATTACAGTAGCAGCATTCTTAACATCAAATTCTCAAAACTCTTCAAATTAGGGGAAAGTGGCATTCTATAGGCAAAAATGATTGTCTGAAAAGTCATTTATGGGACATACGCTACCGAGAGATCACGTGGTCCAACATAAGCATTTTGGACTTTCAACAATCGTTATTGGAGAATGTTACTTTGTCTTAAATCCCTTGAACTACTGGCACGAAAGTTTGCTTTGAAAATTTTAAAACTTTGTTACAACTTTTTCAGCAAATATATTTTTTTGTAAAAGTTATTTTTTATTTTACGCTTTTTAGTACTTACTTTATCATTTTATTAATCCGTACTCACCACTGGAAAGTTACTGGAAAGCAAAATACGCAATATCGTTTATTCGGATAACATATTTTTATCTCAAGTTATCTTGATTTAAAAACCAAACTACCTATTAAACCGATTTTGATAAAATTTATATGGGACGAATCGAAAAGGATATTTTTTATAATTATAAAATAAGAATTTTTCAAATCAATTCATAAATGATGGAGTTATGATTATGACTTATGAAGTAACAAACAAAAAAAACATTACAACCGAATTGAGAACCTCTTCCTTTTTGAAGTCAGTTAAAAGCAAAACTGTTTTCCCACATTGGACACAAATAAAATTGTTGTTATTACAAAAGCTAGATATAAATATTTACTCTCGTACTCGTAAAAGAAAATCACTACTGTTATTTCGTCATATTTTTCCCCATCTTCCTCGATTTCTGTTGGTACGTTCGTCATCGACATTCGACGGGATCCAGTCGATATAATCGTATTATATCGACTGGGAAAATAGGTCCCGTATTTTCGTCGAATCGGAAAACAAGACAACACAACACAAAACATTACAAAAGTAATGTTTACGTCGAAAGAAGAGAATTTTGGGTAAGATCAGAGCTATAAATGATGAATAAAGAAGGAAACATGCCACTTTAATTTTACTTTTCCTACAGAAACAAGTTAAAATCTTGGAAGCGATAGTAATTGAGCGGTAAAGAGGTTAATCAATCTCGCTGTCTATCCAACCTATGTCACACAACCAATTTTTTATTTTTTTTAAACTTCTTTTAATATCTTTATCATTAGCAAACCAAGTAAAACTCGGTTCCTGAAAAATTACGTAAATACCTACACTGCAACCAGCATTAAACTAGTACCTAAACATCCCGTAAAGTAACTCAATACTTACTTAACTTCAAACAATGTACCGTGAGTACACAATTTGCAAATAAAATCATTAATCTATCCATGATTGCTTAGCCATATTACGTAACCCAGAACAGAATTACACAAATATTTTATACAATACACTTTAGAACCATACCGCCATTTATCTAACTCACTGTCACGAATACGTCCGCAATAATTTCAGTCTAGATTTTTTACATTAAATAATTTCACACAGCGCAACACCAATTTTATGGATTTCACAAAATCAATCCGTTCTTACATTCAATGAATAATGACAGCTGTCAGATTGAATGGATTGAATGAAATGAATGAAGGTGCAATTACGATTATTGAGTTGGCGAAATCTTTGAATTATTCGTTTGTTGATTTGTTTGTTACTTCTTACATCTGTGAAATGTAATTGAATAATCTTTTTGAGTGGAAAACAAATTAGTAAAATGATATTCCAATGCGGTAACACTTTTCATTAAAAAACCTATAAGAGTATCATTTTTAGATAAACCAGAATGCTTTTTAACGACTGTACTTACGTAAGAAAACAAAATTGATGTTTAAAAGTTTGCAGGCTTTAGTCATTAAGGTCACTGGCACAGGTTGGCTTAGAGCATTTTCCCACGGTTTTCTTTCTTTTAAAAAGACAAATTAGATTAAGGAAACAGTAAAGTAGTTTAGAACAAGACTTTATTGAGGATAAAGAGAGCAGGGAAGCTTTTATACAGGTTGGTATAATTTTTTTCTACAAATGTGCAATCAACTAGTAGACAGCTGTATCCCGTTTGACTGGTAGTCGATGCCAACGTAACTGTTTGAGGAAATGTAAGGCCGTTTCTTTTGACGTCGGGCAATGGTGAAAATTGCAATCAATGTAGGTAGGTACTACCTATAAGTATTTTTTAACCGACTTCAAAAAGGAGGAGGTTATCAATTCGGATGTGTGTGTGATGTGATTTAAATTTCGTAAAGATCTGTTGAAGAAACCGACTTCCGGCCGAAAGTTATTTTGTACTTTGTAGTGATTTATTAGGAAGTCGATTGTATTTTTTTTTAAGTTTTTTTCTTTCTTTGATAGTTTGCATTTTCTTTGATTGTTCATCTGTCTAAAGTAATAGACATTTTAAAGAGATAAAGTTCTTTGTTCTTTGTTGGAAGCACTGATCCGATTACGAAAATTCATTCCCTAATTAGGTTATGTTTATAGATTGCATTGTTTTATCCCGAAATATGAACGTCTCCCTACAGAAAGATACTTGAGTAGTCACGTTTTCTTGTTTTCTACGTAAAGTTCATTGAAAAGAACTTTTTTCTTTAGAGATTAGTCATTTTAAAACAAACAACTTATAACTGTTCGTTTCGCTTCAGTCGCTTACTCTGATCCGTATCAGGTGACAGCCTTGTTTTAGAATAACAGAAAGGAAAGTAAGAATCTAATTTCAAGTTCCCAGTGACTCTCACTTGTCTTTACGGTAAGAGCTAAGTTTAATGTATCCACACTATCTACAGTATAGGTTCACTGTTGTCACGACTTTATCTTTTTTATTTAGTACCTACCTGAAAGCCAATTCTCGTACTTAAAAATTCAAATCACAATATCATCTCAGCGAGTACAATTCGCGTCAAATAACTGTGCCCCTCTGAAGTTAGCCATTTGCAAAGATCGCGCAGATGCAGTCACGTGGACGGGAGCAAGCGGGACGCAAGCATGCATCGAACGTAAACGAGCGACTGAGACATAAAATCGCGCCGCCATAATTCCCGCCCCGCGCATGCGCAGTTGCAGTTTTTTCGTAATTTTTTTCATTACTACACAGCCACTCGTAGCCAACTTCAGAGGGGCACAGTTTTTTGACGCGACAGATCGCGTCAAATAACTGTGTATAAGTTTTTGATAATGGTACAGTTACCATTATCAAAAACTTGTCAAAATGTAAAGAAAGGGGATAGAACCTTTGTGGTATGGCTACCCAGCCGCCATTTTGTACTTTTTTTCAAACTCCCGGGGCACGGTGAAATGTGTTGGGTATGCCAGCAAAAATGTTCGAACCCCTTAACTTAAAGATGTGTCTACGATGGGAGTAAGAACGTTAAATAAGGGGATAACCTCTCTAATACAAAACATGGTTGAATCAGTCTTCAATTAAGTATTTCTTATGATAAAGTTACCAAAAAACCATCGTTTGACAATGTTTTGTAATTAGAGAGATACAAAAATGTTTGAAATGTGTTACCGCAGATAGTCCAAAACGCAACGGGTAATAATCAAAATCTCGACTTCTCCGTTCCTATTTGAATGAAAGAGAAAAATGTTTATTTGGGACTCGCACACGATAAACAAAAATATAAAAAAATTGTGTCAATAGCAATTAATAGAAGCAAGCAACAACCTATACCACCAACATCTTCTCTTTCTATCTCTGCATAAGCTGCGATATTTCAAAAATTGAATAACGCTGCGCTGTTTCAATAATTAAGCCATTGGCGAATAAATATATCCATATGAATAGTCATAAAGCCTTTACTCTTACTACAGGCATACTCTCTACTTTGAAACTAAATAAGACATTGTTTCTAGGTCAGTAGCTCACTAAATCTTCTAACACAATACTAAGAACACATCACTTTCATCATCGAATTCAATTATTTTGTGAGGCATCAAACGAAATATAAATAATGATCCGCTCATTGAAACCTAAAAGAGAGAACAATTGATTGAAATATTGCAGTAAAAGATGTTCTACTTTTCATTGTTTTAAAACTTTGCTTGACTTACTTTAGCATCTTTGTCATCTAAGAAAAAAATATACTTACCTACCACATTTTTATAAAAAAGCACCATCATGCAAAAAGAGAGGATTTCCAATCAAAGAAAGGAATGCAAAAAAACCGGTTAAGTGCGAGTCGGACTCGCGCACGGAGGGTTCCGTACCATTATCTATAAAAAAAAAAATCACGATTGTTGTATGGGAGCTCCACTTAAATATTTATTTTATTCTGTTTTGTTTTATTTATTGTTATAGCGGCAACAGAAATACTTCATCTGTGAAAATTTCAACTGTCTGGCTATCACGGTTCATAAGATACAGCCTGGTGATAAGGCCTTTACTCTTTGGATACGGAACCCTAAAAACAATCAGCACCAAGATTTTTTTGTGAAATCGTTCATGTATGTTAAGTCTTTCAGAATTTACTCCTACCGTACCGCACCTATTTACTATATAATATTACGATTGACTAAAGAAGACAAACTACTCTTTTGAAGGTACCACACGAATTTTCCCCACCCAGCTTCCATTTCGGATACCTGGTACGATATTTCATACCTTAGCTACTTCCTCTGTGTCAGATCAGGACGCCAATCCTGTACTCCTCCATTTTTTTTTCAAGTCGGGTCAGAATATAGTACCAACCGATTATTTACCGAATTTTCCGCAACCTGTTTCAAGTAGAGCCACATTCCGTAAATCCGTATCCCCTTTGTATCAAAGGTGATAATAGCACTTCACAACACGTATCGGAATCGAAAAGTTTTAGTCCTGTGACGTCAGAGGAGCAGCGGTGTTGCATGATTTAAGGCTGGAACACATCTGACGCAACTGACGTTACAAACGGGTTAGTAACCCATGGTGAACGAACGGGTTGAAAGGTTTACCGGTTCGTATAAGATCTTCGCAGTCGCTTCGCTTTTGCCAGAGCGGTCGTGGTCGTCCAGGCAGTTGTATCTTCACAATATTTTTTTTTGCTGGAAGGTTATGCAGGTTAAACATAACTGTAAAGTGTTTTTTTTATAAAACCGATCGAAAGCTTTTTGAAGGGGCAACCGCAATGGTCACTGCTCTGTATCAGTGACCAAAAATGAAATAGAAACCATTGTATTAAAGAAAAAGTTTTTTCTTAATCAATTTATTATTATCACCATTTCAATCACCATTTCAATTATCGATTTTAATCTAATATTTGCTAATTTCACTTTTAACCACAACATAAAACAACTTTAGTAAAGTTTTTCTGCCAAATAAATACCCACCTTTTTTTGCTGGGAATCAATGGGAATTAAACCTTGTACAGCACTAGTCTCCGTGACTCCTAGTCATAGAGCTAATAAGGTCCTCTCTGTCTGCAAAACTGGAAGTAACGCTTTAGACCTGTTAAGTTTACAGAACCTGCTAGGGTTGCGGAACCTTCTAGGTTACCTATTTTTTCGAAAGAGTCACCGTGGCCCTGGAACGCAAAGGCCATAAGAAGGAACACGGATGGGTTTTAGTCAGTAAGAGTCTGACACTCAGAAGTCATAATATGATGATTTTCCTTCCATAAAGAAAACGCTACAGAAGTGGCTAATGTCTGTTCATTACGTGGCAGACGAGCAACAATATAAACAAAACAACGTCAATGTTCCTACTTCAAAACGATACCAAACTAAAACAACGTAGGAGAACTGACGTTAAGTTTTTACACACACTAGACCAAACGTGTTTTAATTTAAAAAATTATCGACTACTAAAACCAGTCTCAGGCAAAAAAACACAAACAAAATAACCATAGGTACTGTACAGCGGCTCCGTTATCAAAACCAAGTACAGCACTATTCTCCGTGACTCCTAGATATAGAGCCAATACGGTCCGCTCCTGTCTGCAAAATTGTATGTGACGCTACAGAAGTGTCTAATGGCTTGACGCCGCAACGTATTTCTATCTAAGTGATATTGGCAGATCAACTTTGTTTTCTGTGTCTGTTAACTTTGTTTGGCATGCTAATTCAGATGCAGGGAATAAACAATTGATGCTGGTTTAATTAAATGGTGGGCTGCATACGGTAGAAGTCGAGACATGTAAGGTAATTTATCACCTGCCAGGGTTGCGGAATTTGTTCCAAAGAGTCACTGCGGCCCTGGAGCCTACTCTTTGAATGAATGGCCACACGTTTTGACGTTGTTTTTAGTTTGGGTACTAATTTAGTAAAGCTGAAGAGTTTTTTTGTTTGAACGCACTAATCTCTGGAACTACCAGTCAGGGGGTTTACTCTCTAAGCCCGAAGTCCATAGTTTCGGCCTTAGTTATAGATCGGGCTCGAGACTAATCGTAAGTCCGTAGGTGATACGGAGTAGGAAACACCCGTAACAAAGGCCGAAACTACGGACTTTAGGCTTAGAGAGTAGACCCCCTGAACGCAAAGGGCATTAAGAGGAACACGGTTGGGTTTCAGTTAAGAGTCTGACACTCAAGGAGTCATTTGATGATTTTCTATCCGTAAAAAGGGCAATTTGTCAATGACCAAATTTTTTTAGGCAACAGCTATCAATCAACGAACCAGTATAAGAAAAATAGGGCATTAGGAGGAACACGGTTGGGTTTCAGTTAAGAGTCTGACACTCAAGGAGTCATTTGATGATTTTCTATCCGTAAAAAGGGCAATTTGTCAATGACCAAATTTTTTTAGGCAACAGCTATCAATCAACGAACCAGTATAAGAAAAATAGGGCATTAGGAGGAACACGGTTGGGTTTCAGTTAAGAGTCTGACACTCAAGGAGTCATTTGATGATTTTCTATCCGTAAAAAGGGCAATTTGTCAATGACCAAATTTTTTTAGGCATCAGATATCAATCAACGAACCAGTATAAGAAAAATCAGTCGACTTTTCACTATATTTTCTTTAGTTATGCGGACATAAATGTGCGGCACATGGATGTGCCGATCTTTATTCAGTTAAAGTTCTTGCGATAAATTCGCGAATGACGAAAGCTCAATGTAGCCTTTTCTTTTTTTTTATGGATGGGAAATCATCAAATAACTACTCCCACTCTGGGTTGAGCGGAAGGGAGTGCTAGACTCTTACTGACTAAAACCCATCCGTGCTCCTCCTAGTGCCATTTGCTTTCCAGGGCCGCGGTAACTCTTTCGAACAAAATCCGCAACCCTGGCAGGCTCTGGCCCTAACGGGCCCCGTCTTCTTTGCTGACATCTCTTTGAGGCGCGCGTGGAACACAACGGACCGTCGACCCGGGCGTGGCTTTGATCGGATGACGAGCCACCCAATGCCTACTGTCCGTAGACCTACGGTACCTACGGTGGCCGGGAATCGCCCTACGACTCCCGACGCCCGAGGCGTCTCCCTATGTTACGGCGGCTGGGGCGTGAAGCCTGCTTCTCCCTCACGCGGCTTTCACTCCCTTCTAAGTTATTTTAATGTGTTAGGGGTAACCAAAAGACGGCGCTGACTGTACGAATAGTTCCATACTTGACAATGTATCAGTCTATAGACATGGCCGTTCCTAAACCAATTTGTGGTTTTCTTACTTTAGATTCAAGATACATTATTCCCTGAGTAAAAAGTTTTACACGACTTTTTCTGACAGGAAATTGTCGGATGTTCAGTAATCAACACTAGATTTCTTCCAGACCGAACGATCATTAGAAAATCATTCCCACGCAAAGCAAATAGATTTTAAACTGCCTTCACAATGTTCGCGTCAATTGGAACGTCCATATTGTACCGGAGTGCGAATCCTAACGGGATGGCAAAGTGAGTAACCTCTTAACGTATTTAGCAAATCTTATTGAGCGTCCTACCTACTTGAATATTAATTAGTTCAACGTTTTAATTTGATTTTTAATCAGATTACGGATCTGTTTACGGGGAAGCTGTAGTTATTTATCTGGAAGTCAGTATAGGTAAGTAGATTCTTATTATGCTTAGGCTATGTACCTAAGCATAATTCTTTCAAACTGTGCAATTGATGTGATGATGGGTTGATTTATTTATTTATTAAAACTTCATGCGGTGCACAGGTACAAAGACGGACTTAACTTGACTTAGGTACTTTTTTATTAACTTTAATTCAAGATTTTCTGTGATTCACATAAAGCAGAATATTTTATTTTAGATAATGATTTCGCCAGAAATGGAAAGGGGAAGCGCGGGCTCTCGAAATGTGGAAAGAGTGGAGTGCGACAGATTAGGCTTGCAAAACAGGTTGGAACTTATTTTAAAAAAAACTGTATCTTCTCCTTCTCCAAATAAACTTAACTATGCCAAATCTTACACTCCATGTACCTACCTACGCAATTAATAAAACAAAAAAAAATAAAGGTTCAACGTTTAGGATTATTCGCATTTTTAGACAAATATGTCATTTAAATCTAAGAAAAGCAGGATACCACCTTCTTGAATCTAAGAAAAGAAAAATTAAGTGCCTCTAGATTATGTCTATCTAGACGCAGTTGACATAGACAGGTTATTAACCTGTCACCTGACGATTAACTGGTCTATATTTAGCACAACTAGCGTAAAGAAATAAACAGGTCCAGTCTACGTATACTTTCTTTGCGAAAAAAAAGGCACATTTAGCGCAAAAGTCAATTTAGACACGAGTTTACAATCCTAATTTGAACTAGTATCTATCATTGGATTGCTGGGGCCTATTCTCATATAACGAAAAAGACCTTTGTCATTATCTGCCATTTCTTAACCATTCCCTTGCAGTGTGATCGTAGCCGAATGTCAAAATTGTACATGACGTGTAGGCAGACACGTCTCTCCTTAACAACCTTCTTACTAGGGAAAATAAACCCCCTGGCAGGTGGTCAGTCTTTCAGGTTGCTGACCACCTGTCATCATCATCATCACATCTGCCGGAAGACGTCCACTGCTGGATATAGGTCTCTCCCAAGTGCCGCCTCAACAACCGGTCCTGTGCGTCTCGTGTCCATCGGCTACCTACGACCTTCACATGAGGACCTAGACAATGTGCCATTCAATTTGCGACTATCGAAATGCCAAAATGTAGGGATTTGTTCACGAGACATTTCGATAGCATCTGTCAATCCCATACATTTTTGACGTATTGACAATTGCCTTCGCCACGCTACCGTTGACAGAATCTCACTTGTCTCGAGCCCAACACATGGTGCAACAAACTCTACCAACCATTTCGCTGAACACAAACCATTCTTAATTCTCAACAAAAACGATAAATTCAAATTAATTATAATTTTAAAACTCCAATGGTAATGTGAGGTGCCATGCGTGAGATATTACAATGAATAATTCAATTAACTAATTAGTATTGTTAATTAATCCCGTACATTATACGCCAATCTGTATTACAGTGATCGATTGTAACAAAGCGAACCGATGGATTTAAACAGAACATTATAATGGACAGAGGAATAATTATAATTAATTATACTAAATGAGAGAAAATTAAGTAAGATTATCGTTGGTTTACGATGTAGGAAAAACCGTGGTTATTAAGAAAAACCGGACCCAACACGCAATGAGATAAGCGTGTTGGAAAACTTCATTAGAAGGTATGTACTTACTTAGAACAAGATTTTATAAGATCTCTATTAAATCTCTTTACATACAGCAACCTCACAATTGCTTACAACCCAGACGATCTGACCTTCACAATACAGTAACTGGGTAACAAGAGACCCCTTAGCAAGACTGGTGTCAGATTTTCTGACTTCTAGCTATCCGCCACCCTAAAACTTTCCAAATATCGACCCGTGCGGCTTTCTAACACAATTGGTCACTTAAAAATCAATTTTAATTACAGAATGCAATAATTATGTATGGATGTATGGATGTTTGTTACTCTTTCCCGCAAAAACTACTCAATGGATCTTGATGAAATTTGGCACAGAGGTAGATTATAGTCTGGAATAACACGTAGGACTTTTTATACCGGGAGTATGTTCCCTTGGGATAATTTTCGACATGCACGCGGGCGGCAGCTAGTATATTATATATCATTGGTCCTACTAGGACCAAAGACATAAAGCATTATAAAATATCTAAAAACCTCCATTTACATACTTTACTATCAAGAACCAACTAGATGCCAATTCCAATAGAAACATTGATCCTGTAAGACCCCTCTAATCCAATCTTCGTGTTCTCAATCACCTGTCCGTTCTAATAAATGTTTCAGGAAACGTAGAACATCTAATTGAACTGTACTAATTACTTGCTTACACTATACCGCGATATCTTTGTCTAGTGTTAACGCTAATTAAGATGATTATTATTTGTCTTCTTTTTTATGGATGGGAAATCATCAAATGACTTCTTCCGCTCTGGGTGGGATGGAAAGGAGTGTCAGACTCTTACTGACTTAAAACCCATCGGCAAGCCTGGCAGGCTCTGGCCCTAACGGCCCCGTATTCTCCTATCTTTAGCCCGCGGCTTCGCTCTCGTGAAGGTCGGAAGTTTTCCCAAGAGAACATATTCCCGAGATGCCCATTCCAGGGTATGGCGTACCCGCATGCCAAATTTTGTCCAAATCCATTCTTTGACGTAGGTACGGCAGGTATGTTTTCTGATAACTTTTTGGACATAATTATGTATACTGCATAAACGTAGGAAGTTTCATTAAAATCGGTTCATTAATTTCGAAAAATAAGGACTTTAAATTTTGTATGTAATGGCGTACGGCGTAAACGCTCATACTCACAAGACATGAAGTAACAAAATATGAACAAACAACTCTCTTTTGCAGTTATAATATAAGTAGATAAAGATTCTCCGTCGTTGTCTATTTGTATTCCGATACAAAACGTCTTTAAAAACCTTCAAAGTTTTTTTTGTAACATAACACCAACGCCTGTATTTACGAAGAGTTAGACAGAGATGTGCCTGATAATACACCCATATTTAGCCCCGATTCAGACTGCGGGCTGCTACTGAGGAAATCCAGATGGTAAAACACAATAATTACAAGATCCAGGACTCGAACCAAGGACCATGAGATCCTCGAGGTCCGACATCGCTTCGCTTATTTTATCAGTATTTAAGAAAATTATTATTCACGGTTTAAATTAACATTCCAAAAGAATAAGCCTTGAAAACCACTTCAAAACTCAGCCAACAAGGAAAAACCACTCAAAAAATATTTGTCTAAATCGCACTTTTATAGAATACTTAAGCCATTTGACCCATTCGACTGCAAATAACACAAATCACACACTTTCTAACCATATCTTTATTCTAAACTCTTTATTTGCCTCATTCGATGCGCTCTAGTTTTCAATCAAATCGATACCACTCAATGAATCGATTGAAAATAAATCCGAACTTAAATAGAGAACGCAGATTAAAAATATAAATTAGAGGTGAGGTGCCTAACGCAGACGCTAATCGATAATGGAGATTGAGTGGATCTGACTTGATTGCATTGAAAATCGAGTTATGTATAGCTTAGAGAAAACTAGCTATTGCTGGCTACCGGGGCCAATCCCACAGGAACTAGTATTTTTCCAGGTGTATGTAAAAGTGGTCTATGACTGTGATAATTAATGTAGATATGTCGCAGGCAACTAGCTTAATCCGCCGTTTCATTAAAAGTCTAGCCTTTTCATTGAACTGTGCCGTTTAATCAACGACATAAGTGACATGGGCAAGTCATTAAACGATATTGAACAAAATATGTAACTCAGGTCGCTTAAAAATCGGCATATTTAAATGAAAAGGCTAGGCAACCAATTAAACGGCTGATTAAGCTAATTGACTGCCAAAGATATATCATATCAGTGAAATAATTCGGTCGTAATGGTATAACTTTTTACAAAAATATAATACATACAAATCATTTTGGTTATGTTGTCTATTATATATTTATGTAGACTAGCTTATCTCAAGATAGAAAAATTACATAACTACAGAGTACAATGACCCTTTTTAACATTTGCGTTTAATCTGTTACAGCCTGTATAGTAGGAAGTAGCAAAAGATTGTTAGTATCTGTCGATCTGCATATTTACTAGACGGTTTATTTCGCGCCGGCGCGGCGTGGGTCTATCATTGCGATAACTGTTAATTAAAAAAGCAATTTGTTTGGTATGGTTCCGTTCCGCTATTCTATTGATTTCTACCAGCATGTTGATTTAATGGTCAGTGGGAGTTATTTATGGCTCTATCCTAAAATAAAATGGTTTGTTAGTTTTGGTAAATCTCGAAAAATACCTATCAATTTGCGAGATTGTTTTTTTCTCTACCATTTTAGAGTCAATTGAAACCGCGTTTTAGTATGTACATATTTATTGATTGTCCCACATATACACAAAGAAGATGTTTATGTGTGACTCACACAAGTTCGCAAAACAAAACATAATTTAAACAGTAATAAAACTATATTTCACTTAATTTTAGAGTCAGTGTTGAAACCGCGTTTTAGTAAATAATTTTACCAAATCTTTTTCACAAAAAAATCTAAAACGATACCTAATTAAAACAATAATATATCGATACTTCACTTATAAAAGTCGATACGCGCCCACCTCTATAAGAACTTCGTCAGCAAATAATTAATTATGCCAGTGGTTTTTAAGGTCACCGAGTGAAATGAGAATGACAAAAACTTAATAAAAGCCAGATGTAATAGAGCTGACACCTTTTGAGATCCAATCTTTAATGAATGAACTTTTTTACAGAAGGTATTGGATTTTAATGAAATTTTGATACGACTTTTTTAATTAATAAAAAGTAGTTCATTAATCATTATAGTAACGGATACTAGGGGACGTTTCTAGTAGTGGGTGTAATGGTATATATATATGCTATTTAGTGATTTTTGTCCTACTTGGTACTCCTAATTAAGAAATAACAAATAAAGAAGACATTAAATCATCTTCATTTGTGCGGAAACAGTTTAGTAATATCGAAATCCCTAACTTTCCATCTCACTTTAGGCTTTTTTATTCCACGTGCGCAGTAGTAGGTACAATAAAAAAACTTATTTATACCTATATAAGTTTTTTGTTTGTCGTTTGTTTAATGTTTTGGAATTCGGTAAAAAAATAATTAAAATAGAAAACCAATAGATGTAGCGTTGGTGTTTGGCTTAGAAATAGTTATGTACTTAGCTGTCCTGTGCGATAAAACCGCCTACTGTATAAAAATTGTTGAGCCCAGGGTCCCAAGAAATCTCTCTAGCACAGGCTAGAGAGATTTCTTGGGACCCTGGGCTCGAGGACCCCTGGAAGGCGTACGAGGGGCCAAACTCTTTCGCAGAGGCCCGGTGAAGCCGTTTCAATGTTATGCGATACCAACCGATGATTATCCCTGTATGCACATGCACTGAAGTACACCCAAAGACAACCCACGGCTGACGGATAGGACATATTATTAGGTGCACAATAAAGTAAATAATAAATAAATGAAATTACTTGGTTGTTACTTACATTATAACTAAGTACAGTCAGCCCCAAACAACCACAAAACAAAGTAAGCCTTGTATTCTTACTTCATAGAATGAGTGATCGCCACTTACAACACTTTATCGTTACAAATCTTACATTATTGTTTTGTAAGCAACAAGATTATCTCAATTGTTACATATTGCGCAGAACATTGCCGACAAAATAATGACTAAATTCGTCACGCTACGTTATGGACAGTATACGTACGTGTAGGAAGTTTTTAACTGGACAATAATTATGACAGTTAAGATTGTTTGTAATGAATGATTTTAATGCTCTTTGACTGTCAGTGGAGACACTTGTTTTCCATTTCAGAACTGAGTCGATATGTGTATATTTTTGAGTAATGAGCATGAATGTTTATGGTTTTATGAGGAGGGGAAGATCGAAGAACGGATTTGTGTGTATGTTCAATGATTTAGCATAACATGCAGCGGCTGCCTACCAGACCTCCATAACCCATTAATTGGGTAACATGGTACTTCTTGACAAGACTGGTGTCAGATTTTCTGGCTTCTGACAATCCGTAACGACTGCCAAAGATCTGAAAACGGCAGCAGGGACGAACGGCTTAACGTGCTTTCTCACCCATCCACAGACTAACCTCGGCAAGCATTGCTTTACCTTGAAGCGGACTGTGTGACTGTTATGATTTAGTCACGAGATCCTCCTTAGGATGGTGTACTAATGATAAGCATACAATATATTGTCATAAATTACATTGGCATGACGAAATTAATTGTTCTGGATCTGACTGTTGTGTATGTTAGTTTAAATGTTTGTAAACGCACCCACGACACATGAGTAATCTCTAGGGTGCGGAAAATTTAAAAAATCACCGAATTAAACAAACATGTAACACTAACGTTGGTAGTTAGGATACCAATTTCTCGGAAATACCAACACAGATTTTATTCAAAATATAATTTCAATCTAAACGCCATTTGAGTCGCTGAAATGCAAAACAAACATTTGAGGAATTTGTTTACATGAAATTATGTTAAATGTATTACGCATAATAGAGCCGTTTTTCCGGCGTTTTTATCACAGAACGTGAGTGTGGAATTTGTCGGGCATTTATTCTAAGACTGAGACTGAGAGTGAATCGGGAAATTATACTTCCTTTAAATCTGTCTGACTGTGTACAAAATGAGCTATTGCGTAATTTTGGCGACTCATTTTCAGCAACATAATTAAGCAATCGCAGGTGATGACGTTGGTCTCTATTATTTCTTGAGAAAAGAACTTAGACTCCAGTGGATCTGATATTATTTAAAATTGATAAATGATAGTTATTGTGAAACAGGTTAAAAATAAAATTTTTAGGCTGCGTTTCCACCAAAGATGTGCGAGGACCAATACAATCGCTCCATTTACATAGCCTCAGGTAATTGAAGCGAGTCTATTGGTTTTTAACAAACACATTCCTCGCTACGCATCCTCGCACATCTCTGGTGGAAACGCAGCCTTACACGTCAATCTTTTTTGGTCATTTTAAACGAGATGAAGCCGAAATGATTGTAATTATCCGCAAGAGAACCAAGGTCACTGACATAGCCTGAAGGATCGCCAAACTGAAGTGGCAGTGGGCAGGGCACATTGCTCGCAAAACAGATGGTCGATGGGGCCGAAAAATTCTAGAGTGGCGACCGCTTACTGGAAGACGCAGCGTTGGAAGGCCTCCCAATAGGTGGAGCGATGACCTGGTGAGGGTCGCGCTGGTAGCCGGTGAATGTGAGACGCACAGGACCGGTTGTTGTGGCGACACTTGGGGGAGGCCTATGTCCAGCAGTGGACGTCTTTTGGCTGATAAGATGATGATAAGGCCGAAATTAGAATAGTAGACTCTTATCAATTGAATTTAGAGATCAATGTGCCTCTTGTACGGAAATATACTCTTGTCTGTTCCTTCCGGAATTGAAACGTATCTGAAAATATCTTGTTACAAACAGATCAGATATGTTTACACTTTTCGTCTGTTATTCGACTCTGTTGACTGTTGGCACATAAAATAAGCGAAGCGAGGAATATAATTTATCAAGTTATGATATAATACGGTAAATTGGAATGATTTTATTTTAGAAGATTTAGCTGGGAGTGTTTAATTAAACTTTTCACGTTAGCTCCATACGTCATAGGTACCCACTTTTTTTGTACTTTTCTTTATGTTCTAATTTCATTTGTTCATTTGTTCTCATCGTCTTTCAGCCCTTGTGCCCTAAGGCTCTAGACAAGTGACATTCTGTCAGCGGTAGGGTGGCGAAGGCGATTGTCAAAACGTCAAAAATGTATGGGATTGACAAACGCTGTCGAAAAGTCACGTGATCCATCTCTTGTATTTTGGCATTTCGACAGTCGCCATCGCATCCAAAGACTACAATAGTATACCGGCTAATCGCATCGCTCATAGAATTGCACATTGTCTAGAGCCTCTGTTGCGTCGTTCGTGGTCGACGCAACCAGCTTTCTTCTTCCAGCCTCCCTTTTCCTTCATATCATTTCTCTCACAATACATCCTTTGAACTTCTTTTCTCTCTCTTCATACAACAACATTATTTACATCCATCAAGCTTTACACTTCTGCCCGCGAATTCGTCTGCGTCGACTTTTAGATCGGGATAAAAGTACTTATTACCTGTCCATCTTCGTACATACAACAGCAGTGCCAGAAGTTGACGTCAATTGAAAGGACACATAAAACCTATTTAACAATGTAAACTTTCTCCTAAGCTTTGCGTAGGAATGACTTAGGGTTTTACTACACCAATTGATCGATCGTCAATCGATGCCATCAATCGACATCGATCAACGATCGATTGGTATGGTAGCTTTTTTTTTTTTTTTTTTTTTTTTTTATAGGATGGGAAATCATCAAATGACCCCTCCCGCTCTGGGTGGAGCGGCAGGGAGTGTCAGACTTTTACTGACTAAAACCCACCCTTAGTCCTCCTAGTGCCTTTCTTCCCAGGGCCGCGGTAACTCTTTCGAACAATTCCGCAACCCTGGCAGGCTCTGGCCCTGGCGGGCCCCGTCTCCGTTGCTGACTGCTCGTTGCTGACGGCGCGTTTGGAGTGAACGCGCCGTCGACTCTGGCCTGACCTGATCGGACAGCGAGCTACCCATTGCTCGCTGTCCGCAGGCGTCAGTCACTGCACCTTGCCCAGGAGCGTCAGTTCCTGAGAGGCGCAGCGACTGACGTTCGTCTGGAGGAGGCGAAATGGGGCCATTACTGGCACTCCATTTCGGCCCCCTCCCGAGCAGTGGCAGCGGCGGCGACGGTGGCGGCGGCTGCGGCGGAAGCGACGGCGGCGGCGGCGGCGGTGGAGGAGGGTTTTCTCCTCGACCCGGCCCTGGCGGGTGGACCGCAGGCTTTGCCCCCAGCCCAGTGATCGGCCGGCTTGCCAGCTGCCGCACATGCGAAGCAGTGCGGCGCGGCGTCGCACGAGCCGGCCCTGTGACCGGGCTGACCACAGCGGAAGCAGTGGTCACTGCGGTCCACCTCCGAGGTGCAGCGTACTCCCACGTGGTTGCCAACTTGGCAACGGAAGCACCTCAGAGGTCTGGGCTCCAGCAGTTTTACCTGCGCGGAGACCCAGCCCACCAAAAGCCTTCGGCCCTCCGAGACTTTCTTGGCCGCCGACACGGGGCAGCTCACCACTACGGTTCGCATGCCCGTGTTGTCAGGACGGATGGTGCCCGCCTTCACCTCCTCTGCAGAGCACCCCCCCGTCCTGACGACGGCGGCCAACACCTCCTCCTCCGTGACGGAGTCGTCCAGGCCCAAGATGCGCATATCTATGCACTTCGTGGGCCTGGACACTCGGACGTCATCCGCGCCCAAGGACGCCCTAAGCCTTTCGGCTAGAGCGTCCGCGGCCGGACCGCTGCCTGCTCCAGGGATCTCGAGCATCCTGGCCCCGGTCATGGTGACCCTGAGCCGGAGACCCCCGACGATGCCAAGCTCACCGAGGTTGATGGCCTCCTTGGCCTTGGTGAGCGTATTGGCATACGTCACGCCCCTCTTCACCGCGTCCGGCTGCAGCGTTAAGACTACAGCCGCGGTCTTCGGGGCGCGGAACGCAGCCGCGACGCCTCGCGCTCGCTGCCGCCGCCTTCTTTCCCGCCTCTTTGCCGCCCTGGCTGCCTTTCCCGCCTTCTTCTTCTCCCCGGCAACTTGCCATTCGGCTTGAGCCGGGGGAGGAGCTGAAGGCGAGGAAGCCGGGGGGAGCTGCTGCTCAGACGGCGCAGGAGCCTTCGCCGTCCGCGCAGCAACCCCACCCCTCCTCTTCCTTCCCGGGGCCGGGTCCGGTTTTCCCGACACCGGCTTCGCGGGTGCCGGCCCGGACCCTTTGTCCTGGCCGGACGACCCCGGTGTGGCAGCCACGGCGGCCGCGTACGACGCCGCCTTTTTTTGGGCTGGAGCCTTCCCACTCGCCGCTAACGGGGGGCGCAAGACGATGCCCTCCAGGACGGAAAACCGCGCCTGGAAGGCAGCCATCTCCTGCCGCACCAGGTCCAGCACCTGGCCCTCCTGCGGCACGGGGTGGCTGTTCTCCCCGCGCCCCCCTTTAGGCGCCCCCTGTGGGCCGGCTCCCTGTAGCCTGGCCAGGTCTGCTCGGAGCCCCGTATTCTCCCTCTGGAGGCGCTCCGTGGCGGCAGCCAAGCGGGCGACCTCCGCCCGCAGGTTGGACATCTCGTCCACCGGAGGCCCACCTCGATTAGCCTCCGCTGCCGCCAGGATGGAGGTCAGCGCTTCTCTTATGGCCCTGTTTTTAGAGGAGAGTTTCCTCTTCAGGGCCACATCGCGAAGCGCGGCCTCCACCGCCTCCGCAAACCCGGCCCTCCGAAGCTCCTGTCCGGAGTCATCCGGCTCACCGCCGGAGGACTCCGAACCAGGAGCCCTGCTACCGCCCTCTCCGGGGGGTCGTCCAGCATCGGCGAGCTCCCCGGCTCGCCGGCCAGTCTCCTTGGGGGCAGGAGCTCTGCTCTTGCCTCCCTCTCGGCCCTTACCCCGCCTACTGGTGGGGATCTTGCGAGCCGAGGCAACCTCGTCGCTGCAGGACGACCCCTGGTCTTGCTCTGGTCTGGGCCGCTTGCGGAAGGACCTGGAGTCCTCCGAAGCAGCCCCCGCTCCCTCGGGTACAGAGCTCGCCGAGCTAACGGTCGCTAGGTCGTCGGAGTCCAACTCAGACTCCGACTCTACACCCGCGCGACGCTCAAGCGAGCCCTGCTCCCAATACAGCGCACCTTCGCCCGTGCTCCGCCCGACCGACACTCTGTCGGGCGAGTCAAAACTAAAACCGATCAGGTCCTCCTCGGATAGTATAGATCGGGGGCCTCCTCGGCCCTTGTTGCCAACGGCAAACGGTTGGTGGACAGCCCTGTTGCCCCCCCCAGAATACGAGGGGCTTGACGCACGAGGCGTGGCGGATTCTCGGACCGCTGTGCAGTCCGTACCGCCCTGGGGTAGTATCTGTTTAGCAGAACTGTCCATTGTTGTCCTTTTAAAGGGTGCGGTCCCTATCTCCCCTCCTCTCTCCCTCTCTCTCACTGCTTGCTCGCTGCCCTCACAGTCACGTCTGATGATCAGACGCGTACCAGAGAGCAGCGAGCAAGCCAATGAGACGCACACCGTCCGAGGACCCGAACACTGCTCAAGTCTCCGAACGGTGTGCCCCTCTTGTGTCTCTCTTGGTCTGGTCTCTCACTTGGGACCTTCCGGCATGAGTGGCTCTACCGGCAAAGCCCCCAAGATCATTGAGACACGCAAGCCCCACCACGACGACAACGTGGAGACACGGTTGGTGGGGTTGGTATGGTAGCTTTGGCTGATAGAAGAAAGCAGTTAAAATATCGACTTTGACTTATTCAATCTACTATCAATCGACGATCGATCGATTGATGTAGTAGAAACTATCTATCGACGTCGACTAATCCATTCTACCATCGATCGATGGCATCGATCGACGATCGATCAATTGGTGTGAGTGGTACATTCTTAGATATGCCAAAGATGGCCCATGAATATCTTGAATTTGGACCAGAGATCCGAGTTTTTTCGACTATCGATCTGTATTTTCACAAATTGGAATCGGATGCGGTACGAAAAGCAATGTCTGAATTCGGTCCAAGTTTGTTACATCCGTCTTTTCACGAATTCGGATCGGATGCAGTGCGTAACTGCTCTTAATGGTTATAAACTTGTCTTGCCTAACAAAATATGCAGTAACAAACATCCATCTTTCACAAACTTTTATGTCTACAATGCTATAGTAGGATAGGTTCGCATGATTAGTAGGATAGGATGTCTATCTCGTATCTAAATAATATCTCCTACAGAAAACTTTGTCCTCTCTGCGAATACCAACAAACCATGACCACAGGCAGACCAGTACATAAACCCATTGCATAAAACAGTACCTACCTAAGTACCAACTAGGTAATAGCTAGTACTAGATAATCAACACGTAACGCCCGGAACATTGGGCCATATTGGCCGACCAATATGAAGACGCGTTATACAATCACTAACAAACTCCTGCATCTATGTACTTCAAAGCTAAGTGTTTTCCTCGAGTCAAGAGACGATTAGTGTAGTGACCAATACCGTTGTAATACCCGTTCCTTGAAAAATACTGTTGAGAAATATGAACTGTAAAGTTAAAACAGTAGAGTTGAAAATAGGTTTTTATTTGTTAGAACAAAAGCATTGTGGACTGGTCAGATTAATTGGAATTATGAAATTAGGGAACAACAAATCATTTGAAAAGAATAAGTCGAGCGAGAAATGTATTGATGAAAGTGTATTGTTCTAATTATAGAACTATTTTTATGGTGGTCAATAACCTCTAGTCATGAGCATGAAATTATGTTTTGATAGACTGGTAATAAATAGGGTCGCTGGTAGCCGATGGATGCGAGACGCACAGGACCGGTTATTGTGGCGACACTTGGGGGAGGTCTATGTCCAGCAGTGGACGTCTTTCGGCTGATATGACGATGATGATGATGAGGCAATAATTTCCCACGACTAAAAGCATTTGGAAGAGCACTCCGCATTGCTTTGAAACTTCTTGAGATGCCAGCTTAATCAAATTTTGAAAAAAATAGAATTAAGTAGGTACAGCAGTTTGCCCTCGTTTTTCGTGGGGAAAATCCCAACCAATGTTACTCGCGCTACTGTGAATCGGCAGATGTCCAACATTGGAAATGTTCAGCGCTATCTCCTTCGCCTAAGTTCTTAAAACTTGGATATATTTACTCTTTTAAACCATCATCTGTTCAGTCTACTGCTGATCATAAGTAGAGGCCTCCCTCAAAAATTGATCGGTCTTATGCTTCTCACTCCCAGAAGACACAGGTAGGCACATATTCATCATCTACCTAGCCTACCAGACCTCAACAACCCATTAACTGGGTACAGTTCTCGTCAAATAACTTTGCCCCTCTGAAGTTGGCTACGAGTAGCTGCGTATTAGTCAAAATTACGAACAAACTGCATCTGCGCATGAGCAAGAGACATGGGGGCGGGGCGCGATTTTATGTCTCAGTCGCTCGTTTACGTTCGATGCATGCTTGCGTCCCGTTTGCTCCCGTTTACGTGACTGCACCTGCGCAATTTTTGCAAATGGCTAACTTCAGAGGGGCAAAGTTATTTGACGAGAACTGTAACACGGTACTTCTTGGCACGACTGGTGTCAGATTTTCTGGCTTCTGACAATCAACACGTAGGCACATATTCCTCTTTAAATGTTTTGTAAGTAAAAACGTTAGAAAACTATAAAACCATTAGTAATCTTGTCATACACTAGTCATCCGTCGACGTAAATGAGAGAAATTTTCTTCAACTCCTTTACTTCATCAGGTAATGTCGCCGAGTGCAATGACCTCTAGGTACACAGTCAATGGAGCTTGACAATCTATAAATAAACAAGTACTGACGGCTAAATAGAAACAGTTCATGAATTATCGTAATTTGTTCTTTTTTCCGAGTTATCATGACTTTCTTTTGTTGTATTTATGTCGTTGGGGTCAATGCCCAAATGAAAAAATAAAATATTTTCTTCTTTTTCAATAGGTATAATTAGAAACGTTATGAGGGTTAATAACCACATAAATCTATTGACTATCTGTTGTCTGCTCTGGATTTTTCATATGAATTTCAGAGTGCCAATTCTACTCATTTTTAAATATCGTTTGCATACTATTTTATAAATGCTAGTTCTTCTAAATCAAGATGTGTTGCTGGGGAGTTTGTTGCGCCACTTCTTCTTCCCAGCTAAAACACTAGAAAGTGGTGACGGGCTGGCGTTTCTGGGGGACTGTCTTTTTGTAAACGTTGACGTTCAAAAAGTGCTGGTACTCGGCTTAATTTGAATAAATGACTTTTGACTTTGACTTTGCGTAACATATCATCATCTGCCTCATCTTAATCCAACCGTGTTATTGTCGACGCCAGATAATTTTGGAAAAACGGTCATAATTGCCTTTCCTTAATATACCTTCGTAGGTCCCTCGACAATAAATTATTAATTGTTTTTCCTTACCAAAAAATGCAAAGGCTCACGTTAGATGTCGATTCACGACAGCTTTTCCTTTATTTAGGTTTCCGGAATTAAATGTGTCAATAAATGTAGGCGGATCATTGACCGTTATTGAAAATTTATCTGGCTTCGACCATAGGGGTCGACTTCCAGTCTAGTCAACTGCTATTACGTATTCGGGCAACTGTCAAAGATCTACAAATAACAGGCGGGACCTACGGCTTAACGTGCTTTCGGAAGCACTGAGGAATATCGCTATGTAATGGAATAGATGATCACTAAGCTGCAGACCGACCTACAGCCGCTTTTGTCTAGCTACGAGCTCCTCCTCTCGTCACTTCCCGTGGGTGTCGTAAGAGGCGACTAAGGGACTCACCAGAAAATGGGCAGCAGCATTCTCTGTAGGTACATTGCTACAGCTACACTGCGATCGCCAACCCATCTGCCAAGCGTGGCGATTATGGTTTGGGGGAGGCCTATGTCCAGCAGTGGACGTCTTTCGGCTGATATGATGATGATGAGGTCCTCCTTAACTTATCTTCTTATAAAATACCAAAATTGTTTGGTTATTTGTTACAGGTATGAACGAGCTTATAAAGGCAACCATGATACAAAACTGGGACTCCTTCTTTTTATATGGAGGACTATTCAAGTATGTATGACTTTTTTTGGGTCAGCGTGAACTGTCCCACTCCTAGGTAAAGTCCTCCCCTCACTCCTTTCATTATTCTTTGTTGGGCTAAATATAGAAAATAATTATAAAATTGATATACTTGCCATTTTAAGTTTAGATTCCCGACCACCCACAATAAATCATTACTAGTAATTATATTTTTTTTTATGGATGGGAAATCATCAAATTACCCCTTCCGCTCTGGGTGGAGCAGGAGGGAGTGTCAGACTCTTACTGACTAAAACCCATCCGTGCTCCTCCTAGTGCCCTTTGCTTTCTAGGGCCGCGGTAACTCTTTCGAACAAAATCCGCAACCCTAGAATTCTAGACTATAAGCTTACAATACTTAGCCTATTTAGGTACTTATAGAAAAGCAGTTTGCGTGCATAAGACTGGCAACATTGCAACACCCAATGGTAATACACATTCTTTGGCCCACATAAATGCCAGCCTTTCGTTCACGCATAGTTTCGACCATGTAATGACGGTTTTGAAAATGAACTGACTATTTTTATCCACTAGCTTTTGCCCGTGGTTCCGCCCGCGTGTATGTCGGTTATCGCGTAAAAAAGTAGTCTATGTCCTTTTCCATATACCAGGCTATATATCTGCCAAATTTCATGACGATCCGTTCAGCTGTTTTAGCTTGAAAGCGTAACAGACAGACAGAGCTACTTTCGCATTTATAATATAAGTAGGGATAACATAAATTCCAAATTTTTTAACCAATGTTCGCATTAGCATCTCATTCGCAATCTGTCAAAAATGTATGAATTTCGAAAGTGCTTAAAATTATTAGAACTGGGCCTCCGAACTATGCAGATGGTGCTTAAGTATATTTTATTGTCATAAAAATTGTGTTTTTAGGTATTTCCTCCATCTGTACTTTTCCAAATGGCTGGAAACTAAGAAAATTTTAATTTATTTATTTATTTAATAGAAATATTTTATTTTGTTACTTATAGGCAAATTATATATCAACGTCGCCGTGAAAAACAATTACTTTTATTACCTTTAATACTATGGAGCATGATAGTTTAATTATAACAATCTAATTCTAAATCTTAGTGCTGTTTTCTCTACATAACTGACTACCAGCCATATCGCATCGTCATAGAAAATTATAGTTTTAAATCTAATCTCTTTCAAGGAAACAGCTATTTCAGAACAATAAATGTTCATAGCGTGTTACAACAAACAACATTACACACAATTATGTAAACAAAACAACAACAAAAAAACAATTGCAAACAGAGTCAAGTTTTTTACCAACAACTTTGACAGAGCACGCGACGTTCTGAAACCGAAAGTAATTGCTAATGGATTCTCAACTTTACAGACTTGGTAATAAGACTACCAAGAACATGATATAACATTAAGTAATTGTATAGAGAACGGATTAATTGATGATCGCTAATCCCTGATTGGATCTGTAGATTAATATTGTTTTAATTATGTCGTAATTTACTATGGATGCTGTTTTCACTGTATTTAATGCTTTCCTGGAACCTATTGTTAATTTATAAATGGGCATAGCTATGAGACAATTATGTAGTTTGCTGTAATCTCTTACATAATCATTGTTGATTTGTATCGGGGAAGAAACTTCAAAATAAGGCGTGTACATTGTACAGTCATAGTTGAAATAGGTTCGTCGCCATCTGTCTCTGATTTTGACGTCATAGGCCCCTCCAAAACGTAAACTGCAACTCAACTCACAAACTCTCAACTCACAAAGTCACTGGATTAATGTGTTGTAAATATACCTATATACCTATTTATATCCAGGGTGTAACAGTACCATCCATCGAGTAAATCAGTAAGCCAAAATCTGAACGATATAAATAAATGGGTACTCATAGTTTAGTCCTCAATAATGTGCTAGACTACCAGGGTCACATGTTGCGGAATTTGTTTGAAAGAGTCACCGCCGCCCTGGAACACAAGAGGTACACTGAAGGGTTTTAGTAAGTAAGAGTCTGACACTCCCTTTCGCTTCGCCCAGAGCGGATTCATTTGATGATTTCCCAACAAAAAAAACAAAACATCGGTTTGCACTCCGGAAGTGCCGGCAGAAGTGAAAACTTGAACATTAACGTTGTGCATTTTTGAATATTTTGGAATGGTTAGGGAACAATTTCGCACGAATTGCTTTATTTATCAGTATTAAAGTAGGTACTATCATTTATGTGGTTATACAATATTAATTTATTGCGCTGTAGTACACAAACATCACAATTTATATAACATAATTATTACATTATCCGTCTTACGAATTTTCGATCAGGTCACGTGTCCTGACGGTCACGTGTCCTGCCGCGGGTTTAACATTTTTGACCCATCCTAAAAAGTGCACAACGCCTTTAAAGAAGTTTTCACTTCAACGTCTTACGAATTTTCGATCAGGTCACGTGTCCTGACGGTCACGTGTCCTGCCGCGGGTTTAACATTTTTTACCCATCCCAAAAAGTGCACAACGCCGATAAAGTAGTTTTCACTTCAACAAACCAGTCACATTGAAAAGCTTGGCGGGCCGCAGGTTGAGTAGGTACCTATAACTTATTTAAAGCATTTACACATAGGTAATTTACAGTTATTCTGTATTACGAATTGTAACTAAACTCTGCTTCAAATTCCACCAAAGTACCCAATCCAGTCGTACAACAGGTAGCCCTATCCAGTGCAGTTCTAGTACCGCCTAAACACGTTTCACTCGCTTACAAACCGCTCAATGTTTAAACCAGGGCTGTTACAGTGGTGGTTCAGAGAGTTTTTTAAATTTGGTTTCTCGGAGTTGAAAACGGAGTCAGAGGTGGTGGCAAAAGGCACAAGAGAGATGTGTTAAAATAATAAAAATATTATTCAGTCAGCCTTTTTAATTTCAACTTAAAATAATAAACGTACCTTCATAACAAAATGCGTTGGCAACGTAAACTACTGGTATTCAGCTGAATTCCGTTTAACTGGTTGCCGACCCCAATATAGTTGGGAAATCGCTAAGCAGGTTATGATGAACAAAGGAGTTGAAAATAAAAAAAAAACTCATCTTAAAACACGTTTAGCAAATTAAATCAAATGAACTAACCGAACTCCGATTAAAAATCCGGAGCCAGAGGCGTGGTATCAATTAGAAGTTCCGTCTTATGGGAGAGTCGGAGCTCAGTAACAACCCTAGTTAAAATCCTCACGTATTTAGGTTATGAACGTGATGTGGCGGCCAGGGAAAAGTACACAGTTTCGCGTTTTAAGATTATTTCTTTGAGATTGTGAAATTAAGTGTTTTTTTTTTTTTTTTTTTGAGGATGGGAAATCATCAAATGACCCCTCCCGCTCTGGGTGGAGCGGCAGGGAGTGTCAGACTTTTACTGACTAAAACCCACCCTTTAGTCCTCCTAGTGCCTTTCTTCCCAGGGCCGCGGTAACTCTTTCGAACAAATCCGCAACCCTGGTAGAAATTAAGTGTTTTGAGTGGGTTTCTTAGGTTATCATGATGGGAATTTTTTTATAGTCGCGGATGTAGTAGTGTTTCTGCCGCCACAAAAATCAACGTTGCAGAATCTATATCGCAACAATAAGACTCGCAGCGCCATCTATCCCAACAGCTGCGAACTAACAAAATCCTGAATCGCGATATCAGAGTTTACCATGCGATTAGAACAGATACAACAGTCTGAACTACGAACTATCGGGCAGTTGCCCACCGGACAACATCCGTCTGGTCAGGTATGGGCTTGAGGTATGCGGGACTTTACTCTCTGTACCACTTACCCTCTATACGGAACGTAATAAAACTACTCAATAACTTTGTTTCTTAAGATGGTTTAAAATCTTTGTTCCCTGATAACACAACCAGGGTTTCTTTGAGACAAGCGTGCTCCAGCATCGACCATACCAAGAGAGATTTTGGTCAAGAGTGACATCCCCAATGCTCCCAGACGGCATAATTTTTTTGCAACAGCCAATGTACACAAAACCTTCATGAGTTATACACCTGAACCTTGTCATGAATCACTCCATACATTGGTGGAAAACATATGAAAATCTTGAAAAAGTTTTAAGTTTATCGCCTACAGTATGCAGTGACAGAAATACTGTGACATAGTGATAAAGTCACAATAACTATAAAATAATAACATTAATTATGAGTATTGATACACGACATCGACAAACTAGCTAGTATTGAGTGAAAGCAATACAAAATTTTACAAAACTTTAAAAGTAAAATATTATAACGTTTTCAGCAAAACGACTAACCCTATACCACTTCTTCTTCCATCACAAACTAATTGCCCAAAGTGATGCATTCGGTCAATTCATAAGAAGTACCTATACACGTAACAGCTACGTTCACAGACAATAATGTACCCTACCTAAGTACCACCACACCAAAGATCAAGCAACATAATTTCAATCTCATGATCAGTCACACGTGTCCTGTTCACATAACATGACATAAACATATGACGTAGCATAATTAAGTACATCATAGCTGCCGCATCATTGCATGTCATCTTATGTGATTACGATTTATACTTTAAATTTCTCGCGTTTTCTTAGGCTTGAAAAGGTAAGGTATGATGATTTCTCTTACTGACAAAGTTAATTTTATATATCATATAAATGTCTTCATATGAGTGTCAATGGGCTCATTGCATGCTATGTTATATAATTACGATTATGGGCTCATTGCATGCTATGTTATATAATTACGATTATCACTTTGAATTTCTTGCAGGTTTGAAAAGGTTAACTTTATAAGTTTCATAATATGTACATGCCTATTATGATATCTATTACTAAGAAACTTCATATTGGTACAATAAACAAAGAAAAAAAAGATGAAGAATGTGTACGATTGAGAAGAGAAATTAAAGAAAAGATAAGTAGTGGGGGCGTGGTTTACAGGATAGAATAGAGAAAAAAAATTGTGTTGCGCTTACCCCAAGTAAAACGGGAATAAGGCAGGAAGATGATTACATGCCTCTACATCAAGAAGCAGTGCTATACTAGCCTCACACAGTATAGCAAGAAGTACCGTTTATACGCAAAAAAAAAAGAAGTGGCATTGCTTTGTCGAATGGCGAATTTTCAAATATGGAACGTTTTTTCTACGAGTTAAGAGTGTGCGCATTTGGCACTTCTTTTAAATGTTGCGAACTTACAGGTACTATACATAGCTATCTTTCACAGTTCAGCCGTTAGTCTGATTGCCATAAAAAAAGTTGCAAGATAATATTCATGTTGTGCAAATTGTGGTAACACTAACAATAACTTCACGATGTTTTGTAACTTTATTTATTGTTATGTTAGGAAAAAATATGACTATTACACTATTAGCCAAAAAAGACACAGCCAATGCTGAAATTGGCGTGTGATCTTGATAACTTTGTTACACTATTGGCCACGAAAAATGAGGCACTGCTTAAAATTCCTCCGTAGGATTTTCATATATTTCTTACACTTATGGCCACGAAAATTTACCCACCGCTCAAATTGGTCCGTCAGATCAGGGCATTGACATGGATACACAACTTTAGCTTCTAAACAACATCGTGCCTACATCAGGCTAAGTAACTTACATTAGTGTAATGTGCCCAGCATGCATCAGGGAGTACATTAACGATTATCGATTAAGTTAATTAAGTTCGGTTAATTGACTGCGGGTGTATTCATGTTAGAACCATGCATGGTAGGCTTACTTAGTGGATAGCTCGGGTAAGTGGAGTTGCTAATTAATTTAAGGAGGTAATTTGGGTTCAGGCTTTTTTCCTGGTTTATCGATAAGACGACTAAGAAAGCAAAAGAAGAGCTCGTAAATAAATCCAGGCCATCTCTTTCCATACCAGATAAGGCAGTAAATTGTATTTTTTTTAGTTAAAGGTTTTCTTAATATGTGTCTTTATTTTGGTGTACAAAAAAGTATATATAAAAAATAAATAGTAACAGCTGCACGGGACAATCTTCAAGGTTAAGCAACGCATGTCGAAGTCGCTCCGTGGATGGATGATCATCTTAACGTACCAAGACTCCTCCGTGACTCAGAAGCACGTTAAGCTGTTGGTCCCGGATACCATTGGCTCTTTTCGTTAAGGCGCTGTGATCAGTAAAAATTCGGTCACTCTCAGATAAGAAAAGAAAGAGGAGCGCGACAACACAATGCTTGCAATTTATTGCCAAATATGAAGCATTTTATCGATTTACTCAAAACTAAGTTGAGCTATTAAAAATCTTAAACATCAAAGTTTTACATTAAGATTTGATTTATTATTTGGTTTAAATTTTACCGATATTTATAAGTAAGTTGGTAATACGGGATTTTTTTTCTTAGGTCAAAGTTAGAGGTAACTTTGACGATCATTTCTAACTGGGGAGATTAAGTTTTATGAGTCTATCATCATCATTATAAGCTGAAACACGTCCACTGCTGGACATAGGCCTCCCTCAAAATGGCCACGCTTGACAGGTGGGTCGGCGATCGCAGTGTAGCTGTTGCAATGTACAGAGAATGCTGATGCCCATTCTTTTATGAGTCCCCTAGTCGCCTCTTACGACACCCACGGGAAGTGATGGGATGGTGCTATTCTTTTACGTCCGACACCTTATCGAACCATACGGATAAGAGATTAATATAATTAGGCACCTGTAACTTACTAGGAAGTAAACATTAAAAAAATGTACTAATTTAAACGATGTTAGTTTCTACATTTGCCCCAGCAAAAAAAGCACAATACACGGATGACTTTGCCCAATACCAATGCATTGTGGATGCATAAGTAATTCTAATAGTAATGCCAGTTTCCGCGAACGCTAGGAAATACAATACTATTGAACTCTTGTAATTTTAACCTTCGTCGCAGAGCCGAGTGCTATTCAACATTGGTATTTAATTTAGGCATTAATTACGTGTCGCTTGTTTTTAATAAACTGGCGTTAGTTTTACAGAACAGCTGAACCGTTTGTCAGTGTATTTTATTAGGAAGTACATATAAACGTAGATGCTCTCTCCGATGATCTGCGTCTCCATCAACTGGCTAGCCTTTTCCTAACAATATTGGCCTCGGCTTCAGCTCATACTAGTATTAAGCTTTATCCGGTTTGACTGGAATCCGACCCCAATATAGTTGGGAAAAGGCGAGGCAGATAATGATTGGGCTCGGCTTCCAGTCAAACCGGATTCAGCACAATACCAGTATATACTTACATATATCTACTTCTTATAATATAAAATTAACACCTAAATGAAACTACTTTGAACTTCATGTATTGATTATCACCTACAGTTATGTAAACTTCTTAAATTGCCAAGATAAATAAGGTCTTATTAGCATAGGATGTGAAAGATTCAGTAGTGATGTTGAAATTATTCAAATCGTGAAGATGGTATTACAAATCCATGATAGGCATGTATTAGCACATACATATTTATTTCAGGTATTGGTATTAATACTGTTTCAACCACCTAGTATCAGCTCCCTTAAATTTTATTTTATTGTTTTACCTACCGTATTGCTTCCATGGTTTATTTTTCAGGAACAGCTATTTTATATGCAATAAAACGTATCTATATAGCTAGCTTTAAATTAGCATCATCCTAACACATCCACACTTTAGTTATTTATCAATAAAACAATCTTCATAATCGGATCGAAACTTCCAGAGGTGACGTCAGACGTGAAGAAACAAACAAAATTTTCTTCTTTTTAATACAAGCCTTAATCGAGTGATGGTACACCTACGTGCATAATTACCTATACCCGGTTTAATAATATATTGCTTGACATTTTGTCAGTCAGATTAACTCAATCGATCTAAGTAAACAACAAACTGACAATTAATCATGTCTCTTTAAAATTCAGCCGATTTAAAACCGCGTTACTGATTATTACGATTAACTCATTATCCGTAATTTACTCGGCATTGGAACGTTAACAAGCTATCACTGTGTGTATTCGCTGTATCGGAATATGTATGAAGATCGACGCTTAAATTTCTCATACGTGCGTACGAACTTTAACAGAGTTTGTCAATCATAGGTCTACGGTAGGTATAAAGAAAGCTATAGTTAAATGACAAATTATTAAAGATTAAACTCACAGGTAGAATTTTTTTTTTTTTGTTATGAATGGGCTAGCTCTTGACGTCGATCACACCTGATGGAAAGCGATAGATGAAGTCCATGATGAAGCGAGCGTGCCCAGAAGATGTCTTGAGGCACTGGTACTCCTACGTGTCGACGAAACACAGCAGGCTGCTTGACACCGAACTCCGGTGGGAGGGTGGTCGCGAACCAGGCGGGTGTTAGCCCTACCACCGCAAGGGAAGGATTGGCCAGTCTTAGAAGGTCTTAGGTGAGACTGTCCAGGATGCGCCGAGCGCTCGGTTCAGTTGAGTGTCTGATGGAACAAATTGCGTTACACGAGGAGGCTCCTTCATGCATCCCATGTATAATACCGTCTGTTTTTACAGTTATTGAATACATTTTATTCTTATTATCATAAGAGGATTACCTATTTACTTAAAAAAAAACCGTCTTCTTGCGCAGTTTTAAAAAAGACTAACAAAAGACGTCGGTTGCCGGTTACTGGTCAGGTTATAAATAAGCCATAGACTTGAAATTAAGAAAATAGTACATGTTGATTCTCATTTACTATGCCCTATAATTAAGCTTTATTACCAAGTACACCATTTTTTGTTAAAAGAATATCTACAGTAGACTACACATAAAAGAAAACTCGTTACCCGATCCGCAAAAACAGACAACAATTAATTTGTCCCGGTGTGTAACTCGCATATTACTCGTACACTGCCGGCCATTGTAAATGCACACAGTCCACCGTGAACACGATGCATCCAGTGCTCCTGACACATCAATTATCTGCGCACATTTCGGTTGCTTCCATTGTATTTATGTTACCGCAATACCTTTGTAATTTTCACATGATGTGTAATGAAGATGAGACGACATTTTCAGAGTGTTGTTAACAAAACCGATTCAGGTATTGTTTGGTAATTAAATTTCGATAGTTATTAAAGGGACTCGTGGCTAAAGAATGACAACCACACAAGTCGATCTACAAGGTTAAGCATCGCTTGCCGAAGTCAGTCTTTGGATGGGTGACCATCTTAACATACCTAGATTCCTCCGTGCCACGTTAAGCTGTTGGTGCTGACTGTCAATTGTAGATACTTGGCAGTCGTTAGGCGTCAGAAGCCAGAAAAACTGACACCAGTCTTGCCAAGAAGTACCGTGTTACCCAGTTAATGGGTTGTGGAACTTGTGGAAGTCTGGCAGGCAGCCGCTCCACGTAAAATACTGGTATTCAGCTGAATCCGGTTTGACTGGAAGCCACCCCCAATATAGTTGGGAAAAGATTAGGCGATCTGTTTTGATTGTTTCTGTACCTATTCTCTAGCAGATACAGAACAATACTCCTTAAATATGACCACGGACCCCTGGGACACTTTGTATCCCTAGTAATATTTATAAATGCGAAAGTAACTTTGTCTGTCTGTCCGTCTGTCTGGTTAGAGTGAACAGGCTCCTTTTGGGTAAGCTCGCTCTTTCGTACTTAGACTTTGTCTCTGTCATCTCTGACATTGACTAAAGTCAAGAGCAAAACCATCTCTAATAAAAAAAGTAGATTTAGGATTGGCAAATATATAGGCCTGGGATATGGAGAAGAACATAGACTACTTTCTTTTCGCAATAACCGACATGCACGCGGGCGGAGCTGCGGGCAAAAGCTAGTTACAAATAACAGACTACATTTTCTGCCTTATCATTGTATTTTTAGGTCTAGAGTTTTATTTAGAAACGATGAAATAGCAGAACTTAAACGCTAATTGCTTGTTTATTTAAGCACTGTTAACCCCCTGTAATTAAAACGGTGACGTCATATTTTGTAGACGTTCAGTTGTTTTATTTTTGCTTTCAAGGCGGGACATATAGGTATAACAGTCTTTCTACTATTGATAATATATTAACTGATTATGTTTGTAACCCGTTCGCGTCAAAAAGGACACAGGATACATTTCATTCCGGGATTATTTTCCCTTGGGATGATTTTCGACTATCAACCGGTCGAAACCGCTGGCAGAATAGTAACAAAATAACGATAATTTATAAAAACGCGTTGTTGCATTGCCGCTTTGTGCCTAGTCGTCTACAACTTAACGAAGTTAAGTTAAGTCCAAGGAGGTTACATGTTAAATAATTAAGTGTTAAGTAAATAAAATTGTTAGTTTTGTAGTGTTTTTAGGGTTCCGTAAAAAGGGTAAAAACGGGACCCTATCACTAAGACTCCACTGTCAGTCTATCCATCTGTCCGTCCGTCTGTCACCAGGCCAGTCTCATGAACCGTGATAGCTAGACAGTTCAAATTTTCACAGATGATGTATTTCTGTTGCCGCTATAACAACAAATACTAAAACAGAGCAAAATAAATATTTAAGTGGGTCTTCGGCTTTTTTTTATAGGTAATGGTACGGAACCCTTCGTGCGCGAGTCCGATTCGCACTTGGCCGGTTTTTTATTGTTTGGTCGCTCCTTTAGTCAACTACTACCAACAGCAAATGTGTAAATCATTACCCTGCTTGTGGCGCAGTCGGGTAAAAAATAGGCTTGCCTGCTTTGGATTTGTCGAGATAGCGAGCCTTCGAGAAATTAGACACGATTTTACATTTCGATAAGAAAAACCTTTTTTTTTTCAACCAGAGTTTATTTGCACTTTATATTTAGCAATCAACCAGTATTTTTTTAACAAGTATCGCGTTGTAGTTATGCATAACATTTTTATTTCAGAGGAAGTAGGGCAGGTATTTTCGAAAATCAATGAAAACGATAGTGATTCGGCTCGTTCATTTCTTTTATTCGAATTTGACGATTTGTAAATCGATTCAATATTGTTACTTTTATGCTGTGTAGAAGTTGACCGAATGTCTGATGACAAATTGCAACCATTGTCTTAATTCGTCAAAGTATTTAGGAATTAATAGTTGAAATCAATAAACATTTAGTCTCTCTGTGCCAACTTTAGGTCAATGACCACAGTTACTAATTCAATTACTGACTGTTCGTGATAACCAAGCGATTGCCAATTTGTTTCGTCTGCCTAGCTTTTTCTAATATAACGTGCTGACTATTACAACTTCGACTTAATATCTAATCCTAAAAATCCTGATATCACTAACATTACCCAAGAATCACCTAAATTAGGCCTTTAATAAGTTGTCATTGAAATTAAAGGTTAAAAAGACACAGATTAACAAGATTAACTGATTACCCTGAATGTTGATGTGTTTGCTGATGAATGAAAGAAAATAATGCGTGCTTGTCTGGTTTTCTGTGAGAGGCAATATGCGAGCGTGTCCACTGTTACATGCTAGTTTATGTTACTTTGTTATGTATTTAATTTATATAAACATTTACTCAAATAATTATTAATAATTTTGTCCACGAATTGAATATCTTTGAATTTAATTTTGTACTGTATGTTATTGGAATGCTTATTTTAATTTAATTTTATAATTCTATGTTAATTAATGTAATTGGACCTGTGCCGTTTTAATTAACTATAAATAAATTAATAAATAAATGAACAAGAGTCTAAAACTTAAAAACTGTTTTTTATTCTGTTTTAGGAATTGCTAGTAAATAATTCGCTTCATTATTTTAAAGTTTAAAAAAAATACTTTTTCTGAATGGCCATACTTTTGAACGGTAGTGTTCTTGCAACGAAATCACTTGCCTAACCTTATAGTGCGTCCGCTCGATTCAGGCTTGTCTGTAGGTACAGCAGTGCGATTCTATAAACATGCGGAAGTGATAACTTAGGCGAAGTGAATCACAAGTGAGCCGTCAAACCAAACAAACAAGATGGAGCTCACTTGTCGTTTACTCCACCTAAGTGTACACGTTTAGATGTCGACAGAATAGACCGGCTGACTTTCAACTCTGAATAAAAAACTTTTTCACAAAAAAACCGACTTCCAAAAAAACATTACAAAGTACAAAATAACTTTCCAAAGTCGGTGTTTTTCTTCTGCTTCTTCGTTATTTGACACCGACATCTGAAATAAAAGTTGTTTTGTCGTTTCTAGTGTCTTTTTTCGAAGTCGGTTTTTTTTGCGAAAAAGTTTTTTATTTTTCACTTTCAAAGCCACAGGAAAGCAAAAATATGCATTTACGTATACAAGGATGATTTTTCCACATATGTTTCCAGCTATTTGGATTTAAAAATCAAACTGCTGAACCGACTTTGATAAAATTCAATGGGACCAATCGAGAAGTATATCCTTTAACATAAAACAAGAATTTTTCAAATCGGTTCATAAATGACGGAGATATGAGGTAACAAACAAAAAAATACAATCGAATTGAGAACCTCCTCCTTTTTTTGAAGTCGGTTAAAAAAACTATCACACACATTTTTCTGTATTGCTTTGTTGCTCAGACAAAAATCTATAATAGAATCTCTGTATGAAAGTCTGTATTGCATGGACCGTCTATTAGACTGAAAATCTGTACGAGTTATTAGTCCAGTTCCGTAGCCACGTGTGTTCAGGGCTTACTTATATCAGTCAAGATTATGCGCTTATGTTGAAACTGCCGCCATTTGTCACTCAAAACACAGCCGACCCAGTTAATTTGTCCGACAGTTGCTAGATCGGGATTCGGGAAACTAGGCCTGTTTGGGCTAAAGATTTAGTATTGCAAGAGCGATCCCTTTTCTTAAATCTTTCGACATAGGAATGAAATGAACTATGTATTTTTATTTTTAACAAGCTTTGGCCCGCGGCTCTGCCCGCGTGTATGTTGGTTATCACATAAAAAAGTAGCATATGTCCTTCTCCATATTCCAGGCTACATATCTGCCGAGATAATTTCATGACGATCCGTTCAGCTTTATCGTGAAAGCGTACCAGACAGACAGACAGAGTTACTTTCGCATTTATAATATTAAATACTGGCTGCCGCCTGCGTGAAATTCGAAAATTATCCCAAGGGAACATACTCCCGGGATAAAAAGTATCCTGTGTTATTCCAGACTATAATCTACCTCTGTGCCAAATTTCTTCAAGATGCATTCAGTAGTTTTTGGGTTTTTATTAGTAAGAATCAAAAACACGTAGATATAAATGTATTGGAACAGGTATGTACAAAGACGAGCTTTACCAACAATTGGGTTTTCTTACATCAAACCTCAGTGCGATTTGCAAAACAGGACAGTAGTGCACAACAAAACTACATCAAACTTAAACTATATCGTTTTCTATAACCTAGTGAAATGTTGAGGTTAACGAATCATGTCGATTTAGGATGTCTATGAATTATATACGCTGCACTGAGCTCAATTCTTGTCCACTCTCATCCATCAATGTCACAGACTATCTTGAAGAGAAAGAGCCCATGGGCATGACCTTTCATAAAGGTCATAATTGCACACACAAATGTCTACATAATAGTCTACAGAAAATAGGTATGTTAATCACCTACTTCCCGATTACATAACATTGTATGTTACAACTTATTAAACACGCTTACATATTTTCAATTAAATTAAGTAATATTCTTGTAACGTGCAACAACCGTGACGAGTCTTGCAAACCGATTGATCTTTGTCTCATTGCAGTGGCTAAGGCTGTGTTCTCTGTGGCGACATTTAGTCGCACTTTGTCGCCGGGTTTGTGTTATCTTGAATGTGTACTTGACAATATGGTTTGATTATGACAACGGACGCATACTATGTCGTCAAATCCGTCGGTGTTTTTCGTTTTCTTTCTGCTTAATTATGACGCGTTTGAGGTAGATTTTTTATTTAGGACAAAATTAAAGATAGAATTGCAGCTGGAACCACTTTTACAGCTAATTCATGAGCGATGCAGTGGCGGCCCTCCGTCCCAGTACCTACTCAAAAAACATTGAGTGAAAATTTGTTACAGACATGGAAGTAATTACTTTTTTTAATTATCAAAATTAGAAAACAGGATACAAGAGCGACCTAAGCGATCTCAAGACTCAGCACAATAGATTACAGATTAAAGAGGCCTACTGATTCAGTTCGCCAAACCTCTAAAATGATATTTCTCAAAGCTTAACTTAGCTTGTTGCTATTTTGTAATTAAAGTTCAGAAACATGATTGTTGGTTAACAATAAAATAGGTTACATAATAATGTCTCAGATGTTCTCTTCGGGGAACACTTCAAATACTTAGCCTGAATAACCCACGTTTATTCTGTTCAAAATTTCTTGAAAATTTGGAGCAATTTGCTTGAAGACTAATTAACTAGTATTCAGGGAATATTGAATACGCGTCTCTAGATTATTATTTCAGTAAGTCAAAGTATGTGGGTACGTAACTATGTAGACACTGAAGTAAATGAGAATAATTTTAGGATGAATATTAATGGGTGAAGAGAAATATGAATTCACGCCTAGATTCAGATTTAGGGCACGTATTTATTTATATTAATTAGTCTGCATTTTTTATTTATTACATAATTATTTATAATAGTGTAACTTACAAGCTGTGTGCCTGATGGGATTTCCCATTTTAAAAAATCCTGCCTTACTCATAAAACTCTTGGACAAAATTTTGTGCTTTAAGACCTGGTGAAGAACCCTTTGCAGGAAGGCTCATACAAAGTGGCTTGTAAACAGGACATTCAATTCAAAGTCGATTTGCCATAGATTTTTATGAGAATACCGCTCGAGCGCCGGACATGTGAAATTCCAATTTATATAATATATCTTGCGTTATAGTACAAATAGAGTTTTAAAACGCGTAAATCAGGCGACACAACGATGTGTCGCCGGAGCTGGAGCGGTTAAACCTTATGAACACATAAGGGCCAGCAGTGCGATTCTGTATCTGTGTCGAAGTGAACACTTGGGCGGGGTGCACGACGGGTGAGTTGTCAAACCATACAAATAAGATGGAATGACAGCTCAGTTGTCGTTCACTCCGCCTAGGTGTACACCGTGAGATGTCGACCGGCAGGGCAGGGCAGGATGTGCGTTAGAGGCTGTCCGATGTCTCTCAGAGAAGATATTAAAGATTAATTTGCACCATTATGAATAATAACAATACCTTCCTAGTTATTGCATTATTCCCAAATTAAATGTAACAATTTTTTTCAATATTTTTTTATTACTTTATACTCTTTTCTTCTCTCACACAAAAACTTATTACGAATACTTTAATTTATCACACGATCTAACGTTATCACGAAAAATAATCTTGCATTTTGTACAGAAGAAACAAAAAACAAAGCGCTTACTTTTGTAACAATGTGTAACCATCATTTTTAATTATTCAATTCATCTTAATATTTAGTAAGTAGTATATTTTTCCGTGTTTCCAACATGCTTAATGTCTCGAATTTTAACTTCATAATATACTTTTATAACCAACGTTTATTATTTGTTACAAATTAACTGAAACCAAGACTTGGTACCCTTTTTTTAACACAAAATATTTTTAAATATCTGTAGATACTCAGGTTTCTATACTGCGTTAGATATAGATTCTTGACACTTGACTTAAATAATTTTAACTTTTCGAAGGTAAAAATACTACGTATCTTTTAGATTTTCGAAAATACAACTTTATCTGCTTATCAAATTAATTTAGTTGATTGATCTGCAAAACGAATAAAACCGAGAGACTTAGAGACTCTAATGGGCTCTCGAAAAATTTAAGGGTAGATACCCAGATTTTCATTACTTACTACGCGGAAAATTTTGAGAATATAGGATGCATGAGAGAGAATGGCTTCGAGACGGATATAGGGTGGGTGGGAGGCACTGTAGGTACGCCCACGGAGATTCTTTGTAATAATCAAAACCAAGCAACTTCCTAATAGTTTTCTAGTTGATTTCGAAAATATCACAAGTCTAAGAGAACATATTAGTCAGACTGGGTGTGCCAGACATACCTACCTACTTCATTTATCACTCTTGAAGGTTGTTGTTCACATCCCATAACCTTAACTAATAATATAATAGTCTACCAATACTATAAAGATTTAAAACTATTTGTTTGTTTTTAGAAGGAAATCTCTCGAAGTACTGACCCGATAACGATTTTTTTCCTATCAGAAAGCTACAGATTCTTAAGTATCATACACCAAGTCCTCTTATCCCGGACAGATCCTGCCAGGGTTGCGGAATTTGTTCGAAAGAGTCACCGCGACCCTGGAACGCAAAAGGCATTAGGAGGAACACGGATGGGTTTTAGTCAGTAAGAGTCTGACACTCAAAGAGTCATTTGATGATTTCCCATCCTTAAAAAAATCCCGTAGAGGTGTTGGGTTCCTGTGGAATATGTTACCGAAGCAAAGCCGCGGGAAAAGTTAATAGATAGTTGTTGATATCTCTGGGGAAATATTTATTGAAGAGTAAACAAAGTAACGTCGTGTTATCTCAGTGTTCAAGTGTCGCCCCGTCTGTACTCAGCCTACTGATATAAAACAATTGATAGTGATTATTTTAGAATACCTCAGTCAGTGTTCTTTGTACAAGCGTGAAAAGGTGTTCAGTGTAGTTACATTATTTTTTACAAAAAAAAACATAACTCAACAAGTTTTGATACTTTGAACCGTGTGTTGATTTTTGGTCGTATTCTCCGTTATTCTCCATGTGTTTTGCCGAAAAATTATATCTAAGTACTTAATATTTCAGTGAAAGTATTCGCATATTATTATACGTTTAAATAAACAATGTGTGTTACATAAAAATACCGTGAAGTTCACTTTTTTTTTCGTTATTTGTGCATAGTGCCACATAATTATGTAAATTTAATGTTTATGTACCAAAGCGGCTGACTGTGAAACAAATACAATGTGTTTTATGCTCATAGTAAACAATAACATGGGTCATTAATTTTATAAACATTTTCTTTTTCATAGCTGAAGATTTTTTTTAAAATTATTTTGTCCGTAGAACCTATCACTAAAACATTGAAAAAATTCAAATGGGTTATATTATTTACAAACCGGGAAGTAAAAAGAACATGTAAACGACTGCCAGTTAACATACAATCATGTGTAAAAACCGGCCAAGTGCGAGTCGGACTCGCGCACGAAGGGTTCCGTACCATTATCTATAAAAAAATCACGTTTGTTGTATGGAAAATGTTGGTATATCGACAACAGAAATACATAATCTGTGAAAATTTCGACTGTCTAGCTATCACGGTTCATTAGATACGGTTCATGAGACACAGCCTGGTGACAGACAGACAAATAGATGGACAGCGGAGTCTTAGTAATAGGGTACCGTAGGATCCGACTTTAAGGCTGCGTTTCCACCAGAGATGTGCAAGGTTGCGTAGCGTGGGTTGTGTTTGTAAAGAACCAATAGAATCCCTTGCGCTGAGCGAGGTTAGGTTAATGAAGCGATTCTATTGGTTCAAAAGAGAATTTCGAATAAACTGGCAGCGACATCCGAGAGGTTAAATAAACAGAGTATAATAGTAGCTGTACTCATTAATACACAAATATCGGCTGTTCCAAACAAAAGTGCAATACTAGTACTATTCAAATGTATTAGTAGCGATAGACGAACTGATAAATGTGAATAAAGCCAGCTTTTTTCACGTTGTTCGGAAACCCTGATTGAAGATTGTTGAAATTGATGAGTCCAATGCCTTTCAAGTTTTAATTTATTTAAATTTTCAACACTTTGTGTACAGGGTATGACGTTCTTTTCAATTCTTCCAACCAACTCCTTATTTGATTTATCTAACAATTAAAGTATACTTTGTCCACAATAATAATAAATTAATGGAAAGAGGGAATAGAAATAAGTACAAAAATCACACTTATTCATTGTGTGTTGTCACCCCATTATCCCACTTTACTTGGGACTGACGCAAAATAACTGTTTTTTTCATTGGATATGGTTGTTGGGATCCAAGACAGTTGTATCATGTCTCCAGCTTCATTGCCTCGGCGCGTCTCTGGTGATCACCACCATTGCTACTGGCTTTCACTGGTTGGGAATATCGTGGCTTGTCAAAAAATAAATGTATTCTTCTCCAACCAAGTCCGGTCTACTTAAAATCGTCATGCACTCATTAACAGTCTCACGGCTTGTTCCCTCGCCCATAATGGACAATATCTGATTTTACGCAAAGTGATTACAGTAGGCAATTGCAATTAACTACTTATTTTATAATATAAATGGAAAAGTCAGCGCACTTTTTCTTTTATGGCAAGTACCAAGATTTCTATTGGGGAAATTGTAAACTGGACTCTTTTGTATGTTTTTTTTTATTTCTTTAGTATCACCAATAAAGTATTTGTCGTATTCTGGACATGTCAAACAGATTACAATAAACTTAAATTATAATTATTTCATGAGCAATGTTTTTTGAAGATTTATTACCTTCTACAATTGTAACTTTTCACTTGTTGATGAACGAAATTATATATTTTTTACAAGTAAAAAACTAAAATGTTATCAAACAAAAGCTAATGACATACATTTTTCTGCTATCAGTGTTGAAAAAATGCAGCACTTAATTTAATTAGTATCAAGGTTAAAATAACAATAACAATTATTGCTAAATAAATTGATAAGGTGATTTTGATTATGAATATTTTACGTTTATTATATAAATCAATGCTACTTAAATATATACCTAGCTTCTACCGAAAATTTTTATTCATGAATATTAAGTATGTCGCGTCATGGGTGACCGAGACGCGAAGCTCCGGGACTTCTTCACAATCCAATATAGTTTTAGATGTGGACACTGTTGCAGGTACTCGAACGAACGATAATTTAAATTAAAATAACTTTATTCAGACCAACAGTTTAGACAGGAAACAGACAACGTGCGTGGTTGGGCATTCAGCCGAGACTACTTGAGCGCTAGAGCGACCACCTCTAGCCCCACCCGTACTCGCTGTCCCCTCTACCGACGATCGTGTCCAAGCGGTAAGCGCGCTTGCGTTTCCGATCACGTGATTATAAGGTTTCGAAACAATTTGTTAGATGGCGCTGTCCGTAGTCCCACAGTAACGCCATCATTCTACGACACGGCCATCACTGACTGGCACCCGTCCTCGGGTGTAGTACCTGTGGACAAAATATGCTCAGAGAGTAACTCTCTCTCTAGCTCGGCCATATCCTGCCCAAAATAGAAGGGCTGATTCACTAGGTATCACAATCACAATCATTTGTCCTAACTCTCATACTGTGTGAGGGTTTCGTGCACAATGCTCCCCGCACTACTTTACTCAATGGAAAAATGTCCGATCTGACAAATTTAATTTCATAAGAAAATGCAGTCAACTCATGAAACTCCCACTACAATCTGTGCACCAACACAGACCAGAATCACACCAACGATTCCAACTAAGCCGATCGCTTCACAAGAAAGGGCAAATTAACACAGCAAAAATAACTGGTACAGCAATAAAAAAATTGGTTGATTGAAAACCAGACGTTACGATTTGCTTTACTAAGATTCAACAATATTCTAGGTACCAAATTCATTCATTGGAAAAGGTCCGGTCAACTACAACACGGTAATTCTAACAATTCTGTTACTTTACCATAATCGTAAGCAATGTATACTCAACTCATTAAACTTTCTTTTTAGTCTGTGCACCAACACAGACCAGAATCGCACCAACGATTCTTCACATATCTGCCGCCACATATGCTACAACACATGAGGGGCTCTGTGCACCAACACAGACAAGAATCGCACCAACGATTTCTTGTAGACCCATCGCCACATGTTACTCATGAGGTGCGGTCAGCACTAAAAGACCCATCGCCTACAGGTTACTCCACCTGAGGTGCGGTCAGACCCATCGCCTACATGTTACTCTACATGAGGTGCGGTCAACACTTCCAGACCCATCGCCTACAGGTTACTCCACCTGAGGTGCGGTCAGACCCATCGCCAACATGTTACTCTACATGAGGTGCGGTCAACAATTCCAGACCCATCGCCTACAGGTTACTCCACCTGAGGTGCGGTCAGACCCATCGCCTACAGGTTACACTACCTGAGGTGCGGTCAAAAGTTTCGAGTATGAGTATACAAGCCATTCTTAATCAGATTTGGTTTCTCTACCACTGCCATCAACCTATGACATCTAATTCTCAAGGAATCTGGTGATCGGGGGAGAGTCAAGCGCCTTTAGTCGGTATCCATCAACCCTTCGATAGAAAAGGTAACCCTTCGATAATCCTTGAATGGATGGATGGATGGAATGGTTTGAATTTAGCCTTTTACTGGTTTCACTCTTAGTTTGCTAATAACACGAAATCGTTCACGTAAAACTTCGTTGTAGCTTCTGAACAATAAAATTGAGCTTTATCATATTCCGCACATCGTTTAAAACCCTAAATCTTACGGTCTCTCTCTTTAACCGACTTTAGCATCTACGTCACTAAACATCAATAATAACGGTCTCTCAAATCCCCAAATTAAAAGCAAACTGTACTTCACCTCTTGCATCTTGCCACGATTTGCTATCGTTAATCGCTACGGTATATTGTGCCTACAAACTTTTAAACACACAACGCTATTCCATGATTTCACTTTTCCGACTAGTCGGTCATTCAATCAGCCTTTTGACGGTTCAAAAGTAACTGCAAATGGTTTACTTGAAATATGAACTTTGAGTTTAATTTGCAATTCACTAGTATTCGAGATTACCTGGTCTAAGCACCAGTAAAGGTCGTCAAACTCACATCAATTTGGATAGAAAGAAAACTAATGACCAGGTATCTTATTCACAGTCACAGCTTTCTCATAGATCAGCAATAATTACTACACTCGCACTTCCCCACGGGAATGCAGACTCAACTCTCTCGCCTGCACTACCTACTCTACCTAGAGCTACCACAACGATATCCTGATCCAAACTCTCCCGTCTATGCCATCCAGGACTACCACTCGATTCCCAGGTACTTGGCCTTGGGCATCTTCAAACAAGGAGAATGTAAAACATACCGACCGGTAAGCTTTGAACGTCGGTGCTTGCGAAACGAGGAATAAGAGCTTGCGTCCAAAAACACATTTTAATTAACCCCGTTCACGAATTACTGCACGTTAATCTATGAACATCAGGGTCATTGCTGCACTATACGGTGTGACATCAATCTTATTTTAAAATAATCTCATCTCATCATATTAACTCAAATACCCAGTAGGCAAAACAGAAAAATCGATTTAGAAATCGTAACAGCTCAGAATTCTCTGTACTCGTAAAGCTATAAACAATGACATTAAAACCACTAACTGTTGTCGGAACATGACCTTTTCGCACTGAATAAAATGTTGAAACTATTACCGCCAAAGGGAAACTCTTCAAATACTTGCTTTGTACCAAGTATGTAAAAATTACCTAGCACTACCAATCCATCCACTGAACTGATATATGAACCACTTTAAAGTTTTGAAAGTCACAATCAAAATAAAACGGAAGTGACTCACTCGATATTCCAGTCGGCCTCGAACGCTCTTGTCCACACAGATGTTGACAAGATGCTCGGCTATTGCAGCCTGAAAACTGCTTGCCGACCTTCGGCCTGCCACACTTAGAACTACCCAGGAGTTGCAGCTGCTCAGCAGTTGCAGCTGCTCAGCAGTTACAGCAGCATGCGAACCGCTAGCCTCCAGCTGGCTTCATCCACCGATATACGATATCTGAAACTGAGAAACACTGCGAGAGTACAAGTCCAATCAAAGCTGTGGTGGAAATAATGGTTACAGGTTAGCGTAGTAACCACATTATCAAAGTCAATCAAAATCTAAAACTAATCAGAACATTGACACAAGAAAGAGGACTATGCCCACCAGTGGGCAAAGTCACGCACTATGGTTGGTGATGATAAATCAAAATATTGCTTTTGCAATTATCTTAATTTTTACTGTCCAAACAGCAACAGCTCTGAACTGGCACTGCACTTCATTACTCAACCTGCGATAGCAGAATATTACCGCTTAGTTAGCATGATTTTAAAACGCCAATGCTTAACCAGCAACACCAAAGCTATAGCGCCTAAACTACTACTATACTGTTTACAGTAAAGCGATGGTCAACATGAAAATTACAACCTCACTTTAGCATAGAGCAATAAAGCGAAAAATAATTATCCAACATAGGTAATCCATGAGAGCGTAGCTCTTAAATTTTCACTCAAAAACAAAGTAGAAAATCGATAACTAACGAGCACCCCTGCTCCACAGTAAATACAAAGTGAAAATGACTCACCAGGCTGACCTAAAGAACCTTACACACATTCACGCACTTCTCCTTGACCTGGCCAGCTGTTATGAAGCTGCTCGCCTCCGTTCTGGACTCATTTTTCATTGTTCAGGTAAATGAGGGTAGTCGCATAAAACTTGACAAATAGGAGTTTGACCATGGAATATTCCTTTATTTGGTCCCGCGTTAAACCCAGATACGTGATCTACGACAGGCATGTTGGCACGAAGCTTTTCAGCACCTTAAGGTCGAAAATAAGCTGCACTGAACAACACTTATCCTCGAGAAAACATACCACCGCGGTGACGCACTATCATTGCGCGTCGAACTTAGGTTTATCGGATCGAATTACACAAAACTTCACAACACACATCGAGTTTTTAGCGTCTGGGGGAAAGCGCACCAGATTGTTGCATTTTAAAAATAAAGTGCAAACGGTTTTCACTATCACTTCACTGTCACGAATTTCCAAGTGAGCCATTTGAGGTATATCCCAACTTCTGATGTCGCGTCATGGGTGACCGAGACGCGAAGCTCCGGGACTTCTTCACAATCCAATATAGTTTTAGATGTGGACACTGTTGCAGGTACTCGAACGAACGATAATTTAAATTAAAATAACTTTATTCAGACCAACAGTTTAGACAGGAAACAGACAACGTGCGTGGTTGGGCATTCAGCCGAGACTACTTGAGCGCTAGAGCGACCACCTCTAGCCCCACCCGTACTCGCTGTCCCCTCTACCGACGATCGTGTCCAAGCGGTAAGCGCGCTTGCGTTTCCGATCACGTGATTATAAGGTTTCGAAACAATTTGTTAGATGGCGCTGTCCGTAGTCCCACAGTAACGCCATCATTCTACGACAAGTATAATGATTGATATGAAAATGTCGTGTCTGAATAATAGAACACTTCTGTGTTTTAAATATTCTGATGATGATTAACAGCTAAGATTATAAATATTTCAAATACTTAATTACATAGCTTTATTCATATTTTTTTTTAAATGTAGTCGTTTTCAAGGACCTTTCAAACACGCGATCTTCAAGACTAGTTGTTTAAAGGACGACATTTTCGAAAAATAGTATTACAGCTAAATTCGATCGATTTTAAATTTTCCATAGAAATTGAGATTTCCAATTTCCTTTTTTTAAATAAGACATTTCGAAAATGTTGTCTGAAAAATTTTTACACCCATGTATACTGGTTATGCGTTAAAAAATAATTAAAATCGGTTCATTCATTTCGAAAAACAAGGACTTGAAAGTTTGTATAAAATAAACGTATGTAGTAATCGCTATTTTTTTATTATTATTGATAGGTACACGCTTGACCACTATCTCTCCTGATGGTAAGCGATGATGTGGTCGAAGATGGAGCACGTTTGCCTGGAAGTAACCTATTCACTCTTGACTTACAAACTCCTGGGTTGTAGTATCAGGAAACACAGACTCCTACCACTGTAACACTATGCCAAAATCAGTCAGGTTTGCAGGCTACTGGGAGAGTTGAGTTTGTCAAACTCAACTAATTCCATACAGATATCGGGAGTGATCCATCATTTAGTCTTTTGATATTATTTATTTATGCAAATAAATACCAACGTTACCTTTTCGATTATTATAGAAAATGATGATATTAGTGAATCTATTACTTACCACATATTACTACTATAGTACTAGGTTCAGGTACTAATCTATGTAGCTACTATTGAGTTAAAACTAGTCTATGATTTAGTTGTCATGTGAATTCGAACCCTGAAACAGAAAAGCATGTGATTTCCAATACTTATTACATAAAATGCAATCATTCATCTTTCGACACTATCTCTTAATATTATCATATCTGCATCATAAAACACCATGGCCCTTACACCATTAACAATAAGGTTCAAAATAACTCCTAATATATTTATCTCATATTTGTTTGCCATACGGCCTTCTCGTTGTTGTACAAGGTAACAGATGCTGGAATATTTGGTTAGTTCTCTTAGATTGAGACAACCTTATCTTTAGAAATGTGTAATCCATACAAATACCAAAACTCGATCCTCAAGGTTAAGTAACGCTTGGCGAGGTTGGTCTGTGGATGGGTGACCATCATGACATACCTAGACTCCTCCGTGCTTCGGTCTGGGCTGTCATTTGGAGATCTTTGGCAGTCGTTACGGATTGTTAGAAGCCGAAAATCTGACAACAGTCTTGCCAAGAAGTACCGTGTTACCCAGTTAACACGGTACTTCTTGGCACGGTACTCCCCAATATAGTTGGGAAAAGGCTAGGCAGATGATTATGGTACTGCCGGTCGATTCTGTCGACATCTCACGGTGTTCACCTAGGCGGAGTGAACGACAACTGAGCTGTCATTCCATCTTATTTGTATGGTTTGACAACTCACCCGTCGTGCGCCCCGCCGAAGTGTTCACTTCGACATGTTTACAGAATCGCACTGCTGTTTATCCCGGGGTATGCTTCCTTGAATGGATCTGTTTTGACCATCCCACTTCTAAAGCCGGTGGCAGAAACTACACAGTATTCAATAAACAAAACGAAAGGTATACATTTTATAATTATTTCACCGTTACAATCTGTCGAAACAATGGATATTCAGATAAGAGAAGGCAGATAATATTACACCCACAATCCACAACGTTTGGGAAGTTCTCAGTATTCTATCTATACAATATAATACGGTGGGAAGTAGAATTCTGGATCAAGGGCGGTGTCATATTCCCCACCAACCGTGTCTCCACGTTGCCGTCGTGGTGGGGCTTGCGTGTCTCAATGATCTTGGGGGCTTTGCCGGTAGAGCCACTCATGCCGGAAGGTCCCAAGTGAGAGACCAGACCAAGAGAGACACAAGAGGGGCACACCGTTCGGAGACTTGAGCAGTGTTCGGGTCCTCGGACGGTGTGCGTCTCATTGGCTTGCTCGCTGCTCTCTGGTACGCGTCTGATCATCAGACGTGACTGTGAGAGCAGCGAGCAAGCACCGAGAGAGAGGGGGAGAGGAAGGGAGATAGGGACCGCACCCTCAAAAGGAAAATATGGACAGGCCTGCCAAAGAATTATTACCCCAGGGCGGTTCGGACTGCACAGCAGTCCGGGAATCCGCCACGCCTAGTGCGTCAAGCCCCTCGTATTCTGGGGGGGGCAACAGGGCTGTCCGCACTCCGCTTGCCAAGGGCAACAGTGGCCGAGGAGGCCCCCGATTCAACTTCAAAGAAATAATCGGGTTAGATTTTAGCTCGCCTGACGAAGAGTCGGCCGGGCAGGGCGCGGGCGAAGGCGCGCTGCGCTGGGAGGAGGGCTCGCTTGAGCGTCGCGCGGGTGTAGAGTCGGAGTCCGAGTTGGACTCCGACGACCTGGCGACCATTAGCTCGGCGAGCCCTGTACCCGAGGGGGCGAGGGCTGCTGCGGAGGACTACAGGTCCTTCCGCAAGCGGCCCAGATCAGAGGAGGACCGGGGGTCGTCCGGCAGCGAGGAGGTAGCCTCGGCTCGCAAGATCCCCACCAGCAGGCGGGGCAAGGGCCGAGAGGGAGGCAAGGGGAGATTGCCCGCCTCCAAGGTGGCTGGTCAGCGAGCCGGGGAGCTCGTCGCTGACGGACGACCCCCCGCAGAGGGCGGTCGCAGGGCTCCTGGTTCGGAGTCCTCCGGCGGTGAGCCGGATGACCGGAGGGCCGGGTTTGCGGAAGTGGTGGAGGCCGCGCTTCGCGATGTGGCCTTGAAGAGGAAGCTTTCCTCAAAGAACAAGGCCATAAGCGAGGCGATGGCCTCCATTCTGGCGGCAGCGGAGACTAACCCAGGGGGGCCTCCGCGGGACGAGATGTCCAAGCTGCGGGCGGAGGTCGCCCGCTTGGCTGCCGCCACGGAGCGTCTCCAGAAGGAGAACGAGGGGCTCCGCGCAGACCTGGCCAGGCTCCGGGGAGCCGGCCCAGCTGGTGCGGCAAGAGATGGCTGCCTTCCAGACGAGGTTCTCCGTCCTGGAGGGCATCGTCCTGCGCCCCCCGTTAGCGGCGAGTGGAAAGGCTCCAGGCCGGAAGGCGGCGTCGTACGCGGCCGCCGCGGCTGCCACACCGGGGTCGTCTGGCCAGGACAAAGGGTCCGGGCCCGCACCCGCGAAGCCGGTGCCGGGAAAACCGGACCCGGCCCCGGGAAGGAAGAGGAAGGGTGGGGTTGCTGCGCGGACGGCGAAGGCTCCTACGCCGTCTGAGCAGCAGCTCCCCCCGGCTTCCTCGCCTTCAGCTCCTCCCCCGGCTCAAGCCGAATGGCAAGTGGCCGGGGAGAAGAAGAAGGCGGGCAAGGCAGCCAGGGCGGCCAAGAGGCGAGAGAGGAAGCGGCGGCAGAAGGCGCGAAGCGTCGCGGCTGCGCTCCGCCCCCCGAAAACCGCGGCTGTAGTACTCACACTGCAGCCGGACGCGGCGAAGAGGGGCGTGACGTACGCGGACGTGCTCACCAAGGCGAAGGAGGCGATAAACCTTGGTGAGCTAGGCATCGTGGGGGGCCTTCGGCTCCGGGTCACCATGACTGGGGCCCGGATGCTGGAGATCCCCGGGGCAGCCAGCGGCCCAACCGCGGACGCTCTAGCCGAAAGGCTTAGGGCGTCCCTAAGCGCGGACGATGCCCGAGTGTCCAGGCCCACCAAGCGCATCGACATGCGCATCTTGGGCCTGGACGACTCCGTCACGGAGACGGAGGTGGTGGCCGCCGTCGTTAGGTCGGGGGGGTGCTCAGCAGAGGAGGTGAAGGCGGGCACCCTACGTCCTGACAACACGGGCACGCGCACCATTGTGGTGAGCTGCCCCGTGTCGGCGGCCAAAACCATCACGGAGGGCCGAAGGTTTTTGGTGGGTTGGGTTTCCGCGCAGGTCAAACTGCTGGAACCCCGACCTCTGAGGTGCTTCCGGTGCCAAGTGGGCCACCATGTGGGAGCACAATGCACCTCGGAGGTGGACCGCAGCGGTCTATGTTTCCGCTGCGGTCAGCCCGGTCACAGGGCCGGCTCCTGCGACGCCGCGCCGCACTGCGCAGTCTGTGCGGCAGCTGGCAAGCCGGCCGACCACTGGGCTGGGGGTAGGGCCTGCGCCCCACCCACCAAAGCCGGAAACCGGAGAAAGCCCTCCGCCACCGCCGTCTCTGCCGCGACCGCCGCCACCGCCGCCGCTTCCTCCGCCGCCAAAGCCGGCTCCGCTGCGGCTGCTGCTACTGCGACAGCCGCAGTAGAGCCCCTACAACGGGCTCCGGAGGGGGCTGAAATGGAGTGCCAGTAATGGCCCCATTTCACCCCCTCCTGTTGAACGTCAGCCACTGCGCCGCCCAGGAACTGATGCTCCTGAGCATGGCGCAGTGACTGATGCCTGTGGACGGCGAGCAATGGGTAGCTCGCCGTCCGATCAGAGCAGGCCCGGGTTGACGGCGCGCTGTGTTCTACGCGCGCCAAGCCAGCAGTCGTCAGCATGGGTCGGGGCCCGTTAAGGCCAGAGCCTACCAGGGTTGCGGATTTGTTCGAAAGAGTTACCGTGGCCCTGGAACGTAAAGGCACTGAGAGGAGCATGGGTGGGTTTTAGTCAGTAGAAGTCTGACACTCCCTGCCGCTCCACCCAGAGCGGGAGGGGTCATTTGATGATTTCCCATCCAATAAAAAAAAAAAAAAAAAAAAAAAAAAAAAAAAAAAAAAGGGCGGTGTCATATTGTTATTTTGGTGCTTAATGCTAATGTGGGATGTCTTTCGGAGATTTTGGGTGTGAACTTAATATTTTTGGTCTTTTGTCTTTCGCGGCTTAAGTTGAAAATAATGACAGTGCCCGTGGTATCGACCAAGTGAAGGTAAAATCGGTACGAAAAGAAAGAACTGAAAGAAATGTTCAAAACGATATCTAAACTTAACTTTTTGTGGCTCATCAAACACATAAAATAACTTGTTAAATGGTGGTACAGTAGGTACATATAGCCATGAAAACTTTTTTTTTAAGTTTAGTTCTACAAAACATAGGTTATTCATTCAAACTCATCGAGTTATGTTTTCACAATTAAAAAATACTTTCTACTTAAAGATAGGCAATTGCTAACTATACCTAGATATTTATATCATTAATAACTCATAAAAAACTGTGTAATACAAACTTAAAATCGATAACAAAAAAAAAGAAAACAATCTATTTTAAAAATCGAATTGATTGAATTGTCCAATTATTCACTATCTTATACTTTGTCAGTCTTACGTCATTTTTGCTTCTGCTTTACGCAATAAGGGTGCAGGATATTTCCAAAATGAATGCAATCATAAGAGTAAACACACTGTTAATGAATAAATTTATCTCTTTTCTTATCTGACAGGTGCCCAACCAGGTTTTGCCGGCGAGATAAAACGCTATCAGCTATACATCACTATCTTATACTAGATCAAAACTTGTAAATTGCACGGAAAAACGTTTCTTCTGAAAATTGTCGGTTACGTCCTTTTTATCGATGCTGACGTATTTTCTGTACGCGTTTTGGCCGAAGAAAGTCGTAAGTGACAGTTAGTATTATGAGGAATTTGGCAGTTATGAGTTCGTTAATAAAGTCCTTGCACGATGCAGACTTCTATGTGGAATAAAAGAAGATAAAGATGGTTTATGTTATATTGCATTCAGTCAATCATTTGTCACTGTTCATTTCGATGATGTCATCCAAAAAGGTTGTAGGTAAATATAGGTACCTAGATTTAGAAATAGGTTGATTTTGGCATTCATAAGCTCGGCCGCAGCACGGAATATCTACTGTGCCTAGTGTAGGGCACTGCAGGGTCTACTTACCTCATGGGAAAAGGCATCTATAACTAGAATTTTTGCCTTAAAAATTTCGAAGACTCATACAAACTTCATCTCCTCGCTTGCGCGGCTGGGACGCGTAAGCGGCTATGGCAAACCACAGTTTGCCTCATGTAACAAAAAACAAAAGTATTTTTTATTTTTAGAACAAGTGCTTAATATAAACAGAGAAAGCCAAAAATTCTCAATAAATTGAAACTTGACTTCGATTGAAATTTTATCACTCATTACATGGCCTGCAAGTTTGTGGTCTGTGGATGGGTGACCATCTTAACACACCGAGACTCCTCCGTGCCTCGAAAAGCACGTTAAGCCGTTTGTCCCGGCTGTCATTTGGAGATCTTTGGCAGTCGTTACGAATTGTCAGATGCCAGAAAATCTGACACCTCTTGCCAACAAGTACCGTGTTACCCAGTTAATGGGTTGTGGAGGTCTGGTAGGCAGCCGCTCTACGTAAAATACTGTTATTCAACTGAATCCGGTTTGACTGGGAGTCGACCCCAATATAGTTGGGAAAGGGCTAGGCAGGCAAAAAGTATGGCCTGCAAATCTCATGCAACCTTAACATGATAAACACTAAATGTCCCTGAATGTAAGTACATAATTTACGTTAGCGTATACCAGTAAGTACCTATTTAAGGACAAATAAAAACAATTATATCTCTGGTGAATTAGACGACTCAAGCAGTTAAGCAGAGTTATATTGAACCACATATAATGCTGGTTTATTTACATTACTAGCAATATCTATTAAATCAACTCTATAAATAAAACTTTTTAAATTAGATTATAAAGCGATAAATTCCTTTGATTATCCTATCTCATAAGCGCATATAATGTAGGTACTTACTCTGTATATTTACTGATTAAAAATACACCATTATCGCTGATTCATTTATATGCTTTGTTTTATCGTTATACTAAGTGGTCCCACGGTGTTGGTTTTGTAGTTTTTTTCCATTTAATTAATTAGTGTTATGTGCCTTTGTACCTTTTGAAAATACTGCAATCAAAAAGGTAGAAAATTGAAGACCAGTTCATTTTCTTTTCTCACACAGTAAGTAAGACATCGTTTAAATTACTTACTTATACGTTTTGTCAGGAAAACCTTGTATTTATTTGTCAGCAGGTAGGCAAGTATTAAAACTGATTAGCATACTTTATTGCTTATTTGACTTCTATAGTTAAACTCTCCTGAAACTATCGCAGAGGTTAGAACACTTACACTTTTCAAATTCGATCCAGCAGTTTCAGAGTTGGCCTCTTGACACAAACAAACTCACACTCGAATTTTCTAAGACCAGCTTAGATGACAAAAGTACTAGACATACATACACTCATAGCCAGATAAGATAAAATGATATTTACTGAGATGGCCAATAAAAAACGGATCGTTGATAGTAATGGTCAACCCGCGTTACCTTTGATACGAAACGTAATTTCGTCTGTGATATTATGAGTGATAAAATGCAAGTAGTGATAAAACATATTATTAGTAAGTAGATAACAGTATTGTGTTTATAAAATTATTTTTTGTTGTTATCTGTACGCGTGGTTTGTGTAGGGAAATGTGATTTGTTTTGGAAGTGCTGTGGTTTTGAAGTTGAAGAAAAATTAAGCGCGATAATTGTTGCCTTTTTTTTTTGTTTTTCGTCTATTTTGTCCCATTTCTATGTAAAGAATTCCCCCTATTCTTTCCCTTTCTATCGTTGATATTCTTCATCTCAATATTCTTGTGAAATATGAAAGAAAGAAAAAGAGATTATTTGCGCCAAGCATGACGCAAGATATGGCATACACAAGTTCCGCCATCTTCTCCTGGGTTGCTACCATGGTATATTTTGTTTTAGATACCGTATAGATATAGATATTATGTCATGTTATTATTCTGTAGTTAGCAGTTTCGGGTATAGGATGTATGTTAGATCCGGATATATTGAGTGGCCTTTCTGGAAAAATCGCAGTAAGTCTCGCCAGGAAATATTAACAAAGAGGCACACAAACTGTTGCAAAATTTTCAGAATAGTTTTCATAGACCTCATCTATCGCTTTCCATCAGGCGTGATCGAGGTCAAGAGCAAGCCCATCCCCAATAAAAAAAAATAAAAAATTACCCCCCAATAAAAGATGATTCCGTGCTTCGGAAGGCACGTATAAGCCGGTGGTCCCGGCCGCCAAATGGCGGTCGTCAAACCATGTCAGAGGCCCTTGAGTCGGTTTAGAAACTCTGACACTAGGGTGTGTGGGGTCGTTAGACTTTACTACCCACACGAAGAAAAAGAAGTAAAAACCCTCCGCTCTTGGATCAGGTGTTGAATTTCAAATAGTAGTAGGTACTTTCGTAAAACCTCATCTACGCCCTTTCATTTTTAAGATCCCAATGTGATCATAAGTGTTAGTATGTTCAGCGTAAATTTTTTTTTGCTTCCTTATGTCCAGGGCCACATTTTCCATTTTTCACGAGCTCGCGCGTCTTCGTGCCAGTTTGGACGAATTCTGTCCAGTTCGTCTCGCCATCTTCTCGCTCTCTCTTTTCGATCCCTAAACACTTAAACAATTGTTACGCGTCATCATCATGATTGTCTTGCCCTCGTAAGACGTCTTGACAAATAGGTATGTCTGTCTAGACGTCTCCAAGCACTCTCTTTCTTTCGTATATATTTCTATATCAATCCGATAAGAACTGCATTCTTTAGTCTCCAGCCGTAACCATAACCTTCGCACATGAACAAAACGCGATTATAATCCATGAAGTTGATTGTAGAATATATTATTTTTTAAATTGCTGCAACGCACTATATATATATTTTTATATTTTCTACATTTTAGTGAGTTATATTTTTGGAATTGCCTCTTCGAACCCTTTATTTTGATACCCCACTTAACATAGCTCGTCGACTTTATTTTTTTTCTTTTCCACAATATTGCGTTTTGTCGCCATATTGTATTTAGATTACTGTCAAGTCTTTAGTAGCACAGTTCGCAAGATTAAGACGAATCAATTGTCGTAAGAATGATCAAAATCGGCCCACGCGTTTAACGCGTGGCTAACGCGTCGCATTGGTCTCTATAGTGCCACACAGGAACAAACATACATACAATAGGCTGATGAACACATTAGCCTTCCTTGCGTCGCGCGTTTATGATGTCCAGAACCGCAAATGCCAGTTTCCTCACGATGCTTTCCTTCAGTTTGATGTGGTGGGTGATGAAAAATTGGTTACAAAGTAAAATGCTTGCCTGACTTCGAGAGATTGAAGAAATCATTCAAGCAATATGAGTTCTTAGTACCTATTATAAATCGTCAGTTATCTTCTTCTACAGATATGATTTGATTTTATCGACCTCTTCCTTTTCAATCATCTACGTTTTCGTTTAGCGTTTCCGTGTACTGGCGAAAAACGCCATTTTTTACGAATGATGTAACATACATAGCTGTACGATCTATTACTCATCTTCTTTACTACTTAAGTAGGTACCTACGACCACGTTATCAGTATGATTTCACTTTTAACACTCCTAGGTGCCTCATCTTGATAACCAAAGTATAAACTTTTCGTTAAAATCTAAGGCTGACGAGACATTACAAATGAATCATTTAAAAGCCATTAATGGAACTTGCTGAGTAGACACGTTTTTTAATGTAAGGGAAATCATCAAATGACTCCTTCCGCTCTGGGTGGAGCGGGAGGGAGTGTCAGCAGTGCGATTCTGTAAACATGTCGAAGTGAACACTTGGGCGGGGAGCACAACGGGTGAGTTGTCAAACCATACAAATAAGATGGAATGACAGCTTACTTGTCGTTCACTCCGCCTAGGTGTACACCGTGAGATGTCTACAGAATCGACCGGCAGACTCTTACTGACTAAAACTCATCCGTGTTCCTCCTAGTGCCCTCTGCGTTCCAGGGCGCGGTGACTTTTTCGAACAAAATTCGCAACCCTGGCTGGCGAGTAGATACCCAGCCTATCTATTAAATTATCTATGAATTCAATTACCCAATGAACATAATAGATCAATTGGTTGATTATAAAAAAAAAAATAAAAAATAAAATAAAATAAAAATACTTTATTTCAGACCTTGATCCATATGATGTTAGTAGTACACACTGCTTATAAACTATGTTAGTAACAAAAGGAATAAGAGATTTTAAAATTAAAACTATCGTTCAGTTCATATATCTGCTGCATCCACCAGACACACCGGGTACATGTACATGGACACGTAACCAATGCGCCATAACGGTGCAGCACGGCTTATCACTAATGACCTTCAGGATGTCATTGCCGCTCCCACGTACTCTGCGCATCATGGAAGCAATCTTTTTACGTATGATGGTACTGAAACCATCAGTACGTGCATCTGCAAACATTCCTGATGCGCTACAGTAACGTGGGAGCCCCAACAACATCCTGAAAGTGTTATTATACTGAACCCGGAGGGCGTTGTATGCCCTCTGCGTATATCGAACCCACAGGGTGCACGTGTACAACGATTGACAGAACGCCTTAAAAAGAGTTATTTTTACTTCTGGTGTACAACGAGCAAACCTGCGGGCCAACATATTGCATCGGACAGCCAACGCCCTCCGTTCCCTTTCCATATCAGCATCATCTTTTAAGTCCTCCGTAACTATGTGCCCAAGGTACTTAAAATCTAGCACTCTTTCAAGGGCCACACCTTCCAGCATAACAGGTGGCATACTATGTGCTGGTTTTTTATGCTTTGCCTTAAACACTAGTAATTTGCTTTTCTGTACATTGTATACAAGTCCGTGCGCCTTTGCATAGGCCTCACAGACTGCCAACAACTTCCTGAGCGCGCTAATTGACGGACTCAGCAGCACCATGTCGTCTGCATAACTAATACTATTGACACACAGACCGTCAATAGAACAGCCAACAAGAGTGCTACTGAGCTCGACAATCAGTTGGTTAATGTACAGGTTGAAAAGCGCTGGTGAGGTCAATCCCCCCTGTCTCACCCCGCATTCCAACCTATACTCCTCCGATAATTGATCAGCCCACCTAACTTGATTGGTTTGGTGGCCGTACCAATATTGAAACATATTTGTAATGGCGTCAGGCACTCCCGCTTCGCGCATCTTATACCACAGGACGTCATACCTTACCAGGTCAAATGCCCTGGAAAGGTCTAGAAATGCCGCATAAATAGGCGTACTTCTCTTCGTATAGTACCCGACAGTATGTTTAAGGGACAAAATAGCACATTCAGTCGATAACTGTGGCCTAAAGCCGAACTGAGCATCGTGTATTTTAATATGTTTACTAATTTGTCCCTCAAACACACCGTCAAGTACTTTAGCCGTAATAGTTGCTAATGAGATCGGTCTGTAGTTACCTTTGTCACTGGCGTCACCGGTTTTATTTTTCAATATTGGTGTGGTGGATTAGGCTGATTGTGATGAAAATCAATCGATTTGCCGAAAATTGATTTGAGATTCCTCTAATTGACTAATTAACGATTTTTGTAAGTTACCATTTTTTACGAATAATATCTGCGTCAATCATCGAATATAAATATTGGAGTTTGGACGCTTCATTGCTTGTCCTGAATCGACTTCTATCGTGATCCTTTACGTTCTGTAGTAATGAAAAACGGTTCATCATTTATTGTTCGGGTATCTACGAAAGGATATTAGGGAATGGTCAATTTACTTTATTGCAAGTTTATCTTACGCCTACCATAGTAATTATCTTAGTTAAGTCTTTATAGAGTATTAAAAATAAAGAAACAAACGACCGAAAATCAACACACGAACTTTAAACTACCTGCTGAGTACTGAATCTATCAACAATATTCATAGCTTAAAAGTACCTAACACAAAAAATGGAGCTTATGAAATAGAAAGAAAATGTCGGACAGCATCGAGGACTTAGTGAGACGGTACAAGGAAAATGTTTTCAGAGAGCAACACCCGCGAAGCATTGGTTAGTATTACTTTTTCCAGAAAACTACAACGGTATTAGTTCTTCCTGGAATCTTTGAGTACCATTTTTCTTGATTTTTCGTAATTGAGAACCGTTTTACTATGTAGAACATTTTCCGGAACCAACCTATCTAAACTACTTACATGGTTATTTAGTGCGTTCTTCCAAATGGGATGTTCTAGATTTGCAACAATTATGACTTCAGTTAAAATCCTGTTTCTAATAGAAGAGTTTCAAAAACATACACATTTATGTGGCCACAAGCGCCACTTTCAAATATCCTCTAATAAACTCGCATTATCCATTCTCGTTACTCCACACATCCATCTTAACCATAGAGTACTTATATAGTCTTTGATCTTAGCATCTCCGCTACATGCAATCTCTTTTCATTTGCCTTTTTCACAGCTAAACGTCCGACAGCTACTCTGTGACTACAGCACAAGAATTTGACAGCTAGCTGTCAAATTTTTAGTAAACAGACGACTTATTTTACACAAATTAATTAATATGTCCTGTTGCGCAGTCTTGGACTGCGAAACAACAGGGACACATGGATTTCACAGAAGTGTTAAAAGACGAAAACTTCGGGAGAAAGCTCCCCGTAGAAAAAATCTGGAAACCCAATATTTTATCGACAATATGTGCCTTGCATTTTAAACCAGGTGACTTTAAGGAAATAATTTCGTTTAAAGGTGATGGCTCTTTCCATAAAACAGTAACTACATAAGTAAGCCCCACCAAGCATTTCGGCTGAAGTTATGATGATGGTACCTGGTCATCTCTATCGTTTTACATCCTTGGGTTCAACAACATATTTGATTCAAAAACATTAATATATTTTTTTTTACGTTCCAGGGTTGTTCACAATACCGGAGTATCCCGAGTTCGAAACGAACCGAGGCATGTGGTCTGTCGCCCTGGACGCCATACTGACCACGCTGAGGTATCTCGCGCCGGCCACTCTCCTCACGCTCTTCTGGGGTCAACAGAGCTTTGTCTTCAAGATACTGAAGCATATCGACTCGGCTTTTAGAGCTAGTAAGTACCTTACGTACCACCCGTTCGTAGTACCTTCTGTTCTGACTCATGCTGTCCCACGTTATGGGCAAAGACCTTCCACCACTTCTTCAATCTCTCGGGAGTCTGTGCGTCTTCCTTTAAATATGCATCCATACTGATCTATTCCATCCATTAATCGCGCCATCTATGTCTTGGCCTCATGGCCCGACTGTTACGTATCCTAATCAAAACCAAAAAGTGAGTTAGTTTCTTTGTTACCTACACGTTCATGTTTAGATCGCTGAACTGATTTTAATAATAAATCTTGGTCCGGAGATAGATGGTACCCTAACGCAAGCGAGATTGGGGGCAAAAGCTAGTGATAAACAGTTCCAATAAATCGTGTGAAGATTAGAGTACAGTGTAGAGAGATCATGATGAGTTTATCATTTTGTTGTGTCTTGTCCAGATAATTTTACGCGTAGCAGTTCTAAGAACCGTTTCCCTAAGCAAACTAACGATTAAAAAAAAACGGTGCCCTGCCCCACACTAGGAATTTTTGTATCGTGGGAAAGTTCACAAACATATAGGTAAACTTACATAACTGGAACTGGAACAACTATCTGTAGGCCATACGAATAAGTATTTGTTACGGGCGGGAATCGACCCCGCGACACGCAGCGCAGCAGTTAATCGCTCAATCACTGCGCCAACCGTGCCGTCTAAGCGATAGTGACCATACATGGTTCATCTTTGTTATATGCCTCAATGACTCTCACTTCTAATTAAATTTTTTAACGGCAACACCATTCGCTGACGCAGCCAAAAAGCAATGACTCAAAGGGCAAAATCTACATTAAAGATCACTCTGAGTTCTGGAATCATCTTAGATGTCAAGTTCCCAAATATTACGTTTTTATCTCTCTTGGCTAGGAATCCTAGATTGGATTTATTACATAGTTATGCAAAATATGTAGGTATTTTATCAAGGTATATTTTACCTTACAATCAAATAAACATAAAATGTTTGCTATCCAAATAAAAATATCAAGCATAGCTCGTTTCCGACATTTATCGCTTTATCACCTATTGTTTTATCATTCGGGAAAAAACGTGAGAATATTTCCGAGAGTTCTCAGATATACAAAAATTTAAATTTACCAAAATAAGCAGTTGCCATGTGTTTATTTATTGTTCAAAGAATTTAGTATAGAACTTTATCGCGACCTAGTATCATTTGAAAGCGAAATTTAGGAAGTGAGTACAAAGACTGGGACAACTAAAGTTTTCCTTAATGACGTTCTTTTCACATTTTTAGTACTTTTTTACTACCGTAAAGCACATAAAGGTTGGTTTATAAAGACCTTAGGAATACCTATAGCTGATGGGTATTAGGGATGTCTCTTGGATAATAATGGACTGAATAAAACGCATCAAAGTTCAGGAGTTGGACCTTGCGACGTCACCTCTAGGGTAAAAGTACACCAAGGCGTGATGTTGCGGAATTTGTTTGAAAGGGTCACCGCGGCCCTGGAACGCAAAGGGCATTAGGAGGAACACGGATGGGTTTTAGTCAGTAAGAGTCTGACACTTCATTTCGCTCCACCCTGAGCGGAAGAAGTCATTGGATGATTTCACATCCATAAAAAAAAAACAAGGCGTGATGCGCGAAATTTCAACGCACTACACCGTCTACATTTATTGTTTACGGGACAAAACAAAACTTCGGGTCCTATATTTTTGGTTATCTAACTAACGCACCAAATATTTTTTATACAGGAATCTACCTACCCTATTGGGTCCCAATTAGTTCATTTTGGTATTAATTACTTTAAAAATAAATCATCTAGGTAGGTACCTAATTTAAGAATTCAATTGGCCCGACCAGTCACTGCCTAGTACAGTACCTAGTTGTGATTCGAACCTTCTGCGTCTATGCGATCGCAAAGTACCACTCAATTAATTACTAGACAATGTTTACAAAAAATTCTCACTTACCTACCTACAAGCTCTCTAATCCGCTTATCTTCCTCCATAGCATCTATAGCGGTCAATTTCTCTCCCATTCATCACCTTTAATGTGCACATAGCTTTACAAGCACTTTTACCCACAATTCACATACAAACCGTTAACCTTTGCCTCGATCCTTATCTCATGTGCATAAAATTGTTTTTATAACACAGTTTCACTTACTTTATGGCCAGTTTTTGTCTAATCTCTTCGTACTGCCAAATTAATAAAGACTTTCGTCTGCGAACGCCTCAGAACGCAGTTTTAAAGATAACGGACTTTATGGCAACTTGTGTGGTTATAAAAGTGGTGTCGTTTATTTTTAACTTCAGTGTAAAGGAGTTTTTTAAGTGTAATTCTTAATGAATGAAGTCGGTGGTTATTTATTTTGTCCGATTGGTATGTTACCTACCATATATCTATCTATGTAGGTAGTCTAAGTATAGGTATATATACGTGAAGCAAAAACTTTGTACTTACCCCTTTTTACGAAAATTACGCGGACGGAGGAGTATGAAATTTGGCACAGTTAACGTTTATATGGAGGAGTGTACGTAATATATTTAATAAATTAATTTTAAAAAATATGGTCAAGTATCGACCACTAGTATAATTTCATAGGAATTATATTCAAGGTAGCATTGCACTACCGGAAAGACAGACAGAGTCACTGCGTTTCATAACCTCTTACACGCGTCCCAGCCGCGCAAGCGATGCTCGCGCAACACTTCTACGTATTAAATTTCAGTTTTATTTGGGGATTGTAGTCAACAAAACACGTGTAAGGCAAGAATATTAATGGGAAGTACAATCCCCATATACACTTAAGTGGATAATATTATGATACAATTGAGAAAAATAAAGAAATCGAGAGTACTTTCTCAATCATGACTTCTAAGTAAAGTGTTGCATTTCATTGATGAGAAAAGCATCGTTTCCTTGGGCAAGTAGCATTGAGAAAGAACAGGTACCTAGCGTTTTAAAAAGGAAGGTAACAAGTTACTGTTAAGATGTCAGTGCAATTAAGATCATATCCTAGGTTTCCTTACGGTTTAAAAGTCATGGTTGACTTGCAAGTCACTTCTGACTTCCGTGTAATCGCAACTATTTATTTTCTTTTACCTATATTTAGGTAAAACAGACCGAAATACTGTACCTACCTACAGTTTCTATTACGAATAGACAATCCGTTACAGCTTTTTTTAATTCGTTATGGCGAAAACTAGCATCACCTAATCGTCACTAATTTCGCAAGAGTTTGCATTGAAACCATGTTGGTACCTATTTCTCCAAAAAATATTTCTAGAAGAAATGTATTTCTTTTAGCGAATAATTGGTTGGCGATGCTATTCTAATGGCAAACAAAAAGTCTGTAGACCACGTGTTTTAGTCCTGTCAGCCATCTTAGTTTCGTCTCATTTTTTTATTGATTTCATCAACTTTTGTCTGTCCAGCACCAAAGGTCTCCCCTACAGCCTTACACTCTTAACAGGGCGTGACTCTGCCTCCAAGCCACCACGTCAGCGTTTCCAAAGCCTTCCTCGGCGACGACGCCCGTCCTCTGGCTCCCACGACGTAAGGATTGGATACGTTCTACATACCTTCCCAATCCCAATTTCGCCTGGCAGATTTGATGCCCAAATCGGCGATCCTTGTTTTCGAGCGAATCGTGGTACCTATTGTGTGACACAATACCATGATTCGCTCCAGAAAATGGACTCACAATTTGTGAACAAAAACAAACAGCCTACTAAAACCGCCCCCTCTTCCACAGTAGTATTCTCAAGCGAGGAACAGAAGCAGTCCGTGCTACAATGGCTGGCCGAAGCTGGTCCCGTGAGAGTGGAGCACCTGGAAACGGTGTGGAGGCATGGCTGGGTGCTGTGCAGCGTGCTAGACGCGGCTCTACCCGGCGCCTGCGCAGGTCACCCCCCCACCAGGCTGTCGCTGAAGCATGCGCAGGCGATCGCCGATCATTATCTTGGTGTTGAACCTGTGAGTCTGTTATTAGCCTTTTATAATATAGTTATCTTTCTGAGGACTGCTGGAGAGTGACTGAGTTTCTTGTTCTTCTTGACTTACTTACACTAAGAAGTGGTGCAATATCAGCTGTGTCGTTTAAAAATAGCAAATTTTTCAAATCTACTAGTTGCTAGTATGTATCATGGATAAAGGCTGACTGGCGCATTGTGAAATATAAAAATAAGCAGCTGTGACAGACACCGACAGACAGTCAAACTCGCACCATAAAGGTTCATTTTTTTACCAATTCGGTACATAATCCTGAAATCTATTGAGATTAAAAATGTTACGCTTTTAATCCCACAATATCTTACTTCTTACCTGTTTTCTTCATGTCAGATACGTACTACTACTATGCATACAACTCAATAATTAAAATCTCTCATTTCCAGGTCTTCTCCCGCCAGGAGCTGGAGTCAAACGACTCGTTAAGCCGACACCAAGAATGGAAGCTCGCTACTTACTTAGACCGCATCCGCCAAGCACTCTCTAAACTAACGCCTCCAGTTTCCAAACCTGTCTCTCAAAGAACTTCTCCTGAAACCACACAATTCACTCTCGACTACGTAGCCAAGGGTTCAGGACTATCAGCAGCTCAAGTGAACCATAAAGCATACTTCAAAATATACCCAACAGCACAACAAGCTTTAGACCCCGGGGAAATCACTATCCTACTCAGAGGACCTAGGGATACTTATGGCATGACAGTCCTACCACCGATTCTTGGTAAAGCACAGATGATCAGACAAAAACTCTTGGGTCTACAATCAAAACAAACTTTCACTGAAAACGTTTTGCCAATAACACAAGGAGCAACGTACTTGAGATCGTACGGAAAGAACGACATGACCAAAACTTATTACATACCGAAAACGAAATATGATATTGAGATTGAAGTGGAAGCCCGAACTGATCACACGAAAATTGGATATGTGCTGAACATTGAAGGGAAATATTTAGTGTCAATTACAAGCAGAGGTCAGAGCATCGTTGGTTCACCATTTACAATAACAGCCTCCGACAATATTATCAGTATTCTAGAACAAGATAGTTTCTGTTTGGAAGACGGTGAAGAAATCGATATAGTTGACGTTAAAACTGACAGAAAAGTTGTGCTACGCATTGTTGATTTTGTTACTGAAAAAATGCTGCTAAAAGAAAATGGTACTTTAGAGAAAATAAGTGACGATGAAGCCAAGAGTTTAATGGCAACTGATACCGAAAATAATATTGCGAATTTTGATAGTGAAACATATTCTGACGTTGAAAATAGTGAAGAGCAAACAGTGATGAAAACCAAAAGATTTAATAAAGCAGCTTATAAAATCTTAGCCATGTATCGAGTCTGTAAAATATTTAATGATCTCATAGCTGAAAAACAATTACATTTTGCTAAAAAAGAAAATTACATTCGATCCAGGAGCCAACAAGACATCCCCGATATTGTAAATTCAACTCTCACCGAAACAAATATAAAACCGTATATAATTTCAGAATTGCGAGAAAAATTCATCGTACCAGAAAATATTTCAGTGTCACTGAGGGCAGAAAAATCCACTTATTACGATACCGAACTGAATAATTCTAGAAGTGAAACTGACGATGTAACGATAAATATACCCATGATGGAATCCACTAGAAATGATTCTCCCGATAGCCTAGACGGACTTAACGTGTCATACGAAGATCAAGAAGATAACGTTTCCGTTGACAGGATGACGCTTTCAAGTACAACCAATCCTTTCTTAAATGAAATGTTTGAAGAAAATTATGTTGCATCTAAGAATCTAGGACCATTTGTAGCCTCAGAATACGAAACACATAACTCGCAAAATGAAGAAACAAGAGACAGTTCCATAACTATTATTATAGATCCTAATATGACACCATCGCCAATCCAGAATAACCCTTTTATGGAGGCAGACAAAATAGGTTTTGTGAAACCAGACACTGTATTTGAAAGACCGAAGACGCCAGTTTTCAAAATCATTTCAGGTGAAAAAGTCAATCGTGATGAATCTGTGTTTGTAGACCCGAAGTCTGAACAGTTAAATGAAGAAGCACTTGGCAATGAATTCGTCAATCCGTTCTTTATGCATCATCACCAATCCGGGCATTTTGAAAAGCCACAACCTATGACAGATTTCATCATTGAAGCACCCGTTTCTTTGCCACCAATTTTAAGAGCACGTTCACCTGAGCCAGCAATCAAAGCTTTAGTTATACCAGGTAATGAAAAATGCAAGAATAAGACACAATCTAACAAAAAACAAGCGGAAAAAACTGAGAAGACCCAAAAATGTGAACTTTTAACACCTTTACAAAATAACTTGACCTTGCCAAAAGATAGCAAAAAGGAAAATGTTTCGGCAGTATCATCTACATTTCATAGTTTCGAGTCCAACTTAACAGAAACTACTTTAGACAATTCTAATGCGTCAACCACAAGCGACAACCAGTTCGAACCTTATCAGATTGACTCGGACAGAAATCTTACACCCAGGAAAGATATATGGGATTCTGCGTACGTTAGTATCGATGAAAATAACGGTTCTCCAGATAGCAATAATAACGAAAGCACAACTCTGTCCGAGACACTTAGTAAACAGAAGTTTTCTCCTAGTGACGACTCTTTCGGATTAAAGCAAGAGGAAATATCGAACATGGGCCCAGCTGAAAGAGAAATATGGCAAACGTGCAACGAATTAAAAATGGAACCTACTAAAACTCAAGAAGATTCAAAACCTTATAAGTGGGAAATCAAGCGACCAACGTTTACACCTATCATTGAAGAAAGCGACAGAAGCATATCATCAGGCACAAAAAACCGTTCCAAAACTGAAATATGTACGAAACAGCGCGAAGCTGACAGTGTGTCGGTGGCATTTGCTGAACTAAACGACATGTATCAAGAATACTTTCCTAATTCAGAAAATAGTTCCATTAACATTGCAGATGAATTGAATAGACTTCACAGCATGGAAGTGGAATATGTTAAACAAACCAAGGACGATAGTGTCGATTCTGCATCTGAAATAACAGATGTGAAAAGACACGTGGAAGAATTAGAAGGAACGATTTCTGAGGTTCAGACAAATGTCACTGAATCTGTTTCAGTAAGTCAACCCCTTCGCATTGAAACCGACAAACCCTTTGCATACAGCAATGACAATAAAGATGAAACGCAATTCGGTGAAACAAGCCGCAGTAATATAGTGCTTGAAAAGAAGAAATATTGGGATGAGAGAATCCGACAAATAGAGGCTAAATCAGCAGAGACTTCAATGCTTCCAAAGAAAAAGCGTATTTCTTCCAAACAATTAAAACATGATTCATTAACTAAGCGAAAGGGCAAACAAATAGTGAAGACTTTCTTAAGTGCAGGGGATTACAGTCAAGTTAAAACTATTAATCACGTAGATGACAAAGAATTAGAAATTAGAGTACATGAACCAGTCTATTCAACCGATGACCTAATTCAACAAAAATCGACAGATGTAGATTCGGATGAAAAATTAGTTGGAAGATGGAAGAAATATTGGGATGATAAATTAGAAACTGACCAAGCAGAAGCTGAAGCTGTTGCGTTACGATTAAAATCTCCTAAAAACAAAGTACCACTGACACCATCTCCAATTTCTAGTAAAGTTGAGAGCCCCGTCGAAATCAAAGTAGAGACGCATTACAGTAACGTAGCATCATCAAGCGATGAACATCCAGTTAAACAAGAATTGCCGGAAGAAGTCTTCAAAGCATTCGAAACAAGTCCTAAAAGATTTTTCGGAACATCAAGGCAGCAGATATTAAATAAAATTGACATATTCTTAGGAAAACCAACTACTGTAGATATTCCAACAGCCGATATTACCAGTGAATGTCACGAGAGCGGTCTAGTATCTAGTCGAATTTCTCTGTTCCATAATTTGTCTAACACGGAAGAGTTACCATGGGCCAGAAGGAAAAGTCAATCTTTACAAAATGTAAGTCAAAAGAGAGAAAGTGAGAAAAGCGTAGTATCATTCGAAGACGTAGCACCAGTGAAAAGCACGCATTCTGAAAATCTGGAACAAAGAATCAACGAAGCCACTAATGTAAAAATAACAGAAACTGTAAAACTGAAAAATAAAAGAGCCAGAATGGTTCATACTAGTACGAATAGTAAGACCTTCGATGAGGCTATTTACACAGAACCTGTAAAAGAACACAGTTTAGCCCCAAAACAAAAAGAACATGTTAGGATGGCAGTAAAAGACCTAAATAGAGAAAGTCAACCAAGTATATATAAAGGTGAGATTCTCCGAAAGAAATCATTTAGCAAATCAGAGATGGACATTTTTAATAAACATCCAAACGATACGACAGACGACGGTTTAGATAAATACAAGTCATACGACGAATTACCTAAGATTAATGTAAAGAACTTTATATCGCTTTACGAAAGCGTTACCAAGACTGCTGCAGCGCCTAAGCCTGCCAAGCGGGTATTTCGGACCAGCTCTGCTGATTCACAGAAGTTGTCACCATCTTACAGCATAACTTCAGGTGGGTACAGTAAAAACGATATTATCAAGTATTTAGAAGAAACACAAATAAATGAATACTAATACTTTTTTATTTTTCCAGATGCTGTGCAAAGACGTGGAGCCGAACATGGAAGTGTTTCGAACTGTGAATCAAAAAGGACCACCACAGGAGTAACCCCTACAAATCTATGGACAAGCAAAGATTCAGACACTGTTAGCAATTTTAGTATAGAAACAAGAACATCCGGATCTTTCGACGTTGAAATTATGTCAAATGAACACAAAGAAACCACGTATCTTAGCCTTTCTGATATTGAACTAGAAATCATAGAATGCAGTCCAGACAAATCAAGCGAGTCATCTCCTGAAAGAGAAGTCGAACCAGCCCATATAGAGTATAAAAATAGATTCAAATTAGCAAAGGAATATTTTCAATCTATAGAAGAGCTGAGAGAAATAAAGAAGCCACGACAACTAAATGAATGTGAACAACTTTTACAAAAGCAGTCGACTGAATCTCTTGAATTAGAACGGCCACAGAAGAGGGTAAAGAAAAATATTAAGGCTCATTCAATGCCGTCAGCTGAAATATCGAAGATATGGAATCAATTGCAAGAAAGTCAGGAAAGTAGCGGACTAAACACAAAGCTAGTGAAAATATCAGAGAAATTCAATGTGGATGATTTATTTACTGATGTAACGGAAGGTAAACTGAGCCGGCAGGGTAGTTTGAGAGGCATACCGCATAAGAAAGCAGTGCTAGAAGCATTTAGATCTATGGAAAACATTGCTCCCACGAACATAAATTCGTACGAATTCGCAGAGTCGCAGTTGACAGATTTCGCGAAGGAGCATACGGTGAAGAATGCACAGACTTATCAGAGCGAGTATCCTTATCTGCCAACGACTGATCCTTCGAAGTATCATTCGAGGCTAGACATTAAAGCATCTGGTCTGATCTCTTTGAAAGAATTGAAGATGACGAGACCACGAAGGAACAGTGTGCCTGACTTAAGATTAAATCCCAAATTCACAGTAGACCTTTAGGTAATGTATTTAAAGTCTCTTTTCAAGACGAATAATCTAGAATTCTGTTGTATTGAAATCGAGTCTTTGGCTTTGTAAGTCTTGTGAAGGAAAAATAGTCATAATCATAGTAATAACAGTATTTACTAGTACCTTAAACGTAGCTAATACTCAGTTTGTTTATAAGGATAAGTACCTATTTTAAGTCATAGTTTACCGAGAAAGGGCTAGATTGTGTTCTTTGAGTATTTTTTACGTTGCTTTGTTCCAGTGTTTTTTTTTTAATTTTTTCAATAGACTAGTGTCTTTTAAGGACATAGCATGTTTGGATTGCTGACATTAATTTAGTACTTTGATGAATGGATTTAAAATAATTTGTATGTATTGTAATTTCTGTATTTAAAGAAGCTTTGTTTTCATTTCATTCGGAACGTTTATCTTTCTATTGTATTGTGGTATAATTGCTAGTGTTGTACAATTTTGTACAGTTATTGAATCTAATTATTAAGTTTTAAGATTTTACTGTACCTAACTATTTATTCTACATTAAATAAAATTCGACTATTTACGTCTTCTCATTTGGGACTTTATATAGATATACATAATATATCATACAGTGTGGCTTTTACAGCTACAACTATTTAGTGCTTACATACTCTCTCATAGTTAGACAAAATGTTAGACTAGCCGAACTTATGTTAAGTTCGGCTGAGTTGAGAAAAACCTAGGCAGATTGAATTTGACAAAATTTGGGAAATTGCTTAACTTTTTTCGCGATATCAAGGCCCGATTATTTTCTATCCTGTGATATGTATTGTAATAAATCAAAACAAATAAAAATAACCTCCAAAATTGCATTTTTAAAAGTAATTTATTAATACAACATTCTTACATGCAATATTTACAGTGTATTGCGCTATTACCTATTAATCTTATTGAGGATCGAAGTCATACAAATAAAAATAAGTATACACTATTCAATATTTTACTGCATTGTTGGACATAATTATTTAGTTTAATTCAATATAATCTTTAAGATTTTACTCTGAAATGAATACAGCGAAGCATGATAATATTATAACAAAAACACAAACCTGAGGCTCTAAGACAAGAGACATTCTGACAGCGGTAGCCTGGCGCATATTATGTATAATATACATAATATGCGCTACCGCTGTCAATTGCAGACTCCGTAGGATTGTAATAAATGTTCATTAGATTATAATTCCAAAACTTTTCGGCCCCATCGACCATCTGTTCTGCGAGCAATGTGCCCTGCCCACTGCCACTTCAATTTGGCGATCCTTCGGGCTATGTCGGTAACCTTGGTTCTCTTGCGGATATCATCATTCCTGATTCGATCACGCAAGGAAACTCCGAGCATTGCCCTCGCTACTTGCCATTAAGTTTTGGAGTGGCGACCGCGTACCGGAAGACGCAGCGTTGGAAGGCCTCCCACAAGGTGGACCGATGACCTGGTGAGGGTCGCGGGTAGACGATGGATGCGAGACGCATAGGACCGGTTGTTGTGGCGACACTTGCTGATATGATGATGATGAGATTATAATGTCTCGATACATTATGAAAAATTGTTTTGTATACAACGTGTAACAGAACGCAATACCTCTTAAGGGGTCATTGTACTCATCATTGTGAACAACTTTCACTATGGGACCAACACTGAAATCGCAAAATAAAATTGACTTCCCCATACATTTGTGTGCACGTAACTCGACAAAATGTAAGTACTTACTGAACAGCTGATTTTTTTTTTGCGATTTCGGGGCTGGTCCCATAGTAAAAGTTGTTCAAAATGATGAGTACAATGACCCCTTAAGAGGTATTGCGTTTATTCTGTTACACGTTGTATAATAAATTCTATCTAAATTCATTATAGTGACTATTATTAAGAAAAAAAATGCTTACAATTTCACAAGATATTTTACAATCCTACGGCGCACATAGGAGTATTTGTACTAAAAACCTGGCCAATATTATTTCGTGACATTTTTGACGTGGAAACTATAAAATAAATAAATTAAGATAGTTTTCAAACGTTTATTGTAATAATATTACTAGTAAAAAAAAAAAAATAAAAAAAAAATAGCAAAAAAATTAATCGTCGAAATCCGATTCATCTGTTGCTGTTGTATTGTTTTGTTCTTCGTCACTGCTTTCTATTGATGAATTTTCTGCGACAGGGAGCAAGAGACTTATAGTTTCCGAACAGAATGGGTTACTTTTCTTTCGTGGTAGTTTTCTAGTGCTACTTAAAAATGGGTCAGACGACAATTTTGACTTTTTTGTTCGAACGAGTGCTAAACAAAATGGCGGAACAAAGCGGAATATTTTCTTTCACAATGCTCTTTAGGAGAGTCTAAGCTTTATTTAAAGTAATAGATCAATACTTGGAAATGATCGAAACACATACAAAACCGCTTCTGATTTTATTTTTTTAATAGAAAGAGATTATTTTGGTATCCTTTGCGAAATTAAAAAAAAAACATTTGTGAGTCTGTAACCTACATGAAATTATATTACTTATGTTGTTACATACCTTGAACTTCCATATTCGTCGTATTTATCCCACAAACTATTAACAAAACGACTAAAACAGCAAATTTTAGGAGCACAAAAAAAGGTTATCGAGAAAACAATGGACCGCACTGGACGATGACTGAGTTCCGACTACCTGTGTGCCGCGCGGTGAAGGGATAAGGGCGCGGGGGGTGCGGTACGTTATGAACAGGTTATTTAGCTGTCCGAAAGTGATGGTTGCATTGAGTTAAGCCACACTTTGAATATTAGACTTATGGCCAGGTTTTTTATGCCAATACTCGTATGTGCGGCGTTAGCAATTTCCCGGTGACATATACTTACACGAATATTTTGACGAATAATTTTCGAATATTATAGTTATCCGTAAAATTTTACGTTACGTTACTATACATCAAAAACATTTGTGCTAGGCCTTCTACTCTTTGGCGCGGCAAATGCGATTGTCAAAACGTCAATCCCATGACACATTCGATCGAACAATACGGAATATGCATGCAAATTTTATTATTTGCAAAATGAAATGTTTATTTTAGCTTCAAAAAGCATTTATGAAATAATTTTCAAACTACCTTCATTGGCGATGAAGTTATAAAGCTTCAAATATGACGATTAGAAAGAGAAGTCCGATACGAAATCTGACGTCAAATACCATGACGCATACAGCTGCCATAGAAAACAGCGTTTTCGCGAGAGGGATAGACATATTTGTCTAAAATAGATAAATCTCGTTTGATTATCGATCAATTTTGATTCTATTTTCAGTGTTAGTTTCCTATATTTTTAGATAAAATGTGTAGATAATAAATATTTTTTTCATGCATAATCCCTATTGCATTCGCTGATACAATGACAGTGTCTAGCGCCTCTGGTTTATCATTATTTTGCTATTATATTGTTTTCTTAATTTAGATTTTGGAGAAAAAAATCTTACAAAAATTAATACAAAGTAGATGAACCCGTAAACTACAATATTAATAATGGCAACTAAAATTATTTTTTCATTTGCCTAAATTGCATTTATATAAATTGAATTGTTTCAAATGCAACACCATTCATTTACGACGACGACCAATGTGGCAGAGGTGCACCTGCGCCCAGTATCGCAAACGATCATATGGAGGCTCCCACATACAGGCGCGACAAAGCCTTTTTTTATGAAAATGCGTAGCATTGTTGACGCATCACACCTGTGTGGAGGAGGATGCCTCAATGCAGACACGACGTAATTAATATGACTACGCTATGAGTACATGTACAGTATGATACATTTTTGGCAGTTCTCGAACAAAATCAGACTACAGTAGCCTTAATGCGAGTTATTTAACGTTATCGATCGCGTTATCAGCGTAAACGTCGATTTGTATTGAAACTGAATAAGCGCCGCCTGGTGACAGTCACAGAAAACATTTTTTTTTCATACAATTTGATATAAGCGAAGGTTTTCGTTAACGCGATCGAGTAAGTACGTTAAAACACTCGCACTAAGCCCTCCGCAGTATTTGAATCATCGTTGGTGGTTAACCAAGAAGCAGATTGCAATAACTACAGTTGTTTCAGTTTATCATTGCAATAGCGGTCATTGCCCTTTTCCATCCCTTCGTAGGTAAAACATATTGAGGATCATGCATGATAGATGTCGATACATATCAGACTTATAATTGTACTAGCTATTTTCAAGCGGCTTCGCTCGCGATAAAGTAGCCTATAATTAGCTACCTGTAAACATGTCGAAGTGAACACTTCGGCGGATTCGGCTACACCGTGAGATGTCGACAGAATCGACCGGCTGGATACTTTCTATCTATGTACAGTCAACAAAGTTATTTGGTATGCAGGCAGCTAACTTGCAACTACTTTTAAACAATGTTGTGAGTGTGCTGAGTAGACACACATTGTACACCACACTCGTAAGTATGTCATGAGCTTAAAAAGTTATAATGCACACATTAGAAATAAATATTGGTAGTGCAGTGGAAAATTAATATTTTTGCCTGTATGCCAATTCACATTCCCTTTTATAATATTCGTTAGGATTTCTGTTGTTTATTATTTAGCAAATCAAACGAACGTAGGAATATACAACGTATAGTCGGGAAAAGGCTAGACAAATGTACGTGGGGTCAGTGACCACTATTGCTATACTAAAACGCAACAGCTATAACTCTTGCAACAACATATTCTAGCTACAATTTACTTAATATGGATCTGCACATAAGAAGAGGCATGGTTTGCCCGTCTCCATTGCAGCCAGGCTGCCAGCTGCGGGTCGTTCCTGTCACCTCTGGCCTCCAACTGTTGGTAGTACGCTTCTCGGATGATCCGGAATGCGTCTACGCTTCTGTATGGGAGTTTAGTGATGGGATCGATGTAGCGAGCTGGCCTCCTGTGAAGAAAATGTTAATGAGTAGTTAGATTTAGTTGGTATGGGAGTCATACTTATTTTCTGTATTTTCTTCATTACGTCACACTTATCTTCGTGTAGCGGCATTAGGCTGCGTTTCCACCAGAGATGAGCGAAGATGCGTAGCGAGGGATGTGTTTGTTAAGAACCAATAGAATCGCTTGCGCTGAGCGAGGCTAGGTAAATGAAGCCATTCCATTGGTTCTCAAGAAACACATCTCTTGCTACGCTTCCTCGCACATCTCTGGTGGAAACGCAGCATAAATGCCGCTAAATACTAACGAAAAACAACTGAATTTGTAGAGACATCTATTCGAACAGATACGAACTAAAGAATTGACGTCACAAATCACAAATCCTGCGATTTGAACATATACAAAATAGCATCAACCATCGGGCAGTTGTCCACCAAACACAACAACCGTCTGGTCGGATGATATTCCGTTTTCTATTGAGGCTTTCGGGACTTTATACCCTGTACCGCATGCCTCTATATTCGAAAGCATAGTCAAAGGTGAGGGTCCCTGGTGAGGGTCGTGGGTAGCCGATGGATGCGAGACGCACAGGACCGGTTGTTGTGGCGACACGCGCGGGGAGGCCTATGTCCAGCAGTGGACGTCTTTCGGCTGATATGATGATGATGATGATGAGTCAAAGGTAAACATATAGTGAACTCGCATTTCGATATGTTGAAGTTCCATGTACCAGGGACTATGGCCATAGTCACAAATTCTAACACCACCAATAGCAGCAGTCAATACGACGAAAAATCCTAATCGCATGCCCGACCGGGGTATCAAATCCAGGATCCAGAGCTCAGAAGTTGTCCCACGACCACAAACCAGCGAGGTTTTGGAGGTAGCGGAACAGAGAGTAAAGTCCCGCAAACCTCCATTGAAAAGGGAGGATCCTCCGACCAGACGGTTGTTTGTGTCTGGTGGGCAACTGCCCGAGAGTTGATATTCGGGCTTTGCATGTGTTCTAATCGCACGGTAAACTTTGATATCGCGATTTTAGGATTTTGTAGTTAGTTCGCAGCTGCCGAGATAGATGGCGCTGCGAGTCTCATTTGTTGTGATGTTGATTCTGCTACGTTGGTTTTTTGTGGCGGCATGAATGCCGCTACATCACTACCCTCCGGAAACCGGAGGTCGATAGTGGATGAGAGGTCCATACATCTTGAGATGCTTGCCAGGCCAGTGGAAGGTTGGTTCCAGTGAGTCGGAACCGGAAGTCGCAGAGTTCTCGGTGAGTCGGAACTGTCTGCGTCGCAGAGTTCACGGTGAGTCGGAACTGTCTGCGGTGCCCCGATGCTGCTGCTGGCGTGACTGCTGGCGTCGACCAGGAGAGGTTCTTCAAGGCTCTTCATGTGACTGGCCGAAGGTGCAGTGTGCTTGCCATGGTGGGTCGGAGCTGTGCGACGTGCTGACGTGACTGCTGGCGTCGACCAGGAGAGGTTTTTCAAGGCTCTTCATGTGACTGGCCGAAAGTGCAGTGTGCTTGCCAAGGTCGCTGATGAGGTTGATGATAGAGGCTGAGGATGCTGACCAGGAATGCGCGTCCGCTGCATGCTGGTGGTTAGGATACCCGTAGAAGCCGAGGGTACTAGCTGGCTGTATGACTCGCTGCTCGAAAGCTTGAGGTCACGATGAGGAGAAGTGATCATGATCATGATGACGTCATGATGTAGTAGCTGCACGAAGGCTGCGCTGACGTTCAATGTCGAGGGTCACCAGTTTGGAGGTAGCGGAACAGAGAGTAAAGTCCCGCAAACCTCCATTGAAAAGGGAGGATCCTCCGACCAGACGGTTGTTTGTGTCTGGTGGGCAACTGCCCGAGAGTTGATAATCGGGCTTTGCATGTGTTCTAATCGCACGGTAAACTTTGATATCGCGATTTTAGGATTTTGTAGTTAGTTCGTAGCTGTCGAGATAGATGGCGCTGCGAGTCTCATTTGTTGTGATGTTGATTCTGCTACGTTGGTTTTTTGTGGCGGCATGAATGCCGCTACAAGGTGACTATGAATATTTTATTTTATTTAACAGTTAACCCTGTCATCATTATTTCTGATGGTGAATGGTAAGTCATCAAAAATACTGTATCAATTGGCTTTTGTGAATAGGATATGTTTAAGAAATAAAATAATGACAATGCATACTTTGTAACAGCGCACAGCATCTCTCTCCTTTTCTTGACCCTCGACTTTGGGAAGCAAGACTTGAATGCTTTATCCTTGATGTCGTTCTCAAACGACAGCAGAGTCCTCTCATGGTATTTTATGTTTTCCTTCTTCTTAGCTGGTTTTTCTTCTACTCTACTAAAAAAATGAGAAACAAATAGTTAGGACCGATTCAATTACATCAAAATCAAAAGTAAATTCTAGGCTGAAAGTCATCGCACATGAAGACAGTCCCACAAATCCACCAGCCTGTCACCACTTCTTAGTGTTTTAGCTGGGAAATTTACAAATAAATAAATTTGTATGTTCCTAGTATCAAAATAACAGTTTTTATCTAAATGCTTACGAAAGTTTATAATAATAATCATTTATTTCGGAAAGACATCCATATTTTGTTAGTACAATTGCGAGCTTACAACTAGGTTAGTATTTTTTTAATAATTTAATTTTAACAATAAGTTGCGGGTCAGGTAGACTTCCCAATGCTGGCTGCCAATCACTACACGACTGCATGCAGCCGTATCCAGCGAGCCAGCATCGGAGAGTCCCACCGGTCCGCCAGCGCGCGCAGGATGGTGTTGGGACTGTCGCGCGTGCGACGCATGATAGACGCGCACCGCTTGCGCATGATGGCCGCAAAGCCGTCTGTGTCAGCTGCCGCGAACATCCCGGAGGCGCTGCAGTAACGCGGCAGTCCCATCAGCACCCGGAACGCGTTATTGTATTGAACGCGCAGATCGCTGTATGTCCGCTGCGTATAGTTAACCCACAGGCTGCAAGCGTAAAAGGACTGACAGTATGCTTTAAAAAGCGCAACTTTTACAGTCCCCGTACACCGTGCAAACCTGCGAGCCAACATGTTGCATCGGACAGACAGCGCTCTGCGCTCCCGTTCAATATCGACACTGTCCTTTAGGTCCGCGGTGACCCAGTGGCCCAAATATTTAAACTGCTCGGTTTTGTTTAGAGCTGCACCACATAAAGTGAAACTCGGAACGAATGTGTATCGCTTGTTGTCCGGCCTGAAAATCATTATTTCACTTTTGCTCGCGTTGTATTTGAGCCCATGAGCCAACGCATAGGACTCACAAATTTTCAAAAGCCTTCGTAAGGCACCAATCGATGGGCTCAGCAACACCATATCGTCAGCGTAGCTGATGTTGTTCACGCACACTCCATCTATATGACACCCGATACCGGTGCTGCTGAGCTCACCGATCAGACGGTCGATGTAAAGGTTGAAGAGCGTGGGAGAAGTCAGCCCCCCCTGTCTCACCCCGCACTCCAACCCATACTCCCCCGAGAGAGCGCCAGCCCACCTTACATAGTTCCTTTGCTTTTTATACCAATGCATAAATAATGACACAATTTCTTTAGGTAAAGAAGTTTCATCCCTTAATTTACCCCACAGAATGTCGTACGATACAAGATCGAATGCTTTCGATAAATCAAGGTAGCATGCAAACACTGGGGTCTTCCTACTCGTGTAATACTGTACAGTCTGCTTGAGGCTCAGGATAGCACTCTCGGTGGAAAGCCCAGGCCTGAAGCCGAACTGCGCGTCGCTTAGCGAGACGTGTTTATCCAGGTGTTGACCAAGCAGACCGTCCAGTACTTTGGCGACTACTGTGGCCAAAGAAATCGGTCTATAGTTGTTTACATCTGATGCGTCACCAGTTTTATTTTTGATGATTGGCACAACGATAGTACGCATCAGATTATCAGGCATATGGGAGTGGCCTAAGCAAAGGGAAAAGAACATAGAAAGCACTCTAGGCAGGTGTACACCTGCATGCTGCAGGTGCTCGATGCTGAGGCTGTCGTGTCCCGGGGATTTACCCCTCACCATGCCTTTTATCACCACACGCACTTCCTTCGCAGTAAAATGAACCCCACGCTCACCACCTTCCTCAACATCGAGCCTCTGCCGCGCAGGCCCCAAAGGGGAGTCAACCCTGAAGTGGTGGGAGAACATAGTAGCAATCTCACTATACTCGGAATTATAATTCGATTCCACATTTGACATTAGCTACTGTCATTTTGTAAAATAATGATACCACATATAATAGTGTAGTGATGAACACAAAAAATCGATAAATAATCGCGATTTATGTTTATGTAATCATAATATTGGTGTGCCAATTAAAGACTAAATTATTGATTTTTATTTAAATAAATACATAATTATTCATAATAATGATTTATTAATTAGTAACCGCTGCTTTACATATACATAAGTCCGGCCCCGGCGACACACCGGTGTGTCGCGAATTAATCGCGAATTTAATGTTTATTTACATATACATAAGATTTACTTTATATTAGGGAATTTTCACATGTTGGGCCCGAGTGGTTAAAAACAAAACTTATAATAAAAGAGAACTCATAACTAAATTATCCGTTCAGAAATATTTAATTTCCTGATATACCTACTTAGTTTCTATTAAAGTAGTAGTTGTTTAAATATACTACTATAAACGAGAGGAATCGATCCGGAAATATTCCATTTCCGTATCGAATAATTTCGCAACGTCACTATTTAGTACTTGTCATAACGTTGCAACACTGAAATTGTCAAATCTGTAGACATGGGCGTTTTTGGTTTTGAACGCAAACTGATATTTATCCGATTTCAGATTTCAAAATCCGTTTTTAGAAATCCGATTTAGCCTATCGATCTAGCCTCACCAGTTCGCTTGCGTACTTAGATTTCATTTAATTTCATTTTCAAACATTAGGTACATACATTCTTCCTAGTTCCGAGAATCATTGAAGCATAAACCAAAATTCATCAACGTATAATCTCGATACGGTAATGTAGTCTTTAAATACTTAGCAGTAAAGATGATATTGATCGCATTGTAATGTTTGTTACGTATCCGAGAACCTAAATCTAAATCACAAAATTCGCGTTATCCTTTTTACTCCGCTATGTTACGCTTAGAGTGAGAAGAGAGATACTGTTAGAAAGAGAGAAAGCGAATTTCTAACGAAATCCAACCAAACGCAAACTCGCCAGTTTGCGTTTGGTTGGTGATGTGATCCAGTGATTTTATTCGAGTCGATTCGTTTGGTGGTAGATTGTTAGCGTTTGGTTCGGCTAGATAGATTTTTAAAATCAGATCTTCAAGTTTGCGAAATCGATACGAATCGATTTGTGTTTGAAATCAGATTTTGAATACGTTTTGATATATCGGACGCATGCCTGAAATCTGGAATCGAATTAAAATTCCGAGTATAGGCTCGTGCACTCCCGCCACGCTGATGGGAAGGCCCGGCTTATGATTCATCTTATTGGTGTTTTTCCAGAACTGACCGAATCTCTTATGTGAGTGAAGTTCAGCTATAATGTCCATTTTTATTTGTTGTTCATTGTTCTGATACCACTTTAATTTTGATTTAAAAGCGCGCCGAGTTTCACACATATCATTATAAAGACGGCCAGCCCCGGGCTTTCCCCCATACAACCAGGCCTGAAAACATAGCCGAGCCCTCTCATGAGCGCCGCGAACGTGTCTGTTCCATCCAGTAATGTATTTACCTCTACGCTTTTCGGCAACATTATAACTACATATAGCGGCCTCCGACAGAATACAAATAATATCTTCATACATTTTATCTAGCAGAATTTTATGACTTTGATTACTACACATTTTATCTGAGCAGTTTCTTAATTCTGAAGGAAAATCAATTTCACGAAGTCTAGAGTGACACACATTTTTATATTTCGCTATCTGAATCGAGTCACGCTCACCCCAGACTATTCCATTCATACATACAGTAGGTAAACAAATTTTAGGCTTAACTAAATTAAAATTACATAGTATAGACACAGGGTAATGATCAGACCAATAAGTGTCATACAATACAGAGGCCGCGGACACAGAGTGCCGCGCGGCACTAGTTACTACACAATGGTCGAGCCAGCGCAAACAGCCGTGCGCATCACTGACAAACGTATGACTGTCCGGCGGCATTAGTTCTAAGTCTACACAAAACCACGTTTGTTCCGCACAAAAAGTTAAGAGTTCATTTGCAAATGACTCACCTGGGTGCGCATTATAGTCCCCTAACATAAACACTGACTCCACATTGTGACTATCAATTATAGCTGTCATTTCACTAAGACACTCTGTGAACTCCACTAAATTTTCACTGGAATCGGTGGGCATATACACAGAAAATATCAAAATGGAACGATCACTGAGCTCGATTTTTATCGCGGCGAGACGCACACTATTACATTTTACCACGGTTACCGTTGGAAACGCAGCTTTTCTCCACAATAGGGCAACTCCACCTTTATATATTATATGATACTTTAACAAACAAAAAATTAAATGTTTCGTCTGTCCCGTTTGTTTGTTCCGGGTTGAAACCCGTTCTCACCTAACCAATCTCCGAAACGGCTGGACCGATGTTGACGGGATTTTCACTGGCAGATAGATGAAGTTATAAGCTAGAAGCTTCTATTATGCTACTTGTTTACAAAAAAAAAACGTTCACCTATTTCTGTGGTAAGTAGAACAGCAGAACGGTTCCAGACAGGAAAAGGACATTGGTAAAAAAGGTATAGGGTTTGTTCCAAATATCGGACTCTGTCATTCCCTCTTTTTAGATTGGTAAAATTTGGGTTTCACCTTGGAACGGTTGTGTCAAAAGTCTCATAATTTAATTAATAATATTTTGTAAAGAAATTAGAATAGCAAATGGTATGGTACTTTGCTTCAGCCGCAATCAATTCATATATTCATAAACCAAAAAAATCTCTCAAGGAATCCTTACTATCTTCTGCCCTTTTGATGACATTGTCTTTTAATTAGTTTGCTATAGCTTGAATGTATTTTTTCAAAAATATTGATACACTTACGCCACATTTTCAATATTGACCTCTTCATCAGGTCCTATGAAGTCTACATTCATCTTAGTTTGAGGTTCTACCTTCTCAGCAGGCTGGTGGGGAGACTCAGTCTTCACTTCGGCCATTTCTATGTCCCCTGGTGTTAGTAAAGCTGAAAAAGGTGAAATTCGATAAATAGATGAGTTTAGAAACCAACAGTGTTTGGTCCCATTATGTACCTTACGTTTCTAGAAATAAGAGTTATCCAGTCTTACCCTCTTCATTTTTTATTAAATCACTCAAGTTGAGATCATCTAATAAGCTCGACTTTTCCTCTGCTGATGGGACTTCTTCTATAATTGGAACAGCAAATGAATGATACCGTATCACAGGTCCAGTGATGCTTTTCTTTGTGGGCCTTATCTTCTTTCTTTCCAATTCAATTTGTTCAAATCTCTCTGAAAAACAAATCATAATAAGTATAATACACTTCTGGACACATCTATTGGCCCACCTTGTATTTTCAGTTTCGTTTGGTCCTAGCTAAAATTTTATATTAGGTCGAGCAAAAAGTTTTTATGCAGTTTTGAACCTGGCACATTCACAATTTCATTCAATAGTCTTTTTTTGAATTTCGAACACAGAATTTAAAGAAACAAAAGACAATTTGGAGCCTGTTTGTTGATATCAAACAATCGAATACTAAGAAAACTTGGTTTTATTGGTTTACTTGGATTTAATTCTTGAAAAAGTGATTGATATCTTTGGTTTTGCAACAAACATTACTTATTCTTAACATTAAGGTGAGGTTCTATCAATAATCTATGGATACTTCACCTGAAGTCGCCGCCCAAGCTGTGGCACTTATTCAGGCCGGACACAGCCAAAGAAACGTGAGTGCTCAACTTAATTTAAGTCGATCTGCGGTCCGAAATGTTTATCGGAGGTACCTAGAGACTGGCGGCTTTGTTCGTCGCCAAGGAAGGCCACGATCTCGGGTCACAACTGAAAGGCAGGATCGGTTCATCGTGACGACCAGCTTGAGAAATCGTCACCTTACCTCCATTGAGATACAAAACCAACTTCGCGACTTCCACGGAGTATCTGTGAGCGCTCGAACTGTTCGGAGAAGGTTAAAAGAACGCGATATGGTACCACACAAGCCAGCTAATGGGCCCAAACTAACGCGAGCCCACCGAACAGCGCGCCTTCATTTCGCACGCAGTCATTTAAATTGGACACAGCAAGATTGGAGCAGTGAACTCTTTTCTGATGAGTCTAAAATTGTGTTACATGGCAATGATGGAAGGAAGAAGGTCTACCGACGTAAGGGAGAGCGTTTCGCACAATGCTGCTTTGAAGAGAGGGTTGCTTATGGCGGTGGTTCATGGACTGTCTGGGGCGGTATATCCGCGAGCGGCAAAACTCAACTTGAGGTTGTTACACGACCACGGCTGCCAACATTAAATGCTGAAAGGTACATTCGTGAGTGCTTAGAACCTCACGTGATACTATACGCGGACTATGTGGGCCCAAATTTCCTTTTTATGCATGATAATGCAAGAGCCCATGCGGCCGGCATCGTCAGGGAATATCTTCGGGATGTGAACATCACAGTTATGGACTGGCCAGCCAGAAGCCCAGACATGAACCCCATTGAGCACATGTGGGACGAGCTAAAAAGACGTGTTAGGGCTCGTCGGCCAGTTGCCCAGACGATGCAGGAGTTGAAAACTGCCATAGAAGAGGAATGGGAGATGATCCCTCAAAATTTCATAGAGCGGTTGATAAACTCTATGCCTAATCGTATGAGAGCTGTGGTAGATGCCCATGGAGGCAACACGCGTTATTAAATTGAACCTTTATTTGATAAAACATGTTTCTTATTCAAAAATCAATTGCCTTTAACAAGGCGCATATCCGACTTGTTAGGCGTAGCTCCATGTCGTATGGTATTCTGAATTCAAATTTAAAACAATACGATCGAAAAAGATGGTAAAATGTATCAGGTTTAAAACTGCATCAACAGTTTTTGTTCAATCTAGCAATCATATTTCGGTAGGGGCCATCGAAACCTAAACTCTAAGGTGGGCCAATAGATGTGTCCAGAAGTGTATTATTTATTTATCTATTAGTGCTGTGTTATAGACAGAGTTACGGTGTTTTTTGATTGAGTCATCTCTTGACCTCGATCTTGCCTGATGGAAAGCGATAGATGAGGTCGATGGAACAAGAGAACCTTGATGACGGCTGATGGTTTCAACATAAAGCAGAAGAAGCAGCCCTGGAACGCAAAGGGCACTAGGAGGAGCATGGATGGGTTTTAGTCAGTAAGAGTCTGACACACTCCCGCTCCACCCAGAGGGGAAGGAGTCATTTGATCCATAAAAAAAGGATCTAGTTTGTAAATTACAACTGTTCATACCTAAGCTTTTTAGATTTTCTTTTTCAGTAATAAGTGCTTCTTCTAGCAACTCCTCTTGTGTCGGCATTCTATCTTCAACTTTCTTTGGTTTCTTTTTCTTCAAAGCAGACCTGATCTTAATTCTTTGTAGTGTTTCTGCTGATTTCACTGCAGTACTCTGCCTGATTGATTTACGCTCTGTAACGGAATTTTAGATTAATTTTAAAGAAATTGTTTTAAAGATTTATTAACATTCTTTGCTTAAACAACACAATAATCCTGACTAAGACTAATATTATCGAAAGTAAGCTACGCTTTCGCACCTAAATAGCTAAACCAATTTTGATGAAATTTGGTACAGAGATAGATGGGACCCTGGAGACGGTTATAGGCTACTTTAACTTGAGCGAACCTTCCGACAAAAGCTAGTATGTCAATAAGATACTTGTGGTTCGAGTCACAGTTCTATCGTTAAATTCAACCATTGCCTGTTTTTTGATGGTATAATGGAGTGTGCTAGCTAGCAAGTAGTAAATAATATTTAATTTTATGATTTCCATACATATTTATTTTTGTTCCGGTGTCTTTAAATACTTTGAGTACTGTTGTTTAATTCAAGTTCTTAAAACATAACAGACAGATGTGTTGCTGGGGAGTTTGTTGCGCCACTTCTTCTTCCCAGCTAAAACACTAGGAAGTGGTGACGGGTGAGTGTTTTTGGGGGACTGTCTATATGTAAAATTGATGTTCAAAAAGTGCTGGCTCTCAGCCTAATTTGAATAAATGACTTGAATTTTGATAATGAAGGGCTGCATGGGGTCACGGCAGACCAAGAGGAAGTTTTCAGGATGCCTGAGATGCATTTCACAAGCATATTACCAATATGAAGCACAACTTTAACAAAAATATAATAGGCGATCTTTGTCCAAGAGTGGGCCAACAAAGACAAAAACAGATAGTTTCTTATCAGAAATTATAGGTTTACTTAAGAAAATAAAAGTATTTAACTTACCTATAGACAAATCAGTTGGTATTCTTTCAGACTTTTCAACCTTTTCAATCTTCTCCTGTTTAGGTTTTGGTTCCTTTGGTTTCCTATCATTTACTTTTTTCACTCTATCACCCAAAGACGGACCAGGTGCCGATGACCCAGGTCTTTTCTTTCTGTTGGGATCCTGAAATGCATTTCATTTTGAATAATTATTCAGTTAGTTCATAAGAAATTTCGTATTTTCTATGTATGATAAATCAAGGCATCATCCTCACAACAATAATTTCAACCAAGGAGGTCCACTACTGGACTTAAGCAACTCTACATCAAACGGTTTTGAGCTTCTCATCCAGTGGAACATCCACTCATAATACGACAAAAAACGGCAGCAAAATACCGACTTACTTATGTGAAGTTGTCAAATTAGTATCACTTAAACTAGCATTTTAATCAACTTCGGTTCAGTCAACAATAAAAAAGTTTGAGTAAAATTATAAATTTTTTCACACAATTTTAAATTCACCCATTAATTACTTTTTTCCAAAAAAGGATGTGTTTGTTCCACATTTTAAGTTTTCAGCAGTCATACTTACTTCCAGTTTCACTATTCTTAAAGAAGACAACTTACCTTATAGACTTTTGTGCCCGTTGCCCTTTTCCGTTTCTCTTCAGTATCATCGTCAGACTTTGGCTCATCATTCTCATCAATACTAAAGTCTGAGTCCACTTCATCATCTATTTCCCTTTCTTGCCTACAAATACAAAAACGAAATAGGCAGACCAAAATAAACAAGCAATTTATGTACACTCACAACATTTTGGCTTTCGAGCAGGGGTATGCATGTATTGCATATTTTTACTTCATAACTGGAATGAATTACAGTTGTCACCATCAATTCTCTTTTAATGCGAATCGTAATGGTATCATTGTTGATGGCGGCAAATTCTGTAATTATGAACTAGTTTGGTAATTAATGCAATATCCAATTAACATTATACCACTCTTGATAAAGTCAAGTCTCGAGCATTTTTCTATTTTAGGATTACTAGGCTATATGTTAAGCATTCCATATTAAGGATTTATAGAGGAAATAAATCTTAAAATAACATACAAATAATCGACGTCCTCCTCAGTTTCTTGGAAGCCCCCGTAAGTTGTTGTGTAAAATTCATCTTCTTCTTCTTCGTCAAGCACTTTAGCTAGGAGGTTACCAGCATTGGAACGGCGTTCTCTTTTATCCATTATGCTTCTTGAGTATAAACTGTTTTATTTCAAGAAATGAATCAAATTTTGGAAAAGAAAATAAAAAATATTTTGCTTCACCACACACAAACAAGCACACCACAGATTAAAAATATATCCGTCTGTGTCAGACTGTCAGTGTTCAGTCATTGTCAAAACATTTTTTTTGGTATTTCATGACCTGGCTACTGAGGCCTTCAAGTCAAGTCATTATTTTTTTTATAAAATCTCTTTGTTTTGAATTAGAATGCGCATGTTTTGGATTCTAATGTTTGTTGAAGTACTTGGCAAGCGTTGCTGAGGGATCCTTTACGCAAATTGACATCGCATATTGTGGTGTAAAACTACACCGATTTTACACCACAATATCCACAAGGAATCGATTTAAAAATAATTAAAACATTCAATAAACTTCACTCGTATAAATCCCGCCAAAAACTGTGTCAAAACAACGTCAAATAAGGTAAGTATGTTTTGTGGTAGGGTGTGTCTTTAGCAATGAACTTATATATCCAACCTGGAATGCGCACAGGCTGTCGATACGCGGTCCGAGCGAGATAGCTTCGCGAGAGCCCTCTGTCCCTTTCATTAGGGAGACCAACCAGTATAATGTAGGTAGAGGCTAATATAATAGGATATAATATATTAACCAATAATTTGATTTCATAAGTTAATAATAATTATGCGTTAAGGATGGATTAAAGTAAAACGCATTAAACTATGTTTTATTACATCCTGGGGCCTGAAATTAAGACTGCAAATAACGGAATCATTTTTGATATTTGGAATGACATCAAGCCATTTTTTCCTCCCTGATTCTTCTCCAGGCAGTCTGAAATAATATTTTTTAAATTTATTTAAAATATACGAAGTGACACACCTAAATCAGCGATAAATATGGGAAGTTGAAACTTTTTTGCCATTTCCCTACAATGTCCCTCGGGAAATGTGAAATTTCATGATCACGTCTTTTAAGTATTTGGTACACCATTCCATATAAAGTTTTATTATGCTTACGTTGAAGACTACCTCCTATTTATATGCTGCGTTGTGTAAATAATCTTATAATTTCGTTCATTATGGGCACCCCCTACTTGAAGAATTGAAATATACTTACTTGAAGAAAGAAACACCGCATCCTGCATAGGATTCGCTTTTGCAACCTTGAATCGCACACTTTTTAACCATCTTTATTACATCCGAATAAAGAAATTGATTGTTTTACAACAAATAAATATGGCTGGTGGGTTACCAGTCTAACTTATATAATTATATATTCTACTAATAATCTTTTCTTTTTTAATTACATTTCAATACAGTATCCAATTTATTGCTACAAAAATGTTCTCATTCTAACAGATTTAAAAATATTAGAAATATAAGAACGAAAGTTAATGTTTTTTTAAGACACGAAAATACTATTTTTTTCCTATCACTCCTACTAAATTCGGGAATAATCCTCCTGGCAACACTTTAGAAAGGGACACAGGGCTCTCGAAGCGCTTTCTCTCTCGGAGCGGATTTCTCTTTGACCAAGTGATTGTCTGTAATAGAACTTAACTTCATTACGTTATCGTTTATTTTTATATTGGTGTCAAATTGACAATGCTCATTCCAGGTTGGATATAAGTTCCTTGGTCTTTAGTTGAATTTGAAATGCTACTTTAGACGGAACTTAGTCTTACTTACAGGATGAAAAATTGAAGCAGATTTGATATAAACCGATCAATCGGTAGAATCTCTCGTATTTTGTTAACAACAACTACCTACTCGTAAAATTGGCAAAGTGGAGAGCTATTTTGTTATTTTTGTGCGTCATTTCTGACGGAATAAACATATTTTCTTTCTTTCTATTCTATCTATAAATATTGATTCGTCATCATCATACCAGCCGATAGACATCCACTGATGGACATAGGCCTAAATATTGATTAGGTATTGCTTCGAAATTAATGATCTCTATAACCTTTCATAAACGATGGCCGAAGGCCTTGCTTCAGAGTACCTATGGCCAGGCCCCACGAACAGGTCCTGGCGATGATTGTTAGTAGGATTGCTTACCAGCTTCACCAGCTTCTACGATAATTCTTTTACCATTCGAGCGGTGCGTTTATGGAATGCCTTGCCCGTGTCCGTACGGCGTGCTCAATCTTTGTCTACTTTTAAAACTATGGTTAAAAACCACTACCTCTCTCTTTAATCGTCTTTACTTGGTTTCTCTGCTGTTTACTTCATAATTGTTATTGTATATATATTTATTTATATATTTATTGTATATATTAAAAGGTAGTACACCTAAGACTACCTACAGTACTTACTGTCTTTCCTTCTCTCTTCAAAATCTATCCAAAGGTTGTTTTTAAAAGCTCGCTTTTAGCGATAAGGCCGCCCATTGTGTCACCCTATGTAATGTTTTCTTCATCTATATTTTCTGTAACTTATATGGTGTACATAATAAAGAGTATTCTATTCTATTCTTACCGTAAAAGTATTGATAGAGATTAAATGTCATTCTAAGAATTTAAAATACTTATTCACTAGTAGCCTGGATTTCAGAATACTTTATTCTGAAAAAATTAAGTGTCAACTTACTTTTGATTTTTCTTTTTATATGTATTGACGGGCAAACAGCAAGCGTTTTGGTTGGGTTCGATCGGTTCGATGTTCAACAGTGGTGATTAACAGCCTATTTTAGCGACTTACCGGAGGTCGTCAAACATGCAATATGTTTATTGTTTGCTGATGACCTCAAATTGCTGCTCGAGATTAAAGATGAGTCGGATTGCGAACGCCTGCAGGAGGAAATAGACAGAGTGGTGGAGTGGAGCCATAAGAATAAGCTCTACTTCAATGTTGACAAATGCTCGGTGATAACGTTCACTCGTGCGCGGACCCCGAAGTGCAACGAGCACAAAGTAGAGACAGCACCAATGCAAAGAGTGTCGCAGGTACGCGATCTAGGCGTGTACCTCACTCCGGAACTTAGTTTTCGCGAACACATCGTTAAGATAGGTATGCAAGAAGGCATAGGTATAGAAACCTAGGTTTTGTACTGAGACAGTCACAAGGGTTTACGAACATTGCCACGCTCAAGGTGTTGTATGACGCACTAGTAAGGAGTCATCTTGAACGTAGTGCGGTCATTTGGGCACCACATGAAGCCAAATACAGTGCCATGTTAGAGCGGGTACAGAACAAGTTTACAAGGCACTTGTATTTTAAACTGTATGGAGTGTACCCGTTGATGTACCCCACACTATTTGTACTGGGGATGGTGGGGTATAACGAGCTCAGGGTTCGCCGGGATTTTAGTCTAGCAGCGTATGTTGTGAAGCTATTGCGTGGCGTAGCACACAACCCGGGAGTACTGCGTCACCTGAATCTTAGAGTGCCGGACCGGTACCGGTGTGGAGACGGCGACGCCCGCAACTGTTAGGTAAACGTACCTGTGGCTAGAACCAATCTACTGGCAAAAGCACACCTCACCCGAACAATCCGGGTGGTGAATGAAGTCCATGAGAGACTGGATATTTTTTCGTGCAATTTGAGTGAATTCGCAAGAGTTCTATTAAATGTAGTTATATGTACCTAAGTTAATTAGAGTAAAACGTTTTATTTGTTGTCGGGTAAACTAAGTTATTTTTTTTTTATTTTGAATAATATTGTAATAGGTAATTCATTAGTATTTGGATTATTTTATTGATTACAGTTAAGTATAAATATGTATATTAAGTTAAGGTTGTGGATAATAATTACACTGTCGCATTAGGTTAAGGCCTGTAATGATAGTAGTAAGGGTATGAAAATAAATAAATAAATATTTTTTTTTCCTTTGAATCATGATTTAATTTTGTAATATGAGTAGGTACCTACTGACCGAACTTATTTTGAATTTTTAATCTAGAATGGTTTCATTTGTAGTTGTGGCAGATAATTGGCAGACTCTCGTATAATACTCAGCTGCGTCCTAATTGTAAACCATCTATCTTTATTTAGAAATGTAGTAGGTATCAAACCTAATGACGGCTGGGAACAATCCGCTTGTCGCTGCGCAGAACCATTTCAGCGGGGGAGAGGTTTAAGTAGGTACTGCGCAGTGAATAGCGAATTTTACAGACGTCATAATTATAATCTGTGAATCACAAGAATCTGGTTTATTTTTACAAAGGAATAATTATTTTACACACTCACAACTAATTTAATTATGATTTGGTTCATTCTCAATTTATTGCACTTATCTCTAGCATTTTGCTGCTCAGTGTCCGCTGACGGCTGAAGTTAATGAGGAATTAAATGGTCATAAATAAAACAAGTGAAGTATTTTGTGCCGTTTATTCAATTTTTAACAGTTATTATAATAAGATTTTACGTCAGTCATCTTTATTTGATTCAGATAAAAACCACATTTCGTCAGTTTTTTTCTAGTTTTTGATTTCGTACCGGTACATCAAATTCATTCATTGTAGTTTATGGATCTGTATGAATTGAGTCGATTTGAATCGTCCAAAGGAACTTGAAAGTACAAATCGACTGAAATCAGACATCACAATTTAAGAATTAAATTAGTAGGTAGATATTACATTTAACTATAGTTTAAGTTTCGTTCATTTCATGTGATTTTACATTTAAACTTCAATTACGCTTAATATTACCTAATGTATGGGAATACCATTCCTATTAATGTGACACAAATAAGATAAGTTTGAACATAAAACCACAGGAAAAATAACCCTTTGGATACCTAGTGCTATAAATGAGATAAGTACACAAAAAGATGACTTATTCAACGAAGTAACACATTCTAAACTAAAATCACATAATTAAAAATTAAAATAACATTTTAGTGACAATAATAATTTTTAAATAATTTAATATAAACATGAACAAAAAAAGAAATGGAATGTATGGGATCAGGTGTTGCTTATTGTGATGCCTCTAACGTTAAAATTGATCTTTGATAAATATATTATTAATTATATATAATATAATATTATTATATACTGTGAGATATAATCTCGAACACTCATTCAATCAAGAGCAGCACTAGCCACTAGTAATAGAGAAAATTAATTAATTTCACTATAAATATGATTTAATAATAACTGTAAAGCATTTTATTATCATAGAAAATCAACAATATATTTTTGAAACAATAACTTTGTCCTAATAAATTAAGCTTGGTTTTATAAACTTGAAGTGTAAACTGAAATGGGACTTATTTTTTATTGAAGGTGTTGTCACATGCACATAGGTATAATTATGCTTCCAGCAATATAATAAGTATAATAATGTCCCAATTAATATTATTATCAGATTTTAAACTTCATCTCTAACATAATTTGTTACACGTTTCTTTCGAAGAAAATAGTGTAACTTGAAATCTAATCCTATTACAATAAATATTTTAAAAGAAAAACTTCTTATATTTATTAAATATGACTTTAGCTAACAATTTTCTATATTTTGCACGCAATATTCATTAGTATAACATAATGTACTTTCTGTACTATATAAAATTAAGTCGAAAATATTAAATGTCGCGTTTAGATAATACTTATAATAATAGCAACGTAATTTGATCTATAAAATGTATTTTCAGTAAATAATTGTAATATTTCAACTGGCAACACTAAACATTTTTAACAGAACATAGACAATAGTGCTACTCGCCGTTTGCGTCGCTTCGCATCGTCTCGTCGTTACAATAAATAACTATTTAAATTCAATATTGTACGATTAATTTAACTACATTCATTTTACTATTGATTGATTATCTTACATTATGTAGAAGAAAAAAGAACAAACACGATTAAATAGCAAAATTATGAGACGAACTTATAAGTTTCAAATAATATTAATAACAAAAATGTTTACAGAACCAAAGTTGTTACTTAATTTATCTATACTTATCTTATTATTCAATTGTTTGCCCTATGTGGTTGCAAACATATGAAAAACGGAAATATTAACGATTAACAAATCCATTGTAATATTATCTATGGAATACCAAGTATAAAAGTACTGAATTTAAAGTACCATATAGTTTTTTATTTCTTCCACGTTCATCATAATATTAAATCGACTTGTTTTTAGTCGTTATTTTTATAACTTTCATTCATTCACTCATTTGTTATTATTTTTTCTTTATTATTTGATGCTACATTTTATTATTCTGAGCATTTATTGAGCAATCATGCACATTATACTTGTAATTCCATAAATTAACAATATAACATAAAGAAAATCCGTCAATAATAATAATCAACCCTTATAACAAACCCTACTTAGCCTAATTATATTTAAAAGTAAAAATAGTGAAACAGTGAGAGTTATATAGTAAAATTCGACTACTCGTTTATTATATTTATATACAGGAATGTATTAGTGCAGGCGTGAAAATAAACTAAAACGAAGTACTTTGATGTGACGTTTCTCAAGCATAAATTTTAATGATGTCAGACGTTTCAAAAACGACCACCAGAACTAATTCAAACGTCTTCTTTTTTTTCCAATTGAGGTTTCTTCCTTCATTGAAACTTGTCTATGAAATGATAAAAAATCGAGAAAATTCCTGATGATAAGCTGAATTAAAACTATTCATAGATGGCGCCACGGACGACTTGAGCGAACGGTTCCATACGTTAGCCCCATGGTATGCAAACAAGCAGGTTTGCACACCTGAGCCCTGAGACTTATTTATGGAACCGGGTTTTAAAAACATATCGTTCAACCATCTATTCTTTCAATTCCCACCACATCTCAAAGTGAGCCAATTGGTAACATCTCTTTGTAACTTCGTTCCCCTAAACACACCAAATTTATAACAACCCTCTACAACAAAGCAAATTCATAAACAATAACAATGAGTAATAAAAATGAGTATATAACTCTTCAATAATTTCATAAAACTTCAGTTTTCCATGGCACCATATAAAATCAAACACTTAAAATTAGAACAATCGCAAAGAACGCTTACAATAAAAGCAATAAGTACGGTTACAAAAAGTTTAAGTATAAACTATATTAATGAAAAAATAAATAGATACTAATAATGATTCTTGCAACCCTGTGAATTCTAATCCTGTGATATAGTCAATAGACCGGTTTCCAACTAAGGAATAAAAGAAACACTGTGTCAGATAGCTTCTAAATCTAAAAATAGCAGATTCTTTTAAAAATCTAGAAACTTCTAAACTTCTACTCCACATAGCAAATTAACAATAACAATATTTAAAGTGACATTAACTAAAAAAACATAGGGTGACCACCCTATGCTTTTTTTAATATAGCAACAACAGGAGTAATACAGGGTCTATTTTGTACTTCGTATGGCGACAGCATTTTAGGAATTGCATATTATTTACAATCCAGATTTAATAAAGCGACGGTTAGTGGTGCTAGTTTTAGTCGATTTTTACAATTTACTGAATCAGTTGCCATATTTTTAGACGATTGAAAAACTATCACACAGTGCAATAAAGTAGACTTCTTTAGTTGGAAAACGACAAGATTTTACAATAGTTTACTAAAGGTAGAATTAGATCTTAAGTTTAAATGTTGAAGTAAACATTTGAGCTACGGTACATTTCTAGAGAGTTAGTTTTTTTTCGTTAAGTATAAATTATGTACTAATGTATAATTATGTACATTGTTCCAAAAATCGTGTAGTGTCAAGTGCAGGTGTATTCGAAAATTGTTTTTTTTTTCTCATCATTTTCGTTTTTATTACATTTGGCACGTAATCGTGAAGTTGAGCTAAGATGCACCAAATTAACAATGCAAGCGCAATTTTAGACTTTGTGTTACTCGTAATAAAGTATTGTTTAGAATAATTAGAATAACATTAGACAATTATATTTATCACAATAATAATCAAAATTAATACTTGTTTAAGTAAATAATATTAATTGAGGTCTTTTAATAAAATTCTAGATAGAATCTTTGTCCTAAAATAACAAGCGCAGAGTTGCAAACTCCTTTGTGACTTTTATTTAAAACTTACTTTGTAAGTATAGATTGTGATGGTCTTAATTACTCTATTTAAAACTGACAACTACTCAGTCAGTCCCAATCATCATTGCTTATAACCAAGTAAGATGTTGCCATATTGATTGTAGAGTAATTTCGATCAATTGAGCCATAATTTGTGTTACAAACACAATCAAATATGTTGCAATCATTCTTAACTAATTACGAATAATATTGTTCTAATCAAAATAGGATAGCAAAGTATTCATAACTGTGTCAAATACTTATCTAACGTGAAAATAAAGGTCCTAATAATGCTATTGTTATCCGATAGACAGAGATGTATGTCTCTAAAGTTCTTTAATCTCCTTAAATGGTATCGTATATACTTCAAAGTGTCTCTGTGACGTTTTGGTGTCAATTTTGTAAACTTTGGTCTTTGGTTTAATTCGTTTATTCATAATCGGTGTAAGATAAAGGAATATGGACTGCACAGTCCTGTGTCGCAAGGTGCTCTCAGGAAATCTTATTCTATAGAAGTGTCTTTTCAAAAATCCATAACACAATAATATGTAAGTTCAAGTCAGGAAAATTATTTGTTTAGCAAATTGACAGCCGAAGCAAGCAACAGAAACAATATTTTATTAAAATCACAACTGTCATTCTTTGAAAGTTGTATAAAATGTCAAAATGGCGTATTATGTCAGTTTGACAAACAATTTACACTTTCCCTGACTGTTCGTAGACGTGTAAAGGAATCAAACATGCTTGATTTTAAGTTGAAAAGCTTAATTAAAAATTCCTTTTGGTAATCCAATAGTCAGGCCATAGTAGAAGCAAATAAGTAGGAAAAATAACCTGAAGCTGATGAGTAGTCCAGTATTCCTTATTGTATGTTACATAGAGTCGTCGTCAGCTCGTCAGTAGACCCAGGACACCGGCACCCACTGCGGCGTGGAGCGCAGGCGCACGAGCGCTGACTCCAGCTGGTTGAGCGTGTCGTCGATGTCGTTGTTGACTATTGTCAAGTCGAAGTAGTGGCCGTAGGTGCGGCGGAGTTGTTCCGATTCGCGGACTAGGAGTTCTAGGGAGCCGTCGTACTGGAATGAGAGAAAAAATGTCATAATTAACTAATAGACTAATTCTGGCTGGGACACAACTCCTGAACTATAATAACGCTCTCGGGCTAGTTGAGTATTGGACGCTTGAAGGGGTTGTTCAGCAAAGTTGTCAACATAGTATACCATATAAGTGAAAAAGATTACAATGAGCCGGCCATATTAAGTACGATGTAATTGCTATGATTGCTACATAAATATTAGTGTCACAACAAAGGCCTTCACTGTGTTACCGTGCGCAGTATCTTCAGAGCTTGCGGTTCTACGTCTAGTATGGCGATGTTACTATTACTTAACATAATATAATACTCACATCAGCAACATTGTTGAGCGGCGGCGCGGCTATGAACACGACGTAGGGCGCGAACTCAGCCGTGCGCAGTATCTTCAGAGCTTGCGGTTCTACGTCTAGTATGGCGATGTTACTATTACTTAACATAATATAATACTCACATCAGCAACATTGTTGAGCGGCGGCGCGGCTATGAACACGACGTAGGGCGCGAACTCAGCCGTGCGCAGTATCTTCAGAGCTTGCGGTTCTACGTCTAGTATGGCGATGTTACTATTACTTAACATAATATAATACTCACATCAGCAACATTGTTGAGCGGCGGCGCGGCTATGAACACGACGTAGGGCGCGAACTCAGCCGTGCGCAGTATCTTCAGAGCTTGCGGTTCTACGTCTAGTATGGCGATGTTACTATTACTTAACATAATATAATACTCACATCAGCAACATTGTTGAGCGGCGGCGCGGCTATGAACACGACGTAGGGCGCGAACTCAGCCGTGCGCAGTATCTTCAGAGCTTGCGGTTCTACGTCTAGTATGGCGATGTTACTATTACTTAACATAATATAATACTCACATCAGCAACATTGTTGAGCGGCGGCGCGGCTATGAACACGACGTAGGGCGCGAACTCAGCCGTGCGCAGTATCTTCAGAGCTTGCGGTTCTACGTCTAGTATGGCGATGTTACTATTACTTAACATAATATAATACTCACATCAGCAACATTGTTGAGCGGCGGCGCGGCTATGAACACGACGTAGGGCGCGAACTCAGCCGTGCGCAGTATCTTCAGAGCTTGCGGTTCTACGTCTAGTATGGCGATGTTACTATTACTTAACATAATATAATACTCACATCAGCAACATTGTTGAGCGGCGGCGCGGCTATGAACACGACGTAGGGCGCGAACTCAGCCGTGCGCAGTATCTTCAGAGCTTGCGGTTCTACGTCTAGTATGGCGATGTTACTATTACTTAACATAATATAATACTCACATCAGCAACATTGTTGAGCGGCGGCGCGGCTATGAACACGACGTAGGGCGCGAACTCAGCCGTGCGCAGTATCTTCAGAGCTTGCGGTTCTACGTCTAGTATGGCGATGTTACTATTACTTAACATAATATAATACTCACATCAGCAACATTGTTGAGCGGCGGCGCGGCTATGAACACGACGTAGGGCGCGAACTCAGCCGTGCGCAGTATCTTCAGAGCTTGCGGTTCTACGTCTAGTATGGCGATGTTACTATTACTTAACATAATATAATACTCACATCAGCAACATTGTTGAGCGGCGGCGCGGCTATGAACACGACGTAGGGCGCGAACTCAGCCGTGCGCAGTATCTTCAGAGCTTGCGGTTCTACGTCTAGTATGGCGATGTTACTATTACTTAACATAATATAATACTCACATCAGCAACATTGTTTAGCGGCGGCGCGGCTATGAACACGACGTAGGGCGCGAACTCAGCCGTGCGCAGTATCTTCAGAGCTTGCGGTTCTACGTCTAGTATGGCGATGTTACTATTACTTAACATAATATAATACTCACATCAGCAACATTGTTGAGCGGCGGCGCGGCTATGAACACGACGTAGGGCGCGAACTCAGCCGTGCGCAGTATCTTCAGAGCTTGCGGTTCTACGTCTAGTATGGCGATGTTACTATTACTTAACATAATATAATACTCACATCAGCAACATTGTTGAGCGGCGGCGCGGCTATGAACACGACGTAGGGCGCGAACTCAGCCGTGCGCAGTATCTTCAGAGCTTGCGGTTCTACGTCTAGTATGGCGATGTTACTATTACTTAACATAATATAATACTCACATCAGCAACATTGTTGAGCGGCGGCGCGGCTATGAACACGACGTAGGGCGCGAACTCAGCCGTGCGCAGTATCTTCAGAGCTTGCGGTTCTACGTCTAGTATGGCGATGTTACTATTACTTAACATAATATAATACTCACATCAGCAACATTGTTGAGCGGCGGCGCGGCTATGAACACGACGTAGGGCGCGAACTCAGCCGTGCGCAGTATCTTCAGAGCTTGCGGTTCTACGTCTAGTATGGCGATGTTACTATTACTTAACATAATATAATACTCACATCAGCAACATTGTTGAGCGGCGGCGCGGCTATGAACACGACGTAGGGCGCGAACTCAGCCGTGCGCAGTATCTTCAGAGCTTGCGGTTCTACGTCTAGTATGGCGATGTTACTATTACTTAACATAATATAATACTCACATCAGCAACATTGTTGAGCGGCGGCGCGGCTATGAACACGACGTAGGGCGCGAACTCAGCCGTGCGCAGTATCTTCAGAGCTTGCGGTTCTACGTCTAGTATGGCGATGTTACTATTACTTAACATAATATAATACTCACATCAGCAACATTGTTGAGCGGCGGCGCGGCTATGAACACGACGTAGGGCGCGAACTCAGCCGTGCGCAGTATCTTCAGAGCTTGCGGTTCTACGTCTAGTATGGCGATGTTACTATTACTTAACATAATATAATACTCACATCAGCAACATTGTTGAGCGGCGGCGCGGCTATGAACACGACGTAGGGCGCGAACTCAGCCGTGCGCAGTATCTTCAGAGCTTGCGGTTCTACGTCTAGTATGGCGATGTTACTATTACTTAACATAATATAATACTCACATCAGCAACATTGTTGAGCGGCGGCGCGGCTATGAACACGACGTAGGGCGCGAACTCAGCCGTGCGCAGTATCTTCAGAGCTTGCGGTTCTACGTCTAGTATGGCGATGTTACTATTACTTAACATAATATAATACTCACATCAGCAACATTGTTGAGCGGCGGCGCGGCTATGAACACGACGTAGGGCGCGAACTCAGCCGTGCGCAGTATCTTCAGAGCTTGCGGTTCTACGTCTAGTATGGCGATGTTACTATTACTTAACATAATATAATACTCACATCAGCAACATTGTTGAGCGGCGGCGCGGCTATGAACACGACGTAGGGCGCGAACTCAGCCGTGCGCAGTATCTTCAGAGCTTGCGGTTCTACGTCTAGTATGGCGATGTTACTATTACTTAACATAATATAATACTCACATCAGCAACATTGTTGAGCGGCGGCGCGGCTATGAACACGACGTAGGGCGCGAACTCAGCCGTGCGCAGTATCTTCAGAGCTTGCGGTTCTACGTCTAGTATGGCGATGTTACTATTACTTAACATAATATAATACTCACATCAGCAACATTGTTGAGCGGCGGCGCGGCTATGAACACGACGTAGGGCGCGAACTCAGCCGTGCGCAGTATCTTCAGAGCTTGCGGTTCTACGTCTAGTATGGCGATGTTACTATTACTTAACATAATATAATACTCACATCAGCAACATTGTTGAGCGGCGGCGCGGCTATGAACACGACGTAGGGCGCGAACTCAGCCGTGCGCAGTATCTTCAGAGCTTGCGGTTCTACGTCTAGTATGGCGATGTTACTATTACTTAACATAATATAATACTCACATCAGCAACATTGTTGAGCGGCGGCGCGGCTATGAACACGACGTAGGGCGCGAACTCAGCCGTGCGCAGTATCTTCAGAGCTTGCGGTTCTACGTCTAGTATGGCGATGTTACTATTACTTAACATAATATAATACTCACATCAGCAACATTGTTGAGCGGCGGCGCGGCTATGAACACGACGTAGGGCGCGAACTCAGCCGTGCGCAGTATCTTCAGAGCTTGCGGTTCTACGTCTAGTATGGCGATGTTACTATTACTTAACATAATATAATACTCACATCAGCAACATTGTTGAGCGGCGGCGCGGCTATGAACACGACGTAGGGCGCGAACTCAGCCGTGCGCAGTATCTTCAGAGCTTGCGGTTCTACGTCTAGTATGGCGATGTTACTATTACTTAACATAATATAATACTCACATCAGCAACATTGTTGAGCGGCGGCGCGGCTATGAACACGACGTAGGGCGCGAACTCAGCCGTGCGCAGTATCTTCAGAGCTTGCGGTTCTACGTCTAGTATGGCGATGTTACTATTACTTAACATAATATAATACTCACATCAGCAACATTGTTGAGCGGCGGCGCGGCTATGAACACGACGTAGGGCGCGAACTCAGCCGTGCGCAGTATCTTCAGAGCTTGCGGTTCTACGTCTAGTATGGCGATGCTTCGGTCTGAGTGGATGCGGCGAATTGTTTCTAGCTTTGTGCCGTACATTGCGTCTTCGTGGGTACCTGTTATTGAGAGCAAAGTTGTATATAATAAGACTGGTGTAACAGGACTTTCTCAAAAAGCTATCTGTCACTAAATTCTGACGATAGAATAGCCACTTTTTTAGGGAAGGTGGTCTCAAGTCACAATGTGACAAACGTTAGTACGTTTGTCAAAGGTATGCCTTAGCTTGAAGACTTGGAGTAGAACCAAAAGTAGTCAACTAGTTACCATATTCCAAATATTCGTTAGCTGCTATATCTGCCATCATTTCTTCGTGGGTGACGAAGTAGTAGTTCCTGCCGTTCTCTTCATCAGCTCTCGACGGTCTCGTGGTATCTGAAAAGACAGAAACAAAGTTGTATCATTAGGAATAATTTGATGAAAAGATTTCGACTTTATTTTCTTAGAAAAAGGAATTAAACTAAGAATGAGATATCGAGCGACTGCAGCTGATAGAGTCAAGGCAAGTATTGATGGCGTTTGGTTTAGTTTTTTGTACTTTGGCTAAGCTATGTTCCCGAATCTATCTTTTTTTTTAACGATGTGAAAACATCAAATGACTTTTCCGCTCTGGGCGGAAGGGAGTGCCAGACTCTTACTGACTAAAACCTATCATTGTTGCTCTTGATTTTTTAATCTGTTTTGGACTCTTAATTTGTCAACGACAGTAACAGGACAATACCTAACTAAATCATATGCTAAGAAACGATTGAAGATCTCGGCATGAGTATAGTAGGTACTTACGTGGTATGGGATAAGCATATTGATCAGGATGACGCGCGATGAGCGTGTTCTTTATGTGACGACGACCGACGCCATGTGCGCCCAGAAGTACAATGGTTTTTCTTTGAAACGCTGTAGGTAAATGAAGAATATGATTATTGAAATACATTAAAAATAGTTCACAACTCTTTTACACAAACTTAATTGTGCAGCGATGTCTACCAGACAGTCCTGGTTGGAGTTGGTGAATGTCAAATGTATTCGATATCTTGTTTCTTTTTACACTAGGATTTTCTCCCGTTTCGTGAGTGCGTTTACAAACATATAAACTCACATACACAAACAGCCTAATAATGATACTGTTTCTAGGACATGCCCCGTTTCCTCGTGATATTTTACTTTTAACGGCCGCTTTCTATAATATATCTCAATCTCAATCTTGATCCCGATCCTTGTCTGTAACCAATCAAAGGTGAGGATTGTGTGGTGAAGGACACAAACTCGGCCGTTGATTGGTTACAGACAAGGATCGGGATCAAGATTGGGATTGAGATATGTTATAGAAAGCGGCCGTAAGAGAAGTGATGAGCAAGTTTGTGAGTTTGAACTCATGACCTAAAACTTGTAAGTCAGGGCCGATGACACTACTTAACTACTTATAGTCACTTACATGGTAATTTGACGACCTCTTCATATGTCACAACGTCTAGTTGGTCGAAAACAGCGTTGTGTTTCGCTAAATATTTGTCTTTCGACTGCTTTTTCTTGCGTCCGAATATGGAACAGTTCACTGAAACAAAGTTAAAAGTAAACGGAAATTAGTTCGTGCAACAGAGCATTTATTTTGAGGTTGCAACAAAAAAAAAATTAAAAGCCAATTTTTGTCTATTATTTTTAGTTAAACTTTTTTGTGTTAAAACATGCTTTTTATTGTTAACGGGTGCTTTAACGAAATAAAATAGTTTTTTAAAATTAAAAATAAATTCAAACAAAATTTTGTAAGCATGCATAATTTGATTGAAACAGCATATTTGTGCGTCACCTATAAGCACTTATCGTCATCAAAGATATTTCGAAGCGAAAATTTTAATTATAATATTATGCATAAAACATCTGGAATGAAACCTTTTTAAAAAGCTATGGTTAAAAATTTAACTTTAGTTTTTCTCATTTGGAAAAGTCTATGTTTAAAACAGTAAGTCCGTACTCGCATTAAACGAATATAAAACGAAGGTCACTCCGACATCACCTTTCAAAACAGTATTAAATCTATAAAACGATATAACACAACTTCAAACGGTACCTAAGAAACCTACACAGCTAACACAAACATCTCTAGAAATAGAAGCTTTAGGCAAATATAAAAATAAAACTAGTTTTAGGAACAGTTCCGAGGGTGTCGTACATTTTGCAGAGGTCATTTTAACCATCAAAGACGATCCATCGGCGATGGTTAAAATGATCTCAATGATGTGCAATCAACGTACAATAATGAACACTGCAAGATGCTTAAACCAGAATGTTTTGTTCATTTATATTGAGGGCTGGTGCAAGAGCCATCCAGAAAAAACCTACAATCTTTTCTAGATGACTCTTGTCCACGCCCTCATCACACAAAGATGTTAAGAAGACAGATCAACCCTCTCATTCATAAACATATTGTCTTCACACTGACGTAGAGTAAATTACAACTTTTTACAAACAAGTGGGTTCATGCTTACGAAACCTGAAGTTCCATAAAACCAGTTTCAATTCAATGCGAAACAGCAGCTACAATAGAAACTAGAATCTTAAGAAATACCTGTGTTCTCACAACCGTCGGTATGGGACACGCAGCCCTCGGCTCCTAGCCGCACAACATTACAACACGGTCATGCAAACGGAACGGATGGTAGTAACGGATCTACACGATTTGGGTCTCACGCAGTGGGAAATGATTTGTCAAAAGTTTAGGGAAATTAGACCTTGTCTAACTAATTCTAAAGTAGCTTCTGGGCAGGCAGGATTGTTTCTCAGTTGATTCACTCATGGGTCCAGTTCTGGTTGGTGGAGTCACCATCAACTAACATTAGGCACTCGTGATGGATTACATTCTGTTACCACTCACATAGAGGAGGACTGAGAGTCAGACCATGATCAAGAACGGCTTGAACAATACAGATGCTAAAATCATTTCCTTTGTAATGAGAGATGCACATAATGGAACGCGCTAAATATCACTAGGCGCAGACAACATATTTTCTCAAAAAGTAAGGCGATCCAAAGTCTTGAACAACTTTTCAACAAAAGTATACTTTTACCCATTAACCGATGGTCTTACCTTTAAAGTTCATCACTGCAACTACAAGTTATACATATCTTTGGTCGTACTTCACTGTTAATTGCTACGTCAAAACTGCCTGTGAAGTAAGGCTTCTAGTTGCGAAACTTAATTGTTCTAGTAGTGAACAGGCCATTTGATATCATACTCTAACGCTATTCAAGGCAGTTACAAAGGCTAAAGCGAACGTAGAAGAGTTTTATGAGTTCTTGGAGAAATTATCGTGAGTATTTTTTATTATTATTGAAGACTTTTGACAAATCATTTCGTCATAATGACAATACGGTAATATTAGGGTTACACAAACTCCCTTTGTTAGACAAGAAGAGAATATAAATTATATTTTTCGTTGTTCTACAAAGACCATAGCTAAGAAAGATTGGAGTGGGCGTTCTTATCATCAGATTACGTGGGCGGTTATACATTTAAGGAATTCAAATATGTTATGTTTCTACTCCTTTGGGAAATATGAGCCCGGTGTTGTACCATGCAGAATTGGTATAGGTACACTTTCATTAGCATATACTGGCATATATATGGGAGCTTGTATCACTCATAAACAAAAACAGGAAGAAAAGCAATTTTACATACCGACTGCTTCGTCCAATGATGAAATTGAAAGCATAACACGAAATTAATGTAAGTTAGGTAGACAATGACGTTATTTTAAAGCTACTTATCATTTCAGGTATGAATCATAGGCTGTTATTAATATTAAAACAAAAGGAAGGATAGAGACAGATATTAGATGACAACTGCAAGGTATTCAACAATGTTTAACGGTTACTGAAGTTTTGTGTCTTCAAGACGCCTGCCAATTCGTTTGATAATGCAATATTGTTCCAATGTAATTTTGATTTTTATACCAGTAACCATTTTAAACCAAGAATCTAGTAGAGAATCACATGAAAACGTCATTCACAAAGATGCGACACAAATGCATCTAAGACAAACATAGCAAACGATGACCGATGTCTGTATGGTGATAATGTCGATAGATAGACTATTGACGGTAAAATAAAACTGCTATACACAAAGTTGCATAAACTATAAAACATCAATTTTCATGAATTGTGAAATACTTGATCATCCAAATAAAAATCAAGAGAACGAACGAAAAATACTGCTAACATTTAAAGCACTTATATTTCAGACCTTCGGTGCTCCATTTCCACCTTCGAAACAAAAAAAATATTAGTTTTTTTTCTATCTACGGTACCAGTATCTGCATTACCTTGATCGGTGTTTGATCTTTCCGCTGCAGCACATGCTGCCCTCCATTCCTGGAGTTCAGGGCTAGGTATAAGACCAGCTGAACCACCCGATGCGTCCTTGCGTGCTTGCCACCAATGAGAGTCATCTTTGCTGATGATCTGAAAGTTCATTATAACTTTATAGTTAAAGTTCTTTTTTGTCAAAACATTTTCTTTGATTTTTTTGGAAATAAACAAAATCATGTAGTAGTTTAATTATATTCTGTTGGTACCTGCAGAATATCGCCAGTGTTGAAAGCGATGCCAGCTTGAGCGCAAGGAATCAATTCATCTTCTAATGGATCGTAATCAAATTGCGCTCTCACAAAAATCTGGAAGAATTAAAACAAATTACAAAGTTTTTTATTTGTTCGCAAAAACAATATGGAAATAATAATGATTGATGAAGAAGTTAAATGGGGCTTGATTCTAACAAAAATAAAGTTATGATAATGCCAAATAATGATTAGAATGCAAAATGCTGGTAAGAATGATAGAGGTATGAATGCCAACTTACTAGCAGTTAGTTTTTTAGGAACAAACGGCAAACAAACATAATGAAACGAATGAAAGGTGAGAGAGTGAAGTGAGATGAGGTGAGAGTAGAGCCATGATAAAAGAACAACAAGCGCACAGAAACGGAGGAGATCGCGGGGACGCGCAGCCATGCCCAGGTGACAATACAACATAACATAACACAACATAAAAACGAACAACATAAACATATCACAAAGTAGCAACTGGTCTGGTCTCGCTACTTACTAGCACGGGCGAAGGCTTTATCCGGAAAAGCTAGTTAGAACAAAAACACAAAATTTTAATGTCTTCTATTTTAATACCAATTGTTTTATGCTTCAAGACAAGCATTGTTGTGAAGATTTGTGTGCGCTTGTCGACTTTCTGCTATTTTCTTTTAGTGTAAAAACAAGCGTTAGAGTCACACTACTAACTATCTATCGTGTTAATTGCAAAAACAATATTTATGTATATCTTTTATCGAGTTTTAATTCAAACTAGTATAAATACAAACTTAGCTACATCTACTGTTTTAAAACCACACTGACCAAAAACTTAGTATGTACTATCATATCCTTGTGAGTGTTGCATAAGTAAGACATAAAGTAGGTATTACCTCGCAGGGAGGCGGTGCTGAGCGGTATGAGGGCACGATCTTAAATGTCACCGATCCACGAGCTTCGCGCTGTAATTTTTATATGACACCAATAAATTGTCGATAAGGAAGACATTTTTTATATTGACGACATGATAGTTCTTTCAAATTACGTACTTACCTTTAAGTTTCACAAATAATACGATTCTATAGATAGAATTCACAACTGAAACAATCTACTTACAGAAAGATAATCATATATATGTATAAAATCACCTTAGAAAATATCCAATTCAATCATTTAGAATATGTTTACGGAGAGTCTTTCTGTTTAAAATCTTGTAATCTCATTTATCATTTTATACAAGATTGCTTAATTTAAATGTAATTCTAAATATTTTAAGGCCTTAAAAAGAAAATGACTTCCATTTTCTAATCAAATATCCTTTATTTCATAATGTTCGCGATACGTACCAGCATTCTCTGTAGCTGAGCCACCGACTGGTTTGCGACCGGCGTGCCGTTGATCTCTTTGATCTCGTCCCCGACGTGCAGGGTCGCTTGTCTATGTATCATTCCCCCGTGCATAATGCGGGCTACGATGCATCGTCCGTCGTCTGCTAATTTCAGTGTTATGCCCTGTAAAGAGCATTTCAGTTCCGTTAGTGCCTTTGGGGTTTAAATAACTGCAAAAGTAGTTTTTAAAACTACTGCTCTCTTCGATCTGTGACATTTATATTGTAGCTAAAAATATTATATAGTAGGTAGGTAGTATTAACTCCTCAATGCCGAGAGAGCTCCCGATAAAACCTTTGTTATTACTTAAGTTTCTTAAAATAATCCCATAGCGTAGGCGACATTGTATTTACAAAAGAAAATGGAAACCCAATTTCTGTTCCTAAAATGTTTGAATCAGTAATTAATTATTTCGTTTATTGAATTTGTACTTATCAGTTTAATAATGGAAATTATAAAAATATTTCCAGTGTCGCAAACCTGACTATAAAATCTACGTATAAACACAGTCACTACATTCTAAATATACGACTAACGGAAATCCTTACCATGTATCATTATAACGATACCTTCATATTCGATACGAAACTATCCTATAGGATTATTATTTGTATAGTTTGTATAGACCCACCCAGAAACTAGTGTAAACGATTCAAAGGATATGGATATGATCATTGATCTGCAACGATGAAACTCACGCACCTATTTCTACAGAACGTTGGGTTGACATTTGTGTGTTTGATAACCAAGGTAGCAGAACAGAACGCTTTGAGTTGAGCGTCAATATTTATTTTTACGAAACCTTTGGTCTCGGCTTTGTGTTTTTGTTTTAGATTTTGGGATTTTCTCTGCGGAGTTTCAAATGTTTCAGTTCTGTTTTATCTCGCTTCGCGGTAGTCAGTTTTGGTTTAACAAAAGCAAGCAAAGTTATCTACGACCATTCATCAAACCTTTAGACTGCCGTTTTAGAAATATTTTTAAAGCATTAAGCTAAGCCGTATTTAGCCTAAGTATATAAAAAGGCAAGATGACCTTGTTAGTTTTCGCTCTTTAAAGCTTGAAATATTAATTTTGTAGTAGCCTTTAATGGCTTCTCTTTAAAACCTTTAATCGAAAAGTTACAGCTAAAAACAAAATATTGTACCTACACTGTCCTCTGCGGGTAGTAGGGTTGCCTACCCTCTTACAACATTTTCCTTTCTACCACAACTTTAAGCCAGTCCTTTGTTAAACACCTCAGCTCCAACATACCCTAACCACAAAACTTCAAAGTCCTTACCATCGGTTCGTCAGTATTCTTTTGGAACTGCACGAGGCGCACCCTGGTCACGTTCTCGAATTCAGGTTCGGTATCGTCCTCATCTTCAGGCGGTGGTGCGGTGGTACGGCCGTTGACCGGTGGCGGTGACGCCCGCAGTGACTCCTCGCCGTACACCTCGCGGGCGACCACATCGTGCGCCTGGAGTAGGGCCTGCAAAGAATATTTTGGGATTAGGAGAATTATTGTTAGTTATTTCTAACTTCGTAATCGGGTGTTGAATCTGCACCAATAATTCAAAATATATATTATTGGTACAGATTCTTATATCTATATTATAATATCTCACAATTTTATTTCCCGATTCACGTTCGACTTTCAACATTTTAATATCCAAATTCAATTCAGTAGACACGTGCTGCATATTGAATGGTGAATTTAAAATGTTTTTTGCTTTCATACACCACTTCACTCCAAGCCTCTTTCATTTTACGTTCGAGCGCTTTTGGCATGCGTCCGTGGACGGCTACTGGTTTATCCCCAACAAACGATGCCGATATTGCGGCAGCCCCGTAATCCACCAAATGTACTGGTGACCATAACAAATTTGCTTCAGATTTTGAATGGGGAATGGCGAAAAGCTCTCGATCCGTATTAATTGCTAAACAGCCCATAAATTTTAGAAAAAACTAACGCATGGCCGGCTAAGTCTCAAATTTAGAGCGCGATTCAATATTGAAGTGCTGTAATATTTATAGATTTACAAATACATGTTTTGCATTGCTGAATTTAAAACTATATGTAACATCCCAGACAAAGGAACATTCCTGTTTTCTGAACTTACCAGTATGTTAACAACTATGACCTATTTTGTGTTCAGTACATAGATAATTTCAAAATGATGTAGATAGAGACTAATAACGTCGCAAGTTATTACTATGGCATCTGAAGCGCTTGGAATGCTTTTAGCATCAGAAGCAATCAGGTATTCCAGAACTAATTTTAGTTTAATCGTGAATAATCCTTTGAATATTAGGAAGCAATATATGGTGCGCACTTGCCTTTGACTGCAGACCACATTATCAAGTTAATATCTGAGAATTACAGCCATGTGTGTTGTATAATCTGGTAATTGTACGAAAGCTTCCTTAACTTATGCGTCGCAATTGAACGAACCTTAATTAGTTTTGGCTCAAATTATTATGCCTTTATGATCAAAAGTTAGATGCGTAATTTTACCACAAACTTTGCAAACAATAAATTAGGAAGGTGCGAGTCATGACTTTCATCTTGAAGAACTTTAAATAATTAAAACCCAAGTTAAGACTTTTATCAGTAGAGCTAATATTCTGTTTAACCGCTCAGGCCCAACATGTGAAAATTCCCTAAAATTAAATAAATCTTATGTAATAGGTAAATAAACATTAAATTCGCGATTAATTCGCGACACACCGGTGTGTCGCCGGGGCCGGACAGAGGCACAAAAAATGTCTTCAATCTTCCTAAAATCTTTTCACCGCAGCAGATTTACTGGAAAACAACTTCTCTTCATGAAATGTCTGAATAATTAAAACAAAACTGTAAACGCAACTGTAAAACAGTCAAGCAAAGTTCCTTTATTCACTGCTACACTAATTCCTATCACAAAAACAGCAGTGCCCATTCGTATGGTAATGCAGGAACTGTGCAGTGCCACTATTGTTGTAGCCGAGCTGTTCCGTGAATTCTGTTTATTTGGATAAAACATAGATAATCCTCAGCTACGTGCTAATGCTCTACCGCAAATCTGCCTAAGCGAGGCTTATATGAATTTCTCTTATGAATCCTGTCGCTTAATTTTCAGATGTAGTAGCTTTCAGTAAAACTGGCGAATACGTGCGAAGATGACAAGGAAATTAACATACTGTTTGATATTTGAGCAGAAACTGGTGAAAATTGGTATTAAATGGATGAAAAGCACTTCAAATAACTACCAATGAGACAAATCAGAAAATGAAAAAACCAGCTCAGACAATTGACGCATCGAAAAAAATTATATTGAGAAATTGAGGAAAATCCTTCCTGAGTGTCCTTTTTATAATCAAATATTTTTTACAAACGAATGAACCAAATGGATCATGGAATAAAATTACGCGCTTATATTTCATAGCCACTTAGGAGTATCTTCCTTTCTAAAGGAAACACAATAAAACCTAATAAAGGTGTACCAGTAAAGAAACTGTAATGGATAGAGCATAAAACCATAGTCACGTTAATTTACTTGTAACGCATAATACAGAGGAAACAAATAATGCGATTAAACCGAACAATACTCTGTAATAATGAGGGTCCAAACTAAGTTGTATCGGACTCAGTTTGCTGTGACAACAAAGGTATTGTTGATGAAATTATATCTGACTATAATCGTATTAATTCCATAATTCTGTAGGCTTTGTTACCTTTGAATGGCGATATTAAGAATAAATTGACAAACAATATCCTTCCTACAAAAGCAGATTATATCAGTATTAAGCAACACATGTTATTCAACTTTTTCACATTCACATGTAAGTGCTAAGTCAAGGTAATGACTTTCACGGTTCTGCCAAACAACATAATTAATCTGCAGTACTATAATATATACACTTCTGGACACATCTATTGGCCCACCTTGTATTTTCAGTTTCGTTTGGTCCTAGCTAAAATTTTATATTAGGTCGAGCAAAAAGTTTTTATGCAGTTTTGAACCTGGCACATTCACAATTTCATTCAATAGTCTTTTTTTGAATTTCGAACACAGAATTTAAAGAAACAAAAGACAATTTGGAGCCTGTTTGTTGATATCAAACAATCGAATACTAAGAAAACTTGGTTTTATTGGTTTACTTGGATTTAATTCTTGAAAAAGTGATTGATATCTTTGGTTTTGCAACAAACATTACTTATTCTTAACATTAAGGTGAGGTTCTATCAATAATCTATGGATACTTCACCTGAAGTCGCCGCCCAAGCTGTGGCACTTATTCAGGCCGGACACAGCCAAAGAAACGTGAGTGCTCAACTTAATTTAAGTCGATCTGCGGTCCGAAATGTTTATCGGAGGTACCTAGAGACTGGCGGCTTTGTTCGTCGCCAAGGAAGGCCACGATCTCGGGTCACAACTGAAAGGCAGGATCGGTTCATCGTGACGACCAGCTTGAGAAATCGTCACCTTACCTCCATTGAGATACAAAACCAACTTCGCGACTTCCACGGAGTATCTGTGAGCGCTCGAACTGTTCGGAGAAGGTTAAAAGAACGCGATATGGTACCACACAAGCCAGCTAATGGGCCCAAACTAACGCGAGCCCACCGAACAGCGCGCCTTCATTTCGCACGCAGTCATTTAAATTGGACACAGCAAGATTGGAGCAGTGAACTCTTTTCTGATGAGTCTAAAATTGTGTTACATGGCAATGATGGAAGGAAGAAGGTCTACCGACGTAAGGGAGAGCGTTTCGCACAATGCTGCTTTGAAGAGAGGGTTGCTTATGGCGGTGGTTCATGGACTGTCTGGGGCGGTATATCCGCGAGCGGCAAAACTCAACTTGAGGTTGTTACAGGACCACGGCTGCCAACATTAAATGCTGAAAGGTACATTCGTGAGTGCTTAGAACCTCACGTGATACTATACGCGGACTATGTGGGCCCAAATTTCCTTTTTATGCATGATAATGCAAGAGCCCATGCGGCCGGCATCGTCAGGGAATATCTTCGGGATGTGAACATCACAGTTATGGACTGGCCAGCCAGAAGCCCAGACATGAACCCCATTGAGCACATGTGGGACGAGCTAAAAAGACGTGTTAGGGCTCGTCGGCCAGTTGCCCAGACGATGCAGGAGTTGAAAACTGCCATAGAAGAGGAATGGGAGATGATCCCTCAAAATTTCATAGAGCGGTTGATAAACTCTATGCCTAATCGTATGAGAGCTGTGGTAGATGCCCATGGAGGCAACACGCGTTATTAAATTGAACCTTTATTTGATAAAACATGTTTTTTATTCAAAAATCAATTGCCTTTAACAAGGCGCATATCCGACTTGTTAGGCGTAGCTCCATGTCGTATGGTATTCTGAATTCAAATTTAAAACAATACGATCGAAAAAGATGGTAAAATGTATCAGGTTTAAAACTGCATCAACAGTTTTTGTTCAATCTAGCAATCATATTTCGGTAGGGGCCATCGAAACCTAAACTCTAAGGTGGGCCAATAGATGTGTCCAGAAGTGTATTATGCAGTATTACTATTCCTAAGCCCAGTGTGCTGCAGATGTGGACGTGCGCTTCAAGCATTTCCAATTTGCCGACAACCGCACCATATGGGGATTGCTGTACCTCATAGAAGACAGTACCTATGATTTAAAACGTATCCGACTTCGAGTTTATACAACGTGGCTTCTTCACTGCATCTCATATCAATAGCTATATAAAACCATTAGAGAGTATTGAAAAGCTCGCATACAAATCGGATGGTAAAGTGGGTTTGCTATTGTACCTATTCATGTGACCTGCACGACTGCGAACCGCGGTGTATACTATTCCTGTTTTGCGACGCGATGACCCAATATTTTTATTCGAAACTTGAGATTAATGTCATGCTTCACTGAGCCCAGCCGGAGCCAATATCGAGTTTCCAATACAAATGACGATATGATGGCCACTTAAACTGTACTTCTCTTGATCGGGGTATAGAAATACTGTATGAATAAACTCTTAATATAGCAGCTTCTCTATCATGATAACATTTTTAGGAAGGTCTAAATATGGATACAAATAACATCAGATTGTAGCAAAATGGTTTGTATTTTTTTTTTTTTATGTTAAAAAATGGAAAATCTTATTTAGGATCAACCCGTTTTTAGAGCACATTAACAAACCTCATTGTACTCGTTTAGCGGGTTACAGACCATAACCATTTTATAACTAGCATTAATCGAACAAGGCTCCAATAAAGCATCCTGTTCCAAAATTGCTACCAGTATCCGTGTAAATTGATCAACAATCAGGCTTGAATTCAATGTGTTCCTGGTCCTCAGGTACGCGTTTGACAGCACTCAGCGTGTATGTTAATTTGAGCATGACATCCACATATCTCGGAGCATGCAGACGCTAGCAGTATCCGTTTGTCAAGCAGGTATTAGGTCGCAAATTCGAAATACAACTCCGACGTAGATTGAAATGCTACCTGTTGAGACGAAATCAAAGAGCTAAATGATATTACAAGCACGTTTCCGCCATGATATTAGATATTCCACCACGTTATCCAGAGTTAGGTAACTTGATTATTTGAGTAATAATTGCCTACTGTGATTTAATCATCCTAATTGCAGATTGGAGTAGGCTGTATTATCTGGTTTCTATATTGATGCCGCCATTATTATTACTTTAAATAATGGCTTAGCCACTTTTTAATTCCTGCTTTTATAGAGCTGTATTTATGACATTGATTCAATTGAATTAACATTTAAAGTTTTGAAAATAAATCGATTTAACAAAGGTTGTCAGAACTAGAAATATTGTTCTATAATAAATATAATAAATCTAATAGCATTCAGTACGCTTGAAGCTTGAGAATTTCATCTTTCCGAGTGACTTGATTCTTAAAAGGTTTGCTGGAACGCGAGATCTTGCGAGGCAAAGAATGTTGGGGTAAAGTAGCTTGATTAAGATTTTCTTCTAGCGTATCGAGATTGTGATGAGATATAGGAATCGTACTAATGATTTGATTTGCTTATCTTCACTTATATCAGCTTTATTATTTATTACTGTTTGTAGAACTTGGAAAAACTTTAACTTCATCTGTCATATTCGCAAAATAGCGTAATGTTATAATTTTTATTACTTTTACGTATTTTATGAATGTAACTTTAAATATCCTCTTTGCATAAATATGAACACATCATCGACAGCGATCAAGATCAGCAACAAAAAGAAAAAAATCTCGCAATTTTAAATTCAGACTGATGAATTACTCATTATTCTGTTTCGTGATTGCAGAAAAAAATTCCATTAAGTGATAAATTAAAAGTATTTAAACTTGAATATGAGTAATAATGAGGTTCCAATTAGCATTATCTAGGTCCTGTAGTTGACGGATGATATGGATTTGATGTGGATATAAAGATTTATTTTTTTGTGATTAATGCCGTGGCATTTAGCGGTATTGTTAAAAGTTTTGTTTCGATGAGCAGAACAGTACAGATATATGCAAGAAAATATTGAAGATTTCGGAAGAGATCGGAAAAATTTAATAATGAAGACAGAATGGAAATAATCTCCTTCGATTTATTCCCATTCCATTCACCGAATCTTTGAGGAGTAATTTTACAAATAGCTGTCATTCTTTTAAATTAACTTCCATCGCACTAAATCACGAATAATCAATACAGACGTAGTCGAAGAAAGAATTTGAAAAAGTTCAACACAAACGAAAGGAAATACGGTCTGCTTAAACTCGAACAGATCAAATGACAAAAACAATCCAGTATTATAAATCGTACTCGATAACTCAAAGGAAATATTCTGAAAAGAAGCAAAAATGTAGCAAAACGTAGGAAAAATAAAGTCTACACTGTAATGATCTAAGAAGGGATTCTGGATGTAGCTACGGATATTGAATTTCTTTAAAACAAAGATCAAGTAGCAACGGAGATCTATTTTGAGATGGTTCCGCTCCCTTTGGACATTCGTTATTTTATAAATCTGAAGTTCAAAAAGAAATCAATCAAACAATACATAATTAAAAAACACAACATAAAAGTTATTTTAAGCCTATCAAAAGCTTGACGTTGTCAAAGGTCGTGAATTTCTTTTTGATAATAAACTTTAACTTGAAAATGTACAAGTATTGAATTTTACCATTACGTCGATGTTTAGCCGATGACATAAAGCTGCTCTTAGCGCGATTCGAATTCTCAGCTGACAATTTGTATCCTATGTTTCAGCTGAGGGATTACGGAATAAATGTTATCCTCAGTAAAACCTTTACCTGTCACTACACGAACGACATCTTGGACGTTTCCCACTAAAACATTAGCGATAAATAACCTGAAAACAGCAAACCCTGCGGTTTTAGGGTATCTTATCCTCTTGCGGATACGCACTTTATTGTTTTATGTGCTCACTTAGATTTAAGGACGGGTTTCTTCTCAAGATCAATTGTAGAATGTCGTAATTTCTGAAGTAGGTAGTGAAAGATGTTCCGCTAAAGGCACTAAAGAGAAAATCAAATATCTTGGCCAAGATGGCGATCGAGAACTTTACAACACAGGGTATTTCTGGCTGAAGTGTTCATCGATATGATACTTACTTGTTTTCACTTACCTACAACACGAGTAATGATGCTATTTATTATTCAGGTTTATTTATCAGTAATGTTATAAGGATCCCTGGTACAATTTGTATTGTTGAATAATGTAATATCTGCTTAGGTAGGTATATTATAACCTGCAGGTTATTACACCTCTATGGGGATTGCGTAAAAACAATGGACCTTCGGTGTTAGGGATCGCTATTAATAATTACCTACAATGTTATCGACCTACGCGACGAATAGTCCAATTTAGGGAAGCCTGTGTTCTGTTAGTGTGTTTGTATGTCGAAGACCACAAGAAACTGATCTGTTTAATACGAATATATTATGATGAAGCAGAGAAAATACCACTACATTCAGAGGCAGAAATTAAAGCTGCAAAACTAAAAAATGACACAAACAACAAACTTTCGACAGATAAAACAATAAATAAAGTCGGCGTTGTGTTACGTTAAACAATAAATCCTTTTGATATTACAGTTGAGTCGGGCCCGATGCAGTCGGTTGGTATGACAGTCGGTGACAGCGTAATACCGCCTCGGCAGCGCTGCAGCGGCATAAAGCGAACTGCTAACAAGTCAGATGTTAATAAACTTCCGCAAAGACTAGGATCAAAAAAAGCAATGTAAATGTTTGGACGTTGTGGATGAAAAATTGCTTCGTGTGGTTGGCTACTGTAGCATTTTCCAGCACACGTGCATTAAATTTATAGTTGTATGACCAAAATAATGAAATGTTAGCTCAGGGCATGTATAATTTTGTCGTTTATCAGAAACTTGACACACTTCTCGAGAAAAGCTTTTTTTGGCACCCGTGGAATTGCTAGGGTTTTAAATGAATAAATCTAGAAATTAGTCAACATTTCAGTTTGATGTAGAAAAATGGCAACGATGGAAACTACGAGAAATAGCAAAGCATTAAACGTGACTTGTACTAAAAACAGGTTTATAAAACCATGCAATAAGTTTTCATTCTTTCTTTCACGAATAACAAATGAAGTTGTTTTGAGCATCGGAATAAAAACAAAAGGAATAAAGGAAATATCTATAAACATTGCTAAGCCAGGTTCATTCACCATGAAAACAATGCGTCCATAAATATCCGTTAGACAGCTTAGTTGGTCAATTCTGCCGATGTATCGGTTGAAACACAGGAAATTTACGGTAATGATGTAGCAAAAGCAATTTTGTCATCAGCCTATTCAATATGCTTTAACTGGACCACCGGGAATTGAAATAGCGTTAAGGCAAACTATCCGGATAAACTAGTTTAGTTAGATGTCCAGTTCGGAGTGTGCGAAAATAAAAGCAAATTTACATACTTACGTCTTACATATTATTTGGCGGTTAAATATTGCACAACGGCATATCTCTAAAATATTTGATTATGGAATAATAAACACTGCGCAGGAAACAAAATTATTAACAAATACCTTACATTAATATCTAGATATTGATGAAAGTAGGTATATTTGGGCGAAAGGACTACACATTCATTCAACACATTATACGACAAACGTTTAAACGGGTTTACACTCAATTTATTGTTACCAAAAGGTGCATAATAAACAACAGCCGTCACAAAATTTAGCAATAAAAAATATTCTTTCGTCGTAATTCAATGCAAAGTACCATTTAGGTAGCAACGGTGGCACACTAAATTTTTCGCTGTATAAGGACTCGATTTATTTTTTGTGTCTTAATGCCGGTCGTGTGTTCGTGCTTCTAAAAAGGATTGTTAAAATGACTATTGAAACTGAACGTTTCCTAATTGAATTCCTACAAGAATTAATTTTCAAGCAACATGACAGAAAAGCTACTAACCGCTTTGTCATGCCATGAGATTGCGAAATTTTCCAACCACACTAGACAAATGAAATAGCGTACAGCAAGAATGTCACTTTATGCCGACGAAATAGTAATGATATCCCATTACTATTTCGTCGGCATAAAGTGACATTACACAACACAAATATCGCGTATAACGGCACTTCCGGAGCAGGGCACGAAAGGGCTCAACTACACCGCTTTGGCATTATGCGTAAGCACAGTAAAAGTGTTGCCATAAATCTAACAGATATAAGACCGCATTGTTCCGCCCAAGGAGCGTGAAAAAGCTACATTTGTAATACTTTATTCATCATAAATATAAACAATAGAATTCAGCATTGTTTCAACCAAGATAATGAATGTAACGTTTATAAGAATGCTAAAATTGATGATCATGACAGAAATAAACGCCCAGATGATAGAAATGGTGTGGTTCTGGAATGTTGAAATATACGAGGAATGAGCTCATTACCTTTATATGACCGATAAATCATCGTAAGGGTTTGGATCCAAAAAGATGACCCTTCTAATATTTCTCAAGAGGGTGTTAAAATTTATTAGGATTTTATAAGAATTACGATAGGAAAGCTTTACTACATCCATCACGTTTCAAGAAAATTACCTTGTTATCTGTGGATCTTATCGGTTCTATTATGTTCATTCTATTCAGAGTTTGTTCATGTCGAAAAAAACAAGCTATCTACAATTATTAGCCTTCAGAGGACAGTAGACGGAGCCACCGAACCAATTCAGGAGATTTATTAATATGTTTGCGAGCTGCGACAAAGGCCGGATGATGCTTTCACGTTGTTTGATACAAAAAAAAAACATAAATAACAGTCAAAAACATTGTTCCTGAGAGTTTGATATAGAGCACAGATGTGTGGATCCTTTTGAAATCCACAAAAAGGTTGGGAAGCGGTACAACAAAAAAAAAGTATTTCGAAACCTAGATGGGTGAAAAGCAACTGTCGTAGTACACTGAATTCGCATCTTTTCCGACATTAGTGGAAGCCGCATGGCTAAAAACTAAAGCCTGTATGGTAATCCAATTTCTAAATGGTCGAATGACCGGGATTTTATTCAAAAACAAAATGGAGAATGAAAAGTTTCACGATATGAAAAACAACGAATGGCTAATGCAAATCAGTCGAGGGCTTGCCGCATACGTTCACAACAAAAATAAAAGTTAAAACATAAAATGGATTAAAACGTCCCGACTTTCATTATTTGAACAAGATTTCAGATGACCTGCACCCGACCACATGAAATGTCCTGAATTGCCCACTTAATTACTCGGAACACAAGGCCTTAGGGGAAGTAAAAAAACAAATAGAAAAATATGTTAACGAACATCCTCCTCAACTCTTCCAAGGGACATATTTGGACAAAAGCTCCACCTAACAAGGTTAAGGCGATCGGAACAACAGTTAAGCGGGATAAGTGGTTACGGTCTAATGTTTGCACTGGAAGTTTAGGAGCCATTGCACTAAGTACACGATTATCATTTGATGCGTCTTCTGCTGAAGCATTTTCAACTTGAAATTCGCGCGTTTTTTAGTGCCTGAGGCTCTTTTTGCGAAGTTTAATAATTGATTGAAACTTCTGATTGGAATTATTGATGAGATGAGAAGTGTTCCTAGAATATTGATTCGATGTCGATAACTTGTGAATATTTATTAAAAATTTCGTGTGAAAAATATAACAAGACAAGGAGCCCAAAATTAATAAGATTTATATTTGCGTTGAGATAGACGATGAAAGTTCTAAGTGGAATGCAAATGTTAAAGCAATTAAAAGGTTCAAAGTTCAAATTCCCTTGTCGGTCGTAACAACAGATATAGCTAGTTAATTTTATAAAAACCCCAGTAACAGAGTTTTTGAACTCGTTAACAAGTTATGTTCATTCCTTATTAATTAATATAATTTTATGCTCATCAAAATTGGGATGAGGGATTATTTGTGAGTGAAATGTTCAAAATCAAAAGGGTAATTTTAGTATTGTTTTAATTACAATTTTAAATTGTTTCAAATTTATGCTTGTTAGTCATTAATTTTAAATTTAAAATAAAAACATATATTGGATAACATTATTTAATCGGATTTATTACTGTTCACGGGCCATTAACCGTTATAAATTCTGCTCTTAAGATAATAAATGAATAAAGTTTCAACATACAGATCTGAAAAATAATATCTTAACACAGTTGAAAGAAAATATGCGAGCACAGCCCTGAATCATAAAGATTTCAATTCCTCCCTACATATATTTTCAGGAGTTATGCCACGTGATACGACAACGCCCTCGTATTTTTCGTGCATTTTCTTCTTTGCTTCTTTTATAGAATTGTAAAGTTCCTCCGTTGACACAGTACCTCTAATCACGGTTGGAGCTACAAATATAAACATTCATATTAAGCATGTTCCTACTACCTGTGTCACGCAATCACCTTACTCTCTTCTGAGTTTCTCCATTGTTTATTTCTACTGCTTCATTCCTGACGTTATCTTACTAATTTGTGTAATAACCACTGTCACGGTGTGGTGATTAACTGAGAAAGATAATTTCGTAGGTAGTGCCGTTGTAATATAACCCTTGGGAGTATTTACGAAAGTACTTGCGTGACAATAAAGCGGGTTATGAATAGTTGTTGCTTATTTAGAAATTCCAACTTTTGGTTACGTAGTACGTGAAGACCTCAGACATGTAATAAGAAAGGAATAAAGGAGAGATTTCATTTGGGGATAGTCTTGCGTTATTGGTCTTCTTACCTAACGATGAAAGTCTGATGAGATAAGGCAAATACTTCAGAGGAAACTCTTTTTGAGGAATAATGATGGTGGATAGGACTGCATAAATTACATTTATATGTGAATGAGTCGATCGATTGCTACGAAATCAAATAGGAGGATAATGGGCTCCGAGATGGAATGTACATAATATATCTAAATATGGAAGCCGTTTGATATAAATTGTATGAATACAACTTGATCAATGTTGGTTATTATAATTAGAGGTACTATACCAAAATATTCCGTATTCACAATTTAGAGCTCTTGTTGAGCTTTTAAGTATCTATAAGTAAGCGTGACGTTTGAATTGCTTACATAAAGCTAAACGAGACCTTGCAATTACATGAGCCTAGAAATGGCGTCAAAAGTAACGCTCTTGGATGGTTTCTTATACAATGCCAAACTCCCAAATGTCATGGTAGGTGCTTGCCTCTCGAACAAATACAAAAACTCAACACGTAATGTATTTTTCTTGTCAGTGTTGGCAGAATGTTCTTCGACGAACCTGAGCCAATGGCTGGACTCAAAAGTCCTCAACTTTTTAAGTGCACTAAAGTTTGAGTAGAGTTTTCTCAAAGGATTTTCGTCGTTCATTAAGTACCGGGGAAACGGTGGCCGTGAGCAGTTACGAGTACCTTTGAGCGACCTGCGATGTGATTTTATAGTTTGTTAGGTGATAAGTATCTTTAAGCTTAGCCTCACATGCTGTAGACGCCAGAATCTTATAAAACGAAGACACAAAATCTACTTAGGGCCATTTTCACCAAGCCAAACTGATCGCGATCAGCGTGTAAACCACGTTTATGAGCTGTCAGTGTCACTATTTTTCTATGGAATATTGACGCTGACAGCTCTTGAACGCAGTTTAGATGTACTGATCGCGTTCAGTTTCATTGGTGAAATCCGCTCTTAGTGGTACAAAAATAGTTCAGAAAATAAAAACAGTCAGAAAGAGAGTTAAGGTTACATTGACAAACACGAACATTCCGTACCGTACGACACGAAAATGATAAAAGTTTCAGAGTGTTTATGTATCCCAATACAAATACATAAGATGTCGATCCCAAAGTCGATTTCACAAGTAAATAAATTATGAAGGGACCACGCAAAAGTTTTGGTACGAGTAAGATCAAAACTGAGAATATAACTCATGCAAATTCAGAAGTTTATATAAACGACGACGTCAGAACTTGCGAGATAGTTTCATTAGTTTCCAGACACTCGATTTCTTTCTTTTTTTGTGAATTTCGTGTGAAAAGTAGATATGAATGGTGTTTTGATGCTAGACGTTCAGACTTTTGGATGGTACGATCATAACTCTTTCGATCAGAATGCAAAACGAGAATAAGTTCAGCTCGGCTTTGTAGCAAAGCCAAAATTTTAACGTTTCATTCCCATGCGGGAACTTTAAACTTTTACAGCAGTTTTTACTTTTTCAAAAAGCTACGTTCAAAAAAACTTAAGCTATTTTTTTTTGCTTGGATAATTTTATTGCCGGTTTGCATATGAGACGTATAGCATTAAGTAAATTGTAATAACAAGAAGCCTACTAAAATGTTCTTAAAAAAATAACAATAAACTTGAAACTTTTGGGAATCAAACCAATGTCAAAAGCTTAAGTATCTTTGAAACAAACGAAGTTTTAAAAGAAAACGACTAACTTTTAAAGTGGTTCAAAACCCGGAAGTGCGGTTTGAAACTTAACGGTGTACCTATAATTCGATACCTGAAGTATCAGTTGAAGTAAGGGACATTAACCCAAAATGCCAAAATGAACCTTACAGCGATTACTTCTAGTGGCATTTATCAAAAATTCTAAAAAGTCGCTTACAATAATTGATACTTCTGGTATCGATATCGAGATTTACTGGGACCGCCTCACGGTAGGTGATACAAGCAATGTAACAAAGAAAATTCAAACCACCACATTTAAGAAAGCTTCAAAATCTAAAATAGTTACGCAAAAGGTAAGAAAAAGAAAAAAACTACACTATTTTAGTATTAAAACAAAAGATCATGGAATCTTCGGCTTACGTAGGAAAAGCAAAAAGGTATCATAAATAAAAGTAAGCTCAAAAGTAAACATAATCCTTAACATGTCTATTGACAACCCTCATATGAACAACAAAAATATGGCGCCCATTTATCATATTCGAGAAAACAAGGCCTGTACGAACAAACACAAGGTACAAAGGAAACCGGGTCTTAAAACGAGGGTAGTAAAATACCCGCATTCGTTAAGTAAATAACCTAAGTGCCTTAAGTAACCAAAACATGTTTTCATGTAAACATTCCAACTTGCACGTATACATTTGACCTTAGGGGTAAGTGAAGTATTACGCATGTACGACGTACGTAGATATCGTGGAATTCAAGTTTTGCTGTCTTGATTATGAATAAATCATCAAAACTCCTCGTGAAGGTCATAGCAGTGTGGGAGAGATGAGAAGACAAAATATTACAATGAGAAAAAGATTTACTGAAGGTGATGGCAGGATCAGTATTAATTATTATGGATACTTCTTGGTATTCAGATAATTGCTTTAAGGCTGATGGTGATAATGGATAGTACTCACAGAACGCCAACTGGAAATAAATTAAGAGAATGTCAGGGAGTTGATAATCAGAAGATGACGCCCCGGGCGTCAGGAGTCGAACCAGGGGCTCGATTCTGCTATTGCAATCGTGTCTCAATGACCGGTCAGTGATCGAATATTTGACAACTTTGACAGTTTTTGTATGGGAAATGTGTCAAAAGTTTGACGTTATACGTCAAAAATCGATCATTGACCGGTCATTGAGACACGATTGCAATAGCAGAATCGACCCCCAGGCCCGGATTGACGGCGCGTTGTGTTCCACGCGTGCCTCAAAGAGGTATCAGCATTAGTAGTCTGGGCTCGCTAAGGCCAGTGCCTGCCAGGGTTGCGGAATTTGTTCGAAAGAGTCAGCGCGGCCCTGGAACCTAAAGGGCATTTGGAGGAACACGGATGGGTTTTGGTCAGTATGATTCTGACACTCCCTACCGCCCAGAGCGGAAGGAGTCATTTGATGATTTCCCATCCTCAAATAAAAATGGGGTTGATAATAACAAGCAATTTGGTCTATAAAAGTAAGATTATATTATTTTTAACTAAACTTAGATAAGGGACCCATTGTTATCTTATCTCTTTTCTAACCCATTGAAATGTGCCTAACTTATAGCGCCTCAGATATGGAAACATTTGTTTTTCCACTTCCCTTGGCTATGCAAAGGTTTCAGCACAATGGGAACACTTCTACGCTCAGTGCGCCCGCATAAGAAATAGTGTTGGCAGTTAAGAAAACATTTCTCAAGGCTAGTTTTACGATAAAATAACTTGACAATGAAAAGAACTTGAGAAAACAATGAGATTATGGCTGGCTCTTACGTACAGTTATCTCCATAATTTTACCAGTTGTTGTAAAGTACTTTTAACAAAACTCGAGGAAGCTAAAGATTAGGTAACAAAATGATCGTAATAGTTCTATTTACAATGACGAAAGAGCTTATTGAAATATTTCAAATATTGATATTTCTGAATTCCTCATTAACCTTGTCTGGGTAAAATTTACCTATATCAAATCGCTATCACCCTTGTTAAATAAAGATTAATATTTAATCGACAGGCTGTCACTGTAATAAATGATTGGCATTATAAGTTTGATACATAATAATCTTCACAATATCAATGGAACAAGTAAGTGCTAGTATTGACGTAGTAGTAACAAATAATTCTAATGATGATAATTTCTGGAAAATCGTATACCTTGTGGGCTTATAAACAGTTGAACTCCACTGTTGCACATAACTTTTTTTAAAGCCTGTCTCGAGTAAATCGGGACACTTACCAACACTATTCTGAAAGCTTAGCCTAGTGAGTTTGCTCGTGGCCCGTATGTGGGGCACTTAAAATGTGAAACTGTTGAAGAACAGAGAATAGTGTGCGAACAAACTTCGCTTCCTAAGTGAAATTCGTACAAACATTTGAACTGGACTAGTCAGAAGGGATACGGGGTTGACGTAATACAATCATAAAAAAATACAAAGAAGGAACTCAAATTAAAATCTTCAAGGAAAGTAAATAAACATGAAGTAAATTAGGGTTTCCTAGAATTAAATGCGAAAGCATCGTATGAAAATAGAGTATTTCAAAGGGAAACGGCTTTAATAAAACGCGTAGCACAAGGATACAATACGAGCATTGTTGTAAGGCGATTTGTTGCTTCAAATACAATACACAACATGAACGAAGTACATTAGCCGTTACTGTGCAAAGATTACATAGAAATAAAAGTAAATATGACTCAAACGGTAGAGCTGTTGATACTTCTAGGAAAAATGTTTTCCAGCGATATTTTCATCAAAGTAGAGCCAAACGAACGTGGAGTCAGTTTTAATTGCCAAGTCTGTGTGTCTACGATGATAACCAAAGCTTTACTCTGCCCAGTTGACAGTGAAAATAGGCCAAGCCGTAAACAACTGCTGAGCTCAACATTTTTCATTTGCTTCAAATACAGAAGTAAAAGAGTAATTTCACTAGATAAGCGATGCCGTTTAACCGAATTTAAGTCGAAAGTCATGGGAACAAGCAGTGAAATGAGAAGAGAATTAATTATCCAAGTGTTGAACTGAAACAGTGGTTTTGATGTCACAAGACATTCCATTGTCATTAATCTTTTGAAATTGCCTTCCGTGGTAGCTGTCTGAGAAATGCGAGCCAAATTGCTTTTTGAGTTGCATTGACGCACGTTTTTTTGGGTTCAACAATTTATTTATGTTACAAACAACACAATGAAATTGTTACATAAGACGTGAAATGCAAGTCCTAAGCGATGACCTACATACATTTCAATTTAAAAGTATATATGTATATTAAGTCAAATGTACTACAAATATGGATTCGAAACGGCTGAGAGCGGTGTAAATATCAGCGAAATAAATATATTGGTAAGAAATGCCATTCACACACGCGTTTACGGACATAAATACAAGGAAGCTACTATACAGCCCGCGGCGTTTTGTTTGGATTCGGGCCAATAGCTAACATAGAATCAGAAAGCCTGTCCCATACCTACTACTACGATTGTAAATATTGATAAGAATCCAACCCTATCTCCCAACAGATTCGCAAGATCATGATACAGATACTACTATCTTACAGAAAATCAAATTGAAATACGATGGGGAGATATCCGAACTTCAAATAGTAGACTGAAAGATCAGGGACCTTAGTAACAATAATCTTGAACAAGAACTGAACAAAATGAACACGATATTCCAGCAAAGAAAACAAAAATCTAACCATTGAAATTCGTAACGAAGTAGAAGAAAAATAAATGAGTCAATTTGCAATTTAGAAGGAGACATAATTCAATTTCAAAGAGGTCAGAGGCAAGGGTTTGCAGGTATTAAAATATTCAGGTATGTTTTTTTGTTTTTCCAAACTTGAGTAAATTCGGTTAGGAGACTTACTGCGCAGAGGGACTGCAGAGGAAATTTGGTGCCATTCAACAACGTAGAATTTTAAATGAATAGATGGAGGTGGTAACTTTTTAAAGCGTTGCCAAAGTTTCAGCTAGTGAATGAGTTACCTATAGAAGAATACGTGAGCGAAAAAGAAAAAAAGAGAAATTTCTATATAAAACCGAAGGGGTACAAAAGCTTACGAGGCTTAAAGTTGTACACTAACCGTAAGCACATTGGGCAGACAAACACGTTTAGGGTAAGTGCCATTAATGATAATACGAATTCACGTATTAGTTTGAGTACCTGAAAGTCCTGAAACGATACTAACGATAAGCTTGCACGTAGTTTTAATGGAGCACTAAAAATATGATAGGCTTTCTCTAGAGCGACGCAGAAAATCCATATAAAAAACTTTACTACACGAAATAAAGCGAGGCTCCAGGGACAGCCAAAAAACGTAGCCTCTTGAGGTTAAGGCTGATAAAAGTTGCAACACTGAGGTTGGCTCGCCACTCCAGGTGGCGGGAGCGGCGTCGCTTGCGGAGGCCGACTTATGCAAATTTTATTAGCAACAACGCGGCTTAGCAACAACGACACATTACCCGTATCAAATACAAACAATTCAGTAGGATTACTAGCATATCGAGCTAAACAATCATGATGGCTGAAACCAACTGATTACAAGGCATCAATGATAGTGTAATAACACCCATACACAATCACAAACAAACTACATTCATATTTATAGTTCCCGCATTTATAATAGAAATAGATTGCCAATAATTCAAAAGCAAACGTGTTTGTAAATATTTGTTTATGAATATGAGTTAATATGTGGTTTGCAATCATTTTAATGGAATAGCTAACTATACCTAATGTAAAATATCGCTGGCAGTTTGTTTGAGCTTGGCTCTTTGCTTGTATTTATGTGTTTAATAACTGTAAGTTATAGAGCGTTATTGCTTTAAATGGACCGTATCTTAATGGTTAGGCAATAACTAAATCGTAAATTGCGTCGATTGCTTATTATATCAGCGTCAAAAACACACATGTGGGTGCCTAAATTGGTGGTTTAATTGCGCAAGTAAGAAATTTTCGGTGACGTAGTTTCGTACTGTTATATTGGGTATTTTTAATGTATAAGCAGCCAGAAGTTTTATGTAGAAAATATTGAACAATACCAAAACCAAAAAAGAGAGCTATACGCAAAATACGTGCTTAGTCGTGGAGTTGCGGAAACCAGCCCGTAAACATACAACCATTCAAGGGAAAAGTGTCAAAGCAGAGTTTTGCAACCCCAAGTGGACTGCAAACGTAGCCAACAGCGAGCATCAACAACTCTAGACTTGATATACGCCACAGAGGCGCGAACTACAAAATACATATTTAATAGAACTGATCTGGCAATGAAAGGAAGACCTATATAATGTGGAGGCTACTTATACGCTCATTTCGAGGCAAATGTGTGTTGGCCATATGCCAGTGGGCTGTAGCTGTTTGGGCGAATTATTGCATTTTTTAGCAACTCCTCGTACACGTAATGAAAGTAGTAATATTATAATGTGTATTTCTGCAACACCTGGCTTCGGTGAATCTCCGAAGCGGGATTAAATTGCCATTATTATTAACTAGATGCTCGCGACGGGTTCGCGTGGAGGTCGGGAAACCACTGAGTGGGAAGTTATAACTTTTCCTAATCCCTAGCTAATGATAAAAAGCCAGAGTAAGTAGATTTAAGGGCTGACGATTTAAAACTTATTGTCAAAGCGTGGCTATATGTGTTACATAATTCGATTTATTCGGGTATTTAGTTGTTCATTAGTTTGGTTGTCCTACACCCAAAATTCTCTTGCGTAAGGACAATTTAGGGGACAGCTTAACATGACTTGTTTTTCCATACTTATGTTACTAGTCATATCTAATAGTTACTTCCTTTTTAGTCATTATCACTCTTAACACAGTAACATACATCATAATATAACTTTGGTTCACATTTTTCGGTTATTCTACATTGAAACTAACTAATATTTTTGAAATCGCTTTTGGTACCATGCATGGTCCACCTAACCATCACATATTCGCTACAACAGAAGGGCAGGCCGTCATTGAGCTACAAATTCGAACACTGAATACCCGCTAATGAAACCACGCCCAAAACGGTGCTTATATTTCGTCTGTTTTGTTATGTTTTCGATGCATTTCCCAAGTACAATTTCGAGTGAATCGAAGCATATCAAACGTAATTTGCGTTTTAATTCACAGAACTACCATTCCGGATATGAAATGAGGCGAATAGTGTCAACATGATCGAACAAAATTTTAGTTTATTGCCTTCCAATATTTCGTTATTCAATGACAGTGCAAAACGTATTGTCAGCACACTGCTCGACTACAATACAACGTAACTCTGTTTTATGTTATTCGCTGGAAACGTATTTGTTAAAAATAAATAAAGTCGTTTCGTTCGCTGAAATTGTCAGTTGTTATTTTGGGCATGTCGCCCGACAGCAGTAAATCAGTATATGGTAAATAGTAAAGTTAACAAGAAATATCCAAGATGCCACAAACATATTACGTACGTAGGGACGTAAATAACTCTTCATTTCCCGCTAAGCCGACGTCGAATGAGTGAGTAAAGAAATAAACTGAACGAACGAACTAATTTGAAGTCGAATGAAAACAGAAAGTACTTCATAACTCTAAAAGTTCGTACTTTTGAATGAACATAGCATGAAATTGCTTGAAAAGAGTGGTTGAAACGTTGGGAAAACCAAAAAAGTAAACTGCGGTGTAAATCTATTAAATGTGTAAAAGTTTAAAATAGAGTACAGTCAAGTTAAAAGTTATATTAAAATAACTCCCAGTTTTTCGAACGAAAATTATAAAGGAATGAACATTTTTAAGTTCACGTAAACTAATGTGATTGGTTGATTAATTGTCAGTAACCAATGACAACAGATTAACAGCATCAAATGCGCGTTTGACCATTAATCAATTTAGTTTAAAAAAAACTGGTGCAAGTGTTCGTAGGTTGGTTGATTATAACGATATAAACTCAACTAATTAGTTTATAAGTAACACACCCAGCAGTTCTTGTCGCTGTGTGAGTCATTTAACGACTGTTTACTTCGCGAGTTTTGAACTTCTTAGTTGGTACTTAAATCAAGTTTTGGAAACGTTGCAAAGTACCGGAACGTGCACGCACTAATTAATGGTTTTTGACAAATTATGTTCGACGATTTTACGTAAGCTTTCTTTGAGACGTTTGTTTTTAATTTTAAACCTTAACGTTTTGTTAGTAGCGTTTGGTTCTGAAACACACACACACAACAAACACAAACGTAACGTGTGTTAAACATTTTTTTTAAATGTTTCTCAGAAATCATAGACTTTATATAAACCTATCGTAAAGACGTATTCATTGATAGTTTCGAAGGTATGGGGAGGGAATGGTCAATTTTCATCTATTTTCATTGATATCTTCAGATTGTTTTTTTTTTAATCATGGTAAAAATACTTCTGAGACCCTTACAATAAGCCTTTTCATTTGATATGTCACACGGTACAGTTGGAAAATCTTTTTATTGCCCAAAAAGTGCCCCCATTTTCAAAATGTGATTATTGCTGTTACGCTCTGTGTCTCTGGGTCACACTAGAGCGATTCAGTTGAAATTTGACATACATATAAGATTATATGTGTGCCAAATTTCAACTGAATCGCTTCAGTTGATTCGGAGAAAATCGGTTGTGACAGACGGATAGACAGAGGGACAGACAACCGAGTGATTCTATTAGGGGTACCGTTTTTCTAGCAAGGACTCGGAACCCTAAAAAGTAACCTGTGAGACATTTCTCAATAATCATTTATGTTGATCGTACAAATATGATAAACTAAGTTTTGCCAGCGGCTCTGCCCGCGTGGATGTCGGTTATCGCGTAAAAAGCCCATGTCCTTTTCCCTATCCCGGGCTATATACCTGCCAAATTTCATGACGATCTGTTCAGCCGCTTTAGCGTGAAAACGTAACAGACACACAGACAGAGTTACTTTCGCATTTATAATATTAGCAGGGATTTATAAGCCTGTGTGTTCTGATATAAGTTAATCAATCAAGCCTGAACGTCTCATCGAATTTAGATGTAATTTAGAATGGGTATACCATGTTCAGGATTAAGATATAGGATAATTTTCAGCAAAGCCGCAGGTAATTATCCCAACGATATGATATTCTATCAAGTCTATTTTGTCCCACTGCTGGGCAAAGGACTCCCTCTCCCTTTTCTACACATTGTCATCTCTGTCATTTGTTATGTCGGTCTAGTCCTTTCGATAGGAGTCGAGCTCGTCCCGCCATCTTCGCCATGGTCTGCCGCTATGTCTTTTGGCATTTAATGTGAGCCATTTGGCCATTTCTCCTCTGACATGATATTTGGTACCTATTTTAAATGTGAAAGTAACGCTGCCTGTATTTTTGATACCTCTTCACGGCTAAAAAGATGAACGGATTCGGATTAAACTTGGCGCACTTTTCATTCATTTTCGATTTTCACACGGGCGAAGTCGCTAGCATTAGCTAGTAAAAATAAATTTATAAGTAGAAAGTGTTACCATCACTTTAAAGTAATAAACTTCAAGCACTCTCATTAAAATGAAAATAGCAAATTTTTAGAAATAAAAATGACTTGTTAGAGTGCTGTGGGCTAACTTTTAACAATATTATCTCAGCCTTTAAAAACATCTGCGCTTGATAAAATTCTCATAACAGTCTATAGCTTTTTATAGTACTTTTTCAGTGGCGATAAAGATCTGTGGCTGGAATATAAGCCTAATGTGTGTACCATCTGAGGGTAATGGGCTCTACACGATTATCTCAAATCGCTCATAAAAACAGGGTCTTGAAAAATCATAAAACTTTAAGCTTATGACACATTAGAAAGATTTAGGAGCGGCGACGAATTGCGCAATATGTAATAGTCTAGAGAAAAGATATCATTTTAACTAAATATCACTACAAAAAAATATGAAAAAGGAAAGTTCAAAGTAACTGCGTTCGATGAACCGAATGTGAGTTGGTATTATGTACGCAGTTTTGATAAGAGCATCTTAACTAAATATTTGTGTCCCGCCTCGGGCAAAGGTCCGTTTTTTCTTCCAAACCTCTCAGTTTTCGCGACATGTAGATTTAATTGGATTAAGTTGTCGTAATCATTGATTTTAAATAAGTTGCGTAAAGTTCTATTTGTTTTTAGGAACTCTGCCACCAGTGAAAACAAGTCAAAGCTTTGAAGTTGTTCGCCCGTTCCTTGAAATTAAAATAAAGTTCAGACATTTTTCCACCCAAAACCAAAAGCTTGATATATTTCAAAGAATAACGAACACTGCAAGTATATTTCAACCTTACTGCGTTATTTAGTTTACCATCTCAAAGCATTGTTTCTCCGACTCCAATATTATTTAAATTAACATGCTGGAAAAAATGCATTTTTCACGAGCACAAAGACGTAAATACACTTGCTGTATATTGCACAAGGTTGAAAAGAAGCATCGAAATAAACTCAGGAGTCTAACTCTGATTCCTGAGTTAATTTCGATGCTTCTATTATTTTTTAAAGGTCTGTTTTTTCATGTTCGGATCGACCATAGTGATTACTTTGCAGATTAGTGTCTGAAATAGTATTATGGGGGAAACAGATTTCAGTGGATCTGTCCAGTCGTTGATATCACAGTGGTATGCAAGATTATTGCAAGTTAAAGGCAAGTGTACAATGTGCTTAAAGTCCTATATTGTTTGTTAATATTTAAAGACTTTGCAAAAGGTATTCGTGAACCGCCATCACGGTAAGTAAGTTGTATGTCATGTGTCAGTTATTGTGGTGAATATTTAATAGACTTGTTGCCTCCGCCCGGGTGTTTCTAAGAAATTTATTTTCTTTGCGAGTTTGTTAACGAACTTATGGCGTGTTTTAAGTAGAACGTTAAATGACTTGAATTTATGACTGCATTTAGTAAGACGTGCTGTTGGTCGTTATTATAAAGTGCCTGGTTTATGTTATTGTTTTAAGTGAAGAACATTGCAAAATGTGACTTTTTAGTGAACAATGAGTGCATTAAACTACTAATTTAGACAATAGTAAATGTGAAAGCGACTCTTCAATAATGGAGATGGACTTATTAGTTAATAGTGAAATAGTACAATTAGATCATCAAGTAACTTACGAAATAGTGAGAGAACTGTCAACAAACGATGACGGAACTTTTACCGTGCAGTGCAACCAGTGTAACCACAAGAATTTCATCAAAAATTTTTTAGAATGGACAAATGGACAATCTAAAATAAAATCAATGAAGTGCAAAAAGTGCAACAGAACCAGTGTAATAAAGATTTGTATGTTCGTGAACCATCGTCACATGAACGGCAAGTTTATACCAGACCTTTACTATAAAATCTACGCGTGTATAAATACAGTAGCAAGAAGCGTGACCCATAACTGTGAGGAATGCAAAAAACAAAGATATATTAAAGCAATACCGCAAACTGAGTTCACATCTCAAGAGGAATACGTATGTAACTGTTTAAAAATAAATAAAGTTCAAATTAAACCTAACGAACTGAGCCTAACAACTAAGGAAAATACTACACGGAAACAAATCAAAGTTCCTATAACACCTAAGGCGATACCTAATGCAATACTTACTCAAAATCGGTTTGCTGCGCTTCAAACCACCTCGAACCAAGGTAATAGTGACGGGATCGTGCTATCTCGCTCACACTCAGCTTCATCAGTAAGCGACCATCCACCGAGATCACGAAGCCAGTCATTGAAGCGCCCTCACCCGTACGAAGGAGAAGGCGTATCCCAAGCAAAAAAAGTTACAAGGCGAAAAGAAACACACCATAGGTCACCTAAACAATCTGTATCAACCTTGCAAAATAAACCAACCAGGAATGGTACACATGTACCACCAATTTTAATCACAGACGTGACATACAAATACAAAGACAACAGGGACACGAAAAAGATGCTGAGTGACCAACTTGTGAGGGACTTAACAAAGATAATAGACAAGTACCATGGCCGTATTATCAGAAATGAGAGAAGTAAAAATATTCTCATCACACTCACCGACTTAGAGAAGAGAGCAAAAGCAATAGAAGACATCAAGAGCTACAAACCAGACCTCGTGTTCATAGCGCCAAAACCTAAGGCTGAACAAATAAAAACAACAAAAATTATAATCAGAAATATGGGACATGACTATCCAGTCGAAGAACAAAAAGACGAGATGGAAAAGTGCATAGGCATTCGCCCTCTCAACATGAAAAAGATAACGAGCGATGTACAACTGTGTATATTCAGTGGCGACTTCTCATACAACGAGATAGCTGAACGAATGAAAAATACGACAGAATCGTTTTACTGTGCACACAAGCTAAGACCAGAAAGATACAAAGCAGGGTCGGATAGAGTGCTCCAATGCAAAAATTGCTTTAAATTCAATCACGCAACAAGTGCATGCCACGCACCTAAAAGAGAACCAACCATACTGATTAATGAATCGGTGAGTGTCTGCTCAAACTGTAAAGATGTACAGCCGGAGCAACACACCGCAACTCAGAGAAAATGCCCATTTTTTAAAAAGGCAATTGAGAGACAAATGAAAAATGCTGAAAAAGCGGAAGAGAAACACATCAATGTTTCATCTGCACCTAAGCCGACACTTCACATAACAAATAGGAAATCGAGATCTCCAGCACGCAGATCGACTGTTGAAAAGGGTACATCGTATGCACAGGTAACGAAAAGTTTAAGAGACAATAGCGAAAGTGAACAGAGCCAACCATGTAAAAAATTAAGTAAAGAAGAAAAAATTACTATATTCGATAAAACTATGGAAAAGTTTATAAAACTAATGAAAGAACTCAGAGATATTCTACTCGACTAAAGGCAGTAAGAAACATATAAAGATCCTGCACATCAATGCGCAGGGGGTCAGAAAAAAGTTCACCGAAATAAAACAGTTAATTCAGAAATACCATATAGACATTGCCATCATAAACGAAGCAAAAATTAACCTGGATAACCAAAAATTCAACATCCTCAATTACGACAAGATATATGAACAGAAAGCCAACCATCTAGGTACTATTATATACATCAAAAGTGGCATGAGGTGGGCTCAAACCAGACTTATCAACTCCTTCAATGATGACGAGAGAAACATCGAAGGGTGCAGCATTCGAGTGTTTACCAATTACATAACTGGAGAATACATCACAATTAAAGGCATCTATGTTCCAATACCGAATCAAAACGAATTATCTGATGAATTCGAGCAACTGCTTAGAGAAGAGGGTGCTATAATTATTGGAGACATGAACCTTAGAATGAAACTACTCGGCCACCCAAATGATGGAGGTCTTGGAGTTCTAGTACGAGATATACATATCAACGGAGACTGCAAAATCATACACTCTGGTCAGCCATCAAGACCCACTAGCATGGGCAACAATCATATACTAGATATAGCAATCACAACATATGACCACTCAGACTTGGACATAAAATCATGCAAACAAGTAGAATCCATAGCCTCTGACCATATGCCTTGGGTAACCACAATAAACTTGGAAAACGACTACGACATACCACTCAGTCGTAACCTGAAGGATATTAAATCAAACCTGAAAAAACGAGATGAATTTGAACAATTTCTAGCAACTAAAATAGACCCATACGCTAAAATAGAAACAGACGCAGACTGCGACGAAATTATCGTTAAGTTGGAAACAGCTATAGTACAAACGCTGGATGAATTCGCACCGCTCAAACAAACAAACTTCAGAAACAATCTTCCCGAATACATTCAAAAGTTGATAGAAAGCAGAAACAAGGCGAAAAATATAGCATGGTGTTTAAGATTCACAAACAGATATAGCGAACTAAAGAGAGAACATAACAGATTAAAACGTTATCTAGCTAAGAAAATTGTAGAAAATAGAGAAGAAACTTGGAATAAAGTTTTAGAAAATAAGACAGACAACAGAAGAAAAATGTGGAGTATACAAAGAGCCATGAAAAGACCACCTCAAAGGCTCCCCCGTATAGAAAATTGCAACACAGAATTGGAAATTATAGATAGTCTAGTAAACACAGCAATCATTCACGAGTCCGATATTGCAAATGAAGACGAAAATACGGAAAAATACACACCATTCCATCCACTGGAAGCAACATCACATGCAGAGTTAAAAACAGCCCTTCGAAAGTTCAAAAATCAGAAAGCACCGGGCCCTGATGGAATAAGAGCGGACGTTCTAAAGTTGGGAGGCGATACGATAATAGCCATTTTCAAGCGAATTATGGATTATATTATTAACACGGGATACTTCCCCAAGAGATGGAAAGAAAGCATCTGCATTTTCTTGCATAAACCAGGAAAAGACTACACACAACTCAAGTCCTACAGACCCATAAGCCTGCTTAATATCATGGGTAAATGGGCAGAACGCATTATTCTCTCGAGAATAAACACGGAAGTCAATGAACTGATTCCTGAACACCAACATGGATTCGTTCGTCAAAGAGGCACAGGGACACAAATATTGAGGACTGGCAAATACATCTCCGACGCCCTAGAGAAAGGACACAGTGTGTCCATGATTTCAACTGACCTCAGCAAGGCATTTGACTCCATAAATCACAAAGGCCTTATAAAGAAAATGTACGAAGCAGGAGCACGTAACAACATTATAAAGTTAGTGGAAAATTACTTATCAAAAAGAACCACCAAAGGCAGATTTAGAACAACAACAGGAACAGAAAAAGACGTGCCACACGGCGTCCCACAGGGCTCCATTCTAGGACCCGTACTTTTCAATTTATATGTTGCTGACATACCAAAACCACGAATTGCTGGTCAGATGCTCTCTCAATACGCAGATGACCTATGTATTCTAAACGCAGCGGAGAAGCCAGATCATGCCACAAGGCGTGCAGAATGGGCTGCGGAGGAAGTTATTGATTATTACAAGAGATGGGGCCTCCAATGTAACGTGGATAAAACGGAATGTATCATGTTTTCTCACAAACGACCTAGGCGAGGGAACATAAACAGTGGATACAGAAATTACATCCAATTAAAAAATGAACGGATTGAATATAAGAACCAAGTAAAATACCTTGGTGTCGTATTTGATAAAAGACTATCAATGAATAAACACACAAAAGAAAGAGTAGAAAAGTTAAAACGAGTAAGAGGCGCCCTGAACTCCATCATAGGGTACCGATCCAAAGTGAACACTGAAACAAAATTGCTCATCATACAGACATGCCTCCTGCCGGTACTCGATTATGGAGTCATCCAACTTCTACCAAGATACAGCAAGAGCAATCTGACGAAACTGGAACGACAATACAGAATGGCACTGAAAGCTGCAGGTGACTTCCCACGTCGTACTGAAACCAAAACACTCTGGGAAATGCTTGGACAAGACCCGTGGCATCTCAGAGCACACGACCTCCATCACGATATGATCGAAAAACTAACCTCACTGACGATCAGCGGCCTAGAAGATCCCGGTCCCGCTTACACGAAATATGGACAATTCAACCCGTTCCTTTTCTCAAATAGAATAGGCGACATAGAATATATAAACAAAACCGAGAGAGGCAAACCACTCCACAAAAGAACGGCCCTCCCCCGTCAGCATAGGCTTTGACTCGCAGAGTCACTCCTAGTTTATAAGTAACTTCAGGTCTATGACCTCATGGGATACTAAATCCAAAACTTCTCACACTTGCTTTATATAATTCAACTGTGTGTGAAAAGAATTACACAGTAGGTTGCAAAAGATCCCCTCCCGGACAAACTGCGCCGAATAAAATACACCGAATGCACTTGTAAAATTATGATTTGTAAGTGACATGTAACCTTTTTTTTTTTTTCTAACCAATGTAATAAAATAAATATTCTATTCTAAATATTCTATTCTGTGTTGAAAAATCAACGACGTTGATTTTACATACAATTTGCTACGTGTACCAATCGTTGCTATGATTTGGCAGGTCTTGAACACGATCTTGCCTGATGAAAGTATTGGATTAGCTTTTTTGTGGGACCAGCGAGCCAGAACATGCCTCTTGCTGTGAAGGCTGACGAGTTAAGGACTTGGTATATAAAGAGATCCGGGAGCGCACCCGCGACGCTAATTATATTTCGTTCCTTGGACGCCGTACATTTTATGCGCCCTGGCCACTTTGTATATCAAGTTCCAATTCGGTGGTAGTGATTTCCAGTTCAGCACCCTTTTCTGAATCGAAGTTTAAATACACAAAACCGAATGAATGTCACATATCTTGGTAAGGGTTTATCAATTTGTCGCAACAATTTGACGCTCAAACAGTCGGGTAGGTGGAGTACGAAATTAAACGTAGCTCAGTGGTAAGCCAATAATGATCGATTGGGTTGGCCGCGTCTGCCCAATGGGTCTATAAAACTTAACTGAAAACGTGGAGCTAGGAACAAAGAAGATTAAGCGATAGGACTGGTCCCGTGCCAATAGAAAGACATATTTTTTTTGCTTCAAACGTGCGAGTCTGTTCCTGTGTACGATTGAAACGGTTTTTGAATTTCTGTTGGCGTCAGTTTTTTTTAATAATTATTGAGAAATGGGCTTGCTCTGATGGAAAGCGCTAGATGAGGTCTATGATGGTGCGAGCGCGCCCAGACGATGCTTGATCACTAGTTTTCTTTAGTTTTTTTATTGGAATAGACCTGGTTATTTTAATTTAAATGGGGCTTCCAAAACGTGTGGGTTGTTTTCGTCTGTGTCTAAAATAATAAAGTGTAAGGTACTGTTATTTATTTTTAACTATGTACCTACAGTAGGTAGGTAACCTATGCGGATGTAATGACAAGGATTTCAATATCAGCTAATCTTCGTTTTATAGCGAATGCTAGACAAACCTACGGAAACCATAATGTGCAATTGATCTTACAACTTTTTTTTATCACCCTCGGAGATTATAAAAATCATTTTATGAGAAGGCTCTTCGGTAGGTAAGTACATAAAATCGACGCCGCTAAAGAGTACTTGAGTTTTTCAATGTCGTCTTTGAAAGTAACTTGAAATCCTCTTAAAAGTATTAAAGAGACGTAAAAAGAATACGACTTAAGGTGTGGGCTATATTAAGAAGTTGCATTGCTTTGCTTTTCCTCATTAAGAAAATTAGGAAGTTTTTATTTTTCAGAAATACCTTACGAGACTGAAAATCATCATATGAGATCTTTGATTTAGTTTAAATGTAGGTACCTACTTCATTTGGAAATAAATTAGAGCTGATTCCCAAAGTTTAAAGTTTTGTATCATTGGTAACAAGTATCGACTTCAGCGTACTTATATGTATTTTAATTTAATTGTTAAGTAACTATTTTACCGTCGATCATCGTAGTCGATGGGGCCGAAAAGTTTTGGAGTGGCGACCGCGTACCGGAAGACGCAGCGTTGGAAGGCCTCCCACAAGGTGGACCGATGACCTGGTGAGGGTCGCGGGTAACCGATGGATGCGAGACGCACAGGACCGGTGGTTGTGGCGACACTTGGGGGAGGCCTATGTCCAGCAGTGGACGTCTTTCGGCTGATATGATGATGATGAACTATTTTACCACTCCACGTAAAATACTGACTAGTATTCAGCTGAAACCGGTTTGACTGGGAGTCGACCCCAATATAGTTGGGAAAAGGCTAGAAACATGATGGTAACTATTTGTATTAAAGAACCTCTTTATTATTGAAGTCGGTTAAAAGGCCCTAAAAAGTATGGGTTGCAATGGAATTGGAAGTTTGTCTTGTACTTATGACAGTTTTTGTTCCAAAATTTGTCAATAATCTCAAATTCAAATATACTGCGGATAACCTACTTTAGTAAAAGGACGAATACATAGGTGCTAGGTGTAGATAACCTTTTGTTAGACGACAACAAGCAATTCATGCACACATCCACACCGCATCTGTCAAACTGGATGTACTTCTCATACATCAAAACCTAAATTCAAAATTCATAAGTGTATGGTAGGTATGAGGCAATCAGTTACTTATTACGTTTTTTTAATCCTTTTCACGATTTTTTCCTAGGGAATGATGTAGGTAGGTACTTTCTGCAAGGAAATTGCATTCTCTTAATGTTAAGGAGCAAAGCGTTCTAAAGTTCTCTTGATAAATAAAAGTTGAAATTAAGAATCTCGGAGATTTTTTTGTGTTCGTAATTACTTCGTCGTTTACAGTAGAAAATTATTCACTTTATTTTATTAGATTTAGTCAATGTCAGAGATGACAGAGACAAAGTCTAAAACTTCTCACTTTGGAAAATGTTTCATATCTATGATAATAATAAAGTAGAATTTGATAATTTCTGGACGACCCTATAAACACAAAATTATGTAGATCCGACATAATTTTAAAGCGAAAGCAAACCGTCGGACATTATTTTAGGATTTCAAACTTTTAGCCTTTACAGATGATTTTATCTTTATAAGCTTGATTAAGCAACATTTTAATTGTTTTCAAATACTTACACAACAATAATAACCTTTCTAATTATTGTAGCAATTAAGCTAAACACAAACATATTTATTTGAAAAAAGAACAGAGCAAAGTTTACGTTCTGTTGCCATAAACCTGACTGGTCAGTATTATTTCATGGACAAAAGTATTAAACAGCAAAAATTTTCATTTGATTTCGGAAGAATTCTTTTCATTAGACACAAGCGGGATTTCTGCTTTTAATTTAAATTTAGGAGAACAAAAGACGTTTGGTTTATGCTGCATTTTCCCCGACTGTTCCTTGTTATACGTACTTCAAGACTTGTTATGCTTTTCTCGTCAAAGGCAGCCGAAATTCTGATTAGATCCGCTTGATTAGGTATCCTTTTGTGAGAATCCAATCACGACGGCTATGCTCAGTGATAGATGTTTTGCCAAGATCTTTTGGGGGCAGCCTAGTTATTTGATAGCTTTGTTATTACCAGTGATCGGAGTAGGTAGATTGATTTTACGTACTTGCATCATGAATAGTCATGGAAATCATAACATGGATAAGCCTTTTTTCCGGGATTTCATTTTGGTACTTACGGGATTGAATCAAATATTGTGAATGTAAAGATTTTTTAACTACTACATTTGAATTTTATGGAATGCGATAGTTAAACGTTTAAAATTGTTTTTTTCTTATTTATCAAGTAAGTACTAAAGTGAATCTTACTATTGTGCGTCCATTCGAAACTTACATATGACTAATTTAGTAGTTATTTCTTCTTTTAACTATTATTAGTAGAGTCTTGCTTTACGTTTGCTACGTTTTTACTCAAGTTTAGCCATGCCATATTCTTTTTTTAATTATAGAAGGCCGATCACATATTCTATTAAAAAAAACAGCAAAAGGGTTAAACATTTCTTATTCATATACTCTTCATCCTACACATTACAATATTTGAAATTCCTAAAAAATCTTAATTATTACAAAATCCCGGAATCCCGGAGACATATCCATATTAATATATACGTGCCAGTGCATCGACCCCAAATCAATCTACCTACTCCGATCACTGGTTATTACCGAATATCTACTGTACCAACTATTTTATTTTGCGAGGAAAACCAAATAAAACTGAATAACTCTTTGCTGATTCGTCGGGACTGATTTGTCTGACCAAAATTATATTTCGTATTTAGGAGACAGCTCAAACAATAGATCATTAAAAATATTACGGTTTCCTTAATCCATTGATCCTGCGGGTTTTTACAAAATTGATTTTCCCTGTTCAAATTTCAAAGCGCTTTATATAATCCAAAGAGATTCGAAGCAGGGAAGTTTTGAAAAACTCGCTTATTAAGACGAAGGTAACTACTAGACAAATTACCACATGAAAAAAACTTCAAACGATAGACAAAACGTTCCCAAGAAGAGGTTATCTACACTTTTCTATAGTAATAAGCTCTTTGAAGCGATTCCATTCACTGGCGACCGTTTTCAAAGGAAACTCCAGTCAAATAGTGAGGAAAAAAATGACTTTTGCTCGGTAAAAAGTTTCAATCTATTATTCTAAATGTGATCACAATCAAGAAGCTGATTAATTTTGAGTTGTAATAAAAAAGAAATACAGGTAGGTATACTTAACCTTCGATTCACTCCATTTAAGAAGCAATAAAGCCAAGCCATTTGTCTCTCTCTAGGGCTTTGAATTTGAGACCTTAATTTCAAGAGAAACGTTTCTCTTTAAATCTCTAGTTTGAAAAATACACGTATCAATTCCGACTCTAAAAGCTTTTGATGTAGAGTCGTCCATCAAAATCGTGTAATCAATTTTCTATTGAATCTGTTGGGTTGAAAATATTCACAGGCTACAACTAACGGAGTTACGCCATGAATCATGATCCTAGCTTCCAACGAAATGTTATGAATAACCAAATAACATGAAAAACAAATGTAGTTTTGAACAACGAACTTTGAGGCACAAACAAAATACGATCAATGTATACAAACAGTCTTTTGTTTAACGGGAACTTTTTTTTTTAAATCTATTTTTATTTAAAGGCTTTTATCAAAGACATGTGAGCCCCATCGTACCCTTTTACTTAATAGTTAATGGATTAGAGTTATTCGTGGAGGACCCTAATTAAAAGATACAACTTTTTTATAATCTCCGATCACCAGGAACTTGAATTTACCCGAATTGTGAATTTTATTATCTTCACACGGTTAGTTTCTAATGAAGTTGACAAAGCCGTTAGGTACTCAAAAGACTGATAAGTTGCTTACCATTCTTTTCGACAAAGCTCTTAAACATCTTACGATATCCTCGATGCTTCTCATCACATCCACGGTCTGCAAAATATCCTTTCTTAAATTTTATGTTACTTTGCATTAATATTCTGAAACAGTCACACATGCAATCAAAATTACACTTTAGTATATGGTTTATTGGATCTTTTATCTTTCCATGTACAAGACAGAAACGTAATTGTAACATTTTCGCCCGATACATTATCTATTCGAAAATCATGTATTTTTTAAGGATTATTACATTTTTTTTCAAGATTGCTCGGCCTTTATGTCTAAAATAAATGTTCACAGTAAGAAAATATACTTTACTATCCAGACACAAAACATTTTTTCTCTACATCAATTATTACTTTAGTTATAAACGAAATCAGAATTGAGACTTACGACATTTAGTTTCGTGCTCGAACGCGATCAAAGAGTGCACGCGGTATTCGACTTTATTACTGATCAGCTAGAAGCCTAACCGGCCTAACGCTAAACCGGTTCGTCAGTGCCGCGCTGTGCGCCATCGTGAGAGGTTGTGTGTCGCTCGCGCACGCGCTCATAGGTATTTTATTTGGGAGTTATTTTAATAAAATTCATATTGAAACGCTATACAATGGGAAACAAAGACAATAAAAGATATGTTCAGAAGAGAAAGAAAGTCGAAAGCTTGAAAAATATTGCAAGAATCATGAGAGAAGCAAAGCGGTAAGTATTATTTTTATTAGTATTTTTTTTTAAATACCTATATATTATTTTAACGAAACGACTACTCTAAAGTATAAAATTGAATGACACAGTCGTGTCGATATTCATACAACTTTATACTTTAGGTTATGGTAATACGGTCCTATTTTAAATGGAGCCAGTAAATTCCGCGAAGATTTTTCCGTTGTCTGAACTTCGCCAAAAATGTAAACAAATATGAGTTTATGCAAAAATAACTTTCATTTCTACATGCTAAAGTTTAGTTTACGCTACAACTTCAAAAATTTTTATAACTTTTTCAATAGTGCTAGTCACTCTGAAATGAACTTAATTACCATTAAATAAAGTTGATATTCCTTTAACTTGAAATAACGTCAATTTGAAACAAATATTATTTAATTATCTCTATGATGATCAGATAAATTTGTTTGATTGCAGCCGCCCTATATCATAACTACTGCTAATAATTTTATTATAATTGCATGCAACTGCAACCTAGCGCGTGGGTTCAAGGCCAGATTTTTACAGTTGTGTTGGAGATTTTGAGAATATAGGAAGCTATGGAGGCGATTTGATTATTATAAATAAATATTGTTATTCAATATTTAGTTGTAATAAGTATTATATAACAACATTATAACAAGTAGTATAACAATTACAAGTAATATAAATTGTTGAAGATGTTTTATCCGAATAATGACTAATAAGTATATACTTTCTTAGGAAAAAAAATGAAGACAAATTTCCCGAATTAGAATGTCACCAGGAACAGGGAAACTTACTGGAGACGCCTTCTCAATTGCATAATCTAGTTTCCGTTCCTGCGAATTACGAAGTTAGGTACGTACTTCTGATTATTTTGAATAAAGAACAATATTATCTTACTAATATTATTATATTATATATTATACCTATGTCAAATTATGATGATAATGGTAATGGTGATGACAATTATGTTTTTTAAGGTCTGATCGTAGCAATGATAGTGAAAACAGGCATGGCAATTGTTCGCCTTCATCCAGCCTCATGCATGTATCATCAAATACAGATCGTGAAAAAAACAACATTTCCACAATTACCAATAATAAAAGTAACGAGGTAAGAATAAGGCTCATACTTGATACAGAAGTAGCCAGCTCGAGCGAGATGCTTAACATCAAAAACAGCTTATTTATATAATTCAGCTATCTACTTACTTTTACGTTTATGGCTGAAACTTCATTTCTTTTTCAGATCGAAGTCCAGGAAAACTTAGATTTGTATAAAAAGGGAAATTGTCCTTATGAGGTCCAAAGTTACGGTGAAAATGTAAGTTTCAGCTCAATACCCGGACGTTTTACTTTTACTTCTGACCAGTATTTGGACAAAATGGATTCTTATTTTAGTTTATTATGATGAACTAAAATAAGAATCCATTTTACGTGTACGTGTGCCACGTACGTCATGTGTGTTATGACACACATGACGTACGTGGCACACGTACACGTATGTTATTTTATTTTTTTATAACTATTTATAATTTTATTGTAATTTCAGGTATGTAATGTACTAACCGGAAGACGTATTATTGATATACAGGTTTTTTTTGATAAGTTGCAAGTGATTGCTGATCATAAATCTCTTTTTAACTGTGGATTAAGCTCAATTCAATTGGTTTCTGAACACCAAAATGGACTTTTTTCTCGGCTGAATTTGCAGTGCATGATGTGCAATAAAAAATTTCAAATAGAGGCAACGGAACAGAACATCAATAAAGACGCTGTGGCTGGAATACTAGCAAGTGGTGGTGGTCATGCTCAGTTAAAACAATTTACAGCAGCTGTCGACCTTCCCGAAATTAAGGAGAAAAATTTCCTAAAACTCCAAGATCAAGTGGCGGATGATTGGGAATATACCGCGCGGGCTGAAATGACAAAAGCCGCAGAAATAGAAAGAGAAGCCGCATTAAAGGAAGGCCGCGTAAATAAAGACGGCATAGCAGTGATAGACGTCATCGTAGATGGTTGTTGGTGTAGACGATCATATCAAACGAATTATGCTGCAAATTCAGGATGCGCAGCTATCATAGGCAGACGTACGGGTAAAGTCTTATACATGGCCGTAAAAAACAAATATTGTTGCATTTGTGAAAAAAGTGGAAATGCTATAAAAGACCATATATGTTACAAAAATTACGAAGGCCCATCTACAGGCATGGAAGCAACAATCATAGCAGAAGGTTTCAAAAAATCGATTGAAATGCACAACATTATTTATGGACGATTTATAGCAGATGGCGACAGCAGTACCTACACAAAAATTATTGAGTCAAGGCCCTACGCAAGCAGGCGGGGTAAGGGCCGAGATGGAGGCAAGGGCAGGGTGGTCGCCTCCCAGGAAGCAGCCCAGAGAGCCGCAAAGCTCGCCGAGGAGGGGCGCTACCCTGGAGAAGCCGGTCGGAGAGCTTCGGCTTCTTCTGGCGATGAGCCGGACACCGCTGGCGGCTCCGATAAGGAGTGGAAAGCCAGGTTTGCGGAGGTCGTGGAGGCCGCGGTCCGCGATGTGGCCTTAAAGAGGACGACGGCCTCGAAAAAAAAGGCGATAAGCGCGGCGTCGGCCTCCATTCTGGCGGCTGCGGAGGCTAACCGTGGTGGGCCTCCGTCGGACGAAATGTCCAAGCTGCGGGCGGAGGTCAACCGCTTGGCGGCCGCCACGGAGCTTCTCCAACAGGAGAACACGAAGCTCCGAGCAGACCTGGCTGGACTCCGAGGAGCCGGCTCACAGGGGGCGCCTCAAGGGGGGCGCAAGAAGGACAGCCAACCCGTGCCGCAGGAGAACCAGGTGCTGGACCTGGTGCGGCAGGAGATGGCTGCCTTCCAGGCGCGGTTCTCCGTCCTGGAGGGGATCGTTCTGCGCCCCCCGCTGGCAGCGAGTGCGGCGACTGGGAAGGCCCCAGGCCGGCAAAAGGCGGCCTCGTACGCGGCCGCCGTGGCTGCCACACCGGGGTCGTCCGGCCAGGACAAAGGGTCCGGGCCGGCACCCGCGAAGCCGGTGTCGGGAAAACCGGACCCGGCCCCGGGAAGGAAGAGGAAGGGTGGGGCGGCTGCGCGGACGGCGAAGGCTCCTGCGCCAGCCGTGCAGCAGCTCCCCCCGGCTTCCTCGCCTTCTGAACCTCCCCCGGCTCAAGCCGAATGGCAAGTGGCCGGGGAGAAGAAGAAGGCGGGAAAGGCAGCCAGGGCGGCAAAGAGGCGGGAGAGAAGGCGGCGGCAGCGAGCGCGAGGCGTCGCGGCTGCGCTCCGCGCCCCGAAGACCGCGGCTGTAGTTTTAACGCTGCAGCCGGACGCGGTGAAGAGGGGCGTGTCGTATGCCAATATCCTCACTGAGGCGAAAGAGGCCGTCAACCTCAGTGAGATTGGCATCGTCGGGGGTCTCCGGCTCAGGGTCACCATGACCGGGGCCAGGATGCTGGAGATCCCTGGAGCAGACAGCGGTCCGGCCGCGGACGCTCTAGCCGAAAGGCTTAGGGCGTCCTTGGGCGCGGATGACGTCCGAGTGTCCAGGCCCACGAAGTGCATAGACATGCGCATTTTGGGCCTGGACGACTCCGTCACGGAGGAGGAGGTGTTGGCCGCCGTCGTCGGGACGGGGGGGTGCTCTACAGAGGAGGTGAAGGTGGGCACCATCCGTCCTGACAACACGGGCATGCGAACCGTAGTGGTGAGCTGCCCCGTGTCGGCGGCCAAGAAAGTCTCGGAGGGCCGAAGGCTTTTGGTGGGCTGGGTCTCCGCGCAGGTAAAACTGCTGGAGCCCAGACCTCTGAGGTGCTTCCGTTGCCAAGTTGGCAACCACGTGGGAGCACGCTGCACCTCGGAGGTGGACCGCAGTGACCACTGCTTCCGCTGTGGTCAGCCCGGTCACAGGGCCGGCTCGTGCGACGCCGCGCCGCACTGCTTCGCATGTGCGGCAGCTGGCAAGCCGGCCGATCACTGGGCTGGGGGCAAAGCCTGCGGTCCACCCGCCAGGGCCGGGTCGAGGAGAAAACCCTCCTCCACCGCCGTCGCCGCCGCCGTCGCTTCCGCCGCAGCCGCCGCCACCGTCGCCGCCGCTGCCACTGCTCGGGAGGGGGCCGAAATGGAGTGCCAGTAATGGCCCCATTTCGCCTCCTCCAGACGAACGTTAGTCGCTGCGCCTCTCAGGAACTGACGCTCCTGAGCAGTGACAGACGCCTGCGGACAGCGAGCAATGGGTAGCTCGCTGTCCGATCAGGTCAGGCCAGAGTCGACGGCGCATTTCACTCCGAACGCGCCGGAAAGAGCAGTCAGCAACGGAGACGGGGCCCGCCAGGGCCAGAGCCTGCCAGGGTTGCGGAATATGTTCGAAAGAGTTACCGCGGCCCTGGGAAGAAAGGCACTAGGAGGACTAAGGGTGGGTTTTAGTCAGTAAAAGTCTGACACTCCCTGCCGCTCCACCCAGAGCGGGAGGGGTCATTTGATGATTTCCCATCCTATAAAAAAAAAAAAAAAAAAAAAAAAAAAAAAAAAAAGGCCCTACGCAAACATTACAGTCGAAAAGATTAACTGTAGAAATCATATTTTGCGCCGATTTTGTAATAACATGCAGAAACTTATGACCGACACACGTTACCCTATAAAAGACAGAAAGCTTTTGAGTAAAATAAAAATTTTGTCAGCTCGCAAATACATCTGTGACGCCATCAGAATTAACAAGTCAGACAAAAACTGCGACAACTTGCATCATGATATAAATAATTCAGTGTATCATGCCTTTGGAAAACATTCCAAATGCAAAAAAGACATATGTTCGCACACTGACGATAGAACCACGCAATTTGATGCTTCCAGTCTATGGCAAAGAATTAAAATGCTTGCAGCTAACGTTGCTTCGCATTCCAGAAGTCTCATTGAGGACGTCGATAGCAACGTTGTTGAACAATTTAACGGTGTCGTTGCTAAGTTAGTTGGTGGTAAACGTATAAATTACTCTCAACGTCGTGGCTACCAAACTCGATGCGCCGGTGCTGTTATATCGTTTAACACCGGGAAACTTTTGTCAACTGTTCACCGAAGTATTCACAATAATACACCCAGAAAAGCATTAAAAAAATACGAAGAAACGATTTGTAAGAAAAGAGAAAAAAATAGGCTGGCACAAAGAAAAAAGAAGCGTCATTTTGCTAAGTTTCAGCCTTCGGATAGCAACTATGGTGAAAATGCAGAACAACCAGATATGGATCCGAAGACTTTTGAAATGGCGAAAAAAACGTTTCTAAAAAATTTAGAAAAGACAGATGAAGAACGGGCTCATATCACTAAGCAAACAATTTTGCAAAGTGAATGTGGCGAGTGGCTTGAGCTAAGACGCAACCTTTTGACTGCTTCCAACTTTGGTAAAGTCGTAAAAAGAAGAAAGACCAATAGCTGCAGAAATATGGTGAAAAACATGCTGTACGGAGCTCCTATAGACCATGTTTCGTCTATACAACATGGTAGACAACACGAGGCGGTGGCTTTGGAACAATTGTCCAACCTAAAAAATATAAAAATTGAAAAATGTGGACTTTTTATAGACGAAGTCCTTCCGTTTCTAGGGGCCACTCCGGATGGAATCACCAATGATATGGTTGTTGAGATAAAATGTCCCATAGCCCCTTTTAAAATGGGGATCGATGCCGCAATTGACCAAAAAAAAGTTCATTTCTGGAAAAAAAACCAAAATGGTGAAGTGAGTATTATGTTAAAAACTGGGTTCAAGGAATACCTTGAACCCAGTTTGCGGCTTTATTTACAATAGTGAGTAAAGCAACATAGACGGACAGACATACACACATAAATAAATACATACGAAATAAAAACATTGTCTTTTTGGCCTCACTGCAGTCGGGTAATTAAAAATATGTATTTTTATTTTCAGATTAACGTAAGCAAAAAATCTGACTGGTATTATCAAGCTCAAGGTCAGATGCATATAGCAAACAAAACAAAATGCCTATTTGCCGTATGGTATGGAGATAACAAATTCAAAATTGAAGTACTGGAAAAAGATGACGAATTTTGGAGAAAGGAGATGGAACCCAAACTAGTCTCTTTTTATATGGATTGTCTGCTGCCTGAGTTGGTAGATCCACTATATCCGAAAAAAAAATTGATACGAGATCCTGAATATGTCAGAAAACGAACAGTGCAAGATGAAAATAGCTTACAAACTGCAAATATATCAGATGCGCCAGTATCAAAGTCAAGGAGGCTAGATTTTAGTAAACTTTAAATAAAACTTTAGTAAACTTTAAATACTCTTTTCTTACAAAACGTTTCTTCGTATTTTAACAGACGTGATGGATATATCTAAACACGATAAAACAAAAAAAACATATTTCTCAACTCATACTTCAAGTAAAACCACCAGCGGTCATTGACTCCAAAAAAAAAACAAACATCAACTCAAATCTTTTTTATTTGTCGTGTTTAGACTGCGGAGTTTCTCTAGCTAATTTAATTTGACCATGTTTTGAGTAATGTAGTAGTTAGTATTAAATAAACTATTATATTTCATAAAATAAAAATATATAATAATATAAAGGTGTTTCTATTCCATCTATGTTCGGTATTCTAAAATCAAAATACGTAAAGTAAGAATTTTGCGTACCTACGCGGCGACGCGACGTTCGGCTCGCTCGCGGGAAATGAAGCGCGGAGTGGCGGGGTGCATGGGGCGGAGCTTGCGTGAAAATTCTTTTAGAGTGCCTGGTCTTAAGAACACAGTCCAGATTTAAAACAGCAACAACTTCTCTAGAACAATATTGCCTCGTGGTTAAAAGCGTTTATAAATAAACTTCATGGGGCGGACACAGTAATGGATAACACTGTGAGATTGATTAAGTGGCTGCAGCGAAGACGGGAAACTCGTCGCGAAAGACTGTCCACTGTCATCGTAGTGATGGATGACCTTTGCTGCATAAAGCTAGTAATTAATTATTGTCTTATTGTCTTTCCTGAGTACGACTGAGGCCATCCTGTCTTCCCCAAGGGTGTCGTAAGCGGCTAAGGGTTTCCGCGACGGGGATTCCTGGCATTAATAATACGCTGCGGCTCAGTCTTGCGGGATTTGTAAGCGGATTTGTATTTTTGTTGTCGATTTCTAGAGCGTTTTGCGAAAACCCACAAGTGTAATCCGATATAATTGCTTTTGTTACAGACTGTTGAAAGTGTTGTATCATTTTAACAAACGGACGGTCACAATCAACTTCGTATTTCGCTTCGGTTACTTTACATTTAATTTCGAACACAACAAGTAATTCAGATTGTAAACAATGAAAATTAATTAATTAACATTGATTAAATTGCGGCATTTCTTGCCAATTAACAGTGTACACAAAACTGTTTCGGAAGATTGTTTTACAAACGCTTCGACTATTTCCATTCAGAAAAAAGTACCTAACTGTGCTTTTATCGGCCAAAAAATATAAGAACTTTAAAATGTTTAACGTACCGAGTAATAAAATTCAGTTTCTGGTTCAGAAAACTGGCCGGATGTGGGACTATTAAAGATAAGTATGGACACTTTTAAAAAGAGTTTCCTCTTAAAAATCTATTCTGTGCACCGGAGTGAAATATTATTATTCTATTTTAATACTTGAACTATGCGCGACAGGAATAGTCCCGTAAAATGGGATGGGATTTAAATTACGACGGTTTTTATGCTAATATTCAAATGAGCCACTCTAGTAATGAATTATTCGTACAAATACCTAACGAAACCAATAAATACGCGGCTGCTTAGCAAGCCTAAGATCGATTGATAGATGGACGCGGGAGAGTGATGCTGCCGAATTTTCGGAGACAAAAGCCTTTACTCATTTGTAGGCATTAACAGGGAGAGCTAAGTTTGACACTCTATCTGTTATGTTTTCAGAATAAACCGATTAAAAATATATAATGCAGCCAGGGTTAAAAATATATAATACGGGCAGTATTTGATATTACTTTTAATTAAAATACAAATACGTATTTCGTATTTGTAAATACCTGACGTATCACGACGTTAGTATTTCAAATACTTATGGCTTCAAAATACATTTGAACATAAATACATTCAGATAACTGGTGATTTAAAAAAATAGCGCTCGATAGCGTAACCTTACCTAAACTAAACGAACAATTGACTGTATTTTGTAATTAGTATTTTACATAAAAATATTTAAAATACTGTATTTTGTATTTTATATTTCCAATACACGACTTAAAAGTATTTTGAATTTCGTATTTCAAATACATGCGAGATAGTATTTTGTCATTTGTATTTTAATTAAAGCAAAGCATGTATTTTGCCCAGATCTGAATGCAGTATATCCACAGGTGATCGATGCCTGTATGACACAGCAGCCATTGTATCATGAAGGCGTCACTCACCTATGGTTACATCGTGCTGTGACAAAATAAAACGTTGACACATTTCTACAAAAGATATATCTACGTTTCTCGATAACTTCGACACGTACACCAAAGGGAAGTAAAGACAAATATCGATGGCGCACTTGACAAACACTTCAGGTTCCCATAACGACTTTCATTCGTGTGAAGATTACCGAATCGTGCGAACCGCGCGATGGACCACGAAAATCTTTGGCGAAAAAACCTTATTTGATATATTGGAAGATTTTGGTTCCCAACGGGTATGAGGTCGGATTTATTCTGTCCCCAAGCTTTTGCGGCTTATTTATAAGCGGTATTACATTACATTGATGGATGAGTGCTTTTAATGGATAGCGTTAGTGCAGATACTAAAGGGCGGTGATTTACAAGTAAATAAACAGACGTGAGTCATCGATGTTTGTGACACCGACTTTTTATCGATGGATGACCACCAGATACATTTATGTATTTTGTGTTGAAATATGTTTTCATTTACGTTGACACTTTGACATTAAAACATTGTGTATTGAAAGGTTTAAAGAGGCTGTTTTTGGACTTAATTTGTTTTCCTGCATCTAAGTAAATTATTTTCGCGTGTTCTTAAATGAGTAACATTTGCCAATAAACAGAACTTAGCATTGTTTACTAAAAAGATTACTTAGTTATTATATTCTAGTGCATGCAGTGTATTTTCAGAAAACGTTAGGACGCCGAGAATCCTTTTAAGTAGAGTCTTAAAAGTGCCGATATCATAAAGTGATATTTTGAATATCACATTGTGCAGTGCACGTCCGACATTCAAGCATCGATATCAAGTGTCTGAGTTTCTCCCAGATACGATTCAACCCTGTCACTACGTCGTTCAATCTTTCATGCAACGATCTTTATACAAAATAGGATACAATCTGAATGGGAGTGCTGTGAACTCTAGAGTTGCAACGTTTTGAACCGACTTTAAACTTCTACTTCAGATTTCGATACCTATGTTTTATCTCTCCCTATAAACGTCATTTGATATATCAGGGTCTAATCCATGTAACATAGTAAAATTCAACAGTCCAGGAGGAAAATGACCGATGAATTTCCACAAAAACTAAATGCACGAAAAAAACGTTTCATAAACTTCAAATCTACACCTAAAATAACCCTATTATATGACACATTGTTGAAGAAGGGTTCCTGACGTGGGTGTTCTCTATAAACTGGCTAAATAACAAAAAGAGGGGCAGTTCTCTTCAGTACTCACTCACAGCTTTTAAATCTGCGCAAGTAGGTTCTCCCCTAATGTTATTATTACGTTTTTTCTTCTTTTCACATTTTAGACGCAGTTCTTTTGTTTCAGCATATTTCGAGGCTACTTCAAAAGCATTTTTATGAGACCCTATTTTGTTTCGAAAGCGTAAATTAAATTTTATTTTAGTCTTTTCCGGAAAGTAAGGGCTACTGAGTAAAGACAATGTCGACGTTACAAAGGATTTTTTATTTACCGGTTGAAATTTTCTTTTATACCCTAAGTTATAAGGATTCTAATGCTATCGAGGTAGGTAGTCAAGTTGCTTACCTATGCCAAATGAAGCCATAATTAAATATATTCATTCATATTAATATGTAGGTTAATGTTTAGTATAAGTGGCTCCACATACTGACATACATACTACATTAGTTATATCCTCCATTTACAGGATTAAACAATTAGTGCCTAATCTCGTACCACGAGCAATGCGTGGGAGAATTCGTGTTGTTTCGCAAGCCAATTAAAAGACGCACCGCAGAAGATTTGCTTACAGCCTACGTAGGGAAACAATAAAGATTAAGTACCAATTGTTTTAATAACGAGGGGTTATCGCTGTAATCACTACGATTAACGAGCAGAGAATTATATGCCCTCAACCCTTGTTATAAGATCGTTAGTTGCTTTAATGGGAGTAATACGAAGTGTTGGTTTGTATTGATACCACAAGACATGCCATTCATTTATATTAATGACTATTTGTTCCCCGTTGTTTCGCTCCAGCCTATACCACAGGAATCCATGCATTTTTCCGGTATAAAAATAATAGTGTGGGTGAATATATCTGCAAACAGAATAATCACCATAAACCAAATAACCACCTCTTATTATTTTAGGATAAATTTACTAGATTTCAGTACTTGGTACGTAATAAGAGTGATAAACTCAGTAATCCACCCTTTTACGAGCATGGTGAGCTTATTACTTCTGGTACAAGTAAATATTCAGCCAAATTGAGTCCCACGTAACAAGGTCATCTCGCATTATACTCGACACGAAAACGCTCTTTACCTGATGAAATAATTTGTATAATCGAATATTTTCCGTTTTATTTGTTTTTCTGAGTTGTGTAATTATAATTGGATTAATTTCGTGCTTTTTGATAACTCCGTTGTGTTTTTAATTGGAGTTTGTTATTGTTAGTGCCGCGTTATGGGATGGGAGAATGGGTTGATGTTTTTATTACTGTATTACGATTTTTAGGTTCGTTTCGTAAAATGGTGAACAGCAAATTTGCGTCGATAAAAATTACCTTATTCAACAACAGGCTTTGTTAGTAAACTGTGATTTTGCAAATTTGAAAACCAGAAACATTCAACTACTTTTGCTTTTAATGATATTATGTTGCAAATTTGTTTAAAACTCCCAAACGGATAGTTATCAACTTTCTCCGCAGTTAGTATCAAAGGGAGAATCATTGAAATGAATCTGGAACGACAAACAGTATATTTTAAATCACGTCGTTAAAAGTTACCGCGTCCCGTCAGCACCACTTAAGCACGCCCCGCAATAACTCTAGTTTCGAATTTTAACACATATTATCCTCCAACCTTGTCATAACGGAGAATGGGCAGAGCTGGCCCACTACGTGTACACATGACAAGGCTTCAAGGGTAGGTTGCAAGTAGATAATAATCTTCATAATGTAAGTATTAAGATCTTGGGAGATCTTGTATTAAGATGTTGATTGTTTGGGTCAACTCATATTTTTACCAGTATTTTTATTCTTGCCAGGTGTAAAACGGTGGATAAGGTCTACAGTGGAACGAGTCAGTCCAGAAGATGCCTGTTCAATCTTGTTTTGAAGCCTGATAGGTGGAACCATAGTCACTGGCAGTGTTCCACACTTAGGCTCGGAGTCAGCTAATTTTTTTGCACTAATTATTATGAAATGTATTTTTTTTGAGAGTTGCAACCATTTTCTTTCTTATCTTCCCTGTTCATAGGAAATCTCATCCCGGAAGGCTTAAATGTTCTCGTAGAATTTCTACATTTTTAAAATTCTCTTAAATGTCTCAGTTCCGGTACTAGGGAGCAAAAACATCAACCATTTTAAACTTTTTACCGGAACGTATCTTTACTTAATAGTTTAATGGTGAAATATAACATTGAATTAGGTATTTTGTAAATGTATAATCGTGTACCGTTTTTTCAGTCGCAAAGAAAAAGCCCTAAATATCATGTTTCAAATCCTTGACCGGCATTTCGGTTGGTAATACGCACTAAAGTTCCTAATGAACCAAAAAACCATCCTTTTGAAAATGTTGCACGCTGCACAATCTATGAAGTTTCGAAACGAAGCTTTAAATGATCAGCAATTTCTGTTGCGTTTTAAAATGTTATTTGCTTTAATAAAATGATTGATTGTTCAGCAAAATAAACTAAAATGGCAGTGTGCAGGAATTTCCGCTTCATTTTCCCCGCCATTTAACATTTTCTGTAAAAGTTATAGTTGGGTTTACAAACTTTTGTATAGAACTAATACAGTGTAACATAGAAACTTCCCGTTTGTATTAGCTGATCCAATAAATAGTGGAACTTTGTAACATTGTACAAATAAGTAACAATAAAAGTTTTAAACGGGTTCGTTTGTTCTGTGATGATGTTTGTACATTTGTTACAGTTATATTAATTTATAACCTTAACAAAATAGGTTATAAATAGTTCGTGTCATAATGATATCATTATTATTTAGAATTAGTTTTGTTTCGGCACAAACAATGTGATTATACTGACAAACGTCTAATGTTATTGCCGAGCATAATCTTAAATTATAATCCAAACTTGAGTACTTAATCTAGAACTTTTTCTTCGTACAAGATGTTAAATAAAAAATAGTGTCTCTTTCAGACATAAAAGAAGCCGAGAGGTAGGTTTGTCGTTTATTTCGCCCGGAGGAAACATTTCCGTGCGGGTCATTAAGAAATGTTGGCACAATTCGAAACCATAAACATTGACAGCAAATTGTATCAAGACTGCTTGCTGTACCTACTGCAATCTTTTACTACTGAAAACAAAATGAAAATCGAATATACTGTTACCCGACTGCGCGGCTGCTTTAATTTCAACAGACATTTCAACGCTGATAGATATCAAAGTGAAAAAACATTTTAAAATTATAATTCATGCAAATCTAACGCAAAAAACAACCAAGTTTTAGTCTCACAAAGGATTCAAAATGACTTTGAAAAAGTTTAATCATTAATTCTATCGGATAAGACTGAGACAACTGAAGAGTAATTTACTACACTAAAAAACTTAATTAAAAGTGAGCTCAAGGTTTTTTCTTCGCCACAGGGGAATTTATGGCGTATTAAGTTGTTGCCTGCGACTTCGTCTGCGTTTATAATATTCTTTTTTTTTCCCGCAGACCTTCCTTCAGAAAATAATCTTTTTTAGGGTTGCATACGTCCAAATGAAAAAACGGTACCCTTACAGGCTCGTTCATGGTCTGTCCGTCTGCCACAGACAATTTGGTCCAAATTTAATGAACCGATTCAGTTGCAATTTTATAAACACGTCATAAATTCATAAATAAATAAGTTTGTACAGGAGCTCTTTTACGGGAAAGAAAAAGAAAAACAAAGTTTTTCTAACTGCGACTCGCGACATATGATCTGAAAGGGCTTATGTAAAGGTCTGAAATATATTTTAAACAAAACATTAAAATTAATAGTTATGTATCACAATATTGACTTGTTGACTGGTAGAGAATGCCTATGGCATTAAGTCGTCGTCGTTTAGACGTACGGCGATGCGCCACCGGTACATGGTGGACATCCCACCCACACGCACAAAGCGTTTTGGGAATACATTCATTGTGCGTACCGCTAAGGAGTGGAATTCCCTGCCGGAATCTGTGTTTCCTGATAGCTACAACCTGGGAGTCTTTAAGTCAAGAGTGAATAGGTTGCTTCTAGGCAAGCGTGCTCCATCTTCGACCACATCGTCGCTTACCATCAGGTGAGATAGTGGTCAAGCGCGTGCCTATCAATAATAAAAAAAAAAAAAAAAAAAAAAAAAGTCCACCTCAGGGGGTCTAAAAACAACACTGACTAATCGTAAGTCCGTAGGTGATACGGAGTAGAAAACGCCCGACACTAAGGCCGAAACTACGGACTTCCGGCTTAAAGAGTAGACCCACTGTACATTTGTGTGCGTAAAGTTTTAAATAAATAGATACTTAACAATCGTTCGGCTGTCTACCTTACCCAACATTGCCTCTTAACATTATTACGATAGGTTCTATATTTTAGTCGTGACGAAGTTACGAACAGACACAGTTACTATCGCAATCATAATATTAGTGTGACATTAAAGTGTCAAGTCAAGTCGGTAGAACTTCTCAAAAACTCGAGAAACTCAAACCGTATAAAATGTAGACTAGAGTTTCCGCAGTTGAAACTTTCGAATACATTTAGGCTATATAGAGGGAAGATTTAGTTAACAATCCAGCAGTAACCCATAACATTTAGAATAATGGTGGTATTCGACTGTTTTCATGGAAAGTCGGGAGTGTTATTCGTCGAAAGCCTGTTTTAAGGCGTTTCGACGACTGTTACTAAGATTTTAGGATTCGGAGGTGGTGTGGCTTAGAAAATGTTGGTTGTAATATTTAGGAACCTCCGATTTCGATGTGATGATATCTGAGGCAAACACAAACCCTAGTGACAGTTATTTTTGTTCAATCTCAGATTTGTTACCACTGGACGGTCTACACGACACCAACTTTTGTCTGCGCAGACTTTGAACTCTGAACAAAAAAAACAACTGGTTGTGCTCCGGGAGTGCCTGCAGAAAATTTGAACATTAACGTTGTGCATATTTGAATATTTTGGAATGATTTGGGAATAATTTCGCATGAATTGCTTTATTTATCAGTATAAAAGTACTATCATTTATGTGGTTAAAAACAATATTCATTTGTTCATACATTATCCGTCTTAAGAATTTTCGATCAGGTCACGTGTCCTGACGCGAGTTTTAATTTTTTACCCATCCCCAAAAGTGCACAACGCCACTAAAGAAGTTTTCACTTCAGAAATGTCTGCACAAACTTTCATCAAAGTCAGCGCAACAAATGTCGGTGTGATAGAATTTTTTATTCAGTGTTCAGTCTGCGCAGACATAAGTCTGTATCATGTGGACGGACTATAACTGCATCAGACTTCTTGAAAAGTGATATTTTTTTATATTCATTAATGGACTAGCTCTTGACCTCAATCACGCCTGATGGAAAGCGATGGATGAGGTATATGGTGAAGCGAGTGTGCCCAGAAGATGCCTTTAGGCACTGGTACTCCCACGCGTCGACGAAACACAGCAAGCTGCTTCACTCCGGTGGGAGGGTGGTCGCGAACCAGGTGGGCATTAGCCCTACCACCGAAAGGGAAGGATTGGCTAGTCTTGTAAGATGTTAGGTGAGACTATTATCCAGGATGCGCCGAGCGCTCAGTTTAGTTGAGTGCCTGACGAAACATTCATGCATCCCAAAATAATATAATTTGGAATTTGGAGCTATTGAGTTGTCTTTGCATACGGATTTTTTTAGGTACCTATTTCCTATATTTTTTAAATCTAAAGGTGGGTAATCCTACAAATATAGAGGTGGGTAACTGATACTAACTATCACCACCTCTATCGAGAATGACTCTTAGTTAGTTTCAGTTAACACTTTTGCAGCGATACCCTTTACAACGACCCTCTCGATATAATTTAGTTCTAACTGTCGACCTGGAAGGTGTATCATCACTTTCAACTTTCCAGTTTCAGATCCAGTGCTTTACTGGACAGGACACTGTTAGTTTCTGGAGTTTGTCTTTTTAGTATCGCCATTGCTTTGCCAGTGTGGCAGTGCCACAGTACCAACGACGCCCAATTACTAGTTTTCTCTTTGATAGTATGCAACAGAAACCTTATAGCTTAAGGGTAAAGGATAAGCAAGTCCGTCTACGAATACTAGTACTTAGAAAAATGATTTAAGTACTTAGTACTTAAATCTCGCGACATGCTTTATAAATCATGTAAATTGTGTAATGACGTTATAAGTTGATAGTAAAAGTTTTAAAGGAAAAGTTTATTTTTTATTTTTAACGCATTTAATAAAAGCTTGTTTTTAAAGAGGTTTTTTTATTTTATTTAGAATGTTATTCCTGTATACCACAGACTAATTTTAGTAGATTTAAAATATTAGTTTGCGAAACCAATCCATACGTATTAACAAAGCTTGCCATTTCAAAGCCTCGAGTACGTTTAGGTACTGCATCAAAATCTCCTTGTATAGGGCATCAAAATCGTTTAAAGTAGGGAAAAGAAGGATGAAGGAAAAATAAGAAAACATACATTCGAAATGTGTAACTGTAAGTTGAACATAATACAACAAAACTCAGGTGGGTATTGTCAAAATTCATCTGATGACCGATCGATGTGTAAAGAAGAGAATCAAGTAGGCCGTGTCCAACTTCTGCTGTAAGTTACAGTTAAAACATGCAACTTAATTGAACATCGTGGTCGAATCAAATCGACAGTTTTGATTCAATATCAAAACACCGGCGTAGAACGCATAGCATGGCCGTAGCACTACTCGAGCGTCTCGTCTGTAGCCAGCGCGTAGCAATATTCGTAGCACGTACGTAGCAAATGCTACAGCATTTCAAAATTGAAATCAAATACGCACTTCATTAGGTTTCTACAATAGGCAATCACAACTACAAAGGTACCTGTATCCTTTATCCCGAACTTTCAGTCTACACAACTAGTCTCCAAAACGTTCCTAGATACTACATTGAAAGGTCACTCAGCGAACACCAATAAACTCTGATACGAAGTTCAAGCCTACCAAAATCCGAAACTCCAAGCTTTTAATCAATGGGATTAAGCCTTAGTAAACTTGGTGGAATGCGAATCGGTTCGGATTGCTATAGCCATTTGTCAGTGGAGGCGAAAGCAAAATCCACAGCCCCTATTTACAGACCACTCGATCGTTACCTAGTGAGTGCTCGGCTTCCGAAATAGCGACAACAATAAATCTAAAACCAGGGCCGGATCTGTACTGTAAATTAATTCGGGACAAGCACTAACTTCTGGCGATGCGATGCCACGATGCCGCTCCAACTTCGCAAACGCGAGGCGACAAGAATTATATGATTTATGTAGCTAGGAAGTGACTAGCATACAACATTAGTGCTTAAAATCTAAATGCATCGTGTTTAGGAACGCGCTAATGTTTGTTCGTGTTTGCGCTAATTTCAAGTTACTTAAGCTCGCTTTGATGGGATTTTCGCTACCCATTTAAAGTTGGGGGTGTTAAAGTTTACAGCGTTAGCTGTAATTTACACTGAACATATAATGAGTCGACAAAAGCGTAATTTCAATAAACAAAGTTTATTGTTTTAATGAACTTGCCTATTTATTCCTTGAATATTCAAAGAGCATTCTGTCACTAAAACTTTTAGTGTCTGTTCTAGAAAGCAAAGTCACAGATAATATAATACCAGGGGCTATAATAAACGAGTAACTATGGAGTTTCTTGTCCGTTCTTCTACATAAGAATCTACTTTTTTTCAATGGAGAACTAGCAATTTTACCTGTAAATTTGACAGTAAAAAGTACCTTTTAATGGTCTAGTTGAAATAAATTAATTGACTTTGAGGCTAAGTCAACCGTAAGTAATTGAGTAGGCACTTACTTACTTACTTATTTCTTACTCAATTAGATACTCAAAATATTTTTGGCACATACGAATGTCCATATTTTCTTGACACTGATCACTTACTTATATGCTACTACATATTCAGAGGTACAGACAATGGATACCTCTATATCCATGGATCTAGGGCTGGCTTTATCTACGAAAACCGGGTCGTCAACATAAATAACACGGAATATGTCATCTTATGAACAGACAGGATATCCTTACGCTATCGAAATCTTTACTGGTTCACGAAGAGCTGTGATAAAACATCACTGTTAGATTTATGGATACTTAATCCTTTGACAAACTAAAATATTTTATATGGGTAGGTATAATATTTTCGTAATAACGACCAAACCTGATACTGCGCAGCGTCACATTTTTTTGAACAATTTTTTTGGGTGAACGGTCTAAATGTTGAAATAGTATCAAATTCAGTTAAGTGTGCTTCGTGACGTGATTCGTGTGCTAAAAATAAGCGAAGAGCTGTGATAAAACATCACTGTTAGATTTATGGATACTTAATCCTTTGACAAACTAAAATATTTTATATGAGTAGGTATAATATTTTCGTAATAACGACCAAACCTGATACTGCGCAGCGTCACATTTTTTTGAACAATTTTTTTGGGTGTACGGTCCAAATGTTGAAATAGTATCAAATTCAGTTAAGTGTGCTTCGTGACGTGATTCGTGTGCTAAAAATAAGGAAGTGTGCCAACTACGTAAAATATATCGCAGTTTTTTGTAATTTTCCAACAATGAATTTCATGAAGTTAAAACCTGTACCAATTCATTTATTATCTCAGCGAACTCGCGAATTAATTTAAACGAGCCAATGCGAGCTAATACATTAAAATCAACATTATTATGTATACTTTAGTGCTGTCGAAAGATAATTAAACGACAATGGAACTGCATTATTGAATTCTCATTAACTTCGCACGACGAAAAGTGAATTCAATAATATTGTTATATAAGTATGGTAATATTCGGGAACAATGGTGCGACCTGAAATGGACTGGCTAGTTCAATCATCTATTCGGTAAATTGGCTTCAGTAATGAATTAGTGGTTGCCGTAAATCGAATTTTGCCACTAATCGACGGCAGCCAGGAACTGACATCATCATAATAACCGTTCATAAATTGCCATCTATTTAGTACCAGGAGCGAATCTAGTTTGTGGTTTGTTTTGTGCTTGTTAAAGCAGCAATTAAAGGTTGGTTGCATATCTATTTATCCTGAAATCACAAAAAAAAATCGACTGCCCCATCCTAAATGTAGGGGCGGTCGATTTTTTTTTGCGATTTCGGGGTTGGTCCCTTTCAAGTTGTTCATAATGATGAGTACAATGACCCCTTTTGAGGTATTGTTTTTATTCTGTTATACGTTGTATAAATATAAAATGTGACCTGTTTCCTTTGGTCAAGCCATAAATTATTGAGAACGACTTTGCCGAATTAATTCATCTTTTTATTTAAGTTTCCTAATACTTTGTAGAATTTCTTACGGGAAAAAAAGTTGAGAAAATTGCGCAGAAAATATTCTGGAAACAGGAAAAACGGGATAGGTATGTGCGTACGAAGTCGCGGGCAAAAGCTAGTAAGTTTTCTAATACTTCGTAGAAGGTTCTTATAAAGAGGAAACATGGAAAAATTGTACAAAAAAAAATGCATGGGAAAAGGTAAAAAGCACCGGGATGTATTTTAATTGAACTCCACGCAGACGAAGTCACGAGCAGAAGGTGAGGTCTACGAAATTTCACGAAATAGTTATATTTTACCATATTGCATCATAGCTGTATGGTCTAACAAAATTATTTCGTGGAATTTCATATTTGGATTATTTTTGGCACTATCCACAAATTTTCGGGTCCATCAGTGTTGTGTGTTCGTCAGATTTGCTCCGGGACAGTGACTTTCCGAATGCACCTGGGGGTCCACTCGCTAAGCCCGAAGTCCGTAGTTTCGGCTTTAGTGTCGGGCGTTTTCTACTCCATATCACTTACGATTAGTCCCGAACCCGAACTTAGAATGAATGACAACACGATTTGAGATTTGTTCTTAGTTCGGGTTCGGGACTAATCGTGTCCGTAGGTGATACGGAGTAGAAAACGCCCGACACTAAGGCCAAAACTACAGACTTCGGGCTTGGAGAGTTGACCCCCTGACACGGTAAAGTACGAACAAGATAAAAAAAACGTCGGAACAAAGACAGGACCCTGACTCGGAAATCTGTGAGATTGTTAAATATCAAATATCCATTTAAACTATATTGCCGTTTCAGGTTTCAGTAATAAATGACTAAAATAAGGTGAACTGTTAGCTCGCTAACGTATGACGTTATAGACAACTACATAGTAAATTGGCACCAACCACTGATAGCTCTTTGGCAGTGCATCCTGGCTATCCAGCTAACGTCTAAAGCTACTAGATTATATTTTTCAAACTGCGTAATACCGTGATGTTTAATTCATCATCTTCATCATTTTAGTCAAGACTTCTATGCTCTTAAAGAGTCGCCACAATGTTGAGAAAAATAATACAAACTACATACCGTCAAACGGGGTGGATAGGGACAGAGGGGTGAATAGAAACAAAGCTTTGAAAAGATTTTTCACTTTAATATCATAATGAAAAAAAAATGAATTTCTTAGATAGCCAACTATCTAAGAAATACATTTTATTTTATTTGTATCAATTCAATAAAATTGGAGACCGTAAATGGTGGAAACAAGATTTAATTTTTAGTAAAAATCCCCTTCAAAGTTTTGTGCCGATTTGATTTCTATTCACCCCGTTTGTAGGTAGGTACTGCCAAAATGATTCATACAATTTACTGTTACAAGTTTTAAAAGGTTGACATGAGCGAAATAATGCTTAAAATTAAATAGCATTATTTTCGCACAGTTGCTCAATTTTTTTCGTACTTTCAATTTATCTTACAAATCCGGCCCTGTATTATCAGTTGAAGTAATCCGAGTGATGTCTTAGTCACGTTTAATATGTGGTTGTAAACAAAAGCTGTAGGCTCACAGATAGAAGATAAACAAAACGATTGTGGAAGGATTATGAAGGTATTATTGTCAGCAAAAATGGAGTCAAGCAGCGAAGTGGCAATAAATAGGAGCGTAAACAAAGAGGTAAGTACTTGTAAATAAAAGGCGAGACTTTCAGATTTGGGATAAATTCGTCTTAATCATGATGACCAGGAGTGCAATTCTGAAAACATGTCGAAGTGAAAACTTAGGCGAAGTGAACGACAAGTGAGCTGTCAAACCATACAAACAAGATGGAATAGGGTAAAACCGGGATAGATGCCACACTTTTTGAAATAATTTTATATTTGCCAGTACAAAAATCAAAATATCTTATTTGCAAAACTGGCAAGTACTTTGGTTTTTTATCTACAAATTTATGAAAAGTAAAAAACAATATCTTTTATATTTCCAGAGGAGGTATTAGCGATTTTTGCGGACCTCTACATTTTGGGACATCTATCCCATATATGGGATAGTTGCCTTCTCCATATAAATCATGTTTAGGATAGACGACCCGCTGAGAAACAGGGCATCTATCCCGAGAAAACTTTGATCGCACTTTGCCTTCCCATGCAATCACACAGAGACATGAGACGCGGTCCACGTAGTGGTAGTTGGAAAGTCTCTCGATAGATAAAGAATAAAGCACGCGATTCATCCGCGAAACTAGAGAAACAAAATTGGGGCACCTATATCACTGGGGCATCTATCTCGGCTTTACCCTATATATATCTTGGGACAACTCACACACGGCCATCTGATCCCAAGCTAAGCAGAGCTTGTGTTATGGTAACCAGACAACTGATATACATACTTATATAATTTATAAATACATACATATTAAAAAAAGACTCAACTAAAACTAATCTAAAACATGGCGTCGAAAAATTCCTCCGCATCGCAGGCCACTGGTAATGTACCCAAAAGGCTGGCAGCATTGCCACGTTGTATGGCAATGCTTATCCTTTGTCCGAGGTAAAAGCCAGCCCTAGGGTCACGCGAAGTGTCAACTAAGCGTCTTGACAGATCTTTAAACAAGTAATGAGCACTCGGACCCCACGACCCGAGAGTTTCAACCCCAAACGGCTCGAAAATATAACTACCTACAAGGTTATTATATTTCCGCCGCTTGAGGTTCTCCGCAGCCGCAGCGGCAGCGCCAGCGCAGCACGAAGAGCTAGGAAGATGGGATGGCGCAAGAGTATCGACACAAGTAGCGTCCCACACTAATGGCCTACCCATCTTCCATGGAAATAATGACATGCCGTCCGGTCTCTTGCCATCGTCGCGTGCCAGGCCATTGGGTTCTAATACAGCCGGAACGCCGACGGTGACAAGAGCTCGTCGGATGATGTCGTTAATGTTCGCGTGCCGCGCTATGCGACCAGCGCTACGGCTGCATGACAGGCCGTGGTGTCCGAGACTGTTGACAGCTTCGCCACAGTGGCAGCGATGAGGAGAACAACACGGAGCGCCAAGACGCAGGGAAGCAGCGAGGCGGAAAGTAGTATCATCGAACAAGGTGCCTATGTTCGACGACGGTAGTGCGTGAAGCCAGAGTCCCGACTCCCATTGACCCACAGCCAACAGACGAGCACGCTCAGCAGCAGTACCAGATGTGGCCAAAAGGTTATTCTGAACCTCTCTGCAGAGTGGCTCGTCCCAACGTCTCTGGGATGATGGGTAGTCGGGTGGATTTAGATTCGGGCAAGCGAGTCTCCAGGCATCCATAGCCTCAGTGAAGCAGGGCACATCAAAACTAGTCAGTGAGGAAGTTAGGATATTCCTGACTAATTTCTCAGTGCCATGAACCGAAGATATGAAAGCCGGTAAACTGATACTAGTAATTTTTAAGTGTGTGTATATAGTTATAGTTGCAATATACATATTATAGATAAATTACACCCAGACACAGAACAAACAATTATGCTCATCACACAAAGTTTGTCCTGGGTGGGAATCGAACCCACGACCTCCGGCTTTGCAGTCAGGGTCACTAACCACTAGACCAACAGGCCTGCCTAAATGACAATGAAATGACAGCTCACTTGTCGTTTACTCCCCCTAAGTGTACCTACACGGTGAGATGTCGACAGAATAGACCGGCTGTACTAAGGTCTATCCATCTACATTGCAAATCACTAAGGGCCAATTTTTCAACAGTCGGATAACTTTTATCTGGAGAGTGAACATGGTGGTTTGACGTATTTTATTTAAAAAAGCTGTCAAACAGCCATTTTCATTGATCGAATGAAAGTTATCTGACGATTGAAGAATCTGTCCTAAATGCATGGAGCACTTAACGAATTTACGTAATCGTTCCATTCCTATAAATAGTTTAAAGATTTTCAAAGACAATGATGGAAAGTCGGTCTTACTGTTAGCTTGATTTAGAAAATATCAAGATAAAGAAACATTTATATGAAAGTCCATAATAAGCTTGTTTCCAATAAATGCTGCGATGTAAGAGGATATTTCCCTTATTAGAACCACAACTTCAACGGATAGCTAACCGCAGATTTTTGTTATTAGACAACAGTGCAAGTGCAGCCTTCGAGGCAATAATTGAAAACTATCTCTAACTATACTTTTATTTTTTTTTCGCCATCTATAATTAAATAAAACTGCAAAGGCCAAAGGCAAACAGGTACGACGTTAGACTGTGACAAGCTTTATTTTGTTACACGTTATATAAATTATTCATCATAAAATCAATGGAACGACTTCATTTAAAAATGGTCGTCGCATCATTGTCGCGAAGCACATGTATGCCAAAACCTTAACACAACTCAATCATTCTAAATCATTTGCCTGTGTCCTGTCCATGTTTCCGGACCAGTGCATACGGAAAGATTTTCTAAGACAATGATTTAGGGACGAGGATATTCTATTGAGCTTATTTGGTGTCAATAAAACGGAAAACTCTGTGGCATTATTGTATGAAAAAGTGATTGTGGGAGGAAGATTATAAAAAAACCCTTTGTCTATTCTTTTAACGAATATTGCTACCGGCGACTTGGAAAAGGCCAGGGGGCCTAGACAAAAAACTTTTCTGTAGCGTTTACGTCTGACGCTGACGACAAAATGTATGGGAATGACATTAGGTGTGGAAAGGAAACGTCATCAACTAATGTCATTCCCATACCTTTAGTCGTGAGCGTCTGACGTTAACGCTACAGAAAAGTCATTTGTCTAGGCCTGCTGGTATGATAGGTAGGTACAACGCGGATTGTGGACACGGATTGGAAATGCACAAGCACAAATTGAAAAAGGCTTTTGTCTATAGTTGGACTCCAATTGGTTGAATAGAATCGCCGATGAATTGACCACCATTTCTCTCTAAATGAAACAGTCGAAAATAACCGCCAAGTACGAGTCGGCCTCGCACATGAATTTGTTCCAGTAAATATTGCAAATAGATTTTTACTTAAATTTCACGTTTTACGGTTTATTTTCATTTGTTTTTATTTTCATAAAATTGGTTCCCCCGGACGATAGAGGATAAACCGAAAAAAAACATGTTGCTTGTTTGGCTAAAAAATAACGTTAAAATTAAATGAATGTTTTTTTTTTGTAATACCGGCAACAGAAATACGTGTACTAAAAAAAAACACTGTCTACCTATTAGGTACAGTTCATGAGAGCTATAGGCTGTTAACAGACGGACGGATAGCGGAGGCTTAGTAATAAGGTTCCGTTGATTATTCTTCAGGTGCGGAACCCTGAAAATATTTCTTTCTACTTTCAATTGCTCTACTATGTCACAGACAAAATAAACGTGTTAACCGCCCCAACTATTGTCAAATAGTAGGTATGACCAGGGATACACCAATGAATTATTGATCACTAGTTTATTCTTTGTAACAAAACAAGCGAAAAAACTTAATATGAAAAAGACAAAAGAAAAATTGCTTATACTGCTCAGACAAAATACATACTACAGAAAGCCAAAATCCTAGGTATCAAAATAAATAAACAGTCAACTAACCGAATACAGTTGACTACCAGTATTCTTTTCAGTATTTTGATCCACGGAACGACATCGGTGGCCTTAGTGTGAGTTTTTTTAAGGTTCTCGATCGCGTTAGCGTAAACGTCAATTTGTATTGAAACTGAATAAGCGTCGTCTGGTGGACTCACGGAAAACATGTTTTTTTTATACAATTTGTCATAAGTAAACGTTTACGTTAACGCGATCGAGTATGTTAAAAAAACTCGCACTAAGCCCTCTGCTAGCGTCGCTCAATGTCGAAGATCAACCCATGGGCCAGTTATAATTTAGTCACGCGCTCTGCAATTGCAATTTTTTCTTTTCTTTTTCATTATTGATAGGCACGCGCTTGACCACTATCTCACCTGATGGTAAGCGAAGATATGGTCGAAGATATGGTCGAAGATGGAGCACGCTTGCCTAGAAGTAACCCATTCACTCTTGACTTAAAGAATCCCAGATTGTAGCTATCAGGAAACACAGACTCCGGCAGTAATGAATGATAAAAGTTATAAAAACGCGTGTTAATATGTCAGGGACGGCTCTCATTACCTCATCTGCCTAGCCTTTTCCGAACTATATTGGGCTCGGCTCCCAGTCAAACCGGTTTCAGCTGATTACCAGTATTTTACGAGGAGCGGCTGCCTACCAGACCTCCACACCCCATTAATTGGGTAACACGATATTTCTTGGCAAGACTGGTGTAAGATTTTCGGGTTTCTGACTATCCGTAATGACTGCCAAAGATCTCCGAATGTCAAGGACGGCTCTATGCTTTTGAAAAGCTCTATGTCACGAACAAAACAAACGAATCAACCGCGCCAACTATCGTAGAATAGTATGATCAAAGTTCGGAATAGTTATCTCTGTGAGTTAAAATATTTAACAAGTTTTGCACATCAACTATTTGGCCCGCTAGGCCCCGACCTGGTTTCATTGGGGAAATAACACATTTTGTTCGCGATTCCTCCTACATAACAAGCGTGTTTTTTTACTAAAAGTCTACAAACAATATAAGTATAACAATGCCTGACAGTAGAAAAAAATGAAAGTTATTAAAGAGATGATCAACGAGATTTTATTTTTTATTTTTTTATTTATGAATGGGCTAGCTCTTGACCTCGATCACGCCTGATGGAAAGCGATAGATGAGGTCCATGATGAAAGCGAGCGTGCCCAGAAGATGCCCTGAGGCACTGGTACTCCCACGTGTCGACGAAACACAGCAGGCTGCTTGACGCCGAACTCCGGTGGGAGGGTGGTCGCGAACCAGGCGGGCGTTAGCCCTACCACCGCAAGGGAAGGATTGGCCAGTCTTATAAGATGTTAGGTGAGACTGTCCAGGATGCGCCGAGCGCTCGGTTCAGTTGATTGTCTGATGGAACAAATTGCGCTACACGAGGAGGCACCTTCATGCATCCCTAAACCCTAGATTGGTATAGACACCGGATTATTGAAAATACCATTATTGTAGTGTAAAATGGCAGTATCTCGACTTTATATTTTGTCAGCTGTCAACGCATCAGACACAATAAACAATGGTGTCATTATCCCCGCAGGATAATCGATACTCGTCTTCGGTTCAGGCGTCTGACTGTCCCGCCTCGGCTGCAATGACAAAGTCTGTCCACTTGAATCAAAATGTAAGTGCGATAAGACGCGTATATTCAACATGTAAAAAAATAAACTCAATACCTCTTAGAGGGCAATGACCCTCTAAGAGGTTTTGAGTTTATTTTTATTGTACTCATCAGTACGATAATTTTTAACCGAGTTAAAAAAAAGCCGCAAAGAAGAAATCAGCTGTTCGGTACATATTGTCGAGGCACGCAAAATGTAAAATGCAACCTCATGAAAGTTGTTTCGTTTATTCTGTTACACATTGTATTAAGTGTTGTAAAGTATTGAATTTGGATGGGATTTATTGAATTCGAAATACGTGTTCCAAATATAAAAAAAAAACTTTTTAATAATCCGGTGACATAAATCCTAATTGGAATTCTCTTTCTATAGGTACTTGAAAGTTAGTAAGAGTCTGAAAAACTTCTCTTTTTAGCAAGGTTGTTCTCTAAGGCGCTGGACACACAGAAAAGACGTAAGACGAAGACGGGGTGCGGACATAATTATGTCTCTTCCGCGTCCCTTTCATACAAAATGTATAGAAGCGTCGTCGTGATGCAAAACATATAAGGACAGGACGCGGACACGACGCTTACTTGACTGCGCCCTATTGTGAAACATACAGAAAGAACGGGGCACGGGCGCAAGCGGACGAGAGACGGGCGAGATCGGGGGCGCGGGTGCCGGGACTCGGGCGTCGCTGTCACACACAATTAATCACGTCACGTCCGTGCCTCGTCTTTTCTATATGTTTTAAAAAGTGCGCCCCGTCTGTGGCTTGTCCGCGCCCCGTCTGTGGCTTGTCCGCGCCCCGTCCTCGTCTTACGTCTTGTCTGTGTGTCCAGCGACTAATACAGCGCCAACCTTGGAAACTCTCCAATCAGTTTCTACTGGATTATATCTGGTTAACCATACTCTGACAATCATGATCTTCGACTAGGCTCAGCTTGACGTATTAAACCTACGTGGTCCAATATGTCAAATATTCATAGAGCCTAGAGGCATTAGGAAGCCATCAAATTGGACGTGCATTTATCGGCTGAGTGGAGACATATCGTGTGACCATTATTCACCAAACTAACAAGCGACTAACTAATTACGACATTGATAAGTACTACAAGGTGACTCATTTAAATAATTATTATGTACCAAAATTACCTAAAACTTATTTAGCTATGACTCATATTTTGAAGTCATTTTCTCGACTCGACTCAACCATCCTCAATAATTCGACACGAGGGGTGGACGAGAGAAAGTCTCCTATAACAGGACTTAAAAAATGAGTTTAATTACTGAATGTATAAAACAATACCATTTTTCAGTAATGTCAATTACTACATAATAATTATTATTAATTTTATACTCTTGTATCCGTTAGAAGACACCAAAATTAAAGTTGCTAAGTAATAAATAAACACAGCTGACCAAAAAACAATGGGAAACAAATTTAAAAAAAAAACCCGACCAAACAAAAGTTAGGAAATTAAAAAAAAACAACAAAATAGCGTCTAATATCGCAAGATGGATGACTTGGATAGATTAATATCGGATAAGTAAATTAATTATCTTTAAAGACAGCTCTGAAGAGACTTTACCGTGTTACAAAGACTTAGTTAGCGTCCCAGATACAGATATAGATTATAGACGTAAGCTGTTAGCTGTGCCTTAAGAGCGTTTACGCGGTACTGCTTTTCATACAAACTTTCAAATCATAATTCTTCAAAATGAACGAACCGATTTTAATGAAACTTGGTATGCATACGCTAGATATCCAGGTCTAAATAGTTATCAGAAAACATTTTTGAAAAAGAGTTCAGCGGGAAGGATATAGTGATTTTTCACTTTCTATAGAAAACTTAAAATTGCTTTCCCTCTGAAATCTTTTTCACAAATGTTTTCCGATAACTATTTAGACCTGGATATCTATCGTTTGCATACCAAGTTTCGTTAAAATCGGTTTATTCATTTTGAAGAATAAGGACTTGAAAGTTTGTATGAAATGACATACGGCGTACACGCTTTTAAGCGGTCCTAACTTTATGATACCACTAGTCTGACCGCGGCTCCGCTCGCGTGGATGTCGGTTATCGCATAAAAAGTAGATCCGTTCAGCCGTTTTAGCGTAAATGATAATGATAAATGATATTTATTTTGTAAGTAGGTTAAACATAACTCTTTTACACGTCAATGTTTTTTTGGTAATTTTAAGCTAGATGAGGCCGGTGTTTCCTAGCTGACTACCCTGAGGAGAAACACTGCAACAAACTCAGAGGTCAAAGTGTCTTTTAAAGTCCATACAATCCGTACTGGTCAGATCATACGAGAACCATGTAGGTTAATGTCTGAGGTGGCCTTTTGAGGAAAATTGAAGAAAAGAGGCGTGCAAGCGTAACAGACAGACAGACAGACAGAGTTACTTTCGCATTTATAATATTAGTAGGGATTTCTATCAGTACTTATTCAACAACGTGGAAACAAGGAAAAGTGAAGATAAATTATGAAAAAAATGATAATACAAAATGAGATTTTCCTGTTCTTACGAAATTACGTGATTTTCATTTTATTTGGCCTTTGTGCTTAATACTGGAACCAATTTTGTTGAGCACTGACAAAACTAAAAATAATTGCTTTCTATTCGCATCTCTGTGTTGAAAGCTGATTTATTTTGCTTGGAGAAATTACGAAATAACATCGTACTATGTATATCATTTAAGTATTAAAGCCTTTTACAAGTTTTCTATTGAGGCAGAAACCCTATTATAGAAGTTCTGTAAACTCATTATGAGAGGATCGGACTAAATTCAGCTATCAGTGAGTCTGTGTCATTTCTTCTCTATCTTTGAGGTCGTTAGTTATCTCAAGACTATTAGGAGGATCGATTGACGACGATATCTTTTTGGGTACCTATTTGATGATTAAGATGAAATCCTCCTATTCTGGAACCTCAGTTATAATTTAAACGTTATTTTTTAACTTGAACACCCATAAAAATCTAAACTAATTGTTATGAATTTTAAATTCTTATTAATTTGGTACTATTATTATTAATTCTTCTACTTCAATATATAATATAATTTATATTCAAGAATATGAAGAAGTTCCCGTTATAATCGAGTGAAACCACGAGCGGAAGCAAGCGCTTCATAAAACTAAGAAGCTTGAATCTGATTTTCTTTCAAGCGTCGTACCACACGGCAATTTAAAGGTGAAGTGGCTTCTTAATAACTAGAACGAACAAACTTAATTTAACATGATTTATTATACGTACCTAATATATGGCTCGAGTTGAATCACGGGCAGCTATGAAGTTTTTAATTTATTTTACGGAGATGAAATATTTAAGTGGCTGGCTATCGGAGAGAAAAATATTGAAATCATTAGTTAGAATTTGAACGTTGAACGGTTGCCAAATTCAAATATATGGCATTTTCGTAGGTACACAAGTTTAGATTACACGTAGTTGATGTATGGGCTTATGTGAAGCACATATGTTTTAAGCTATTTGAACCCACAATATATAAAAAATCATACGACATGGCATGAAAAACCACAATGATTGTTCTAATCCACCAACGTTTTTAGAGAATTATCATGAAAGAAATGGCTTACTAACAGTAGGGGGCGATAGAGAATATTATCGTTATTTATACTTCAGTGTTGACCCACCTTGGCTTCGCATCTGTGTTATTTTATTTCCGGTGTATCTGCCAATAAAAATCTTGTCCACACGATTATAAAAACCTAAAAAAAAAACAAGTGATGCCCCATGTTTTAATTAATTTTTATCTAAATATTATAGATTGACTTAAGGGTTACACGGATAGCTTAAGTTTAGAAAACGTTTAAACGTTTTATTTTTATAATTAATAGGTTTTTGGAGCTGGCTCTTGATAGATTAAATTAAATCAAGCATGTTAAGTTCAAACGTGTTAAACATAAGTACAGGCTTAAATAAATTAGTTGAAGGTAGCTATATAAGTAGGCTGAATCCTGATTAAACTTGTTACTTTTCCAAAGTGACTGTTACGCCTACTTCGTGAACACATTCTTACTATAGCAAATACTTTATCATCATCATCCACAGCCTGACTTCGCCCACTGCTGAGTCTCTATTCTGTTTTGACCAACGTTGATGTGTCAGCCTCTTCCGGATTCTAACCGCGATGGCAAGAATTCCGTCGGCCATCTCACTTTATGTTGTGACCCACGTTCCTGTGCCTGCCTCATCCAGATTCTACCAGCGATGGCAAGAATTCCGTTGGCTACCTCGCTTAATGTTGTGACTCACGTTCCTGTGCCTGCCTCATCCAGATTCTAGCCGCGATGGCAAGAATTCCGTCGGCTATCTCGCTTAATGTTGTGACTCACGTTCCTGTACCCTAGCCTCATCCGGATTCTACCCGTGATGGCAAGAATTCCGTTGGCCATCTCGCTTAATGTTGTGACTCACGTTCCTGTGCCAGCCTCATCTGGATTCCACCCGTGATGGCAAGAATTCCGTCGGCCATCTCGCTTAATGTTGTGACTCACGTTCCTGTGCCAGCCTCATCCGGATTCTACCCGTGATGGCAAGAATTCCGTTGGCTATCTCGCTTAATGTTGTAACTCACGTTCCTGTGCCAGCCTCATCTGGATTCCACCCGTGATGGCAAGAATTCCGTCGGCCATCTCGCTTAATGTTGTGACCCACGTTCCTGTGCCTGCCTCATCCAGATTCTACCCGTGATGGCAAGAATTCCGTCGGCCATCTCGCTTAATGTTGTGACTCACGTTCCTGTGCCAGCCTCATCTGGATTCCACCCGTGATGGCAAGAATTCCGTCGGCCATCTCGCTTAATGTTGTGACCCACGTTCCTGTGCCTGTCTCATCCAGATTCTACCCGTGATGGCAAGAATTTCGTCGGCCATCTCGCTTAATGTTGTGACTCACGTTCCTGTGCCAGCCTCATCCGGATTCTACCCGTGATGGCAAGAATTCCGTCGGCCCTCTCGCTTAATGTTGTGACCCACGTTCCTGTACCAGCCTTATCCAGATTCTACCCGTGATGGCAAGAATTTCGTCGGCCATCTCACTTAATATTCTGACTCACGTTCCTGCGCCTGCCTCATCCAGATTCTACCCGCAATGGCATGAATTCCGTCGGCCCTCTCGCTTAGATAATGTTGTGACCCACGTTCCTGTACCAGCCTTATCCAGATTCTACCCGCGATGGCAAGAATCCCGTCGGCCATCTCGCTTAATATACTTAATACTAACAACTAATTAGTTTATTAATCAAAACTTCAGTTTTCTGTAATGACGTTACAAACGTAAAATTATAAGTCATCAATTACCTTCTCTGCTTCCGTTGACGAATAATTTCCAACTGAAATTGCCTAGTCTACCATGTTTAATAATTAAATTGCCATCAATTAAAGATTAATGGATATCAACGACTATTTCATCATAACGATATTAACGAAGTATTGAATATCGGAATCAATTGGGAGTAGCGAGTACCTACGAGTAACTGTGATTCAATTAAATCCATTAAAAGGGATATGATTTTGTTATATTTGTGCAGGGGACTGTTTGACTTTAAAGGCTGGTTTGATCCAGTATTTAAATCATATTGGAATATACTAATACCTGATCGATATTGGTCTAATGTAAACACTTTTTCAGTTGAGCATCCCCGTCAAGCCAGCGCATTTGCGAATATTCCCAGTAGCCCCACATGAATTGCTCCCAAGTGGCTATCGGGAATAATGGGAATTTTTTTTGCGAATATTCCCAATCACCACACATGGATTGCCCCCAGGTGGCTATCGCAAAAAATGGGAATTTTATGCGCAACGCAGTTTATTATATATTTATGAACGAACTTACACCAACCAGGTTTTTATGATAAGTGTTTAAAAGCAACTACGGTCAAGCAAAATTTTGTAATCTAATAATATCACTGATCTACTAATAAAACTACATTGGAAAAGTCTGACCACCAGCCCCCTCATCGCGGCCGTAAGACAGACGGCGAGGGGGCTTGGCGATCCACGCCGCAATGTACAGCGAATAGAAGTGGGGGCAATAGCTTCCCAGTCGCCACCCGGTGGCAATTGGGAATTTTATTACCAATTGCCACCTGAGGGCAATCCATGTGGGGCGACTGGGAATATTCGCGCATTTGAATCGAGCAGCCCATACAGTTGCTCAAAAATCAATCTCAAATTCGAACGCTGTACTAAAATACCTATTGAATCAATAGGTAATATATTTTGGTTCGTATTGAAACAAGAGACGGCCACGATATTTTAGTACCACCCACTCAGAGCAATGATCTTTAGACGTGTCTTACTAAGCGGACGGATACCTAATTTAGGATGATCCTTACTAGTAATAAATGTTCTACTTGAAAAGGCTCTTTTCATTAGCCTACTTACAAGTGTTCATACATTTTCTTTAGCTAAGCCTAGCTTTTATAGATAAGGACGTGAGTTTGGCGTCTTTAGAGGCTTAGGGGCTTCAAATTGAGCCAATCGTTTGGGCAGGACATACAACTTTGTTCGAGATAGATTCAACTAAACAACTTCGTAAATTGTCTAGACAAACCTCTATAACTGGCTAACTTCTAGTAGGGACTAGATAGGTCCCATAAGAGAAGATAAACATACATGTATCATGTTGTCTTTGAGTACCTATAAAAATATCTGTAGGCGTTCGGATATTTTTAATATTAAACGAGTTACCATCAATTTAGATTCGTTCTGTATTATTTTCATCTTCAAAAGAGCCTAAATAAGTATTAAACATCAAAGTGTTAAGAAAACAGTTCTCGTTAAAATCAGCAAGGTAAACACTTGAAAGGGGCCTTTAATAAGAACTTTATGAGTTCTAGGTACTTCTTGAGTTAGTATTTTAAGCCTTGGTACGCTGAAAGCAATAATAACGTGTGAAGAAAAGATAATTACTACACTCTTAGAAGGCAACGACGCAGAATCCAGGTGAGAAACGAAATTATAAACTTAGCTTTACAATTAATTATGCTAAAGCCTACGGCACACGTGTAAAACCTTTGGCAAATTGACGAAACGCTTTATTCACGAGATGAATGTGGCCAATAGACACGTTACCGGTATTGACCTAGCATGCAGCTTGTATTAAACGCACATTATGCAGGCAAGCATATTATAAGTTAGGGGAGTATATTGAAGATAAAAATGTTTGGCTCAATGCTGGTCCTGCTCCACAGCCACTAGGGCGCACAAAGTAATCTGTTAGCATTTGGAAATATTGTTGGACCGGATGAAGATTGTAAGAATGCAATATTTTTCATTGTATAGACTCAATTTATTTAGCATTGTATAATTTCATGCATTAACGGCATATGTGTGAGTACTATGTAGGTACCTCAAATTTAAACTTTAATGATCACTTTGGGTAGGTTTTGACTTGAATGTACCCTGGCGATTGGAGATGTCATGCTCACTCAAAAGTCTGGCTGATGGTGGCGTATGCGTTGGATTATGTGGCTCCCTTAAAAATGGTCGAGCCGAATGGTGCTAGCGTATGCGTCATGTTCGTGAACGGGCGCCGTCAGCTGAGACTGGTCATCTCTCGGCTGCCATGGTATATTTTAATTATTTCTTTGAATTGTTTCTTTTTTACTCCGGACTCTTTTATCCTGCACGTCTTTTACATCGTTCTCACATGTATAATTTCAATATGAATGATGTAACCATAATTTTGTAACAAAATATTATTTTTAAAAGAGTGTCCGTGGAGTTTCTTGCACGTTCTTCTCCATAGAGATCTACGCTTTGGAACGTGCAAATAGCTTCATCTTTTTTTGACCGACCGACCTTGACAATTCAAAAGTGCCTGTAAATGGTCTAATTGAAATAAATGCTTTGACTTTGACTTTGACATGGTGTGTTTTAAGTCAGTTTCAGCCCTAAGTCTACTACAGTCAACATAAATGCTTGGTCTGCACTCAAAAAAACCTTTGCGCCAAGTATCCTTCTTTCACGGTGTTCTTTTATGGAATGCGTACTACGCATGAACACCACATAATGATGACGGTTAGCGTGATGGTTGACAGTAGAAAATGATAGAAGAAAACGTGTTGGGCTGACTCCAAGAAACAAGGAACTAGAATAGGAAAATGATGACTGGAATGCGTTTTCAACTTAAGCCATAGTACGAACTATGTCAAAGATTATACTACACAGAAGAGTTTTGGAGTAATCTGTGGTAATAGTAAGTAGCCAGCAAACTTAAGTCTTTTCAGCACAAAATACCTTTGAAATCAAAGGAGGGAGACGTTGGACTAATCTTGTCTGTGCTGATGAGCGGGCACTGAGATTAACTCGCGGTAACTAATTAGGGATTTTATCAATGTTGCCAACTATAAAATAATTATTACAAGATGGTGTTTATCTTAGTAGTAGAAGATTGGTAGTGAAGTTATTCGAATTATTTATTTAATTAAACTTAATTTGTATGTACTTAATAAAGTTGAAGGTGTATATAACGTATTTCTCGCAGCCAACTAGCTTCATCAGCTGTTTCATTAAAACCCTAGCTTTTTCATTGAACTGTGTTTAATCAGCAACATAAGTGACATGAGCAAGTCATTAAACGATATTGAAGAAAAAATGTCACTCAGGTCGCTGAAAAACTGGCTGCGACATATTCATAGCACACAATTTCCTACAGTGTTTTGAATAAGTAGATACATCATCAAAAAAAAATACATTGAAATGTCATACACTTGTCATGCCAAAAACACGAACAAACAATTTAAATTATCAAGTGTAAAAGACACATATATAAGTACCTGAGTACAATGAAAGTGGCACACACCTAAAAATAAAAATAGTGTTAAAAAAAAACAAACATTAAAACGTTAATAAAAACGCGTTTCTATTTTTAATGGATAAAATTAGTGCCAAATTACCACTTCAAACCATGCTTGGCGTGTATAGCGTGTTAAAATTTGCCATAATTGCACTAGTGTGTGACAGATTGCAGCAAGTATTGTTTATGTACTGATATAAAATTTTCCTTTAGACTTTTACGACTGCTTAGGGATACATTATGTGTTTTCCTTTATTCCGTATTTAAATAGCACAGGAAGTAAATAAATAATAAAGTACTAACAAGGAATAATATGTTAAGCATCTTACGGTTAATTATTTTTTCCATTCTATTACTTTTGCAATTACGACACAATTCGAAAATTCCTTTACATTAGCGCTACTTGAGGATAATATAAATAAGGTTTGAAACAAGCACTTACATAGCAAAGCATTTCGAAACCATTTATTTCATTCCGTCAGAATCCATTTGTTTCACTTCAAACAAAGTCCAGGTTTTCCTTTCAGTAAGTCCACGAACTGATCATTACTAACTAAAATATTGTCAAAAAAACACGCGCACGCGAGAATTTATTTTTAAAAATTCATCTGAATTATTCTATTCAAATTTATTTAATGAATAATTTCAATCCATTTATTAAAATTTATTTAAATATGTAGGTAAGTTTAACGATAATAATTTATTCGAACAAGTTGTACGTTTCTCGTGAGCAACCGCGCAACGCGCGACGCGGCCTCACGGCTCGTTTTCAAACACCGACTGAATGTGCCATCAACATCCTTCCCTCGGGAACACCGCTGCCCTATATTAGAAAGAAACTAAAGACTTTTTATACTACAGCTTAAAACTTCCGAATAGATTTTTTTAAGTAGCGTTTAAGCTGGATGAGTGTTTTAAAAGAGAAGAAAATCAGGTGTACCTAGTGTAAAAGATATTTAGTACCTATAAAAATTTTGCTGCCTGAGTTTTCGGTTCAGAAAAAGCTTCAGCTGAAGTATGTATGTCTTGAGGTGTCAGACCACGATATTGTGTACCTACTGAGGTACCTGCAAACATCAATCATTTGCACCAGACGTTTTTGACGAGTGTGTATTCTCGAGATAAGCAAATATGTAGCAGGCCTACGAAAATGACACGGAAAAATAAGGCATAAATTCTAAGCGTACACACGATACGTCAAAAAACGGCTTTGCCTGTCAGATTGCAAATCAAAAGCACATCATCAAGGAAAACGGGAATTGATTGAACTTGCGTCACCTTACTTCAGATAAACGGCATTTCACTAACGAGCGACGCACAAAAAGCTGTAGTACAATAAGAGCAAGCAAAACTGATTTCAACTGTAAAATTTTAACGAACGTGCGATGTAACCGATGCTTTGTAACAACCCGCCTTGAGTCTGCATCTACTGTAATGGGGACAAAATGAATACGTCTCCTGACAAAGCTATGACCAGCTAACAAGACAGGCTATTCATGACACATTGTTGCTGCAATTCAGCTTATTCCATCCATGTAGGATGGAACGTTTTAGAACTGATTGCTATTCGAAAATTGCCTCTCGATGTAACTGGCAGCTACAAGAGCGTGACGTCAAATGACTTTTTTGATGGAAACGTGTTTTGAAAATAGAATGCGAACGTTTATTGGACGTTAGTTTGAACTTATTTTTCTGAGAGCGACATGAGACGGATGTAAAAGGATTACATGTTACAATGTTTGTTGTATTAAAGAGTACAAAGTATTGTTGGGGCTACGATGTATTTTCTCAGGAGGATATGAAATATTTCCTTTATGAGGTAAGAGATAGTTGAAGGTCTTAGGAAAAGTCTGGCGTAGTAAAGATAAAACCGACTCTGGGCTCCATCAAGAGCGCGTAGTCATTCCTATAATTGCGGCCCGATTTTTCGAAGAACAATTTTTTCCTGAATCAAAAAGTTTATTCTTATTTTGTTGTATATTGATTCTCGGTACAGAAAATGTTGTTCCAATATGTTGGTAAAACGGATGGTAATAAAATAAATACAGGTTCATAATTCACGTCATGTTCGTTCAGAATTAAGTTCAACCACTGAGTTACTGAGGCGTGTAGATGTTGGCTCACCTCTCTACTTAATGCCCATATACTCGTAACTCAATGGAGGTTTTTATATTTTGTTAATAAATTAATGGATACGAGCTAACGTTATCGAAAGATGTAAATGTGGCTCAATATATTTCGTTGGTAAGCATACTTTTTTGCTGCTGAAAATATAACATTTAAATAATCCGTGTTTACGAGCTGATTTTTAACCCGATATCCTGGTCTGTGCAAATTTTTACTGGGTTGAAATAAAAAAATATATAGTTTTTTTTGGAGTTTGCAACATGGTCGCTTTTAATTTTATACGTGAAAATAATTACCCTGTGTTTATCTGATTACCAAGAGGAAAGAAATAAAAACAATAATTTGCTTCATTCTCAAAGTTAAAGACACATTAATGGTAAACACAACGAATCCAACTTTATTTAATTAATCCTACGTGGGTCGAATGACAAGCGGCAAGCCCAGAAAAGTTTTCAAAGACCACAGAGATTCTACAAACAAGGCTTTTAGCCGCCAATATTCTCTACAAGCACATTTTTGGTACAGTCAGCAACAACAGCCACTTACCACAAACCACTTAAGTTTCTTATCGTCCCTGATCAGTAATGATCAAACTTGCGGATCTAACTGATCTGGAGGCAGATTATTATGTTAATTAAATTGTGTTTCGAAGCTTATGTTGCGAACTGTACCGATAAAAGAGTGATTAAACTTGTTACAGTTTCATTGGTTTTGTTGCTGTGGAAGCTTCTTGGTGGCTATGCTGCAGTGCCATTCTGTAAACTCGTCGAAGTGAAGGCTTGGGTGAAGTAATCACGAAGTGAGCTGTCAGTCCATGTAATCAAGATGGAATGACAGCTCACTTCGTGATCACTTCACTCAAGCCTTACTTCGACATGTTTATAGAATCGACCGGCAGTGTAGCTTTGAGGTCTGTAAAGCGTAATATAACAAAGAAAAAGGAGAGAAAAAATATATTTTATCAGAAAAACAAAATATTAATTTTGTATCATTACTGAAACAAATAAGTAAAAAATTCTGTTATTATTTACAGAAGGTAAAGTGCTTTATGGAAAACTGTACGAGTAATATTCCCTGTTGCAGCTAGGTATAACTTTTTTTCGCTTTTATAGGGCAACTATACAAAAAGGTGAAACTGATACAGCTACCAACTTCAATAACCGGAATTTTCGTTTAAAACTTGCAATATTGCAGTACCAGTGCTGACAGGTGACCCATATTACTGCTTTTTATTTGTTAAAAGTGTCGAAAGGGAACACGTAATATAACGTGACAGATAAATATATAAGTATGTTCTTTATTGTATGCCATAACAAGTTGCAATAGGGGCTAAAAAAATTGACGTGTCAAAAAACCGTCCCTCAAACTCGTCACTTTTCAAGCAGTCTGATGCAGTTGGTGAAATGAATGTAATTTGCATCAGAATGCTTGAAAAGTGACGAGTTTGGAAATTTTTAGGCGTTTTTGGCGGTCGGGTTTTTTGATACAAGTACGGTTGGGGTACTACCCTTATTTTAATACCCCAGTGTCACCCTCACAATTAAAAGGACCACCAAGCACCCGTCAAGCTAAAATCCATCAAGCCGTTTAGGCTACTACCATGCCAAATAAATATACATACATACATACACTCTAAAACATAAACCTCTTTCTGGCGCAGTCGGGTAAAAATAATAAGGTGTAACAACGGGCGTTCTCATCGCTAAAGGCGATCTTTCAGACAACCTTTGGATAGATTTGATTGCACGGATATACCGTTTTGTATATATTTTTATAAAAATGTCGTGACCCGGTGTTTGTGGTCGTACTCCTCCGAAACGGCTCGACCGATTTTCATGATTTTTTTTATGTACTTAGGTATATTTGGTAGGTATGAGAATAGGTTGTTATTTATATTTCATACATGATATGCGCGTACGAAGTCGCGGGCAAAAGCTAGTAATTAATAAACTACATCCGTCGGATATGTGTTTTTGTTATTATAAAAAGAAGACGTTTCTACTTACGAAATTAGATTATTTACTTTCCAAGTAGAATTGTTGCGTTTTAGGACAATAGCTGTCATCGGGGTAGGTACCTACACCTTGTACTAATTTTTTTAATTTAAAAAACGTCAATCAATACATAAAGCTGTCTTGAATCGACATCTTAATGAAGGACATTCATTTATAGTTAGGATTACTACAAGATATTAGAAAAAAGACCACGACTGCTATTATTACTAAAACGAAACCATTATAATCTAGGTACAGAACTAAAAACCAACATTGCATATTAAACAAACTAGACAAGCGATAGATCAAATGCAGTGCCTACTACACGTTATTTTTGGATCCAACACTAGTGTATGACACGCCTAAGCGGATAACTGAAATATTCGCCACTTCCCGCATGAACTATCTATCAAAAGTGATCGAACAATTTGTAAAGGTTTCATGCATAAGAAATACTACTTATATTTTTTTCTTTACATACTCAATCAATCATTACCGAAGTAACTTTTGAAGTACCCACCGACCTTGTTTACCGATCACGCACAGTGAAACAGTTCCGCAGTGGGAATGGACAATATGAATTTTATTGACTGTAAATGAATTTTATAGTAAAATATCTTCTGCCAGCGGCTTCACCCGTGTAATCGTCGAAAATTATCAATATGAGTATTTATTTTCGTGATAAAAAGTAACCTATCTAATGTCACATTTCAGGGCAGAGAGACCCTGCCAGGATTGCGTCATTTGTTCGAGAGACCGCTTCTGCTCCGCCCAGATAGGAAAAAGTCATTTGATGATTTCCCATCCTTAAAAAAAAGAGCTGACAGTGTAGAAACCTTACAGAATCTATGAAAGACTAAGTGGTTTGTTGCTATTGTATTTTAACAAGCTAATATCTCGCCAAATATTGAATTAAATAAGAAATCCACTTAAAAACATCATTATCATTTTTATTATAGGATACGACCATACACCATACCTACCCACCCTCCCTACAATCTTACATAATTCTAATGCTGCATTGTTGCAAGGTAAATACATGCGCTACATTCTTCTTTCCAACCATGTCCTGTTCACTAAGCCGGAGAAATGGGATATTGCATTGTTTATATGAACATCGGCTTACTACCTCGCTCTGCACAGACATTACCTTTAAACCTATTTGGCAGTCATAGCTTGTAGCCGTTCGAATACGCTCTGTTTCTACAATATTGTGTTAATGGATATGGAAATATTACACATGTGATATAACCCTGATATAAAATACAGCCTAATCCTTCCTATTATTAAAAAATGTGACTTATAGGGATGAAATTTTTACACTCAATTTAGCCTTAGTAGGTACTTACCAATTTGTCTGAGTGTGACTAAAAAATTAACAGTTGTAATGAAAACGAAACATATAAAAATAATATAAAAAAATTTGCTAAAATTTTATGTCACCTGCTTCATAAAATGAATTAATAAAGTTTCCGTGAATAATTTCAACGTTACTCACTGGCTGCAATAAAACAATGCAGTAAAGACATGAAACTGGCTATAATAAAATCTCTATACGACTTCATAGTGAAAATTATTAAGTATATAAAGTGCAGTATGAACTCGGTTTTAACTTCAGAGTTAAACTTATAAACTTGAACGACATAACTTTGTACTTGTTATTAGAGACACTAGAAACTAAAATCGTAAAGATGGCCTTTCATTGTGTTTCAAGCTACGGAGTGGAATTCCCTGACAGTCTATGTTTCCTGATAGTTACAATCATTGAGTGGTCTTCCTCGACCATATCATCACTTTTCATCAAGTGAGATAGTGGTCAACCGCAAGCCTATGAATTATAAAAAAAGTACAACCGAATTGACAACCTCCTTATTTTGAAGTCGTTTAAAAAATAAAGAAAAACAACACAGATTAACTCAAAAACAAAATCAAAACGTGATGACGTAACGGACTATTCGTTATGTAGGTAATGCTAATATCAATAAGGGCCAATTTCACCAATGAAACTGAACGCGATCAGCAAATAAACCACGTTTATAAGCAGTCAGTGTCATTATTTTTCTATGGAATATTTACACTGACAGCTCTTGAACGCAGTTTATATGTACTGATCGCGTTCAGTTTCATTGGTGAAATCCGCTCTTAGTGTAATGAAAGACATTCTGAATCGACCCTACTCATCTGAGGGCCAATTTGACTAATTTTCAAGCAACCTTTCGCATTCGCATGTCATCATCTGTCAAAAAAGCCTCAATTTCCATAGGTAGATTTTTGACAGTTTGCAACTGACATGCGAATGTCAACGTTGCTTAAAAATAAGTAGAACTGGGACTGGTGAGCTAGTTACAACAAACAATGTCAACCACAATAGAAAAGCAAATAGTAAAAAAGAAAGTAAGGGTCTTCAGAATTCAACACAGAATTTTGCTGATCGCACTCACAAAGTGCTTGGTCAGTTCGTTCGCTCAAAATCGTCATTTACAGCCTCTGACATCTAATCTGCTAAGTACAGGCCCCTTTTAGCTAACATAGCGACACTTTACCCTTACCACCGCATGAATGAAATAAATAGATAACCAGCACAAACAGGCATTTCTTTTACTAGAGAAAACAAGAAGGTTCGAGTTAGGTAACTGGTAACATAGAAATTCGTAAGTTTCTTTTTATCATTGTGTTAGGAACCTTTATCGACTGAATAATGCCTACCTATTCTTAGACACTAGAAGCAAAATTAATGTATGTAATATATCATGTGTTATAGTTGTTTCTTTTTACCATGGCAATAACCTTCATTATCCTTTCAATCCCGTTACCTTCATATCTCTATGTAAAAACCAGAGCAATAAACTGCTTCAAAAATTTTTTGAGGACGATTGTGATGATCTCGATGATGATCCGAATGGTGATTATAAGTCGTATAATTTCCTTCTTGTTTTAAAATTAAACCATGCCATGCCACGACGTTACAACTATAGCAGATAAATCTTTTTTCGCCTCACCATGTAATATTTTCTCCCGTGTTGTGTACCGACAACGCATTGTTTTCCTTGCATCGAAAAAACGGGACACGTTTAATCTTCGCAGTCTGTTAACGTCGAACAAGCACGACGCAAACGAACCAGCAATTGGTTCGACGGGAATGCTTTTCTTAGAAACATGTCTTGCATCTGTTACAAGAATGTAGTGCTGTCTTGCATTCGTTAAAAGAAAACAGTGACTGTTTAAATCTTTGTTGAGTTAACCTCTTTCCTGGAGGAGATTAATTTAACTTTCATCTATTTGGCGATTAAAGAGACTTGGGAAAACATCTAATTGTTTTTACATCTAAGGACCTGTCCATGAAGAATAAATAAATAATGTAGAAATACTATCCAGAATTTTCCACATCCGTGCAATAACGAGTTCTGTCGAAACTATAATCGAAAACCTCAGTAGTCACTGCTATCTTCTTTCGCTTGACACTTTAAGTGTGTGTAAAATTCTTTAAGAAATACACATTGCGAAAAACGATGGGACCTAGTATGTTCCCTTGAGGCACGCTTCAATTATCTGCTACCGTTACGTTAATGGAAGCCGTCTTTAAGTTTACGACTTATTTCAAAGGACATGAATATAATTTGAGTATAATTAAGATATAACAAGACATTTTCATTTGTGGTTGGAAAACTTTTCTAGTTATTATAAAAGCTAAATGAAATGGACCTTAAAGTCATCTTGAGAAAAGATGGAAGAAGAATTTTATTTGCTGGGTTTTCGCTATTCATGAATACTCTGAAATAAACTGTAACATTGCAGAATATTATTTAAGAATAGTTGAAGAATGATTCTACAAATCTAATACAATTTGAAATTGCTGAGAAGCAGCAATTCCAAGTATTTTTAATAGTAACAGTAGGTTAAAACTTACCGAGCTTAGATACAACGTTTATTTTTAAACAGAACACCACCTACAACAGAAATGTCAGGAACTCTTAACGAGAGACAGAACAATATTGCATTCCAACTGTAGCCGTGCCCACAAAGCAATATCATTTGTCATACGATGCACGGTTGCTACATTGTGTACTGGTATATTGGTGTAATCGTGAACTAGGCGAATAAAGCTACAGATACAAGTGGAATACAAAATAAACATGGATTCTATCGATCCATTAATACTACACTTATTTATTTCTCAAGAGTCGAAATTGTGTCGACTCTTGAGAAATAAATAATTCAGCAAATTACATTAAAAAAGGAAGTCCCGAAGGCAATGATTAATTAAGTGACCCTAATAACTCATTGTGTCAAGTCAGAAAACTAATATAAGAAGACGGAAGAGTGTCATTTTAAAAGCTGAACATTAGACAAAGGGTGGGATACAATAGCACTCGACAATTTTGATTTAATATACGGAAACTTTAGTGTCTATAATTTTACAACCATTTCTCAAGTTTCAGCCGTTAGTTCTAGTAGTAACCGCAAGTTGGACAATACTACAGGACTTAATAACATCTCTGCCTGTGCACCAAAGCCAAAGTTCGGTAATTAATAATTCCGGGAAGCGAGAACTTGTAAATTAAATCCAACAATACGAGTTCTACGCGTTAAATAAAACATGTGCGATACAAAGTTATTGTCACGTAACGCGAGTTCGTCGGCACGTGCCTTTAATATTTCATGCAACATCTAGGAGCTTACATCATGTAGGAGCTTGCATCATGTAGGCAAGCGAGCTATTAACAACCATGTCAACATGATGACCTTTACAAGGATAATGCATAAATCAATCTTCAAGGTGTAGCTCCAAAAGTCGCAACAAGCAAAACGGAAAGAGACAAGAAGCGACGTAATTAATTTAAAAGCAAAAATTACTGAATGTCTGAACTTTCAGTAAAATTTACATTTTCTGTATCAAATCAAAGCAACCTTTGATTGAAAAGTACCTTAAGTTCTTCTTATCTGCTCCTACTTGTTATTTTGAAATAATTATTGTCAAGTGTCGTCTTTATGAATCTTCAGTATTATTAAAAAGGTTTACCTACAAAGCTAGTTTCAATATACATAATTATATGCGATGTTTATTATTTTTCAATGTGGGCTGAAATATTATGATTAACCGACTCTCTGGTTTGAGACCAGAAGTTTGTTAAAGGACTCATTACGAAAGCCACTGAAGTACTTCTAAACTAAGATTGAAGTGGTTTATTTGAAATTTAATAAACTTTGATCAGATTTTTTGTCCTTATTTTAAAACCGGCTTTGCGTACCTAACCGCTCTTTTCAAAGGAAACTGCATAGAAAACTTTATATGCGTCAAAATTAGGTTACGTTCATATTTTCCTGCATTAATTTTTATGTTCTTTGTTCCATTTCCAAATAAGATATTAGGTATAAAGATGAGTAAGACTTTACCAACTTTCGTTATAAAGTCCATTACATAGGTCTGGTCGTAGTTTACAATTATAAGCCAGCATTGTTCAAAAACAATTTTCTGTTGTGAACAAATCAACAATAACGGTTGACCTTATTAAAATCCGTCTAACTAATTACGAAAGTTTATCTCCTGACGCAGACTTCTCGAGACATTGAGAATATTCAAGAGAGTAGGGACAAGGGACCGATATCGATTCTTTAAGTAGTCAAGCGATCGTGGTAGCTGGGAACGTGCTTAAGAACCTGCGACAGTCTATGTTGGAACGAGTTAAGCCAGTGTCAAGATTCATTGATGAAGTATGTGTTGATGATGCTAAGAGGTTGGGGCCATGGCAATTCCAAGACTCAAAGAATTTTTAAAAGTGCTTATAAAACACGTTGTCTGGAAGTTTTAATATATCTTGTGATACTTTAGTAGAGCAATGCCGAGTCCAGTAATAAACTGAAGAATTTATAGTACTTCAGTCCTGACAAATTCTGCTTCGTTGCTTTTACGAGGAGTGCTTTAACACTTCCGTTTTTATTTTGTACTTAGTTAATAGCATTGGAATGCTTGATGACTAATCAAAAAGTAACTTCTGCATTGCTTACTTTGACATAATTACAAATGCAAATACCTATTATAGCGATACATAAACAGCTAATAGATATTTCAAAGATAAAATCAAAAACCATAATCTGAAATCTGAACAATGAAATAGTTGTGAAAACTTCAAAGTTAGGTTAATAAGAAAGAGAATTACTGATGAAGTCTTACCCCAAATGCCTTGTTGCATTCAAATTACTTTCGAACAGAAGAATTGGTAAACAACGAATTTGTTGGCTAGATAAATTACTTTTGTTCCATTTGTGAAATAATGAGTATCTTATATTTTCTTTGACTCAGCTTTTTTGTTAATGACTCTAGTCAAAGTTAGTATCTGGATTGAAGCTCATGCAATCGCCTTTATAAATATACTTTCTACAATTTTCGTTACTGTTTTATCGAATTTATGAAAGACTTTAGTTCTAGGTTTATATAAGTTGGTACCTATAAGCCGCTTTTATTATACCTGATATTCGTATTTCAAGAACATTTTATATGACCTACTACCAAAGTTAGATAGGATAAGTTATAGGAGAATATAGCTGTCTTGACGAGATTGTCTGCAAAGTACACCTAGAGATCTTCTAACATGTAATTTTCTGAATATGTTCAAATAAACGTTGACATAAAACAAGGATACAAGCGTAAATCTCCCATGATAAAGTATTTTTTCGGCATAACAAAGATATAAATTTGCCATAAATTCGTATCTTATTACAGAGAGTGTCTCGACGAACTCTTTACACTTGATAAAACTTTGTTTCACGCGCCACCATCGACCTACCTTTCGTTGGCTTCGTCATAATATGGAGAAAATACGACACTTTAATGCTTTCTGTTTCCTTCAAGGAAATGTCTGCAGGTTAATGTATTTAGGGAACTTTGTGACATGTTTGAGGATCGATGAGGAATCAAATTGGCACGTGAATGATAACAGTTGGTAAATGGAATTCAATTTTGCTATTTCTGCTAAGTTTTTTTTATTAAGATGTTCTTATTGATTTCATATAAACTTCGGCAGTGCGCAGTTTGGCATCATTAAGATGATACGCGTATTGGATCATAAAATACTGCAATATAAATTTTAATAACGATATGACAAGGTATAAATATTTTATGATGATGGCATATACTAATCGGGCTTACAGGGAATTCGTATCATCCCACACCAACATGGAGAAAAGAAAGGATGCATAAGTAAGCAAAGTTATTTACGACTGGGTCTGCGGGTGTTACTTCACTATTTTTATTCTTGCCACGTAGAGATGCTGTGAGGGGGTGTGTTTTGTCAATTTACTATAATCTCGCTGAATGGAACCACGGCTGATGGGATCAGGAATGTTGAAGAATTTTAATATTATGTAATACATGATACGCATTTCTTCAAAATGCGAGACGAAATACTAATCTTGATTGACTTTCAAAAATGCCACAATTCTAAAGAGAAATATTATAATGATATAGAGAAAGTTATTGCGTCAGAAAGTTATTGTAAGTACGTCATTTCTGGCGAAATAAACGTATTTTCTTTCTTTCTTTCTCATTCTCCAGCAAAAACTCTTCTACTCTAACAAAAGTAAAGCATGATATAGGTACGCGTAACATTGACAAGAAATAAAAGCTAGAATAGAAACAAACCAATAAAACGTGGTCAGGATAAAGTATCTGGCATCGACGTGGAAATGCGTTGTCATTTGCAAACGGCAGGTCAGCGGTTTTGTTACGAACTAGTACATAAAGCTACTACTTATTGTTTTTGCGTCGCAATACTGGATAAGTCTTGATGATGTGCCTAAGTAATTGAGTGATTTTATCCGGGGAATGTAATTAAATCTCTAGGATTTTTCCTAAACTAGGTAACGTTTTAATTAAATGACGAGGTTGTTAGTAGCCTGATACACTAATGCAATGTATTCAAATAATCCATAACCTCAAATCACTGTCTATCATTGTGTATCAGATATTGTATTATATTATTATTAATTGCCTGAGTCAAGTTTAAAATTTTGATAGACACCCTCTTCTCTAACATGTTTTTGCATTAGGCAGTCAGTCATAAGAACTATGGGTGTCATTTTGTTAAAATTACTCAAGTCTGACTTAAACTCCACTCGGAAAAAAATGGTGGAGGCTCCGATAGAGACATTGCTATCATTGTTGCTGTAGTGCATTGAGCCGCCATCTACCGACAACTCTAAAAAATACTTGCTCACACTCCCCACCAGACGGGAGAAGTAAACCACCCTTACACAACTGTTTAAGTCCACCTAACAGATGTCGCTGTAGTTTCGCTGCGCCAGTTTTGTTTGCTAGTAAAACCTCTAGGTGGCGCTGTAACCCGGTATACTAATGTAGCACATTATTCATAGATGGCGTTGTACAGAAGTTTCAGTTAATTATTTTATGTCTATGTTCGAGTGGTTACTGCACTACGTATTTTTAATAAAAAAAGAGCACAATGTTGAAACCTTTTCGGAGCAGAGGAGCAGGTTCCACGTTTCTTCCATTTTAAAGAGAAATTTCTACTTACTATGTTATTTACCAACATCCGTTTTTTAGGGAGTTTTTACCTGAAACAAAAGATACGGTCTTGTTAGAATATATACGTTACAACACAATGAAAATGAATAAATATTGTTGTTATTATTTTAGCTTCCCCACATGTCTTATCATTAACCACTCGGGCCCAACATGTGAAAATTCCCTAATATAAAGTAAATCTTATGTATATGTAAATAAACATTAAATTCGCGATTAATTCGCGACACACCGGTGTGTCGCCGGGGCCGGACAGAGAGAGAAATGTTTATCGCAACAGATCAATCTTTTACTGGCAAAGGATGGCATCAATCCTGGTTTTGGTTAATAATCAATATTAGTTGATAACCAGAAAAAGTCGTACATAACACAAAAAGTAGGTAGATCAAAATTAAATTTATTGCGTGGGGGACATCAAATCTGCGTCCCTTCCTCATATCAACGAATTTACATAATTTTATAAGGCAATATACGCCCCTTATTTTTCAATTTAACATTTTCCACCCTTCCGCAATGAATAGCTGCAAACAGAGTTATCTGTTAAATCCTTATATTTGACAATATAAAATAGGTTTACACACAAAAGGGTGTAGGCAATCGCAGGGAGCGAATGAACGTACATTATAATATAGGGATAATAAATTACCTTCATGAGACTATGCAGGTAAACTGAGGTAAAGACAGTATCAAATTAGTGTATTGAGGATACCATCAAACGATGTCGCTTATACGCTCTATAATTTTATGCGGAAAGATATAATTACAAGCAGTTTTCCGGAAAATTGAATTAGATAGCTTACAGATATCGTCAATAGATTTAAGATTTGACTTTATGTTATGAAACTACTCTACCTCTACAATGATATTTTGCGTAACTTTGTTATGGATAATAAATTATAAATTAGGTATATTTAGATATTTATTAAATTTGATAATAGAATCAAGACTTCCGAGATTTATTAAGCGATTACATTTCAACAACCAACATGATCCGAAACCACTTTAAATTATATTTTAATCAATATCTCGTTACATTTTCAGCAAACCACTTCATCCCCTCAAAAGTAATTTTCTTCTAGTATTTCTTGAATCGCCTTGGCAACAATTTACGAAGACTTTTGCCACTCTCAGACCGTTTCCTTTGCTTTCTGATTCACGATGATACGTAAACGCCCTCATTTTCCTGCTACTCATTACAGGAACACAGAAGAATTTTCTCGAAGATTTTAACGGAAATAAATCTCTCTTTCTTTGAGACATTTTGCTGTATCATTAAAGTTGAAATACGCCGATAGGTGGGTGCTTCACAATAGGAAGGAATTTACTAATGAATTCTTTTATGAAAAGGGTTGTTCTGTTTTATTTACTTACGACTTCAGCGGGACTGTAAAATTTAGATTTTTTGCGTTTTTACAGTTCGATCGAGTAAATCTTTCTCTTTATGTAGGTAAAATATTTGAAGTTTGGAGGCCTCGTGTAACTAAACCTGTTTAGTTACAGCGCAATGACTCTGCGGCTAAACCAGAGTTCTTTCAGCTCAGTGGTTTGGTGACAGCATGTAGGCCGAATTTGGAAAGTTTTGGAGCCAAAATATTTTTTTAGGCAGTAGAAGTAACAATAGATTTGCTGTTTGGAGACTCAACGAAAGCAACTGTACTTTAAGGTCCTAAGAAAAGATGAATGATATGGAAAAGGATGGAGGCAGTGAAAATATGACGATTGACAAGATGAAATAAAAGAAGACTACGTTTCGTGCCCACCCCAAGTAACATGAGACAACGTTAGATGATGTACTGCACTGTAAATCTCTTTAGATCACATAAGCAAGACGTGTGACATATATGATACTAGTTACAGGAATATATGGAGACATATATAGAGGACAGAGCCACCGCATTACCATATTCTCAATAAATATGTAAACGCAAGATGAGGCAATATCCACCGGACATCTTCGTATTGCCCAAAGCGTGGACGATATCGAATGGTTGATTGGAGCGCGAACTCAAAGAACTGACAGCGTTTGTGATTCTATCATACCTAGTACGTTTTCTCACTGATAACAGAATTCTGAAATGGCGAGAATAAATTAGTTAATATTAATGTGTTGGTCAATCTTTTACTTATGTTTAACTCTTTTATCTATTACCTTTTTATATATTTTTTTAATTGTTTCAGATTTAGTTGGCATAATACTTATGGTGTGCTAGCTGGCATGTGCCATTTAATTAAATTTCTAGTGTTATCATAAAATGTATTGTATAAATTCAAGTTCTTCAAACTTAACAGACAGATGTGTTGCTGGGGAGTTTGTTGCGCCACTTCTTCTTCCCAGCTAAAACACCAGGAAGTGGTGACCGGCTGGGTGATTTCGGGGACTGTCTTCATGTAAATGTTGACGTTCAAAAAGTGCTGATTTTCAGACCAGTTTGAATAAATGAATTTTGATTTTGCATCAAGAATTTAGGGAATTTTTCGCTCTGGGTTTACCAAAAGCCCTAGATTTATAAATTTGTACTCGTAAATAGTTTCTTTGCTTTTATACACGAAACGAGAAAGCCTTAGCTATACAGAGGTCACTTTCACAGATGTTAGTCCCCGTCCATAATTGTTATGTAACTGAAAACCCGAACACGAAAATTATGGAGGCTCGAATTCCATTTATCGATATTAAATATCAGAATCGTAAGTATTATTGTTACCCATGCGCGACCCGTTGGGCGGGCAGCACTTAAATTGTATAGCCTCATTTTCTGAGCCCTGTAAGCCTCTTGAGACTGGAGAGGTCGTACGCGAGACTAATACTGTTTATTTTGGAGTTCTTAATGGTACTGGAAGGCCTCCCACAAGATGGACCGATGACCTGGTGAGGGTCGCTGGTAGCCGATGGATGGACAACGCATTCGCATCTCAATCGCAAACTGTCAAAAATGTTTGAAAAGCAAGGCTTTTTTGACAGTTTGCGATTGACATGCAAGGGCCAATTCTACAAATTATTAAACAACGTTGCGATCGTTGTTAGTAATTTATTGTTATATAGTTCACACGGAAATCAAAACAAAACAACAATAAACTACTGAGTTCTGAATTGACAAAAATGTATGAACATTGAGGCTGCTTGACAGATTCCGACAGACATGCGAATGCAAAAAAAATCTATCAATAACGTACATAGGTATGTACTACCTTGAATCTCAGTATAATCCGAGTACAACCTCCCAATAAAGTATAACAACAACCAAATTAGCTAACAGCTTTTGAATCAGATAACTTGCTCGTATCAGCGATCTAAATTAATGAATTCTCTTGCACCACAAAGCCTGGACGATGCCGGGTTTCCCTTTCCCCGGTCAACGAAAGGTCTGGCCAACTAGGCCCATGTTATTAATAGCAGCCAGAGTAACTCCAATAAATTGTAAAACGCCTTTAATTGATGTTATTTACTTGGATATTGGGGGTATATTGATTGTATTTGGGCGGTAATGGGCGGTATTGTTTTAAACGGCTTTTTAGAACGGTTCCGTGAACGACAATGGGAGAAAAATACGGTGTGACGGGAGCCTATTATCGTGAAATGTAAATTAGATGACGGGATTGGGTTGTTACCGTGTTTATAGGCAGTCTAGATTCGTGTCGTTGCCATTAATTTAATAGATTCTTAATTACAAAGCTTTTACTTCTTTTTTCGGGAGCTGTTAAAACTGTTTTGATGATACCGGTTTTTTGCTTCATGTTAACGACCTGGGACTCTTCTTCTTTTTCTTCTTCTTCGTCGTTCCCTCACTGCTGAGGATCGCGACCACATACGACGCGTCTCCAAGCCATACGGTCTTCTGTCAAAATTATAACCCAACCTCAAGAAATAGCTCAAGTTTTTAATGATTTTAATATCGATTTAGTACAACCGATCGCAAAAAATAACATTAATAAAACAACTCTTACTTTTAGTCATCCCAACTCAATATTCATGCCACCTGCCACACCACCTGATATCTATGAAATTATTAAATCACTTAAAAATACCCAAAGCACAGGTGATGATGGAATAAATACCAGTGTTATAAAATCAGTTTCCAAAATAATTTCTCCCATACTCAGCCACATTATTAACCTTTGTATTGAATTGAAAATGGAATGTATCCAAGCTTATTAAAAATATCCATTGTTAAGCCTATTTTCAAAAAGGGCGAAAAGGATAATTTAAACTGCTACAGACCTGTGGCACTAATATCTGTCTTTTCCAAAATTATCGAGAAATTTATTTATAAGGCTATTTACAATTATTTTGAAAAAAATTACTTATTCACGATAGAACAGAAAGGCTTTCGGAAAAATGTTTCTGTGGATGTTGCTGTCTATTATTTAATCGAAAGGATATTGAATAATATGGATAGTAGAACACCAGTTTCAGCCCTGTACATGGACATGAGCAAGGCGTTTGACCATGTAGATTTTAGTATTTTGTTAAGAAAGCTTGAAGCATACGGAATAAGGGGTAACATCCTTGACCTACTCAAATCTTACTTAAGTAATAGAAAACAGATTACACAAATTACGAAAATATGTCCTGAGTCTAAAACTGAGATATTCTTCAACTCAAATCCCCGTGAAGTTCGCTTTGGTGTACTGAGGTACACCAAAGCGAACTTCACGGGGATTTGAGTTAGGTAGCGTATTGGGGCCGTTACTTTTTCTTATATATATAAATGATCTTCCTAAAGTCGTAAATTATCCCATAGTTCTATTTGCCGATGACTGTACTGTAATATTTTCTATTGATAAAAATGAACATTTAGAAATGTACGAAAGAAAAGTCAATGATTCAATCAAATCGATTATAAAGTGGCTCAAAGAAAACAACCTGAAGATAAACTTAGATAAGGCTAAAACTGTGCATTACAAACAAAAAACAAAAACGTTAGACAATATAAAGGTAAAATATGAAAATATAAACATAGACGAGGTCAATACCACAAAATTTTTGGGTCTTTGGATTGACCAAGAAATGTCATGGATAACACAGGTTGATGCTATCTGTAAGAAACTTAGTAAGTTTTCTTATGCATTGTATATGCTTTCCAAGGTTGTAACACAAAAAGCAGTTTTGGCAGCTTATAATGCGTATGTCTCATCTACTTTAAGATATGGCATCATATTCTGGGGAAACTCCACTAACTGGGAAGAAGCTTTTAAGGCTCAAAAGAAATGTGTTAGAGCTATTTGTAGTTTACGATTACCTGATAGTTGCAGACCACACTTTAAGAATCTAAAAATTCTAACTTTCCCATCTGTATACATATTTTAATTAGCAGTATTTATCAAGTACCATCCAGAATTTTTTGAAAAATTTACCAGCCGACGTCATCGTAACAAAATTAAGGCAATCAGTCATACCACAGCTTTGTATGACAAAAATATTATCGGTATGGCACCAAAAATATATAATAAAATTCCAGCATCTATTAGAGAAATTAGTGACATAAGGTTATTTAAAAAAGAATTAAAATTGTTTTTATTCAAAAATACATATTACTCAATCAGTGAATTTCTACTAGATTATGAGACTGATAGTTATGATATATCTCAGAGGTATAAGTAGAAATTCAGTAATTTCTTAAAAAAAAAAAAATAGTAGCCAATAAAATTATGCCTAGAATTATGTTTTGAAGTTTGTACTCACTTATGTTAATTATATTTGATTTAAATATAATTTAAAATATTTTGGCACATTTGAAATATAATATTTAATGTTTGTATGCTACCTACTGTGGCAGGACACAGAGACCCATTAATCTTGTAATTGTTCCACCTTTTTCACCTGTGTACACAAATAAACGTATTTGATTTGATTTGATTCTGCAATGTGGACCGCTCTGTACATGCTGCTTTAGAAGTAGCGGAACAGTGAGTAAAGTCCCGCAAACCTCCATTGAAAAGGGAGGATCCTCCGTCCAGACGGTTGGTTTTGTCTGGTGGGCAACTGCCCGAGAGTTGATATTCGGGCTTTGCATATGTTCTAATCGCACGGTAAACTCTGATATCGCGATTTAGGATTTTGTCAGTTAGTTCGCAGCTGTCGAGATAGATGGCGCTGCGAGTCTCATTTGTTGTGATGTTGATTCTGCTACGTTGGTTTTTGTGGCGGCATGAATGCCGCTACATCACTCCCCTCCGGAGACCGGAGGTCGATAGTGGATGAGTCGTCCACACATCTTGATGATGCTTGCCAGGCCAGTGGAAGGTTGGTTCCAGTGAGTCGGAACCGGAAGTCGCAGAGTTCTCGGTGAGTCGGAACTGTCTACGTCGCAGAGTTCACGGTGAGTCGGAACTGTCTGCGGTGCCCCGATGCTGCTGCTGGCGTGACTGCTGGCGTCGACCAGGAGAGTTTCTTCAAGGCTCTTCATGTGACTGGCCGAAGGTGCAGTGTGCATGCCATGGTGGGTCGGAGCTGTGCGACGTGCTGACGTGACTGCTGGCGTCGACCAGGAGAGGTTTTTCAAGGCTCTTCATGTGACTGGCCGAAAGTGCAGTGTGCTTGCCAAGGTCGCTGATGAGGTTGATGATAGAGGCTGAGGATGCTGACCAGGAATGCGCGTCCGCTGCATGCTGGTGGTCAGGATACCCGTAGAAGCCGAGGGTACTGGCTGGCTGTATGACTCGCTGCTCGAGAGCTTGAGGTCACGATGAGGAAGTGATGATGATGATGATGACGTCATGATGAGGTAGCTGCACGAAGGCTGCGCTGACGTCCAATGTCGAGGGTCACCAGTTTAGAAGTAGCGGAACAGTGAGTAAAGTCCCGCAAACCTCCATTGAAAAGGGAGGATCCTCCGTCCAGACGGTTGGTTTTGTCTGGTGGGCAACTGCCCGAGAGTTGATATTCGGGCTTTGCATATGTTCTAATCGCACGGTAAACTCTGATATCGCGATTTAGGATTTTGTCAGTTAGTTCGCAGCTGTCGAGATAGATGGCGCTGCGAGTCTCATTTGTTGTGATGTTGATTCTGCTACGTTGGTTTTTGTGGCGGCATGAATGCCGCTACACTGCCTCCAACAGCCTTCTTTATAGCGTCGGACCATCTTGCCGGTGTTCTACCTTGAGCGCGTCTTCCTTCGACCCGGCCCAATATCATGGACCCTTCTATGACGTCTTAAAACCATCATTATTCCGGTGTGGGAGGGAGACGGAGTTATTTAAGATGCGTCTGCACTATCCTTTTTTCGCAAGGGAATCATGATGGCATTGGCACGTCATAGTTTCACCGGTACTGGTACCGGTAAACACTAATTGAATTCGAGAGTCAAAGCTAAAAGTACTTAGTTAATTATACAATATATTGATAAGTATATTTCTCAATACATTAATATACCTACCTATACAGCAAGGCTGTCTGTGCTTAGCAGATTAAGGAGTAAATATTGTAAAGAGATCGAAGAAATTAATCTGCCCGTAATATTTCACGAATTGAATTAAGAATAACTTTATGGATCAAAGCCTTCGCTTTTATATGAATTTCGTGCTCATTTTGTGTAATTCGCAGTAGTCTAGAATTTTCTTTTGAAGGGTCTTAGATTTCAGTCTAATGGATAAAGCTCGTCGTATGAATTTATCTTGGTCTATTGAAGGAAACATACCTAATGCTACGATTTTGAGAGAGTGTGCGCAGGAACTTCACGACCTGATCCCACCATCGCCCTTTTACCACCGGAATACCAGACGTACTGCTGGGTACCATCCGCACTTGGTCGATATCCCGACCAGTTGTACTCAGCGCTTCTCCTCCATATTTATTATGCGCACAGCCAAAGTGTGGAACTCTGAAAAACTACCAGCGTCTGTGTAGGGAACACAGACGCTGGTAGAGAGTTCCACACTTTCCACATAATATGTAGAACGGGTTATGTTATAACCCGTCTGCAATCAAAGCAAGAGTGAACAGGTATCTTCTGGGCGCGGTCGCTACATCATGGAACTCATATATCTTTCATCAGGCGTGCTCGAAGTCAAGAGCAAGCCCATTCCTCAATAAAAAAAAAAAGATAACATAGGATAGGCAAAAATGTTGTTTCAAATAATTTCCGCATTTATCAAAAAAGAAATAAACTGCACGACATGTTTTCTCGACAATCTCCTAACAAGAATCTTGAAGTAAGTAGGCACCTTCCCATCCAAAAGAATAACTACGCTGAATAAGCATCGTTAGAAAGAAAAAACATGTTTCCAAGTATATGATGCAATCAGACGGACGTGACAAGTTATGTTATTTGTTGCTTTGAAGGAATCGCGATCTAGTTTTGTGCCAAAAGTTTGCTTGTTGCACACAAAAATAAGTACTGATAATGCTTGCGCAAGTTCTTGTAATGGTCCTTCGAGCCGGATGAATAGAAGTATTTTGCCAGATAACATAAAAATGGTTTATGTCTTGGGATTATAATCTTGTGTTTATTTTGCAAGGATATCTTAGAATTTAAAGTAAGTGCTTTGGTATACGTGGTGTCTTTAATTTCCAAGATGCATATTTATTTTGCGGATTTTGTTCGAAAGAGTTACCACGGCCCTGGAAAGCAAAGGGCACTACGAGGAGCACGGGTTTTAGTCAGTGAGAGTTTGACACTCCCTCCCGCTCCACGCAGAGCGGCAGGAGTCATTTGATGATTTAATGAAAAGATGCATATTTTATGTTGAATTGCAGAGTGATGTTAGTTGTTCACATTAGACGAAGTCGCGTACATCAGAGTGCCAATTCTACTAAGTTTCAAGCAACGTTCGCATTCGGATCTCAATCGCTGTCAAAAATGTATGAAAATTGAGGCTTTTTTGACAGTTTGCGATTGACATGTTTTTATTATTCATAGGCACGCGCTTGACCGCTATCTCACCTGATGGTAAGCGAATGTTGTTAAAAATTAAGTGGAATTGGTCCTCAGTTTATTTATTATAATATATGTAAAGACCTCCTGACTGCTCAACTCGCTTCAAACTCAATACGAAAAGCTCACACGCGCGTCGAGTTTATTTCATCTATTTATGCAAAGGAAAATTCTTCTTAAAATAATTGCTCATATATTAATAACAAAGAACCAATACAAACATATGAAACCCCGTCAAATACGAACACCAAGAGAAACTCCGCAGTTTCTTCCTCAAACGATTCAGGCTCTATCAGGTAAATTGACTGCGTTTTTGTAAGGAATGGTATACTCGATAGGTATAAGAATGGCAAACACGCCTCCCTCATTTCCTCCTTTATTACTTACATACTTACCTATTGATCTCAGGAACCTCACTGATCCCCGTAAGTAAAGACGATTGGACGATAAAATAGCTTTTTAGAAAAATGAGGGATCGTTCCAATAGTGACTGTAATGAAGTTTTTTTTTCAATATGGCTTTTGATGTTGTGAGGATTACGGTTGCTTCATAAATCTTTGTTCAGGGTTTCTTATTTCGTATCTTTACTCCTGAATATCATAAAGTTAAAGTTCTGTGTGTTCTGCGAGTTCAGGGGCACGTACAATCGATTTAGTAAAGGAGTTAGCCAGTAGGTAAACTTTTTTTTTAAGAATGGGAAATCATCAAATGACTCCATCATCATCATCTAATGATATGATTAAGACAGATATTTACAAGTGATTATAATAATTTTAACCAGTTACTGGTTATCAATAAATACTGGCCGTACCAAGTGCAAAAAAAAAACAACAGGTTGCACTCTGGGAGTGCCGACAGAAGTTACGGCCGTTTTTGAATATTTTGGAAAGGTTAGGAAATAATTTCGCACGAATTGCTTTATTTTTCAGTATAAGGTACCTACCTACTATCATTTATGTGGTTCAATACAATATTCATTTATTTCGCTATCGTACACAAATATGAAATTTTATATTACATTATCCGTCTTACGAATTTTCGATCAGGTCACGTGTCCTGACGCGAGTTTAACATTTTTTTTCCCACCCTAAAAAGTGCACAACGCCGCTAAAGCACTTCAAAAATTACAGTTTCATGGGAAATTAAAAAAGTATTACGCGGACGAGCTAACTCGTTTGACGTCCCAATACGTCATAATACGAAAATAATATTAGTTGCTAACTTTTACCGTGTACATATTATAAACCATTTATCAACAGCGAAACAAAGTTTTAATGTAATTTTCTAAGAAGAAGGTACATGTACTATAAGTAGACACCCCAGAGGGCCAATTCTACTCATTTTTAACAAGGTTCGCTTTCGCACGTCAGTCGCAAACTATCAAAAAGCCTTAATTTTCACACATTTGTGACAGATTGCCATTGAGATGCCAATGCGAACATTGTTTAAAAATTAGTAGAATTGGCACTCAGATAAATGTGCAATAACGGTCAGTGACAAACATTTATTGACAAGCAGAGTACACAGTTCATGTGTGAAGAAAAGTTAAGAAAAAAAGTTACTTCTAGGCGAGCGTGCTCCATCGTCAATCACATCAGGGCTTCCCATCAGATGAGATTTTGGTCAAATGCGAGCCTATTCTATCTGAAGAGAAACTCGATATTAACACGTTATTCGATATTAACACATCAATGTCTAATGCAATATCACTACCATTCTCATGAACACTGCGATTAAATAAAGCTCAAATTCCATGTCCAAATATTGTAACTGTACGGAATATGGACATATTCGCGGACATTAGCACACGTTTGCATGTCCTCGTTAAAGTACAGTCGTCGTCAGTCTGCTTGCACCTCCAATCCAAGCATATAATTTTAAGTGGACGAGACAATTGTGTGAAATACGCGTGAGTTAGTTTGAATTTGCAACAGTGAGCATACTCGTATTTGTGTTGACAGAGATACATTATCTCGCATATTATTTGTATTTCAACTTCAACATGCTAACTTGGAAATAACAACGGCAAGACAACACAGTTTTCAATTTTAGGAACATGCTTTTCAATATTCTAAGTCCGAGTGCTATCATTGCTCTGCAATGCGAAAAATCCAAGAAATGTTCGAAATATCTATCATGTCAAATACTAGTCTTTTTTGTGGACGATTTTTTTTCAGTCTGACCTTAATTGTAGAATTCGATGCAAATACCTCTTAATCACTTTCTCGAAGTGCAAAGTGACTATGTATTCCAGTCGTTACACATAAAACAATGATATTATTCCCAGCTATTATTATCTAACACACGATAGAAAATAAACTAGAAAAAAAAAACAAGAATCTTTTATATTTTTAATCACGCTCCTTTTAAGTTCATTGAAACGCTATCACTGCTTCTGATCACGCTCACATCTATGTTCTGGGTAATGTTTAGTGCAGATTGCCTCTCATACAAGGAGCACAATGCAGGCTTCATCATTTGTTCCTCTGTGCACGATGCCACAACAAATACAAGCTGAAAAAACAACGCCCACAATGGCTGTCTGTAATACGCGAAGTGCATGCTTTTGTATCAACGTCGTAACGTTATTGGAAATGCATTTTGGTTTTTCATAATCGTGATATGTTTGTGGCGGGTTTTAGACAGCCTTAAAATGACAGTCTCAATTCCGTGTAGGTAGTCAGAGAAATTAATTATTGTTTACCACTTTTGATAATAATTCCAGGTCAATTGCAGTTGGAACTATATCACAAATTATTTAGGAAAAATGGCATTCTATACTGGATAACTTTTTTTCCAGTGCGCAAACTTTGAAAACCACTTCTGCCCATGTAAGTGAACAACTTTCCCCAAGAAAGCCATAGTCAATTCCTAAAAAAAAAATTGAACTTCCCATACAAAATTGTCATCAACTGACCACAATTTGTATGGGAGACTCAATTTTTTTTTTAGGAATTGACTATGGTTTTCTTGGGGAAAGTTGTTCATTTACATGGGCAGAAGTGGTTCTTAAAGTTTGCGCACTGGAAAAAAAATTACCCAGTATAATTTCTATAAGATTAAACGCTCGCGAGCGGTTAATCGCATACATTTTGGACGTCTTGACAATAATGCTATCGCTGATATAATGTCACGTTGAGGCTCCGGTCGTTTTTTAACGAGTAAATTAAAAGTTTTGAGGTGAGAAACTATTATTTTTTGCGACCATACTATTAATAGGGAAACTTTAATTAACCCATCGAGATTCTATAAACAAAAAATGAATTGCAGTAGGTAATTCAAGTATCTCCCCCTTAAGTAGGTACAGCGAAATCAAAAGGCATGTTATGACAAGGGAAACGAAATTAACAATCAATTAACTTACAAATTACACGATGCAGTCAGCATATGTGTAATTTGCAGTTATTCATTTTTCCCCAACGACGCGTACTCGTACGTATTACGATCATATTAATCTGTCAAAGAGAAAATTGATTAAAATGCCGTTGATTAATTCAAGCGTCGCAAACAGTAAACAAAAGAATCGGTTTGTATTCATCAACTGTATCCAAGAGGCAATTACCATCGCGTTTTAAAAGAAAAGAAAAAGATAAATGACTATTTTTTCTCAAGGAGTCCTATTCCTTATCCTCAAAGAAAAAAGGACTAGCCGTATTTTTCCGTGGACATTCTATGCTAAACAAAAGGCATTTTCAACGGGATGATGGATGAAGCCACTTCGCTATTGTAATAGATCAAGTGTTATCAGTCAGCTTTTCGAAATATGTATCGATACAAATTATGACTGAAGCAATTTGTTGAGAAAGGAAGGTCCAACTTGTAAGCTAAATAATAATTTTATCGAGTATTTCACACGCTTATGTCACATTGAATCGAATATAATGTTAGTAGCCAAAAAGTCACTTTAGTGTCCCGTGACATCAATGTGACAAACTTTCTCTATCCTTTTGTATTGAATGAATCTCGACAACTCTCGATTTAAGCGATCTCTATGCAATCCGTGTTTTATTCAAGAAAATCTGCACTATCATTTCAAACTTTTCAAAATCTCAGGCTTACGTTGCATGGTAGTGGTAATTTTCATACTATGAATTAGTACCTGTGACTGTTTTATGAAACTGACGTCCTATTCAGGAGATTAAAACCCAGGTTAATTACTTTCAATTGAAACCAGTAAACAATTTCGTATAATTTAGAGCTTTAACTATCTCCAAGTTTCTTTTGTCTGTACCCACCAAGTAATAACATTCATAAATATTCACGTCTTATCCTAGATTACCGAGAACTTCTAATGTTTATCCTTGAAAGGGTGAGACGACCTCGTGCCTCGTGCCACGAGGACCTTCCAAGAGTACTTTGTGGCTGTAATACGGGTTAATTTGGAAACATTATCTTGAGGTTTTGGCCATTTTATGATGAAAAGACCAGATAAGACAAAGAACGTCTGCTTATATTCTCGAAGTGACACATTCAAAACTGACATTGTTTGTTTTATGTTCAGTTTAAACAAGTCATCCCTTTGTTTTATGAATGTTTTAGTACCAAGGACAGTTCAATAGTTCGGGCGGATTCAGCCGTAAAGTGAGCTATGAAATGCTTTAACAGATTTTCTCCCATTCTGCAAAACCATAACCATCGTCAATTGCTGTACATCAAGTTAAACTCCTGTACACTAGAGATTCAAATCTAAATTGGGTCACAACCTATAGGTCAAAATAGACATTTTAGTACACGGTTATTTCCCGAAGGTAAATAAAAATGTAAAGCGTGGCAAAGCGCTCTCGATTCGTTCCAAATTGCACCATCGAGTCTTCTAGTATCGGAACAGCCTCTCCATCACGTACCCGCAATTTCTACCCATCGACGAGTTGTTGAGACTTGCTCCATTCGCCCGTCGATCTTGGATTCAATCAAGAGAACACGTTCACACATGTTCCTATAGAGACCTAATTTCAACTTTATTACCTACAGCGTCTCAAACTTTGGACTTAAATTTTATAAAACGTTACTAAAATTACGAAGTTTAGGAAAAGCAATTAATGTTTTAATCGTTCTACATTTTTCTGCAAAAGGTGCTTTTTATGGTCCAACTTTACAAGGGTTGAGGGTGTTGCAAAAATAAACCAAGTAAATATTGCAAGGCATCTGAGGATTAGACCCTGAATTCTTTGTTGAATTATCCTTTTTAATAGACGTAAAAGTTTGGTAACTATATAAAAAAAACACTATAAAAGAAACGAGCGTATCAAAATGGAAGTAGGATATTCCGTACTCTTAAATCCTAAACATATAGCATGAGATAAGCGTTATGAAGCTTATGAAAATGGAGCAAAGTAATGTCCTTTTATACCCATGGTAGTAAAACAACACGGATTTGTTGAAATTGATATGACTTTAGCGTTGAAAAGGTAAAGACTTGGGCATTAAGCAAATGGTCCACTTGAGTGTGGGTAATCCACTGCGGCGAGTATCCCGTGACAAATTGCCCATAAATAGGATAAAAGGGGCGGTGAAATAACACGGGCTATAGTTGACAGAAACAAAGAAACTGGCAGCCCGCAAACTGCTTCTGTCCAAACCATGTAATTGATGAGCCAAGTGAGGAAGTTTCGGATGTTCTGAAACTATGCTAATTTCGTTGATTGTAAAATCTAACTACTCGCATAATAGATGAGTGCTGGTTTTACACATAAACTTTTTTCTGAAAGGCATGCCACTTAGTGTGCCAAATTATAATGCATTTTGTGGTAACTGAAATTGAACGAAGCTCTTATATTTAATCTCATTGAAAGGCTCAAACGAATTTAACGCCTCATCGTTTCCATACCCTGGGATTGAATTTTTCAAGATCTTTGTTGGGCCAGTGCCAGTAATGGGCATTGGGATGGAAAATAAGAATTTCAGAAGATCGAGGTCGGTACTAGTAAACCAACATCAACTTAATTTTTAATGCGACCTCGGAACCTTCAGGCGCACTAGTTTTAACTGACCGTAAAACAGATTTCCTAACACGTTTAAATATTCTAAAGGGTGCGTGCGTGGAAATAACGAAGATTGACTAAACTGACGATTCAATGAATTCTACAAATCCAACTATAGTGGTGTACTCGTAAATGTCAATGCGAAGTTTTTCTATTTATTATTTGTCGGGAAAGGTCTATGTTTCGAATATTGAAATGAGAAGAGTTGTTTATAGACGTTTCATAACAATCACAACATTGTGTGACCACTTCTATAAAAAGTCGGTTAAAAATAGCTTTGTTACATGCAAAATAATAACGATTAACTTTTAATAAAAACAAATATCGCAAGTCAAAAACCAATTCTCCGCTTTTATTCAAAAAGCAAAAGTAACTTACATTGCTCTTTATCTTGGTTCCAATTCGGCACCCCGCAGATGGGGTGAGTTAGCGGAAAATTATGTTGGCAATAAGGTAATAAGAAGGCTATTTATTGTTTGTTTTTTGTTCGGAACTGTGACGGAAACATAACAGCTACAGGATACTTGAATACACGTGGCGCGGTGTCCGATAATATTTATTATGACGTTGCGGGACACCGACATTTGGCACCCCAGCCAGAAAAGCTCAACATATAGAATTTAATCCGCCAAGGTCGTCCATGAATTGTGGGAAAAATATACAATATATATGATACAACATGTGATGTCCATGAATAATTATTTATTGCATGATCTGGACATACATGTTCCTGTTTCATGTTCAATATTTGCTCTTTATCTTGGTTCCAATTCGGCACCCCGCAGATGGGGTGAGTTAGCGGAAAATTATGTTGGCAATAAGGTAATAAGAAGGCTATTTATTGTTTGTTTTTTGTTCGGAACTGTGACGGAAACATAACAGCTACAGGATACTTGAATACACGTGGCGCGGTGTCCGATAACATTTATTATGAAGTTGCGGGACACCGACATTTGGCACCCCTGCCAGAAAAGCTCAACATATAGAATTTAATCCGCCAAGGTCGTCCATGAATTGTGGGAAAAATATACAATATATATGATACAACATGTGATGTCCATGAATAATTATTTATTGCATGATCTGGACATACATGTTCCTGTTTCATGTTCAATATTATTAACTCTGCCCAGCCATTCTCCCAAATGATACGGAAACAATACCAACATAAGAGACAGTTAATATTCTACAACGTTGCTTTCGTAAAACGCTTAGATGTTTGGGCAATGCCGAAATGGTATCAACATTATTAAATACCAAGAGAATCGATTGGAATTTCAACTCCGCATGGCCGCTGTTTTTTCTTCTTTTAGAATGTGTATGTACTACCGTGGTACTGGATAAAGTTCTGTGAAATTTTATGTCCCAATAACATGAGACTGCTATCACCCGTCAGCCTACGAATGGTAGTGATTACCCCAATGTCGTCTCCAGATCATTCGTTGTACAAGTTTATAGGGTAGACTCAGCAGCAGACATTCTCGTCAATTTAGTCTAAGATGTAGGTTATATTATCTCTGATAATACAAAGGGTTCCTTAAATGAATACATTTTGAGTATCCTAACGGCTACGTCTAGTGGCGACCTTTATCCCGTTGTTCAAATATAGTTAAGGGCTCTTAGTACCAAAGGCCACTAAATACGAAGGTCAATGTATTCCATTACAATCGTAAACCAATCGCGCAATTTGTTTCAGGCATAGCCTCTCGGTGTTGCCAACGTAGAAATACTTTTCGACAATTTTTTTTTTCAAAATGGTAAAGGTACAGGCCATGCAATACAATGTGCTGATACTAATAAGTACCGCGATATAAAAGATAGCATATATAGCTGAACCCTTACATACAACAATGTTATGTCGGTTAATTAAAAAAAGTTAAAGCTCGAGGTAAGATTTTTAAAACAACTGTGAGGGTAGGTAATTAGTGACGAACGTTGAGTACCACTCGTGTTCCTTTATGAAACGTAATTTTTGATGGCACTTTTTATTTGAAAACCTATTCGTGACTTCAAACAGGAAAACTTTTCTTACTTTTCGTGTTTATGGCACACTGAAGTGAGTGAAAAATGGAACGTGCTAGTGGCACATACCGAAAGAGTTTTTTTGAACTGAAAATAGTCTTTCTAAACGAAGAGTTGGTTGGTATTTTTGGTCACGTTTTGAGTAAAAAAAACAGTTCAAGACACCCTCAAAGCTGGCAACACAGAACAGCTGCGTGAAACTGCCAGTGGTCAGTCCACAACACAACATCTTACAAGACAGCATTAATTTATCGGCACTATACACAGAGATACTATCTATACGATAAAAGTTTTCGCGTTACAAGTTTCTGAGTGAGCTGTTTAAGTTCGATTGTAACTTAGTTGTTTGTTCCGATTGCGGTACATAATTGTCTGTGTTTGAGATAGAATTGGGAATGAAACAGATGTATACTTTGGCCATGAAAAGAAAAAGTAACATAATCGTAGCAATTTTTGTTGTTGAGGACTTTTGTAAGTATCGTTTAGCAGATATAGATTGATTTATCGTTACAATTTTTAGATACTAGGACGGTCAGCAAGCTAATTCCCAGATCGTCAGTTAAGACAATCGCATAGGTTTTGCAACTTAACTTTTTTTTATAATGAAGAAAAGGTCAGGCTACAAAAGAGCTAGTAGTTAGAGTACCCGTTAGTAAATAGGCCAAGGTCTTATGTGAGGCCGAGAGCTAGTCGTCTCTTCATGTTAAGCCCGAATGTTTATTATTACAGAGCCAGCTATGAAATCAAAGACAAGTTAAAGTGACAGAAAATAAAAAAAAAACAGCAATCAAAATAATATTGCCACGCAGCAGGGACATTTTCGTAGTTAAACTGTTACGTTCAAAAGTCGCGCAAAAAGGCTCCCCACAGGGAAATCGGGTGCGTTCGTCGAAATTCGTCTCGCTTTCCGCTGCAAATGAATTTAAACCGAGGTCTTAATCGCTGATTTTCAGGGCTATCAGTTACAAGCCCTCCCGTTCTTTGTAAAATGTAAATGGGAGAATCTTTCTCTAGAGAGAAAACAGTTGTTTTTTATCATTCTAGACTCGTCAACATCTTTTTATCCTGAAACTATGTAGACAAAATGACGGGCACAAAGCTTAGAATTTATGTGTGCAATAAAGTCTCAAAAGTTTTATATTGAACTCGTTTAGAAAAAAACATTACTGCAAATAACACTTTTTTGCTAGCCAGTGAGTAAAGTACCAATTGCAAGCAGTTTCTATCTGTATAAACTCAGAGATTTAGTATCCCAATCGCCAACCTTTCTCAAGCAATACGATGGTACTTTTTATTGCACTAAGGTTGTACGAAAACAAATGTATTTTTACTTGAATAGCAGATTCACAAGCAGAACTAAGTGCATTGATCGTCTTTTTTCAAGTGGAAGTTGGCGACTATGTTCCGTCTATCAACTATCTACTTAAATATTCAACGACCGGTTTTACATAACAGAATCAGGTAGGTAACCCAGTTTCTTAAAGGAGCCTTCGTTTCACGCTTGCTTAGAGCTATCACTTCAAGATATTCTATCTTCCTAAACGGCTCATTTGTTTGCCGAAGGGAGGAGCTTTAGGTAACATCAGAATATGACGTGACTAATAGCGTTATGTCGGAGATTTATTACTTGGAACATTGCAATGAGGAGTGAATGAAGATTTAAAGAAAGAAAGGCAGTTGAGAAAAAGTGTTTTATTCAGTTACATAGATGGGTATAATGGTACGATATAACTTATGCGCTTTGGCAGTCTCTAAGTTTTATTATTGAATGGGTTGATTTAGGAGAGACTGTAAATTCTGAAATCATAGAAGAACAAAAGATACTTTGATTTTTTTTGTGGAAAGATGTCAAGGATAATTCTTCTTTTAATGGGCCTGTGTGCATGTATATGAAGACTAATGACGATTGAAAGTGGCAGAATAGTATCGACTCATTGTAAAAATTGGCACCACGAAGCAATTTGACGTGTTGTCCTATTTATTTGTGCTATTCAATGTGTCAACATATGTATCTACTACCTACTGTCTTCTGACGGGATCAGTCGTTAACTTATGAGTATCATCCAGACATATTTCGTCAACTATCTCCAGAGCCTTGAGACCTTTGATAAATCCGACACGGGTTTAGACATTTTATCCTTGGCAAAATAATTATCCGCAGTTTAATCACGAACCTCTCCGAAGCAGAATATTATTTCGTGTCCCTTATCTCAGCACCTTTAAAAAGCCGAAAATAATTAGGTCTGTTTACAAGTTTTCTTAGGAAAGGAAGGCTCTGAAATATCGCTAAAAAGATTTTATTCTTAAGACGCTCCGGAATTTTAATAATGAAGTTTTGTTAAGTTTTAATAATTCGGCAGAAAATTAGTCTTAAGGAAACTTTAATTAGGTTATGTGCACAAAGGGCGGTGTTATTTAGTTGGTTGAAAAAGTTAAGAGGGACAGCAAAGCCAAACTTTTACTGTGGGCTTATGGGTTAAAAATTTACGTAGCGAAACGAGCTCATGTGGGCTGCTACGAAATGTTACTGTATGTATGATGAGTTACTTAGAAATGCATTGGGGACATTGCAATGATCACGAGGTTAAGGTTATAGTCCAGCCAGTCTATTCTGACAACGTCTCACTTCATGTTCACTTCACCTAAACTTACACGGTCAGAAGTTTATATTATTATAATCACACTACTGTAGTTGTCTTTGGCTGCATATATTTCTCATTAACTTAAAGGGAGGGGTTTGTGCTATTGACAGGTGAAAATTCAGTCTACCAAGAGGCGCGTGAAACAGTGTCATATATCAGTTTCACCTTTTACCCCATTCCAACACCCTATAAAACACCGTAACTTCATAAATAAACAGGAAAGACAACGAGGGGCCGGAACTAACATTACCGGTTTTAGGTGTCAAACAAAAAAACGTAAAATGTCGGTAGTTTATTTCCTTGTTTCTCACGAGTTTCTTAAACAAATGTAAGGCACTTTATCACTGGGAAGTACCAGGGGTACATTAGTTGGAGGAGCTGACACGTTTGTAGTTTTAACGTGTGTAATGTTCTGGAAACGTCTATGGTTACAACCGCACCTGTCAACGGGGATGAAATACAGGCTCGAGTTGCACAAGCGGAGTATATCGAGAGTGTTAATCCACTGTCATTGTGATGGACATTCGATTAAATATCTCGGTTTATCTCTCCAGGAAACGGATCATGATATAATTGGCACGTGGGATGTGGTCGGCATGTTGGGATGTGAGGTAGACTGGACGAATATTTGTATGCGAGTAATATTTGAATGGCATTGCATTTGTTTGCTCGAGGGCGCGACACAATTGATGGCATCAAATCTGTGACTGAATAAAAAATGCGACCAACTGCTTGAAAAGTGATTTATTTGGGACTATTTAGTCGTTATTTGTGGTCGGCTTTTTTGACGCAAATATGTTTTTTAATTGAAATAACACATGCATTGCTATTTTGCTTGGTACTCATATAATGTCCTTTTCGTACTATTTTAGGTAAGTACCATTGGTCCAGGCTTATACGATTGAAATTATTCACCTAAAAAATCCAACTAGCAGAGGTTACTGGGTAGAGACCCATTAGAAGGAATGAAACATATTATCTGCATTAAACAAAACAAAGGGACACCAAAAACCAAATTCAAACACAGAATAGACAGTACGAGAAGTGCCACAAAATACACTTAGTGAATACACATCAAAACTAGCTAAACTGACCTACATACAGACAATGGCAGGAGAAATTGAATGGGACGCTCTTAAATTATTGTCCGTACCGTACGTACGAGGGACTCCTTTGACAGACGGCATAATACTTGAATGACGTCAGTTATCGGGGGTTCGGAGGGTAGATCGAGAATTCAATAGACGCAATGATTTACGTGGAAAGAATAACGTGTTGCTATACGGACCGTTGGTTGAAACTAACACTTATTTCTAAGGGTCTGTTTCACGATGTCAAAATAGAGACTACTTATTGAAAAAGTCTGACACTCTCTTCCGCTCCACCCAGAGCGGAAGAAGTCATTTGATGATTTCCCATCCATAAAAAAGGTGGGTACACGTGCTATAGTGGGAAGATGTCACTCAGCAAGCAGTCAATGTTTGGTCAATGCATACAACTAAGCCTACCTAAGGTTTGTTAAATCCTAACCTTTCTAACCAATGATATTATAAGTAAAAAGGTGTAGATAGGTTACATAAACAACATTCGATCTTCAAGAACGGCACAATGTCACACTGTTAGATGACACGTAGAAGTAGGACGGCATGTCGTAATTATCAGGAGCGGAAAAGAGACAAGACGAGAAAAATGTGGCTAATTAGCCACATTTTGACGTGCCGCTTGCTGAGCGCTTATAACCTATCCACACCTTTTACCCAAAATATCATTGTTTCTAACAGTGTTTACAAAAAAAAAAACAAGGAGTATTTTAAAACAAAATGTAAACACATAAACGTCTATCCAATTCCAATAATATTTCGTTTCCAACAAAATAAATTAGTTTTGGGCGTAAAGTTTGCCTCCATAAAACCGGACTAACATCAATCATTCATTTCACAGAATTCAAAACTAATGGGTACCACTAAAATCCAGCAGTTCGAATAAAAATTTTGAGCATGGAAATAAAAATTGTTTTAAGGAAGGTCTATCATTTAGACATTAGCTACTGGCTTAATTATTACAGCCGCACGGGTCGATCTTCAAGGTTAAGCAACGCTTGCTGAAGTTGGTCTGTGGATGGGTGACCATCTAAACATACCGAGACTCTTCCATGCCACGGAAAGCATGTTAAGCCGTTGGTTCCGGCTATCACTTGGACATTTTTGGCAGTCGTTACGGATTGTCAGAAGTCAAAAAATCTGACCCCAGTCTTGCCAAGAGGTATTTTCCAGTTAATGGGTTGTAGAGGTTTTTTAGGCAGCCGCTCCATGTAAAATACTGGTATTCAGCTGAATCCGGTTTAACTGGGAGCTGACCCCAATATAGTTGGGAAAATAGCATGATGATAGATGATGATATCATTTACAGCAGATTTGCAGTTTGTACTGACTTAGGTACCTTAAAAAACTTACCTATTCGAGGCCAGTCTCTACCTACCTCTATCTATCTCTACCTACGAGGTACAAATAAGCAACTTTATTCTCGAAAGCCGCTGATAGGAACCACTTACGCTTAAAATTACAAGGCAGATCGCTAGTTCGAACGGTGTGAGATAAAATGTTCTTGTTCACGGTACAATGGAAAACGGGACCAGACCGGGAAACCGTTTTCCTAGGTGAATTTGTAAATCGGAAGGTCGAATAGATCCCTTTCAATGCAATAAAATATCCGTAACATGAGAAATATAAAATCGTTATCGACCTTGTCGTAAGCCTTTTCGAAGGAGGATGGTAGCTGTTTGATGTCTTTTACAAAGTGTGTTATTTCCTCGTAATATTCATATTCTAGGAATACTTTTTTTTGGAATAGATTTATTTATTAAAAATTCATCATCATCATCATCATATCAGCCGAAAGACGTCCACTGCTGGACATAGGCCTCCCCCAAGTGTCGCCACAACAACCGGTCCTTTGCGTCTCGCATCCATCGGTTACCCGCGACCCTCACCAGGTCATCGGTCCACCAGACTGACAACAAAGTGATTCTATAAGGGTTCCGTACCTCAGTCGGCAAAAACGGAACCCTTATAGAATCACTTTTGTCAGTCTGTCCGTCTGTCAAGACCCTTTTTTTCAGGAAGGCGTGAAGGAATCAAATGTTGCCTAGTGGATACGAGGCTTCAGGTCTGCAACTCCTTGGAGCATTGAAAAAAAAAACAAACTTCTAAGTCAACGCAATCCGCCGATAAGGCCGTTTATGGCGCATGCTTTGACGCAAGGGAACCAAAACCTATAGGGCCCCGTACTCATGAAATTTAGCAAGAAGATAGATCTTACAGCACAAGTAGGTACAGGAAAAAGTCTGTGAATATGTAGTTTTATAAAAAAAATGCGATTACAAACTTATATTTTCGGTTGAAGATTTGACCGTGAGGCTCACTGATATATGGGAGAACATTTATTCAACAACAAAGTTAAGTTTGTCCTTCAATCTTACTTGCTATATTTTTGTCAGAGTAATGAGAGTGTTCCGTAGGTAGAATCAAGACTCGATCAGAGCCCTCGGTGGGCGAGTCTGACTCGCACTTGTCCGGTGTTTTTTTCTGTTCTTACTTTTTATTGATAAATCAGAACAGTAAATCCGACTTCATTAAACTTTCGTTCGTATCATCGGTACTGGAGCTTATATGTTAACAAAAAAATAACAAATGCTTTTATGATATAAAAATGTAAAGGTTCTGGCTGGTTATTGAAAGTACTCTTCATTTGATATAGATTTCGCATGCTCATCATGCGAAATCTATATCAAATGGAGAGTACTTTCAATAACAATTGACGTGGAACGTATTAAGCGTTGAAATGCAGCGTAAGTGTCGTTCGTTCTTATCTAAGAGCCATTTACGTTGCGGTCGACGCGTTTATGGCCCATCGGCACGCGATATTTCGTGAGGTGAAAAATATTGTGAAGATTTCAAATAAAATGGCAATATGTTTCATTTCGATAATAATAAAAAAATGAGTTTCTTTGATTAAACTCGTTTATTATCTAAAACGAAATCGCACATAGTATAGAACAAAGTCGCTTACTGCGCCTGTACCTACGTGTATATCTTTTAAAATACGTTCGTACTGTTGTCATCAATAGATAGAGTGATTCAAGAGTGAGGTTTATGCGTATAATTCATTAAAGGTTTTGTGTAAATTGGGTGAAATATGGCGATTATTATTGAAGACGTCGGAAAAAAAAATTACCTAAAAATTCTTTACATCGCGTGCGCCGCGAAAACTATTGATGATGTTTTCACCAATATAGTATAAATCCTTATCTAAATCAAAAAAAAAAAAAAATCTTATCTTATCTAGAGCAAAATTGCCGTTCACACCATTTAATTTCAATGAATATCTTTGCAAATATCTCAAAATTAAAGTAAGTCGCGCAACCAAATAATTATTATGAACGCAATGTGAGGGGCTCCGCGGAGGGGCGTTGTGTCCCCAACTGCTCAGCAGACACGTGAGAGCAGACGTCGTTGACGGTTGATTATTAATGTTCATAAATACAAACGTAACACAGCTATTATTGTTACGTTTTGCATTTGTGTAAAAAAGTCAATGTCGATGTAAAAGAAAACTAAATAAAAGACGATGAACGGTGCGCGTTCAGTTTTCATTAATTTATATAAAGCAGTTTTTTTTTTCTTCGTTTTATTTTAAACTTTTACCCTCTGGACATGTCAGTAACATCGTGTGCTTATGAACTATGTATTGTTTTACATAAATGCAAGTTTACAAACCATTTGTAGTGTTCAAACTCCAGGAATTTATAATATTCTATCCCGCAATGCAGAAAAACATGAGGTGTCAGAGATAAGTATTTTCCCCACACAGTGTACCGAAGAATAATTGTATTTTCTACTTGAAATATAAAACATTTGAAACGGCGTCGTTGAAAAATAGAAAGGTTTAGAATTAGAACATCTTAATGCCGCCGTTCCTGTATCGGAAAATGATCGATTCTGAGCTTGGAACTGTTATCGAGTGTTGAAACGATTTTGTAAAGAAATATGGACTATCCTTTCAAGATAAATGCTTTGAGAAATATGATTCAATATGTACGATTTCAATAAAGGTTAGAAGGCCGTTTTTCTTTCTTTGAAATACCAGTAGGGCAATGTTGTAATGTGATTTTAAGTTGACAACTGAACAATCTAAGAGTTGTGTGGGTGTACCTTCCTACGATAGTGAATATTAGCATTCTCAAAGCAATTTCAAACATGCGTGACCTTTGGTATATGGAAGTTACTGTAGTCAAGAGTCAATTTGTGACGGTAGTGATGCAGAGGCCGTATTGAAAGGGATGCTTTTGAGCTGATCAATGCTAGGACTCAAACGTGTAATCCATTTGAGATGCGAATTGAGTATAGCTGGCCTGACTTGACCTGTAAGAGCAATGTGAGTAATTGGCTTCACACGTGTAAAGTCTCTACACGTGCCAATATGTGTACGTTAAGGCAACGGTGGTAATGTCATAAGCCTGGAATCGTTCATCATTATCTGTCTTCTACAAATTGGCGTATAATAGCAGTCCTCCGCAAAAGTCTTCGTCACGCCAAATATGAGATGCTGCGAAGATTTAATATTATCCACTGTCATCCCACAAGAGGAAAATGGTATCCACTGTCTTCAAGCGATACTTTATTGTTAAAAGTTTATATCGAAGTTTGTTATAAAAGTTTGAGCGGCATAATTTTATAGGGTGCTTATGTAGAAGAGGGTCATAAAATGCACGATTAAATAGATTTAGGAGACGTTATAGGTAACGCTTAATTGATTCTTGACTTTTAGACTGATATCTATTTATATTATGATGCAGGAGAGATCGAATGATGTTATTGATTGACCTTAAGACTGGCATTTGAATATCAGGTCGAAGGTTAAATAAAAGGTATTTATAGTGTTTATTTTAATAATTTACATAATAATAATGTGGGTGTATCTGGGATCAGAAACGAATGCCCCCGTACACGTGTAGCTACAATCACGTACATGCTTTACCACACATGCAAAACTAGACAATGAGTGTTGCTATAACTCTGTGATTATTTATAATGCAAGAAGTACGTTAAGGATGGCCATAGATATTAAGGTAGATGTGAGACACGTAGATATAATTTGTGTGAAATATAATAGGCGACAAGACATCAAATACTTACATAAAGGTTGATAGAGATGTAATGAAAAAGAGATGGAATGGAGACAAGGACACTAAGGGCAAGATGATCAGGACGATATTTTGTCTACCCCAGGAGAAATATGCAAACAAACAAAACTGCCCATCTGTGTTCCGTTATACATAAATGCGTTTACGGAAACTCTATTGTTCATAGATAAATCAAAAGAAATGAAAGTTTAGCTACGAAAGCAATCGAAGAAAAAGTTTTGATGGGTAGTAGAGTAGAGTAGAGTAGGGACTCCGTTATCCGCACTTAGACTCTCATTCGGTCCGTTGTGCGTAGATGTCCTGGCTAAGTTAGCCAGCCTAGCTCCGCCCAGAAGCACAGAAGTTTCCTGGGAGCTTCACAGGCTTCGCGGAGCGACCTCACCGTTCCGAGGATTTGTTCACGTTGGGTAGCCACAGCCTCGCATTCCAGGATGACGTGGGCAGCTGATTCTTCGGCGTCAAAAAGCCCCTGCAGAGTGGGCTGTCCGTGGCGCCTATGTTATAGAGATGTTTGTTTAGGGGGCAATGGCCCGTAATTGTCCCTATTATTGTTCTAAGGTCGTTTCTGCTTAGGCTGATTAGTCGTTTAGTTAATCGCGGGTTTAGACATGGCATTGCCATTTTTGACTGTCTGCAGTCTATGGCCCGTGACCATTTGTTGTTATGGAGTTCAGTTGATCTCTGGCGAATCCATGTACGAAACTGCGAGAAAGGTAGAGGAAGGAGTGGGTATGGGCCTAAAACTACCATCTCGGAACCTCTCTTCGCAAGTTCGTCTGCGGCATCATTGCCTAGGGATCCGCTGTGTCCCTTGATCCACTGGAGGGTGATCCTGTTAGACAGCGATATACTCTCCAGGGCGAGGTGACACTCAGTTTTGATGGGTATGAAAAGCCTTTAAACACACCTCTATACTCGATTTATACTCTACAAATATTAGATGCTGATTATGAGCCCATTTCCATGTGATACTATGGATGCTTTTGGTATTTTCATTATTATAAATCGAGAAGCATCACAACCGATTTCCACAGTTCGAATAAATTATAAAACTCATGTTAGTACTTTACCGTTTAAGATGAAATAACTACCTAAAATCTAAAAGCTTCAGGATGAACTACACTTCTGGACACATCTATTGGCCCACCTTAGAGTTTAGGTTTCGATGGCCCCTTCCGAAATATGATTGCTAGATTGAACAAAAACTGTTGATGCAGTTTTAAACCTGATACATTTTACCATCTTTTTCGATCGTATTGTTTTAAATTTGAATTCAGAATACCATACGACATGGAGCTACGCCTAACAAGTCGGATATGCGCCTTGTTAAAGGCAATTGATTATTGAATAAAAAAAATGTTTTATCAAATAAAGGTTTAATTTAATAACGCGTGTTGCCTCCATGGGCATCTACCACAGCTCTCATACGATTAGGCATAGAGTTTATCAACCGTTCTATGAAATTTTGAGGGATCATCTCCCATTCCTCTTCTATGGCAGTTTTCAACTCCTGCATCGTCTGGGCAACTGGCTGACGAGCCCTAACACGTCTTTTTAGCTCGTCCCACATGTGCTCAATGGGGTTCATGTCTGGGCTTCTGGCTGGCCAGTCCATAACTGTGATGTTCACATCCCGAAGATATTCCCTGACGATGCCGGCCGCATGGGCTCTTGCATTATCATGCATAAAAAGGAAATTTGGGCCCACAAAGTCCGCGTATGGTATCACGTGAGGTTCTAAGCACTCACGAATGTACCTTTCAGCATTTAATGTTGGCAGCCGTGGTCCTGTAACAACCTCAAGTTGAGTTTTGCCGCTCGCGGATATACCGCCCCAGACAGTCCATGAGCCACCGCCATAAGCAACCCTCTCTTCAAAGCAGCATTGTGCGAAACGCTCTCCCTTACGTCGGTAGACCTTCTTCCTTCCATCATTGCCATGTAACACAATTTTAGACTCATCAGAAAAGAGTACACGGCTCCAATCTTGCTGTGTCCAATTTAAATGACTGCGTGCGAAATGAAGGCGCGCTGTTCGGTGGGCTCGCGTTAGTTTGGGCCCATTAGCTGGCTTGTGTGGTACCATATCGCGTTCTTGTAACCTTCTCCGAACAGTTCGAGCGCTCACAGATACTCCGTGGAAGGCGCGAAGTTGGTTTTGTATCTCAATGGAGGTAAGGTGACGATTTCTCAAGCTGGTCGTCACGATGAATCGATCCTGCCTTTCAGTTCTGACCCGAGATCGTGGCCTTCCTTGGCGACGAACAAAGCCGCCAGTCTCTAGGTACCTCCGATAAACATTTCGGACCGCAGATCGACTTAAATTATGTTGAGCACTCACGTTTCTTTGGCTGTGTCCGGCCTGAATAAGTGCCACAGCTTGGGCGGCGACTTCAGGTGAAGTATCCATAGATTATTGATAGAACCTCACCTTAATGTTAAGAATAAGTAATGTTTGTTGCAAAACCAAAGATATCAATCACTTTTTCAAGAATTAAATCCAAGTAAACCAATTAAACCAAGTTTTCTTAGTATTCGATTGTTTGATATCAACAAACAGGCTCCAAATTGTCTTTTGTTTCTTTAAATTCTGTGTTCGAAATTCAAAAAAAGACTATTGAATGAAATTGTGAATGTGCCAGGTTCAAAACTGCATAAAAACTTTTTTCTCGACCTAATATAAAATTTTAGCTAGGACCAAACGAAACTGAAAATACAAGGTGGGCCAATAGATGTGTCCAGAAGTGTAGTATAAACATTTATTAACGTTGTGCTAACATTTTGAAGACCAAATTTACGAGTATTACAACTCTTAGCTTTAATGGGTTTCCAAGTAATAATACATTTTAATAAATCTCATTTCAGTGCGCTAACAAAGAATATTACATTTCATTTAACACGGACTAAGCCAGAATTCCTTGACCAGCTAAGTAGGTACTAACATAACAATGATAAGGAATGGTTTCAGGCCAAAAATTGGCCTAACATGTTTTCTTAGGACTCGCATCAATATCAGAAACAGATGGGACCTATTATTTTACATACTTTTATTTTAATTATGGAGCTGGATCTCAATATAAAGCTAAAAGATACAGCACGAACAACAGGAACCAAAAGGCAAAAGTATAAATGTGGTACACGGTAGTATGAGCTAAAAGTTCATTTAAATAGAGGGGGAGAGAGAGAAAGAGGTACAAACTACAATGCACAGACCACTTCCGTAATTCCATCAAAACTTTTAATACGGGTACATCCGTTGTACTGTAAAGACCCCACCATTAATACCTTTTCATAAAGTTTTTGACGATGCTGTACAAGCCGAGTTTGGAAGCTAAATGTCTACAAAGTTTCCACGTTCGCTCCGATAGGAAGTCATTGTAAGGTCGAAATTAACATCGAAGCATTGGTCGTAGACGGAATAATGTTTTATTTCACGCCTAATGTTACGGACAAGTTTTTATGTATTCCTTAGAATTCGGCCACCAACTGTTCCACAGGGTAACCGATTTATGAAGGTCCAAACTTTAGGCGACACTGTCTGACTTAATCGAATTCTGTCGGGGCTTTCGTCCGGCTAATCAAATCTCCCAGCTCGAACTTTAGACATATTGAAAGTGTTACGCGTCACTTCAAGTTAATTACTAATACCGACATGATCCAGCATCAGGGAAAATTTATTAAAACCCAGAGATATATTAAAAATGACAGGATAACATGAATTATTGATACTGCCCCGAAAATTAATAAATTTATGGGTTCTATTATAAATCTCGTTGCCAGACACGCAGAAACGTGACATCTTGACAAAAGTAACAATAGGGAATTTGTGGAGAGACTTACTACAGTGGGTTAATTTATTGGCGAAAAAGGTCGAAATAATTCACGTTAAAAAAGACCAAACAAAAACATTCGAAAGCGCAAACAAAGCGTAAACGAGCACAAAACTAAACGGAACAGAAGCGTCACATCCAACGCCGTGGCGCGTGTAACCCCGGTGGAAAAATTTCGTTCCCCTCCTGTCCTTAATTTTAACTAATTTCACCTGCAAACGCATGCCGTGTCCGCGCCAAGCGGGTGAACTGTCCAACTAATTACTTCCACGGTAATCCCGCAGAGCTTGTAATCCTGTAGAATATTATGTAGACCGGTATGACAGTGTTCTTAGATGGTAATAATAATAAGCATTGTTAGGTACTTTGTTTTATGATCGTACGGTTCAATGTCGTTTATGGATATTTATTTATTTAAGGGAGTATACACACTTTTAGTGTTATTTTGAGTTTAATAGGGATGAATTCCTTTTTAGGTATGTATTGTTACAAGAAGACCATGGTTCACACTTTTGAACAGAGAAGAAATTTTACAAAGTCGGATCACATCATTTGAAAAAACTCTGAACATAAAATATTTGTGTTGTAACAAAAAGACGAAAATAGTTGTCTTGTATAAATAATTGTTTTACACAAAGATGTTTGATACAAAGTGGCAAAAAATAGTAGCTTTGTCTACGTCTTAGAATGATCAAGGTAAAAGATGAAACCATTTCAAATAAAACCTAGTTTTTTTCACTTAGTCTCGGACACAGTTCCTTTCTCATTCGCCATCACATTGAGAACTTTAGTATCAACTTTGCGGCACAATTTTACTTTCATAAAACACTTTGAAAGAAATGATAAGACCAAAGGAGCGACTAACTTAGTTTAGAGTATTATTTTTTTTTAAAACTTGGCTCAAGGAAATGGAAAGGAATCGCGATAAGATTTAACCTGTAACCATTTTGCTTATTGTAAAGCAATAGAGAAAATCATTACAAAATGTTGAAGTCACAAAATTTTACTTCTTTTAATCAGGCTCATTTAAAATATGTAAGGCTCGGGTCCCGATAAACGAACATCATAATTCCACTCAAATACCACACAAAATCATAATAACATTATTTAACAGCGTCGTTCGCCATTTTCATCTCAAAACCTTTCTTTGAACCACAAGCATGAAAAAAATTTGCCAATATAACGAGGCCTTAAAAAGTCATGTTGGCAACAATGTAATTTGAGTGTTCGTCGCTACCTCGAGGGTACTTCGACATTCCGCCTCCATGATATCACGTTTGTTCCCAACTTTCACTTAAATACAACGTGTTTAAAACATATAACAAAGTTCGGTTCTTTTGAGATGAAAAGTATTACGTTCGATGAGCTTCAAAGTTATTTAAATTATCTTGGCGAAACCTGTAATCCAATTTTTATCCTCAAATTGGGTTACATTTGCAGTGTGGTAAATTCTAGATAGCACCCAAATATAAAAATAGTCATAAAGCATTATAGCAAATCGCTACAAAGAGAAAAGAATCAACAATTCAAATTGAGAAATCCCTCAAACAAAACGAAAAGCACAGATGCGGGTGCTGCAAAACGGTTCATATTGAAAGCTTTTTATCTCTTTCGCCGCCGTATTTTCTTTTCCACAAATCCGAAAGTGGTAACCACGATGAAACTACAATTTAAAACGATATAGATTAAACACAGTAGACGAAATTCATTAATGCTCTTGTTCACAAAGAGTTGATTGTAAAAAAATACAAAAGCGACAGTGTTTTTTTCAAAAGCTTTTTTTCGTTGCAGTACGATTTTAGCCGCTGGCATGAAGCTCTACGATAGGTTCATTAATTCCGTCGTTCCTGTGATACACAAATAAGTTGAACCGAATACATTGAGCGGATATTGAATTAACACGGAAACTGTTACAAATAAAGGAAAAAGATCTGTTATTATTTTTTACTAACTCAACGATTAACTTCGCGTTATACTAGGTGCCTGTCACCTATACAAAAGACGAATTGGTAAAGTTCACGATTACAGCACTTGGGCATGTTAATTTATAAAAGGCCAGGGATAAATCTATTGAGCCCAAACTTGAGCCTAAACGAGATCAAAGCACAAAAGTGTCGACCTCGATTTGTGTAAGTTATATATATATGATACTAGGTCGCAATGAATAATAATTCTATGGAAATTGCCAAACTAGATTTATAGACCAAGTTGTAAAAGACCTTCAAGTCATACACTCAAGTCGAGATAATGAAGGGAGTTTCCGAAAGAGCGATCGATTGGCGATCCACAATAACGAAACACATAAATCACCATTGATTCCTTTATCTTTCAGTCCAAAACAATTGGATTGCTACTATATATTTGGCAACTTAATTTTGGTCATATTATTTGTAGTGGGGAATTTCTAAGGCCCGGTTTTTATTTCTCACTTCGATTTTTGTACTAGTAAGGGTTGACCGTTCGTGGAGTATGGCTCTTAAAAAAATATAAACTTTGTAAAATATTTTCGTAGATTTATAAATTAAACGGAGAAAGTTGTGCAGAAATGAGAGTTATAATGTCGGAAGATTTTTATTCAATATTTATTGTACTCACGAGAAAAGTTCAAAGTTGCAGCTTTCTAAGAGTATCATTATCTGCATTACCTGTAACAACAAAATAATAAATTAATAAAAATATTAATTAAGGCAAACGATGCCGAACGAGATCGATAAATAACTCGGAAGTCTCGTTTAATGTCGGTAATATATCGCGGGAGGAGGTTTACGAGCGCTTAAATAAAAATAATTTATTATTGCAAATAGTAGAGAGGGAAAGTGTTGAGGGAGACTAAGATTTACGTAAGACGATCAATTGTAACGTACACCCTCGGAAGAGTGTACTGTTACCAAGACTGTTCTGTTTAATGAAGACAAGTGTAGCTACGGGAGGAACAAACGAATGTTAAAAATTAAACTGGGTAGAAAAGCACGGTAGAAAAAATTACCGGTTGTACACCGATATTTCGCCATTTATTTTAAAGTCTACTTGTTACATTATAAGGGCACACATCTAGACTTCGGGCTTGTACTGGGAATAGAGTATTTTACTAGAAAGAAAAATCATAATTCTATTTAGTCCGTCCGTTAGATTTCAAACAATATTGGACACGTATTTTTTGCCATTTTAAATCGATAAAAAATTATAAAGATAAAGCGCATCAAAATTCAAGAGCCGGCTGGTGACGTTACTTTGCTAGGTAAAATTGTATCATAGTAGTGATTCACGCGAGTTTTAAACGCACTGTATCGTCTTCATTTTTGCTTTCCATCAGGCGTGATCGAGGTCAAGAGCTAGCCCATTCATAATAAAAAAAATATAAAGGGAAAATACGTGTTCAATATTTTTACGAAATCTATCTGACGGACTAATACTGTAAAAACTGACCCGGTAATCGGGGCCGAGAACTCTTGCTCAGCAGAAGTGTTTACGACCACAAGGACAACGAAGCAGTAATGCTAACCGAACCGAACAAAATCGTATCCTCTTTGCTGGGAACAATCAGCGGGATGTCAAGGGGATTATTGACCCCACCAACCGTGTCTCCACGTTGCCGTCGTGGTGGGGCTTGCGTGTCTCAGTGATCTTGGGGGCTTTGCCGGTAGAGCCACTCATGCCGGAAGGTCCAAAGTGAGAGACCAGACCAAGAGAGACACAAGAGGGGCACACCGTTCGGAGACTTGAGCAGTGTTCGGGTCCTCGGACGGTGTGCGTCTCATTGGCTTGCTCGCTGCTCTCTGGTACGCGTCTGATCATCAGACGTGACTGTGAGGGCAGCGAGCAAGCACTGAGAGAGAAGGGGAGAAAGGGACCGCACCCTTAAAAAGGACAATCATGGACAGGCCTGCTAAACAGACATTACCCCAGGGCGGTACGGACTGCACAGCGGTCCGAGAATCCGCCACGCCTCGTGCGTCAAGCCCCTCGTATTCTGGGGGGGGCAACAGGGCTGTCCACCAACCGTTTGCCGATGGCAACAAGGGCCGAGGAGGCCCCCGATCCGGAATATCCTTCGCGGAATTGATCGGTTTCGATTTTAGCTCGCCCGACAAAGTGTCGGCCGGGCGGAGCGCGGGTAGAAGAGCGCTACATTGGGAGAAGGGCTCGCCTGAGCGTCGCGCGGGTGCAGAGTCGGAGTCCGAGTTGGACTCCGACGACCTGGTGACAGTGAGCTCGGCGAGCTCTGAACCCGAGGGGGCAGGGACTGCAGCGGAGGACTCGAGGTCCTTCCGCAAGCGGCCTAGGCCGGAAGACGACCGGGGGTCGTCTTGCAGCGAAGAGGTTGCCTCGGCCCGGAAGATCCCCACCAGCAGGCGGGGTAAGGGCCGAGAGGGAGGCAAGGGCAGAGTCCTTGCCTCCAAGGATGCTGGACGACCCCCCGAAGATGGCGTTCGTGGGGCTCAAGGCTTGGAGTCCTCCGGCGGCGAGCCGGATGACCGAAGGGCCGGGTTTGCGGAGGTGGTGGAGGCCGCGCTTCGCGATGTGGCCTTGAAGAGGAAACTTTCCTCTAAAAACAAGGCCATAAGCGAGGCGATGGCCTCCATTCTGGCGGCAGCGGAGGTTACCAAAGGTGGGCCTCCGCCGGACGAGATGTCCGAGCTGCGGGCGGAGGTCGCCCGCTTGGCTGCCGCCACGGAGCGTCTCCGAAAGGAGAACGAGGGGCTCCGCGCAGACCTGGCCAGGCTCCGGGGAGCCGGCCCACAGGGGGCGCCGCAAGGGGGGCGCAAGAAGGATGGCCGACCCGTGCCGCAGGAGAGCCAGGTGCTGGACCTCGTGCGGCAGGAGATGGCTACCTTCCAGGCGCGGTTCTCCGTCCTGGAGGGCATCGTCCTGCGCCCCCCGTTAGCGGCGAGTGGGAAGGCCCCCCCAGGCCAGAAAAAGGCGTCGTATGCGGCCGCCGTGGCTGCCACACCGGGGTCGTCCGGCCAGGGCAAAGGGTCCGGGCCGGCACCCGCGAAGCCGGTGCCGGGAATACCGGACCCGGCCCCGGGAAGGAAGAGGAAGGGTGGGGTTGCTGCGCGGACGGCGAAGGCTCCTGCGCCGTCTGAGCAGCAGCTCCCCCCAGCTTCCTCGCCTTCAGCTCCTCCCCCGGCTCAAGCCGAATGGCAAGTGGCCGGGGAGAAGAGGAAGGCGGGAAAGGCAGCCAGGGCGGCCAAGAGGCGGGAGAGGAAGCGGCGGCAGAAGGCGCGAAGCGTCGCGGCTGCGCTGCGCCCCCCGAAAACCGCGGCTGTAGTTCTGACGCTGCAGCCGGACGCGGCGAAGAGGGGCGTGACGTACGCGGACGTGCTCACCAAGGCGAAGGAGGCAGTGAACCTTGGTGAGCTGGGCATCGTGGGGGGCCTTCGGCTCCGGGTCACCATGACTGGGGCCCGGATGCTGGAGATCCCCGGAGCAGCCAGCGGCCCAACCGCGGACGCTCTAGCCGAAAGGCTCAGGGCGTCCCTAAGCGCGGACGATGCCCGAGTGTCCAGGCCCACCAAGCGCATCGACATGCGCATCTTGGGCCTGGACGACTCCGTCACGGAGGCGGAGGTGGTGGCCGCCGTCGTTAGGACGGGGGGGTGCTCAGCAGAGGAGGTGAAGGCGGGCACCCTACGTCCTGACAACACGGGCATGCGCACCATTGTGGTGAGCTGTCCCGTGTCGGCGGCCAAGACCATCTCGGAGGGCCGTAGGTTTTTGGTGGGTTGGGTTTCCGCGCAGGTCAAACTGCTGGAACCCCGACCTCTGAGGTGCTTCCGGTGCCAGGTGGGCCACCATGTAGGAGCACAATGCACCTCGGAGGTGGACCGCAGCGGTCTATGTTTCCGCTGCGGTCAGCCCGGTCACAGGGCCGGCTCCTGCGACGCCGCGCCGCACTGCGTAGTCTGTGCGGCAGCTGGCAAGCCGGCCGACCACTGGGCTGGGGGTAGGGCCTGCGCCCCACCCGCCAAAGCCGGAAATCGGAGAAAGCCCTCCGCCACCGCCGTCTCTGCCGCGACCGCCGCCACCGCCGCCGCTTCCTCCGCCGCCAAAGCCGGTTCCACTGCGGCTGCTGCTACTGCAACAGCCGCAGTAGAGCCCCTACAACGGGCTCCGGAGGGGGCTGAAATGGAGTGCCAGTAATGGCCCCATTTCACCCCCTCCTGTTGAACGTCAGCCACTGCGCCGCCCAGGAACTAATGCTCCTGAGCACGGCGCAGTGACTGATGCCTGTGGACGGCGAGCAATGGGTAGCTCGCCGTCCGATCAGAACAGGCCCGGGTTGACGGCGCGCTGTGTTCTACGCGCGCCAAGCCAGCAGTCGTCAGCATGGGTCGGGGCCCGTTAAGGCCAGAGCCTACCAGGGTTGCGGATTTGTTCGAAAGAGTTACCGTGGCCCTGGAACGTAAAGGCACTAAGAGGAGCATGGGTGGGTTTTAGTCAGTAGAAGTCTGACACTCCCTGCCGCTCCACCCAGAGCGGGAGGGGTCATTTGATGATTTCCCATCCAATAAAAAAAAAAAAAAAAAAAAAAGGGGATTATTGAAATGTTAATATTTCGTTATCGTACACATAAATTTTTTCCTCATAGACATTACTAAGCTAACAGTATTTTATATGCGCACAGCAAAGGAGTGGAAGTACCTGGGTATGTGTTTCTGAATGCATTCAACCCTAATCTCTTCAAAGTTAGAGTGAACAGGCTTCTTCTGGGTAAGCTCAGTTCATCGTTGACTCTGTCACCTCTGACCTAGACTAGAGTCAAGAGCAAACCCATCTCAAATAAATAAAAAACATGCAATATTTTCATCATGCCTTAATTTTTAAGAAAATCATGTAAAATATACCAATTAAATAAATTAAAACGCTTTTAATTTATTGCCGAAATTGCGGTTTTAAACTGTCAGATTAAATTCCTGTCTATCAGTAGTCATGAATACTGTCATGACTCAAAGATTTAAGTTCTTTTTTTCGCTTTCATAACAACAGTGACGTTACTAGACGCTGATAAGTACTTAAATACGTCCCGTTTCACGTTATTTTAATTCGCAATTATTGTTATGAAAATCAATATTAGCAAAAATAAAAACCGTTCTTTTATACTATTTTATAATAAAAAAATGAGATTATAAATCACATTATTTCTAAAATTCTATATTATCTTCCCTATTAATGTCGTTGAAGATGTCAGAGTTACTAGATGTTGTTCTTTATTGCAGGTATCTTGAAAAGTATTAAAATGTCAAACTCTAAACTGGCTTTACAGACTCCTGTCAAGTGAAAGTGTATCGTTATATTACGGTTATTAATTGAATGAATAATTTATAACGAAAGTTTTAAGTCTAATGAGAAGCTAAAGCGTCTTTTGAATGATTAATTTTCTTCTGGTAGGTATACTTACATAAATATATTTGTTATGCACTGGGGAAGATTTATTTCAAAAGCAAAAAGATTTTTAGTTGAATGGAGCCTCTTGGATAACTTATTCATGATTATTATTTAACAAATAAATCATTTACGAAAGAGTGGATAGACACAATAAAACCCTTTCCCGCGGCAAGTGCCACAATATCACTCTAAAGCAATGTTTACGAAGGACCAAAAAAACAGGATTCTTTCCCCGATTTCACTTAAATATTGAGCCTCATGATGTCTTATGTCATCCACATGTCCGCTTATTATCTACTAGTAAATGAAGGGTTGAATATTTATGATCATCCAATTTCCGGGCATGTCATGCCCAGTAGCTTTCGATCCCATATCAACAGCTGTCAGAAGTTACCGTTGCCGGAAATCGGCACGTTTCTTTTTCTTTATGAAAACCTTTATTCGCGTCATGAGCCTCTTCATTTTATGGATGTAACGTTTAGAGAGTGGGACTTGGTATTTTTAAGACGAGTAAAGGACAAGGTTATTGGGGAAGGTTTTCAAATATCAAGGATTCGTGAGAGTGGTTTTCTTCTTTATTTATACAAGTATTTGGCGGAATACTTGACTGTCGGAAGCTTTTTCTTTTGTTGTAAAAAAGACTTATAGATGACTTTTCCCACTATGAAGCTAAATGACACGTAACGCGGTCGAATATAAATAGAATCTGAACTATTACCTACGTATTAAAAATGTGTAAGCCACGGGCCAATATAATATGTGACAATGTCAGCTCATATATAAAAATCTGACAATACAACTCATCGAAATCAATGTCGCGGAACTTGAAAGCTACTTGACAAGGCAAAATCGCCTGAAGTCATTTGAGTTATTTTATTTCTGAACAAGCCCCTAATATTAAAGTCTCATGTTCCAAAATATTACAAGCCAGATGTTCCGCGATGGTACAAAGATGTAACATGTTTTCCATTCTCATACAATATTCGAGGCGCGCATAAACTTGTGGCATTGACGTCGTGTTCGTGTTGTGTCGCTTTTCGATGCGCCGCTACCCACGGCTTTTTGTATTCGGACCGTGAAATTAAAATAAATCAATGCATCTGCGATTCTAGTCTCGAACCACAATTCGGTAAAGTTAGAAATCGAATAAAATTTTTCACTTCCATGTTTCATTTCCTATTTCTAACAAAATGTTTGCTAATGGAGTGAGAAACTCTTCATTTCATAATGTAAACATGAAGTTGTTGATCTTGTGCAAAGAGCTTGTATGCCAGTGATTTCCATATTAACACAACTAATTATTTCTCCGATCAGGATTTGCGCACAGTACAATCAAGTCTTTGGTGTTACGCGATTTGCATAACTGATTAATTGCAGCGGTCTTTAGAGCATAGCCGTTAGGATCTTTGTAGTAACTACATGCTAACGTATAGTTTTAACAATGGAACGTATTTACTGTGCTTATTGCTTAATGCTTGCTCAGAATGTGCAAATCGTTCTTCGAATTGTAGACTGAAACCAGTGCGGTCAAGTGACATCGGAAGCAATAAAGAGCATCAGAGGAGCTTTCCACGAACTGTAAGGTCCGGTCACAAAATCTATTTGCGTTGCCACGTAAATAGAGCAAAATGTTTGTGGGTCTTTGTGACCATCGATTTGTTGGGAAAATGCCTTCATTTATTTTCATTAAAGACCAACTGAAACGTAGTTGGAAACCAATTTTCGAACTACATCCGAATTTGAAGCAGAACTTCGGAAGAATGATTTGTTTAAAATAACAGTGTGGCCCATTCGGCTGCTGCAAGGTAAATGCAAACTAAAGTTGAAAATATTCGTCTCTCTCAGAAAAATATTTGAGCATAACAAAAGCTTTGAGACGTGTTTAGATAAACCGACAGTAAACGTTGTATAAAATTTGTTTCTTTATCATTAAAATACGACGTTTTTTCTCTAATGCCACAATAAATGTAGGGTTCGGGAGGAAAGAATCGGCGATCAAATACGTTTTTCTGTTTGTAAATTGAGAACCAAAAATGAAGCTTCCTTTTGGTTATTTCAACCATCGCAACACTTGCTTTTTACGCTCGACTGAGTAAATCACAAAGGCAGACATCCTCAGATTTATACTAAAGTAAAAACGTAAGCACAATAAGAAATATTTTATAGTCAAAGCGGCTTTGAGACGGAGTGTCACGCCGCGGATGAAAGGAGTCCTCACATTTCTATTTGTCGCACGAACACCTCCGAAGAACTTAGAGCTGCTGTGAATATGATATGTCAAGATTTTTCGTGTATTCGAGAAGCGAGTAATCGAATCGACATCGACTTTCAATGGTAAGCTTTGGCGTACCTCGGAAACGTGACCGGAATACAAAATAGATATTAGAAAAGAGGAAGTAGAAAGTTATTTTATAAACTTGTTTCTAGTTTGAAACTTAATACGTTGCAGCCAGTGTGGTTCGTTATAATATTTTACATACAAACTACAATATGATATGAGGTCAAGCGATCGTATAGTTTTGCTCGAACAATTTCGTAATTAAAGTAGCTTATGATAGTGCAATGCTAAGTTTAGGTATTGCAACTTTCTATAAAATTGAAATAATTGAAAGCGTAACCACTTTGCTGTTACAGTGATGGCTCTGTAAGGAATACAAATATTTTGAATACCTAAATGTAAAAATTACCTTAAACTCAAATTTCAGTTTAAGTTGCATTTATTATTTAACCTAGGAAAGGTGTTTGAAACCAAGAAAATCTAAAATTAAAGCACAAACAACGTCAGACTTCTTTAGCAAGAATGATGCTGGCTCAAACGTAGCTGTGTCGAGATAACATATTACCTTGTCCAAAAAATTATGTGTTTTACTTTTCATGAATTTTGCAACAACTTTTGTGTGATGAATAGAACCGACTGTAGCCAAGAAGAGTTTCTGTTTAGATAACATTGCGACGTCTAGTATTTTATGCATGGAAAGATTTTCTTGGTTCCAAGATTTTCAAATATTTTCATGTGAAAGTAGCGGGTCCATAGAATTTACCTACTTTACATTATGAAACTTCAGTTTGCTCCTTAAGATAATTTAGGGATTATTTTCTCCGTACCTACTCTACTGTCAAAGGTACTTATTTTGTCATTAACCTTAGTTCTGAACTCTCAGGCTCTCAAGAGACGGGCTGTAATAGAACTGCACTGTCAACCAACAGTGCAGTCCGGTCATTAGAACTGCATGTCACCTACCACCGACTCCAGTTTCGGTGCGGTCATTTCATCTGCACAACTGCAATTTTGCAGCTATCGTGCAGTTCGAATGCAGCCCGTCTGTTAGGAGCCTTAACAACAGAACAACATCTATAGACCCCGATTTTTTCCATTATTTCTCGTTGAAGGAATACAGTGAATTGAAAAAAGAACACTCCCATTCTGGCAGCCGCATTGCACCCAAAACTATCGACTTTATCGTTTCGCGCCAAAATGTGAATCGGTGCGTGTTTAACTTGGCTCACAGAGGCGGCGACTTGAAATACGTCAGATATATATGTATGTTGGTATATCGATGGGATTGGAACAGCTGATTTCGAGATTATTTTGTATGCTTGATTTATTGCTTACAAAAAACATGTATTAGACTAGTATTTGTCTATTTGACTTTTTTTAACTATTACATAAATTATAGGTATTTCATTGAACGATTTTTTATTATTCTAGTTTAAAACAAAAACGTTTTCCGTAAAACTCACGAGGTTTATTTTCTGTTGGACATGCAAAACGAACACTAAAACAAAATGCTCATACAAATTCTGGTCGACAACAGGAAGCGTTGCTACGGTAGCTTTGTTTCAGATTTTTTTTTTCAAACCAGTGCAAAATAATTTTGGTAGCTCCATTACTTTGTTTAGCGAAACCAATTAAACAAATTGGAGTTGAGTCCGAGAGAAAACTGAGGCTCAAAGAGAAAAAAGTTTTAAATAATTCGACTTGATTAGGTACGAATATTTTATTGACATTACTTTGTGTTTGTGTACCTACCGATTCGAATTTCTGTAGCTAATTTCTTAAAAGGCATTATTAATCCATTTAAAATAGATACCTATACAATTAAGCTTTACCTTTCTTTCAACTTTTTTTTTCCTTTACCTACTTTCATAAATGCAAAAGTTTAGATGGATGTTTGTTACTTAATCACGTCAACGGCTGAATAGATCTGGGTAAAGTCTAGAATAGCACGTAGGCTACGTTTTATCCCTTGGGATAATTTACGACGTTCACAGGGGCTAAGCCTCTGGCAGAAGCTAGATCTTAATAAAGAAAGAAAGAAAAATGTTTAAGTACTAGGGACAAGACAAACTAAAAAATAAAATAAATACAACACACAAATAAAACAACAAACTAATTAATACCGTATAATATAAATTAAAGCAAGAAAAAACACCTAATTACAACGCTATGCGTTAGCTAACTAAACTTAATTACAATATCTAGGTTTCAGCGAACAAAGTTGCTTCGCGTTCAATGCGTTAGCATTAATTAAAGTGCTAAGCGTTCTTGAAAATAAGTCTAATAAGTTTAGTGTACAAGATATTTTCTTATTTAGCCTAGATTTATCGTGACAAATCAGTCCATGTCAGTTTTAAAATTAGAAGCTGTTTGCACGGAAAACCGAAATGATGTAGAGTAGACTTCAAATAGGTAGGTATGTATGATTGATGTTTAGACAATATTGTGGCTCGAAATATTATCTTGTCACTCACCAAATAACATGGAAGGTTAGTCTTCACGTTTCTGATATTTTCACGATGGTCACATGGCGGTAACGTGACGCGATAACTTGGTTTAAACGTCAATGCATAAAATGGAAAACTAACTCACGTGAAACGACAAATAATAGTAATTATTTATTCAATGCACTATAACAGTGAGCTACATTTATAAGCACTAGACTTTATTTTATTATGAATATTCACACCATATACCTGTAACGACTTTTTCTAGTCGACGATGTGACAATGTTGTGGCAATGGGTTTGTTGCTATGATTACGTGTTCCTATCGTGAAGTATTTGACGTTTGAGCTTAAGGCCAGGTTATCCGGAAAAACGTTGTTTTGTATTGTGTAAAATTGTGTTTTATTCGTAAACAACACGGATTTAAATTTTGAAAAAAATATATTACATATTTCACACTTCGATCTAGCTATTTCGGCCGTGCGATACACGATTACTTGCACTTTACTGCATCCAATTAAATCGCAAAGACAAGTCAAAATCAAGATGTAATTATCATTTCATTTGAGTTATATAAGGTTTTGAGTAATAAAACTTATACCACAATAAAGGTCGTAAAAAATGTGATAAAAATCGGCCGTCATAATGTGAAATATGAAAATACGTATCCCACTAATTCCAAAATCAAGTGATTTTGTCTTTTCATGCGCGCGCCCCGTGTCATTTAGTCCCAAGCGGAACGTGTTGGAGGTCGGACGTGTGCCAATTTTTGCGATCCCGCCACCCCCGCTAAGTTCTGTTACTGGCTAAGCCTAAATTGATTACCGCTCGAGCACTGCCGGCACACCGGTGTGCCGCGAATTTAATGTTTATGTTTATTTACGTAAGATTTATTTTTTATTTTGGAATTTTCACGTGTCGAGCGGTTAAATAATAATACTTATATACAATTTAGTGTTCAAACAGTTGTAATATAAGTAGTTAGTTTTTATTAGATGTAGCTATAATTTTGTAAAAAAAAATGGAGGAAAAAAAAGTTGTCACGGCTCTTCGTTGCAGCGGTGACTACTTTTTTTTTATAAACTTTGGCTGAATAAACAAAGGGTATATAGGTATATACATAATTTACTTTACGAACTAGGTAAGTACCGACACGAAACAGATAAATTTACACACCGCAAACATGTGTGTAAACAGTTTAATTTAAACCTTATTTCAATACGCATAAAGACGTGCGCTTTAGTGGTTTAGTTTTCGCGCGGAATAGATTTACCAACCGCATCGAGTATGTAAAACAATTGAATTTGAACCCTATTTCAGAGTGCATAAAGCCACCTCGCGCGCACATGATACAATGATTTACTGTTATCAAATGTCAAATAGGTTACGCTACGTTAGTCTTGATGGTTTCGGAGAGTTTGTATAAGTCTTATAATATTTGTTATTTATTAGAAATGTCCGTTTTCACTTATCTTACTCCTAAACAAATGCCAAAATAATAGCTCGTATTTCCTACATGAGAGTTGAATATCGGTGCAATAATGTTTTGGTGTTCATGTAGAGAAGAAATTTAATATAAATGTAGTTATACGCTAGGTGGGTACCTACTCACAGCCACCACAACACAACAAATAATAATATTTATGGCGTCTGCAACGTTTGTGTAGGTCTCGTCTATGCTAACCAATACGCGCAGCGCACTCGTGAGTCGCGTGCCATAGTGTGAAAGTGTTACAGTATGACCATTTCCTATGAAAATATTATAATAACATACTTTTGGTAACGTTTAGGCTACCGGACCAGCTCATTTATGCGCTGTACACTAGAGTCCATCCTCTTACTAATTACCAACAATGTATCAAGATATGACAAGACATACAAAAAACTATGTGGTCAGTTTGGATAGTTTTTCCAATCCAATGCGTAACTTTATCGGTGTTTATTGGCAAGAGGAAATATGTATAGAAATTATAAATTACATACACTAAACTGTTTTTAATTGACTATTGTATTGTATATTTAATAATATACAATACAATAGTCAATAGTCAATACCGACTTCCAAAAAAGAAGAGGTTCTCAATTCGACTGTTTTTTTTGTTGTAAGTATGTTTTCTCAGCGATATTTTCGCCAATTGTCAACCGATTTTGATGATTCTATTTTTTTTTTGGAAGTGTATCTTCCCGGACTGATCCCATTTCAATTTGGTGAAGATCTGATGAAGAACTTCGGAGATAGGTAACGGAACTCTTCATTCCCGTAGGAATTCCCGTTCCCGTGTAGCCGTACAGCCTTCCCCATGAATGTAACTATCATAAATTCATAATCACAATACAAAAAAGAATTTCTCGCACCGCGTCGCACGCAGTCACGCACGCTCGACGCGTTCTTGTTTGGTGGCCGCGTCTCGCGCACCGCCCGTTCGACTTAATAATATTGTTGAATTATTTTAATTTTACATTATCTCCTAAACGGTGAGTTTAAATAACATGCTGTAAAAGACAAAGTTTATCTTCATAAAATTGTCTTGATGATAAAGTAACTTTCGCTAGTAAGGATTAATATGCCTGCCTAATATTAATGCTGAAAAACCACCTTTAATTTTTAAATAAATTATTTGACATAAAATGCCTTAGTGTGGCTTATTTATAAGAGATAGATATAGGTGTAACGTCGCGGACTTTTTTTTAGATCGAATGAAAAACAATATCTTTGTAGTACATGGTACTTACGTATAATTAGCTATTACCACAGCGCACTTAGCGCACTTCCACTTTATAATATTATTTAGTATAGATTTGAAAAAAATAGTATATCATTATCATTATTGTAACACCATAAAAATACATAAAGAAATTAAACATACACCCCCACATAAGTACATACCTACGTAATAATTACAATTCTATCCTATTTATTTATAACGGTTTGCTATCTATGTTTCTGTGTATGTGCGTCTGTGTGCCTGTGTATCTGTCTTTGGCACTGTAGCTCCGTTATCTTTATTGAACAGGGATATTTTGTAAGTTTTTAAAATTTTACTTGTTAATTACCAACAAATCAAAATCAAAATTTGCGTTACAGGTCAATAGAGCATGCGGAAGGGCGTGACTTGTCTCCAAAATAATACTCATTTATTGGGGTTACCCCCGACGACGGTATAGTTGGGAAAGACACCATTGTTGAAATTAAATGTCCAATAACGGCATTTAGAAAAGGGAAATGCTGCTATTGAAGAAAATAAAATACATATATTTAAATTCGATAGAATAAAACATACCAGGGTTATAAACAAAAAAAGTAATTGGTATTACCAAGTGCAGGGTCAACTTCACGTAACAGAAAGGAACCAATGCATTTTTGGAATATGGTCCGGTGAAAACTAGTAGTAGAAAATATTTCAAGAGATGACGAATTTTGGTGGGTGCATATGGAAAAAAAAATTATAGATTTTTATTTGAAATGTATATTGCCAGAGATTGTGGATCCGCGCCAAAATCGCGGTATGCCAATACGAGACATAATATTGAAAGAAAACAAAGAAAATGTTAATGATAAGCCTGTGCAGCCAGGTCCAAGCAAATCCAAGGACCATTTTCCGTGTCAATCTACTCAGCTAGGTCCATGCAAACCGAGACAGCTACAGTTCAACGAATTTTAGCCAGTTGCATTGGTAACTTTTATTATGTTAACTATTTGATTAAAAAATATAAAAACGTTTTTGTTTTTTTTTTTAATAGCATCTAGGCAAATTCCAAACCATTTATACTTCTAAGCTTTCTTGAATTATAATATTCAAGAATTTTTTTTTTCTTTATTTATTTAGGGACATTTATGATCGCAATGCGTATGTCAGTCCCATATTCAAGAATTGTAACATAATTTTCCTAAAGTAAGTGTGCCTACCTACTACTTGATTTTTACGAAGGTATCGCACCAAAGCCAAATAGCGCGCGACGCGTAGTTTTGTATCGTACTCGTATTCATAATTTTCGTGTCGGTCAGATTTTAAATCCACCATAATACTCTAAAATAAATAAGTATTCTTACTGATTTTTAATGATTAGTAATTGGATTCAAGTTTGTACAATACGTACTTAATCCATCTATAACCTTAAAAAATACTAAATAGAAAAATAAAACAAAATAAACTTATACTAATCAAATCAAGTTGATCTACTGCATTACTTTATCCTGTGACGGAACTTAGTACCTACCCGTGAACTCATGAGCGAGCGGTGCGCTTGGTGCGCGCGTCTCCCGCGCATCGTAACCTATTACGTATTGCTACTCCTTGCGGGGCCTGGGGTAAGCGTTAGATGCCTACGCGCTCAAGTAAGGCTCGCCTTAAAAACGAAGACTGCTGGTGATCGTAAATAACTTAGTATTTGACGATCATCAGTCGTCTTCGCTCATACCTCTGTTTGGTACCTCTTTTTAGAGTTCGTACTCAAAGGGTACAAACGGGACCCTATTACTAAGACTGCTATACGTCTGTCTGTCTGTCCGTCTGCATCTCATGAACCGTGATAGCTAGACAGTTGAAATTTTCACAGGTGATGTATTTCTATTGCCGCTATAACAACAATCGTGATTTTTTGCTGATTTTATAGATAATGGTACGGAACCCTTCGCACGCGAGTCCGACTCGCACTTGGCCGGTTTTTTTCTAAATAATAATTTTTGTCTTTCAGAATCCATGTACATAATATATACGTTTCTTCGCCCTTCTCTGTCAAGACGTTTTGAAATACCTTTATTTAAATTGAACACTGAATAATTTCCTTTCACTTTACATTTAATTACAAAGTTTCGTATTCTTAGGTCTTCCATTAACAGACCGATGGGCTGTAAAGCAAACAATTCTTCAGAAACAAAATATTATCGTGGTTCTGAAATAACAGAAACCGTTGTAACTTTACTGAAATATCGCGCCATCAGTATTGTTTTGAATTACTGAACAAATAGTTGTCACTATCAAAATTACGTAGCATTTATCATTTTTTTCAATGAACACATTGTGGTATTTATGAATGTAAGAAACCAATTTTATGAAGAGCTAAAAAATGTTAGTTTTGTAAAAAGAAAACTTTATATAATTACCAGAGGTCGGAATTAGGTAGAGTTATTTCTGTACTCGCATCGAAATGTTGATATTAATATGGATCGTCCCGGGATTTCTAACACAATCCCGTGTGGCCAACAATATTACAAATTTTGTTGTTACAAGCTATGTTGTGCGAACAACAAATGTGGCAACATCGCGCGGGTACGCATTGGAATTTTGCAACTTCGGACATCCGATGTCGTTGATGTAAATTTGGCGACGTCGCGCAGTGGTTTGCAGTGGTTTCAATTGTGTAAAATTAAGAAACTTTTTTATTTAATAAATCACGGGATTTTTGTGCTCTTTAAAATTTATCGCGGGATTTAAGGCATGTCCACTTTATTCTTTCGCTGTATGAAATCAGTGTAAGTACATAAATAACTCTACCTAATTCCGGCCTCTGATAATTACTTTTCAAAGTAGCTATGTACTTACAAATGTATAAGCACTATGTATTGCTGAGTTTCATAGTCTAATTTGTATCTCACAGAAACATTAACGGTGCTTGTGAGTCAGCCCAGATGAGTAAAGCCGCAGGAAAAAGCTAGAATGTTGAATAAATACTACTCAAAATAATTACAATGGAAGCCTATTGGACGAACCGCACCTGCGCTCTTATTGGCTCCGTATCCACCCCAATAAAACAGCAACACTTCGTATTTCGTAGAACCAAATTCCATTATTCAGAGTAATTTTACATAGTAGGTATAAGTACGTTTCTACCTTGATGTTGTTAAACAAAATTTCGTGGCCAACTAAGCTCCTTTTGATTACAATGTAACAAGAGAAAGTAAACCGTTCCCTGAATTTGACGCTCAAACAATGTTTAACATTTCCCATTGAAATGAGTTTTCCCATCACACATCACATGTTGGCGTGTGTTAAATTACCATTTAATTTGGATTTCAACTTTACATGTTTTACACTCATTTATGTATTCTTTAAAACCGGTAGGGAAATTCTAAATTAATTAACAAGCAAAAAAATAACCACGATCATAATGATCATACCTATCTCTGTTACTCGAATCTAGACCATCTTTTATTTTTTTTACGGAAACAACTTGGCTATGCCGTCGACGCTTCAGCACTTGATACCATGCAGCAGACGCAATATATTCCTGACAACTTAGTTTTTGCAGTTTAATTTCCTAGGGAACGGTAGACTGGGCCAAAACTGACGGAATGGCACGGAGCCAAGCTGCCTAACAAAATGGAGCGCCTAGAGGAATTTCATTATTGAAAGTATTTCATTCAGGGAGCTGTATGATTTGCTAGCTCGTAAAATCAGCTGGCAGCGTCAAAAAGATCAGTACCTGTAATAGTGGATGTTTAAACCACTAAAGCAAGCCGGTAAGGAATTTGGAAAAGGAATGTTACGAATAATATATGGCAAATTTGAATACTGTATTACTGTATGTTTGTGGTCTGAAGTTTTATGGTTACAGTTTTTTAAATCGTAGGTACATAAGTGGTGTCTATGAGTAGGAATCCCACCTATAGAATTAGGATTAAAATTAAAAGAAGGGGTTCTCTACAGTGAGGAACATATACTTTCCTCACAATAACGTCTTAAGTGCTATTCTGCAAAAATCGCACTGTGAAAACTTTGCTAAATTACACTTGAAGTGAACTGTGAATTCATAGCATCGGGTGGAACGACAGTTCACTTCACGATCAATTTACTTAAGTTTACACGATGAAGCTCACTGAGTATTCACTTAAAACACGCATCGAACTATTAACGTTAATAATACCAATAACCTAGGGTTCTTTTTTCTATTATTCCGTCTAGGATAGTCTACGTTGAAAACGATCGAGTTATCTAAAACATGCACATTTCGAATATCAAGCATCCACCGTACTGCCTAGGAACGTCGACGGACGACGATCACGACGTTGAAATTTTTACTGGGTGTCATCCCATTGCTAAGACATTTAATGGAGTCACAATCGACACACATGATAAAAATTAATCTCATGAGTGGCAAATAACATGTAGACGACATGACAGTATTAAGCCGGATTTACATTACGAAACTAGTGGCATGAAAGTAGTTCCGTGACATTAATTTCACCAATAATTTCACGTGTAAACGTCAAGTTTTACAATGCATGCATCGATTTCACGACACTGAAACAGTTTCGTGATGCGCGCGATTTTTGGATAAAACTAGTGTCATGCAACTAATGTCATCGTATAAACGCGACGTGAAACTAGTGTCACGAAAGCGGCCTGCGTTGATAGGACGTGTGTTTTTTAGTCGTGCTTGCTTTCTTGCTAGCCAGCCTCGAATCCACCAACATCTTTTCTTTCGAGACAACCTTTTCTTAATTTTATACAATGACATTTGTATGACAACATTTTGTAACGCTAAATAAAGTTTTGATGTTGGCGGAGCCATGGACACAGACAGACTGTGGGTTACACGACACTATTATTTTAATGAAACTAGTTTCATAGGTACTGAAAGTAGTGTTATGAAATGAATTTCACCATGCATGAAACTTGTTTCGTAATGTAAATTCGGCTTTATAGTAGGTCTAATTTATGATGCATCAAAAGTACGCAAGGCTTTATTAGTTTCGACTAAAATGTAGGTATCTCGCTTTCCTACATCATATTAAACATGCTGACTGTATCAGAACACAGATTTTTAAATAAATAGTCCTAGTCAGCATTATAAAACAATAATATTTGTATATCGTAAATCAGAGTCAATCAACACCATAGAAAATATAATTTGACTTGATAAAGGTTTCCTCGAAATAGACTCGAATATTGATTGGAAACCCATTAACAGACAGTCACTGTGAACGCATTTAATTAACGATTGGCAAGATAGAAAGCAGTATAAATATACCAAATACAAAACAAAGGAGGCGAACCAAGTACGAAGAAAATAAGTAATAGCTGTTAGCGCTTTATCATAATAAAGATCAGCGAAGCAATGGGAAACCATATAGAGGGTACTTGAGAAATTAAGTTAAGCGAAATGTGCTATCGACCAACAAAGGAACAAAAGATTTAACTCAATGAGCGAGGCGTGGTGGGGTCCCCACCAACCGTGTCTCCACGTTGCCGTCGTGGTGGGGCTTGCGTGTCTCAGTGATCTTGGGGGCTTTTCCGGTAGAGCCACTCATGCCGGAAGGTCCCAAGTGAGAGACCAGACCAAGAGAGACACAAGAGGGGCGCACCGTTCGGAGACTTGAGCAGTGTTCGGGTCCTTGGACGGTGTGCGTCTCATTGGCTTGCTCGCTGCTCTCTGGTACGCGTCTGATCATCAGACGTGACTGTGAGGGCAGCGAGCAAGCATTGAGAGAGACGGGGAGATAGGGACCGCACCCTTTAAAAGGACAACAATGGACAAGACCAACGAAACAGTATTACCCCAGGGCGGTACGGACTGCACAGCAGTACGAGAATCCGCCACGCTTGCGTCATGCCCCACGTATTCTGGGGGGGGCAACGTTGTCTATTGTCCACCGCTTGCCATTGGCAACAAGGGCCGAGGAGGCCCCCGATCCGAACTATCCGAGGAGGACCCGATCGGCAGTAGTTTTGGATCGCCCGACAGAGTGTCGGTCGGGCGGAGCGCGGAAAGAGGCGCTCTATATTGGAGGAGGGGCTCGCCTGAGCGTCACCCGGGTGCAGAGTCGGAGTCCGAGTTGGACTCCGACGACCTGGTGACTGTTAGCTCGGCGAGCTCTGGACCCGAGGGGGCGGGGGCTGCTGCGGAGGACTCCAGGTCCTTCCGCAAGCGGCCCAGAACAGAGGAAGACCGGGGGTCGTCCGGCAGCGAGGAGGTTGCCTCGGCTCGCAAGATCCCCACCAGCAGGCGGGGCAAGGGCCGAGAGGGAGGCAAGGGGAGATTGCCCGCCTCCAAGGTGGCTGGTCAGCGAGCCGGGGGGCTCGTCGCTGACGGACGACCCCCCGTAGAGGGCGGTCGCAGGGCTCCTGGCTCGGAGTCCTCCGGCGGTGAGCCGGATGACTCCGGACAGGAGCGTGTTCGGAGGGCCGGGTTTGCGGAAGTTGTAGAGGCCGCGCTTCGCGATGTGGCCTTGAAGAGGAAGTTGTCCTCCAAGAACAAGGCCATAAGCGAGGCGATGGCCTCCATTCTGGCGGCAGCGGAGGGTAACCCAGGGGGGCCTCCGCGGGACGAGATGTCCAAGCTGCGGGCGGAGGTCGCCCGCTTGGCTGCCGCCACGGAGCGCCTCCAGAGGGAGAATGCGGGGCTCCGAGCAGACCTGGCCAGGCTCCAAGGAGCCGACCCACAGGGGGCGCCTGAAGGGGGACGCAGGGAGAACAGCCAGCCCGTGCCGCAGGAGGGCCAGGTGCTGGACCTGGTGCGGCAGGAGATGGCTGCCTTCCAGGCGCGGTTTTCCGTCCTGGAGGGCATCGTCCTGCGCCCCCCGTTAGCGGCGAGTGGGAAGGCTCCAGGCCGGAAGGCGGCGTCGTACGCGGCCGTCGCGGCTGCCACACCGGGGTCGTCCGGCCAGGACAAAGGGTCCGGGCCGGCACCCGCGAAGCCGGTGCCGGGAAAACCGGACCCGGCCCCGGGAAGGAAGAGGAAGGGTGGGGTTGCTGCGCGGACGGCGAAGGCTCCCGCGCCGTCTGAGCAGCGGCTCCCCCCGGCTTCCTCGCCTTCAGCTCCTCCCCCGGCTCAAGCCGAATGGCAAGTTGCCGGGGAGAAGAAGAAGGCGGGAAAGGCAGCCAGGGCGGCCAAGAGGCGGGAGAGGAAGCGGCGGCAGAAGGCGCGAAGCGTCGCGGCTGCGCTGCGCCCCCCGAAAACCGCGGCTGTAGTTCTGACGCTGCAGCCGGACGCGGCGAAGAGGGGCGTGACGTACGCAGACGTGCTCACCAAGGCGAAGGAGACGATAAACCTTGGTGAGCTAGGCATCGTGGGGGGCCTTCGGCTCCGGGTCACCATGACTGGGGCCCGGATGCTGGAGATCCCCGGGGCAGCCAGCGGCCCAACCGCGGACGCTCTAGCCGAAAGGCTTAGGGCGTCCCTAAGCGCGGACGATGCCCGAGTGTCCAGGCCCACCAAGCGCATCGACATGCGCATCTTGGGCCTGGACGACTCCGTCACGGAGGCGGAGGTGGTGGCCGCCGTCGTTAGGACGGGGGGGTGCTCAGCAGAGGAGGTGAAGGCGGGCACCCTACGTCCTGACAACACGGGCACGCGCACCATTGTGGTGAGCTGCCCCGTGTCGGCGGCCAAAACCATCACGGAGGGCCGAAGGTTTTTGGTGGGTTGGGTTTCCGCGCAGGTCAAACTGCTGGAACCCCGACCTCTGAGGTGCTTCCGGTGTCAAGTGGGCCACCATGTGGGAGCACAATGCACCTCGGAGGTGGACCGCAGCGGTCTTTGTTTCCGCTGCGGTCAGCCCGGTCACAGGGCCGGCTCTTGCGTCGCCGCGCCGCACTGCGTAGTCTGTGCGGCAGCTGGCAAGCCGGCCGACCACTGGGCTGGGGGAAGGGCCTGCGCCCCACCCACCAAAGCCGGAAACAGGAGGAAGCCCTCCGCCACCGCCGTCTCTGCCGCGACCGCCGCCGCTGCCGCCGCTTCTTCTACCGCCATTGCCGGTTCCACTGCGGCTGCTGCTTCTGCAGCAGCCGCAGTAGAGCCCCTACAAAGGGCTCCGGAGGGGGCTGAAATGGAGTGCCAGTAATGGCCCCATTTCACCCCCTCCTGTTGAACGTCAGCCGCTGCGCTGCCCAGGAACTGATGCTCCTGAGCATGGCGCAGTGACTGATGCCTGTGGACGGCGAGCAATGGGTAGCTCGCCGTCCGATCAGAACAGGCCCGGGTTGACGGCGCGCTGTGTTCTACGCGCGCCAAACCAGCAGACGTCAGCAAGGGTCGGAGCCCATTAGGGCCAGAGCCTACCAGGGTTGCGGATTTGTTCGAAAGAGTTACCGCGGCCCTGGAAGGAAAGGCACTAGGAGGACTAAAGGGTGGGTTTTAGTCAGTAAAAGTCTGACACTCCCTGCCGCTCCACCCAGAGCGGGAGGGGTCATTTGATGATTTCCCATCCTCTAAAAAAAAAAAAAAAAAAAAAAAAAAAAAAAAAGGCGTGGTGGGGTAAAGTTTGTTCAAATTTTATAGTATTGGAAAACGATAGTTCTCTCTAGAGAGGAGTTTGATTGGTTATTTGTTACATTCAGTTCTTTCACGGACATTAAATGATACGATTTGGAAAAAATACGATTTATTCGATTGTGAACTGCAGTTCATTTTCTTTTACAAATAAACTTTGTAGAATAGTAATGGTAACTAAACAAGAGTTAAAACTACATCTAGCATAATAATCTTCTCGCAATAAATTAAAATCGATAGGAAAAGAGAAAACTTCATTGCAAAAACGAAACGTAACGCAAGCGAAGAATTAAATATTCGCTCTGATGGGCTCCTGATGGGCTAAGTCATCCGCTTGACTGATTTTTCGATCTGTACTAGGTTCTTTATGCAGCTTAGTGGAAATAGAAACGATGATACCATTAACACACATTATGAATAATCTTGTACCTTTCAAAATCTAGAAAACTAAGTTGATTGCTGCTCCATAACAGGGTAATGTATTAAAGCTTTGTCTATAACTGTGTGCAATATCGATATACAGGGTTATTTGTAAAAAAACACCAACAACCTTTCAGTGGGTGAAAGTACTCATGATTATAAACAACTTTTGTTGAGACCAACCCTGAAAAATCGAAAAAAAATCTACTATTTCAAACATTTTCATCGGGTGAATATTGCATGTTGTATGAAACAGCCGATTTATTTTTTGATATTTCAGAGTTGGTCCCATAGTTTGAGTTGTTTATAATCATACTTTCACCCACTGAAAGGTTGTTGGTGTTTTTCAAATAATAACCCTGTATATAAAACAAAGTCGAGTTTGTTCGAACACTTATAACTCGAGAACGGCTGGACCGATTTTCATGTTTTTTGATTTGTTGTATTTGTCCCCGTTCCGAATAGCAGAGTAACTATTAAAACATTGGAAAGATGCCGAAAAAAAAATACAAAATGTTCATGGGTTTCGCAGGGTAGGGTAAGTAGGTAGCCAGTTGGCGGGAGCGAAGCCGCGGGGGACAGCTAGAAAATATATAAAAAACTAATTATGTCTTACGTTGTAAGCACAAAAGACATTGTAAAACAAAGGAGAAAATACTAAAACTGTCTTGTTAATTTATGAAACACAAACCGAGTATACATTATGATGCTGTAAAGGTAGAACGTTTCTGAGCTCTACAAAAATAGAACAAAACATGCTTACATTCTACAACGCAAACAATGAAACATCTGTCTCATAAATTACTGGAATAAGTTGCAAATGAAATAATCATATCTCTTCTTTGTTAACGTTGCTTCGGATTCGCGAATTGTAATCAGCATGTGTTATGACTGAGCTGCGGTAATTACGCTAATTAGCTTCCCTTTTATCTGTAGCTGTGACAAGAGGTTTCATAGAGCTGATTTCTTTTTTTTTTTTCGAATTAACGGTATAATGTGTCATTTGTTGCTTTTTACTATTACAGCCTACCTCCCTGGGACCTGCTGCAACCGCGCCGCCGCGCGTCCGCCACCCCGAGTTGCAGCTGAGCTAACGGATGCAGGGCGAAGGGCGAGTATTCTGCGCCTTAAAACAGAAACAACTTACTAGGGAACCCCGAGAAGTGGCGGTATAACCACACACCTGACTGGGTAACCAGTTCGAAGAGGCTACAGCGGCCTTGGGGTCTAAATAATCTCTAAAATGTTTGGTGCAGAAGGCCAGGGGAAACCACTGCAACTATATTCCCAAGAAAATCGTCATGGAAGTACAAATAACGAGTTCACGATTGCCATGCGAACCGCTTAGCAACCGGCGTCACGCCGTTTCCGGGACGCGCGATGACAAATTGGCTACCGGCCACAGAGGAGTAGGAAACCAGGCTCCCTGTGGAAGCTCTGCTACTGGAATCTTCATGAAGCTTCGGACAATCCAAAAGATAGGCACATGGAATGTTCGTGGTCTCCTCGCTCCTGGAAAACTGACCATCTTGGAGCGAGAGATTACCAGATGTGGCGTAAGCATCTGTGGTCTTAGTGAAACTCATTGGAAAAATAGTGGGCACCTAACAACTAGTGACCACGTCATTTACTTCTCCGGTAATGAAAACATTAGTCGTAATGGGGTAGCATTGCTTATTCCAATACAGCAAAAGAATTGTGTCATGGGATATGAACCGGTAAGCGACCGTATACTCAGTGTCAAACTCAAAGCATCACCAGTGAATCTGAATCTGATTCAAGTCTACGCACCTACCAGCACCGCAAGTGATGAGATTATAGAGCTTCTACTCTGAGCTAGAAAACACAATTGCGAAAATCCCCAACAGAGAGTTGCTCGTAATCTTGGGTGATTTTAACGCTAAAATTGGAGCTAATTCTCACCAACTTAGTAACTGTGTGGGAAATTTTGGTCTTGGAATACGAAATGAAAGAGGTGAACGTCTTATGCAGTTTGCAACAGAAAACAACTTCATTATCACTAATAGCTTGTTCCAACATCATCCTCGAAGGCTGTATACCTGGACTTCGCCCGATGGTAGCTACCGTAATCAGATCGATTACTTCCTGATACGCTCGCGATGGAGAACATCCATACAAAATACCCACACACTACCAGGAGCAGACTGTGGGTCAGACCACCAGCTCTTGATCTCCAAATTAAGGGTGAAATTGAAGGCTGTTAGAACTCCAGTAACATCAAAAAGATTAGTTGTTCAAGACAAAACCAAGTTTTTGACCTGTGTACAGGAGAACTGGTCAAAGTGGAATTCCACAAAGTACAGCGAGGAAACGACAGAGCGGCTTTGGGACCGAGCGAAGCAACTGATCTTGGATGCGATTAAATATAAAACACTGCCTGTGACAAGACAAAAACGGCAGCATTGGATGACGGACACTACTCTCTCTTTAGTCGATGAAAGGCGCGAGATGAAGGCGAAAGGTTCTGATGTCAGGAACGTGAACCGATTATCTGCTCTAATTCAGGCTCATTGCAGAAGAGATCATAATACCTATCTCAATGGAATATGTGATGAGATCGAAACACATGCCGGAATGTATGAGTCCAGAGATCTGTACCGCAAGATTCGCTTCATCACTAAATCATTGCCAACTAAATCATGGGCCATTCAAGACAGCAATGACGAAGTGGTAACAGAACTCGATAAAATCTCTGAGACGTGGAGGAGTTACTGTCAGTCTTTATTCCAGGACCAACAATCGCTAAATTATCCATCCACAGAAACCAATAACGAAGAACTAGAGCCAGATATTCTTCTGTCTGAAATTAAAGCTGCTGTGAATCACCTGAAAGAAAAGAAAGCTACGGGTAGAGACGGAATTCCTATCGAAACCATAAAAGCTCTAGGTGACTATGGCACTCAAATTTTCCACGTGATCTGTAATAAGATATGGCAGACAGGGATATGGCCAACTGAGTGGACTCACACAGTTTTCACCCCCTTACATAAAAAGGGCTCTACAAAGAAATGTAGCAACTAACGCCTCATTGCGCTTATACCACATGCAAGCAAGATCCTGCTACATATTCTTAACGAGCGATTGAAAGCCTACCTGTCTAAAGAGATAGCGCCAGAACAAGCTGGGTTTGTTAAGGGTAAGGGCACTCGAGAGCAGATCCTCATAGTTCGCCAGGTCATAGAAAAAGCCCGAGAGTTCAACAAGCCGACCTACATTTGCTTTGTTGACTTCTCCAAGGCATTCGACTCTGTAAAATGGCCAGTTCTGTGGAATACTTTGTTACAAATGGGTGCACCTAAACACCTAGTACACCTCCTGAGGCGTCTATATGAAAGCGGAACAGCTTCAGTTCGAACAGACGACTTGCTATCGAGCAATTTTCACCCCAGTGCGGGCGTCCGCCAAGGATGCATCATATCACCACTCCTTTTCAACGTATACACGGAGCTCATAATGCGCATTACTCTTGAGAACTGGACAGACGGTGTTGTGGTTGGTGGCTACAGAATTGCAAACCTACGCTACGCAGATGACACCACCCTTTTTGCCACTAGTTCCCATAAAATGGAGGAGTTGCTTCGAGAGATGGAACGTGTCAGCCTTGAGTTTGGATTAAAGATCAATCGCAGCAAGACGAAAATGATGATTGTGGACCGCGCTAACAACAACTCGCCACAAGTGACCCAAATTGCGAATTGTGAAATGGTCCACTCCTATGTATACCTTGGCTCTTTAATCTCAAATAATGGCGGATGCATCGATGAAGTTAAGAGACGTATGGCTATTACTAGGACCGCAATGGACAAGATGAGGAAAATATGGAGGAATAGAAAGCTCACTAAGGCTACTAAGACCCGGCTCGTCCGAGCACTCGTATTCCCCATATTCCTATACGCCGCGGAGACGTGGACGCTGCGAGAGACAGAAAGGAAGAAGATAGACGCTCTAGAAATGTGGTGTTGGAGAAGGATGCTCGGAGTATCATGGACGGAGTTCCGCACAAATGCATCCATACTCGAAAAATTGGGCATCAAGCAGCGCCTATCAGCCCAAGTACAAACTCGCATCCTCAATTTCTTCGGACACGTCTCTAGGCGGGATAGTGATTCCATCGAACGCCTCGTTGTGCAGGGCAGAGTCGAAGGTACCAGGCCGCGCGGTAGATCACCCATGCGATGGACCGACCAAATCAAGTCTGCTGTGGGCGGCCCATTGCATGAGTGTGCCAAGATGACCGCTAACAGGAAAAAATGGCGGGAAATTGTGAAAAAGATCACCACTGCCCGTAACACTACATGACGACCACGACCGCTCTGGCAAGAGCGTACCGACTGAGAAGAAGAAGATTATTACAGCACAGTTTTTACACAGATTAAAATATATTATTATATATTATTATTCAAATTTAGCCCACTGCAGCGCGACGGCCTCTTTCTCCTTTTTCCAGACTGGTTTGGATTTCTAGCTTTTTCTAGTGCAGGCCAGTACTTTCTGTTACAAGTTGAGCTCGTTCATAGCATAGATAGATTATGAAAAACTACTTTTAATTTTCTTTAACCCTTAATCGATTTTGAATGCTAAGTCGTCAAAAGTAGTTCTTTTATCCACAAAAGGGTAAGAGACAAGGGATATTAATTTACATTTACGGAGGATGGACCCTAGATGCCGGAAGCAGTATTTGAATTATTCATAAGCGGTCTATTTTCTAAAGGCCTTAGTTGTAACGTACTTATCAATATGTCTAAGTTGTCGATAGAAAGCATTTTTTAGCCACAAAACAATTTACACCATATTTCATGTTCAACAGCGACAGCTTTCAAATGAAACCTTCATAAATCCTGCGTTGCTTAGCATCGAAAGAAATTCTTAGTTCCAGATTTATTTGACCTATATTTCCTTGAATTGAAAAAAGCTGAGAACTCCGCAATTATACCTTAGTATATGGTCCCTAAATCTTCTCTACTGAACAAGGTCGTCTGGCAAAGATTAAATAAGGGTTACTGGGTATTGATTCTCGCTGGAAGGTCTAATAAACGTAGTTAACTCTCGCTCTGATTTTTTTTTCTTAAAATCGACCAAGTAATCTGAATCTCTACGATTCTGTTCTGCTTGAAAGCTTTGCTTTTGACATTATTACAATGACACGCACGTAAAAAAAACATGCTGACAAAAAACAAACATCAAATATTAAAAAAAACACGTACCTAATCGTGTTCTAATTTTACTTTTAAAAATAAAAAACAATTTATTTTCCCGTCCACCATGTTTGTTTTTTGGAAAAATGTTAGGTAACCTATTATAAACTCGCTGGGATTTTGTCACCGGTGTATACAAACATGTTTGCTTATTTCAATTCGGTCGTTTATTACACGTAATCCTAAACAAAGATACGTTCAGCCATGTTTTAAATGAGATGACAAGGGAACATTATTTGTGGAATATGTATAGTACCTACAAATCTTTTAAAGTTATAAGGGTTGCTTAGGGTCTGATAGGATAATAAGATCAAAGTGTGAACTTGTTAAGGTAAAAGCTTAAATTGAGAAAATGTATTAAAACTTGAAGGTTTAGTCAGTAGAGTTTGAATGATGATGATGAATTTCGATACCTACCTAAGTTTGATATTTAAAACGATGCCGATGATTACTGACACATGTCCTGATTAAGAGAAACAAGTACCTACGTCCAATAAAAAGACATGACCCGAGCCTGACCGCTAGTCGCAGTTATTTGACAAAAACTATTCTACTAACAAAAGAAACGCCTTAGAAGCTGAAATAAACGTCGGATTTACTCGCAATTAGGGAGCGAAAGATAAAATCGCACCACACAAGTTGGTAATCCATGTAGGCACACCAAGAAACGACGTATATACACCCGTAAATAGCAAGCCATTAACATTCTTAGTGCGGGCGGAGCACAGGCTAATCCACACGATTGTTCCCTAAAAGCCTCACCGACGAAAAGTCAATTGTTGGCACTAGGCCCGACATACGTCTGTGAAATAATATATCGATGTAAGTATGTGTCTATGTGTGTGCAGAAAATGGCACGCAAAGTGACGATTTTATTTTTTGTGATAAATAAAAATTGATATAAATGACAAAAAGGTCGATGTCTACGTTGTAAAAACTTATTTCGTTTTTGTGTAAGCCTCCAAGGTATTGAATATTATAAGTATGATAACAACCCTCATTTCGGCATTTAGAGTTTTTGAATATAAATTGATATTGTATGCAAATCAACTTATTACAAAAATAAATTGCATTGAATTTACTATCTTTTTATTATGGCAGGTGTTTTATGCTAGATGATTTTTTTATTTCAAACTTAGAATACAATAAACAATAAATCGCTGTCTCTACAAAATAGTTTATCAATTCTAACACGAATTTATTATCGCTTGGGTACTCGAACGGAATAGACTGAACGACGACGTACCCATTTTATTGAAATGTACGGACTATATTTGTTCAAATTCTTATTTGGAAAGCTGTTCGTAAAAATTTCTGTTTTCACAATTGAAATCGGATTGTAGAAGATTTTACTTGTATATTAATGAACTAATTGTTTTTAAATATATACCGACATCGTATCATAAAAAGAACGCATCATGATGGGATTCGTACATAAACTATGAAAGATAAAAAATAAGAGCAAAAATTGCAATGATGTAAGATCGAGACTCATTTTATGAAGAAAATCTCTAAGGTGAAAGTTACAAAATACTTATTAAGCATCGTGCAACGCAGGAAATAGTAGCTACAGAGTTCAAAGGTGTTAGCATTGATTCGATATAAGCCGGCAATAAAAAGCGAAGTTAATCAAAGTCCGCCAAGATATAAGCTTGCCTTAACAAAATGAAAAACTTTATGACGTGAATAAATAATGATTAAACAATTTTTGCTTCGACAGAATGTGTTCGCATTCAGTTCTTTGATAAGGGTCCTCTTCTTTGAATTATGAGGGTAAAAGGTAACATTTTCACAGTAAAAATAAAAATCTATATCTATGGAACACGAGCGTTTTCTAATAAACAACAAACATCCCCTGTATGCGTACGTGTACAAAATATTTTTTGCGACCAAAATAAAATGGTTCTGCTCCAGACATGTGGTACAAATATGAAAGTTCCGTTCATTTTGGTTACTTCAAGTGTGGTAAACGTCCAACGATATAGGAAATGAAGCTCGTCCCAAATATTTTCTTAATTTATTTGCCGTCGTTAATATAACCGTTCATAAATAATCCTTTGACAATTCTCGATGGAATTTTCCTCATAAGAAATATTCTAGAAAGTTTCATTTTCAATATGAAATTCCAGACACATAGAATTTGAATTGAAAATGTGAAAAAGATAAAAGTAAAGCTCCGTGCAAATATGTAGTAAACATTTACATAATAATAGTAGTCAGTCCTTTGTTGAAGGAAAGATATGACGGTGTGGAGTCGCCGGGTAAATTTAATTAATGAAATCAGCTAGTGGAAAAAGGTCCCTAGTAGTTATCAAAATAATAAACAGTTCTTTGTAGATGCGGGAAAATAAAAAGAAGACGTGGCTTTGTTATTAGAATTATTTAATTAGAGTGATAATGCTACACTGAGTGAACATCTTCCACGATCGTTACAGCTATATAGACGTCTAGACGAAAGTGTTGCTTTTAGTTGTTAACTAAGTAAAACTACAGCATAAACGTAAGCTGGGACTAAAAAAGCTATAACAAGAGAATATCGGTGCGCCATTTTTCAAGAACTCGAGAAACTAGTGAAGTTCCCTAAATCAATTTAAGAAGTGAAGTGAATAAAAATCGTTTCGGTGCTGATAAAAAAATGCACCAAGTTTTCTAATCGATTAGTCTGGGCAAGTTGAAAGTCCCTAACGGTCCGCCCGCCCGTCGAACTATACGCCAAATTTATCACTTAACTCGATTTAAATGCAAAACAAACGCGGATGGATCATGTTAACTTTGGTCGAATACATATTTTACATAGTTCCGATGGTGCTGAAACTGAATTAGGAAAATAGTCCAATGTTACGAAAATGGATTTAATATGAGCTAAACGGAAACTAGTACACAAAAATTAGAACGAATGAAACACCCACAAGCTTTTACATAAAAAGATTAAAGAATAATAAAGGCTTTAGACAACTCAGACTGTAAAATATTTCTGTCAGTAATAATGAAGATGAAACCAGCCTTGAAGAATGTGGCATTACTCTTGAACACATCTTTTATGCAATAAAAATGTCCTCTACCCTGAATCGTAAAGAGCCAAAATTCGAAAATTTTAACGGAAAGTTAGAATTGTTGACGAAAGGCGAAAAAAAATGTGAATACGATTGGAATGCTGACGAATATTGGGGAATGAAAAACACGCGAGAGGAATTGACAATCGGAAAATTTGCATACTTTGAATTCCGTTCGACCCACAGTCAGGTCCCAGGCGAAGTAGACGAATGGTCGTAACTAAAAGTTGGAACCGACAGTCGTGAGTGTCACTAGAGAGTGAATGAAATTAGTTCTATTGAAAAATGTTAGATTCCGAACGGGTTTGCAAACGAATGAATATAGTCAAGTAACTTGTGGTGTCAGACTTCTCTTTGAAATTCAAGGAAATGCTTACATTCGTCCTTTGTGGGCCATTTCATTAAAGCAACGATTTCTTTGGAATACGTTTGCCGAAATGTTGGCTCCTCTTTAATATGTATGTAGATAGACATAGTTAACAGCAACGACTCTAGTTATACCTTAGTTCAGGTCGCACTGAAACCTTGTAGTTGCATTTTGAAACTTTGTAACGACAGTCCACTGCTCCACAGTCTTAGCCGCTTGGTTCCTCTAGTTAGGTTTTATATTTGGAAGAGAAGCTCCCCCTTTTTTGTGTCTACTAATAATTATCCACTTTTCTTATATTATGATTTAATTATAAGTACCTACTATTAATTTATAAGTACTACTTTTCTTTTTCTGTTTTTGAAAATTGATATTCATAGTTTTATATAAAGTATAAGCATTATTTGTTTTAAAATCCTGTAAATGTGAGGACCATGGAGCCTATTATGTTAATAGATGGTTTCCTTGTTTGACTTGAATGAGCAGGGGCAGTTGAGGGTGTCATGCTCGCTCGAATGTCTCGCTGATGGTGGCGCGTGTATCGGATCATGGTTGAGCTGAATGGTGCTGATGCACGCGTCATGTTCGTGAACGGGCGCCATCAGTGGAGACTGGTCACCTCTTAGCTGTCACTGGCTTATTTCAATCATCATCATCTGCCTAGCCTTTTCCCAACTATATTGGGGTCGGCTCCAAGTCAAACCGGATTCAGCTGAATACCAGTATTTTACATGGAGCGGCTGCCTACCTCCTCCGTCCTCCACAACCCATTTACTGGGTAACACGGTACTTCTTGGCTCTGTACTGGCTTATTTCAATATTTGATACTTATAATTTTTTTTTTCTTTCTTTACATTGTTATCAACTTATCACATATGGATGCAAGAAGTAACAATATAACCAGGATTTTTGTAAAACATAAAATGGTTTAAAAGAGTGCCCGTGGAGTTCCTTGCACGTTCTTCTCCATGGAGATCTACGCTTTGGAACGTGCAAATACCTTCATGTTTTTAACTGACTGACTTTGACAATTCAAAAGTAGGTACTTTTGAATGGTGAATGGTTTTTTTGAAATAAATGCTATAACTTTGACAATTTTGCTGATGACAATGTTAATAACAAAATTAATGTTGTTACTGAATTTATATTCAAAGATTCAAAACAAACATATCACTAAGTGCTAATGTTGCAAACAAAACGAACTTTCCAAACAACTTTTGCCAGATCAGAAGCAATTAACGGTATTAAAATGAACACAGAGCTCATCTAAATAATGATAATGATGGCAATACGGCAAAAAACCGCTTCAGCGACGAAAATATCGTTACCTGAGCTAACAAACTATTTCCTACAACGTGTGAAACGATGATGGTTCACGTAACTAGGGCCCAATTTCCGTCCAATTAGTATGCCAAAACAAACGTTCACCCGAGATAAACTATCGTATTAACCGAAGCGCGAAAACGCCAAGCAATTTACTGTATATACAAGCAAAACAACAGAATAATTAAAGTGGATCGAAGTTATAGGTACTTAGTGTAGGTGGAGATATACTCGTAATAATATATTCTATCATCATGCAGCGTATGTTCAAGCTTTTGATATTAAAAGTGAAATCGCGGCTGACAGCAGTTCAGCAAAACTTTACGGCGAGAATTTATTGGATTTCAAACAGACACATACTGTGCTGTGACCGGTAAGTTGGCTTGTGGCTCAGACGATTGTAATACATTTTTCATTTTGTGTTCTTAACATTTATCAGAAATCTAAAATATAACCTGTTTGGCATTGCTTGTTTTTTTTTGCTAAAATCGCGAGCAATAGTTAATATTCTCAACAGGTACTTGCAAAAAACCTAACCACGCAAGGATTTTATAGTCTCTCCAACTTGCGGAAACGGTAAGTTTCAAGTCTCAGCATATAAAGTTTCTGACACTATGAGTAATTGTCCGACACAAGTTGCGTCAGAACATTACCTCACCTTGCTGAAAGATGTCCTCTCTAGGACACTAGAACTCGTTTCTTTCCCTTGTGACGTGAGAGATTCAACGAGCCGAGGTAATGTAGCGCTGAGGACTTGGCCCGCATAATGTCTTCTAGTTCATGCGTGGGTTGAAATATTTGGTGAGTTTAACTTTTGCACAAAGATTTTATCATTTTTAGTCAGGAGTTAGGTAAAAAGGGGAAGCTACCTTTCAGATAGAAATGATCTCGATTTTATCCTGTATTAATCATAAGTAAGCAGAAAACGCGGAGATGCGTCGTCGTTTCGTGTCCAGTCAAACAAACATGTTCTCAGGAGTGAACTCGACGACATGTTTAATATTCATGAGACGCCATACCTCAACACGTTAAAATGCTTAGTTACACATAGTATCAAATTGTATTTCGAGGCTTACATCACATCATACATCGTTCCTTTATTTGTATTTCATCGAAGAGACGAACACTTCGTCGCTGCCTTTGAGCTTAATGCGACATCATTCGTGTACCAGACTCATTCGTAATCACCATATGTACCGACCCTTGCGGTCTCATCTCGGATGCGAGGTTCGCACCAAACGCCTTTGTAATTTTGATTCCCCGGGACGTTTCCCAGGGCCCTCTAATTATGGGAGCACGTTTACTACAATTGTCTGCCTATGGCTGAAGTTTATCTCTAATGCCCCGAAATAAACTTATGCTAAACAGTATTAAATTTTAGTTTTAATACCCTTTGTGCGGTGGAGATTACTTTTAGCGTTTAGTTAAAGAGTTGATAATGAAGGTCTTCTAATTTATTTGTAGTGACTTTAGAACTATTTAGTCTGAGTCATTGTATTAGCGCTTACAGACGCAAAATTATGCAAAATAATTTTAACTTGGTTAATATAGCTTTGGCGAATCGTGCACGAAGGTGGGCAGTTTATTTTATTTATTTATTTCAACTTTATGTTCAAAGTGGTACATGGGCGGACTTAATGCAACAAGGTATATTTTATTAAAAAATCGCGTTTTAATTTATATAAACAAACATAAAACTACTGACACTAGACACAACTACAACTGAATTTGAATACAAGCGTTGATAGTAACTCTGAAATTGATGGGATGTGCATAACGATGACCATTTATGGCTATCGATACAATTCATAGTTTGGCATCAGTCGACAACTTGTATTTCTCACGCCTTAATTTCTTCAACGAATACTGTTTCATGATTGGAAATTTAAAAATACAAATGTGACTGTCAATGCATGACTGAATTTATGTGAAAGCGTTATCTTTAGTGCCGTATGCGAAACTAAATGGGATGTCATGAATGTGATCACAGTTCATTTAAATCATTACTGGTTGTAATTTACTCCACCACTTCGTAAAATAAAATGATTAATCATTTCCATTTTCAAGCTTTGGTTTGAATTTAATTTTCATGTGTGGTTACTACGAATACGTTTTGTGCGGGATCGTTTGCTTTTAACAATAATACGTAAACAATATGATTAATTTATTTTGTTTACCGATTTCGATATATGATATTTTTTAAATAAAAAACATGTTTGACTTTGGTTGTTATTAAAATGATGTAGGTACAAAAGTACTTATAACTGCCAGAGTAATTAACAAGTGAGTTTATATATTAAAAAGCAAATATGTGACATATTGTAGAATATAATAAAATACCGCGCATTTTGTACCATCACTTTTTGCCACTGTGTTCATTATTCGTGTCCATTATCAAACTATGGTCCAAGCTACAAAAAGATAAACTTTTGTTGCCATCTCCAGACTGCATATTTTTGCGAAACATTAACTTGGAAATTTGGCAAGCATCTTGCCAATAGCACTGTAATTAAGGTTAATTTAAGTTAAATGAACTCGCTCGTCAGTGACTTTGTTGTTACTGCATCTAAAGGCACAATAATTGGCAGTTCCGGAATGAGAATCGTTGGTACAGCTCGCTGTCTTTTGTTTAAGAATTTTGTAATTAGCGTTGCCAAAGGGGTAGGTTAATAAAAAAGCATTTTGTCTAACTGACTTCCGCAAATTAACAATAATAACGAATTATCAGAGGCATCTTCTGGGACGCTCGCTCCATCATAGACCTTATCTATCGCTTTCTATCAGAGGTGATCGAGGTCAAGAGCAAGTCCATTCCTCAATAAAAAAAAGTTGTGTTGTGTTGTTAAATTGTAAACAAAATGATAAAAAAAACTCACAGAACGAAGAGAAAAAAAAATTTTGGTTACCGGTGTCAAAAGAAAACGTAACATTTCTGTCGACATATTCCCATCACTACGCATGAATAATACGCAACGGCGACCGCACATAATTCTTGATATGAGAATGAACGTCGTACGGAACGCGAAGCTCGCCCTTCAGCCTAACGTAGCGTTCACACGATTGCGAAGTGCTGAGTATTCTAATAGGTGTCTTAGTTCACGACTACCGTCTTTGTGAAGGCATTGTACTTACGTATGTACCTTGTTACCTACTTGGAGTATACGTGCTGTTTGCTATAGGAGTATGTGAATGAATGACTGACGCGAAGTGTTGAGTAGTGTAAGTTACTGACACAAGAGTAAAATGATATTGTTTGTAGTATGTAGCATTGTTTAAATGTCTTACTGGTTTTCGAGGAACTGCCACGATCGAGCAGATAAATTGTTTGCTTTGTTGTCTGTTAAACATACTTGAGGCAAAGGCCTGCGCTGTTGTAATGCCTGAGGTAAAAATGATTATTTACATCATACAAACAGTCTGGCCTACCCAGACTGTTTGTCCGTTTTCTTCCATTCCGAAAATTAACATTCACATTATTTCGCGTAAAAATAAATTGAACACCTGACCTTCATAAAAGGATCCACATAACTTCTAAAGACGCTTTTAACTCCCGGGTTCAAAGAATGAATGACCCAAAAAACCCCGCAAGATTGAAATTTTAATGGTACTTGAAATTTGGTTGTATCCATAATTAGGTGTACGGATAAAGGTTATAAATTGTGTGATCAATAGTGAATGTTAACAGTGTATTTAATTAAAATCGGTTCACGAGTTTCGGAGATAAACGCTTAATAATTCAGTAATAAAGCTCGTGGCAACAGTTAATCGTTGTATGATGTGCACCGAACTAGTCTGATGAATCCGTAAGTTACACACTTAACCGGGATTATATGTCGGAGTTCAGACTCCATTAATGTGTGAAAGTTTTGAGGCATTAATTAAATACATTATTAGTTGCCATCTACATAAGGTTTTTGGGTTTGGTAAGTCAAAAACATTGTGGTAGGACTACAAAAACAATTGTCATTAGTGTTTGAACATATGAAAAAGCTCCGTAACTCATCAATCACACGTTTCTGAGTTGGTATTGAGGGTTGTAAAGGTGGTGAGTGACACGTCTACATTACAAAATTAGAACCCAACCTCCCTACACACCTACTGTTCGTTCGGCAAATCCTGTCACACAGATTGGTAATCGAAACTGATATGATCAATACACAGCTGACTGCTAAAGCCTTGAAACTTGATATATCCAATCCCTAAATTGCCACACACACATACCAGAGGGATTGGGAATATTCTGACACCGATTTTGTTTCGGAATTTAAAATATGAGGAAATACTGTATTTGCAATGGATGCCTCGTTGGTTAAGTGATGGGCGCGCATGAGTGCTGCTGATGTCCAAGTCAAGCAGTATTTCTGTTTTTTAAAAGATATACCTACAACGTAAAACAGAGTAAATACAATAACTCTTAAGGAGTAATTGTAATCATCATTATTAACAACTTTTACTAAGGTACCAACTCCTAAATCGGGAAAAAAAATCAACTTCAGTACATTTTGTCGAGTTATGCGCACATAAATGTATGGGGCAGTCGTATTTTTTTTTTAATTGGACCTATTTGGCGCAGCCGAGAGGCGCACAATGATATTGTTTTAAAATTAAGTTTCTTTGGTTTTTCCTCGATATTCTAAATAATAAACATGTTTTCTTTCAAATTACGAGTATGTTTTGATCGGCTTCCACTCCCAGGGATGCGGAATTTGCTCGTAAGAGACACCGCGGCCCTGGAACCCTGCAAAAGGAAGTAGGAGGAACACGGATGGGTTTTATTTAGTCAGTAAGAGTCTGAAACTCCCTTCCGCCCCGCCAAGAGCGGAGAGTCATTTGATGATTTCCATCAATAAAAAGAAAAAAAAACTGGCCAAGTGCGAGAAGGACTCGCGCACGAAGGGTTCCGTATCATTATCTATAAAAACGGCAAAAAATAACGTTTGTTTTGTACGCCCCACTTAAATATTTATTTTATTTTGTTTTTAGTATTTATTGTTATAGTGGCAACAGAAATACATCATCTGTGAAAATTTAGCCTCGTGACAGACGGACAGCGGAGTTTTAGTAATAGGGTCCCATTTTTACCCTTTGGGTACGGAACCCTAAAAAGATCGGCTTCCAAACCGGACACTGCAACTAATTAACTAACTTTACCAACCCAGTCTAGTTACTTAGCAAAACATACAAAGTTGTATGTCTCAGCTACATTGAAGGAACTTGCATGTGTTACTTAGTATGATCGATAACGGAGCTACAAGATGTCGCGTTTCACTCACGACCTTATCCGCTATGATCACACCCTTGGGTAAAGCAACTATGTATTGGAAATGCAAATGCTTTAAGCCTTCGGGACTAGTCCAAGATCATTATCAGAATGTCATAGTACATGTAGAATCCGATTGGCTGCTTAAAAAGCAAAGAAAAAAAGCTAAGCAAACAGACCCCTGAGTCTTTTTTCAAAAGTAGATTTTAAATTTCTTTTATTCTATTAATTTTAAGAAAACTTACAGCTAACACATTTCAATACATAGTAACCAACCATATGTTAATAAAGTATTAAATAGTATAGCATGAATGACGTGGAGCAAATTAGAACACATTAGCTTTGTATGAATAACTAATACGATTAAACCGGTCATTCATTCAATTAATACCGCAAAACCGTCCCAATCAATGCATCAACATAATAAAATGTCCACTTTCAGAACTGGATGAAAATTTTCAAGTTTTCAAAAACTGCTTGGTAATATTTGTCGTCAATAGCACGCTAAGGCATCTTCAGCTACCACTACTCATATCGGAAATATTTTAAACGTGACTTGAGCTTCCCTTGCGGCATTAAGTGGCACTTTGTGATGTGCTTACTTTTGAAGCGGGACTGTAACTTTAGCAGATGACGTAGTATGAAATTCAGCATGAAATTCAGTTCTCGGCTTAAATACTCATTGGGCAATGGCTGAAAGTACACGTGAACATGAGAAACTTTTAGTACCTAGTCAAATCAAATATACGACAAAAGAAACAGTTTTCATTAACGTTTTTCATGAATTTAGGGTTTAAAATGAACTCTCTGTATGTATGAAAAAACCGAACACATCGCCTAAATACATTAGGGGTTGAATCAAAATGTGTAGGATGTACTTGCTGTCCTCTTAGTTCAACTTAAATGAGAATCCCATTGAAACAAAAAACTAATCAAGTTCTTTGCTCGACTGCAAGTCAAACAGAGAAAAGGGATAGATAAGTAGGTACGTACGTACCTACTTATCTATCCCTTTTCTCTCTTTCTTTTTTTGTCTTTTTTCTCTTTTTTTGTGTCGTATTAGATTATGTAATGCTCGTACGAGCATTACATAATCTAATACGACGGATCTTCCATGAATCCAATAAGATTCCTGAAGCGGAAGAAGACAAAAGGTGATACAAGCCGAAATAATAACACGTTATGTAGGTACCTCCCTACCTTCTAAGTCGGGTAAAGCCTTCAGGTATTCGTGTCGTGGTTCACGATCGATGTGTGTGTAGCTACTGTTATAACAAAGCTTGAGAACGCCTGCTTCTAAATTAATTCATTGGAAAAGTTATTGTTCTTCTCTTCATTACGTTCGCTCCATAGGAATTATTAGAACGGGAACTATAGAAACGCAGCACGGAAATTAATTGCGGAATAAATACTATAGTTATATAGTGTTACGTATATAATGATATGATATACTGGGTATTTTTTTTTCAAGTCCGCAAACTTTAAGAACCACTTCTGCCCATGTAAATGAACAACTTTCCCCAAGAAAGCCATAGTCAATTCCCAAAAAAAAAAATTGAGTCTCCCATACAAATTGTGGTCAGTTGATGACAATTTTGTATGGGAAGTTCAAATTTTTTTTATGGCTTTCTTGGGGAAAGTTGTTCATTTACATGGGCAGAAGTGGTTCTCAAAGTTTGCGCACTGGAAAAAAAGTAATCCAGTAGTTGTTAATAGTGACCATATTTTCACTTTCGACGATACGATACTCGATACACAGATTTAAAGATTGATAACTAGTCATTTTAATACTTCTTCCCACTCACAGAGACAGAAACATCAAATAATCCTTCAGTTCAGTCGGTACGTTCCCAAAGCTAGCTCAGTCTCTCTCGGAATTTAACTTTATTATAAAATACCACAGGTAAGTCACAGACATTTTGCAGCCCGAAATTTCGTCCCGACGAACAACTGCGGTGAACCCAATTAAATTGAAGTGGTTAATAATGCGCATAATTTTAAACACGAAATTATTGTATTGTGAAGCCCCTGTTAATTGGGAAACATTGTTACTATCTCTATAATCTGCTCTGTAGATAGTGTCAGTTTGTTTTCCTCGTGTTCACAAGGAAAATACGCTGTAATATTTTATAAGACGAACAAATATTACGTTTTCTTGAGGCAAAGTCAGGTAAAGCCGCCATTCTCGTATCGAGTCACGTCATTGGTAGATTTAATATCAGATTCTTTCGATATATTACATATATACATATAGTCACTAGTGTGATCAAGGATATACCTTCGTCGGAAAGATCAGTGCCTTTTAGTTGTCGTTTGTAAGTTTGAGACAGTTTTTATCCTTCAGAGTGACAGGTTCAACATCCTAATGGAATTCGACAAGTTGGGAATTCTGGCAAAGGTGCGACGGTACTTCACGCCGGAACAGCTGCTCAAACTTTATCAAGCGCAAGTTCGATCGTGTATGGAGTACTGCTCGCATCTTTGGGACGGATCTGCCAGATACCAGCTTGATGCCCTTGAGTCAATAGAGAAACGAGCCAAGAGGATCATCGGAAATGATAGGCTCGTCGAGTCGAAGCTCCAAAGTCTCGAGCATCGACGCCGAGTTGCTAGACTGTCGGTTTTCTATCGGTTGTATTTTGGAGAGTGTGCAACGGAATTGCATAGTTTGATTCCGCCTAGCCCGTTCCATCATCGGACCACAAGACGTACGGCGATGCGCCACCGGTACATGGTGGACATCCCACCCACACGCACAAAGCGTTTTGGGAATACATTCATTGTGCGTACCGCTAAGGAGTGGAATTCCCTGCCGGAGTCTGTGTTTCCTGATAGCTACAACCTGGGAGTCTTTAAGTCAAGAGTGAATAGGTTACTTCTAGGCAAGCGTGCTCCATCTTCGACCACATCGTCGCTTACCATCAGGTGAGATAGTGGTCAAGCGCGTGCCTATCAATAATAAAAAAAAAAAAAAAAAAAAAAAAAAAAAGACATGGTGATCCATTTTGAGGATGTAGCGCATCACCCTGCTTTGCCATTTCGTCTACCAAGTAGAAATAGTTACGGAAACGGATAGTTTCTTAATAGTTTCTTATTTGTTAGACAGCTTACTTTTGGTAACTGTAATTTACTTCTTTGCATAAGCCTACAATGGTGATGACGTGAAAGGCAGATAAAGATTAATTAACGAAATAGCGTTGTGTTTGCTTTACCAGTAAAAGTGAGAGAGATACATATTTAGAACCAGAATACTTGAAATATACGCTTCCAACGTAACTTTAAATACCAATACGTCGAAAACTATAAACGAACAGACACATGCATGAATTTATGTGTGTTTTTTGCAATATATGTCTGAAGGAACAAAGCCTTCCTGTCAGTTATCCGCTTATCCTCATAAATAAGCATTTACGATGTTGCCAGTAAATCTATAAAAATCCAGGAAGACGTTCATCTCTCCGGGATAAATTCGAAAAGCATTGGATTTTAAAGCGAGCTCCACAGACGCTTAGCTTTTAAGTATAATTTTATAGAGAGCTCAGATTCGTATGAAGACAATTTATGAGCACATGGATTTACTTCATTTTAGTTTGCAGATAAATCGCAGAGAAAGTTTTAGTGCCGACTAGAATATACTGTTACAAACACATTTGACAACTTTGTAAGAATTTTTGAAGGAAAGTACATTACCGTCGCACATCAAGAATTCATGGAAAAATTAAGACGCGGCATTTCCTCTGGCCAAAGAACTAGGAGCGCCAGCCACCAGGAAATCGTCCGTGAATATTAAAGATGAAGACAGGAAAACTCGTTAACTAGAACTCAAGGAGAACGTGTCAGTTTAACGTCTTGGTCTTCTGACGATGAAATATGAAGTCTAGTAAAATGTTATCTTGAGAAATGTATTCATATTTCAGATGAATCTTTCTTATATTACGTCAATGAGAGGTGACATCTGAGGAATTATTAAAGTCAAGCGCATATTTTGCGTACGAATGGTAAAATTATTTATTCGAACCAGGCAGCTCCTCAAGAATACTAGAGATCGAGAACTACTAAGATCCTAAGCCCAATTTAGACTTCTAACCTAAAACTATTTATCATTTTTTTACAGCGTCGAAGGCTAACGATATGTTGCCAGCGAACCTTCAGCAAAAAGTCTTCCTAATGATTTTGTGCCAAGAGCACCCAATATTTGGTAGTGCTAGGCAAAACGCCGCCAGTCGCGTCTGGTGTAAGGCGAACATGCTTTTTGAAAAATTGGGAAATCTTGTAAAAATATGTTGCTTTTTTACTGTAACATTATATTTTTGGGAATCTTGTGAAATTAATCCCTTATTGACCCGTTTCCCGGGCAATATATTATGGTATTTGACAGTTACTTATAGTATCATCATCCTGTTGCAAGATGTTATTTGCTTGTACCGTGTATTTTTATGTTCGTTGAACTTTGTATACTTAACCCAAAACGAGAGAACGTGGGCGATGTAATACCAAAGCTTTGTACTGCTAACGGGAGCCGTATTTCGGTTTACATAGGTATAAAATTTATTACGATAGGTATGCAAAAAATAAACTCCGTTAAATAAACACTCACGTGGGAGTCGTGTTGAAATATTAGCTTAGAATTAAATGGTTGAATAATCTTTATATAAGGGCCCATTTAGAAAACGAGTGCAAAACATTCACTCTTTTTTTTTAAACTCTCAGCAACCAAAACAGTATTTCTAGCAAACGGGTAGCAAGTGCAGTGCATTTCGTAGTTAAAATAATATCATTAGGCAACAATCACCAAGATTTTGCCGCGTCAAATTGCCGCATCTGCATAAGCCCCCAATAAAATTCAACTAGACCAAATGTCCCAATTTGTGCTACGCTAAATATGGGTGCACTAGCATCGCTACGTTTGTCTAAAACGTTTAATTGGTCCAAATGAAATTTCACAGTGGCTGGTTGAACGCTTTCGTTTAATAAGTACTTATTGTATTTTCACTCTCGTATTTGACTATCATACTAAGTTCTTCTTGCTATTCCACTTTAGTAGAGAGGAAAATGTTTGAAACTGTTTCAACGCTTTCAGTGTTCGATGGAGCTGAACTTCTACGTAATGTAGTGAGTGGAGGACGCTGAAAACTTTACATATTTTCCTTCAAATAATTTTCAAAGTAAATAATCGTTTTTGCTGAGCGTAGGTAATTGTGATTGTATTTGTTGTAGCTGACACGTGTACAATTTAGAAGTTTAAGTAATTTCAAACTGTTATTCTTGCAGGTAAATTATTTTTTTATAAGTGTTGATACAATATGTCAAGAAGTCAATCGTAAGATGATTGTCAAAACTTTCGCAAAGCTATTAATTATAAGTAGTCTCTTTGAGAAAATACCCTTTTCTGCAACATTTACAGACTAACTTTTATTCTATACCAACGAGGAAACTTTTCAACTAAAACCAACGAATAAAAATAAAATACTCGATACGTAAGAAGTTCTTACTGACCGCCTTACCCCCAAATGTCCACTCAAAACATGTTCACACTTCCCCTAAACTATTAGCCAAGTTGAACCTTTATAAAATATCTTTATATTACAACCCCCGACCTTTTGTGTCCCGGCCGGGACATAACACTCACTTTATACACTTGTTAATATTTTAATAATGCCTGCATTGTCTGAATTAGGGATGCTTGACATTCTACTCGAGTGACCCCCGTTATTCATTGATGGAGCTCAAGAAATATTGTAAAGTCACTTGAAATATTTAATTATACATTCACGTCGAAGACATCATTATGATCCTGAATAGAAATGTCTTGATTATAATAAACATTATTCGGGATTTTATACAAATGATTTGTTTGAACGCATCTGATGAAAGCGTACTTTTAAAAGTAGAAAGTTCAAGAATATCAAACATAGCCTCAAGATGTTCGTCTCAAATATTTTACGAGGCACGCTCGGTTTAGAAAGATGCCTCTGTGGCTACGTCTTCATGCAGACGGGAGTTAATATTAGTTCCTCTCTGAAACTGTAACATTTCACCCGCAACATATCCATCCCTCAATTTATACATTTTTAGCGAGTCGAATGCAGCGAGCAAATACGACTCGAGCGGGTAAAACTCGTGGGGCATCACTAGTGTAAATATTTGCGCAGATATATATGTTATATTTGCGGTCGCCCCGTGTTTAGAATGCAATATGTAAATTCATTCGTAACCTCAACTATTGTGTAGTAAACGCGGTATATAAACTGAATGCTTTGTGTACGGGGGAAATATTCCGCTAATAGCCTTGCGTGGAATAAGAAGAGCTTAAAAGATACAAGTATATTTGCACTCACGTTTTGGATCCGTTATATTCCTAGCTGAATATGCGTGTGCTAAGTGTGAGTAGAGATTCAAGCAATAAAACTGGTAAGAAGGTACTCACTCGAACAAGACTACAGGTGGCTAAATATAACACATCCAAAACGTTAATCCGCTGTAAGTAATCATTAAAACATAATTGTGTTAAATTAGATAGGTAGATAAAAGTTGAACATTATCATTATCTATTTGTAAGAAAGTCGTGTTAGTTACACTATTTATAACTCAAGAACGGCTGAACTGATTTGGCTGAAAATTGGTGAGGAGCTTAGGACACGGACATATAATTGATACTTTTTAATCAAGGGTAGGTGTGGTACAAAGCCGCGGTACAGCGGTCCCGTTCAAACTACAACAGTACAACTCATAATTATCTTGATTCGACACTACATAAAATTAGCATAATAATGTATACGGTTCCAACCATATTCTACTCATAAAATATGATAACAGAGTTAGTAACTTTCTGTGGAAAAAGGAATGTCGGATTGTCAGAACATTACCAAGTTTTAAGAAGCACCGTGGGAGATTTTTTAATCAGTTTCTATTTTATGTTTCCGCGGAACATAAACTTTTAATGAATTTTAATTTTTCTTTAATTCTTGTTAAGTCAGTTTTTTTTACCTGTTTGATGACAATTCTCAGTAAATTGACACTTCAATATGGTCGCTTTAATTAAAGCGAGAACAACAGTCAAGACAGTTAAAAGGAAATAAAACGTAAGAATAGCACTTGGATAACTTAATTGATAGTATAGTACTCTTTATCTTTTTACCTGGTTAGTTCGACCCGTACTTTGTAGTGGCATTTTGAGGTTAGCGGTTTAATTGAGATGCAAACTTGATCATTTATAAGTCAGTTATATCTTTTAGATAGGTGTAATTCACCCGTTATGTAAAAACTCAATAGTCCTCTAAACCTAACTATACAGGGTTATTTGTAAAACACAAACAACCTTTCAGTGGGTGAAAGTAATCATGATTATAAAAAAACTTTTACTATGGGACCAACTCTGAAATATCAAAAAATAAAATTGGCTGTTTCATACAAAATGCAATATTCACCAGATGAAAACGTATGAAACAGTATTTTTTTTCAGATTTGGAAATCTAAAAGGTTGTTGGTGTTTTACAAATAACCCTGTATACAAACTAGACTAAAAATTGCGAAATTATGTACAAACGTGTTAAAAAAACAAAATAAATCATTGGGCATCAAAAAACTCATCCATATCGCTGTCAATGACAAAAGTGCCCAGAACACTGGCAGCATTGCCACGTTGAATGGCAATTTAATTGAGTTGGAAACTATTTTCTTGAAATTATTGTAGCAATTAAGGTGTTCCTCTACGAGTTTCCACAGTCAGACAGCAAAAGCTATAACAAGAAGAATATCTTGTATGTAATGGAGCATTCAACTCAACACTCAAAAAAGTGATTTCTTGGTAACGTAGACAATAGAGAGTTCTTTTTATCTATAAGCAACGTTCGCATTGCTTAAAAAATTAGTAGAATTTGGACCTCAGGTCAAAGACCGAAGCCGTCATCGTTTCGACAAGCTTTGTTCTATCCTAAGTAAAGAGGTTAATATTATATTTCACATAATTACCCAACACAAACATTCCATCGAGATCCGTGTGATAATAATTAATTAACCAAAAGGAATTTGAAATTAACACTGTGTCGCGTAGTTACAGTTTGCATGAAAATTAAACTTAATAATTAACTGAAGTATGAATACGGAATACCTACATCCGAATATAAATAAAATGGAACGGGATTTCAAAGGGAATGCGAATATTTGTGTCTGTTTTACTGTGTAAAATTAAGCCGTCCTTGTGGGGTGTGCACATTGTCGGCCGGAACCGCGAGAGGTGCCGGCGGCGACTCGAGCCACTTTATTTGTCATTTGACACTTTGCTTGCAGTTTGTAAACCCCGCGGGTCATCTAGAAGCTCGAGCAGCATAGAGCATGTAAACCCCCGCAACGGCAATGTCTAGAGACGGTAGTTCTAACACAATTTGTGGCGCCGAAGTTACGTTGAGCGCCAAATTCAGTCAAGGACCGTCTTTAAAGCTGTCAGTTAATTTCCATCATAGAACACTTTGCCAGTTGCTGACACATTTAATTTGTATGGAAAGCGTTGACCGACATTTTCAACGCAGTAGTAACAAAGCAATGCTATTAAGCAATAGTTATGTGACACCAAAAGCGACAAAGTGAACTACAAAACTGGAGGACACGACCCATTCAAACAGTCACTACTTATTCTGTAGGGACCTTTACCGTAGCTAAATTACCAGTGCTTCGGGCAGCTAGTAAGCCTGATAGAATAATCGTAAAGCTAATGTTGGCATAAACCGTCGGTATTAGCCCCCGTGAGCGAACCAGTGTGTAAAGGCCATTAGACGTATGGAAGTGCTACGCCGTTGTCTATAACAATGCTTCGCGGCTACGAGGCTACGATGCTACGAAAAACAAGTGTGCTTCCTTTTTGGCTCGGCTTATTGTTCCACTCCAGTGTTTTACACACAGTGGAATTTTAAAGAACAAAGAAATTTTAAAATAATACTGGATATGTTGTGCATGAAAGAGCTATGAACGGTCTTTTGACTACTAACCAAAAATAATAAAAAAAATAGAAAGTAAATTAAACCCGCCATTTTGAAAATGGTACGAGTAAAATATCACTTTTTGGCGCCATTCTATGAACTAAAGCGTTTTGCATTTTCATCTGTGACCTCAAAGGGCTCATCAAGTAGCACACACTAGCTTATTTACCAATCGAAAATTAAAGAACTTTTATTACATGTTCTTGCGCCCTTTTCGAAATGTCAGTTTCAATTTTTTTTTAAAGTCAAAAATACCTACTACTTTTTCCCAATCATGCTGATGTTATCGACATTTTAAGGTTTATAAGGTTGGACCTATTAACTACACTATAAACACAATATTCTTCTGAGCGAATATTAAGTTGCTGAGAACGAGAGCTCTAATGGGTTTGTTTGCTGTCAATACCAGAGTTCAAGCTAACTAGTAGTCGTCGTGCAAATGGTTCGTTTCTTTTTTACTTGACAAGTAAACATAGACTAGCTTTATCTTGTAGAGAGACTGTAGCGGCATCAATGACGCGAAAAAAAAAACCTACGTAGCAAAACCTGCATCGCAAATAAAAGAACCGCAACGCCATCTATCCCACCAGCTGCGAACTAACTGAACGTAATCCTGTATCGCGGTATCACAGTTTACCGTGCGATTTGAACAGCTGATACAACAGTCCGAATATCAAGTATCGGGCAGTTGCCCACCGGATACAACAACCATCCGGTCGGAGGATCCTCACATTTCAATGGACTCTCTGTACCGCCTACCTCTGTAAGACTGATCCTATAAGTACCTAAGTTTTATCGAAAATAAAAATCCTTATTGGAACTGAAATCTGGCTTGGGCTTCGAAAGTAATAGCTGATCGTATTATATGCTTCGCAAACGGCATTTGACTAGAACTAGAAAAGTCTAGTTACGACCTTAGTGAGTCCGATAGTTTCAAAATTAATTACGCAATTAGTAATGCAAAATGGATTTCTTCGGGTAAAATATCGGTGCTACACATTTTGCTCACCAGCTAGAATTTGTTACCTGTAACAATGAAAAAAAAAACTAATTAAAATCAGAACACTTACAAAAATAATTCAACAAAATACAGATAAACTCATGAAAATACATTTCGTCCACCCATATTGAGGAGCGTAAGGTTTAATAGTAAAATTCGTATTAAATTCTTGTTCGGTTGTGTCCAAAGGACACTCGTTACTCAGAACGGGGATATATCGAAAACATATTCCAAACTTTGTTCTTCGACAATATTGAAATTATACGGCCGCATACTAGTTTATCAATGCGAATGTCAGTATGTTTGTTTATCAATCATGATTCACGCCTCTACGACTGATTGCTTTAGACAAAATATAGAACAAGGATAAGTATTGTTATGGATTACGACTTAGGCTACGTTAGGACTTACTATATTCTGGCAGTATGTTGCAGTGGGATAATTTCCGACTTTATTGCGAGCGCAGTCGCTTGAAAAGGCTTGTTTTCCAAATAGTATCAACAATTCGATAGGTTCTATTGAACATCGGATGCATAATCGGATTTCTATGCCATTCTGATGTATGACAGACGGATTGGGGCGATAGAAACATCGGTGCACGCTGCGGTCTACATTCACTGTCATGTTATCGCGTAATTGATTGAACGATAAAAGCTGAAGTGAAATATTACTAATTTCTAGTCCTGGATTTTTTTTTATTGAGTAATTGTCTAGCTCATTGCGCTACACGAGGAGAGGAGGATGAGGTCAATGAAGGAGCGAGCCCAGCACCGAGCAACGAGCGCCCAGAAGATGCCTTAAGGCATCTGGTACTCCCACGCGTCGATGATACACAGCATGCTGCTTGACGCCGGACTCCGGACGCAATCAGTCTACCTAGCATTTACCCAACTACATTCGGGTCGGCTTCCAGCCTAGACGGATGCAGCTGAATACCAGTATTTTACCTCTACAACCCAGTAACTGACTGGCACGTTACTCCTTGGCAAGTAGAAATAGCCTCAGAATAATAATAGGGACAATTGCTAGACATTGTATCCACTAAACAAACATCTCTTCAACTTCATGGACAGCCCACTCTGCAGGGGCTGCTTTGAAAACGAGGAATCACCCACGTCATACTGGTATGCGAGGCCGTGGCTACCGAACGTGAACGAATCCTCGGAATGATGAAGTCACTTCGCGAAGCCTGAGAATCTTCAATCAGTGTTTCTGGGTGGAGCTAGGCTGGCTATCTTAGTCAGACCAAACATGTACAACAGACCGAATGGATGTTTAAGTGCGGAAAACGGCGTCCCTACTCTATTCTACTCCTTGGCAAGACTGGCATCAGATTTTATGGCTTCCTACTACCTACAGTACAGTAACGACCGACAAAGATATTGAAATGACAGCCAAGACTAACAATTTAATGTGCTTTCCGAGTCACGAAGAATCTTGGTACGCAATAGATGTTACTTACCTTTTTTCTATGTCATGAACAGTGACATTCTGTTAAACAAAATAAGAAATCCTTGTCCCACCATTTTGTTATAAGCGGAAGTTCAAGGATAAATCTAAAACAAGGATTGCTTTTCTTGGTAAAGTTGTAAAAGTGAACTAAAGGAAGTGTGATAACTTTAGCTGTAGTCCAGGATGTACCTACTTTATATTATAACGAGTATAGCAGCTGTATGAGATTTAAGTTACTTTTATGTACCTGACATACTTCCTATAAAACTACTTAATTAAGCCAGCGGGTTTACTCGCGGAGAAGTTAAAAAAATATCCCACGGAAACGCACCTTAGTCCGCCATCTTTAGAAGTCCGCCATATCGGATTTAGAGTGACGTCACTTTAATTTTCGAGTTATTCTCAGCAAGCCCTTTCATTTGATACCCATGTTGTAGGAGTGCATTAAAAATAACAAATCCGCCATCTTGGGTGATCCGCCATGTTGGATTTAGGATGCGACAACGACACTGCTAACCATGCACCGGTTGAAGATATCTGCTTCAAAATTGAGTGTAAGAATCCACCCGAACAAACATAATTACATACGTACATTGAAAGTTAAATAAAAGCTTTTAAGAACGAGCCAGCTTTTTGACTACGCATTATCGATCATTTTCGCTGAATTTAAATTAAACTCGCAATATTTCAATGTTACAACAATTTTATTACAACCAAGTCGCATCAATCAAAACAGATATTCCCACCAAAATGCGTTCCCAATCGTCATCATCATAAAAAGAAATATTGTGACCTCCATTTACGACACTGGAGCCAACATTAAGTGCATTGAATGATAAGCTGAACACAAGTCTGCTATAAAAGTGCCCCATTTAATGTGATTGTTGACTACGAAGTGGCAATCGTTTGCAGGAAATAGACGTTCGACGTTGGCGCGGCCAAAGGGTACCAAAGTGTGGAGCAGACAATTTGATTCAACTGCAGTAACTGTTGGACCATTAAAGGTTGTTAGAAGCGTCTGTTGTAAGAAGGAGATCCTTAATGTATTTACGCTTCAACTGCTAAGGCCCTGGAAAAATAAAGCTATCAAACTAGAGCCATCAAATAAAACCGGTCAAGTGCGTTGACGTCACGCGTCCGTGTGTCACAGAATTATAAATCTGTACCAAATATCAACACAATTGGTCCAGTAGATTCGCAGCAAGTTGGTTGTGACAGACAAACAGACAGAAAGACACCCAGCTAGTTAGACACAAGAGTGATCCCATAACGGTAACCTTTTTATGGTTCTGTACCCAACGGGTAAAATCGGGACCCTATTACGAGTACTAAGACTTCGTGATAGCTAGACAGTTAAAATTTTCAAAGACGATGTATTTTCTGTTGCCGCTATAAAAACAACTACTAAAAACAGAATAAAATAAATATTTTAAATGGGACTCCCATACAACAAACTTTATTTTTATAGATAATGTTACGGAACCCTTCGTGCGCGAGTCCGACTCGCACTAGGCCTATTACTTAGGCCTAGGACTTTTTTTCATTGTAAAGCACGGCACCCTAACAAGGAATCTTTATACACTAAGACGCCTATATTGTCCCACTGCAGGACAAACACCCCTCTCCCTTTTCTCTTACACCCTTTCAGAAAAAAATACATCTTAATTGAAAACGCATCATGATCCGAATAATTTTAATCAAAACTGATACCCACACAATCGTTCAAAAAATAACCAAGAAAAAAAATATAGAAGCATCAATAATATATTAATATCAGAAGCAAAATGTTTTACATTTTCATTTGCGAGAGAATAGTGTGAAAGCGTTCATTATTTCCTTTGGGAAACGCAGACGGATATTTAAATTAGTCAGCGAGAAGTTAGCAACGCACATAGCTACGTAGGTACTCACTCCATTTTATGTAAAATATTTTCTTCTTTCCTAAATACGTAAATATGATACCGAAGTTTCTTAATACTTGGGGTTTGGAGCAAGCGCGCTTTCGGGGATAAAAGCCGTGGCAGTACCTAATGTGTTGCTATACTGACAAGATGAAATTGCTTTCCGAATCTATGATATTTTGTACAAGCATTTCATTTATTTGAGTGTTATTTCAATTCCGATAAATACCTTGCCCAGTTCGGTTTTAATTAAAAGGTTGGACAGAATTTTCATCATGTTATCAATTAAAAGCAAATTCTGCAATCAGGGATAAGCTAAATGCTTGCTGAGAGTATTTATGAACTTGTAAATTAAATTGCAGAAGTAATGACGTCAGCACACATTTATAGATATTAGAAGGGAACTTAATTTACTGGGTCTTGCCCAAGGGGATTTAAACGAAAATCTCATTAGGTGAGAACTAAAACAGCAACTCTCAAGTATTGCGGTAATGTACTGTCGGGCACGAAATCTAATATTATACAAGTTCCAAATACTAAGTTTCACCTACAAATCAAGTTAGAGAAAGTACTTTGTCATCTTGTGTTGATCAATACGACTCGATGTTTAGTTTCTATTTCGTAGAATATTACGTGTTTTCTATATTCAAAGATGCTGCGTAGCCGTTCAATCATCTGCTACGTTCCCATTACTGTCTCAGCTACGCCGTAGCCGGGTTGTTAAAACGTGCCTACGGCGTAGCGCGGTCGCTACGCAGCCGGAATGAAGCTCAAATGTTATTCGCGGAGAAGTCTGAATTTTTACAATGATAATTTATATCATGGTTCGTCTCTAAATGAGCACATGAAATAAAGACGAAAAAAAAATTGAATAATTTAAAATTATTCAATATTTCACTCACAAAATTGTATTCAATTCATTTCTATGAAAGTTCTTACACGTATAGAATTACTGCAAGTGACGTAAAAGGACCAATTAAGAAAACGTGAACGAAAACTTGACGATAGAAGCAAATTGTAAAGAAGTCGAACAAAGTCCGAACACTTTGTAAAAACGTAAAATTAAATGCAAAATCGTAAATTGCGGAGGCCATGAATGTCTAAAACAACAAACAATGTGGTCTGATTGAAAGTTACTTTCCGATTTTGCCGACATTGTATGTTCAGTAAACACGAACCTTGAAACAACTGGAACGTGGATCACGTAAAGCTTGAAGCGTATAAAATGCGTCACGTACACTCTGTTGCAATTTAATAAGCGAATTTAAGCGATAACCTTCACTGGAGATATAAAATAAAACTACACATCTACACTGTAACTTTATACCAACATTTGGGACTTGCGGTGATTTGAATCAAAAGCATGTTTATATAATGAAAATCGTATGTTCACAAGACTCGGAAGTACATGTGGACTCAAAACTAGCTTCCCAAGTGACTTGACGGAACTTTGTTAATTTAGAAAACTTAAGGAGGAAGAGTTTAATTTGAATTGAAGTTAGTGTTGTGTTAAAGACGTGACCTACGGGTTGAAAAACATGCATAAAGAGGTTAAAAAGTTAGATAAGCTGGTGATGTTCAAAAGAAGTTGAAACGATGTTTGTAAACGTGATTACGACAAAAGAGAGATAACAAAAAAGAATTATCTTATCTGGTAAAAACCCGATCAGAATTTCTTGCACTCTGCGGTTGAGAACACAACTGTTAAAATGTAAGTATTATGCAAAGTGTTCTTGTCTTTGCGAAATCTATAACTGACGGAACAATATTAGTTTTCGATTGAACCAAGCTACTTACAACTCAGAATATTTTGTTGAGGTTAAGAATTTAAAATATACCAAACTGAAGAAAAGAACTAGCAGTGAGAATAATACAGAGCAGACATGTTTAGGAAAGCAAAAAGAAAACAGTCCATAAAGGAATAAATTCCGTTCCAAGGGAAACCAAACAATGAAGCAAGTAAACACTATCTGAAAGCCCCGGAAGCGCATTATCGCCGTGCTGCAAAAGAAGAAACACTAATCCCAAAGGAGACCCAAGTTGTTTGAGAAGGGTCCCCCATTATTGCAACTCGTGATCTTGCTTACATCTTATTTCAGCCTTCAGCTGTATATTTACTGCTAACAGGCTCGTATGGACCCCAATGTCGTTACATCCCGTCACTGTCAAGAATGTCGATATCATCAAAATATATTACGTCAACCCGACAGATATTGAGTTGGGATTACAGATATGTTGTAATTCGTTAATAGTATGTTGGTACAACATACAAATATTTGTTTCATCATTATCACGGCCAAAAACAAGAAATAGCCGGGCGATGATAAGGGTGCTTCACGAAAAACAATATCACCATTTCGATGTTCGATGCTCAAAATTACGCCGTGAAAAAAACCTCCCTTTTTTAGAGGTAGCTCTTTTGCCAACACAAAGATAATTTCCCTCATGTACTTCAAAGGCGAAAACAAACTGCTCTGAAACGCGATTTAAATCGCTTGATATCCTTGAACGTCAAAGAGCTGTTACAAGGTTGGCTATACATCAGAGCAGATCTAACGATATATCTGTGGATGACGCTAGTAATGAAGACTAGCTTGTTGCAGCACGTCTTATATTACCTACTCCATTGGAAATTGTAATATTGACTGCGCGTTGCAAGCAAATGTATGGAAGTGCAAAGTTGAGTAAGAAAATGGAACGTAAGGAGCGAAAAATATTCTACGTTTCAGTTTGAGCCACTGTCAAGGTATAATTCTGTTCCCACTATTTTTTTACAATAATGAATTGAAATGATTTCGTGAGTGCTTTTTCGGTTTTAACACCTCGGGAGTTAAAAAAAATTCTGGTACTTATACAACAAAATTCTTTCTTTGAGAGCTTAATAATTATGTTACCTATGGAATTTAATTACTTTAGTTCGCAACATACCTTTCATTCCATTTCGGTTTTTAACAGCCTTACATAACAGGAAGTTCCATCTTTTTGCAGGAAAAAAAAACTATTCACATCCTTCATTTCTTACCCGCAAAACGGCACAAAAAGCCGTCCATTGTCAACTATGAAGGTCGCCTTGACAGGTGTCACCGCTATCGGCCTTCGATCACTTTTTATTAATGTTAGGACACTGACCAAAACGTCAGGATTTTTTTCGCCCATTACAGAATGATAAATAGGCAATATGGCATGTAATTCAATAGGTTTGTTGGCGGAATATAATGGTAAAATGTCTATAACTTCCTAGTCCAGAATATAGGTTCTTGAATCGGGGTATTTTATAGATCGCTATGAGCAACGCTGATTGGGGACTTGGGGATAACTCATCATTTCGAAGTTTCGATTTGTTGTAACAGTGTCCAAGCAATCGGTCCCAAGCGGATGATGCTGTCTGTAACTGGTAGATACCGAGCCACTTCAAAACTATTGGCTAAGAAACATCTAAATATTTTTTGTTTATCTACTGCTTTGCTACAAAATATCAAAGAAAGCCGAAATAGAAAAGAAGGTAGAGAAACACTTCTGCAGAAATCCCTTTCAGCAGTCTAACAATACGTTCTTTTCAACAAACGAAACAACGGAAATAAACACGTCCGTCAATCGCATATTTTGTCGTTGAAAATATCAAACAGTTCGTTCGAGTCCGAGCTTCAAATTCAGCAGTACGTACGACCAGATTGTGCACTAAACATTGAAGTTCAACATTATCAATATGATCACGATCCTTGAACAGTAAAGGCTCGAAGATAATGATACCGTACATTACGTATTACCCACAATTATCGTTAGTCTACCGCGAGGGGTAATTGTTAGGGACCCACATACGTGCGAGGGTATAATGTGACCATTAATCATACCTAGGAAGAGATGGATAGATTAACATGGAAGGAAGAACTTCAATTCAAATTTTTGTACCGTAATTAGGTCGGTGCGGATAATTTTATTTACCTGGAACGTTAGAAAAGAGGGATTTGCGGGTTATCAGCTATAGCAGGCGGGTTACTTGGGTCATGGGAATGTGGTAACTTGAATATAATACTCAGTCACATGTTACTTTGAATAGGGAACTATATTTTTTGTCACCAAAATTTATATTTGTCATCAAGTTGTATCACCTAATAAATAGATCTATCGCCACGAAATATTTTCGTTCTCGATAAACAAAGAGTGTTCCCAGGTATGAATTACAAATTATTGTTAATATAATGTGTAAAATATGAGATGGATTACCAATAAAATTGTAGTGCATTACATGAATATAAACTTCGTTCTTATAATAATAGTTTTATTACTTAAATAATAGCTTGGTGCTCAGAATGGTAGATCTGTCACCAAATATTAATATTCGAACATAGGGCACAGGGAGCTTAGGGCACCCCGACTCGGACAGGTTAGGTTAGAAGGGGATGGCGGGGTCAAGTGAGCGAGCGTAGCGAGCGAACAGACCCCGCCATCACCTTCGTGGTTATTTTTTTTAATCCACCCAGTAATATGGTTTACTTCCCGTTTTGTAATAAATCCCAACCTATTTATTTGATACTTGATAATATATCCCGAGGATTACATGTGATTTATTATGGAATTGCTTTTTACAATTATTTGGCAACTACATTTTGGTGACAGATCCACTATTTTGAGGACAAACCCTATTATTAAAGAAATTCAAAACGAATAAAATTGGCGATAGCTTAAATCATACCCCTTTGAATAAAGGTAGTACGTTGTCATCTAATAAAAATAACTAAGGGTTTGTATAAAAACAATATCACTTTTAGTTGATTCGTCTATCAGCATGCTTAAACAGCAAAATTGTTCCTCTTCCACATTCAACCCTGACTCTGTCATACCCTGCGGTAACAAAGCCAATGAAGCTTCATTTAAATATAAATGTGCCTTAACTACCCGTGGAATACCACAAACTTTAACCAATCCGCCATGAAACTGTTGCGTTCAGATATTCCTTCTAATTTGATGTTCTCAGTTCGGTTCGTGACTTCCAATTTGCGGTACAATTTCGTCGTACAACAACCGACACTTCAGATTGAGCGGTTCGCTACCAGACTGTCAGTTATTGCCTTGTGGATGCCATTTGTAGTGGGCTGATAATTCTGTCCGTATCGACAAGGCCTGACGTTCATGTTCTATTTAGGTAATGAAGTCGTAAGGAGGAAACGTGTGAGTACGTATTTATATAGCTACGTTTAGATAGACTAGACGGTTAGTGTCAACGACGAAGAAGTTAATGTAGTGGATCAAACAAGTTTGCTTAGCTAAGGAAACAATCGTCATAAAAAATAATGACATGAAAAACAAGAACCTTAGCCAAGATACACAGCAGGCGTAAGACAAAATTCTTGAAGACTCATATTAATTTTCATCTATCTCAGTCAGCAAAACCGGCAGTGAAACATACAATCTCTGTACATCAGCAAAAAGCGTAACATTTGGAAGAAGGCTTTACTTATTTGCACAGCCCGGGAGCTCTGTGCCGTGATATAATTTGTCATGCACCTTGACCCAGTTTCCCTCGGCCAGAGAATAAAAAGAAAGGAATAATTCATTGAATCCCCCTTCACCTGTTTGCGTTGAGATTTTAGAATTAGGAGAATTGAATTGAAGAGTAGATTGAGAATCGTGTCGTAATACGTTCATTTCTGGGAGAGATAGCTGCGTTATGAGCTCGTTGTCGAATAAAATCATCTCTCTTGAAGTGATTTCATGAATATTACCGTGAAAGGATGGGCGTTTATAATGATGCTGGTAAGGGAGAAGCTTGCGATGATTTCGCTAGGGTCGATTTGAAGCGTAATGGTTGAATGCGGCTAAAGTAGGGGCATAGTATTATGAGCGTACCGGCAGCGTTCATCAAGAATCAATTTGGTGTAGAATCGATTATAACAGTCAAGTCAAGTTGCAGCGAGTGTAACTACTAGTCGAATGAATATTGCCAGCAGTATAACGATATTTGAGCAGTGTTAAACGATAGAGAATAAAGCATTGATTTGACTATGGTTAATAATAGCGCTGAGCACAACGGTGAAGCCTTTATATCAATTAAGCCCATCGGAGAACACAATAAAAATCAATCAATCACGATTACGATTGGTTGAATTATTTAATGCATAACATTGTGCTTGTGTGCATGTTTTAGAATCCAAATACGACATAAGTTATATATCGTGAGGAAAGTTTTGATTACGTAGATGGCTATACCATAACTGTAGGGGAAGACCAAAGAAACGATGGATGGATTGTGTGGACGATGATAGGACAAGAAATACATCTGTGATGGCGACTAGTAAGAATTAAGGAAGAAGTAGATAAATCCGTAGTGGAGTCCGTGCAACACAAAAAAGAACAAGCGAACGAGGATGCGCAACTGTTGCTAATTCTTTTTTCTTTGAATGTATAGTAGGCTAAATATACATAGTTGTTTGGTCTAACCCTAAGACAAGGATTTCATATTCAGAGTATCTGCCAACCACGACAGAGCAGACAAATATTTATTCAAGCAACATGAGAGCACTTGTCACTTTACCCCTGCTTGTTTTAAAAGAGAAAACAATTGTGCAATTTCTTTAAAATTTTTACTACAAAAATCAGTTGTGGCAGTAGCAAAACCCAGTACTGTGCAACGTCAAGTACTTGTGGGTTAGTAAAAATGTGCAATATGCGGACTTTTTAAAACGTTTGCTATTTTATTGTAAAATGTTTTCTTTTTGCTTCGGACGACTACGAACTAAGCCCATTTGTTAACCGACTTCCAAAAAAGGAGGAGGTTCTCAATTCGTCTGTGTTTTTTTTTGTATGTTTGTTCAGCGATATTTTTGACAATTGTCAACCAATTTTGATGATTCTTTTTTGTTTAGAAGAGTATCTTCCCGGACTAGTCCCATTTCAATTTGGTGAAGATTTGATGAAGAACTTCGGAGATAGGTAAAGGAACTCTTCAATAAATGATAGCAAACCTTTTGATTGCTGATTGCTGAAATCGCATGTCTGTTTATTGTTTGCACCAGTTCATAACATAACATCACGCCGGCACGCTGTGAAGGGGTACGCAGATGTGTACAAGTCAACCACGGTTTTGGGGTTATCTATTCGGGCATAACTTTATTGTTTATGAACCGATCTTGATGATTCTTTTTGCGTTGGATTTAGTTAAAGCTAACCAGTAAAAAGTAAAAAAAACTATTTTACAAAAAAATACAACTGACTTCGAAACAAAAACCACTACAAAGTAAAAAATAAACACAATTTTCGAAGTCGGTGTCAAAAAACGAAAAAATCACCAAAAACACCGACTGCCGAAATTGTAGTTATTTTATACTTTGTAGTGTTTTTTTGTTTCGAAGTCAGTTGTATTTTTTTGTAAAAAAGTATATTTCATTGAGCTTCCAATTCCCGGCTTTTAATATCTTTTGAGGATCGTGCCATTACTTGTATTTTAACATTGGAATGTCTCAAATAATTTCATTAAAGACAGCATTATTTAGATTCATATCTAAACCAATTTTCCAATTTAAGAGTTTTTTCCGCTTCCAAATAATGACTAATAGAATAATTTACGATCAAAGATGAAATGTATTCAATTTGTTTCGTTCTTCATTTACATAGCAAACCCATTTACCAAAGCTGAATATTACATCGCTCTGAATAAATCAACAGGTTTCCATTAAAAACGTGTTGACTGTTCGATGTCCGAGTATTTATCTTTGTGGCTAGTGCGACTGGAGATTTGTACATTTTTTGCACAAAATACCGAATGCAGCTAGACTAGAATTGGGTTACGAGGACATTCCTACACAAAAAACGTAAAACATGAGAAGTTCTTTGAATTTTGTATGCTGCCATTGTTCTATTCGATTGTTCAGTATATTTAGTGGTCGTATTGGTTCAGTACTTTTTGCGTCTGTTAGTAATCCGCGTAAAATCTCTTGAGAATTTTCAAGGGAAACTGGCTGTCAATACTGACAATAGTATCCGGAAGTTTTCCTGAAATGCAAAGTTGCTGTCTCCGGATAAGTCCAGGTAGTTCGTATATTCGTTTGCCAAAACCTCATTCGAAGTCCGTTCCTTACAATGTATTACAGAATAAACGAAGACTTCGGACGTCGACTAGAGCTAAACTTTTCGAATCAGTTCAAACAGTTTAAGTTGGCGCTAGTTCAGGATAGATTTCAATTTAAAGACCTGCATTACTTAGAAGTTGGAAGTTGTGGATCATGCACCATGTGCTGTCGGGCCGAAGTGCAGATTAACCGATTACGCTCCGACTAATGCAGTTTACTGCAGTTTGGGTATTGTTCTGCAGTATTGAATATGGTTGGAAATTATGCAGCTGTATACAATAAACTTTTGAGAAGTGTTTACGAAGATGATAAAATGAAGCTGATGATAAAATGTTTTTCCATAAATACTTACTGAAAGGTGGAGTGCGTCTTCAGAACATGATCTCAGCTAATATGATACAGACTTAAACAAAAATCAACACCTCTAGTTGAAAGCGCAAATATTTACCGATGCCGCGGTAGCACTCAAAGGTAACATGGCTGTTGCCTTTGAGAAGTAGCGGTTGAAATAGAATTGCCTTCAAGGATCCTTGGGTCTGATGTCTGCAATATATCTCGGCATTGCAGGTTAGTTACAAGGTTTTCTGGCAGAACTTGGAGTTAGTCCAAATCAGCGAAAACGTAACACATTTTGGTCAGGCCACGTATCCTATTATTTGGCTCCACGTGTATACTGATCTAAAAAGTAGGTTAGAGCTAGACCTTCATTAGCCTTATTAATTTTACGAGGGCCTTTCATGAAAGTAGTTCATCCGCTCTGTAATTATGAACTTCGTAAAATCATGGGACGGGCAATTATATAACTACTTGTTTTAGGGCCTATAAAATTAGATTGACGAGGTGAAAATCCCCGGTGAAGATGTAATAATGTTCAAACGACAGTTCGTCGAAAGAAACTTAGTTGATGAAGAGTCGCCATGTAATATTGTGCGGAGCCTTTTTGGAGGCGAGATTGTACGTCACCTTCTCAATCTCTTTAAAAAATGTCCAACACGAACAATGGAGGTTAGTGACCATAAAAAGTCATAACACAAAGGAACGAGTGTCGGAACAGTGAAGGGACAGGGGAACATTTTGACGCTCCCCGAGCGACGGTCATTAATCAACCCTCACTAAGTTATTACTCACTGGGGGATTTTTCAAATACTTCGCTGATTTCTCTCCGGTTTGAACACGAAATTTCAATATCCGAATTTGGAATACTTCTTCATAACGGCCAGGTGGAGCTTTCGTTGTTTCAAAGGATTTAAAATCGAGGCTCAATAATGTCACCTGTATTTTAGGGTTGACACGATTTTGCTTTATAATAAAGAATTGAAAAGCGTAATCTCAAGACATTGATGCATAAGGTCGCTTTTATGTCAAAGAGAGAAGATTTTGTTTTACCCATAAACATGTTATGTCGACAATACAGCGGAATTATTAATTCTAAGGTATTTCTACGATGTTGGCAAGGGTCTAAATTACCCTATAAATTCTATATACAATGATGTCATTTGGCACAATGCTGCTACTGTTACTCAAGGCCGAGGATCTAATAATAAGCAACGATTACCGGACTACTAAGACGCTGATTGGCGATCGAGAGGTCGGGAGATTCTAACCCGTGAGATATTTGCGGTGGCCCTGAATTCTTAATCCATTACTTGTTCGTTGGTATTAGGTACTTACCTCGATTAAGTTAAAATTATTTCGATGAGAAAGAGGCATATTAGGTTGCTACATAGTGGAGAAGCAGCTTTCTGAGCTCAGGTATTCTACGTTTCATAAATAATTTTACAATTTACTTCGACCGAGACATTATTATTACCTAAGCAACTTCAAACTTCGATACGTAACATGTTATATACCAACGTGTTTTCAGATCCCTTCTAATTCCCTTTCCTTAGTGTTAATTCCCAGAGAATTAGTAATTAACTATCTAGCATTATCAAAAAATCCCTCTGGATTGACCTCTTTCAACAGAGAGTAAATAAAAGGTTTGCCAGTAGACAAATTTTCGTGTTTTTCGAACACGAGCCGAGTAAACGCTGGGATTAGCAAAACCCTTTTACCTGACTTAACGGTTTGGAAGACTCGCCTGGTTTCGAATGACTGACTATTTACCGTATGTAAAATAATGTAGAATACAAAATAGGAGCATACAATTAAAACTAACGCTAGAGCAAAGCACGGTAAGCACCCTCATAAGGCTTAAGAGGCTTTCACTCATGTTTGTAATAAAGCATGCGAATGCATTGCAGCAGCGGAATATCGAAATAATTATCCCAACTGGAATTCCATATTTTTTTCCAAAAGTATGGAAGATTTTACCATAGAATTTGCACAAGAAATATAGCTGTTTATTTTAGTACATAAATAACAAACATTATTCATTTCATACAAATACCTTTTTCTTGGACTGAAAGAAAAACCGAGACAGTACAACCGTAATCGAAACTTTGTAAAACTTTTAATGATGTTAAACTTTGAGCAAGAACAATATGAAAGGGAAATAAAAATTAGGTACATTTGGAGAACGTACTTACGTCCCGCTTTTCCTTTAATCTCCAAAAAGAAGGTTCTCATTTTGGAAAGAATAACTAGGTTTATTTTATTGATAACGTTTTTTATTTCATCATCATCTTCGACTTTAATTTCTTTCGTATCTTTAATTTTTACTTCTTTCTAATTTTATGTCTTTGTATCTAATTTAATTTTCCAACCGAAAGTCGCCGTCAAATGACACGGTTAGGAACTGAGAAACATTTAGCAAATCCGTTACAACAAAAGAGTCCTAATGCCAGTACATTTCGTGTTAGGAAATAGCGAGGATTTACAAATTGCAGGTTCACCTGGCACCTGCCCATTATTATTTGTTAAAATGACGTAGGGAACGTGCCATTTCACAGATTCCATTAAGTTCTGAAGCCGGGAGGCTTTGTTTGCCACTAGGTTTGTCTAATTAGCGGTATCAAGGAGACTGGTAGACTCTTTTGTACAGACGCGAACTCGGACGCCAAAAATTAATGTAATTGATACTTAGAAACAAACCTTTGCGACTGATGGACATTTTAACGATACCATTGGCACAAACTTGAGACGGTATTTCCCAAATGAGCTGATTCGAAATTCAAATGGGCAAGATAAAAAGTGGGACCCTCATCTTGCAATCACGTCTTCGAATTTTAGAAGGTAAAATGATAATAATATGGTAATGTAGGTATACTTGCAGCAGTCTTCATTTTGGGCTTATTGGTAGTGAATATTAATGGAATCAGTTAACAAATCTCATTTGCATCTTGAGTTTGAACACTTAGATTTAATAAAAAAACAACGAACGGATGATTAACGGATGATGTTATAAAAACCTTCACATCATCATTTATGTCCGAGCAAAGTCAGAAAATCTCAAAATATGTAGGTACATGAGTGAGTTTATATGACGTGCATTTCGATCAAGACTGCAATGATTGATTTTCAATCACAATCTTATACGGAAACGGAAATCAATCTATTGCTGCGTGCTTGCAATCTTCGAAGCATTCCTCGTTATGAGAGCGTCGTATTACATCTTGTGCAGCCAATAAGCAGTCCGAAATTGAAAGGGCAGAATGTTCTTATACGAAAATAACTTTATGCGACAAAATACACGTCTTTTTCTTGTCGATAGTTAATTCTTAGATGTATCTATTTGTAAAATACTTCAAGCACACAAAAGTATAGAGGAGGATGTAATGCCTTAAGCAAAGGCTTCGAGATCATTTATTTAAGCATTGTGGACTTACAGCTAAAACAAACAAACCAAGAACAGTAAATTAGACTGTCAGCCAATTACAGGTCTCCATTTATAAAATACAGAAAGAAGTACTATGGACATTCACACCAAGTTACTGAGTAACTAATACTGCAGCATAACTACAATGATGCTCGCACTGCATAACAATCATTATATAAATGATTAATACTTTTATTTTGAAAAAGTTTCGGCTTAAACACTTCCTGGCTGAGGACATACTAGTGAGGAATTGTACTAAATCATGCGCTTTACAAATCGTTCATAATGATATCAATCAAAGGCACAGGTATACGGCCACTTGGGCTACTCCAGCACGTGGTTAATGTTCTGGACAGGGGCAGGTACCGCAATCATATTGGATGACATATATGACAAAACCCGTTGCCAATAGAGTAGATGACTAAAAATATCTAATTAGTCCATCAGATAGATTTCCAAAAAATATTGGACACGTATTTTTTCTTTTTTCACGTATTTAAACAAAAAATGAAAAAGATACAGTACGTTGAAAACTCGTGTGACGTCATATGTATGTACACTTTTTACATACATTTGACGTCACCAGCCCCCACTCCTGATCTTTGTTGAGTTTTATCTTCGTCATTTTTTAATGATTTGATATAGCAAAAACTACGTGTCCAATATTTTTCGATAACTGACGGGCTAAATAGAATCTTAAATTTTTGAACAAGGAATCATTCCTATTGTGTTTTTTAATAAATCTGTTTATAAGTGTTTGATTTACAGCTTCAACTTAACAAGATTTATATTATTTAAAGTATTAAGAAGAATGAAAAACCATGTCGAATGAACGGCTTTATCTGGTAGGTAAAGTTAATTTTTAACACACTGTAGAACCAGCAATTTGCAATGAAGGCAGTTATTTGACAACGTTCCAATTCCGTAAATATATACCTACCTACAGGAATGAAGGAGAGAATGTATTGTGTATTGTGTGGAATGCTTGGGTCCCTGAGTATTTTGTAAACAGGTCACTACGCTCTTCGATAGACTTACAAGTACAAAGTGCCTGCTACTTATGTTGGAATGCTTTCTGTTTCTGAACTGAATGTTTTATTACGTAAGGTTCAAATAGGGTATTTGACTGGGTTTTTAGTAAATTTCAGAAAACCTAGAGAAAAGATCAGGCGCAGAAAAAAATGTTTATAAAACTAAAAAAAAATACAGAGTTGTGAGTATTTTATAATTAATTATAATCTGTGATAAACAGAGACAGAACTAACAATATTCCATAGAAAAATAATGACACTGACAGCTCATAAACTTGTTTTGTTCGCTGATCGCGTTCAGTTTCATTGGTGAAATTGGCCCTTAGATTGTTTTATCACACTTAGGTTGCGTCCTCTGAGTGAAAAAGGCTTGTGATTGTGCTCATACATTCCGAAATATTATTGTTAAAAGAGTCACACAGGGCACGCGAACGTTGGCTGTTGTTCCCGTCCATATGGCGTTATTTTTATTAGTTTCCTTCCAATAGCACGCGCGTTGGGTGTACGGTTACCGTCATTTGGAATTCGGACGTCGTGTTGCACACGGTGTTATTAAAGTATTTTATTTGATGTTGCTGCTTTTTATAGCGAAATGTATGGGGGAGTTATGCTGAACATTCCGGAATGAATTATTGCGCACAATTTTATTGTTTAAACAGGGTTAATTTTAATGACGTACGTTTTTGGATTTCTAAATAATGCAACAAGCAATGGAATGTTTCAGTTTATACAAAGGATATTTTCAGTGGAAATAACAATATTAAAATTAATTAACAAAGTTATCAAGATGTGAAAGATGTCAAAGGTAAAAGCGCTGCCAAAATTACATGATTCGAGTTCTACGAAACCTCAATTAAAATCGAACTAATTGTACTGTGTTTTCCTGAATTCTATACACCCGTGAAAATTCTGACACAAAACAAGGGGATTAAATATAATGACCACCATAAAATGCTTTGATACCCTTAGTTCTTTTACCAAAAATATATATTTGACACCAGAAAAATGAAGTCTAAAATTACAATAGTACTAGCTATTTTAGTCACGACTGCACCTCAAATTGTATTCGAACACCAAATGTAGTAAATGATCACCAAATCTTAGCGAGCAAATTAATGCGCTATTTTTGCCTAAATAAACTACTGTGATTGCCATAAAATGTAGGCTTTTGGGGTTACAAACTGGATAAAATAGGTTAGGTTAGAATTGCGACCAACCGCGCGCGAGCCGAGCGAGCGAAGCGAGCGGTGCTGCGGCAGCGGCCGGCGAGCGCTACTTCTCGAATATTTTTTTGGAAAAAGTTATTTATTTCACACTTTTTTAACTCCAAACACCAAACAATAGCTGCCAATAAAAATGAAAGAAAGCTTATAAGTTAAAATAAAGCTTTATATTTACTTAAAAGTTTTGGATTAACAATGATTTGTTTGACATTAGTTTGCTTAAACAGGATAGCAAGATGTAAAAACTTTGATTTTAATTTTACATTAAAATGCTGGTATGATTTGGTGATCATTTACTACTTTTGGGTTAACAATGATTTATTTGGAGTCATTTTGCTTAAATAGGATAGCGAGACGTTAAAATTTTGGTTATAATTTTAAATTAAAATGCGTGTTTAATTTTGGTGATCATTTACTATTTTTGTCTCCTAAATGTTACTATATCTGGTGGTAAGTTAAACATAAGCCCAAAACAAGTACTTAAATAAAGGTGCGAAACAATTTAAAATACAAAGTAAACGCGAAAAGAGCTGGGAACTATTAAACAAAGAAAAACAATCGTTCCACAAACGGGAAAAGGACTGCAAAGTTATTAATTAACGTTCGTTTACAGAGCAAGTTAACTGTTCCACTTGTTATAATTCAGTTTGTCTATGTTAAACGAGGGATGTCGTTTGTGGATGATGCTGCCGGCCATCTGTTTCAGATCACACGTTAAATATTTTTGGAGATATAACGTTGTAAAATATGAGCAATTGCTCGGGATTAATGACGTTTGGCGCGGAGCAGCAGATGGACCGAAAAAAGGCATTTTTTTTTATTACGAAAAGCGTTTTAAGTAACGATCTTAATTAATATTGCTGTGGTCTTTTTGCTAATGGCCTATACCTATTAAGTCATTAAGTTGAAGGTTGGAAAATAATTATGTTTACGTATCAAACAATCGATTTTTCCCGCGGATTCGCTCTCCCGGCCTTTTCCACAGGAACCGTGCATTAGGATGGAACCATACAAGCCAAAATATTTATTTTTATTGTTTACAGCTCTTGTATCATTAACCGATGATCCGATATGAAAGCTTCATTCTTACAAAAAATCTACTTTACTTTCAGGTGGCGCACCGTGAGATTCTAGTTTACAAAAAACTTGCATTTTTAGTTCTAAATTGTACCCGCAAAATTAAAGTAATTTCGCAACTTTTTGTCATAAACATACAACTTTTAACTATTCTTAGCCATTTAACGCGTACTAACGTATTAATTTGTAGTGAACTATGGTCGACGCCAGATAAATTTGTAATATCGGTGATACACTTAAATCCGAAAATAGAAATCTATACTAATATAATAAAGCTAAAGAGCTTGTTTGCTTGAACGCGCTAATATCTGGAACTACCAGTACGAAAGCTGTCCTGGGGCCCTACCATGACGTGTTAAAGCGAGAAGGAGGGATGGAGCTATATAGGGTGTATAGCTGCGTCCCTCCTTCTCGCTCGAACGACTCACGCTTTTACCCGTCATGGTAGGGCCGCTGAATTGACATTTATCATGATCCCTTTTGACTATTCTTAGTCACATTTCGCGTACAAACGTTTTCATTTGCAGTGAACTATTATTAATTGGTTTTTCAAATAATTGCATATTAGGATTTTTCTTTGAAATAACTGCCGACAGAAAAGCGGACTTCAGTTATTTTTCATAGTCTTTAAGTAATTTTATAAGTATCAATATTGTTGTATTAATAGAAAAAAAGCCGTAAATATGTGATTGTACAGGAATCTTAAAATTGTAAAAACTATTACACGATGGTGTGGTGTAGCTTTCTATACGTGAAATAATTTTCAAAATCGTATCATTTATACTATAACATTATACTATAGGTACTATTAATTTCCTCCTACAAACAAGAAAACAATTTTATCGCTTAGTGTCATTAGTTTAGAGTAAGCTGATGGTTAGACAATTTATCATAAAACAGAATACCTAATAGATATTTTCAAAAGTGAGTGTTTCCAGATTCTACTCTATCACGGACACCTCCACCAGACTGTTACATTTTCCAATAAAAATTCATCGTCGTGAACATAAACCACGCTCGTAAAACAGGTAGATATAATTTCGGCAGGCGACTGTATGTGCGGTTGTTACCATCGGAACCGTAACCGTTTAGAGACCGGATTATTGTTAATGGTAGTCAGGTTGCACAAATAAATTGTGCTATGCTAGGGACAGATCGAGCGAACGAACGAGAATCATCGGACGCTCGCTCGCCTTCAGAAAGTTAGAGGTCGTTCGCGAATACACGATTATCGCGTTCATTTATATGACAAACGCGATGGCGTCTGCCAAACAAATGAACCACGCTGACAGAGGGCACTATCCAGTTTTGCCGAACAAATCATCACGACGATCGCGCACTCGCGCGATGGTTGCTTTGATTAGGATGATGCCTAATTAACGTTCGTTCGCTAGCTTTGTTGGTCAGCGACTGTGCGGTCTCCTTCGGCGATTCATATTCGTTGGCGTACGTACGCTTGGTCTGTACCCGGCATTAGAGAAATTGGGTCGTTGCAAGTTTGAGACTATGTATATTATGTGTCACTTTTACTCGAATTTCGATTTTGCAAGCGACGGCGACTTTTCAAAGTATTGTAGATGCAGAACACATAAAATATTTTAGCGAAGATGGAAATATTACATAGTTTGAGAACATATCGAATTGCAATGTCAGGTCGTGAAACGAATGTTTGAATAAATTGTCTATCGGTATAATTTGCTGCGGTTTTAATATTTATTTATAGGGACACGCAAAATCTGCACGAACAATTCTACATGCGTATGTATATCAACGATAAGGAATGCTGGTATCCACAGGGACAAGAATGTTTGTGATTCAGCGCTAATTGTTGAAAGACCTGAAAGATTTCAAAAACATCTTAAATAGGTACTCGTATCATGAAACACATTACAGTTTTACGTGACATTTTAAGCGTTGGCCACTTTCTATAGCTGTGACTGTGTTTTACAACACACAATATAATTTTACGAGTAATAAGAGCTGGTTGGGAGTAACAGGGTCAAAATGGTGTTTGTACGTTCGGAAATTAAGGGCGGATAACGGATATTAAGGCAAAAGTCATTCATGTCGAATTCTGCACCGAGGTTAATATTAATTTCGGAAGTAACCCCGAACAACCGCCATCACATTATAATATTGGTAGAACTTCCAGCTTACTTCGACTTATGTATCTACTACTGAACTAGTTTTGAATGCAAGCCACTTGTGCAGTTCGAAGTTGTAGTCGAAAGCAAAGGAAATTGAAACAATCCGTAAATATTTAAAGCAACGGCCATATAAATGTTATTTCATTGCTAGTCTGAGTGCGGTGCCCCCTGTTTAGAACATAAGTGACACGTTGGCGTGCCCCAAGCGCCTATGCAATTTGGGGGACTTAATGAATGTCACCAATGCTGCAATTAACGAATCCTGCTAAGTCCCAAGCAATCCAAGGAGGAACCATCGCCTCGAAAAGAAGGAGAATGCTATCACAAATATAATATTTTTCAAATTGATAAAACCGGCAACATGATAACGAACTTTGTACCAGGAGAGCATATCTGTACAGTTCACATTTAAGACACGAGTGTTTACAACCGCTTTCAAAATAAATTGTTCGGAACGGCCACTTTTAGTGTTATACCGCTGCATCCTTGAGAACTTGTTTATTTGTTACCGCGAAACTCGAGAGTGGACTTTTCTCTAGTGACTATTATTCTACTGCACTACACTGACAGTAAAGCTAACACGTATATAATGTTAACTGTTCATAATTTCGAGCAGAAGAAATACAACGAGAGAGAGAAAGAGGTGGGGAAAAATGAAGGAAAAATGATCTAGACATTTTAACTATTAACCTGTATTGAAGACTACTTTAAATAATGATGCTAATTTTACATCTTTATCTTAACAAACTCTAAAAAGACAAAATAACGAGCAGGTAATAAAACAACAACTCCAACCACGGCTAGACAGAAGAAAGAACGACTAATCCGCAAGATTACTTCAATCCAAAGCGCAATATCTTTAATGAAAAGCTCTGCAGCAGCTAAGTGCAAAACGAATTCAAAGCGATTGCAATCCCAGCTCACGATATCATAAACATTGCAAACGAGATACTAAGGACAATAAAATTCAGTAGTGTTCACGAAGAAAATACTTGTAAGGCCTGGACGCAACAGTTTTATTTTGAGAGGAGAAAAAATCAGGTCGCGTAAACAATGGAAGCCACAACAATTCTCTCTCCTTCGGTTGGCTTTAAACATAATTTATTCGATGTTTAACGCTTTGCCTTTACGTAAATTGAATTCGGGTTCGGAATTCGGCCCCACGAATAAATTGCAATTGTTACCTACGCATTTTTGTTATTGATTAAAGTTCGGGGGTTATTTTGATCGGCTTTAGGCAAGAGTCATTGTAAGTCTATAGGTACACAACCCCTTGCAAAGTCAAATATGACAACGTGTCACCTAATGTGTTTATTTATTTTTTATTTATTTATTTATTTTATTATGGCACTCCAACAACAAAGTCACAAAAACATTCTTACATGCAAAATCCCTTAAATAAGTACTAATGTGACCATGTCACTTATAGGTGTGCACAGCTTTTACATCGTGTGCTTTAATTTATAAAAGTGAAATTTGTACACAAAGTATTGTAGTAACTATAACTTCAATCATTAAATGATGTTACATGATAACATTGCCATTACATTTCATTTCAGTAAGTTAGTAGGTAACAATAATATGAATGAAGTATCTGAAGTATCTGTTTATCTGGACATAGCATGATTATATGAAAAAATAAAAAAAAATAGTATAATGAAAAACCTATTTTTTTTTAAAGTAACAATATTAAAAATATAAATTAATAGTTACAGAAAAAGAGATTTTTGAGCAAAAAAAAAAAAGATATAAAACAAGTTTGTGCCTAGGACAGGCTCACATCTGCCAAATGCCTACGGAATTCAGCCAGAGTGTCGCAAAAGATGTCGATACTATTGGTGCGCGTTTGAGTTACATTATAGGTTCTCATTAAACGGTTCATTGGAGCTGAACAACCCAGGTTTGTACGAGTCATACGTGGAGTAAATATGTTTGAATCGCGCTCCCGTCTGAGCAGAGAGGAGCGGGGTACTGAAATGTTAACTTTATCAAGGAGTTTTGGCACGTCAACGAAACCGTTAACTATTTTGTGAAGCAATATTTGGTCGGCTATATTACGACGATGTTCCAGAGTTGTCATTCTGAAATGACTGAGTCTTTTTGTATAATCAGCTTCTATTGGGCAACTTTTACTTCTGTAACGAAGGTATCTAGTAAAACTTTTCTGTACTCGTTCTATTCGATTGATATGGACTCGGTAAGATGGATTCCATACGGGAGAAGCATAGTCCAAAACGCTCCTAACAAGTGTGCTGTAGAGCAATTTTAGAGTACGGGACGACTGAAAATCTTGGCAGACACGTTTCATAAAACCCAGCATTTTGGCTGCCTTGGTGATGATGGTATCAATATGTGGTATGAAGGTAAGTTTTTTGTCGAGGTGCACACCCAGGTCGCGAATAGTGTCGACTTTCTGTAGTGCAATGCCATTTAGGGAGTATGATGAGGGTAAAGTTATATGCTTTCTAGTGAAAGTGATAAGACAGCATTTTTCGACATTAAGTGACATCCTATTCTCGTTGCACCAATCAAGCACTGAGTCTAGATCCTCCTGGAGTAGAAGTAAGTCACTTTGAGACTCGATTACCCTGTACAGTTTTAGGTCATCCGCAAAAAGTGAGCATTTGCTGTGTTTTATGTAGTCTACTATATCATTGACAAAAATAGTAAACAATATTGGACCTAAATGAGAGCCCTGTGGGACACCGGAAGAGGGAGAATATAAATAAGAATGATGCCCTTTAACCACAACTCTTTGTTTCCTATTAGTTAAGTATGATTGGAACCATAGAAGAAGCTTGCCAAATATGCCGATGTTTGCTAGCTTCTGTAACAAGATTTCATGATCCACCTTGTCGAACGCACTACTGAAATCCGTGTAAATTGCGTCCACCTGTTGTCGCGAATCCACGAGTCTGCTTATCTCGTCGACATAAAGAGTTAAGTTTGTCGTAGTAGATCTTTGAGAGCAAAACCCGTGTTGCTCCGGGGCTATCGTTAACTTTGAAAATGATGACAGAATGGGACAGACAAGAGACTCAAACACCTTTGAGAATACCGATAATAACGATATTGGTCGATAGTTTTTAACATTATCAGTTTCTCCCTTTTTAAAAATCGGAACAACCTGGGCAATTTTCCACTCTGAAGGGAATTGTGATGTTTCCATAGAAATATTGAAAATGGTTTTAAGTGGTAAAGCTAGACTGCCTACACATCTTTTGACAAATAGGGGTGGCAGACCGTCTGGTCCTGGGCCTTTACATACATTGAGTCTTTTCAGAGCTCTAACTACATCTCTTTCTGTGAAATTAATACGACCTAAGGAGTTTTGAGGAAAGTGACTAGTTTCAGGACATGGGGCGGTTTTTGAGCTTATTGGTGCAACGAAAGTCGAAGAGAAGTGTTTGGCAAATAGGTTGCAAACGTCAGGACCTGTGGCAGCTGTATTGCCTTCTAGCTTCATTTCTGACGGTACATCGACGGATTTGGATTTTTTTGCCTTAACAAAGGACCAAAAGAGTTTAGGGTTGTGAGAGATGCCCCTCTCGATGAAACTAACATATTCATTGTAGCTATCTTTGATAATTTCCTTTGCTCTTTGACCCAACATTCTATACTCGTAGTTGTCACGGGGGTTTTTATATTTCCTAAAACGTATTCTCAGTTTTTCCTTTTCGTTTAAAAGCCTAATAAGAGATTTTGGGAACCAAATTGGGTATTTACTCTGTGATACTTTTGTTTTAGGTATGGTCTCGTCTATGATACTATTAAGGTTTTTATACAATATTTTCACCATAGTATCGACATCTTGACACCCAGAAAAGTTTTCAATCCAATTTATTTGGTTTAATCTTTTGTTAATTAAGGTATAATTTGCGTTTCGAAAATTGTACCTAGCCAAAGATTTACATTTTAGCATAAGTGGAGAACTATTTTCTATTACAATTTCTAGAGGTGGGTGATGGGAATCCACCACAGACAAGGGATTATTACATTCGTAAACACGCCCGCCACAAAAGTTGCTTAGAACGAGGTCCAGAGTCTTGTTAAGAGAGTTTTTAACAGTATTTAATTGCTCTAAGTTATTCAAGGACAAGCAGTCCACAAGCGCATAACCAAGAGCCTTATTGTAGTTACTGGCAGAGGTTGACGTAGATTGAGGTGATGTGGTGTCGATTTCCCATCTGATGAAACCGAGATTAAAGTCTCCTGCTATAAGTGTATAGTCACCTGTAGTGTCGATTATCTCAGTAAGCTTATCCAGGTATGACTTCAGGGAATGCTGTTGTACTGGTGGTGGTAGATAGACGGCACTTATATTGATGTACCGTATATTTTGTCCTATAGAGATTTTCAGTCTAACCCACAGGTTTTCTGTATTAGTTTCCCAACGTGACATGCGAGCAGAGTCGATGGACTTTAATACGGCTATAAGTACACCTCCGCCTTTTTTTGCACCTACGGTAGTTGAGGCTCTGTCTCTGCGGTAAATACAATATCTGGAATCAAATATTTCGCCGTCGTTAATACCGTCATCCAACCATGTTTCCGTCCCAATTATGACGTCATAGTTGCATGTTTGAATATTTAGCCTGATATCTCTTAATTTGGTTTTCATTCCTCTAAAGTTTTGGTAGTATATGTTGAATTCTTAGTTTACTTCACGGTATTGTATCAACATGTTTTTAAGTTTATAAAATTTATTAAAGCAAGGCAACTGCATCAAGGCTCCGAACTTGCTTGGCCGAGTGTCCGTCTGCCTTCCGTACCAGAACTCGTCCATCTCGTACCCAAACATATTTATAGCCCTTGTCACGTGCAGCCTTTCTGGTCGCGGCGTGAATTTCTTTGTTTAAGGGCGATGAGTGCTCGGACACAAATATAGGTTTCTTAGGGCCTCCGTAACCTAACAGGTGCGAGTTAAGCTTATCATTGGCATTCGTTTTATTGTAATTCATTACCGCTGTTAAAACTTCGTCACGAATGAATGACGTACGTAATTTTACTATCACTGCCCTAGGATTAGTGTTCTGAGGATCCATTTTTCGGACACGCATGGCCGATACAACATCTTCCTCTTTTAAGGTGCTAGAGACAGCCTTACCCAGTTGTACAACAGTTTTTACCAAATTTTCCGCTTTATTCTCAGATACGCCGTTGATTTCTAAATTTTGCTGGCGAGAGTTTTGCTCCAATAGGTTGACTTTCATGGATAGGTCTGATACAGTCTTTTTAAGAGAGGAGTTTTCCTTTAGTATTTGTTGGTTTTTATCTTCACAACTGTTTAGCATACTCTTCATCCGATCGAACTCGTCGCTCATAAATTGGACAGACGCTTCCAGTTTACGGATAAGGGTTACGGCTTCTTTTAACTCGCTAAGCTCATCCGCAATACATATTTTTAAATTTGCTGAGATTTCTGCCGACACTGCAGCACGTATTTCGAGTCGAATGGTCTCTAAAAGTTGTTGATTAGGAGGCTGTGGCTGTTTGACGTCGGGCGAGATATCCATACGAGGGCGCTTCTGACGTATTGAAATATTCGATGTGTCCGGGGTGTCGGAGAGGGCTTTTTGCATGTCTGGTTCCGATTGAACATGAGTAATAATACCAGCATCGGATAATTTTGGAGGAGTGCGATCTAATAACGACATAGCGTGGTTGAGTATTTAGCAAGAAGACAGAAAAAAAAAACCAAAAAGACTTTCTGATGACGGGAATCGAACGCGGACCCCTTCGCACGGCTATCCACCGTATTTTGTAAGTCGCTAAGGCAGCAACGCTGAAGTTGTACAAAATAAACACTGTATGGCAGTAGCGAGCGTGATTGCCAATGAGTCCAAAGTCCAATCCTTTGTGTTCCGTACTTGGACCAACTAACAGTTTAGTTGCAAACTTCTTAAATTCGAACTGTATTTGACTTTTGTTGGAATCAAAATGCAATAATTTTGAATGTGGGTAGCAGTTTTTTTGTTGTGAAACAGTTTTTAATGTTAGCTGTCTTGTTGTTTTACACTATAATCACTTTATTTCACTATTAATATGTTTATTCACTGAACGCACTGTACGATTATTATTGCTCTTAACGAGATGCAGGTAGGTACTGTCACTTAGTTTTTATTACACTTTCGTTAGATTTGTCACTGTTTCGTTGTATTTTTGTAGTTCGTGAAACTTGGAGGCTACAAACACTTCTTCTCGTGTTCATCATCATTATCATCATATCAGCCGAAAGTCGTCCACTGCTGGACATAGGCCTCCCCCAAGTGTCGCCACAACCACCGGTCCTGTGCGTCTCGCATCCATCGGTTACCCGCGACCATCACCAGGTCATCGGTCCACCTTGTGGGAGGCCTTCCAACGCTGCGTCTTCCGGTACGCGGTCGCCACTCCAAAACTTTTCGGCCCCATCGACCATCTGTTCTGCAAGCAATGTGCCCTGCCCACTGCCACTTCAATTTGGCGATCCTTCGGGCTATGTCGGTAACCTTGGTTCTCTTGCGGATATCATCATTCCTGATTCGATCACGCAAGGAAACTCCGAGCATTGCCCTCTCCATACCTAATGTGTTATTGTCTCTAAATACTTTTTTTTATTTAACACAAACGAATCATTGGTTAGGCCACTGATTCGTTTGTGTTAAATAAAAAAATCTTTTACGTTAACGGGATCGAGTATGTTAAAAAAGTCACACTAAGCCCTCAGAAGTTAAAATTAATACGTCCCGTTGTGAGTGTAATACATTTTAGTCAAAATCACAAAGGGTTAAATTACTCTTACAATGAAAGGCGGCAAACACCGTTGCGCTTGACTTTTCCTTTCAAGTGACAATCTGAATTGTCTCAAACAAATTACATTTTAAAGAGCAAAGACGTCTACAATGTTTCGGGTTACTTCATAAATTTTAATTTTAAACGCCGAGATAAGGGCCGGCCAAAATTTTAGCTCCACTGAGGTTTGTTTTGCGTCCAGATATGGCCGTATCTGAATTTCAAAGACTTTGAAGTACAGAAAAGGACAGATTTAATTTAAATTAGGACTAATGGTCAGAATGTGATGTGGTCAGAGAGACATCCTGAAAGGGAAGGTTATAGGCGAAGAGCTTCCTCTTTCATTATAACCAAAGAAACAATGTATGAAGGCTAGAAAAAAGTGAAAGTGTTTGGAAGAAGACAGGCTGCGCCGACCCAAATGAATTGGAATAAAGGCAGGAGGATCAGGATGACTCTTAAAAGGATATTGTATTAACTTATAGGTAAAGGAGTCTAGAACTACCAAAAGCCATTAATTGTGTCGTTTGACAAAACTATGTCTACAACAAAGCGTCTTTAGCCAACGAAATTTCGTTTTTATGTAACGTTCCAATTTACGTATTTAATTCTCTTACTGTTAAAGGCAATTTGACGTTTACTCTTGCTGAAAAGTGGAACGTTCTAGAACCGAGGGCGCTGGACCCGAATTATTAATGAGGGCGGCGCGTCTGCACAAGAGTTGCTTATTAAACGCAGCAGCAAGAAACAATAGTTTGTTAAGAGAACATGTGAGCGGAAATTCAATTTCGAATGTACTTTGCATTTTAGGTGCTGATTTCGATATTCGACTTAAGTATTTTCGTTGTATTCGAGTTCTAATTAGACTTAGCTAATAATATTTTCGTACAGTTTAATTTGTACAATATTTAAGTTTAGCTTTCACATTTTCCGGAGCCATAAAACGCTTGGCACTAAAAAAAAACCGTCTTCCAAAAAAAAAACACTACAGAGTACAAAATTACTTTAATTTCCGAAGTTGGTGTTTTTAGTTGCTTCTTCGTTATTTGACACCGACTTCGGAAATTAAAGTTATTTTGTACTTTGTAGTGTTACACCTAACTACACCACTGGAAAGTCACAGGAAAACAAAAATACGCAATTTCGTATACCTACATGGATGGCTTTTCCATACATTTTTTCCAGCTATTTGGATTTAAAACCAAACCACTGAACCGATTTTGATAAAATTTTCATGGGACCATTTGGGAAGCATACCTACCTACCTACCCTTTCCAACAAAAAAATATTTTTTCAAATCGGTTGGCAAGCGACGGAGTTATGCGCGAATAAACATAAAAAAAATAACATCCGAATTGAGAACCTCCTCCATTTTTAGAAGTCGGTTAAAAAATATCATCCCCTTCCTGCGAAGATGATATTTTTTAGTGCTACGAAGTCTTTGTCCTGCCGGAAAAGTTTCTAAAAGCACGTTTCAAGGGATCCAGACTTCGAAACTTGGAAAATCGATACGTCGAACACATACCCTACTTAGCATAACCATTCACTTTGAAATACAGTTATTGTGCGCGTAAGACCCAAAAACTTTTCTACCTTAATTTGTTTTTCCCACTTTTACAACTTTCCTGGAAGTTTCTGGGAGCCTGATTAAGTGGGACGAGTTTAACAAATAGAATAAATATTTATTTATTTAAACTCTATGTACAATAGTGGTACATGGGCAGAGTTAATGCAACAAGGCATTCTCCATCAGTCAACTTTTGGGTCAAAAAGACTACACTGTGGTAGGTGTACAACAAATAAATAAGATTTAAAATATAATTTTATTTTGGAAATAATAAAGAAATAATATATAGGTTAATAAAATACTTACATATGCTAAAATAATAAACTAATAAATATGATGTTATATAATAATCTTTCTGATTGAGAGAATATTATGAATAGGCAGCATTTTAAATGTTTTTCTTTGGATTACGGTTGTTTTATTTAGATTTTGTCATTTCATTGCCAGTCTCAAATCAGTAATATAATGCTTATAAGAAACGTAAAGCGGTTTCATATATTTCGAAACTAAAGTTATTCAAATAAAGGCAACGGTATAATGACATAAAAGAGCCTATTCAACTAATTTTTAGGCAGTCTCAGCCGCAATCTGTCAAAAACTGACATAATATAATAATATGCGAATGCGAAAGTTACTTAGAAATTAATATAATTGGCATTGGATTAATTTCAATCAAATGAAGGAACAAAGCCTAAAAGGTAAACATGCATTTTCACAAAATTGGTGCGTTGCAAATTAGCCTGATTTGCTGTGACAAAACCTTTCATAACTGTCAATCTCATCAGCTAATAAAAGCCCACACTATTACGTTCAGCCAAAGGTTAAATCGAATCGAAACTGAATAGAAATTTTGTGTACCGAAAGTAAAAGGGCTTGAACAAACTAAATTCGCCGAGTTTATCTTTCAGGACTAGGTACTTGGGAAAATGGGCTATCTATGATTTATACGAACACAGTGACCCGTGATAGGATTCTAGAAACTGATTTCTATTTACTATTGAATGTGCTCAATAATCGATTTTAATTGGGTTTGATCCACAATTTTATTTCTTCGTTAGTTTTTTATTCAACTTCAATTCTGTGTCGAGAAGGCATTACTGAAACCTAACTGTTTTCAATTGAAGTACCTACTAAGTAAAGAAAACATGATCTTTTAAGTTTAATTTTCTTGTACCTGCCTTAGTAATGTTGGTTTGTAAGCAGCAATTGATGTTTTAAATAAATATGCACAAGTTAAAAACCGGTTAAGTGCGATTCGAACTCTCACACGAAGGGTTCTTGAGATGCCCCTCTTTGAGGAGTGGCTGGAGAGGTGCCACGGCGTCCTCACCTTCCGCCTGACGCAGGTACTCGGTACTCACCGGACACTGTTGTTTCGAGAGGTACCTGTTTCGGATTCGGCGGGAGGAAACGCCCGGGTGTTTTCACTGCGAGGATTGCCCGGAGGACACGGTGGAGCATACGGTGGAGGTCTGCCCCGCTTGGGCGGAGCACCGCCGTGTTCTCGTCGAGGCGATCGGCGGCAGCAACCTCTCACGTCCGGCCCTGGTTCAATCCATGGTCCGGAGCGAGGAGGCATGGGAAGCCGTCACCGCCTTTTGCGAAGCAGTAATGCTAGTGAAGGAGGAGGCCGCGTGAGGGAGAGACAACCCTCACGCCCCAGCCGCCGCGGCATAGGGAGACGCACCGGGCGTCGGGAGTCGCTGGGCGATTCCCGGCCACCGTAGGTGTGGGTCTGCGGACGGTGAGCGTTGGGTGGCTCAACGTCCGATCAAAGCCAGACCCAGGCCGACGGCGCGTTGTGTTCCACACGCGCCTCAAAGAGATGTCAGCATAGGAGTAGGGGCCCGTGGCAGTGCCTGCCAGGGTTGCGGATTTTGTTCGAAAGAGTTACCGCGGCCCTGGAACGTAAAAGGCACTAGGAGGAGCATGAATGGGTTTTAGCGCTCCTGCACACGATGCCGCCACCGCGCCGTCGCCGCGCCGCACTATGGGACCAATCGGTGTTTTCCATCTCGAAAATGGTTTTGGCGAAAGTCGTATATTCATAGATTTTTTTAGGGTTTAATACTCTTAAAGGATGGAACTTACGAATAAATCTCAAAAAAAAAAAAAAAACTTAGTTTTACGTTTATAAACTGAACCTCAAACATTGGGTATAAATATTTTCGTGCCAATTAAATTAGCGTTAAGGAAGTTCAACACAAAATTATTCGGAAGTTTTCCAAGGAAGTATGTTAGTGTTATACATCATAAGAAAGCTTAGAATGTACACTTTCCATCCACGTTCGGTTTTTGTACAAAAATATTTTCGTTTTATTTTATTTTATTTTTTTTAGTGAAGTAAATAAAATTTCGTTTTTGTTTATTTCAATTGGAGTTTTCATTGTTGCCGAAAGCTGCCGGTGTCAAGTTAATCACTCTAGTAGATACCTTACCTATTCAGTAATATGAGGATTGAATAAAAACTTGCGCGTTTTTTGCGCAAGGGTGATTTAGAAGCAATAATGTCAATCAGGGGAAAATAAAAAAATCTCCGAAAATTACGTTCTTCTTTTTTATTATGAAATATTATATTTAATTGTTATATTTTGATGTCTATCTTGTTTTTTTTTATTTATGTTATAGAAGCATATATTTACAAATTAATAGACTACTATTATATTTGAAAGAATCTTCCCATGGCACTTTTGTTTTCGGTGGTCACCTTAACCACAAGTATGATAAACTATATTGCTACGGAAGTTCTATTTATCTGTTGTGGTAATTATTCTCTACTTGCTCATCTGTTAGATATTGCAGACCAATTTCATTAGAATTTGCAAAAGAAACACCTGAAAAAACTACAGCAGTTGTCAGTGAAATTGAAGCCAAAATTAATCAATTGATTCCAACTCTTGTGTCAATAGACAACAAAGTCATCGAAGTTAAACATCAACTGTTTATGACAATGATTGATGGGAAAGTTGCTCAAGTGTTAACAAACACATCAGCCAGTGCTACCTGCACTGTTTGCGGAGCAACTCCCAGACAAATGAATGATCTTTTAAAAGTTACAACGAGAGTTGAGAATGAAAATGCGTTTAAATACGGATTGTCGACACTACACGCATGGATAAGATTTATGGAAATGATCCTCCATATTTCTTACAATTTAGGTTTTGAGAAATGGTCTGCAACAACTCCAGAAAACAAGCAACTTAAAGAAGACAAGAAAAAATATGTCCAAAAACGTTTCCGAGAAGTGCTTGGTTTGCACATTGATAAACCACGTCAAGGTTCCGGTAACAGCAATGACGGAAATCCGGCAAGGAGATTTTTCCAAAATTACCAATGTTCTGCAGAGATAACCGGAATTGATGAAGAATTGATTAAGAGATTATATGTAATTCTTCAAACTATGTCATCGGGATACCCTATAAACGCAGAAAAATTCGGCCAGTGTACATTGATTACCGCGCAATTATATGTAAGCAAATATAACTGGTACTACATGCCATCTTCGGTCCATAAAGTACTTATACATGGTGCTAAATAATAGAGCATTATGCAGTTTTGCCTATAGGACAATTATCCGAAGATGCCCAGGAAGCCCGAAATAAAGATTACAAGAAATATAGGTTACATCACGCTAGGAAGTGTTCCAGATCAGCAACAAACGAAGACGTTCTGCATATTTTATTATATACATCTGATCCTTATATGTCTAGCTTGAATAAACCAAGTTTTCTAATATCCAAAGAATTGTTTGACGAAGTTAAAGAATTGTTAGAAATAAAAGGTGATGAATAGTATAAGCGCTAAAATTTTTAATTTTTTTATCATGTAATGTTTGTTTAATAATAATAATTAAGTTTTAAACTTATTTTAAGCAAAAGTGTAACTTTTACTGCTATTTTAATGTTACTGTATAATTTTTGCATGAAATTTCGTATAACTGTAACTTTGTAATTTTTTTACTAAAAATATATAATTTTTAAAATGTTGATGTTTAATTTCTTTTATTGCCTAGATATTCAGAAATACGCAAAAAAAAATTCAAGGAGAAAAATCACAAAACAACAGAGTTATCGATTTTTGAGATGGAAAACACCGATTGGTCCCATAGTGCGCCGACGCCGCACAACTATACTGTACATACGAGTCGCGCAAAGACCGCCACCGCGCCGCCGCCGCGCCGCCACCGCGCGCGTTCCCAGTTATTTCATTATCCTGATTCATTCCATTGCCGGCCGCGTATGAATCAAATAGATGCGCGGTGGCGAGACGAGGACCGCGCGCGGTGGCGGCGCGGCGGCGGCGCGGTGGCGGTCTTCGCGCGACTCGTATGTACAGTATAGTTGTGCGGCGTCGGCGCGGCGACGGCGCGGTGGCGGCATCGTGTGCAGGAGCGCTTAGTCAGTAAAAGTCTGACACTCCCTGCCGCTCCACCCAGAGCGGAAGGGGTCATTTGATGATTTTCCATCCTTAAAAAAAAAGATGCATGAGATGCAGCCCGCTGGCAGACAGACAGACAGACGGAAGGACGGACGTACGGACAGCGGAGGCTTAGTAATATGGTTCCGTTTTTTATCCTTCGGGTACGTAAGGAACCCTAAAAACGGAGTTCAATGCTAGATTTAAAGACATTATACTAAACTTCACATCAGTATCAACCTAAAATAATAATAAAAAAAAAAAATATGCCTATGAAAAACATTCCACGTAGAACACGTGCATTTCGTTTCCAACTTTCTCCGAGGGTGAAGGTTAATAACTTTCACGTAATAATGAGACCACTGAACTTAGACAAACACAAACAAACTTCGAGGGGAACCACACTAGTTACAAAACAAATGAAGGCAGACTTATCATGGCAAGACTTCGTTACTAACATCTTAAGGGGGGGGTTTACACGGGTCGATTTTAGCCGTGCGGCAAGTCACCAGTCGCATCGCATGAAAAATCGTATCGCCATACCATTTACACCTTGTTAGTTTCTTCGGAAAAGAAATCTTTTGTTGACCAAAGATTTCTTTTCCGAAGAAACTAACAAGTCAAACACAGCGCAAAACACACCCCATGCGGCGGGCGATCGCCACTGACCATTTACACGGTCGTTACCCGCCGCATGCGGTTGTCGCCGCACGGCAAAAGTCAGATAGCACCCAACTTAGGGGCTTGCGATTTTTGTCACCCCTCTTATGGTGATGAAATTGACACGGGTCTAACAATTTAATAAATTCAATTGGAAACGATGTTACAATAGCCTACATTGTTCGATTGAACGAATGCAGATGGGATCGAAAGGTACTGTCACAGCGTTTGAAGGTCTCCCTAAGGTGGACCGATGACGTAGTGTGGGTTCCCCGTATGCGAGAACACAGGACCAGTCTATGTATGTAGTTATGCGTGGGAGAAGCTTGTGTCCAGCAATGGACATCTTTCAGCTAAAGTGATGATTGATGTAAAGAAAGACTACCAACAAATACTACCTACCTTCTTAACAATTCTTCTAATAAATTACGATTAAAAAGGATTGGACCCGAACTCGGCCACAGCAACAGCGTTAGTGCGCAAAGGTCGTAGTGTATTTACAATATTACCAAAGACCAGGATGAGACATAAGAAACAAATATTTTTGTTCATCATACTTAAGGACTGAAGGAAAATCATGATGCTTCACATCATGATTCAATGTCATATTACTTCAGCTGTACCTTTCCTTGACTTTACCATATCATTAACAGGTAAGTAAAGCCAGAATGAGTGGGCGCAAAGTCACAAAATAAGCCTGTGTAACATAAGAGCCAAGTTTATAAGTACGGATAACGTGTTATGACGACGTCATGAATAAAATATTTGTTGTTTTACTGCCACTGACATATAAACAGAGATTTTCTGAGGGATAGTTAAAGCTCATTGGTGCAGGAAAAAGGGTTACGTTCACATCATTCACTTCGTTATTTACGCTAACGAGCAGAACAATTTATCGAACATATGAAGCAATAGATTTGGATTCTACTTCAAAAACATTCGAAAAATTGTAAGCAATTGGGGGGCTGGACTTGACTAGAAGAGAAACGGAGAACCTGGAATCACCAAGCACTAACCTCTAGAAGTTAGTTAGTTAGTTAATAAAAAAATCTAAATATAAATATTTAGATTTTTTTTATAAATATCACGTTCCCTTTCTTTAAATACCGTCATTGACAGTGTGTACCTTCCCGGGAATATAGACGTAATACTTATTTTACAATTTGTTACTTTCATATAAAAAAAAAAACTTAAATAGACAAAAACAAAAGTATTATTCATCCCGTTGGTTTCCTAGCAGGAAATTAAGCAACCAATACGTACATAAATAACAGCAAGTGAGACTTTACACGCGCCATTACCTGAAACAAACAATAAAATATTATGTTACATTTTTCGCTTTTCATAAAATGTGTGGCAAATAATGTGTTGTTTTTAACCGACTTCTAAAAAAGGACGAGGTTCTCAATTCGGATGTTTTTTTTTTTTGTTTGTTCGTGCATAACTCCGTCGCTTGCCAACCGATTTGAAAAATTCTTTTTTTGTTGAAAGGGTTTACTTACCAAATGTTCCCATTGAAATTTTATCAAAATCGGTTCAGTAGTTTGGTTTTTAAATCCAAATAGCTGGAAAAAATATGTGGAAAAATCATTCATGTATACGAAATTGCTTATTTTTGCTTTCCTGTGACTTTCCAATGGTGTTGTGTTGTTAGGTGGGGTACCACTAAAAAGTGAAAAATAAAAAAAAATCACAAAAAAAGAAAAATAACTTTAATTTCGGTAGTCGGTGTTTTTGGTTGCTTCTTCGTTATTTGACACCGACTTCCGAAATTAAAGTAATTTTGAATTTTGTAGTGTTTTTTGGAAGTCGGTTTTTCATAATTTCGAAATTTTGCTCGATACAAAGGAGAAATAAAAACTATTTATGGTCACAAAACGGATATGCATACAAACTATGCACAACTAAAATTAACGATAGTATTGGTAGTATTTAAATTACCATAGTTAAAAAATATGAAAATAAGGTAACATTTAACTTGTAACACAAGAAGGCTCCGGTCATAAAAGATAGGTATTTTTAAAGGAGAAAATATTTGCGTATAGGTATAGTCAAGACATTGAGGGCTGTTTTTTTAATTGAGTTTTGGAGTTAGAACGTATATAATATGCTTATTTAATGCCAAATATTCACAAGCTTTCAAAAATCGGTCTTTAATCGTTAGAATTACTTTATTTATACTACTTATACGGATTTTCTGCCACCCCTGCAAAATATCGCAGCATGGAATAAATAAAATTCAGATTCTTCTTGACCTGATTCCCTAGTTCTGCGCAAGAAATCAAGTATAAGCCATTTTCATATAGCCCCATAGAGATACAGAATGCTGTATGAGAATTTCCTATAGCTGTTACAAGGCTTATTGGCTAGAATACTTTCAGTGCCATATATCAGACGTCTTTATCGAGTGTATAAAAACAGACAAAACAAATACGTGTAAATACAGACACTAAACGTTGAGTACTACGGCGATGTAATTTATTTCAGGATTAGTGTTGTACCAAGTTCCTTGAGAGGAGATTACGGTGGAGAACACGACCGAACTCTATCTGTTGTGCTGTCGATTTTTACTTTGTTTCATTATTAAGTATAGATGTGCGTAGTTTAGATACTTTATCCTTGTAAGCATACTACGAATGTAGTCAATAATATTAATTCCAATATGAAACGATCGATCATAATTAGTAAACTGGTACTGGGAAACGGAAGGAAGAACACCCTTACACGTAATTATTGCTGCATAGAATCTTGATAGATTCTTAACGGTGAATTTGACAGAACGCTGTAGATACAAGTATCAGTCAACATTAAGTGACAGAATGCCTCAAAGTGACCCAAATTCATTTTATTTTTAATTTTCCGTCCGGAATTGGTAATATCGACAAATGGCCACTGCCGTCTCGAGCCGGTATTTCTGTTCATATTTACAAGAACATAGCTATAGGTATCACAGGACACGTGTGTTGGTATTAGCACCTATTTACTAAGTCATCTTACATTCACCCAAAGCTGAGTATAAGGTTCCTCTGATTAACGGCAAACTTATCCAGTCTTCAGCCGGTCTCATCTGTTTCTGCCCACGCGACCAATTACAATAGAGCACCCACGCACGAATATTTCCACAGAATTTCTTTCACAGCTAATTATAAGTAAGAAAGGTACCTACTTTCCACGGGGGGAAAGAAAAATAAACGATACCTATCAGCTGTTTGTTTTCCTAACAAAGCTTTAAAAAGTCCTCAAAGAAGGGAAAGATGCTGTTGTTTTTGTGAAAAAAAAAACTTGGCGAAGCAATCTGGCAGCGCATATATATTTGCAGTAGGTATCAATATTGATTTTGACCCCCTGACAAACTCTGGGTTGTGCGGTTGTCTGCAAAACTTTGGCCACCCCATCTTTTGTCCCTGAGGTATCGTAAATTGCGACTTGTGAAGAGTGGGTTACGTGTGTACAAATATTTATTATGTGGGTTAGTAGAGCGGTTACTTTAGTAAACGTGGCGATTCGATGTGAAGCATTTGTGAGAGGCTCGTGTTAAGGAATAAAGGTTTAGAGGTAATAACGAACACTTTCCAGGCGATTGCTGTCTCATTTTGAACGACTAACTCTTCGTAAAGATTAGGTCACTTTAACCATTGCGATGTCAAAGAAAAGAAAAATGTATCATACCATTTCCATTTATACCAATTGTATGTTTCAAAGTAAACAAAAGTAAAGTTCATAAAGCACTTAAGTGGTTTAAAAGTCTGTTAAAGACTCTACCTTTGATGTTTGTCTCGAGACTACAAAATCACTTTAAGTAATCCTTGTCTTAGTACATAGATTAATCACACAGTTTATCTGGCACTAGACTGTTTGTTCGCTGCGGCGTCTGGTTAGCTGAAGAGAATTTTGTATTATGTCGACAGAGCTGGCAAGCTCTTGACACTACAGCAGGCCATTTTAACGAAATAAAATTCATATCGTACAAGAACACTCTCAACTTCCCGAAAGCTGTTCGTTGCATCCGATTCTCATATGAAAAATTCGTGTCTGCAGTCACTTCCGTGGAATGTTGCGCTTTGCATCGAAAAAACCCTCCGTGCGCTGAATAAGTAAACCATTGCATTGTGGTGTCCGGTGCAACGTGGCCACACGTTAATGAGCACAGAATTGGGTCACAGAGTCACGGCGGAGTCAGCGCCCTCTCGCGGATTCATTAAAGTACTAGCTAAATCTCTGCACGGGAACGCTTATATTTTAGACGTGTATGGATTAATTTACAAAGTTCCGCGTGATAAATTTTAATGCGGTACGGGATTTTGTGATCCAACAATTAAAGTATCAAATGAATAGTGACGCTAAGTATAATTTTGAAATAAAAGTCTGGCTTCGTTTACTGGGTTGGATTAAGTGTGTTACGTTTTAGTATTTATGCGAAAACAGTCTTTATTGCAATTTACTAAGACGGATTTGAAGGCTGTTAAGTGTGAAGTATCAATAAAGTTTACTGCAGGACGCAGCACAATCGAGGACAAAGTGATACCAATAAAACACAAGATCTCTAATTGCTGTTTCTCAGTTTTATTTCTAAATAAAAACTCGGGATTACCTTGGATTACATCCCCGATCATACATATAAAATACCAGTCGTTACTGGCAAACATGCCAAAGATTTGTATAAAAGATAAAGATGGTTCTTGGCTCAGTGCTCTTTGCTTATACCCAAGAATACAAACACAAATATCTTGCTGATATAAGTTCGGAGAAACCGACCAGACTATCCGTACTAGAAAAATAAAGGAAATTGCTTCTTAGATTTACATTCAACGGAGCCGAACTAGAAATCTTGAGACAATCGATAGGTTTGGATGTGTTCCGACATCAACAAATACGTTAAGCAAGATGTCGGTCGCTTTCAACAAAGAATTAATGTTGTCAATTTCAACAAATACTTCGAAGACAAAACTCTCAAGAGACCTACTCCAAAAATAGGATCCCACAATAAATCCAGCACTGGTTACGATAAAGTGAAATTTATCTCAACAATAGACGGAATCCGTCGTATGGTGCTGATAGATTCGATTCCATTAGATTCCAATATTTGAACATCCTCTTGCACTTCCGAAGTGTGAGCAGGAAATTGTATAGTAATAAATCTTTGAGCGGGCGAGTGTGACATTCTATACGAAGGTGTCTACTAAATGGTCGTGCGGAAGCAGTGATTCTAGGGAATTTGCCTCGGAGATAAATCGAATGGTACGGAAGTGAATGCTGTGTGTATTTGCAGGGGGGCTTAACAAACGATTAGACGTTATTTATTGCTCGGATATTTTAGGGTAAGCACTCGCTTTGAAGTGTTTGTGGTTTGATAGAAAGGTAAAATTTGACTTTTCGTCATAACGAAAAAGTAAATTCTGTTTTCAATCACGTGCCTAGTGATTATTCGGCTGATTCTGGGGTAACAGTAAATTTGTTAGGTCGTTAGTAGCTATACTCGTATACCTCTAGTTTTGTTATACCCTTACACAAAAGACATTTGATTAGAACCCGCATCGTCCAATTAACTACACTCGAGCTGGAAAATGTATGAAAATAATTTAATAACCCTAGAAACCCTCTACACGCGCTCATGTCTGTCGCAGGAAACAATGTTAACGATACGTAGGACATGGTTTATTAAATTTTAACTACACCACGCCAGCGATTTACAATATAACCTGGCCGTAATTAAACGCAAGAAATTAATTAATATTTTATTTATTGATAAACGCTGCTTGGTATATAGACGATGTGGATATTGGGTAAATTGTAGAAGTAGAATCGTAGGAGGTGGTGTTCTGATTTTTCTGCCTTCCCTCATGAGATTTTAAAATCAGGTGAAATAACAAATAACAACGGGAAACCTAATTGTCCACTTATTCAGTAGAAGTTCAATGAAAAGGGAGTGCGAACCGAGGTATTAATCAAATGTTCATGTTTGATTGTTGCAAACACCGATTGTAATCAACTTTTATTAGATTGAAAACTATCGATATTTTGTGAACAGATCATTTTAAACACCTACAATAAAATCCAACTAACCTCATTAGTTTCCGATATGGCCGTGACTTATTGAGAAGAAAGAGTTTACGATCTTACACTACTTACAAAAAACTTACGATTAAGGTGACATTAGGCTGCATAATTATAGTAATGAGTAGTACTCATTACTATAATTATGCAGCCTAATGTCACCTTTATAATAATTTCAATTGCTTCTTAGCTCCATACTGTCAAAGGGTAACGAACCTTCAGCTGGCAAGCACAAAGGATGACTACAAGGTAAACGTGGGCACTAATCACATCCAATCCATGTTACTTAGGGATCTGTTTGCTTGCACTCTGAGAGCAACAGCATCAGACTCAAGGACTTAAGCAGATTTTATTTGTAGACAGTATAGAGACATGTTCATTAGTTCTCTTATAAATACAAATGTTGAACATCTCTGTAGACAACGGACCTGTATTTAACTTTGCGAAACTACAATTCCCTTGACGCCGTCTCTCTATTTGGACGAAGTTTTTCTGCGAAAAGCTTTATGCGAATCATTCAGTAATTCTGATGTGTTGAAGTTGAAGATCTAAGGTATTATGACAGTATTTTATTATTTGTTTTAAATAGTATGTATCGTGAGGCATGTTCCTTTTAACATGACATAAACTCACGCCTATTTCTTATGTTAGGTTCCTATCCATTTTCTACTCCTTTGCTTTATTTTTCGTTTACGTTCTTAAGAAAGAATAAAGACTAAAGAATAAATACGGTAAGTAAAACCGTGCATGATGCACTCATGCACGGTTTTACTTACCGTATTTATTTCTAGTTTGCTCGACGAGTTTCAAACTTGGTCATAAGCTCATCACGTAGCGAAGGCCGACCTGCTGTGCGATTCTGTAAGCCCCTCACCATGAAAGCTTGGAGTGAGCTGTCAATCCATACAAATAAGATGGAATGACAGTACACTTCAATTTCACTCTACCTAAGTTTACACGTTGAATATTTGACATATTATACCAGCTGAACGAGGAGTTTCTCCACTCTTAGGCGGTGGACACACAGAAAAGACGTAAGACGAGGACGGGCATGTGTTGGACATGTCTCTTCCGCATCCTTTTCATACAAAATGTATAGAAGCGTCGCGACGCAAAACATATAGAAAGGACAGGGCGGAGTCTGTGCCCTGTCCGAGCCCCGTCCTCGTCTTTCGTCTTTTCTGTGTCCAGCGACTAAGATTTCAACTATTTACGTGGGTAGTTTTTATACATATGTATTTGATGGAGGATGTACATTTTGTAGACCACGTGCATTTTGTAATTGCAAAAGATCGTCAGCTTCGATATGAGTGAAGTTACCAATTATTACCAACTTTTTCTGATTGTTGAACATGAATTGTTCGGTGCAATTGGAAAACGCACAGTATTTCACATTAAATACGAATTTATGCATCGCAAGTGGCGCATTAAAATGCTCAAAATGTATCGGTTTATTTTTGACAATATGAACGTTAAATTACACAGCTTCGTTCATTTTGTATGGAAAATATAACTCAAGTGTGGCTATGAATGTGGCATTTATGTCACGTTATTTGGGCACAGTTACTAAGATTTACCAACTATAGTTATTTTTAAATCGTACCCATTTATGTAAATTCGGACGCTCAAATGCTTTATTTTAGCCTTCAAGCAATACGTGTCCGTTTTGTAAAACATCGTGTTGAAGGACAAAGTACTGATTCGGTAGATACTGTAGAACTATTGACGTCTTGGCTCCAGATATTTTATGTAAACAGGTCATCGTCGAGAGCACTAACAAAAATTAGTAACTTTAAACATATTTTGACATAGATACTGAAGTAAATTTAAGGTTGATAGGAATATTCTTCGCTGTCTTATCTCATCTAATTAAATGAGTTATTGTTTGAAGCCATTTCATTTTGCGTAAAGTTCTAATAATTTAGGTCTCTGGTCTCTAATCTAAGAGATGTATTGACTTGGCCTTTCATACTCCTATACAGCCGACCGTTATCGCCACATTTTACCAAAATAAATCCCAATAGTTCTTGATAGTGTTGCGACCACAGTTGCATACAATATATTTAATTCTCAGTTCCTGTTTTCGCTAAAACATAAACCACTAACAAAGTGCCACAACACATCAAACCGAGTTTCAGCACTTTAATTCTTAAGTAATCTGTTGCAAAATTTTATTGTTGTAGCTCAAACTACCCACATTCTCTGAAAATCCAGACGAAATTCGTTATGAACGTCTCTTAGATAATGTTTACGATGTTGCATGTCCCATGTTGTAGACGGAACTGAATCAAATTAATTTCGTGTTGACAGTGCTCGCTACTCGCTGGGTTGTTTAAAAGGGTTATTTACTTGTACTTTAAAGAATACTAGAGATAATTAGTGATGTGCTTCGTGCGAGGTGTTTTGTTATAAGCATTGTCTGTCATCATAATGAGAACACTACGAGTCAGTAGCGTCATAATTATATCTACTCATTATATAGCAAATGATTTTTAGCTCTAAATTGTACTCGCAAAATTAAAGTAATTTAATAACTTTTTGTCACAAACATACTTACTTACTAATTTAAACTATTCTTAGCCATATATCGTAGATAAACGTGTTACTTTGTAGTGGCATTTTCGAAATTTTTCTTCGAAATAATAGCCGACAGATTTATTTTCCAGAATTCAAACATTGGGTTTGAATTTTAGAAAATAAATCTCTGTCGGCGCCACCTTAATATATTGACTTTTTAGCTGAAATTTCACATGAACACTTCTAATATTACGTTTCATTCGATTGATAGTTAGTACAGGAATCTTAATATTGTAAAAACAATTTTTTCACTCCACCTTAATGTCCATCCTATTACGTTCCGAAGTGAAATATGTCAGAAATTTTAACCTCCCCTGTGCCGCGGCACGCGTTACATCCGCATGAGAACTGGTGTCTGCAGTTGAGCTAGTTTTTGAGCCCGTCCAACTTTATCGTAGCTGAACATTGGTATAGATGAGATGTAATGGAAAACAAACGGGCTTTTTTCCACCAAATTTTCTTCTTCCGGAGTCGATGGTTATTTTTGATATAATTAATGCGCTTATTAAATAGCGGCAACAGTCATTAAGTCCACAAAGGTGCTGGTACATATGGGTCACTTCAACAAGAGGTAGGTGTGATAAGGTCATTTGGTATCAGAAGGATCTAGAAAACCCTATTTTGTCAAGTTGAGTTTCTAGCGGCTTACCTCGGGGGAGCAACCGACTGAGTGCTTGCTATATAACACCAATGTAGTACAAGTCCAAAGTACCTACAGATATTCTTGAAGTTTCAAGAAGTCGGGTGGTAGTGGATTCCCTAATCTAAACTGAAAATATAGTAATGGCTCATCAAATGCCGCAATTTGTACATCGACAAAACCACACATAACCGTGTTGATTACGTTTGTTGAATTACTTAAACACACCTTGTATTACAACGTACCATAACAAAGTTCGCAACATGTACTTACTGCGTAAAACTTGCGACTTTACAGACTGATGGAAACAGGGATAATCTTGAGTGGAAAGTTGTACAGTCGATAGGATCGGGAACGGCGTACGATTCAGTTCGTACGTTTACTTAAATATCGAGTTGGTGTTTGGAGTTGAATACTCGACGTGTTCTTCATGAAAGGATAATGTTTGAAGTTTAATTTATGTTTGAAAGGATTTATTTGGCTTCAAAATAATTTTCTTTAGATCTTACCTTTGGGTTAAATATTTCTAATATCCATAATACTAGAAAAGTTTCTTAAAAATATTTTGCTATCAGAAAATAGAACCAGATGGAAGGAACTGTACCGCTCAATAAATCAAACCAATAAGACAATACTTAAGACAGAAAACCGAACGCTTACAATACGCAGAACCTTCCCACTCACTTCCCTTCTCGTTATTTCAAGAAATGTTTAGGGTAGTCTTACATTTTCCTAGTCTGAAATAACACCATTATAATATCCAGTTATTCAGGATATAATCATTATTAATTACTTAATTAATTCAATCTGCACCACTCATATTCATCTGACATTTGACACTCCTAATGCCTCCCAAGACGCAGGTGTAATCATCAATTTTAGAATCAATTTCGAAATCTGCTAAAATTATTAACGCATTATATCATTCATCAATCTAGATCATTCATTTATCAATCCATTTATCTGACGAAGGTGTCGGATCAAATTGACACCAAATTGATTGTGTCACCTTCGTGGGTATGTACGAAGATCGCGTGCGGGCTTATATTCTAACAAACCTTTTAGTCTGATATTGCACTTAGTGAATGGTCAGGGTGTGGCCACTAATACCTATTAATCCAGTAGATGGAACAAAGGCAATCGTGTACGCGCTATTGCCTTTAGGTACGTCTAGTACTCAGTGGATTTCGTACTGATGCAGTCATTAAAGCGATCCCATTGGTACAGTAAATGTACGCAACCAGAACTACTACGGATAGGTACATTGTTAGCAAATGTATTTACTCAGTCTGTCGCTTAAGGAGAATGACAATGTTTCATCTAAAGGGTATGCTTAGAGAGCATAAAGGGAGGAAAATGCAAAGGATACGGCCGTTCTTTTAAATTACATTTCTATTAATAATTTATATTTATTGTTACGATTAGCTTCGCTTTGATTATATCAAATAAAGGTATATAAATAAAGGTAATAAAGCGAAGGTTTATGAAAACTGTGTGAAAGAAGACGGGAGTGGTTGTTTCTTTTTTTTTCTATTTACAATAATTCTTTTGAAATGATTGAATTTTGCTGATACGATTTCTTATTTTATCAGCCCAAGTTTTTTAAGGCCAGATGGCACAACAAGAAAAAGTTATTGCATCTGTATTGATATATTATTTCGAGAGCTTTTTTAGTTACTTAAGAGAACATAATAAAGATATCTTCTAAATAACTTGTACTTTATTGAATCATGAGTTTTAACAAAATATACGCTTGCGTGGCATCCCTATTAGTACAGGTACAAATTTTCCCTTGTAGTCATTTGTTAACAGGAAATAATAGATTTTCGTCAAGTCATTGTATGGTACGCACAGCTTCCAATATTGTTAGTTAATGACTCAGTATTTTTATTACTTAGTCGTTTTACCACGTTTTTCGATAATGAAGTAGGTAAATGGCTGAAATTTAACGATAATACTTTTTGTCAAAGTCAAAACATTTACTTCAAATAAACCATTTACAGGTACCTACTTTTGAATTGTCAGAGTCAGTCAGTCAAAAACATGAAGCTATTTCCGCGTTCCAAAGCGTCGATCTCTATGAAGATGAACGTGCAAGAAACTCCACGGACACTCTTTTAAACCATTTTATGTTTTACAATAATCCTGGTTACATTATCTTTGTTGCTTCTTTATGTGAGAACAATGTAAAAAAAGAATTCTAAGTAGGTATCAAATAAGTATTATATATTGAAAGAAACCAGTGACAGCTAAGAGATGACCAGTCTCCACGCTGATGGCGCCCGTTCACGAACATGACGCGTGCATCAGCACCATTCTTTACAATACTTTAGAATATGGCACTAACCTACCTATCTACCTTTGTTTTACGAAAACTTTCACAGCTCTTAAGGTCCATACAGCTCAGATTATAAATGTGATGTTCAATCTCACATATCTCATCTCACAATCTTTGGTTCAGTTGAAAACCAGCGTTAGACAATAGTTTTTAACGTTTCAAAAGCAGAATGATGTTACTGAATTATAAAATGCCATGCAAATTTTCTGTTACTAGAATTTCCTCGACCATGTACAAGCCCTGTGAGAATATATAAATTCACAGAATGTACCTATAATGTTATCAGTTACCAATAGGCAAATACACGACTGTGACATACTGTTTGCTTCCATTAATTAATATTTGCTCAAATATTTGCGGCCTAATGGAAAGTTCTTGTATCGATAAGTTCACTCCCATGGAAATTAATTGGAATAATTTAGCAAGGAGAGAAATCAATGGGGACAGGTTGGGTAGTAACAGCTTGTGAGTTAAGATGGGAAATGAATTGTGGGAGGTTTCATTTATTGGCATTGATATCTATTTGGTAATGTTGAACATCATTATGCACACATCCAACTCTCCTTGAAGTTTGATCTTTGTATGGGCAATGAACATTCATTGCTTAATATCTAAGTTTATATCAAATTTTCTCAGGCATAAATAAAAGACAGGTGTGATATCTAATAGACACATATTTATTATGACGTCGATAAAACCCAACAGAGTTGGAAAATCATAAAGTATGCTTATATTATTACATTACCATAAATATTTAGTCATAAAATATATTTTTTGAGAGTTAATGCTTTCCGTATCACAATATAAAAAGCTATACGATAAAAATGTCGCGTTTTTATTTTCGGGGACTACTTTATGACGGTACGAATTTTAAATATTTATCACATTAGCGGCAGGCACGCTTTATTCACATGAATAAAGTGGGCCTGATGATAATGTGCAGAATGCAGAATCAATTTCGAGGCAAAATGACAAATAATAATAATAACTGCTTAGGTAGTCATGTGCTAGTGCTGTTCTGAACTTTATATATTTTTGAGATAAATAGGCCTGATAATAATGTGCAGAATGCAGAATCAATTTCGAGGCAAAATGAAAAACAATAATAATAACTGCTTAGGTAGTTATGTGCCAGTACCTATTGTTCTGAACAATTTTCATATTTTTGAGATAGTACTGAAATTTTGATTTTGAAACGTTAAAGGTTTCTATTGCAGGTACTTTGAGGTAAGCTCTAAGATATTGTTTAAGTAAACGTTCCACTATATCCGCCTCTGTGTTCGACAAGTCATCTCGCAGGCGGCTTGGGACCCAAATTTGTTTTCGTTGCCTCCGCAACCTGAGTAAAACATCCTTAGACATTTTCGCCGGACAATATCGAAGAACCAGACCGTTTCCATGTGGTTACATGGTCCTTTGATTGGCGCTTGGTAGCACATGTATGGCATATTATTTAGATTTGATGGGAAAGGTCCGTCAACGGGCCCTGCAAATTAGAATAATATTGTATAATTGCAACTTGGTCTTATCTGGATTTTTGTGCAAGTAGGTTCTCAAAATGATACACCCATTTTGATTTGTATACAGTTTGAAAACGTGCAATGTGCTTGTTTCAGAATCATCCTACAATTTTACAATTCATGCGAAGTTAACAATTAGAGTGCTAATTCTAAAATTTTCAGACAACTCACTTCGCATTCACTTCACCAAGTTTACCCTTTTTTTTAAGGATGGGAAATCATCAAATGACCCCTTCCGCTCTGGGTGGAGCGGGAGGGAGTGTCAGACTTTTACTGACTTAAACCCATCTATGCTCCTAGTGCCTTTTGCGTTCCAGGGCCGCGGTAACTCTTTCGAACAAAATCCGCAACCCTGACAGGCACTGGCCCCATCTTTCTGCTGACTGCTCCAATTGGCGCGCGTGGAACACAGCGCGTCGTCGACCCGGGCCTGTTCTGATCGGACGGCGAGCTACCCATTGCTCACCGTCCGCATGCATCAATCACTGAGCCATGCTCAAGAGCATCAGTTCCTGAGCGGCGCAGTGGCTGACACTCGTTTGGAGGAGGCGAAATGGGGCCGTTATTGGCACTCCATTTCCCCCTCCGTAGCCCCCCTGTGGGGTCTCTACTGCGGACCAAATTTACCTACACATGAGATGTTCACAGAATCGCACTGCAGTATTTAGTTACAGTAACCCCTTTACAATTTTACACAAACAAATTCGATTTGATTCGCATTGTGGTTTCAGTGCAAGTCTCACATTCCTGTTCTACATTTCCACGAATGCATTTGAATTTTCATCTTCCGTTGCATATTATGCAAAATGCAAATTACATACAAGGCTATTGTAAAACAATTTTCTATGTAAAATTTGTTTGTTTGTTTCTTGTTTTCTGAAATATTTTCATTACGAAATAATGACTTTTGTATGAACGTTTCTAGACTGGATATAGAAGACGGAGTCGCTTTGTTGGTACTAAAATTCTTTTATAAATATTATCAACACCTACAAAGTTAGCAATTAATAAAAGTCTAGAGAGGATTCTTCCCAGGTCTACTGTGTGGGTAGCCTGGAGAAATCAGGACGCGTGAGGGAGAGGGCAAACTTAACGCGCCAGCCGCCGCAGCAGAAGAAGACGCGCCGCAGCAGAGAGTGTCGGGAGTCCAAGGCAATTCCCGGCCACCGTAGGCACGGGTCTGCGGACGACGAGCGATGGGTGGCTAGCCGTCCGATAAGGACTTAGCCCAGGTCGACGGCGCCTTGTGTTCTACGCGCGCCTCAAAGAGTTGTCAGCATAATTGATGGGGCCCGCAATGGCCGCGGAACTAGTGAACGCGGCCTTGGAACGCAAAGGGCATTTGGAAGGACACGCGTGGGTTTTAGTCAGTAAAGAGTCTGACGCTCCCATCTAATCCGCACAGAACGGAAGGAGTCATTAGATGATTTCCCATCCAAAAAAAAACCTTCATCTTCCCTCAACTTATATTTACAGTTCATGTGATCTTGATCAATGGTAACTACTTATGACTCGCATATCCCAAGTCCAACTAGACTCCACCTCGAATCAACCAATTTTCAGTTATAGCTTGCACACACAGAAAGGATTTTTCCGTTGTCATGGTGACAAAGTAAGTAGTAGAGGTCCTGACTCGGGCATGCGGACGGTGAGCGTTGGGTGGATCAAAGCCAGACCCGGGTCAAACGGCGCGTTGTGTTCCACGCGAGCCTCAAAGAGATCTCAGCATAGTAGACGGAGCCCGTCAGGGCCAAAGCCTGTAGGGTTGGGGATTTTGTTCGAAAGAGTCACCACACAATAGGTAAGTACTTATTAAAAAAACTTACGTCCATCCTTCACATAGTCATGTAAATTACTGCTGGGGGTTATCTGAATAACATTGACTGTCAATAAGCAAAGTATAGCGTGTAACGTCCGCATTGTCTAATCCAATTTCGTCTTGGGCGATCACGTGGTGCAAACATGGTAGAAACTCGGCATTGCAATCAAACGCGCCAACAATTAGGGTTACCGCACTTGAACTTTAACTTTATTTTGCTGCTCTTTAGTTAAATACTAAATTTATTTGAGCCTAACTTTTGCCACGGCTACAGTCCCATGGCCACAGGAACCGTGAAATTTAGCTTTATACAACTAAAAAAAAATCGTAACCAGAGGGTCTAGCACGAATGTTTTGACGTATAATAGCGTTACAGTATCGTTAACGTGAGTGAATTTTGAATATAAAAAACTACAACCCCATAGTATTTTGGTTTTATTTTATGCGACATACACAATTTATATCATACAAAAATATGAATATGTTATCCAATTCAAATAAATAAGTATTATGTGCGAAACGAGTATTTTAATAATAGTAAAATTCACTCACATTAACAATACTGTTACGTTACTATACGTCAGAACATTCGTTGCAGGCCCTTAGATCAATACCTCCAAAGATTAAGTACTTTTAACAAGAATTTGAACAAATAATTTGAAAAAAAAACATAAAATATTATAATTTAAAAATTGCTATGGCTAGAATTGCTATTCTAGCCATATCGTTCAAACAAACAATACAATTCATCGTTTCCTAATGTCGTTTATTAGGTATTACGAGTATTGTATTACAGGTAAGAATGCTTCATTTGTTACATTATACAAACTAAGCAGATAATGTATTTGTCGAAAAATATTCTCTAGGCTGTGATTTCCCCATTTTATTGTAATACAACGAGACTTTACTGTAGCTTACATTTTACTGCAGCTTCGCGAGCGAATAGCATCTAGGGACTACTTTCAACAAAACATTTTGTACTTGTAAAAAATACAGGTGTTTTATGCCAAATCTAAATTAGCATAATCGGTTTTACTACAGCGTTTTTTGTGTGTTATGTTTCCCGAATAAAATGAATCGTCATCCTACTCTTATCATTAGGCCAATATATATGTATTCGGGACCGACGCAACATCTCTCTTCCATACTACTCTATTGTTCATTATCTCAGTGGTTACCCACTTTCAAGAAACAAAATTATCTACAATCTATCTACACTTTATTTTGTCTTCTACTCTTGTAGCTTTCATCACAACATGACAATCAATTTCCACAAAACTTTTCACTCACTTCTGATTTTTTCTTCTATACTCATTTCTAATTATATATCTGTCACCGGAAAATTGCAAACGTGTGAAATTGTAAACTATTTTTTCTTAATAAGGATTTATTGTACACAAAACGATTTTATTTTTAATATATCGAGAAATTATAATCTAATAAACATTTATTACAATCTTACGGAGTCAGCAATTATCCGGTGACATATCCATTCTAGTAATACCACATATTCTTCTTACCACCCTAGTATTTATTCATCATTTCAGAGCTCGCCAACCCTGCCCGCAATCAGAAACAATCAAGCGTTATATTGATGTTGCCAGTTTTATTACCGCAATCTGTATGAATTTTAGATAAAAGGAAGATTGCTCTTTTATTGCGTACCATATTTACACAACTTGCATACAACACCGACCAGTTTTCAATTCAAAAAGCGATCAATCTTTTTCGTTTCCAAGCTTTGGGAGGATTTAAAACTTTTTTTTTCCATTTGTATAACTTTCTTACGAGTGTTTCTTTGCTAAGCTGTTGTAAAATTCGTTGGTATATTTTCTTGGTTATTTCTGTTATTTAAGACGGCAGTTGTGTGCTTTCTCACGTTTTGTAAAGGAAAAAGCGTCGGTTTGCACTTTAAATTCTCGTTCCTTAATCCGACTGAATCTGGTTCGTTTGTTTGTTGATCATGTTCCAGCGATTACGAAACTACGCGGGGAAACTTACATCTTACATGAGGAATATACCTACCTGGGCGTTAAAATTTCGGCATAGTGATGCAATGCATTAAGTAGGAAAACGCATTACAATAAGCTTGAAAGCAAGTTACCAACTTTAATTTAATCGAGGTACCTGTATTGTTTCGAATGAAAGTGATCATCAAACATCCATTTCCAAGGACATTATTCGGTAACCAAAATACACGCAATCGCAGAGGAAAGTTTGAAAACGTTAATTTCCACAGAATATCAGATGAAATGTCGAATGAATGAGGACGGATTCACGGATAGCGTTGATTAAACAGAATTTCAACATTACAGTTTCAAATTAGCCCGTGAGAGTAACAGAGCAATATTTGAATGTGGAATCAAGGCTATATTTCCCAATTCGAACGTTAAAACAAAGGTCTGCCGTAAAATACCATAAATCCGATGAATGTGTTTACAACTCTCAAATAACTGGTTGCGGAAAAATGTAACGCAACTATACGAAATAAGTTTCGTTTTACAACTCTAAAATAGGAAACTGGTAGAAATAGGCAGAAAGGCGGACCGACGATACAATTACACAAACGTAGATATCGTGATCAAAATGAAAGGTTTCTCATCGTATAAAACACATCGGATACAAAAATATCGCGGACGCAACAAAAACCACCCCCAAACAAGACAGAAGAAATCCACAAGCCGTTTATCAAGGGTAGCATGTTCAGCAATTAATCAATAAGACAGAATCTGGGCTACGGTTGTCATGACAACGGCCATCTAAAAATAAATCGTACAAATTAAATTGTACAAGCACTGATTGTGAGTCGAACGAATGTAGTGATTAAAAGTTTTCTTCTCGAACGTTCCAAGCCTTATTCTCCTTCAGTTCAGTTACCTGAAGTTGAAGGCAGAATATTTTCGCAGTTTATGAATAAATGTAGTTATAACTTGGTTTTCGCCGTCCGCCTACGTCAGTGCCCAAGCCCTTTTGAGATCAAAAGAAGTTGCTTTATTAAGGCTTTTCATCATACATTTGATATGAATCTTGTTCTCTGTGCCGGAAAACTATGCATGTTGGACTAGCTCCACTTGTATCAATATTATTTGTTTGGCGTTAGACAAGATTGTTGTCAATAAGTTCTACTCTGGCTATTCCCTGGTTTTCAATTGATGGTATAATTTGCTTTAACACAAAAATAAACAGTTAACCCAAGACCATATTCAATCCAATTAAGCAATTCATATTCTTACGTTTGTAAGACGTGCAATACAGAAAATGCCACGGTACCTAAGAATCACGAATCGCAGAGCAGTAGTAAAGTTATCGCGCCACAAATCCATCACTCAGTTTTACTTTCACAAGTAATAATTTACAAAGTTAAAGGTTTCAGTAATATTACCCTTATCGTACCTAGTAGTAGATGTCCGTTGCCACCCAGCAGTTCAAGGATCATTAATTTTCATTCATATCGTTATAAGGGTCGGACTTTGTTGTAATCGGCAGTAAATTTTCTATCGGTAGGTACACTTCAAAAATAATTACATTGTTACCCAACCAAAAATACGAGAAAGTTACCGGGATTGCAGGTTTAACGGTAACAGCTTTTGTCTTTTGAGAGATGGAAATTATAACAGGTCTAGTTTCTCAAATTATAATAGAATTTATAGGTACCTTCTTGGTATTACTCTTCTGTTTTAAGAAGATTAAAAGATCTCAAGAACACTCCAAAAACTAATAACTTAGTGCTGCACTAATGCAGAACTGATGTGAGTGGGAAGTTGAAAAGTTGTTAGTCCAACATATCTTCCCACACGGAGTTTGTGTAATGTCCCTTGAAACTCAGGTTATTAGTGAGAGTTACTCCGATATACATAAATACGAAGTTTCATAAGCTATTGAGATTAGATGTGCTGAGCCCAAGGGCATCAAGTACAAATGAGACAGTTGAATCAAATCTAGACAATATGTATCTGTTTAAACTCAGTCGGACGGAAAACTGATAGGGAAACATTGTGCAAATTATCGTGGATTCACATAACGGTATCATGAAGACACTCCAGGGAACAAGATGACACGACGAAAGAGTTACAAATGAAACGATTTACAAAAGTCAATTTTTAAACGAAGTTGGGTGAAAGATTGATACCTCAATTAAAACTTGTGAATATAATGAAGCACCCGAAATTCAGAATTAGATAGTCTACGGAGCAGAAAAACCAAGAAGGAGTAACAAACAAGAAATCTGTACCTACATCAAAGTCAGGCCAACTAATCACGTAATAATATTTACACGTTCAAGGCAGGAAGGCTAGCTTGCCAAAATCGATTTACAAATTGACAGACCGAAACACAGAGCTACACTGCATATTTGAGGGAAGCACCCAGAACCCACATAATATGTAAATTGGCAACGAAATTTTTGAGACCACAAAGTTGCCCTTTAATGTTATGACAACGTACATAAACCTGGCAAGTTGTCAGATAATTTAATAACGAGCGGACAGGCCAGCGGCGATGCTCGTAAAAGCAACAAGGTATGAAACTATTACTAACAGCCGATCTGTAGGTATACGCTTTCCACCGAGTGTTTTTTTCAATGTGTTATGTTAATTTATAATGCGCTTCATTTTCTAGGTATATTTTTGTCTAAGGCACTCTCGCACCTCTAATGTACTGTCTGAGCTGATGTACAACCAGCATTCTCCTTATTTGCTTTCATCTTATGTTCTAAAGTTTGCAACTGAATATTTCTCAAGAGAAAATGTAAGACTAAGCTAAGCATGTCTGCGTTCAATGGGCACTTCTTCATAAGCTGCAGCTGCAGAAAAATGGATGGCGCAACTTTAGGTGCACCTAAGTCGTGAGCGAATGCCTGTTTTTTTCTGTGTTCAGTACGTTTATCGGCTTCCTTTTCTTTATTCCGTGAAGTTTGTTCCAATCAATAACACCCCCAATTAAATGAAGTTAGAAAAAAGAAACAATACAAGATTTGGCAACAACTCGGTCATTGATTTATTGCCCGAAGTTTCTAGACGTCGCTACTTACCTACGTCTGTCTGATTCTAAATAATGTGATTGTCCTTCATATCTTTATTTTCTAGTCGTATTTATTTTGCTGCCGTGATATCGATCCAGTTTGTGTATATTATTCCTTGTCTCATACATGCGTATTCATAAGGTCTCTTGAGATTTACATGAAAGCGGTGAAGTCGGATTTAAACAAAAAGATTTTCATACCAATATTTGTTTTGTGTTTTTCTTTCGATCTTGCTCGTACTTTGAATACGCAAATAACGAAAAGCACAATAGGCAGACAGATAGAAACTAGACAAAATCGAAAGTTATCGAGAAACTGAGAACAAAGCAACAATTTAATTTAAATTCGTCATTAATAACGCGTACATTCATAATCTATTGTATAATACAGAAGGATTATTCAAGAAACAAATTAAATATTGAACGTGAGGAATAGTCAAATTACGAAAGAATAAGGAAGAAAAATGACTGCGTCAAGGCAAACACGGCTCTAATTACTGGAGCGAGAATCTTGCTATTTGTCTAACGCCCGAGAATAGTTTAGACAATATTGTACAAATTACTTAAGATATATCTTGATGAGGTCGGAGTAAATAACTTACATAGTAAAATCGTCGACCAAAATCTAGAAATCGAATCGAGAAAACACACGAACTTATATTGTTAGAAGATGTTCCGAGTGCTCAAGTGTTAGTAAACGCATCAATGAT